>OY757016.1:133977789-135236095 GCA_963580285.1 Lucinisca nassula | reverse complement strand
TTTTACACTGATGGAATAATATTATACAAATTACAGATATAATTGTTTTGTAGCTTTATGCAATATATTATTTTTCTTGTACACAGGAAAAGGTTCCCAACTTGCATGTACAGCCAGTGAAGACTGAGATATGCTGCTCAGTCTTATTAGAGACTTCACAAGTCATAAAAATCATCTATAGATCCTGGCACATGCTTAAAGACCAAGCCTATTTGGTAGCTCAGTTGCATGCGGGGCTGACTGGTACTCAGGTGGTCAAGTGTTTGATACAAACGTGGTTGGCCACAGTCTTTCGTGGAGATTGATCGTGAAATCTTTTCTACAATCATTCTTTGATTCAAGAAGGGCAGTTGTAAGTTTCTGGCACAAGAATGTGCACTAACTGATTAACCACTTATGTATAAACCTGCCCAGGAAAAGTATAGTTAGTTAAACTGACAGACTTAATTTGAGCTAAAGTGTTGGCTTGGCTGTTAAAAACTTCAAACAAACAAAGACAAGTTCATCATGTTAATAAGTCTGTGAAATGTAGACCTCTGTAAACCCCACTTTATATAGAGAAAACTAGGGTCTACAGGGGTATACAATATTTTTCTTATTTCTGCTCCAAGACATAGGATGTGGATACTTGTTAGAACTGACTCAATGAGGCGATTCTAACGAGCACCAACAACCTATGTTTTCAGTTGAAATAAAAAAATATCACTATTTTTCATCAGAAAATCAACAGTTTTAGAGATCTGAAAGAATGCACTGTGGTGCACGAGTGTGTTACTGTAATGAAAAGTCGAGATGTTAATATGACCACTTGGGTAGTTTTCGATCCTTTGCTGGTTATAGAATTATGCCAAGTTGTACCATTTTTAGCTCACCGTCACGTAGTGACGAGGTGAGCTTTTGGGATCACTTTTTGTCCGTCGTCCGTCGTGCGTGCGTGCGTGCGTGCGTGCGTCCGTGCGTGCGTCCGTGCGTAAACAATTTCTTTAAACGACATCTCCTCCTAAACCACTGATCGGATTTTGACCAAACTTCACAGGAATGATCCTTAGGTGGTCCCCTTTCAAAGTTGTTCAAATGGTTCCGGTCCGTTGCACATCTAGGTCACAGGAGCCAAAAATAGATTTTTTTCACCAAAAACTTAAAAAATCTTCTTCTCTGAAACCACAAGGCCCAGGTCTTTGATATTTGGTATGAAGCATCATCTAGTGGACCCCTACCAAGATTGTTCAAATTATAGTGCTGGGGCCAAAAATGCCCCCGCCCTGGGGCCCTTTGGTTTTACATAGGCTTATATAGGGAAAATCTTTAAAAATCTTCTTCTCTGAAACCACAAGGCCCAGTTCTTTGATATTTGGTATGAAGCTTCATCTAGTGGACCCCCATCAAGATTGTTCAAATTATAGTGCTGGGGCCAAAAATGCCCCCGCCACGGGGCCCTTTGGTTTTACATAGGCTTATATAGGGAAAATCTTTAAAAATCTTCTTCTCTGAAACCACAAGGCCCAGGACTTTGGTATTTGGTATGAAGCTTCATCTAGTGGACCCCTACCAAGATTGTTCAAATTATAGTGCTGGGGCCAAAAATGCCCCCGCCCCGGGGCCCTTTGGTTTTACATAGCCTTATATAGAGAAAATCTTTAAAAATCTTCTTCTCTGAAACCACAAGGCCCAGGACTTTGATATTTGGTATGAAGCTTCATCTAGTGGACCCCTACCAAGATTGTTCAAATTATAGTGCTGGGACAAAAAATGCCCCCGCCACGGGGCCCTTTGGTTTTACATAGGCTTATATAGGGAAAATCTTTAAAAATCTTCTTCTCTGAAACCACAAGGCCCAGGTCTTTGATATTTGGTATGAAGCTTCATCTAGTGGACCCCTACCAAGATTGTTCAAATTATAGTGCTGGGGCCAAAAATGCCCCCGCCCTGGGGCCCTTTGGTTTTACATAGGCTTATATAGGGAAAATCTTTAAAAATTTTCTTCTCTGAAACCACAAGGCCCAGGACTTTGATATTTGGTAAGAAGCTTCATCTAGTGGACCCCTACCAAGATTGTTCAAATTTTAGTGCTGAGACATAAAATGCCCCCGCCACGGGGCCCTTTGGTTTTACATAGGCTTATATAGGGAAAATCTTTAAAAATCTTCTTCTCTGAAACCACAAGGCCCAGGTCTTTTATATATGGTATGAAGCTTCATCTAGTGGACCCCTACCAAGATTGTTCAAATTATAGTGCTGGGGCCAAAAATGTCCCCGCCCCGGGGCCCTTTGGTTTTACATAGGCTTATGTAGGGAAAATCTTTTAAAATCTTCTTCTCTGACACCACAAGGCCCAGGTCTTTGATATTTGGTATGAAGCTTCATCTAGTGGACCCCTACCAAGATTGTTCAAATTATAGTGCTGGGACAAAAAATGCCCCCGCCACGGGGCCCTTTGGTTTTACATTGGCTTATATAGGGCCAAATGCCAAAAATAGCGTGACATTTTGTCAAAATATAAAGTTATTCTGTTCTAATCCGATTTGTGTTCATTGATTTCACTGGGCCTTGAAGTTTAAAAAAATGTGTAGGTTTTATAGCGTTGTTCTTCTATTTTGCAGAAAAATTATCATGAAGAGAGATAAAATTGTAAAAAACTAAAATCTATGTGTTATTTCTACATCAACCCAGTAGGAAAATTAAGCAAAGCTTCAAGTCTTTTTTGAAGTTCTATTATAAAATTGGTTCTTACCCTAACTTCTGGTACAATTTTTAGTCGTATCTTATCTAAGATTTTGAAAAAAATGCTAAAATCATGCAAAAAAAATAGATGAAAATTATATTTACAGGCAGATTTTTTTTTGTTTTGATGATTTGGGTACTCAGGAGTGCATATGATAATGCAAACCAACCTATGGTACATGTAGGACAAGCGTGAAAAAATTTTTACTTGTACAGGGACTAATTATTTCAAAACTCTGTTTTAAACACCAGCACTAAATTTTCATTTTAGCGTTAGTGTTGGGACAAACTAGTTCATTATTACAACACAGTAAGACAGTCACATATTTTGAGAAACTGCATTTAAGTAAGTTGCCAAAGTCAGATAATATGTCAAACTTTATCAAGAAACCTAAAATGTATAAATATGGTTGTCATGTATATAAAAATAGATATGTTTATTTATTTTTAATAAAATGCATTTTTTCATAACATTGATGTTTGGTTTTGTTTTGAAATCAAACATGTGTTGTCCTTTTTATTATAATGAAAAAGCACTACAAAGCATGGAATTAACATTAGCATAAGTATTTTTTTCTTCATGTAGAAGTTTATAAGTTAAAAATACAATATGAAATAACCGTTAGTGTTGGGACAATTTACTTGTGCATTTAAATTAAGCTAAACCAATCACTTTTATTTGATGACTATAATGTTTTTAATCCTAAAACTTGTCTAACACTCAGGAATGTCTATACAGTATTTTTACAGGTCAGTTGTTTTGTAAATTTATAAGCTGATAGTGTATTTTTATCAAACAAATGTACTTTTCGAGACTATTTTAAAATATTTCCATTGGGAAATATTAAACACAATTGGTAATATAAATGAAAACAATTACAAACACCAGCTTCAATCATTGAACAGTATTTTATTCTTTAAACAGAACACAAACAATTAATACATCATCAAAAATGAAGAGTACAGCTTAGTGAGTTTACCGTTAGTGTTGGGACAAATAATTGCACAGACTTTGTTATTCTAATTTTTAAGAGATGTTGTTATAAATATATTTCATTCTGTGATTTTAACAATGAATATGATGGAATAATAACTTAATGAGTAATAATGAGTATTATAATGCATCATATGTAAAAAAGATATGACAAATTTGAATTCACTATCTATTATTCAGTCCATTATATATTTTTAAAAGGATAAAATTCAATTTGACTACTTTTATCACTTTTGAAAACCAGCATTGAATAAGCTTTGACATTACAAACAATAATAATCTGTATGGGTACATATTTCATTTAAAGTGCAATATTTGATAAAATTTGATTTATAAAAATATCATTGTGGAATTTTGAAAATATCTGAGGGTCACTGATGAGGCCTTATTGACCTAAACTAGCCAGTCTGGCCCAAAAAACATGTACACTCCATATTTTTCACTTCTGTGGTGCATTCCTTGCTTCCAAAGGATAACCCTTTTATAGAACATATTTAACTTCACTACAGCTGGTGTGTAGGAATGTGTGGCGGCGGTAAAACGTCTCCCTGCCCTACATCATAGTGTAGATTATATTTTCTTGTCCTTTGGGATCATTGATTCCATTGTGGAATTTGGAAAATATCTGAGGGTCACTGATGAGGCATTATTGGCCGAAACTAGCTAGTCTGGCCCAGAAAACATGTACTCTCCATATTTTTCACTTCTGTGGTGCATTCCTTGCTTCCAAAGGATATCCCTTTAATAGAACATATTCTACATAACGGCATTATCAAACAAGAGCTCCGCAAGCGGGGCATAATACGCCTGTGACAATTAGTAAGATGGAGCATGCATATACTGACTGTTGTACAAGTTTGGGTTTGTGGAATGTAGCCAAGGAACAAAAAGGTTCCATATATTCTTACCTGGCACTATTAATAACCCTCAATGTCTCAAAATACCTGTCTCCAACAACTTTTTATGGTCGGTAATATTTGGTGGACCATAACCTCAAAATTCTAAAATCATAACTCTGGCAATAAATGGTGGACTGTAACCTTGAAAAAATATGCGCTGCTCCACATCATAGTCTGACTGTTCATAAAGTTTCAGCTTCATCAGATCTAAAATGTGGGAAGCATTATCCAGAAACAAAATATTTTTTAAAAATTCGGTGAAAGGGGAATAACTTTCAATTTGGTAATATCTAGAAAGGGGAATAACTCTGGAAATATTTGGCGGACTTTAACCTAAAAATATGCACTGTTCCACATCATTGTCTTACAAAATGTAAAGTTTCAACTTCATCAGATGTATAATGTAAGATGAGTTATTTGGAAATGTAATGTTTAGAAAAATCTGTTCAAGGGGTATAACGCTGGTAATTTTGGCAGACTGTACATAACCTCAAAATGATATGCACTGTTCCATATCATGGTCTTACCATATGTAAAGTAGAAGTAAAACAAAGATCAAGAATCAATACAATTAACTTACTCCACCCATCAAAGACACCAAAGGGAAAGAAACACAAACATTAAGCGACCAGACCATAATGGAAACCTAAACAAAGGAAGGCCATAAGGACAGTTTTTTCCCACAAATGGCCATATGGCCATCCAAAATAAAAAGACACAAGTGATACACACAGTAAGTAACAAAACACACCATAAATAAACCGCCACAGAAGAACCGCCTTGGAAAGGTCAGTGGAATGATTTCCACTTGGGGGCTTAAATCGATTTTACGTGGCCACAATCCTCGCCCTTACTTCCGTCGCGATTTAGACAAATAGTTTGTTCAGTGAGGACTCGACAGCAAGAAACCACTGAAATGCTGGAGCAAAAGTAAAGTTTCAACATAATCAGATCTTAAATGTCGGAGGAGTTATCCGGAAAACAAAATGTTTACAGAATTTTTCAAAGGGGCATAACTCTATTATTAGTTGGTGGACCATAACCTTGATTAACCCTTTCAGTAGCAAATGCAATCATGCTCCTTATATAGCAGGACTCCATTTCAAAATTAAGTGTATTCTTCAAAATCTATTTTGATACTGGCTGAAAGTTTTGCAAACAGTGCACGCCCAGATCAGACGCCGCATTCTGCGGCGTTTGATCTGGGCATACACTGTTTGCCAACTGCTCATTTTGGGGGTTCTGGTACAAAAATAGTCATCGGAAGAGACGGCAAATCCCCCAGCCAGAAGCCAATATAGTGTCTTATAGTGCCTGTTGGATCTTTATTTGTGCTCTGCTTTGTTTCTCTTGTACCATCCTTTGCTTTTTCTCTCTCACTCTGTCGAGTTCTTGGTATTGCAAAGGGAAATTTGACTTTCAATTTCTCCATTCTAGCACTAAAAATATACATTTGAATACATGTGCGCCTTTGCAGAAATTTGTCCCAACACTAACGGTTATTATTGTAGCTTTATATCAGTAGACATATAGAAAAGATAACATAAATGTTATAAAAAATAGGATCATACTTGTTCCAAAAAGCTAATAATTTGAAATTTGGAGAATATAAACTAATAGCCAGTAGGAATTTATTTGTTGATTTCACAAAACTATGCTTTTGTATCAAATTACATAATATTACTGTATTTCTTGGCTTAAATGTTTGGCAACATATAATAAGAAGCAGTATTTTATGAATAGAAATTATATTTTGATCATATAACAGTATCAGTATTATACGACAGACTGCATGCATGGTAGTTAACCCAATCACGGTTGGCAACTTTGCTTCCCTCTTTAATTGCACGCCGGTGGGTCAGGCCTCAGATTCTATGACGGCTCCAACGTAAAGGCTTATTGAAAATTAAAGAGATAATGTTGGTTGGTGCCTGATGCTCTGTCTCTGGTCGGGCTCATCGGAGTCTAACTGTTGGTTTTCTTTTGCTCCAGCATTTCAGTGGTTTCTTGCTGTCGAGTCCTCACCGTTGTCTCACCTCTGTGGTTCTTTGATTTCTGTGTTCACGGAGATGTTGCACTGATGAGTTAGGAGGCCTTCATGCGGACTGAACAAATTATTTGTCTAAATCGCGGCGGAAGTAAGGGCGAGGATTGTGGCCACGTAAAATCGATTTAAGCCCCCCAGTGGAAATCTTCCACTGACCGTTCCAAGGCGGCTCTTCTGTGGCGATTTATTTATGTTGTTGTTTGTTACTTACTGTGTGTATCACTTGTGTCTTTTAATTTTGGATGGCCATATGGCCATTTTGTGGGAAAGTAACTGTCCATATGGCCTTCCTTTGTTTGGGTTTCCATTATGGTCTGGTCGCTTAATGTTTGTATTTCTTTCCCTTTGGTGTCTTTTATGGATGGAGTAAGTTAATTGTATCAATTCCTGATCTTTGTTTTACTTCTACTTTGTTAAAAATGAGATATCAATAAAAGAATTTAGGAAAATAAACAGTTCATATTGCCGTTAGTGTTGGGACAAAAAAAACGTTAGTGTTGGGACATAGGTTGGTGGTATCTAGCAGCCATCCCTAAGCTCACAGTGATGCTTTCCTGAAAATTTCATGATTACTGATGTGTAAGGAAAATAATAGTGTGATATATGAAGGTGTTAAGCATTTTCACCAAGAATAAATCAACTACAAGCACATGCAGGGTGATACCGTTAGTGTTGGGACAAATATTTAGAGCGGTAAAAGGATACACATGGCCATGTGACAGCCATTAACATGCAAAGTGTTATTATTTTTATTGATAAGCAGGATCAGCACTATCTAAAACATTTATAATCAGTCTTACTTACATTAGTTTTATATTTTATTTCCCAACAAATGAAAACAGGCCGTTTGTCTTGAAAAATGGCTTCAAAGCACCCTTTGCGGAAAAAAGCCGAGTCTGGCAAAACCGTAATGAACAGAAAGATAAAACTGTTAATTTCTTAATCAAAAATGATTGTTTCCATAAATAGCTGCTTAAATAATAGGAAAATTGGCTGTTTAGATTTAAATATTTGATGTTTATGAAAAAAATAAAAAAGCATGTCACGCTAAAATGGCCATTTTTTAGGCATTTTCAAATCTTCAAATTGCCATATCTTTTGAACCGGTTCATCGATTGACCTGAAATTTGAAACACAAAAAATTTTGTATTATCTGATTGAAATTATGCAGCTAACTGATGCTGTTATCTAATGGTTATTCTTTAATTAAATGATGGATTTGGCTTCAAAAATACACCCCCATTTTTGGCACTTGGCCATAGGGAAAATCTTTAAAAATCTTCTTCTCTGAAACCACAAGGCCCAGGACTTTGATATTTGGTATGAAGCTTCATCTAGTGGACCCCTACCAAGATTGTTCAAATTATAGTGCTGGGGCCAAAAATGCCCCCGCCCCGGGGCCCTTTGGTTTTACATAGGCTTATATAGGGAAAATCTTTAAAAATCTTCTTCTCTGAAATCACAAGGCCCAGGACTTTGATATTTGGTATGAAGCTTCATCTAGTGGACCCCTACCAAGATTTTCAAATTATAGTGCTGGGGAAAAAAATGCCCCCGTCCCGGGGCCCTTTGGTTTTACATAGGCTTATATAGGCAAAATCTTTAAAAATCTTCTTCTCTGAAACTGCTAGGCCCAGGTCTTTGATATTTGATGTGTAGCTTCATCTAGTGGACCTTTGCCAAGATTGTTCAAATTATAGCCTTTGTTGATGTTTGGTATGAAGCTTCACCTTTAAGACCTCCCTCAACATTATGCACATTAAAGCCTTGGGGCCAATAATGGCCCTCTCTGGGGCACACTTGTTACACTATGGATCAGGTGAGCGATCCAGGGCCATCATGGCCCTCTTGTGATTAATATTAGGATCACTTTTTGTCTGTCATCTGTGCGTAAACAATTTCTTCAAACGACATCTCCTCCTAAACCACTGATCGGATTTTGACCAAACTTCACAGGAATGATCCTTAGGTGGTCCCCTTTCAAAGTTGTTCAAATGGTTCGGGTCCGTTGCACATCTAGGTCACAGGAGCCAAAAATAGATTTTTTTCACCAAAAACTTAAAAAATCTTCTTCTCTGAAACCGCAATACCCAGGTCTTTGATATATGGTATGAAGCTTCATCTAGTGGACCCCTACCAAGATTGTTCAAATTATAGTGCTGGGGCCAAAAATGCCCCCGCCCGGTGGCCCTTTGGTTTTACATGGGTTTTTATCGGGAAAATCTTTAAAAATCTTCTTCTCTGAAACCACAAGACCCAGGTCTTTGATATTTGGGATGAAGCTTCATCTAGCGGACCCCTACCAAGATTGTTCAAATTATAGTGCTGGGGCCAAAAATGCCCCCGCCCCAGGGCCCTTTGGTTTTACATGGGCTTATATAGGGAAAATCTTTAAAAATCTTCTTCTCTGAAACTGCATGGCCTCGGTCTTTGCTATTTGGTATGAAGCTTCATCTAGTGGACCCCTACCAAGGTTGTTCAAATTATAGTGCTGGGGCCAAAAATGCCCCCGCCCCAGGGCCCTTTGGTTTTGCATAAACTTATATAGGGAATATCTTGAAAAATCTTCTTCTCTGAAACCACAAGGCCCAGGTCTTTGATATTTGGTATGAAGCTTCAGCTAGTGGATCTCTACCAAGTTTGTTCAAATTGTAGCCCTGAGACCAAAAATGGCCCCGCATTGTGGCCCTTTGGTTTTACATAGACTTATAAAGGGACTTTGTAAGACTAATCTATGTTTAAAAATCTTCTTCTATGAAACCACAAGGCCTAGGTCTTTGATATTTGGTGTGAAATTTCATCTAGCGGACCTCTATCAAGATTGTTCAAATTATAGCCCTGGGGCCAAAAATGCCCCCACCCCGAGACCCTTCGGTTTTACATAGACTTATATTGAAATAATCTTTGAAAAGCTTCTTCTCTGAAACAGCAAGGCCCAGGTCTTTGATATTTGGTGGGAAGCCTCATCTAGTGGACCTCTATCAAGATTGTTTAAATTATAGCCCTGAGGCCAAAAATGCCCAGCCCTGGGGCCATTTGGTTTTACATAGGCTTATGTTGGAAATATCTTTAAAAAAATCTTCTCTGAAACCGCAAGGCCCAGGTCTTTGATATTTGGTATGTAGCTTCATCTATTGGACCTTTGCCAAGATTGTTCAAATTATAGCCTTTGTTGATATTTGGTATGAAGCTTCACCTTTTTAGACCTCCCTCAACATAATGCACATTGTAACCCTGGGGTCAATAATGGCCCTCCCCAGGGCCCACTTGTTACTCTATGGATCAGGTGAGCGATCCAGGGCCATCATGGCCCTCTTGTGTTTTATATTAGGATCACTTTTTGTCTGTCATCCGTGCGTAAACAATTTCTTCAAACGACATCTCCTCCAAAACCACTGATCGGATTTTGACCAAACTTCACAGGAATGGTCCTTAGGTGGTCCCCTTTCAAAGTTGTTCAAATGGTTCCAGCCTGTTGCACATATAGGTCACAGGAGCCAAAAATAGATTTTTTCACCGAAAACTTAAAATATCTTCTCCTCTGAAACCGCAAGGCCCAGGTCTTTGATATTTGGTATGAAGCTTCATCTAGAGGACTCCTACCAAGATTGTTCAAATTATAGTCTTAGGGCCAAAAATGCCCCCGCCACGGGGCCCTTTGGTTTTACATGGGCTTATATAGGGAAAATCTTTAAAAATCTTCTTCTCAGAAACTGAAAGGCCCAGGTCTTTGCTATTTGGTATGAAGCTTCATCTAGTAGACGCCTACCAAGATTGTTCAAATTATAGTGCTGGGGCCAAAAATGCCCCCACCCGGGGGCCCTTTGGTTTTACATAGGCTTATGTAGGGAAAATCTTTAAAAATCTTCTTCTCTGAAACCACAAGGTCTAGGTCTTTGATATTTGGTATGAAGCTTCAGCTAGTGGACCTCTACCAAGATTGTTCAAATTATAGCCCTGAGGCCAAAAAGCCCCTGCTTGGGGACCCTTTGGTTTTACATAGACTAATATGGGGAAACTCTTTAAAAATCTTCTTCTGTGAAACCACAAGGCCTAGGTCTTTGATATTTGGTGTGAAATTTCATCTAGTGGACCTCTATCAAGATTGTTAATTATAGCCCTGGAGCCAAAAATGCCCCCACCCCGAGACCCTTTGGTTTTACATAGACTTATGTAGGGAAATCTTTAAAACTCTTCTTCTCTGAAACTGCAAGGCCCATGTCTTTGATATTTGGTATGGAGCTTCATCTAGTGGACAGTTATAGCCTTTGTTGATATTTGATATGAAACTTCACCTTTTTAGACCTCCCTCAACATTATGCACATTATAACCTTGGGGCCAGTAATTGCCCTCCCCAGGGCCCACATGTTACTCTATGGATCAGGTGAGCGATCCAGGGCCATCATGGCCCTCTTGTTATGTTCAGAAGCTCATTTACAGTTTATTCAACGAGTGTTATTAATTTATTGATAAAAAATTGTATTTAACTTGAATATCCAGAAACAAAAATATTAACACATTTTGTATAAAAATAGAATACTCCAGCTCATATATACAGTAGAACTCTAATGGCTCAAACTCCAATGGCTAGTTTAACATGGTTAAGTCAAACTTGTTCTTGAGTCTGCAGGGAATTTCTCCAAATACAAAATAGACATAATTTAGGGAGATTTTCTTCTTTTATCTTGCAAATATATGCTGTGTGTGCTCATTAGAATCCCTCGGGCGATTCTAATGAGTACACACAGCATACATTTATAATGTAGACTACCGAAAAAATGTCCCACAATTACCTCCATTACGCCTTCTGGTATATATTGCCCTAACAGTAATCCTCTGTGGCTCAAACAAATTTTTATGGTTCCAAAAGCCATCGAAGTTCGACTGTAACAGGAGTCAATTTCAAAATTTAGAGGTGTCCTTTTGAGTGATTGTTTTTAGAAAATTATTTTGAAAGTGTCTGAATGGTTTGAAATAGTCAAGGCCCTGATCAGATGCCACATTCTGTGGCATCTGATCAGGGCCTTTACTATTTGACTTTTGATCCATTTTCAGGTTTCCCATTTAAAATGGGTTAATATTTAAACCGGGCCACAACAAAAGCTACAGGAGGACCTTTGTCACTCAGATCAGCCTGCACATGCAGCCAGTCTGGTCAGAGTCATCTTGAATTTCTCTTTGAATAGCCCAGAAGCCAATAAAGGCTCATGCCAGAAGCAAAGACTGGTCAGACTTTGTGGATGCACCGGCTAATCTGAAATCCCTATGGTCTAATTGGCCTTCTTGTAGATTCTCTTACACTCCTGGCCCAAGTTATTCAAAACCAAAGATGTTGTTATTAAACATATTCTTCAAACTTCTATCATTAAATATGGCAAATATAGTGATATTTTGCTGATAAAATGAGAGCAACTTGTATTTGCAAAAGCTGCTCTCATTTTTTCAGTAAAATGCAAAAGTTGCTCCCATTTTATCAAAAAAAATACCATTGAATTAGATATTGTACTTGCCAAAACAGCTAAAACTTTGACCACTGATGTGCTGGCTAGCAAGAATTCATCCAGACAGGGAATAAAGAGGGATAATTTAGGGAGATTTTCTGCTTTTACTTGGCAAATGTATAGTGTTTGCACTTTCTAGAATCACCTCAATGAGGGGATTCTAAAGAGTACACACAACATACATTAATATTTATAGAACACAGAAAAGATGTTGCTCAGTTGTCCTTTCTGTGCCTTCCAGTTTGATGCTATTAGTAACCCTCAATGGCTCAAAGAACCCCTGTCTGGAAGAGTTTATTCTGAAGGTGTTCAAGCCAGATATGCATTGATTTCATTGATTAGTTATGAAATAGATCAGCTCTAACTGTGATTTGTTGAGTAATAAATCACAGTTTGGAGGTCAGTTGTAAAGTAGACAAATCACGAGCGCGTACTTACAACTGACCAAATCACTAGCTATAGCTGATCTATTTCGATTCTAACACGCTGAAACTCGGCAATAATGCTGTTGTTTCCTTCAAATTCTCACAACTTTTTGCCATTGTTAGAAGAAATCCCGCTAAAATTATCAACTGAAACACATGCATTTGTATCCTTTTCTAACGTTTTCGATGCAAGAAAATGACACTACACCGTCCAACGTCAAGGAAATTGACTAGTGACGTCATTACTTTGCAGTTTTTAATGACGTCAATTGTCACGCTCTTCCTTGCCGTGATTTGTTGCAGAATAAAACACAGTTATTTTCCATTGCGTATATAGAGCTGTTGAAGTTTCGAAATAAAGTTTGACTTCATCTGCTTGATCTACCCATGACTTGAACAGATATTCATGGTTCAAGCCACAGAAGTTTGTATGTATACAACATTGGCAACGTCCTTTACATTTTGAGATGTGAAATCAGAGGAAAGTGGAGGGAATTATTTAAGTTAATATTGCATAATTTTACATATTTCTCATGAAAACTATTTTGCAAGTATACATAAACCTCATTATAGCACTGTGCATAATAACAGGGTTTTGGATATAACACAGTTTAAAGATGGATCCCAAAAATCTATCCTATGTTATATCCAAACAAAAATGTGTAGATTATATAGAAAAATAAGTCATTTTTCTATATAATCTATACATTTTGGGATCAATCTTTAAACTTTGTTTTATCCAGAACTGTGTTTTAATGAATACTGTAGCAAACAGTACAACAGTGTTCTCTGTTAATCTGCACATTTTTGGGATCAATCTTTAAACTTTGTATTATCCAAAACCGTGTTATAATGAACAGTGTTATAAAGAGGCTGATGTATATTAACTATGTTGAAAAGCCAGCATAATCATGTTTACTTCTTGCCTACAACTGCCATTTATGTCTACCCAGTGATTTGGTATAGTCTAGTTTCATTTTGTTTATTGTAAACCTTTAAAGCACCAAGGAGAACTCTGAAGCAGATGACAATCTATTTTCTTTTCTTATTTTTCAGAGAAAATGAGCAGATATTTCACATAAAATGTCAAACCTTTTCTTTAAAAAATAAGAAAAAAAATATGAAAATATCTGCTAGTCATCACTGGCACTTTAAGGGTGAATGTTTATAATATTCTAGTGCTATTGTCTGTGCTTTTTCTTCTTTATTGATTATTACCTCACCTGAGCACAAAGTGCTCATGGTAAGCTATTGTCATCAGTCAATGTCCATCGTGCATCGTGCGTCGTCAACAATTTGCTTTAAATGCAAACTCATCCTAAACCATTGGGCCAATTTGATTCAAACTTCACAGGAATATTGCCTGGGTGGCTCCCCACCAAAATAGCTAAAATCGTTTTACTCTGATGAACAAGATGACCACCAGAGCTAAAAATAGAAAATCTTTAAATGACAACTCCAGTATCCTTGGGACAATTTCATTCAAACTTCATAGGAATGTTGCTTAGGTGACCCTCTACCAAAAAAGCTAAAATGGTTTCACTCTTATGAGCAAAATGCCCACCAAAGATAAAAAAGAAAAACATCGTAAATTTGCTTCAAATGCTAACTCCTCCTAAACCCTTGGGCCAATTTGATTCAAACTTCACTGGAATGTTGCCTAGATGACTCCCTACAAAATAGCTAAAATTGTTCTGTTTTGTCAAACAAATGGCCACCAGAGCTGAAAATAGAAAAAAAATCTTCAAACGACAACTCATCCTGTACCCTTGGGCCAATTCATTCAAACTTCATAGGAATGTTGCTTAGGTGATTCCGTTCAAATGAGCAAAATGGCCACCAGAGCTAAGTATAGAAAAACATGGTAAATTTGCTTCACACATGGTAAAATTACTTCAAACTCCTCCTAGACCCATGGGCCAATTTGATTCAAACTTCACAGAAATGTTGCCTAGGTGACTCCCTTCCAAAATAGCGAAAAGTGTTCTGCTCTGATTAACAAAATGGCCACCAGAGCTAAAAATAGAAAAACCTTCAAACAGCTCGTCCTGTACCTTGGGCCAATTTCATTCCAACTTCATAGGAATGTTGCTTAGGTGACCCTCTACCAAAATGGCTAAAACGATTATGCTCCAATTAGCAAAAAGGCCACCAGAGCTAAAAATAGAAAAGCATGGTAAATGTGCTTCAAATGCGAACCAATTTGATTCAAACTTCACAGGAATGTTACCTAGGTGGTTCCCTACCAATATAGACAAAATTGTTCTGCTCTGATGAACAAGTTAGCTGCCAGAGACAAAAATGATAAAAACGTAAATTTGCTTCAAACCTCTATTCCTCCTAAACCCTTTTGCCAATTTGATTCAAAATTCACAAGAATATTGCCCAAGTGACTCCCTACCAAAATAGCTAAAATGTGGTCCTCTGATGAACAAGATGGTCAACAGAGCTAAAAAGTAGAATGTACTTGAGACAGTGACACTCCGGAGAGGGAATTAGGACCCTCTGGGCCCTCTTGTTTTTGTTTGTTGACCTAAACTTATATATTCAAAAGCTCTTATACTGCTGATGTCCATACGACTAACACTAACCAATAAACTTAAACCACATGCAAATTAGGCTAAAGGTCTTGAGTACTGCTTAGCCCTTGTCCAGCTGAATAATTAATTTAGCCACACCAATTTCTGACTATCAACCAATCAGATTACTTGATATAATTATGCCCCTGCCTATTCGAAGAATAGCGGAAGGGCATTAAGTTTTACCCCTGTTCGTCCGTCCGTTCGTTCGTTCGTCCCGTGACATCGTGTCCGGGCCATAACTCCTAAACCTTATGGAATATATTCATGAAACTTCACAGTTGCATTCATCACAGTGAGACGATGTGTCATAAACAAGGAAGACAACTCTTGCATTTTTGGTTTTTGAATTATCTGCCTTTGACTTAGTACCATATAGTAAACCGTGTCCGGGCCATAACTCCTAAACCGTACGGAATATATGCATGAAACTTCACAGGTCCATTCATCACACTGAGACGATGTGTCATGAACAAGGAAGACAGCTCTTGCATTTTTGGTTTTTGAATTATCTGCCCTTGACTTAGTACCATATAGTAAACCGTGTCTGGGCCATAACTCCTAAACCATATGGAATATATTCATGAAACTTCACAGGTGCATTCAACACACTTAGTCAATGTGTCATGAACAAAGAAGACAACTCTTGCATTTTTGGTTTTTGAATTATCTGCCCTTGACTTAGAACCATATAGTAAACCGTGTCCGGGCCATAACTCCTAAACCGTATGGAATATATTCATGAAACTTCACAGGTGCAATCATCACACTGAGACGATGTGTCATGAACAAGGAAGACAACTCTTGCATTTTTGGTTTTTGAATTATCTGCCCTTGACTTAGTACCATATAGTAAACAGTGTCCGGGCCTTAACTCCTAAACCGTATGGAATATAATCATGAAACTTCACAGGTGCATCCATCATACTTGGATGATGTGTCATGAACAAGGAAGACAACTCCTGCTTGTTTAGTTTTTGAATTATCTGCCCTTGACTTACATCCATATATAGTCAAATGGTGTCGTGTCCGGGCCATAACTCCTAAACCGTATGGAATATAATCATGAAACTTCACAGGTGCATTCATCACACTTAGACGTTATGTCATGAACAAGGAAGACAACTCTTGCATTTTTGGTTTTTGGATTATCTGCCCTTGACTTAATACCATGTAGTAAACTGTGTCCGGGCCATAACTCCTAAACCATATGGCATATATTCATGAAACTTCACAGGTGCATTCATCACACTGAGACGATGTGTCATGAACAAGGAAGATAACTCTTGCATTTTTGGTTATTGAATTATCTGCCCTTGACTTAGTACCATATAGTAAACCGTGTCCGGGCCATAACTCCTAAACCGTATGGAATATAATCATGAAACTTCACAGGTGCATCCATTATACTTGGATGATGTGTCATGAACAAGGAAGACAACTCCTGCTTGTTAAGTTTTTGAATTATCTGCCCTTGACTTACATCCATATATAGTCAAATGGTATGTCGTGTCCGGACCATAACTCCTAAACCGTATGGAATGTATTCATGAAACTTCACAGGTGCATTCATCACACTTAGACAATGTGTCATGAACAAAGAAGACAACTCTTGCATTTTTGGTTTTTTAATTATCTGCCCTTGACTTAGTACCATATAGTAAACTGTGTCCGGGCCATAACTCCTAAACCTTATGGAATATATTCATGAAACTTCACAGGTGCATTCATCACACTGAGACGATGTGTCATGAACAAGGAAGACAACTCTTGCATTTTTGGTTTTTGAATTATCTGCCCTTGACTTAGTACCATATAGTAAACAGTGTCCCGGCCATAACTCCTAAACCATATGGAATATAATCATGAAACTTCACAGGTGCATCCATCATACTTGGACGATGTATCATGAACAAGGAAGACAACTCTTGCATTTTTGGTTTTTGGATTATCTGCCCTTGATGCATATATTTTATGATTGATTTGAAGTACATTTGTAATATTTTTTATGAATGGCATTTGGCGGGGGCATCCGTGTCCTATGGACACTTTTTCTAGTTTATTTTTAAATTCACAAACTGCATGACATACAGGGTAGATCCTGATCAGATGGCTTCTGCCATCTGATCTGGATCTACACTGTTTGCAAAGGTAGGGGTTGTCATGTTCATCTGGATAAGAGTTAACCCTTTATCGACCAATAGATCCTTAGTCCCAATAGCTTTGGAGAGGTCCAGTTACAATGCATTGGGTGTCATACTTATATTATTTGTTGAAAATTTAATCAATTTAACATCAATTTCATTACTTTACACTGCTTTCTGTGGCATCTGTCCCATGCTTGAGACACTTAGCACACAATCATGGGTTCATAAGTAGTGCAAAATAATGGGATTTCCTCTGCATAATACACCGAGCAAAGACTTGTAGGGTTCTTTAGCCCTTGTCCTGCTGAATATTTAAAAATGCCACACCCACTACTGATTATCAACCAATCAGATTACTTGATGCCAATCATTGCAACAAATTCACAATCTGAATGACAATGTAGATCCTGATCAGATGGCTTCTTCAGAAGCCATCTGATCTGGATCTACATTGTTTGAAAGATGAGACATATCTGGGTTCAGCAGGTCAAGGGTTAAAAGTGATCTCACTTGAATATTTTCTGTCCTGAAACAGGAAGTGGATACTTTGGACAAACAAGAACAGATATATATGACAGACTCCTAGCCTTGTACACATACGCCATTTTACACACATACAAAGGATCCTTGTTAGTAAATGCAGTGATCTTTTTATGCCCCCAACTTCCATCTGTATATCTGTTACACTTGCATAAAGTCTAGAATGGTTAGAGCTAGAATTCTGAAATTTTATATATAATATCAGCATGAAAAATAAGCAGACCTTTTTTTTTCTTTTTTTTTTTTTAAATTCTGTTTGGATTCTTCTTGCAGAGTTATTCCTTATTTCCTCCTTTTTCGACTTAGGCATTTGATGACAGACAGTGGGTACTTCTTGTGTACACTTCCTCATAAAGTTTTATACCAATCAACTTGAAGCTTTTCAGGCTCTTCTTTTGTAATGGCATGTAGATGTGCATGTGATGTTGGCATTATCGTCAATATAATTTTTGTCACTTTTTTCCGACTATTGAACTCAGCAGGTTTTGGGGGTTAAATACTGTTAAAGTGCATTACCATGGCTTCCAAATGATTAGAGCTAGAATCCTGAAATTTTATATGTAGCATTAGCATGAAAAATAAGAGGACCCAGCATTTTTTCATAGGGCATGCAGACTCACTCCCCCTTTTCTCCCATTTTTCAACTTAAGCATTCAATGACAGATGGTGGCTACTTTGTGTGTGCAACTCCTCATACTCCCATTCGAAACTTTGCAGACTTTTTTGTCATAATTTGCAGATGTTCAGCTGGTTTTAGCATTAGCAACATTTTAATTTTTGGCAATTTTTCTGACTTTTGGACTTAGCCATTTTTGAGTCTTGAGTACTATTTTAGTGAATTACTGTGAGTACATAGTGTGTGCAACTCCACACAAACAGTTTTATACAGATGAATACCCTGATGAATTTGAAATGTTGCAGGCCCTTTCATTATGGTTTGTAGGAATGCATGAGATTTTGACATTATCATCAGTTAAATTTTTGTCACTGCATTCGACTTTAGAACTCAGCCATTTTTGGTGCTTAAGTATTAGTCAATACACATTCAAGAAAAACTATATACAGGAAAATTCCTATATTAAGACCACCTTTGGGACTGTTCATAAGTGGTCTTAAGACCACTTTTGAACAGTACCACCTTTTTAGACCACCTTTGGGACTTTCTTAAGACCACTTTTGAACAGTCCCAGAGGTGGTCTCTACGACCAGAGGACACTGTATGCAGAAAACACAAAGAAAGAAAAACTGGAATCTACTAAATAAACCTTTTGAAGCAGAATTAGTCTTAATTTTAGGTGGTCTTAATAGCAGAATTTCCCTGTAGTTAGGGGCATAATGTTTAACAAAGCAGGTCTTCTCATGATGAGGCTCATATCAACTTCTGAAGCAATTCAGAAACTCTGAAATCAACCATTATACCACTGCATAAATTAATTTAGCCACACCCATTTACATTTCAACCAATCAAATTACTTGATGTAATTTTTTCATTCAAATTTGAAAACTGAATGGCAAACAGTGCAGATCCTGATCAGATGGCTTCTTCAGAAGCCATCTGATCTGGATCTACACTGTTTGCAAAGGTAGGGGTTGTCATGAACACCAGGATAAAGCTTCTTCAGAAGCCATCTGATTTGGATCTATACTGTTTGCGAAGGTAGGGGTTGTCATGAACACAAGGATAAAGCTTCTTCAGAAGCCATCTGATCTGGATCTACACTGTTTGCGAAGGTAGGGGTTGTCATGAACACCAGGATAAGGCTTTTCAGAAGCCATCTGATTTGGATCTACACTGCTTCCAAAGATAGTGGTTGTTGTGTTCAGCAGGATAAGGGTAAGTACCGGTACATTTCTACCAGACTCTTGTAGCGCATCTGTATTATATGATACAGAAAAGTCACTTTCGATTTTGTGTTGTTTTCAAATATTTTTACATATAACTTGTTGTGTTATGTTGTTGTCTTATACAGATTCACAAATGAAATCAAATAAAAATATAAAAAGAGAAATAAAGTAACAACAGAAATTTGACATCTTAATTGTTTTTTGCTTACCTGAACTTATAGGATGGTTAAGAGTTGATGACCACCTGTCATGACTTATGAAAATTATGTGGTTTGCAAAAGGTAAAAATAATTCTTTATGACATGGCTCAAATACAATAAAATTCAGATTTTAAGCCACCTTTGGGACTGTTCAAAAGTGGTCTTAAAGACCACTTGAACAGTTCCAAAGGTGGTCTCTTACTAGGGGACACTGGGTGTAGAAAAAAAAGGCAAACTAAAACCTCATAAATTAGTGTTTAAAAGAAAAATATGTCTTCGTTTTGGCTGGTCTTAATAGGCGAATTTTACTGTATATGCTGTCGCTCTTGAGTCCAAGAGACATTATACTACATATATAAATATATACTTGGTCAAAAAAGTTCCTATCATAAAATCGCTTATGTTACCATGGTAACTACAAATGAAAAATACACAAAAATTTTTTCATGCAAAAGCACAAACACTTTTTCTTCGTGTAAACTTGACAGCCTGTGCTATTGTTTTAAACACCCAAGGGGTCACTGTGACAATTTCGCAGAACAAATCATCAAAAATGCTAAGATTTAATACCATAAAAAATACACTTAGCACAAGGTTTCTAAAATTTGATTCATGTAACCTTTCATTATGCCTAGGTCACGATGAGGTTTCGATGAGCGAGCAATGCGACTTTTGCCAAACACCGGCCAGAATCCCGTGGTCATGGGCCAGCGTTTGGGGCTTAAAACCGCATCGGTGGGCAGCTCGGCGAAATTTAACTTTGGAGTTTAAATTCGATGGGCTCTCACTGAGCTCCTTCATCGCAGCCCCATCCTTACCACATCGGAATAAGCATCGGCTGGTGTACGGCTGAGTATCGGCCAGTGTCCTGTGCATCTGAGGCCACCAGAGGACAAGCTTTTGTGAACGGACACGGACCGAGTTTTGGCCGAGGTCCGACTGATGAGGGACCAAGCTTTGGAAAATATAGTACCGGTGGGTGACCGATGTAAGGGACAGTGGCCAAAGCTCTATTGGACATCGGCCAGATATCGCTGCTTGCATATAAACCGCTCGCTCCAGTCCGTGTACAACATTCAGCTAGTTGTGTTTACACAAGCAACATCTCACACAGTGATGAACTGACCATGCCAGGCAGGTTGGACATATATACAGTGAAGTAATACCTCCCCGCCAAGTCCAAGTTACAACGGCCTTACATCGGCCAGGCAGTGTTCAAAGACCGTTTACAACAAGTCCGGTGATCGCACGGTGTCCTGTAACCTGCTCGGGTACCGGCCGTTTTCCACCCCCCCCCCCCCCCCCCCCCTCATGTCTGATTGACCACTGGCCAGTAGTGGCTACCACATAGGCCGAAAAAAATCTCCCTTGTTAAGACACACTCCGTACGGTCATAGACCGGTGTTTGGTCGGTCGCCTGTAGATTTCCGGACAGAGCCTGTTCACGTCACCGAGCTATGCCTCCAATGAGGGGAACTCGGAGATACCCCAAAAATCTACGAGCTCCACCGATGCCGGACATCGGTCGGGCTATGTGACCTAGGCTTAAGATGCCATGTGTGTCTATTCACAAAAGAACTGGAAATTTAGTCCTCTTTGCTAAGAGAAACAGACGATCATGTATAGGCCTCCGATTCTTTGAAGTTGTGTGCAAAATGCTGCTTGCAATTGAAACTCCTTAAGAGAATTGCAATTTGTAGCGCTACATGCTGCATGAATTTTCTACAATATTTTCCATTGTGGTTAACAGCAATGGTGGCAACAAATTGCTTTTTAACCCTTATCTTGCTGAATAGTCATTTAAGCCACACCCATTTCTGTCTATCAACCAATCAAATTACTTGATGTAATTTATTGCTAAAAATTCATAAACTGAATGCCAAACATTGTAGATCCTGATCAGATGGCTTCTTCAGAAGCCATCTGATCTGGATCTACACTGTTTGCAAAGATAGGGGTTGTCGTGAACAGCAAGATAAGGGTTAAAGAAATTGCAAAAATTGAATGACATATTTAACGACAGTTTGAAAATTGCTGTATGTTTAATTGAAAGGGAGATAATTTAAGAATTTCACATCACAAAGCCTTGATTGTAGTGCAAAATCATGGGATACTGTTAAGGTAAAGTGAGTTTCAATGTTCAATGGACATGGACTTTCATCTCAGACACAAAAATATCATCTGCGCATGTGCAATGCCAAATTCCTTGCAAAACCTTTGTGGCACATATTGTGAGACAACTCTTGAGCAGAATAGTATGGGCGAATGCAAGTTTGTGCATTTTGTAGCTAAACATCCAATTTGCATGTCTACAGCCATCTTTAGCTGAATAGCTGCTGGATAGCTTCTGGAAATTAAACGGAAGTTGGTGAGTGTTTGAGTTTTATGTCCCACCAACAGCTTATGTCATACGGAGACGGGACCTCATTTTAAAGACTCATCCGAAAGTCTGGAGAAGCCCAGGATCGATCCTGCGATCCCTGGTTTACAAGGCGCGTAGCATAACCACTACACCACGGAGGCTTCCAAACAGAAGTTGGTATAGTTACTTTTTTGACAGAGTATATTTTTATTCTTTTTCTGTTGTACGGCCCTTTAAAGATTATTTCATATATTTTGTACTGATTGTTAATCATGTGGGTGAAAACTGCAGTACCCTGAGAAAATATATCTGACCTTCCGTTGCAGAACTTGGCGTCATGTAAACCAAGCAAGGCTCGAACGTGAGAGACATAATGATCAGGTGTCAGCTCTCTTATCCACCAGGCCATGGAGGCCTATAAAATTTGATTAAGTTTGGCCTGAATCTACAGAGCTATTCTGGACAGAGGGATGACAGGTGAAGTAAAATGTAAACAAGTGTGACTACAGTTGCATGTTAATTTATTTTCATTAAAAATGTATTCAATATATAAGTAATTCATTGTTGATAATAGAGGTAAAGGAACGTAACAGAGCATCTATGTCACGGATGCCTATATCACAAAACAAAGTCAAGACAAGATCTGTCCAAACATCACAATACCCAATATAGATCTACACTGTTCACAAAGTATTTAACAGTATTTTGTCTAATGAACAGAAGGACCAGGGCAGATTTACAAATCTGCTATAGTCGAACATTGCCTAGGTTTTCCAATGTCTTAACCCTTGTCCTGCTAATCCCGAATATGCCTTATCTTTCAAACAATGTAGATCCAGATCAGATGGCTTCTGACGAAGCCATCTGATCAGGATCTACATTGTTTGCCATTCAGATTGTGAATTTGTTGCAATAATTTGCATCAAGTAATCTGATTGGTTGATAATTGGTAGTGGGTTTGGCATATATGAATATTCAGCAGGAAAAGGGTTAACTTATTGGAACATAGAAGCTACAGATCAGACAAAGCTGATAAAACTTTTATCATGCTCAACTCAGCAGAGCATAAAATTTGTAATGCGTATTAATATTAAAATACTAACCAATCAAATTTCCTGATCATACCAGCAGAATATGTTATTTGTTCTGCTCATGAATTTGAAAATGTCAACTGTTAATCATGTTTATGGCATTTGAAATTCATGAGTAGGACAAATTTCAGGCCCAAGTGAGTGGAGCATGAAAAAAAGTTTTATGAAAGTCAGACCCAGACTGTTGACAAGTGAACAGATCTTGATCTTATGTACTGATAAGAATGGATAAACCTCCAAGAGAAACAACCCATGTTAATATCTGCCTGATTTATCTCCCTTCTAACCTTCTAAGAAGTAGCTACCATTAACACATTTAGTTCATGAAACCCCAAAACGGGTACCCACTGTTTGCTAAAAGTTCAGTCATTTTCCAAATCAAGGGCCTCCACTGTTTGCTAAAAGTTCAGTCATTTTCCAAATCAATTTTGATGAGAACCAACCTGACACCCCTAAATTTTGAAATGGACTCTTGCTATATATAAATAGGAAGATTCCATTTGGTACAAAAAGGGTTATAGAAACAATTTGCTCCCAAAAAGGGACCAAATAGTTCGCTCTAAGGGTAGCACTCATTTTCGAAAGAGTATAATTATGGTAGAACCTTTACCAATTTTGTACCGGAAACCCCCAAAGGGGTACCATGGCAAACAGTGCAGGCCCAGATCAGACGCCGCAGAATGTGGCATCTGATCAGGGCCTACAATGTTTGCAAAAAGTTCAGCCATTTTCCAAATGAATTTTTGAAGAAAACACAACCTGACACCCCTAAATTTTGAAAAGGACTCCTGCTGTATATAAGGAGGAAGATTCCATTTGGTACAAAAAGGGTTAAAGATTCAAACTCTGATGACTGACTTGCCCTGATTTGCTAGAACGAAATGTGCAGTCCTTGGAGCTATTTTACATAGAAATGAATCAACTCCACCTAGCTAGACCTGTTTTGGGGCCAAGCCTGTTCAAGCCACTGAAATTAAACTGAACTAGGTAAGTGTCAGCCTGTCTGCTGATGTTTTCTTCAGTTCAAATACTTTGGCATATCCCATC
Organism: Lucinisca nassula; assembly: GCA_963580285.1. NCBI lineage: Eukaryota > Metazoa > Mollusca > Bivalvia > Lucinida > Lucinidae > Lucinisca > Lucinisca nassula. Next base: position 135,211,696 of record OY757016.1, on the reverse strand, counting down.
ACCTTACAGTAATGGATGCAAATCATACTCTGGTAAAGAAAACCTTTTTTACAGGTAAGAGTCATATTGGCTTTGCTGAGCATTCATCTCCTAAAAGGGGGACGACCCTTAAAGGTAAGAATGAGAAAAATTCTTTCCTTTCAGAGTAGACCCTTAAAGGGCAGGGCCCAGTTGTTCAAAACTAATAATGCCGTTAGTTAAAGTACAGTATACTTTAAACTTTGATCATTTAATACAGCAAAGATATTAACATTTTTGCTGAAAAAAAAAAGTGAGCAGGTTTTGCGAATGCTGCCCTCATTTATTCAGCAAAAATAAACCTATGTCAGATACTGTACCTGCTAGAACAGTAACTATTTCACCAAAAGCGAGCTCATTAAGCTAACAATGCTCTGAACAACTATGCCCAGATATCTTTTACAAAAGAGGATCCCAACTCCCCAGGAGCGAATTCTTTCCTTTCAGAGTAGACCCCTATTGACAAAGGCAGAAAATATATTTAAAAGAAGGGTTGTTTCCCTTGAAGATGCACCCAATCTCCTCACTGTGTGTGTCCTACTGACTAAGTATATCACTGGTACACCACAACCTCTTTATAACACTATTGATGGGGTTCAAAGGTTAAACAACCATGTTATATCCAAACAAAAATGTATAGATTATATGAGCCCCGCCAAGCGAATTTGTGTCTTCGAGCATTCCGTCATAACAAATTTTAACTGCGCATGCCCAGCCATTCAGAGGGGCCAGGGATATGGCTTTCTGTCTGAAGGTTCCTCTTGATTCACTGCTTGTATGAGCGAGCAGCGAAGGTTCTGGCGAGCCTGCGTGGATGCGCAGGCTCGCCTGAACCTTCTCTGCTCGCATAGGCGATAAGTACCAAAATCGCTTGACGGGGCCAATATAGAATAATGACCATTTATGGTCATTTTTCTATATAATCTATACATTTTGGGATCCATCTTGAATCGGTGTTATATCCAAAACCATGCTATAATGAACCATGTTATAACAAGGTTGCGGTGTATATATACAGAACACAGGTAACAGGAAAACAATATTGTAACAATTATTGGGCCTCAGTTTATTTGAATCGGTGTTATATCCAAAACCATGCTATAATGAACCATGTTATAACGAGGTTGCGGTGTATATATACAGAACACAGGTAACAGGAAAACAATATTGTAACAATTATTGGGCCTCAGTTTATATCAATTCTACAGGCCTGTTACAATCAAATTAAATTAATATCGGATAAATTAATTTGTACAAATACACAAAATATTATAATTGCCGGCAATTGAGCACAATCATAGCTGAGCTTTGAAAAACACACCCTATCAACTATGTATATAGCATAAAGCATTCCTAGCCAATATCTCAGTGATCCTAGCCATCATTACGGTTGAAATGAAACCGCCTGGCAGGCAACACTCCTAAATTAGAAACTAAGGCAATCTGGCCAGAATTGCCAACTTTATATAGGTCGGAAACAGACTGGTTTGAAATCTAACATAGTCTTCTGTTTCCAGCTAGTGTGCAGTATGTTTACCTAGTGTCAGTTCAGACTGCTTTACGCATTTACTACATTAACAAGGTGTGAGATAAATCTGTATTACACCCTCTTCAAACAGCAAAGGGAGAGGTAAGCCTGTTCATTCTTGGAAGAAAGATAAGTGTGCTCACTTTCACAGATCTACTGTGACATATGGATAAACATAGTATGCATTGCAGAAAGAGTAAACAAACTGAATGACCTACAAGCTACAACTCATGTGATGTCATCCCTCCTTGGACAACTCATGTGATCACATAATATGAGGTGAAGTATGCAAAAGGGAGAAACCATGAGCAGGACAAATTTCAGGCTCAAGTGGAACCATACAATTTAAAGGGATCAAATATTTGCATATGGTATATAGAGAAAACTTGTGTAAAATGCAGAACTACAATTATTACACTTACAAACCGTGGCAAATATGCTGATATCTTGCTGAATACTCATTTTAGCTACACCCATCTCTGACTTTGAACCAATCAGATTACTTGATGTAATTTTTTCCTACAAATTCATAAACTGAATGTCATACGGTGTAGATCCTGATCAGATGGCTTCTTCAGAAGCCATCTGATCTGGATCTACTATGTTTGCAAAGATATGGGTTGTCTTGAACAGCAAGATAAGGGTTAAAAACACATTAATTGATTGTGCTGAAATTTTGTTACTTTGAACATGTGGCTTTTAGTTGGTGCAAAACTATTGTAAGTCAAGTTACAATAGTTTGGCACTAATTAAAAGTGACTTTATCTTGGCAAGTATGTTGGTGGAAAACTATTGTAACTCAAGTTACAATAGTTTTCATGTAAGAAAATAATGTCTTTGGAGATACCATAAATCACACATTTTGAAATATCTCCAGGAACAGTTATCAGATTGCTACGAAAATTTGTCAGAATATGTAATTGATAAAATGACACTAGAAACTGAAGAAGTCAGAATTTCTCAAAAATTCGAGTTACGCTAGTTCTACACCAAGCCATCGACTTGTCATTTTGTCACATAGATTGTGTGTTACTAAAGTTATAATTGGACGGAAACTTATACCCTGTTTCATAAGCTTGACGACTGCAAATGAACATCAGTAGCAACAGTAACAGATGTTCTGTGAATGACAGTCCCAGTTTGGGAATCAGCAACCTTCTCTTCCATTTTTCAAATGATTTATTTCAAGAAGTCCAAGCTAAGGATTGTTTTCACGCAACTGGATAATTTATGCATGAATGTTGAATTTAGTCGGCAATTAATCAATATATATATAGAATCATTAGTGACGCATTTGCACATAACTATTTCTGATGGCTCAATATTCTTTGACAGTGTGACACAATTAGGCACAAACTGCCATTTTACACACCGAAAAGTTTCCCAGCTGTCTGGCTGTTTAGCTAAACCTTTTTGCAATGCATAATATAACCGATTCTTTTCTGTTCGGGGATGAACAGACCAAATTGATTCTTTTCTGTTCCAGAATAAACACTACAACCTGATTCTTTTCTGTTCAGGGATGAACAGACCAACTGGATTCTTTTCTGTTTCGGAATAAACAGACCAAACTGATTCTGTTCTGTTCACACATGAGCAGCATCAAGTAAATTTTAACCCTTATCCCGCTGAATAAGTAATTTAGCCGCACCTATTTCAGCGTTTGAACCAATCAGATTACTGGATGTAACTTATTGCAACAAATTCACAAACTGAATGTCAAACAGTGTAGATCCTGATCAGATGGCATCTTCAGAAGCCATCTGAGTTGGAGCTACACTGTTTGCAAAAGTAGGGGTTGTCCCCTTTTTAGACTATCAACTAATCAAATGATTTAATTAATTCTGTAAACTAACCAACTGAATGATAAACAGTGCAGATCCAGATCAGATGGCTTCTTAAGAAGCCATCTGATCTGGATCTTCACTGTTTGTAAAGGCAGATCATATCTTGGTTCAGCAGCACAAAGGTTGCTGTGGATTTGGACATGCAGCCTGTATATCCATTCTGTCTAAGTAGAACATTCCCAGTCTGAACTCATATCCAAAATACAGTAAAATTCCTATATTTAAGACCACCTTTGAAACTGTTCAAAAATGGTCTTTAAGACCACTTTTGAACAGTCCCAAAGGTGGTCTCTGACCACAGGACACTGTATGCAGAAAACACAAAGAAATAACAACTGCAACCTACAAAATAAGCTTTGTAAAGCAGAAGTAGTCTTAATTGTAGGTGGTCTTAATAGCTGAAATTCACCGTACTCACAGAAAAGACTGCACAAAGACACATTTTCAACTTACTTGGCCCATACAGTATGTGACATAATGACATATTTTTCAACATGCAGCTTATTCACAAAAGCTGCATATAATTAGCACTGTGGCACATTAAAAATACAGAGAGGAGATAATGATTGAAATTTTTTTTTATATGAGAACACCTTTCTGTGAGACAGAAGAGGCAGACACATGAACACAGACAGAACACATACCGGCATTGTTATCATGTCTGATACCACAGGGATGGAACCTTGAAAAGTTTTCCTACAGAATATGAATAATTTTCATGTTTTCATAACAGCAGAAGTAATGAAATGCGCAAGAATTTTTGTCTCATGGAGTCTTCATGACTACATGTGTTTAATGTCATGTACAGGACTTCAATGGCTCGAACATGAAATTTGTTATAGAATCTGAATTATTTTCATGTTTTCAAAATAGAAGAAGTAAAGAAATGTGCAAGAATTTGTTTCTCATTGAGTCTTCATCATTTAATGTCATGTATAGAACTTCAATGTCTCGAACAAGACAAAATTTTCGAGACAGGGATAGTATAAACAACTGATGGTTACTCAAAGCATCATGTCAGGAGGCATAATGCTTCTTTAATATAAAGGTATGCTGTTTGTATTCATCTTGATAAAATAAGAAAAGAATTCCGAAAATTATCCCTACCTGGTGCTACTGGAAGAATTTCTTGAGATTCAATAACAAGTTCAAATCGACCCTGGAAATGGGACACTAATGTTGGAGTCCTACAAGTTTTACTGTTTTATATTTACTGCTGTTACAAGTTTCTACATTACCGTATTTACCCTAAGTATTCGAAAATCTTTACTCCTTAAAATTTGAATAGCAAGTCCCTGAATTTGCTACCCGATGGTGTGTCTAAGAACAGTGGGATGAGTGGCAAACAATGTCATCTGGGTCTACAATGTTTGCACAGGCCTATCTTGGACTACACTGGGTCTACACTGTTTGCACGGGCCAGTGTACCAAGTTCATATAACACAAACTGTCAAAATTCCATAACAATTGTAACACACATACCCAAGCTTGGCTATATATGGACTCGGACTTAATATGAAAGACTGGACGAAAGTGATATGATGGTAGCGCATGTATGTCTGATTTTCCCCTCCTGTCTTGTTAACAAGACTGACAGAAAGCTGGTTAGCAAGTATAAGATGAGCCAGTGTATGACAAAACCTACAATAAGACATGTGCACCCAACGAAGACTCAGATCAGCCTGCGCATCTGCACAGTCTGATCAGTCTTCGTTGTGCACTCTAAGGATAGCTAAGAAGCAAGAGAAGTCTCTGGTTAGACTATATGGATGTGCAGGCTGATCCGAGTCTTTGGTGGGTGCATGTCTTATTGTAGGTTTTGTCATGCGCTGGCTCATATCTTATTTCCCCTCCCGTAAAACTGTCAGAGCTCTTACATTTGATAGAATATGGATACTTTGCAAGTGTGTGCATGTGCAGTGTTTAATGTGTGTGTATGTGTGCATTGATTGATGTATGTTTTCTGGACCTCTTTTGTGTGTAGTGGGGCGGGGGGTGGGGGGGGGTGCAGTGGTGTTGGGATTTTACGGCAACTGATGTGAGCTGATTATTCACACGTAATTTCAAGCCATATTTTATCTGAAAATTAAGGAAAAAATGCCTTGAAAATGCTGTCTGCTTGCGAGGGTGGTTCAAACATTGAGCAGACTAATGTGAAGAAGATATTCAACACATGGGCAAACAGTAATGGTTCAGGAAACAACATGATCAGGAACACGCTAACACACATGTACTACATGTCGTATACACAGCCAAGACAGCATAACAGAGAGCACTCCCTCTTTATCAAGTGATTATCTAGTTGACAATAATGCAGCTCTCAAGTTTTTACTCCAGTGGGTTTTTTTGGCAGGAGGCTAACCAGAGACTTTCAGCAATCACAAATGTAAAATAGGTGTTATGTGTTGTTCATTCAGGTATATGTGAATTTCGGATCAAGTGGACTGGAAAATTCGAAGCATCGGACACTTCAAAGTACTTTTGTATGTCCATCGTACTTCAAAGTTTGACTGTATTTTTGCATGCTATACATGTATAATAACTAACAAACAAACAAAGAGAAAATTGCATTGTTATTTTATAACATCCAGATACAAGTGCAGCTGGCCTATGCACAAAGTGTACATTTTGAGTAAAGCAGAAAATGCCATTCAAGGGAGCAGATACACTTTCAGGGGAGGTAACTCATTCAAAAATATTTTTGTCTTCTGTAATATTAGGGGTTGTCAACTCTTAAAGGAAAGAATTAGAATTTGCTCACAAAGAGCAAATTCTTTGGTTTAACAGCAGACCCCTGTTTCAGAAAGGAAAAGTGTGCCGGAAAGCAAAGAGGAAGTCCCAAAAGTTGTTTCCCTTGTCAAAAATGGCAGCAAATATGTTAGGTGTATCTCTTCTCTATAAAAGCTTGCCATTTGGGCCAGGACAGAGGAAAGGGTGCAAGGAGGCAACACAACCATCAAAGACTCTGACGATCCTGCATATTTCACACAGTCTTTCTGTGTTTCATCTGATGTTTTCGTGTGTGCCTCCATGTTGCTTACTTTCTTTAGGTGACTTGAGATGGCCACGTTCTTTGATTGTGGCCGTCCTGAATGACCTTTTCTTACCAGTGTCAAAGGTCAGCTGAGTAAGCTATGATCTTGGGCCTGCCATACAGCATAAAATGAGGATACTTGTTGGACTGCACAAGGTGTGCGGGCTGAACTACATGTTAACGAAACGTATGTGCCAACCTGTAACATTTGATGCCCAGCTACACATCCGGACTAGCAATTTCAGCCTTTTTTTTTTTTAACAAAGGTGACAACTTGCAGAACTTCCTGTTCATTATCCCATAAAATAAGCCCTTCCGGAAAAGCATGGGTGGAAGTTCCATAAATCTCCAATAGTGAAATCCATATTTCAAGTACTGAAGATTACTTTTCCCCAGTACTTTACATAAGGAGAATAATCTTCCTAACACTGAATTAGTATTTAAAATGATGAAAACTTTCACCCAGGGAAAAAAGGTCTACTCACAAAATGAAAGAATTCACTCTTTCAGCAGTGAATGTTTTCTTTTTAAGCCTAGAACCTTGTTGATAAGGGTGACAATGATTTGAAAGAATTGCCTCCCTTAGAAGAGTATTGATCCCAATTAAACCGATTTATGACGTCAAGTCACAATTTTGACTTTTGTATGATAACACTTAAAGTGATTTGAGTACTCAACTGACAGGATAGTATCACAGAAATAAGTCATGGTATGCAAGGAAAACAGTATCATGGGTGACATGCATGATATTCCTTTTCAAACCCTTTTGCACTGAATGAAAATAGAAGGTTTTAACATTATTTCACTTATATCAAGCCTATAGTTAATCAGATTTGGGGGGGGGGGGGGGGAAACAAGAATAACCAGAGAAAAACCACCTGACCTTCTGTTGGTCACATGTGACAAAAGTGCGGCTGGAATCCATAATGGTGAGAGATCAGGGGCCAGTTGTTCGAAGTATCGTTAGCTTAACGAGCTCGTTAGTGGTGATATAGTAAACGTCCTAGCAAATACAATATCTAAAATTTTGGTATTTTTACTGGAAAAATGTGAGCAGCTTTTGCATCCACGAAAGCTGCTCACATTTTTTCAGCAAAAATTTTAGCATATTTCCCATATTGAATGTTAGAAACCTCAGTGGTGTAATGATTGCGCTACTCACCTTGTAAACCAGGAATTGCAGGATCGATCCCGGGCTTCTCCAGACTTTCGGATGAGTCTTTAAACCGAGGTCCCGTCTCCGTATGACCTTAGCTGTTGGTGGGACATAAAACTCAAACACTCACTCACTTCCCCATATTGAAAGATCAAAGTTTTATCCATACGTTAACTAACGACGTGTTTGGTTTTGAACAACTGGCCCAGGTGTCAGTTGTTCAAAACTAACAGCATCTTTAGTTGACGCAATGTTAAACCTTGGATCACTTAATATGGCAAATATGCTGATATTTTGCTGAAAAAAAAATGAGCTGCTTTTTGCAGATGCAAAAGCTGCTCTCATTTTTACAGCAAAAATATCACTATATTAGGTATTGTACTCGCTAGAACAGTTAACAATTTCACCACTAATGAGCTTGGTAAGCAAACGCTGCTTTGAACAACTGGCCCCTGATGTCCAAGAGTGTGCGCTTTTAACAACTAGCCCAAGATGGCCCTTTGAACTAACTAATGATAATGATTGAATTTTGCAAAGACCACCATTACGCTGTTCTAAAACATCATCAGGAAATAATATACGTGCCAATGCATGACAGAACTTACAATAAGACCTGTGTAACCAGTATAAACTCTGATCAGCCAGCACATTTGATCAGTCTTGGCTGTTCACATGATCATTCGATAGCCCTCCAGGCTATCAAATGATCAAAATGGGAAGACTCTACTAGACACAAAGCCTGATCTGAGTCTCCACTGATCATGCAGGACTTATTGTGGGTTTTATTGTGCATCAGCTCATAAATAAAGTGTGCATTGTGAACAGTTCTCCAGATAAGGATGAAGGAGAAGTAAGATGGATAATTAACTACCATATGAGCCCCGCCAAGCGAATTTGTGTCTTCGAGCATTCCGTCATGACAAAATTTAACTGCGCATGCCCAGCCATTCAGAGGGGCCAGGGATATGGCTTTCTGTCTGAAGGTTCCTCTTGATTCACTGCTTGTATGTGCGAGCAGCGAAGGTTCTGGCGAGACTGCGCAGATGCGCAGGCTCGCCTGAACCTTCGCTGCTCGCATAGGCGATAAGTATCAAAATCGCTTGGCAGGGCCCATATCATGCTGCCACACCCATCTCTGACTATCAGCCAATCAACCTGTTTGATATAATTCATTGTGCAATTCACAAACAGCATGACTGTTTGCAAAGGTAGGGGTTATTATGCTCAGAGTTTTAAGGGTTCAAATGCATACAAGGTTTTGTTTGTTTGATTTGAGGTTTAACGCCCCCGTCAACACTGTATAGGTCATTTTGGAGACGTTGCTTCCAATTTTGTGGGACTTTACCAGACTTTGAGACGAAATGACATCTCAAACCCTGCTGCCCAATGAACCAATAGGGCTTATAAGCACGGAAGGGCTGACTCGCACCGCTTTGCCTGGGCATGCTTAGATCCTCTAAGCGGTTTACCAGTACTCGTGTGCGGGTCAGTTTCAGCTCTGCGTGGAAGCATCATGCAGCCCATATATTTCTTCAAGCCCCGATGGGCGGGGGCCGATCACTTTTATGTATGAGCTGATAAATATGTATGAGCAAAACGATTTTCAAACTCTGATCATGTGAACATGAAATTCAGTTTAACAATCTTGGTGTCTGAACAAGGTCTTGGAAGATTTAAAAGATTTTTTATCGGCCCTTTACCCATTTAAATTGTTGACTATTTCTGAACAGATTCTTGTTTTTCTGGACTAGTAACACAATACAAAATTACAAATAAGTTAATACATGAATTATACAAAGAAACTGATATAATTGGTATTTTGTGATAATTGGAGGATAATTTTTGTCAATTTTCTCCATAAAACCTATGTTATGGGTATTCATTAGAACCGCCTCAGCGAGGCGGTTCTAATGAATACCCATAACATAGGTTTATATTGAGAAATCAGGAAAATTATCCTTCAATTATCACCAAATACCCACCTTATGATATAAATAATGAGATAGTGACACAGAGGTTTAAGTATGAAAAATCTCAAGTTTAGTCTCTCCGGTATTTATCTAGAACTTTGGACACTGGGGCCTGGTTGTTCAAATCTAACAAAGGCATGCATTTATAAGATAGAAGACAAAAAACCCCTACATTATCTCCCACTGTCATTATATGTAAAAAATGTTATATAACTTCAAAACAAATGAGATTGTTAGTCAATGTGTTGTTACTGCTGAAAATAATGTAAGTAGTTTTAGTATTGCAAAAGCTACTAACATTTTTTTTTCAGCAAAAATATCAGCACACTTTCTCAGAACATTTAATGTTTCTATCACTAGTGAGTTCAATAACGATGTTTTGTACAACTGGGCCCGGAAATGTTGGCTATGTAAATATTCACAATCACTCACATGCATTTGGCACAGGGAGCAATTAAGGGGAATGTGTACACTTTCAGGGGAGGCAACTCCTGCAAAAGTAATTTTGTCTCCCATGTCAATAGGGAAAGAATTTGCTCCTGAGGAGCAAATTCTTTCCTTTAAGAGTAGACCCCTTTTCCAGTGGGACAGGGATTACAGAAAAGCAAACAAAAAGTCCCGAAAGCTGTCACGCTTTGAAAAATGGCAGAAAAATCAGCCAGGTTTTCCCATTCCCCTTAAACTGGTTCAATATATTATCTGACTTTGTATGACTCGTTACTGCCTATAAAAATACCAGCACTGTTCCCCTTACATATCTGACCAAAACAGTGTCCAAAGTTCTTGGAAAAATACTGAAATAACTGAACCAGGTCAAGATAATACATGCAGGTACTTATGCTACTCAACCCTTGTCCTGCTGAATAAATTAATTTGCCATGCCAATTCTATCAACCAATCAAATTAGTTGGTGTAATGTATTTGTTCAATTCACAAACTGAATGACAAACACTGTAGATCCTGGTCAGATGGCTTCTTCAGAAGCCATCTGATCTGGATCTACAGTGTTTGTAAAGGCAGCTGTTGTCATGTTTTGGGATAAGGGTTAAAATGAGATAAACCATGCATAAATGATGGAAGTTCTGATTTGTCTAGCAACATCTTAGCGGTATCATCAGAATCTTCAAGTAGTGACATTGCAGGCCAAACAAGTCAAGCATAGTCACACAGACGACACACGCCAAGCCTTCAAAACTGTAATAAGGAAGATCACAGGTAAACTCAGACTGATCTGCATATTGTATAGTGGATCATTCTTGAGGTACAAATTTCAACATTAACATATCAATCTACGTGTATCTGCCAGGTTTAAGTCTGCAATACAAAAAAATACTTGTAGTTTCATGTCTGCATGTATTTTTTTTTTTTTGGGGGGGGGGGGGGGGGGGGTTAACCGCCCTTTCAAGATTATATCACTCATTTCTAGCGATTAATCAGAGGTGGGCAAAAACTGGAGTACCCAGAGAAAAACCACCTGACCTTCCATTGCAGAACTTGGCAGCTCACATGTGTCCTCAGCGAGGTGCGAACCACAGTGGTGAGAGACCTAATGATTAAGAGTCAGCGCTCTTATCCACTAGGCAACGGAGGCCCATCCTCCTGCTTGCATTTTGTAGAAAGCCAAAAGAGCAATCTTCCCTACTGTTACACATTAAGAAGATCACAGGAATACCCAAGATAACACAGGCTTATTGAATATACAGTCAAACTTCAATGGCACGAACACCTTTGGGACCTCAAAAATCTGTTTGAGACAGGGGTAGTTCAAACCACTAAGGGTTACTGCCAGGAGGCGTAACAAGATACTTTTGGACATCTTTTCAGTGTTCTATAATGAAAATAAATGCTGTATGTACTCATTAGAATCGCCTCATTGAGGCGATTCTTATGAGTACACACAGCATACATTTTTAAGATAAAAGACAAAAATCTCCTACATTATTTCCAGCTAATTCCCTTGGGGCTCAAGAACGGATTCGACTCAGTCATGGTAACCGAGCCATATTGAGGTTCTACTGTTTGTCCTGGTTCCACATACCGAGCAGTAACAAGGATATTTAAGGGACCACTCTCCATATTTCTTGTTAGAAACATATTTTGTAGGCATTTGTGATTCTAACAAGAACCCACACCATATACAGTAAAATTCCTGTGTCAAGACCACCTTTGGAACTGTCCAAAAGTGGTCTTTAAGACCACTTTTGAACAGTCCCAAAGGTGGTCTCTTGCTTGAGAACACTAAGTGTGGAAAACACAATGAAAGAATAGCAGAAACCTTCAATATATGCTTTTAAAAGCAGAATTAGGCTGAATTTTAGCTGGTCTTGAGAGTGGAATTTTACTGTTAATCAATGGAGAAAAAGAAAATTTATCCTAAAGTATCAACATAACTCCTTCCTATCTGAAGCTGTAGGTATTCCTTTCATGTGTCTGCCCAAAGCTTTTGCTACAGAACAACCACAGAAACATGCTGTACATATCTGACAGAATCATTTTGACATGATTATTCAATGGAGTCATAAAGTACCGTAAAAATCCTAAAAGTTCGGACGCCTTGAGAACTTGCTGTACTTCTCAAAAAATTTTAACAAATTTGTTTCAAAATCCAGCAAGGCGTTCAAAAGGTGCATACGGAATGGCAATTTCAGGAGCAGTCTGATGTGAATCTGCACTGTTTGCTTAGGCCTATCTGTCCCAATACTTAGGATCATTATGTTAAATACAGAGTTATCCAAGAAGCAACCCTAAAAGAGGATATTGGTCTTTATCCTAAGTATTCTGACACCTCAACTCCTTATCATACTTGCTCTAAATTGAACAAATGCGGTTTACAACCCAATGTTGTGTCTGGAGATGGCTGGATAAGTGGCAAACAGTGAAGACCCTGATGAGATGCCACATTCTGTGGCATCTCATCAGGGTCTACAGTGTTTGCTCAGGAATGTCTGTCCGAATACATACGATAAATCAACCAAATGCGTTACTTGTACATAGATTCTAGCAATAATCAGCACAGCACATAAGCATATATTTTCTTGACATGGTTCATCTAGGACTGCATAATATTTGGTAAAATCACAGTAAATAGTTCTTTTGACTCATAAACAGGTTAACTTAACAAATATCACAAAAATCTTTCCTCTCAAACAGTATCAAAGACAAGGAATGTTTCTCCTGATTACACACACCCGTATCCCAACCCCGTAGTATTATGTTTTCAAAATTCAAGAGGTAAAAACTTTGCATGCTAATATTCCAAAACTAACAGTAAGAATCTTTATAAATAAAATGTACCAATGGGCCTGATTTGCTCAGCAGCACATTTTGCATTGGCATTCTGTCATAATTTTAAAATGAAAAATGTACCATAATTACTGAGTGTACATGTACATGTTTGAGATAGTGTCAGGCTTACAGGTTTCCATGTTTCCGGCTGGGCTCGGGTGTCGGGGCATGCTGTTTGGACATCGGCTACCACCACATGCTTCCCGTCTAACTGTGCTTAGCTTGGGCTGGAATCATTCCTGTGTGCGAGACACCTACCCTGACAAAACTGCCATGCGGTACACAGGTTTTTGTATACCATGATGTTTGTATATATGTTTTATGTGTTATAAAGAGAGTCACATGGTAGAATAGTTTTTATAGCCAAATGTGTTTTTTTACCCTCTTAAAATGATGTATATAAATAAATGTATAAAGATGGATCTATACTTCTGGAAATGCTGCGGGAATGATAAACTTGTCTTAAGCCTTATATGGGCAGAGTTTGAGTTTCCATTATCATAGAACAAGCATTAAATTATATAAAGATTTAGTGTAATATAACTAGATGTGCTGCACAATGCCTGTAATAATGCATTGTTTTACATACAGCTAGAAGAATATAAACACTTTGAATTATATCTAGGGATCATATTTGCACTAGCTTCATCAAAGGATGTAAGTGCAATCACTGGGCAGAATCAGTGCCCTTGTTAACTTCTTGGATTTGCCAGCTTGCCTATTTATCTTTATATGCAAATAGCAAAAGCGCTGAAGAGTACATGTTGACTGGTGTTCAGGCATTATTGTTTAATGTTCAAATATTCATGCACTGACATGGAAAGGACACTTGACATAATTTTGTTTTTTATTTCTTTACAAGGGGAGACAACTTTTTAGGAATTCTTCTTTGTTTTTATGTAAACTATGCCCCTGCTCTTACAGGAAACAAATAGCACCTCAGAGCTCAGGACCAAATAACTTTAACCTCTATTCATATCTCCATATAAGGGGTTAGAATATAAGAATCTTATATGGGTGTGAGGGGTGGATGGAAAAATCCGTCCCGAGGGTCACTGTCCGGCATCACGAGGCTTGCCGAGTGCTGCTGGACAGTGATCCCGAGGGACGGATTTTTCCATCCACCCCTCACAACCATATAGGATTCTTTTTCTTGCATACCTTCCATTTCTATTGCGAATTTTTAATGCTGCTGTCGCTTCGGTTACCAACATCTGCCATTTTGTGATGACACAACAGGAATGTTTAGTGACGTCACGCATGACGACGCTGCGCATGAGGTTGTAATCAACCAGTGCATTTATTAAACACGCGATTATATTCGATTTGGGGTCGGAACACCAGGGACGGAACATAAAGTTCTATCCCAGGTTATAATCACGGATTTCCTTGTCTGGTGTGCAAGAAGGATAATTACCAGACAATTTTCCTTATTTCTTGTTTCATGTGTTGTGCATACTTCAATAAGGTGATTGACACAAGTACCCACAACATATATTTTTATGGAAAAATAAGACAAGTTATCACAAAATATATGTTTTTATTTTTTCCTCATCTGCAGCTTTTGGTTCGGAGTTTAATAGCCCAGTCAACACTACTAAGGTCATGTCAAATCGGTAGTTTACATTATCTGGCACTTTGTCTGCTTGTCTGCTGACAACAAACAATTACTATACGAAAACATGCCTATACAAATACTTCGTAACCTTGAGCGCCGAAAAAATGAAAATTTTTGGAAGAAAAATTGTGATATTTTTTCTTATTTCTACTCAAAATATAGATTGTGGGTACTCGTTAGAACTGCCTCATCAAGGCCGTTCTAACGAGTACCCACAATCTATATTTTAGAGCAGAAATAAGAAAAATAAGGTTTATCCTTGCAACCCTTGTTTTACTATATAAAAGTTGGGTTCAACGGGGTCAAAATTATATAGGCGTGTTTTCGTGATGTTTTTGGCTAACTTTCCTCCCGGGAAGTGTATCCGTTTTCTTTAACCTTTATCACTCTCCGGGCTTACCAGCAGACGACAAATTGTTCATACTTTTCTTATTTTTCCCAGAAAACAGGACTAGACATCTCATGCAAATTGTCTCCACAAGAGCATGAAATGTCAAATCCTGTTTCCTTGGAAAAATAAGAAAAATATTTCTGTGTAGTCCGCTGTAAAAATACCCAGCATGCAGAGCTTTAAAGTTTAAACACCCAGCATGCAGAGCGTTAAAGTTTAAATATCAGCAGGGGCCAGTTGTTCAAAGCACTGTTAGCTTAACAAGCTCGTTAGTGGTCAAATTGTTAACTGTTCTAGCAAGAACAATATTGAAAATGTTGGTACTTTTGCTGAAAAAATGTGAGCAGCTTTTGCTTCTGCAAAAGCTGCTCACATTTTTTCAGCAAAAATTTCAGCATATTTGCCATATTTAATGATCAAAGTTTTAACGATACGTCGTTAGTTTTGAACAACTCGCCCAAGATTTGGTGGGCAAACTCAGAAGAATATGGCTCTCAGTACTGTGTTGGAAGCAATCCTTTTAACAACAAGCACAAAAACCCAAAGTGGCCATTTGAAAGGACATGTGAACAGTGGATGTGGAGGCTAGACTGCACATCTGAAATGTCTGTCTGAGCCTACAGTGCTCTCCCAAGTACACTTTTCATATAGTCTTGTGTAAATCATATCATTTGTTTGATTTGAGGTTTAACACTGTAAAGGTCATTTTGGGGACGTTGAGTCCAATTTTGTGGGACTTTTACCCGACACTGAGATGAAATGACATCTCAAGCCCTGCCATCCAATGAAACCAATAGGGTTTATAAGCATGGACGGTCCGACACTCACACTGCTTTTCCTGGGCAGGGTTAGATCTTCTGAGCGGTTTACCAGTACTCGTGTGTGGGTTGGATTCAGCTCTGCGTGGAAGCATCATGCAGCCCATATATTACTTCAAGCCCCGATGGACAGGGGCCGTTAAATCATATCATATTGTACTCATAACTCCAAGTAAGAGGGAGAAATGAGGATAATGACAGGATATTTTATCATAAAAAGCTGTGCTTTGGCTACTTGTTTGATTTTTTTATTTCAAGTTTAACGTCACTGTCAACCCTATTTAGGTCATTTTAGAGATGGTGTTTCCAATTTTGTGGGACCTTTACCCCAGCACTGAGATGAAATGACATCTCAATCCCCACCACACAATGAAACCAATAGGGTTTATATGCATGGATGACCCGATTCGCACCACTTTGCTTGGGTAGGCTTAGATGTTCTAAGCAGTTTACCAGTACTCATGTGCAGTCGGTTTCAACTTTTCCTGGAAGCATCATGCTGCACAATCTATTTCTCCAAGCCCTGATGGGCAGGGGCCAAGCTACTTGTTTGAAATCCCCTTGATAAAGTCATTCTAACATGTACCTATAATGTAAGTTTCGGAAGATGATTAAGAAAGATTGTCTCTTAGTTTTCCTTGTTTAACTCCCCCTTATCTTCTTTAGCTATGTGTACCACACTAACTGTAAAAAAAAAATAAAGCCAAAAAAAAAAAAAAAAGAAAAAATAAAGAAAAAAAATTAAAACAAAAAACATGCAAGATGGATTTAAAAAAAAATCTTCTTTTTGAAAAATAATTCCTGCCTTTGATACTGTTTAAGTCATCTATCACTCCTATTATTGGTCCTCATACACATCGCTAAGAGATTATCGTATTTGACGGGGAATTCTGTGCCTGTTGCTCAGCAGTTGGAAGGTGTATTCCCTGTTTTTGAGCTTCCTCACTTGTAATAAATAAAGCATGGGTGGGCCGCTGTCCTACAACGTTCACCCCACCCAGATTTGCCTGAGACACAAAAGACACTGGCTGCATTGTCAGTTTGCTTCCTGTCTGCTTCTGATGTATATTGCTGTTTTTCACTTGTAGCTGAGTGAACTGTGTGGTGAATACCTGACTAGCACTGATTTGATTGGCTGTGGAGTTTGGTACAGGGCTTGTAAATGAGAAGCTCTGTGATTGGTTATTGACAGGAACATGTGACTGATGACTGTTTCCCCGCTGCATACCAGCTGGGGATGGACCTTTGGTCTGGAACACAGGGTGGCGGTGAGACAATAGACTTTCCTTCTCTGAAACAAAGAAGAAACATGACAACATGGTACAGGATAATCTCACCCTTAGCCTATTCAAAACGAAAACATGCCTATACAAATGCATTGTACACTTTATCACCGAAAAAAAGAAAATTTTAAGATGAAAAATTGTGTATTTTTCTTATTTTTGCTCAAAATATAGATTGTGGGTACTCGTTAGAACCACCTCATTGAGGCGGTTCTAACGAGTACCCACAATCTATATTTCAGAGCAGAAATAAAAAAAATAAGGTATACCCCCCTAAACCCCAGTTTTACTATATAAAATTGGGGTTCAAGGGGGTCAAATTCATATAGGCGTGTTTTCGTGATGTTTGCATGGAACCTTCCCTTTCATGTATATGTATATCAGAGACTATTTCAAAATTCACAGTATAAAGGTTGAGTTACTTTTAGCAGTTTATTTGAAAAATGACTGAACTTTCTGCAAACTGAACACTGCATATTGTGGCATCTGATCATGGCCTGTGTCCGGTTTTTGAGCTTCCTGTACAAAATGGGTTAAATAATATAGTCTCCTACAAATTAAACATTTCTTTAATTATAGGCAGCAGGGCAACAAAAATTTATCCCCTTCATGTTGTAATGCTAATACATAACTAGATCCTTTCAGAAAAACCAGAGGACCAGTGGTCCTGTAAACGCTCACCTGACATCAACCCAGGGCTACCATTTGAACAAACTATGATAGGTCCAAGTAAATAAGTCCAATTTTTTTTTAAAATCCGTCCAATAATGGTCCAAGTACCCAATTCTACTTGCCAAGTTTCAATGTCATTGGCCTTATGGTTCCAGAGAAGAAGAATTTGAAAGGTTTTTACTTTGTATGGGCATGGACGCCATCTTGGTCATGTGACCTGGACCGTATTAGCAGTTTTCATTAGTTCATCGCATAAAGGGTCCGTATCAAATTTTATTTCAATTGGCCCAGTAGTTTCTGACATATGGAACCTGAGTGATCTTGGTCCCAGACCTTTCTTACCCATAAATCTTCATGTATTCAGTTACTTTACATGATCTACCAATTTTTGTGACACTGTCTTCAATGGTTTCATAAAAATCCATTATTTTCACTTTTTCCCATGCAAAAGCCTAAATCGGCAAATTTGACATTGGCGTAAAATAGGTCACGGTCAATCCAGGATCACCATTTGAAGAAATTATGATAGGCCTGAGTGCTATGTGCCAAGTTTCAAGGTCATTGGCCGTACGGTTCCGAAGAAGAATGTTAAATGGTTTTTACCATATATGGGCATGGCCACCATCTTGGTCATGTGACCTGAACCATATCAGCAAATTTTCATTTGTTCATCACATAAATGATCAATATCAAATTTCACTTGAATTGGTCCAGCAGTTTCTGAGAAAAAAATGTTTGAAATATGGTCCCAGATCACTGAATGACCTTGACCATTCTTACCTATACATCTTCATGTATTCAGTAACTTTACCTGATCTACAAATTTTGGTAAGACTTTCTTCAATGGTTTCCAAAAATCCATTATTTTCACTTTTTCCCATGCAAAAGCCTAAGTTGACAAATTTGATATTGCCGTAAAATAGGTCAAGGTCAACCTAGTGTCACCATTTGTACAAACTATGATGGGCCCGAGTACCATATGCTATACGCCAAGTTTCAAGGCCATTGGCGAAGAAGATTTTTAGAGAAGTTCTGGAGAAGAAGATTTATGAAGGCTTTTTACTATATATCTGCATGGCAGCAATCTTGGTCAGGTGATCTAGACCATATTGGCAACTTTTCATTTGTTCAACACACGAAGGCTCCATATTGAATTCCACTTCAATTGGCTCAGTAGTTTCTGAGAAAAAAAAATGTTTTTTTTTTTAAATATGGAACCTGAGTGACCTTGGTCTAAGGTCAATGAATGACCTTGACCTTTCTTAACTATAGATCTTCATGCATTCAGTTACTTTACCTGATCTACCAATTTTGGTGACACTGTCTTCAATGGTTTTCTAAAAATCCATTATTTTCACTTTTTCCCATGCAAAAGTCTTAGTCGGCAAATTTGACATTGCTGTAAAATAGGTCAATGTCAACCCAGGGTCACCATTTGTACAAACTATGATGGGCCTGAGTACCATATGCTACATGCCAAGTTTCAAGGCCATTGCCCTTACAGTTCTGGAGAAGAAGAATTTTGAAGTCTTTTTACCATATCTGGGCGTGGCCGCCATCTTGGTCACGTGATCTAGATGGTATTGGCAATTTTTCATTTGTTCAACTCACAAAGGCTCCATATTGAATTTCACTTCAATTGGCTCGGTAGTTTCTGAGAAAAAAAATGTTTGAAATATGGAACCTGAATGACCTTGGTCAATGAATGACCTTGACCTTTCTAACCCATAGCTCTTCATTTTACCTGATCTACAAATTCTGGTGACACTATCTTCAATGGTTTCCTAAAGATCCATTATTTTCACTTTTCTCCATGCAAAAGCCTGAGTCGGCAAACTTGACTTTGCTGTAAAATAGGTCAAGATCAACCCACGATCACCATTTGTACAAGCTCTGATGGGCCTGAGTACCATATGCTACATGCCGAATTTCAAGGCCACTGGCCTTACAGTTCTGGAGAAGATTTTTGAAGGCTTTTTACCGTATATGGGCATGGTGGCCATCTTGGTCATGTGATCCAGACCCCCGCAAACAAACTTTAATTGCTGGTCAATAGGTCAAGGTCAGCCCAGGGTCACCATTTGTACAAACTATGATGGGCCCGAGTACCATATGCTACATGCCAAGTTTCAAGGCCATTGGCCTTACAGTTCTAGAGAAGAAGAATTTTGAAGGCTTTTTATCATATATAGGCGTGGCTGCCATCTTGGTCATGTGACTTAGACCATATTGGCAACTTTTCATTTGTTCAACTCACAAAGGCTCCATATCGAATTTCACTTCAATTGGTTTGGTAGTTTCTGAGAAAAAAATGTTTGAAATCTGGAACCTGAATGACCTTGGTCTAAGGTCAATGAATGACCTTGACCTTTCTAACCCATAGATCTTCATGTATTCAATTACTTTACCTGATCTACAAATTTTGGTGACACTGTCTTCAATGGTTTCCTAAAAATCCATTATTTTCACTTTTCTCCATGCAAAAGCCTAAGTCGGCATATTTGACATTGCTGTAAAATAGGTCAAGGTCAACCCAGGGTCACCATTTGTACAAGCCATGATGTGCCCGAGTACCATATGCTACATGCCAAGTTTCAAGGCCATTGGCCTTATGGTTCTGGAGAAGAAGATTTTTGAAGGCTTTTTACCATATATGGGCATGGCGGCCATCTTGGTCGTGTGATCCAGACCCCGCGAACAAACTTTCGTTCCCCCATCCCACTGAGGCTCCATATGAAATTTGGCTTTGATTGGCCCTGCAGTATAGGAGAAGAAGATCTTTGAAAATGGTGGACGGACGGACGGACGGACGGACGGACGACGGACCATGGCTATACTATAAGCTCACCTATGAGCCTGAAGGCTCAGGTGAGCTAAAAATGCTTTTATCTATTACATTTAAAACAAAAAATTAAGTCCCGGAGAATGAGTGGCATTACCTTTTTCCACTCTCTGGACGAATTCAGCAGACGAGAAATTGATAATTTTTTTTATTTTTCCCAGAAAACAGGACTTGGCATCTCATGCAAAATGTCTCCATAGGAGACATTTTACATGAGATGTCAAATCATGTCTTCCAAGAAAATTAGAAAAATATTTCAAAAATGTTGTCTGCTGCGAAATTCCAAGTAAGCAGAGTGTTAGTTGAAGTAATACCTGTAGCTGTACACTTGTACTTGTTATGATGTGCTTACATATAAACATGTTATAACAAAGAGCATGACCTTTTCTGCTTGATTTGAAATGCTAGTAAATGATAAAATGACTACTAATAAACAAACAGGTGTATGGACTGCTTCAAATAAAAGCGAGCCTTTGGACTTGTGCACACAGCAAAGACTCACATCAGGCTGTGTTTCCCCATAGTCTGATCAGACTTTTAGGCTTGAACTGTTGCCTGCTAAGAGTCCCTCAAATTATATGATACTGTATGATCCTAAGTATTGGGACAAACAGGCCTGGGCAAACAGTGCAGACCCTGATCAGACTGCTCCTGAAGGAGCAGTCTGATCAGGGTCTACAATGTTTGCTATTCCGTTTTCACCCTTTGGACTCCTTGCCAGGGCTCAAGCTAGAGGGCGACTCAGGCGAAGAAGTCGACCTGTTGGGGCTCACTTCGCCGACTTTGGCGATGAAAGCGAAAAAAAACTTCGCCCTGAAATTCCGCCCGTTTTTTTTTTTTTTTTTTTTTTGCGTCTTCCTTGTGAACAGTAACGGTAAACTGACAAGGTGACGATAATCCTTCGATCCACCAGTGTCAGAAATCTCAGTAATTACAATGAACAAAGCTAACTGTTTATTCTGCACTTCGTGCCAGTTGCAGGTTGGTACTGTTATGTATTTAATTCTAACCGTTAGCTCATGCCGCTCGAGCCACTTGCAACACGCTTAGTAGTCTTGTACTGTCATAAATCTATCTCGGTTGAATGCACAAAGTTTTTATTGCAATAAGAGCTAATTAAGATTACACAAGATTATGTAACTTAAAACAGGTATATTTGTACCGTTAGCTCGTGCCAAAGTCCGGGTGCGGACGTACTTTGATAACTACCGTTGTATGCAGTAATAAGATTATTCCGACCAATTGGCATTGACCCTGCATTAGGATTTAATAATTTTTAAATAAAGAGTGTTTATTTGTTTCGCCATTGATTTGTTTGTACATTACTTTTGCATCCATCAATCGTTTTCATTCTTTTTATGGACAACAACAAAAGTAGGTTGCAATTTTTATTTTGGAAGTGAAAATAATTATTACTTGCCGGTAAATATTCAGTAATTATCCAAATTCATAAAAAAATAACAACTGATTTTCATCTAGCGAGGTTGTTCCCCCTTGTTTCTATAGTCTGTTTTAAAATACAATTGTGACAGGAACTTAGTGAGAAATGATCTAACTATTACACAGAAACCTCACCATTCATTATAACATGGTTGGATACAACAAAAGTTACAGCTTGCCCAAATACAGTAAAATTACTATATTAAGACCACCATTGGGACAGTTCAAAAGTGGTCTTTAAGACCACTTTTGAACAGTCCCAAAAGTGGTCTCTGATCAGAGGTCACTGTATGCAGAAAACAGAAAGAAAGAATAACTGCAGCCAACCAAATAAGCTTTTTAAAGTAGAATTAGTCTTCATTTCAGGTGGTCTCAATAGCGGAATTGATTGATACCCCTATAAAACACACTTTTCTCCAAATAGGGGTTTACAGGAGAACTCATTACATTGTTGTTGATCGGCGT
Organism: Lucinisca nassula; assembly: GCA_963580285.1. Taxonomy (NCBI): domain Eukaryota; kingdom Metazoa; phylum Mollusca; class Bivalvia; order Lucinida; family Lucinidae; genus Lucinisca; species Lucinisca nassula. The sequence continues at coordinate 135,189,329 of OY757016.1, read as the reverse complement.
TAAGCCGCACCCACTTCTCCCTAGACCCAGCAAACTTCTCCCTATTTTCCAAGGAGGGAGAAGTCACTTCTCCCAAATTTTTTGGGCCAGCTTGGGCCCTGCTTGCAGGATCTTGGAACAAATTTGTTAAAATTTTAGGAGAATCAGAGCAAGTCCTCTAGGTGTACGATTTTTACACTAAGTATGGAAATATGTAAAGCTGACGCATCTTTTCAGAGAAATTTCATAAGCTGCAAATGTTTTCCATATCAGTTACCTGAAGGTGAAGATACAACCCCATTTGGCAGTGGTGACGTTGACACCTGGGGACTCACTGAACCCTGAAATACCAACAGTAACATGTGAGCTGCATATCCAGTATTTACTTTACTACAGTGGAACTTCAATGGCTCGAACACCTTTGGGACCTCGAAAATCTGTTCGAGACAGGGGTAGTTCGAGCCACTCAGGATTACTGCCAGGAGGCATATCGTGATACTTTTAAACATCCTTTCGGTGTTCTATAATGAAATTGTATGCTGTGTGTACTCATAATAATCGCCTCATTGAGGTGATTCTAATGAGTACACACAGCATACATCTGCAAGATAAAAGTCGAAAATCTCCTTAATTATCTCACAGTACGGTACTTTGTATGTAGAGGCATTCTCTAGGGACTCAAAAACGGGTTCGACTCAGCCATGGTAAACGAGCCATCGGTGTTCGAGCCATCGAAGTTCTACTGTACTTTCTATACTCCTTACCATACTTGTTCTAAAACTTATTATTAACTATTTACTACCATCTTACTACCATCTAGTTGCATCTTAAAATGAACTAGGTTTAAACCGGTTAAAACTCCAATTGCAAAAAATATCGTATCATAACACTTTCTATAGTAGATTGGGAAATAAAGCCCATTATTTCATATCTCCAAAACATACCACTTTCTGATCAAAATCATTTATATTTTTCTTATTTCTCTCCGAGGCATAGGTTGCGGGTGCTCATCAGAAACACCAAAATAATACATACCCACATTGTTTTTTTTTCTCTGTTTTGTGGTGAGGTTTTCATCCCCTTCAACACTTTCTAGGTTATTTTGAAGATGTTGTTTCGGATCTTATGAAACTTTTACCCAACAATGAGATGAAATGTCATCTCAAGCCCTACTGCCCAAAGGAACTTGTAGGGTTTAAGGCACAGTGACAGTCTGACTCACACCACTTTTCCTGAGCAGGCTTAGACCTTCTAAGCAGTGTACCAGTACTCAAATATTTGGGTTTCAGCTCTGTGGTGAAGTGTCATGTAGCCAAAAGTATTTTTCCAATCCTCTGTTTTCTCTATATACATTACCATACCACACCATTGCGACATGATGCACATCTCCAAAATGGCTACTTTTCTGTGGAAAATCTGTGATATTTTTCTTATTTATATTGCAAACAGAATCTGTGGATGCTTGTTAGAACCGCGTCAATGAGGCGGTTTTAACGAGTACCAACAACCTATGTCTTGGAGCAGGAATAATAAAAATAATGTAAACTCCCACAAACCTCAGTTTTCTCTCTAGTGGGGTTAAGAGCAGTGTTCATTTCACAGACTTCTTATCGTGATGAAGTAGGTGTTCATTTCATGGACTTGTTAACAATATACCACTCATGCCCAGTGCTTGAGATATAAACTATCTTAAAACCTGTCTACAGTGTTTAACAAAATTACTTTTCACATTCAAAAGTCCAGAGCAGGAGTAATGCTGATACCAAGGATAATTTTCTTTATTTCTTGTTAAAATATGCTGTGGGTACTTGTTATCCCCACGCTTTTCGAAGAAAAAGTGGGGATATTGTAATGGTCTTCGTCGTCCGTCCGTCCGTCTTACCGGATAACTCCTCCTAGACGGTTATAGATAGAAACTTGAAACTTTGGGAACTGATAGATCTTTGGACTGGGGAGTGCATGACACTTTCGGAATTTTGATCACACCCCTACGGGTGGGCCCAGGGGGTGGGGCCCGCGGGGGTCAAAAATCAAAATTTCCAGAACATGGTTGTGTAATATATCAAAGCGAACGGCATGATGAGTAGAAAACATTACAACCAATATTTGACCCCTTGGGTCAATTTTGAGGTCACCAGAGGTCAAAAACTGATTTTGACCCCTTTACCGGATAACTCCTCCTAGACTTATAGATAGAAACTTGAAACTTTGGGAACTGATAGATCTTTGGTCTGGGGAGTGCATGACACTTTCAGAATTTTGATCTCACCCCTACGGGTGGGCCTAGGGGGTGGGGCCCGCGGTTTCAAAAATCAAAATGTCCAGAACAGGGTCGTGTAATATATCAAAGCAAATGGCATGATGAGTAGAAAACATTACAACCAAAATTTGACCCCTGGGGTCAATTTTGAGGTCACCAGAGGTCAAAAACTGATTTTGACCCCTTTACCCCCCATACATTACTGTTACCGGATAACTCCTCCTAGACCGTTATAGATAGAAACTTGAAACTTTGGAAACTGATAAAACTTTGGTCTTGGGAGTGCATAACACTTTCGGAATTTTGATCCTACCCCTGGGAGTGGGACCAGGGGTGGGGCACCTTGGGGATAAAAAATCAAAGTTTTCAGAACATGGTCATGTAACATATTAAATCGAACGGCATGATGAGTAGAATACATCACAATAAAAATTTTACCGCTCGGGTCAAACACCCCTAGGGGATGGCCCAGGGGGTGGGGCTCGCGGGGAAGTGTGGGGATATGCGATGGTTAGAATTGCAATGATGAGGCAACAAGTACCCACAATGCATGTATTGATGGAGAAATAAGAAAAAATATCTCAAAATTATCCTCACTGGATTAAAACCAAAAAAATCTTTTTTCATTTCCCCTTACCTATCCAACCCCCCTTCCAATATTTTTTTCAGGATTTGGATTTTTTTCTTCTTTATCCAGTTCAGCCGGCCTCGGTTGCTCAGTCTGATGCACGTCTGACTGGTGATCAGGAGGATGCGGGTTCGATACCTGCAGGGGTCAGCAACATTCTTTCGTGGAGATTGATCATGAAATCTTTTCTATTGTCATCCTCTCCCTTCCGCTGAGTCAAGGAGGGCAATTGTCAGTTTCTGGTGAAAGAATGTGCACTGTACTGGTTAATCGCTTACATATTAGCCTGCCCAGGAAAAGTGTGGATTGGTAAACTGACTGGCTGGCTCAAAAATGACCTAAAATAGTGTTGACTGGGCCATTAAACTCCAATACAAACAAAGAAACATCTTTACCCAGTTCTAAACTGCAGCATTTGAAAAACTTTCTGCACTATATAAAATAATTTTGTTATTTTCAACATGTTCAATGTTTCACTTATTTTCAAACACTTGAAATTACAGAGGTTTTGGTGTTTCTTATTTTTCAGAATTAAGGTTCTTCCAAGAATAAATACCAAAAAAAATACTTCTCCTTTTGGAAGGGCCAGGGAAGGTGAAACCAAAATATTTCTAATGTTGACCTTTCTTCTCTTTATCTGGAGCTATGAAATCACTTCTTGATTTATTTCATTAACCCTTGTCATGCTGAATATTCATATATGCCACACCCACTACCGATTATCAACCAATCAGATTACTTGATGCAAATTTTTGCAACAAATTCACAATCTGAATGGCAAACCATGTAGATCCTGATCAGATGGCTTAGTCAGAAGCCATCTGATCTGGATCTTCATTGTTTGGAAAATAAGGCATATCCGGGCTCAGCAGGACAAGGGTTAATAGAGGATCTTACACGAGTGGTCATTTCATATGATATTTATGAAACGAGCCTTCGGCGAGTTTCATAAATTTCATATGAAATGATCACTCATATAAGTTTCTGTTTATCATATGCCCACTTTAAAATTGGATTTTATCGCCTCTGAATTTGACAATTATTCCACAGAAAATGCATTGTTGACATGGACGTCGTTATGACGTTACTTAACCCCGCAAAAGTGTTATTACACGTGTGGTCATACGATTATTATTACACGTTATCCACTACTTATCAATGACGTCATATGATAAACATATTTCAACATTATCTTTTGTACTCTCCAGCTCTGAATGAAAGAAATAATACTTACAGATCTAACAAGTGGACTAGGTGTAGCAGACGGACTCTGATGAGGTGGAGAAAATGCTGTATGGCCACCAGTTGCAACCGGATTGGTCACCGCTGGCGTTGTTATGGAGACAGGTGCGAGGACAGTACCAGGCTGAAGTCCTCCTTCAACCAGTAGAGTATTTGGTGGCAGGTTAGTTATAAGATTATTTTTATGTATTGCTCGAATGGCCTCTATACTATTAATACTATTAATATACTTGGTTGGAGTTGTCTTAGTGGGGTTTATCACATGAGCTTGACCTGATTTCTCTTCTATAGTCACCTGACTTGTATTAAGGTCACTGATTGGACCACTTGTAATATTTACACACTGGCCATTCAAAATGGCATCATGGGGTATACCAGCAACAACAAATCCAACATTATTTTTGGTCTGTTTTGCTGAAATCACACTAGGAATGGCTATAGCAAAAGGTGGATTGTTCCCTATTGAACTATTAACATTCACTGTTCCAACTGTCCCTATAAAACTTGGTGATGTTCCCATAGGGGTTCCTATGGACGTTATGAGGCCAGTAGTATTTGTAACAGTTCCTGATACAAGAGCACCACCACTTCCACTACTTCGACGTTTTTTAGCACTTGATAATCCTGTTGATAGCACCGGTGTTGAAGGCAAGGATGTGGAAATAGTTCCTGCGGAACTTTCCCGTGGTTTAGGCTTGCTTACACTAAGACTAACACTACTGTTCTGCTTATTTAGATTTGCTTTTGGTTTCACTATCATTTTATTTGGCATTGAAGCAACCACAGTGTTTAGTCTCTGCACAGGAATGCCATGTGGCCGGGAGCCATCTGGTAATCCAAAATCATACGGGTCTTTAGTGTTGAGCTGGGACTCTGCCTCACGAGGAAGATTGGATTCCACGCACAGTTTTCTGCAGAGAGAAAAAAAGACAACAGTTACTATCTTCTGAAACCAACATATTTATATGGCACAGTCCCAGATAAGGATTAGTGCTGAGGATAATTTGAGATTATTTCTCCATTGAAACATATTTTGTGGGTACTTGTTAGCCTCAATGAGGCAATTCTAACAAGTACCCACAATGTACGTTTCCAACAAGAAACAAAGAAAATTATCCCATTAACTGTTAAACATCCTAGTCACTCCTCCTTTAAGTCCTTATCTGCAGTTATGTATGGGAATGGAAAAGATGGCTATCCCTGGCAAAGTTTCTCTTAATTCTTTTTTTTTTTTTTCACAAGAGCACACTGTGAATCCACATTAACCTGAAATTCTAGCCAAAGCAACAATTTGGGACTTCACACCTATATCGACTTTGGTATATATCCTCTTTGCATGTGAGAACATTCCTAAAGGAAACTATGACACAAAAATATTTATCATTCACCATTTGTCTGTGAAACGTCTGTCTTTTAATTGTGTTGATGTTTTGCAATCCCGTCAACAATTTTTAGATTATTTTGGAGACATATGGAAACGTACCCTTTCAATGGAAAATAAGGGAAAATATACTTCTTTACCCATCTGCAGGTTAAATGTTCGTAATTTGTATTCCTGTTGATGTTTTTTTTTTTTTTTTTGGTTTTGGTTTTACGGTCCTTTCAAGATTATTTCACTCATATCGAGCCGAACATTAATCAGAGGTGGGCGAAAACAGGAGTACCCGGAGAAAAACCACCTGACCTTCCGTTGCAGAACTTGGCGTCTCACATATGTCCCGAGCGAGGCTCGAACCACAGCGGTGAGAGACCTAATGATCAAGAGTCAGCGCTCTTAACCACTAGGCCACGGAGGCCCATTGTGATCCTGTTGATGTCCCTTTAGAAAACATTGCTATAATGATATACTTCTTTCTCATATGTTAGAACCGGAATAATTTTTACCTTACCATTTTTTTATCATGATTATCATGTTGCTATTAAGGTGATGTGATTAATGCACTCCAGCTTCAATGTCATGAATTAATAGTTTGCAATTCCAGTCTCTAACAACATTTATCATATGACGTCGCGTCTGAGAGTGTAATAACGCCATGTTTTATTTTCGATAATCCACTAGTTAGATACGTCCCGTAACGTTACATGTACGGCGTCCTTAACGATGTCGCTTTTACTAACGGCGGAATATTGACATTTTTGTAAACAAACATGAATAAAATGCCTTTTAAATGTTATATGATAAATAGAATCTTGCATTCGTGCTCATGCATTATTGAATTTATTAAACTCGTTAAGGAAAAGGGATAAAATGCTCGGCAAAGCCTCGCATTTTATCCCTTTTCATCAACTTGTTTAATAAATTCAATAATACATGAACACTCATGTAAGATCCTCTATGTATTAATCACAATGCAACACAGTGAGAAACAACCCATCATGCGAAAAAGTCTGTGTAATGAACACCCTGCTGACCTCCAATTTATATAGAGAAAACTGGGGTTTACAGGAGTATACATTACTTGGGCCCCATCAAGCAATTTTGGTACTTGTCGCCTATGTGAGCAGCAAAGGTTCAGGCGAGCCTGCGCATCCGCGCAGTCTCGTCAGAACCTTCGCTGCTCGCTCATACAAGCAGTGAATCAAGAGGAACCTTCAGACAGAAAGCCATATCCCTGGCCCCTCTGAATGGCTGGGCATGCGCAGTTAAAATTTGTCATGACGGAATGCTCGAAGACACAAATTCGCTTGGCGGGGCTCACTTTTTCTTATTTCTGCTCAAAGACATGGGTTATGGGTACTCTTTAGAACGACCTCAATGAGACGGTTCTCAAGAATGCCTAAAATCTCTGTTTGAAGTACAAATGATAAAAATATCACAAATTTTCATCTGGAAAGTCACCATTTTAGAGATATGAAAGAATGCACGATGTTGCAAGGATGTGTTAACGTAGTGCATTTCTTTACCCTTGTCCCGCTGAACACAAGAGACCACAATGTTTGCAAACAGTGTAGTTCCCAAACTTGATGAAGCCATCTGATCAGGATCTACAGTCATTCAGTTTATGAGTTAAACAATTACATTTATACAAGTTTTCTGAGTGTTAGATAGTCAAACCGGGTGTGTGACAAAATTGATTTATTCAGCAGGACTGTTCATACTTGGGAGGAGGGGGATGTAAGTGTCTCTCCAACAAATCAAGGAATGTGGATCGTAGATGGTCTGTCTGGTGTCCAAACGAATGACAGCCGAAACTCCCATTATAACCATTGTGATATCTAGCACCAAACGAACATGCCTGGAAAGTAAAAAACAATTTGTAAAAGGATATTTATCTAGAAAAACACAGTTCCATATAAGCTTAAGTAACAAGGATATTTAAAGGATATTTTTTTCTATTTCTGCATAAAACCTGTGATGTGGGTACATGTGAGATGAGGCCATTCTAACAAGTACCCACAACATAGGTTTCTGAACATGATTTAGAAAAATTATTCCTGTATTATCCCCCTTACTAGCTATGACCTGTACCTATGGGTAATTGGTACATCTGCTTTGTTCACAACAGTCTCATCTGGGTGTACACCATTTGCTCAGGCCTATCTGCCTGAATACGTATGGTAAATACGGGAGATCCTATTTATCACACAATCATTTTAACTCTTATCATGCTGTTCACGACAACCCCTATCTTTGGAAACAGTGTAGTTCCAGATCAGATGGCTTCTGAAGAAGCCATCTGATCAGGATCTACACTGTTTGATATTCAATTTATGAATTTGTAGGAATAAATTACATCAAGTAATCTGATTGGTTCAAAGTCAGAAATTGGTGTGGCTAATCTGAATATTCAGCAAGAGAAGGGTTAAAATGCAGAATACTGTCAGACCATTTTACCTGGAAAATGAATACCAAGAACATACCATCAGACATCCTACCTACTTACCCTATCAAATCAAAGAAGCACAATAAACAGACAGCCACTGTCATTTGAGCCAGCGCATAGCAAAACCTACAGTAAGGCCTGTGCAACCAGCGAAGAATCAGATCAGCCTGTGCATCCATGCAATCTGATCATAGCCTTCTCTGATGGCATATACCTTCTTGCACACCAGATAAGGAATTCCATGGTTTTAGCCTGAGATAGAAATTCTGTTCTTACCCTGGTGTTGTTATCCAGGCAAACTATGTTAGCATAGTGTGCAAAAAATAAAATGTTAAATAAAGTAAAATGAAAAATTTTGGTGGTGTTGTGCAAGAAAAAGAATTTAATATGGGGTTCAGTTGTAGGTGAGCATTTCCAACCCTCGGGATGACCATGCTGAGTGGAACCGAGGCCTTGGTTCCTCTCAGCACAGTCAATACCGCCTCAGTTCTCAGCACGGCCATCCAAAGGGTTGAAACGGTCCATCTACAACAATTCTTATATTCTATACCCTGTGGGCTACAAAAAAGAGGGAAACGGCAACTCTTGTTTTAATGGGTGGATATTCAAACTGATCAGTCTTGATGGTCACGTCTTTTTGTAGATTTTGTCATGTGCCAGCTCATTACACAAACACGCCTATAAAAATACATTGCCACCTTTATCGCCGAAAAAATGAACATTTTATGCGAAAAATTGTGATATTTTTCTTATTTGTGCTCCAAATATAGATTGTGGGCACTCGTTAGAACCGCCTCATCGAGGCGGTTCTAACGAGTACCCACAATCTATATTTTACAGCAGAAATAAGAAAAATAAGGTATACCCCCGGAAACCCCAATTTTACTATATAAAAGTGGGGTTCAAGGGGGACAAAATTATATAGGCGTGTTTTCGTAATGTATTTGATATTAAGTTTATCAAGCTTGACCATCAATGTGTCAAAATGGCTCAATAAACACTTCTTTATGCCTTTCTGCTCAATAAAACTTGCCAACAAGTGACATGAACGTGTTTTTCTTTATCAACTGACCAAGTTTGCATAACCTGCTGTTTCCACCACTACTGCTGGGTTTCTAAGCTAATCTATGATATAAATCTTTAATGTGTCTACAAACTGAATCATGGATAAAGGAATGAACAAACTAACTGAGAATGGACAAACATGAACAAACACAATATACCCCTCAATATGCTTCATGAGGATGGTGTAAGTTTCTATAGAACGAGTTTTCTTACAAAGCAGCTCATAAAATCTATACTGTTTTGTTTGGATATAGTACGGTTGTCATTTAAACAGTTTCTGCTTTCGACCCCAAAAATAATGTGTGTGTTTGAGTTTTACGTCCCACCAAAAGCTAAGGTCATATGGAGACGTGACCTAGGTTTAAAGACTCCTCCGAAAGTCTGGAGAAGCCCTGGATCTGGCCACGACCCCTGGTTTATTAGGCGAGTAGCATAACCACTTCACCACAGAGTATTCTGCCAACAATAATGATACAAAGCAGTTGCAGTGTACTATAATGATACAAGATACAAGAATTTTATTGCGAATTTTCGGCCCACGTAGGAGCACATAAAGAGGCATATTATAATAATGGATAAACCAAGTAGACAATCAAGGAAAGAATTCCAAACGACAGAGGCATGAAACAAAAAAAAAATAAAAATAAAGTCATTTTGTACTGTCCCAGTTACAGGTCCTCGGTCAGCTGTATTAGCCTCGGCCAAAGTGCTTGATTAATTACAATTTTAGTAACTGACACCATTAAAAACATCATTATTGATTTTTGACCTCAATATTAATACGGATGACCTCCAATCAACACAGGACAGTCAAATAATAAATAGCGCTATCGGCTGTGGACAATACATGATATAAATTATACATACTGCTATAGGCCGTGGATGATGTGTTACATAAGAATCGTCTTTTTCTTTCTCATCCTCATCATCTGTGAGAAGTTTCCCTGGTGGTTTGTCTGGTGGACTTCGTATATCGTCTCCTCGCAATAACGGTGAGGGTATGTGTAAATTACTGAGATTTGGTCTGAAACAAGACAGGACAGTCTAAAATACCATAATCTATTATTAAGAGTCCCAAACAGCCACTGATTAAACACAGTGGAAACTGCTAGTTTCCATTTTTCCTACCACATTTATTTGTTCGGGAAGGCTTCATTAACAGCAATAATGGTATTCACTGCAATAATTTTGTCCAGCTTGTTTTGTAATACACAATAATTTTGTACTTAATTTTTTTCCCTTTCTAACCGCCCTGGACATTTTCCCATCTTTGTGACATGTTTGCAGTGTACTTGTATTTCATGATGATACCACTTCAATACCAGATATAAACATATGTCTGCTTGGAGCTATTTCACTTAATACGTTAACAGGAACAATCTTCAAACAGTATGGACAGATTTTTCTCCTACTTTTGCCTATGTAAGATATGTTTTCAGCCTATGAAAGATAACTATCATATATGGCCATGTGTCTTCTTCCTTTATGAACCGTTAATGAACCTCTAAAGTACAGAGGCAAACTATTTACTGCCCTTTAAATGGGCTACAAATAACCTCAGATTGTCAAAAAAAAAAACTACCTTAAAGCAGCACTTTAAAAAAGATGTTTTTTGTTGTTTTTCAGAAGCTCAGTTCAGTTTTTGTCTTTTAAGTCCATAAAATGGTGGAAAATAATCCATCAGGATTTGTTTGTTTGGCATTCAACAGCCCAGTCAACACCATTTAGATCATATTGAGCTGATCAGTTTACCTAATTCCAATTTTCCTGAGCAGACTTTTACATAAGCTGTTAACCAGTATAGTCCATATTCTTTCACCAGAAATTTACAATACTGCCCTTGAATCAGCGTATTTGAGGGAAGGACCATAGAAAATCTCAACGAAAGAATGTTGCAGGTGCTGAACTCCACAACTACCTGATCACAAGTCAGATGGGCATCTGACTGAGCTACAAAGGCTGGCAATATACAATAGGGAAAGAATATCACCAGGGTAGAGACTTCAACCTGAGACTCGGCAAGCCTGTACCTGGTTGAAATAGCCATCCCTCAAGCAAGATTTTCTCAGACCCTATATTGACACTTTGACTAATTCTTATCATCTTAAAGAAATTGCATTTTTTGACAAAGACTGCAATTTATATCTGTTCCCGATGCACAACCACCTTTTCACCATAAATTAGACATTTTTGATTATGCTGGTTATACCAAACTTCTCTATAAACATGAATGGCTTGATCTGACATCTTTTCTATTTTAACAAGGGAGACAACTTCCAAGTTGTTCTGTTCCATAATTTGTAACCCTCCTAGAAAGAACTCCTCTTTTAAAGGTAAGAATTTGCTCCTTAGAAGCAAATTCTTACCTTTAAAGTAGAGTCCTATTAAGAATGCAGAAAAAGTCATTTTTGAAATGGTTGTGTCAACTAGAGGTGTGATATTCTCCTTTATAATTCCATGCTTCAATTTATTTACCTTGTAATGAACAGCCCAGAGTTGGGTGTTGCTGATTTTTGTGCCACATGACCAGCACCTGGGACAATTTTGTTCTCCTTCACACTAGACAAGTTTGAGAGAAGATGAGCCTTTGGTTTTGGCATATCCTGAGTTGGTAAGTGTGGTTTATTCAGTATTGAGGTTTTTCGGCTCTCAGCTTTGGCTAGAAGGTATGCATCTTTGGCTTCTCTATGCTCCTGCAGCAGTTCATCAAAAGGCAACCTGCGTCCTGTAACAGCTCGCCGGAGGGACAAAGCATGAGACTGAAAGTGTGAACAGTATATTATCAGCTACAAGAATTCTGCTTCAAGTTATTATTAAGTATCACCAGTCTGCCATAGGTTGATAGGCGGCTTAAATGCCTGAGAAATATTTTTTTTTTTTCTTAAAAAAAAAAGTCTTCAGAATTCTTTAAAATTGTTTCAGTGTCTGGTTGGAAGACCATTCTAAATACACCTAAACCTCTTTATAACACAACAATGTATAGATTATGCAGAAAAAATAACCATAACTACAATTTTTTTTTTTGTTTTGTTTAACTAACATGATTTCTGTTTTAGACGCCAACAGAAGTGAGAAAAAGATGTAGTGCATTTAACAATTAAATTAAGAAATTGTCAGAAGTTGTAATAAACACCCAACTATCGCATATGTTCCTTTCATTTAAACCATACCTGCGCAAAAATAAAGTTTATTTGGTTGCTCTGATTGACTACAACAACTTTGTTTGAAAAAGAAAACAATTATGTATGTGTATACACAGAAAGACACTGTAAGGAAATGCCTAACTTCATCCTTGTTTAAAAGGTATTTCAAGTGTAAACAAACCCATCCTCCAAACAAAACATGCTTCTCGACATACCATCACTACCGGTAGAACTCTGGTATTGGTACTGGCTCCAGATGAGAAGGTGTACTAGTAACAAGGATAGTCTATCGATTCTTAATTCCTGTTAGAAATGTGCATGTATGTTTTGGGTACTTCTTAGAATTGCCTCAATGAGGCAATTCTGAGAAGTACCCACAACATATGGCTTGAAGTTCAACCGCCCAAAATACCGCAAATTAATCCCAGAATTCTCCTTCTTACCAGGTTTGTTTGTTTGATTTGAGATTTAATGTCCCCATCAACACTGTATATGTCATTTTGGATAACAGTGCTTCCAATTTTGTGGGACTTTTACCTGACATTGCGATGAAATGACATCTCAAGCCCTGTCACCCATCGAAACCAACCTTCTTATCAGGAGCTGAGCAGTAATTGTTGATTCACTTGCAATGTCAACTCGGTTCTTGATTCTTGAAAACTTACCTTGCAAGTTAGAGAGCGTGTGCATGCTTTCCCAGTCTCAGCAACTATCACACCACAGTGTTTATTGGGATCATACTCTCGATCTACAAAACAACATACAGCATTGTCACCATAATTACAATTTGACTTACAATATGAGCTGATCAGTGCAGTTGGTGTCTCTACAGTTTTTCATTGTTTTTCTACAAAGCACAGGACCTCAGTGGCCTAGTGGATAAGAGCGCTGACTCTAAACATTAGGTCTCTCACAGCTGTGGGTTGGAGCCTGGCTCGGGTCACATGTGAGACCCCAAGTTCTGCAACGGAAGGTCAGGTGGTTTTTCTTCGGGTATTTTGGTTTTTGCCCGCCTCTGATTAACTATCAACTTGATACGAGTGAAATAATCTTGATAGGGCCGTAAAACCAAAATCACAAACCACTACAAAGTACAGTGTCAATACAATTCTCAAGCAGACAGCCAAAACTTCTCTAACTTTGCACATCAGCGACTTAACTATCTTCTTTTTTTGTTCTTATGTCTCGTATATTTTGGTTTTGTTTTGGGGTTTAACAGGCCAGTAAACACTACCAGGGACATATTGAGCCAGTCAGTTCACCTGACCTCACTTTTCCTAGACACGCTTACCGGTATGCATAACCAGTTAATCAGTACAGTGCACATTCATTTGCCAAAAAACTGTCATAAGCCCTTGCTTCTCAAGCCAGTGGCAGAGAATAGAAAATATTCTCATGGTCAATCTGAATGAAAGAATACTGTTCACTCAGCAGGATCGAACACTCATCTTTTATGTTTTGCTATACCCTTGTTCATAAATCATACTTTCTCAGGTCATGTATATTAAAAATTCATGTGGCTATAAGTACAGTAGAACTTCGATGGCTCGAACACCGATGGCTCGTTTTAAAATACCATGGCCGAGTCGAACCAGTTCTTGAGTCCCTAGCGAAATCCTCTACATAAGAAATAGTGGGGGATAATTAAGGAGGTTTTAGTCTTTTATCTTACAAATGTATGCTGTGTGTACTCATTAGAATCGCCTCGATGAGGCGATTCTAATGAGTACACACAGCATACATTTTCATTATAGAACACCGGAAAGATGTCTAAAAGTATCTCGTTATGCCTCCGGACAGTTAGCTCAGTGGCTCGAACTACCCCTATCTCGAACAGATGTTCGAGGTCCCACAGGTGTTCATGCCATTGAATTTCGACTGTACATGGATTTATTTTTCCAGTGCACTATGCATGCATTATCGTTCTTCTTTTGTGCAGAATCTTGCAAGCTACCAAAAAGTGATGTTAATCATTCTATTCGAGCACAATTGACACAAAGAAGACAGTTGATCAATTATAAATCTGCTTACCTTTCAGTGGAATGATTTTGTCTGGTTTCTCAATATCAGGATACTTTTTCATAAGTTCTTCACTAGATAAACCACTCTTTAATCCTGTACCTGTCCGATGTGTATTGGCACTACTTTTCCCACTTCCACCAAACTTGGCAGAAGCACTGAAACTTTTGATGATATTTGGTTTGAAAGCAGGACTAGTACTGGTGATGATGTTGACAACAGGTGGGCTAGTGACCACAGGAGGCACATTCACGTTAGTCTTTGCATTGCTACTGCTAACAACAGCATTAATTACAAGGTTTCCACTAATACTACAACTTGATTTCACACTAGTGAAACTTTTTGTACTTGAATTAGCAGTACTTTTTGCAAGATTGCTTACACCTGCTGAAATGTTGGTTTTCAACAAAAACATGCTGTTGTTGTTTTTGTTGTTATTGTTGTTTTTGTTATCTCCACCAGCATTCAATGTTCGTAATACACCCGTATCAGAGTAACTTATATTGCCGAGGGTAAAATGGCTTCCGCCTAGCCGCAGTTTTCCACTGCAGCTAAACACTGATGAAGCAGAAGTCGTACTAGTCACATTAGTCACGGATGTTGCAGACTTCGTAATACTGGCAGTTGTTACAGTAGTGGTTGTCATGGCAACCAGTGGTGTTGCTATGGCAATATTGCTGGTCTCTACCTCAGTTTCTGCCTCAGAGATAGGCTCTAGTATAGAACTCACAGCAGTGTCCACTTCCGAGGCCAGGGCAGGGGACAAAGGCAAAGGTGATGTATGGGTTGGGGATGGTGAGGGTGGGGCCGTTAAGGCAGGGTGCGGTGAAACTGGGGGTTTAATGTCCATTATATCTAACTCCTTTACAGGCTCCTCCAATTTCACATGAGATTCTAATTTCACAGCACCGTTTGTAAGAAACTTCCCTGCAGCAGGAGGTGACTTCTTCTCTTTTTTCACATTTGTAATTTCAGGCATTCTTTCAACTTCCACAACGGGAACAGAATGCTTCTTTTTAATTTTGCTGTCTTCATGCTTTGAAGCATTTGATTTCGCCCCCACCTTCAAGTCAGCACTAAATGAGGGTGGGGGCTCTTTAACACTGGCACTGTTTGATGTCCTGTGTGATTTATATGATGCACTATTTTTATGAGGTGAACTGTGTAAATGAGCAGATTTTGATGGGGATTTTTTCGACGCATGATGTCTAGATGATGACGATGGAAGCTTTGATGCATGAAACTCTTTTCCACCATGTCGAGTTTCTGAAAATAGAAGAAAAGACAATAAGCTCATGAGAACAAAAAATGAATCATGCGGCACAAAAGAGCTTACACATAGCTCCAAATAAGGTAAAGAGGAGAAACAAAGCTCCAAATAAAGCAGAAAGGAGTAACAAAGTTCCAAATAAGGTTGGAAGCAGTAGCAAAGCTCCAAATATGATAGGGAAAAGTAACAACGCTCCAAATAGGGTCGGAAGGAGTAACAAAGCTCCAAATATTGTATGGAGGAGGGAGGAGTAACAAAGATCAAAATATGGTATGGAGGAATGACAATGTTAATTTTGGGATATTCATGAAATAATTGTCTTTTTACTTGTTAGAAACATTGTGGGTACATGTCAGAATTGCCTTATTTTGAAATAATTTTCTTTATTATTTGTTAGAAACAAATGTTGTGGGTAGTTGTTAGAATCACCTCAAGGAGGTGATTCTAACAACTACCCACAACATGTTTCTAAATTTTTTGTGGGTAATTGTTAGCATCATCGCAATGATTCAAACAAGTAGCGACGACATGTTTTTAAATTTATGTGTCATTGTTAAAATTGCCCTGTTCTGTTGATTCAAGTAAGTACTCACAACATATTTTTGTAACAGGTAATAAAGTTATCTGTTGCTTATCCTTGTCACTCCACCCTAGCTGAAGCTATGCTTTCAATGTAGCACTAAGGAAGGCAAGAATCATTTTTATCATATGACGTCGCGCCTGAGAGTGTAATAACGCCATATAATATTTTCGATAATCCACTAGTGGATTAAATATGCAAATTAGCTAGATACGTCCTAATGTTACATGTACGACGTCCCTACCGACATCACTTTTACTAATGGTGGAAAATTGACATTTTTGTAAAACAATCGTGATTAAATGCGTTTTAAATATCATATGATAAAAAAAATCTTGCATTCGTGCTCATGTATTATTGAATTTATTAAACTCGTTGAGGAAAAGGGATAAAATGCTCGGCATAGCCTGGCATTTTATCCCTTTTCCTCTACGAGTTTAATAAATTCCGTGCTCATGTATTATTGAATTTATTAAACCCGTTGGGGAACAGAGATAAAATGCTTGGCATAGCCTCGCATTTTATCCTTTTTCCTCTACTCGTTTAATAAATTCAATAATAACTGAGCACTCATGCAAGATCCTCTATGTAAAGGTGAGATTAGCCTGGGCATAAACAAACTCAGGCTAAAGTCTACACATTTTTTCTCTTTGAATCTATAGCCAAGAGGCTTGATTACGCAGCCTACTCATCCGATATGAATGCCACTTTTCACATGCTGGTATAATATCCTCAACAGATAGATGGCGATCACAAAGTTGGCAATATTCCCCCTTCGGTTACATTTCGCATCTTCTGTTAAAAGAGGGCTGAGGCCTGATGCTATGTCTGTCGCTGGGCCCATCAAGGTTTAACTAATGATTTTCTTTAGCTCTTGCCAACAGTGTAAGGGGGATGGACTAGCAGCCCTTATCTTTGCTTCATCTCAGTGTTTGAATTTGATTTATGTCTCTGTGATGATGCATTGATTGAGTTAGGAAAACATTATGCAAACCGAATATTTAATGTTTATTGATGGGAACAACATCCTAACCTAGGGCGAAGATTCAGCTGGTAAAAGATCTTTAAGCCCCCCATTGGCATATGCTGCTGACCATTCTAAGGCGGTAGTTTTGGTGTTGGTCTTTTGCTGTTATTTTTGTTGTATGTCTACAAATTTGTTTTGAGTTGTTGTTTGGTGTTTTCTAATGGTCTGATCACCCCATGTGGGGAAGAGAGCGCTGACAGTTCATAAACGCTCATAATTTTTCTTGTTTTGTGTATGTTTCCTGTGGTGTCGAGAGTGGGCTGTGTCTTGTGATTGTGCCACTCCCTGGGTCTTTGTTTTAAATTTTTTCAGAATGCTCATGTAAACAGCAAAAACTCTAATCACAGCACGCAGGCTGATCTCAGACTTTGTTGGTAGAATTGGCCTTCTTGTATTTTATTTTTGGCTGTGTCTCAGCTAATATTCTCATACTTTTTGAAAAATGGTCATTATTTCTTTCGTCACCATAGCACCAGGTAAAGTGGGTAAAGTCGGTAAAGTGGGTATCTGGTGATGACTAAAGGATAATTTACCTTATTTCTCCATATAAACCTATGTTGTGGGTATTCATTTAAACTGCCTTGCTGAGGCGGTTCATATGAAGACACATCACAGGTTTTTTATGGACAACTGACAAAAATTATCTGTTTATTATCATCAATTCTAACATGACGTTAACGTTTTTCCCATTGAACCCAGTGGAAACGTCAGCGTTTGCAAATATGCGATAATTCACGTCTTCAACGTGGTGCGTGCAATTTGGCGTCATCGTGACGTTGCATGTAAACATTTCCTTCTGTCGACATCCGCTGCAAAATAGTCCCCAAGATAACGCTTTGTTACTACTGTATTTCAGTTTAGCATCATGTTAGAATCGAAATAATTTCCACGCACCCGGTGTGTTATCGTGATTAACACACGGTGTTGTCGGGCATATGCGAATATTAATTCACTCCGGCTTCGCCGTCGTGAATTAATATTTCGCAATCTGCCATCCAACACCGTGTGTTAATCACGATAACACACGGTACGTGGAGATTATTTCTTAAATACCCACCTTATCTTCTCCTATGATTCAGCCTCATTTGAAGCTGATTACAGTGTAGAATTACATTTGCGAACTTTTTTAACCCTTATCCTGCTGAATATTTCAATTAGCCACACCCATTACTGACAATCAGCCAATCAAATTACACGATATTATAGTTTTGTTCAAATTCACAAACTGAATGACAAACAGTGTAGATCCTGATCAGATGGCTTCTTCAGTCTGAATCTACACTTTTTGCAAAGGTAGTGGTTGTCGTGAACAGCAGGATAAGGGTTACACAGCACCAACTCCCACTGCTGATATATCAACCACGAGTATCCAGCCCTAGTGTAATTTCTATCTGTAGTGTAACTGTGTAACTTTGGAATAACCAAGATTGTGATGACTGCCCACCCTTTATCTATTACTCGGGATTCTCCCTGCAAATTCAATTTTCAGTCTTTTTTCAGTCTTCCCTAATTAACCATGTGCTTTTTAATGACACCAATCAGATTAGCAGAATAAGTTATAGCTGTGATCTGTTACAAAATGGTTAAGCAGCTAGATAAGACAATAAGACAATTGATTTTTCATTTCCAATATTTAGATGTAACATTAACCATATAAGCCCGGCTTCCTTTACAAAGCCATTGGCAAACAGTGCAGACCCAGATCAGGATGCCACAGACTGCAGAATCTGACCAGGATCTACACTTTTTGGTAAAATATAGGATTTTTGTAAAACTTACAACAAATGAGCAAACCAGAGACCCCTTTCATATGAAATGGATCTGCCCAATGCTATTATCCCATTTTGTACCGGAAACCCCAAAACGGGTAATTGGCAAACAGTGCAGGCCCAGATCAGACGCCGCAGACCGCGGCGTCTGATCAGGGCCTGCACTGTTTGCAAAAAGCCAAGCCAATTTCGAAACAAACTTTGAAGAAAACACAACCTGGCACCCCTGAATTTTTAAATGGAGTCCTGCTATATATAAGGAGGAAGATTCCATTTGGTATTAAAAGGGTTAAGCATAAGTTTTTATTTGTCAAACATGGGCTAACTAATCAACGCCACTCAGTTATTTCTATATATAGACTCTCACTGCACAGCAAATTCCAAAAATCCAATAGTTATGCTATCTAACAGATCAGCTGAAATCCAATGAAAATACAATCTTTCATATCTGAATGTTCAAAACTTAAGATTTCCGGATAAAAGAAACTACATGTAATGTATTTTAACAAGAGGATCATGATGGTCCTATATCGCTCACCTGAACTTACAGATTCTATGTTCCACACAACTACAGCTGAACTTCCACTGATGGGCACCTATGATGAGTGGCCACCTCCCATTAATGGCCATTTCTATTCTCCCCCTCCCAGATCATTTGAATAACCTTGATAGTGTTCCCCCACATGAAGCTTCATGCAAAATATCAAAGACCTGGACCTTGTGGTTTCAGATAAGAAGATTTTTAAAGGTTTTCCATATATGAGTCTATCTAAATCCAGTGGACCACGGGGCAGGGCGAGCTTTGGTCCTAGGGCAATAATTTGAACAATAATAGTTTGTTTGATTTGCGGTTTAACGTCTCCTTCAACACTGTAAAGGTCATTTTGGAGATGTTGCTTCCAATTTTGTGGGACTTTTTCCCGACACTGAGATGAAATGACATCTCAAGCCCTGCCACCCAATGAAACCAATAGGGTTTATAAGCATGGACAGGGCGACTCGCACCGCTTTGCCTGGGCAGGCTTAGATCCTCTAAGCGGTTAACCAGTACTGGTGTGCGGGTTGGTTTCAGCTCTGCGTGGAAGCACCATCTCTTTCTTCAAGCCCCGATAGACGGGGGCCGGAACAATAATAGTAGTTGAAGCTTCATAGCAAATATCAAAGATCTGGGCCTTCTGGTTTCAGTCAGGCAGAGTTTTAAAGGTTTTTCCCTATATAAGCCGATGTAAAACCAGTGGGCCCCAGGACGGGGCCTTTTTTGACCCAAGGTTTTAGAACAATCTTGGTATGGTCCAGTAAAGTTTCCATACCAAACATCAAAGACCTGGGCCTTCTGGTTTCAAACAAGATTTTTAAGGGATTTCCCTATGATACAAATCCATGTAAAACCAGTGGGCCCTGGGGCGGGGCCATTTTGGCCCCAGGGCTATAATATGAGCAATCTTGGTAGAGGTCCAATAGATGAAGCTTCATACCAAATATCAAAGACCTGGGCCTTCTGGTTTCAGACAAGAAGATTTTTAAATAGTTTCCCTATATAAGTCTATGTAAAACCAGTGGACCCCAGGGGTCCCAGGGCTATAATTTCAACAATCATGGTAGAGGTCCACCAGATGATGCTTCATACCAAATATCAAAGACATGGGCCTTCTGGTTTCAGACAAGAAGATTTTTGAAGGATAATTTAAGTCGATGTAAAACCAGTGGGCCCAAGGACGGGGCCCTTTCTGGCCCCAAGAGGTATAATTAGAACAGTCTTCGTAGAGTTCCACTAGATGAAACGCAATACCAGCCATCAAAGACCTAGGCCTTCTGGTTTCAAACGAGAATATTTTTTAAGCTAATGTATAAACAGTGGGCCCCGGGACTTGGCCAATTCTGGTCCCAGGGCTATAATATGAACAATCTTAGTAGAGGTCCACTAGATAAAGCTTCACACCTAATATCAAAGACCTGGGCCTTCTGGTTTGTTTTTTTGTTTGAGGTTTAACATCCCCATCAACACTGTAAAGGTCATTTTAGAGATGTTGCTTCCAATTTTGTGGGACTTTTACCCGACACTGAGATGAAATGACATCTCAAGCCCTGTCGCCCAATGAAACCAATAGGGTTTATAAGCATTGGATGGTCCGACTAGCACTGTATTGCCTTGGCAGGCTTAGATCCTCTAAGCGGTTAACCAGTGCTTGTGTGCGGGTCGGTTTCAGCTCTGTGTGGAAGCATCATGCGGCCCATCTATTTCTTCAAGCCCTGATGGGTGGTGGCTGCCTTCTGGTTTCAGACAAGAAGGTTTTCCCTATATAAGTCTATGTAAATTGATATGCGCTTTAAAAAATCGGGATAGTAACAGACAAACCAGATAACACAAAACATTTTAGTCTGTAATTTTGATTGTGCAACAGAGGGTTTATGACAAGAGGGCCATGATGGCCCTGGATCGCTCACCTGATCCATAGAGTAACAAGTGGGCCCCGGGGAGTGCCATTATTGACCCCAGGGCTGTAATGTGCATAATGTTGAGGGAGGTATAAAAAGGTGAAGCTTCATACTAAATATCAACAAAGGCTATTATTTGAAAAATCTTGGCAAAGGTCCACTAGATGAAGCTACACACCAAATATCAAAGACCTGTGCCTTGCGGTTTCAGAGAAGAAATTTTTTTAAAAGATATTCCCTAAATAAGCCTATGTAAAACCAGGGGGCATTTTTGGCTTCTGGGTTATAATTTAAACAATCTTGATAGAGGTCTACTAGATGAAGCTTCACACCAAATATCAAAGACCTGGGCCTTGCTGTTTCGGAGAAGAAGATTTTCAAAGATCATCTCTCTATAAGTGTATGTAAAACCAAAGGGCCCCGGGTTGGGGGCATTTGTGGCCCGAAGGCTATAATTTGAACTATCTTGGTAGAGGTCCACTAGATGAAGCTCCATACTAAATATCAAAGACATGAGCCTTGCAGTTTCAGAGAAGAAGATTTTTAAAGATTTCCCTATATAAGTCTATGTAAAACCAAAGGACCCAGAGGCGGGGGCATTTTTGGCCCCATGGATATAATTTGAACAATCTTGATAGGGGTCCACTAGATGTAATTTCACACGAAATATCCAAGACCTAGGACTTGTGGTTTCACAGAAGAACATTCTGAAAGATTTTCCCAATATGAGTCTATGTAAAACCAAAGGGCCCAGAGGCGGGGGCATTTTTGGTCTCAGGGCTATAATTTGAACAATCTTGGTAGAGGTCCACTAGATGAAGCTTCATACCAAATATCAAAGACCTAGGCCTTGTGGTTTCAAAGAAGATTTCTCAAGATTTTCCCTATATAAGTCTATGTTAAACAAAAGCGCCCGGAGCGGGGGCATTTTTGGTCCCAGGGCTATAATTTGAACAATCTTGGTAGAGGTCCACAAGATGAAGCTTCATACCGAATATCAAAGACCTGGACCTAGTTTTTAACTGATATGACCCATATTCAAACTGACCAAGATATCATCAAGACAAACATTCTGGTAAAGTTTCATGAAGATTGAAGCAAAATTGTGGTCTCTAGAGGATGAACAAGATAAATGTTGATGAATGATGCACGATGCACTTACGATGGACAAAAGGTGATCACAAAAGCTCACCTTGAGCTTTGCTAAGGTGAGCTGAAATTGCAGTCTCTAGAGTGTAAACAAGGTTTTTCTATGATTTGACCTACTGACCTACTTTTTGACGCCACATGACCCATATTTGAACTTGACCTAGATATTGAAGAGATGATCATTCTGAGCAAATTTGATGATGATTAGACCAAAACTGTGGCCTCTAGTGTGTTAACAAGGTTTTTCTATGGTTTAACCTACTGACCTACTTTTTGATCCCACATAACCCATATTCGAACTTGACCAAGATATTGTCAGGATGATCATTTTGAGTAAGTTTGAGGATGATTGGACCAAAACTGTGGCCTATAGAGCGTTAACAAGGTTTTTCTATGATTTGACCTGCTGACCAACTTTTTGACCGACATGACTTGACCAAGATATTGTCAGGATGATCATTCTGAGCAAGTTTCAGGATAATTGGACCAAAACTGTGGCCTCTAGAGTCTTAATAAGGTTTTTCTATGATTTGACCTACTGACCTACTTTTTGACCTGACATGACCCATATTGGAACTTGACCCAGATATCATCAAGACAAACATTCTGGTAAAAGTTCATGAAGATTTAAGCAAAATTGTGGTCTTTAGAGTCTTAACAAGGGAAATGTTGACGACGCACACCGCACGACGCATGTACGATGGACAAAAGGTGATCACAAAAGCTCACCTTGAGCTTTGCTCAGGTGAGCTAATAAACTCATTAATTCGCACCATACAGCAGAAAATCGTGGAACTCTAGATTAGAAAGTCATAAACATTTACTTTTGAGGCAGATGGGCCCAGGGAATGATTTCTAGTGCGCCAATCATGTTAATAGTGGACCCAGGGCGCAATGGCGCAGCCTAGATTGAACAATGGATGGAAACTTATACAAGAGGGCCATAATGGCCCTGGATTGCTCACCTGATCCATACTTTGTAAGGAATGAAATGGTAGGCAATATAGTAAGATGGAGTGGAGGGTTTGATCAATTTTGATTGACAGTGACCCAAGGAACATTTCTGGCAATTTCTATCAAAATCAATCTAGCTGTTTATGACACGGTCATTTAAGGCCATAAATGTTATATGACAGACTGCATGCATGGTAGTTAACCCAATCATGGCTGACAACTTTGCTTCCCTCTTTAATTGTACGCCGGTGGGTCAGGCCTCAGATTCTATGACCGTTCCAGCGCAAAGTTTTACTGAGAGTTAGAGAGATTTAATTCTATGTAATGTTGGTTGGGGCCTGATGCTCTGTCTCTGGTCGGGCTCTTCGGAGTCTAACTGTTGGTTTTCTTTTGCACCAGCATTTCAGTGGTTTCTTGCTGACAAGTCCTCTCTGTTGTTTCATCTCTGTGGTTGTTTGAATTTTTGTGTTCACGGAGATGTTGCACTGATGAGTTAGGAGGCCTTCATGCCGACTGAACAAATTATTTGTCTAAATTGCGACGGAAGTAAGGGCGAGGATTGTGGCCACGTGAAATCGATTTAAGCCCACAGTGGAATTCGTTTCACTGACCGTTCCAAGGCGGTTCTTCTGTCGCGATTTTTTAAATCAAGTTTCTTTGTCATTACATTTCTACTTCCGGTACTGGACCGCGTTGCTCCACTTCCGTTGTTCGTACGCTGCATAAAATAGTCCAAATGAACTCTTGAAAATTAATTTTGCAGGCCGGCCCCGCATGGAACGTCTTTCAAAACATTTCAGTTTTCGAGACTTTATACGGATTGAATATAAATTGGCACAGAAAGACGAATTCTGAAAAGAAAACAGTACTCTGGAACTATTTTCCTACGCGCTTTTCGGTGATATTTATGTTTTACTCTTTCATCCCTGTGTTTCTAAACAGGACTCTTCTCGCTTTAAATATATTCTTATAGAAAAGGATTTCTGATTAGTTCACCGACAGGATGACAAACAGTGTACATGTAGATTCTGGCGAGACGCTCTAGCTACGTGCCGTCTTATCAGGATCTACAAGGTTTGCATAGATACAGTGTATTTCTACCTCGGCGTCTGCACCGGTCTACTTGGCCCCCGCCCATAGGGGCTTGAAGAAATATATGGGCTGCATGATGCTTCCACGCAGAGCTGAATCCGGCCCGCACACTAGTACTGGTAAACCCCTTAGAGGATCTAAGCCTGTCCAGGAACCGCGGTGCGAGGCGGACCGTCCATGCTAATAAACCCTATTGGTTTCATTGGGCGACAGGGCTTGAGATGTCATTTCATCTCATTGTCGGGTAAAAGTCCCACAAAATTGGAAGCAACGTCTCCAAAATGACCTTTACAGTGTTGACGGGGACGTTAAACCTCAAATCAAACAAACAAAAACAAAAGCACCGGTCTACAGGGTTAAAAGGGTTAGCTTATCATTGACCAACTAAACAACCCTTTACTGACCTACAATTTGCCTGCTTTCGAGAGCTCTAATATTACAAAACACGTGTTGTTTAAATCAAGTTCCGTACTTTAGCAAATACACGTGTTGTTTAAATCAAGTTCCGTACTTTAGCAAATAGTAAAGAAACCGATCAGACACAACATTCTGTGGCCTCTAATCTATCTTAACTGCTTCCAAATGTCACATAATTGAAACAATTGACATGTATGGGTTAATGTTTTAGGACCCCGTACAGGTGGGAATAAACGTATTTTAATTCGCCTTGGGTAAACGCGGTGTCTGACCAGAGTTATAATGTCTAAATCAAATGGTTTAAAAAATGATCTTTTTTGTCAAGTTATTTTCCTTTTTATGTCCCGACGCCCCAAGGAACATAGCTCCAAGCGGCTGCACAACCTATGTGCATCGTCAATGCGACGTTGATGCGACGTTGCTAAGACATCATGTGCCCGCTAGGAGATTGATTGATTGATTGATTTAAGGTTTAACTTCCCCATCAACACTGTAAAGGTCATTTTGGAGACTTGCTTCCAATTTTGTGGGACTTTTACCCGACATTGAGATGAAATGACTTCTCAAGCCCTGTCGCCCAATGAAACCAATAAGGTTTATTTGCTTGGACGGTCCGCCTCGCACCGCGGTTCCTGGACAGGCTTAGATCCTCTAAGCGGTTTATCAGTACTAGTGTGCGGGTCGGATTCAGCTCTGCGTGGAAGCATCATGCAGCCCATATATATTTCTTCAAGCCCCTATGGGCGGGGGTTGTACCGTTAGGAGAACTTCTCTGTAAGATTATTAGCAGATATGTACTGAGCTAATTTAGAAATTTATGGTTGGACCATGAAGAAATTGGTTGGCACGTTTATCTTTCTTTCTTCCGTACTTTCTTCGGGGGGTAGTTGAGTGAGGCAATGGCGATGTGTTTCTTATGTCACTGGGGAGTCCAGCTGATATTGACTTACAGTTGGGCAACACCTGCTGTCCTTGTAGCAGGTAACGGAAGAATGAGGGAGTGTTGATATCTCTTCTGTTCCTACACTTCCATTCATTTTCCTCTTTCTCCTCTGTCCCTCACTTTCAACTTCTCTACAACGGCCCTGCCCATCGGGGCTTGAAGAAATATATGGGCTGCATGATGCTTCCACGCAGAGCTGAAACCGACCCGGCCGCACACGAGTACTGGTAAACTGCTTGGAGGATCTAACCCTACCCAGGCAAAGCGGTGTGAGTCGGCCCGTCCATGCTTATGAACCCTATTGGTTTCATTGGAAGGCAGGGCTTGATATGTCATTTCATCTCAATGTCGGGTAAAAGTCCCACAAATTGGAAGCAACGTCTCCAAAATGACCTTTACAGTGTCGACGGGGACGTTAAACCTCAAATCAAACAAAAAAACAAACACATCATCTTCTCTACTGTCTCTTCTATCTCTTTTCCCCTTTCTCTTGGAGAAGACAAAAATGATCCACTAGGGTTGCCCTGTCGTTAAACTCAAAACAATCGATGAATAATTTTTTCTTTGTCGAATTTTTTAACCCACTTAGACCTTGTCAAATCAGAACCAGACTCAGAATTGTTACTGGTGATACGTCAAATGTCATTCATACACCAGGACCTGTGATATGGGAAGTTAGTCTCTATATTTGTTTCAACAAAATATCTAGATAACTGCTTGATCTACGACTAACATTGTTATATAATAATTATTCCTCATAAATCAACTTTCCTCAGTACTTTCAGTACTTTGATTTTTGTTATGGTTTGTCTTTGGGTGTTTGTGTCACTTATATTATTTTGTTTTGGATAGCCAATTGGCCATTTTGTGGGAAAGTAACGGTCCTTTTGGCTTTCCTGAAATTCCACTATTGATGTTTCCATTAGGGTCTGTTGTTTCATGTTTATGTTTCTTTCCCTTTGGTGTCCCTGATGGGAGCTGTGGGTTAATTGTATGGATTCCTGATCATTGCCTTCATTCCTGTTTTGGACATTTTTAGCTCTGGTGGCTATCATGTTCATTTGAGCAAAATCAATCCATAAGCCATAACAAGGTTTTTCTAAAAATAGCATCAGTGATCTTGACCTTCAGCCCAGACCCCTGATGCTGATCTTGCTTGAGAATATTATCATACCCTATTACGTAACATTTGTGTGAAGTTACATCAAAATCCATTGATAAATCGAAGTGCTAGCTAGGGCCATGAAAAGGTTTTTCTAAAAACAGCCACAGTGACCTTGACATAAGCTCAGAACTCTGACAGTCGAACTTGCTTCATATATTATTATACCTAACTCTGTGTGAAGCTACATTAAAATCCATCCACAAATGTAGGTGTTAGAGCGATATGTCAAAGTTTTTTCTAGCAATAGCACAGTGACCTTGAACTTGAGCTCAGGATCCTGAAAGTCAAATTTGCTTGAGATATTAACATACCCAACATTTGTGTAAAGTTACATAAAATCCTTCGATAAAAGTAGGTGCCAGAGTGGTGACAAGGTTTTTCTAAAAATAGCCACTGCACCTGGGACCCTGAAAGTCTAACTTACTGGAGATATTATCATATCCAACATTTGTGTGAAGTTACATTAAAATCCATCAATAAATGTAGGGGATACAGTGGAGACAAAGCTTTTCTGAAATTAGTCCCAAGAACCTTGACTTTGAGCCCAACATCCTTAAATTCTGATTTGCTTGAAAACCAAAGACCTGGTTCATGTGGTTTCAGAGAAGCAGATGTTTAAAGGTTTGCCATATAAAAGACTATGCAAAACCCTGGGCTCTGGGGCGGGTCCACCTTTGGCCCCAGGGCTATAATTTGAACATTCATAGTAGAAGTCCATCAAATGAAGTTCATATCAAATATCAAAGACCTGGGCCTTCTGGTTTAAGACAATAAGATTTTTAAAGGTATTCCCTCATAAGTCAAGGTAAAACCATTGAGCCCCGGGGCAGGGCCATTTTCGACCACAGGACTATAATTTGAATTATCTTGGTAGAGGTCTGCTAGATGAAGCTTCATACCAAACATCAAAGACCTAGGCCTTGTGGTTTCAAAAGAGTAGTTTTTTAAAGGGTTACCCTACATAAGTCTATGTAAAATCAGTGGGCACTGTGGCAGGGTGAGTTTTGGTCCCAGGGCTATAATATGAACAATCATAGCTATAATATGAACAATCATAGTAGAGGTCCACCGGATGAAGCTTCAAATATCAAAGACCTGGGCCTTCTGGTTTCAAACGAGACAATTTTAAAGGGTTTCCCTGTATAAGTCTATTTATAACCAGTAGCCCCGGGGTGGGGCCATTTTTGGCCCCAGGGCTATAATTTGCACAATCTTAGTAGAGGTCCACTAGATGAAGCTTCACATGAGCCTTCTAGTTTCAGACGAGAAGATTTTTAAAGGTTTACCCTATATAAGTCAATGATAAACCAGTTGGCCCCGATGCGGTGGCATTTTTTGCCCCATGGCTATAATTTGAACAATCTTGGTAGAGGTCCACTAGCTGAAGCTTCATACCAAATATCAAAGACCTGTGCCTTATGTTTTCAGAGAAGATTTTTTGAATTGTCAGTGAAAAAAAACTATTTTTGGCTCCTGTGACATAGATGTACAGCACACTGGAACCATTTGAACAACTTTGAAAGGGGACCACCTAAGGGTCATTCCTGTAAAATTTGGTCAAAATCTTATCAGTGATTTAGGAGGAGATGATGTCTGTCATTCTGTCAGTCTGTCTGTCCGTCCGTAACCCGTTTGTGAAAATTGGTGATATTGACTTAACCGCTTGGAATATTTAAACAATTTTTGGCATACTGATAGATATCAATGAGGTCTAACCAATGAACTTGCGAAATATTACATTCCATTTAGTATAGCCTCGCCGAGGCGAAAAATGTGAAAATTTTCGAACTGCTTCTCCTCGGAAACCGTTGGGCCGATTGAAGTCAAATTTCATATGGAGCCTCTATGGGATGGGGGAAACCAAAATTTGCTCATGCGGTCCAGGTCACATGACCAAAATGGCCGCCAAGCCATATATGGTAAAAACCCTTCAAAAATAGTCTTCTCCAGAACCACTGGGCAGATTTCCACGAAACTTGATAAATAGCATCTGGGACGTAGGCCCATCATAAATTGCTAAAATGGTGACCCTGGGTTGACCTTGACCTTCTTTGTGCCTAGGTCAAACTTTGACACATATGCTTTTGTATTGGAAAAGTGAGAATGCATTTTATCCTGCAAACGATTCAGAATACAGTACTAAAGTATAAGACATATTTTTGCTCCTTACGATAAGGCGCATTTATTGGGGGAACCGTTTTAGGTCCAGGTCACATGACCAAAATGGCCGCCATACCCCTATATGGTAAAACTCATAAAGCTAAAAGCATCCGGCGGGTCGTGCACGTCAGCTGAAGCACTGGTTCTATTCTAAGTTCTGTAGTGACCTTGGAAACAGTGTCAGTCAGAAAAATCCTTTTTGCAATATCCTCCAAATAATAAATAGTGCCAAGTTTTAAAAGAATCCAGAATATACCACACCTAAAAAGACTTGAAAATTTGTCACAACTGTTGACAGCTTGATGAACGTAAGAACATATGGATGGACAAACAGACAGAAAACCAGATTCCTACATATTGTGCCATACTTGTAGCAGGTGTGACCAAAAGCAGATTTTTTTAATGAAACTCATACAATCCTCCAGGGGGTTTTTAGTTTGGTCTTAAATTTAACTAGAAATGGTGTTTGTAAAACACAATGCCCCCAACCTCTGCTTGTCCTTAGATGGCAAAATATTCAACAAATATTGTTAAAGACTCAAAAACATACAACAAGAATTCCCCCGAAGG
This sequence comes from Lucinisca nassula, assembly GCA_963580285.1. Classification (NCBI taxonomy): domain Eukaryota; kingdom Metazoa; phylum Mollusca; class Bivalvia; order Lucinida; family Lucinidae; genus Lucinisca; species Lucinisca nassula. The sequence continues at coordinate 135,159,637 of OY757016.1, read as the reverse complement.
CTATGTCGCGCCTGTGGGGGCGCAAAGTCACCAAACCATGAAATCTAGGTCAAGGTCAAACATAGATGCCTACATAAAAATTTCACTCCTAGTTGCAAGCATGTACCAAGTATCATCAATGAAACTCTTAAAAACAGACTCTTACATCAGGGTGAAAGTTAGGGTTGTCAAACTATTTTACAAAGTCAGTGAACCATAAAATGTAGGTCAAGGTCAGAAATGGATACTTGCATTGAAGTTTCAATTCCTAAATGCAAGCTTGTACCAAATACAATTAATGAAGCTGTAATAGATCTTGAGAAATGGACTCTTACATTAGATAGAAAGTTAGGGTGGTCGCAATAATTCACAAAGTCAGTGAATCATGAAATATGGGTAAAAGTCAAATATGAATGCTTGCGTTGCAATTGCAATTCCTAGATGCAAGTTTGTGCCAATTATAATTTAAAAAGCTTTAATAGTTTTTGAGAAATGGTGAAAGTCAGGGTGGTCGCAATAATTCACGAAGTCAGTGAACCATGAAATATAGGTCAAGGTCAGAAATGAATGCTTGCGTTGAAGTTGCAATGCCTGGATGCAAGTTTGTACCAAGAATGATTAATGAAGCTCAAATAGTTCTCAAGATATGGACTTAATGACAAGATTTTATTAAAAAAAACAAGGCATCGCATGCGATACAAATCCCCTCGCACAAGACAACTTCGTGTGCGGAAAACACTAAAATGGCAAAAGTCCAACTTGCTTGAGATATTATCATATGCAACATTTGTGTAAAGTTTGTTTAAAAATATATCCATAAATGTAGGTTCTAGAGTGATGACAATAATTCTCTAAAAATAGTCAAAGGGACCTTGACTTGAAGCCATGGCCGCGAAGTAGATCTTGCTCATGATATTATCATAAGCATCTTTTGTGTGAAGTTAGATTAAAATCATAAATGTAGGCGGTAGAGCAATGACAAAGTTTTTCTAAAAATAGCCATAGTGACCTTGACCTTGAGGTCATGACCTTGAAAGTCAAAGCAATTCGAGATATTACCATAAGAAACATTTGTGTGAAGTTCTATTAACATCCATCAATAAATGTAGGCACTAGAGTGATGACAAATATTTTCTAAAAATAGCCACAGTGACCTTGACCTTGAAAGTCGAAATAGTTCGAGATATTGTCATAAGGAACATTTGTGTGAAGTTATACTGAAATCGGTGAAGAAATGTAAGCGCTAGAACCATGTCAAAGTTTTTCTAAAAATAGCAACAGTGACCTTGACCTTGAAAGTCAAACTGACTCGAGGTATTGTCATAAGGAACATTTGTGTGAAGTTATATTGAAATCAGTGAAGAAATGTAGTCGCTAGGGCAATGACAAAGTTTTTCTAAAAATAGCCACAGTGACCTTGACCTTGAAAGTCGAAATCGCTTGAGATATTGTCTTAAGGAACATTTGTGTGAAGTTATATTGAAATTAGTGAAGAAATGTAAGCGCTAGAGCATTGACCAAGTTTTTCTAAAAATAGCCACAGTGACCTTGACCTTGAAAGTGGAACTCGCTACAGATATTGTCATAAGAAACATTTGTGTGAATCGATTTTGAAATTGGTGAAAAAATGTAAGCGCTAGAGCAATGAAAAAGTTTTTCTAAAAATAGCCACAGTGACCTTGACCTTGAAAGTCGAACTCTTTCGAGGTATTGTCATAAGGATCATTTGTGTGAAGTTATATTAAAATCGGTGAAGAAATGTAGCCGCTGGAGCGATGACAAAGTTTTTCTAAAAATAGCCATTGTGACCTTGACCTTGAAAGTTGAAATGGCTTGAGATATTGTCATAAGGAACATTTGTGTGAAGTTGTATTGAAATCAGTGAAGAAATGTAAGCGCTAGAGCGTTGACAAAGTTTTTCTAAAAATAGCCACAGTGACCTTGACCTTGAAAGTGGAACTCGCTAGAGATATTGTCATAAGGAACATTTGTGTGAAGTTATATTGAAATTGGTGAAGAAATGTAGGCGCTAGAGCGATGACAAAATTTTTCTAAAAATAGCTACAGTGACCTTGACCTTGAGGTCATGACCCTGAAAGTCGAACACACTCAAGATATTGTCATAAGGAACATTTGTGTGAAGTTATATTGAAATCGGTGAAGAAATGTAGGCGCTAGAGCGATGACAAAATTTTTTTTAAAAATAGCTACAGTGACCTTGACCTTGAGGTCCTGACCCTGAAAGTCGAACACACTCGAGATATTGTCATAAGGAACATTTGTGTGAAGTTATATTGAAATCAGTGAAGAAATGTAGGCGCTAGAGCAATGACAAAGTTTTTCTAAAAATAGCCACAGTGACCTTGACCTTGATGTCATGACCTTGAAAGTCAACCTCGCTCAAGATATAGTCATAAGGCACATTTGTGTGAAGTTATATTGAAATCAGAGAAGAAATGTAGGCGCTAGAGTAATGACAAAGTTTTTCTTAAAATAGCCACAGTGACCTTGACCTTGAGGTCATGACCTTGAAAGTCGAACTCGCTGAGATATTGTCATAAGAAACATTTGTGTGAAGTTATATTGAAATTGGTGAAGAAATGTAGGCGCTAGAGCGATGACAAAGTTTTTCTAAAAATAGCCACAGTGACCTTGACCTTGAGGTCATGACCTTGAAGTCGAACTCGCTCGAGATTTTTTTATAAGGAACATTAGTGTGAAGTTATATTGAAATTGGTGAAGAAATGTAGGCGCTAGAGTGATGACAAAGTTTTTCTAAAAATAGCCACAGTGACCTTGACCTTGAGGTCATGACCTTGAAAGTCGAACTCGCTCGAGATTTTTTTATAAGGAACATTTGTGTGAAGTTATATTGAAATTGGTGAAGAAATGTAGGCGCTAGAACGATGACAAAGTTTTTCACAAATTACCAAAATGACAAAGGGCCATAACTCACAAAGTATTTTTCGGAATTTTGTCATAAGTTAATCAGTTCATCTACTCATCACCACCAATCTATTCACCAACTTTCAAGGCTCTAGCTCCAATAGTTTTTGAGATATCTTGCTGGCAAGATTTTATTAAAAAAAAACTCAAAGGGCAATAACTCTTAAAAGGGGCATAATCCAGATGAGAAAAAAAATATGCGTCAGCTAATTTTCCATGAGGAATCCATATATGAAATTTCAAAACCCTAGCATACACGGTTCTAAAGATATACTATGCATCACTTTTAGCATACATTACAATGGGCACAAATTACCAAAATGACAAAGGGCCATAACTCACAAAGTATTTTTCGGAATTTTGTCAAAAGTTAATCAGTTCATCTACTCATCACCACCAATATATTCACCAACTTTCAAGGCTCTAGCTCCAATAGTTTTTGAGATATCTTGCTGACAAGATTTTATTAAAAAAATTTCAAAGGGCAATAACTCTTAAAAGGGGCATAATCCGGACAAGAAAAAAAATACGCGTCAGCTAATTTTCCATGAGGAATCCATATATGAAATTTCAAAACCCTAGAATACACGGTTCTAGAGTTATGCTATGCATCACTTTTAGCATACATTACAATGGGCACAAATTACCAAAATGACAAAGGGCCATAACTCACAAAGTATTTTTCGGAATTTTGTCAAAAGTTAATCAGTTCATCTACTCATCACCACCAATCTATTCACCAACTTTCAAGGCTCTAGCTCCAATAGTTTTTGAGATATCTTGCTGACAAGATTTTATTAAAAAAATTTCAAAGGGCAATAACTCTTAAAAGGGGCATAATCCGGACGAGAAAAAAAATACGCGTCAGCTAATTTTCCATGAGGAATCCATATATGAAATTTCAAAACCCTAGCATACACGGTTCTAAAGATATGCTATGCATCACTTTTAGCATACATTACAATGGGCACAAATTACCAAAATGACAAAGGGCCATAACTCTCAAAGTATTTTTCGGAATTTTGTCAAAAGTTAATCAGTTCATCTACTCATCACCACCGATATAATCACCAACTTTCAAGGCTCTAGCTCCAATAGTTTTTGAGATATCTTGCTGACAAGATTTTATTAAAAAAATTTCAAAGGGCAATAACTCTTGAAGGGGGCATAATCTGGACGAGAAAAAAAATACGCGTCGGCTAATTTTCCATGAGGAATCCATATATGAAATTTCAAAACCCTAGCATACACGGTTCTAAAGATATGCTATGCATCACTTTTAGCATACATTACAATGGGCACAAATTACCAAAATGACAAAGGGCCATAACTCTCAAAGTATTTTTCGGAATTTTGTCAAAAGTTAATCAGTTCATCTACTCATCACCACCAATATAATCAACAACTTTCAAGGCTCTAGCTCCAATAGTTTTTGAGATATCTTGCTGACAAGATTTTATTAAAAAAATTTCAAAGGGCAATAACTCTTGAAGGGGGCATAATCCGGACGAGAAAAAAAATACGCGTCGGCTAATTTTCCATGAGGAATCCATATATGAAATTTCAAAACCCTAGCATACACGGTTCTTTAGTTATGCTATGCATCAAAAGCGTAACGGACGGACGAACGGACGAACGGACGAACAGACGAACGGACGAACGGACGAACGAACCAGAAGCAATATGCCCCTCCAACTTTTTCAAAGTTGGGGGCATAATGACCCAGTTAACAGCACATTTTCCTTGGGAAGCTTATACATAAGCAGTTTACTAGAACTGTGTACATTCTTTCGACAGAAACTGAAAACTGCCCTTCTTGAGATCGCATAAGGGAGAGAATGACCGTAGAAAATACTTTATGACCAATCTCTACAAAAGAATGTTGCCAACCAAGCGAGGAATGACCCCACCACCTGATAAATAGCAGGATGCCCACCTTAACCCTTTTGTACCGGAAACCCCTAAACAGGTACTTGGCAAACAATGCAGGCCCAGATCACATTCCGCAGAACATGGCGTCTGATCAGGGCCTACACTGTTTGCTAAAAGTTCAGTCATTTTCCAAATAAATTTTGATGAAAGCACAACCTGACACCCCTAAATTTTGAAATGGACTCCTGCTATATATAAGGAGGAAGATTTGGTACAAAAGGGTTAATTGAGGCCAGCTCAAAGGCATCCTATTTCTATCGAGCTGGGACCAGTTGTTCAAAACTAACAATGTCCCTGCATAACATAGTATTAAAATTTTGACTATTTAATAATGGGGCAATATATTAGTATTTTTTCAGAAAAATGTGAAAAGCTACTCCAGAATCTGACTTTCCATATGTGATCCAAGAATGGCCCAAACCCACAGATAACAGTAGATAAACATATCAAAACACCTTCTCTAAAGTTTTAACTTAGGCCAATTAAATCTATGGGTTCCTGGTTTCATGTTAGAAAAATGTAGGTAGGGTAGGCACAGATTTTTTTTGATGAATATTTAACCCTTGTCCTGCTAATCCCGGATATGCCTTATCTTTGAAACAATGTAGATCCAGATCAGATGGCTTCTAACGAAGCCATCTGATCAGGATCTACATTGTTTGCGATCCAGATCAGATGGGTAACGAAGCCATCTGATCAGGATCTACATTGTTTGCCATTCAGATTGTGAATCTGTTGCAATAATTTGCATCAAGTAATCTGATTGGTTGATAATCGGTAGTGGGTGTGGCATATATAAATATTCAGCAGGACAAGGGTTAATATTCTGTCAGATGCATAGCTCCAGATAAGGAGGAATATTACTTTCTTTTTTCTTGTCAGAAGCAAATGTTGCCAGTACCTGTCATCTCGATCAGGTATTTCTAACAAGTACATGGTCTGCATGATGCTTCCATGTAGAGCTGAAACCGATCGCACACGAGAACTGGTAAACTGCTTGGAGGATCTAAGCCTGTCCAGGCAAAGTGATGCAAGTCAGACCATATAATGCTTATAAACCCTATTGGTTTCATTGGGCAACAGGGCTTGAGATGTATTTCATCTCAATGTCAGGTTAAAGTCCCACAACATTGGAAGCAATGTCTCCAAAATGATATTTACAGTGTTGACGGGGATGTTAAACCTCAAATCAAACAAACAAATCTGCAGCAACATAATAGCCAAATTTAGCGCAAAAGAGCCCAAATGTATCACAAGAAATCAAAATTCAAACATATTCTTTTTTTTAGAAAACATGAAAAGAATTGCAGGCTTCACAAAAAACAAGAGTTGTCAGAAAACAACATGGCTTGCATTTTGGGGCCTAAGTTGGATGGGGGCAAGTTATCTAAAATGAAATTTTCCACTGTAAAACAGCCCAACAGACTGCAGCAACTCAAAGAGAACAAGACAGTACCCCTAAGAACCTCTGAAGATGAAATCTTGTTTTAAGTGTTTTCATTTAAAAAAAAAAAAAAAGTACAATTCCAGTTTTGCGGGTTTTGCTTGAAAAAAAGTCATTTTCTTATTTTTTATATAAAAGAGCTATTGAAAACAGACTGCAGCAAATTAAAGAGAACCAAAAAGTGCCCCTTAGAACAAATGAACAAGAAATATGTTTTCAAGCCTTTGCATTGTAAAAAAACAACAACAAAAAAAAATCTATATTTGATAAAAAAAATAACAAGATGTGTTTGTGAAACACTGATGCCCCCGGACAGCGCCAATGTTAATGTTTTAAAAATTTTTGAAAAAAATAGGTCAAAGGTCAAGTTCAAGGTCACGAGATCAAAAATTATGGTACCACTGGAAAGGTCTTGTGATAAGGTATACACATGTGAAATATGAAAGCTCTATCTATTACCATTCAAAAGTTATGCCCAATGTTAAAGTTTTTGCAGACGGACAAACGGACAAACAGACGGACAGACCAAAAACTATATGCCCCCGAATCTCTTAGATTCCGGGGGCATAAAAATTCTACAAACTTCCAAGTAATAATAACTGTTTATATGCGTTGCTTTTTTCCTTTGGCCTTATAAATCTCAGCCCAGCTGTTCAAAGCTCATGAAGGCAATAGTTAATGTTAACAAGACCCGTTGCTGGACAAGATAGCTCAGCTTTTTGTACTTTGCCTTTAACCTTTATAAACTGAATGTATTTTAAACCCAGGCCTATAAATAGAGGATCTTACATGAGTGGTCATTTTATATGAAATTTATGACACAACCCTTTGGTGAGTTTCATAAATGTCATATGAAATGACCGATTCTTATTACCATTTAACAATTTTAATTTAACAATTTTAATTTGATTTTATTGAACACATTTCATTAAAAAGAACAAGACTGTTACGGAAGGCATCAAGACGTTATGCGCTAGTAACTTGGTGGTATTACGTGGGGTCATATCATTTTTATGACAATCATGATGTTATCCACTAAGTAACAGTGACATTTTGTAATAATATAGGGATCAACCATGGTCTTTCATGCATTAACATTTGCCGGGTCCTTGGGAAGCTGTTTGAACATGAGGTCGCAAGGCCGAATGTTCAAATATCTTGCGAGGGATCCGGCAAATGTTACTGCAATGAAATAACCAAGGATGATCGTTGTTATTGCATGACTTACGATTTTGACAGCAAATTTTGGCGAAAAGGCCCAAAATCTCCATATAAACTCATCAAATGCGACCGGCGAACCAACATGGCGGCCAGTTCAGAATGTTATTTACAATGTGTGTGTGAATTCGGGTTTAACGTCGCTTTCAACAATTTTTCAGTCATATCACGACGGTGTCTGGTTGCGACAGGGAGCTCAATGCTCACGTTTATAGTGCTGCCTCACTGAAGTATCATGTCCCAGACACATTACATGATACCACACCCAGTCACATTATCCTGACACTGGATCGACCAGTCCTAGCTCTACCCCGTAAATCTGAGTGCCAAACGAGGAGCAACTAGTACCATTTTTAACGACTTTGGTATGTCGCGGCCCGGGATCGAACCCGAGACCTCCCGTTCCCCGGAGCGGACACTCTACCAACTGAGCTATCGGGGCCGGTATGTTATTTACAATGATGTTACACAGCAACCATCTGATGTCATCATATAACCCTATAATGCTACATGTACATTCGGGGCAATAACGCTATGTCACACAACATAACGTAAAGAAAGCAAGGCTAGTCTTGTGATATCAAAAGCTCAAAATCCATGTTCAAACAGCACGTGAATTTCATGATTTGAACATGGTATTTGCTGTTTGAGCACAGCTTTCGGTCCATTTGACAATGGCTTCAAGCAGCCATGGGCATAGATATTTATGCAAGAACATTGGATTGATTGTGAATCTGGCCTTCATTATCACTTACCCTGAGAGCCTGTCTACATACTAGGCTCTTACTTACCTAAATGTCTTTGAAATGCTTGCGGTTTTAGCACTTGGTTACACTTATCACACACAACAAGGTAGAACTCATCTCGTGAGGGACACAAGCCAAACAAAGGCATATCTGAAAAACAGGTTTAACATAGCAACATGTAAGAGGGGTTATTTGGTGATAACTGAAGGATAATTTTCTTTATTTTTCCATATAAACCTATGTCGTGGGTATTCACTTGAATCATCTCAGAGAGGCGATTCAAATGAATACCCAGAACATAGGTCTCCAAAGCGGTTGGAAGGAATACTTAAGGGGTCAGGGGGTCAAAATTCAAATTTTACCGAATATAGTCATATGGAATATCAAATTGAAGGGGGTGATTAATAGAATACAATTCAAGTAAAATTTTGACCCTGGGATCAGTTTGGGGCCCTGGGGGAGGGGTCAAAGGGTCAAAATTTATGTTTTTTGGAACATAGTCATGTGGCATATCAAATTGAAGGGCATGATTAGTAGAATATAATACAGGCAATATTTTGACCCTGGGGTCAAATCAGGGCCCAGGGTGAGGGGTTTTCGGGTTCAAAATTCAAATTTTACCGAATATAGTAATATGGAATATCAAATTGAAGGGGGTGATTAGCAGAATACAATACAAGTAAAATTTTGACCCTGGGGTCAGATTGGGGCCCTGGGGGAGGGGTCAAAGGGTCAAGTTTAAGTTTTAAATTTAAGTTTTTTGGAACATAGTCATGTGGCATATCAACTTGAAGGGCATGATTAGTAGAATATAATACAGGTAATATTCTGACCCTGGGGTCAAATTAGGGCCCAGGGTGAGGGGTTTTCGGTACTTGGCCCCTCTGTAGAAAACGTGGAGATTTGCGATGGCGTGCCATCGACAGTATTCTAGTTAGATCGCTTCATAATATTGCATTTAACTGGCTGAAATCTCATGCCCCATTTTCGGGCCCCAACATCCTAATCTATCTATGTCAGCCTGAAGTTTCAATGAGTCATCTGTATATCTAGTTTTCCGGTAACAAACACAGTCATCTGCGAACAGCTTTATTTCTGAGTCAATGTCAGTGGAAATATCATTGATGTACACGGAGAACAATAGTGGACCAAGAACAGTCCCTTGCGGGACTCCAGAAAACTGAAGCCTACTCTGAAGATTCACTATTAACAACAATGCGCTGTTTTCTGTAGCAAAGAAAGGGATCTATCCATTTGAGGGTCTTCCCCCACAATTCTGTAACCAGATAACTCGTCGAGGTGATTCAAACAAGTACGCATAACATATATTTCTAACAGTCTGGCTGATGGATTTAGGTCATACTGAGCGGGTCAGTTTACCTTACCACACTTCCTGTACAGGCTTATACATGTCCAAGAAGTGGTTGTCCAGTGCAGTACACATTCTTTTGCCAGAAACTAACCAACCGGTGTAGGGCAGAGAATAACCGTCGAAAAGATTTCATGATCTATCTCCACTAAAGAATGTTGCTGTTACTGGCAGGTATCTAATCAGAGACCTCCTGATCACCAGTCAGATATGCATCAGACTGATCACCAAGGCCGGCTCTAAGCAGTTAAACAGTGCAGTGCACATTGTATTGTTGCCAGTAACTGGCCCTCTTCAACCAGCAGAAAGGACAGGATGAGTTAAGGAAATATTTCCGGACCAATCAACATGACAAACTGTTGATGGACTGGGAGACTCATCACGAAAACATACATATATAATTTTGACCCCCTTGAACCCCACTTTTATATAGTAAAACTGGGGTTTACAGGGGTAAACCTTATTTTTCTTATTTCTGCTCTAAAATATAGATTGTTGGTGTACCAGCAATCTATATTTTAAGCAAAATACGAAAAATATCACAATTTTTCAGCATTAAATTTTTTATTTTGCGGCAAAATTTACAATGTATTACATGTAGTATAGGCATGTTTTCGTATGGAACCCTGGACCTTTTCATTATGATAACACATCCATCTTACTAGGTACACTCTTTCATTCTGTGATATTATTTTTTACTTAAACTCCAAACTTAGGCTGTGGGTGCCCATTGTCTTAACCCTTTTTGTACCAAAATGGAATCTTCCTCCTTATATATGGCAGGAGTCCATTTAAAAATTCAGGGATTTCAGGTTGTGTTTTCTTCAAAATTTATTCGGAAAATGGCTGAACTTTTTGCAAATAGTATAGGCTCTGATCAGACGCCGCGTTCTGCAGCATCTGATCTGGGCCTGCGCTGTCTGCCAGGACACCCATTTTGGGGTTTCCGGTACAAAATTGGTTAATCATTGAGGAGGTTCTATCAAGTATCCACAATCTATGTCTTGAAGCAGACAAAAAGTAATGAATACCCCTATTTTTACAACCCACTTTTCTACACAAGAAGTGGGTGTTAATTACACAGACTCAATGTGATGTGATCAACAGCCAGATGTGCTTCAAAATGAATCATGACTAAATCTGACAATTAATGCAGCAGGTACACTAGAAATTTGCAGAATGGCGCTTGAAAAGTTTTTATCTCTATAGCACATTAACGAGGAGATTCTTTATTCTATATGAGGTTTCAATCTCTTAAGTTACAACCTCTATCTGTTGGATACCATAGAAATGTACATCTGCTGTAATGTCAGTGAAAACTTGCTTGTAACTAAACCAGTTTCTGTTGATCCTGTGATCAGTCCTCAGAGTAATTGATAAGGGTCGTATCGTCGTAAATACGACTCTAAAATCGAGCAAATACGCCTAGAAATGAAGAAAGAGTCGTACCAAATACGACCGTCAAATTGGCAATACGCCAAGGTCGTTCCATTGCAGTCGTACCGGCAATTAAAAAAAAACAAAACCTGACGCCTGACAAAAAGCAATCGAAATCGCGGTAATTTTCGCCGCATCATAGTCTTCAACAAAAACTGTTCCAATCTTCAAGAATGATTCGAAATTCATCCATTCATTAATGATGGCATTTGTTTTAATTACGCTGAAACACTTCAATCTTACCTTTTGACGATCATATATTGTGCTTATATTTAATCAGCCTCAAGTTATGACAACTATCAACATGATTAGGAAACCGATTATTGATCAATGCGTGATTACATAATGGTATTTATTATCTAAGTGAAATCCGCCCGCATTATTAACTTTATTCACAACGCCTGAAGCATGAACAGTAATTTTATGACAAGCGATCCTGATTATTGTTAGGCAACTACATTGACTTCTACGGAGTGTCATCTTCGAGAAAAAAAATGGGTTCAACATATCTACAGATTCACATTGTCATGTACTTAGGAATTAAATATCAAAACAGACGCGCAGACTGGACTCTATGACTCATTTTTTTTTTTCGCGTCCATTGGCCATTGGCGGAGGCTTAAAAACCTTGTTTATTGCCGTCTTCCGACACGTGTATGTCGGCGCCTTTTATTATTGCATCATGGTTGTTGTTTACTTTTGACTCCATTTCTATTTTTCATACTTTTATCATCCCGACGTATTTTTTCTCGCAACATTGTCGTCAATGCACGTCTGAGATAGAACCACCGCTGCACAGACTGATCTCTTTGTCCGCCGTGTTCCGTATACATTTGACCAAAATTATATTTATTGAGTCACAATGGCAGGATTAACCTGTAATACTTGGGTACTCATATATCTAACTGTGAATCACAGGTGGTCAGGTCAGCATGCAGTACATGCTTATTTACCGCTATCTACCAAGCAGCCGATTAAATTAACACCCTAAGATGTCTCGCCGGCGTCTTTGAACATTAAGCAGAATGACTGGCACCCCATCATAAAAGAACACATACACAGCAACCGGGACAGACTGATTATCTTTCACAGATGCGCTTGCTGATCTGAGTCTTCACTGGTCGCAAGTTTTATTGTATTTTTACTGAGAGCTGAATTTCTCGCCTTTTACGAATTGCATGCAGTTGCTACAATTAGTGGAGATTTCCCCCCGCCTTTGAACGTGTAGCACATAAGGCCGCTGCAGACACAAAACATGGGTTTGGAAATGTTTTGATGACAGTATGATCTGTGTGACGGCTGAAGACTCCGACTAGCCTGCACAGTCTGATCAAAACGAGCCTTCAATGACGTCTGGGAAATTCCAAAAACACATGCGAAGAATACGACCACATTGGCTGGATTTACATTCTTTAGAAGAAAAAGTAATTTTTCATTTTGCTGTCCTCCAGCTTATTAACATGAAAATGTATATCGGTATGTTACGATGATAGAATATGTGTTTAACGTCTTTTACATATGGTCATTGCCACGTCTGAAATTAATATAAGTGCACTTAGCAGCCATCCTGTGATGACAGATGAAGATACGACCCTAGTTTTGAATTTATGAGTACCGATACTCTCAAAGAATCACAGGATACGCCTATAGTCTTTGGTTGAAGGAGTAACAGTACTCCTCGGGCAAAAGCTTATCAATAACACTGAGTCCTTATCACTGGAAGATTTGGCCATTTTTTTTTATCTGTCCAGCTCTCTGTCTAAGCTAAGCATGACTCTTACCATATATGATATAGTTTACTGTATTCGGACAGACAGGCCCCAGCAAACAAAGTAGACCCTGGTGAGACGACGCAGACTGAGGCATCAGGGTCTGTACTGTTTGCGACTCATCCAGCTATTTTAGACACAACACTGGGTAGTAAATTAAACTTATCAAACAATTGATCACTAGCAAATCAGCATGATCAGAAACAATTTTTTTTTCAGAATTTATTGTTTGTTTAATCTATTATCTGATTAATCCTGCCAGTCTTTACCAACACACAAACTATTACAACAGCCACCACAGCAATCCACAGTATGTGGCTTCGGGTAATCAAACATTATACCCTTAGCATCAAGGCAAGTGCACTATCTACCGTATTTTCTATACTCTGTAAAATTTGGTCATTACCTCAATTAACCCTTTTTGTACCAAATGGAATCTTCCACCTTACATATATAGCAGGAGTCCATTTCAAAATTTAGGGTGTCAGATTGTGTTTTCTTCAAAAACTTTTTAGAAATTGGCTGAAAATTTTGCAAACAGTGCAGGCCCTGATTAGATGCCCCGTTCTGTGACATCTGATCTGGGCCTGCACTGTTTGCCAACTACCCGTTTTGGGGTTTCTGGTACAAAATGGGTTAATTCCTGGGTAGAAACAAGTACTATGGATAAGGTGTCTTGTTCAAGGACACAACCCATAATGCTAGTCGTGGGACTCGAACCTGGAGCCCTTGGATCATGACAAATGTTTTACAACTGCGCCCCAAACAATATGTTACCTGTCATTTGCGTATCTGCTTTGGTCATATATTCCATCCTTCAGGTTATGCAGATCATGTCTGACAGCCTATTTATCTAAGAGAACATGCTACAATACCGAGAAAAGTTACACTAACTCCTTGAAATGCAATAATAGGCCACAAAAACAGGAAGAAAATTAAACACATATATATGAAGGCATCTGATATGTAAAACAAAGGGAGTTAATCCAAAAATGTATGTATATTTTATCTAAAAAAGATTTGATTTGAATGATGCATCATAAAAACAATGCTTAATAAAATATATGACAACAGAACACATGAAATATTTGCTTTGATGCTAAAATATTTATTGCAGATCATGAATGTAAGCGATGAATGTACACCAGTCGAGATCTGAACAACTTACCATTGGATGCTTTGTCAATGAAAAAAACAATGATCATTCTATCTACCTACAGCTACACTGAATCGCTCTCTCAGAATGAGGACCTCTGAATTAAAACTAATGCTAAAAGTCAGGAATCATAAGCAATGGGTCTGTGGTGTGATAATCATGAATGGAAAGGGAGTTTTTGCACCCAGAGCATTGGTAAATAAAGTTTACTGGTTAAGACAGGATTTCTAGCGCTATTACCTTCTTTTCTCAGTTTCATACTGTCAGCAACATTCTTTTCCGCTTCATCTTTCGGACGGTCATCGTCATCTGCAATAAAAATCACACATGACACTTGAACTGATGACATGAATATGTTTTTGGTTTCCCCGTGTTACAAACATGTCAGATTTGAAACGATGATATTAATGCAAATTGGAGTACAGGAAAGGAAGTGTGACAGTAAGGATATAGATCAATGCTTCATTTTACCGATTGCTAGGTCCGATAGTACATTTTCGGCCCAGTCGGTCCACTGTTGACCTGAAAATAGCGACGGACTATCGTCCAAAGTCGCCATTTTATTTCTTGTTGCTTTCTGCCAATCCGAAAATAAACGAGCATGACGTCACGATCGGGAAATGCCGGCAACGCTTACAACGTTAAAAAACAGAATAAACAGTAATCAGTCTTTAATTTATAGGCTTATTTCTCAAGCAGAGTACAAGATAAAAAGTTCCATATATTTTATTTGTCAAAAAATAACGATTAATTGAATAAATGAGCAGTTTGATTTTAAGATGTGCTTTAGACTGAATAGTGAACGCTTTGGCTAATCTAGAAAACAGGTTCGTGCACCTTGTAACAAGACGTTTCAAACGCCCCAAGACGTTTCCCCCCTGGTCGTTTCCCCCCTAGTCGTTTTGCCTCCTTTTTTGGACCCTAGTCGTTTCGCCCACATAATATTTTCCCATATTTTTTATATATAAAAAAGCTTTATTATCTCCATGTGTGACAGAGACAAAGGGAGAGAAAGAGAGAGAGAAGAACATGTAATTTAAATGAAAATGTTAATTAGGAATTATGATAAGTATTACCTGTATTGATCAATACAGTTAATCACATTGTTTATTTGATTTGACACATTAATCACGCTATTAATGCGATTAATGACGAGGTGTGAAAACACGTGCTCTTTGCAAGGTTAAACGTCTTTAATTATCGCTTAAGCACCTTAACCAGTTTTGTTTTAAATTGGTCGGTTGGTTCGTTAACAGAGTCGACCAGAAATGCATAGCTGAATATTGCCGCAAATGTCGTCTGCGCAACGTCGCGTCAACGCCGATGCACTTTAGTAAAGTTGCATCGCTGTTGATACGACGTTGGATACACATTGTGTGCACACTAGCTAACACATATAATTGAAAATTGCCGGAAAAGTCGTCTATGCAACGTCGCGTCAACGCCGATGCAACGTAATAAAGTCGAACCCTTACATCAATGTTCTGTAAGCAAACTATGTATACCCTGAGCAGTTTTGCGGCGTCCGACCCAGTAATTCCTGACCTGTAAGCAAATAGTGCAGACCCTGATTAGGCAAAGCGGTTTGCGGTGTCTAATCTGGGTCTACACCGTTTGCCAATTCAAGCACAGATTCTATAGTACTCAACACGATGTTTCTAAATATAAGTTATCTGGATTTCCTAGAATTCTGTGGCCACTTTTAAGGCTCGGTGCCGGCCGGTAACTAAGGATAAATTATCGTTAGGCTGACATGACAGGGCGATGATGCTACTTAAATATTTGCCTCATCTCACCCCTTATAAAAGTTCAACATACAGTGAAAAGTGGGCGAAACGACTGGGGGGAAACGACCAGGGAGGAAACGTCTTGGGGGCGAAACGACTAGGGGAGGAAATGGTTTGGGGCGAAACGTCCCGAAACCACAAAACCCCAGCCAACAAAGAAGGTACTTGACGTAAAATAAAAATGGAGAACTGCCATTCAGAAAGTCTCAAAACTAGCATTGATGAGACAAAACCTTCGTGTCTCTGCACGTTGTGTAATGGGCAACAACTTTGATGAGTTAGGAGGCCTTCATGCGGAATGAACAAATTATTTGTCTAAATCGCAACGGAAGTAAGGGCGAGGATTGTGGCCATGAAAAATCAATTTAAGCTCTTCAGTGGAAAGATTTCCACTGACCTTTCCAAGGCGGTTCTTCTGAGGCGGTTTATTTATGTTGTTGTTTGTTACTTACTGTGTGTATCACTTGTGTCTTTTTATTTTGGATGGCCATATGGCCATTTTGTGGGAAAGTAACTGTCCTTATGGCCTTCCTTTGTTTAGGTTTCCATTATGGTCTGGTCGCTTCATGTTTGTGTTTCTTTCCCTTTGGTGTCTTTGATGGCTGGAGTAAGTTAATTGTATCGATTCCTGATCTATGTTTTACTTCTACTTTTAATATGCTGCTATAAAATTATAAGTTGCCCCTTTCGAGGTTTTCACTCGTCGAGGTGGCATATCTTAATGCACAATGTCTTAAAGCACCTTGCACTTTATCCGGCCATACTGACTGGCAGAGGGTAATGTGGCAGATAATGCACTAAAATGCTCCAAACCTTCATAAAGGGGGTTAAAGCAGAGATACATGAAACACTAGAAAGGAGAGCTTCTTAAATCGCACACCATCCCCAACCCAAACCTAATAATGATTACGTAAATCTCAGTTATTACCTGTTGTTTACAGGGGTGTGGCATCGGGTCGCATGAAAAACAGGACAGCTAGCGCTCTGCACTGTCAATGTTCGACGAATAGGCCTATGACATGCGCTGACAAAGGAAAAAAAAAAAAGTATTCACATCGTCCGATTTCCGAATAGAGAAAACTGGTGTGTTGTGACCTTACTGCATCGATGATTTAATTATGACGTCACATCTATCACAATATATAATCGTACAGTGCATTATAGATAAGAAGCGACACACAATGCACTTTTTGTTTGTGTGTTTGATTTGAGGTTTAACGCCCCCGTCAACACTGTAAAGGTCATTTTGGAGACGTTGCTTCCAATTTTGTGGGACTTTTACCCGACATTGAGATGAAATGGCATCTCAATCCCTGTCGCCCAATGAAACCAATAGGGTTTATAAGCATGGACAGTCCGACTCACACCGATTTGCCTGGGCAGACTTAGATCCTCTAAGTGGTTTACCAGCACTGCTGTGTGTTCAGTTTCAGTTCTGCGTGGAAGTATCATGAAGCCCATCTATTTCTTCAAGCCCCGATGGGCGGGGGCACACACAATGCAGTTAGTGACATTTGTTTTTAAATAAGAGAAAAACGACAGAACTTATTTTGGCTTGTGTATTTATGCAACATTATTTGAGGAAATATTTTCTACCCTTCTAGCTACCTATATACAGGACAGGCAACGAGACATTCCTAGAGATCTTGGTCGTCACCGTGACAAATTTCTCTGTCACTGTTGTTCTGTTTCGCTGTAGATCTCGCCGGTCAGTGGCGCACCGGTGACTCCTCGATGAAGAATCTCCGTGAATTGAATTCACAATTAACACAATATTAAACACACAGGCAGAGACTGAAATATTTATACGTTGGACTTGGAGGGTGGGCGGTCATATTTACAAGGCTATGAAGATTTACGCCAATAGCTTGCGGTGTAGTTGTAATATTTTTTTAGGTGCAACTTATTAAATAATGTTTACCTAAAGCTTCCAGACGAACAAACAGACTGTTCTCCACATCCCCTGGTACAAGTGGTATTAGATCTGTACTGTCAATGATGATCGATACCAGTTCATACCATCTCCATCAAGGCTCTCCATACTGACCAATCAGGAGTTTCCGTATATCGGTCATTACATTCTTTCTTACATCGTGGAGTGCTGGGCATCTCAGGATCATATGCTGTTTCATATGCATGTTTCTTCGACTTGTCACCAAGACGAACGAGACAGCTAGCGCGACGCATAGGTGTTCTCAGCGCGACATTGTAGCGGTACACTAGCGCGACGCATAGGTGTTCTCAGCGCGACATTGTAGCGGTACACTGAGCGAGACACTAATCCTGACTGACTGAACTGGTTTGTAAGGTAACCTGGCGCTATAAGCACATAGGGACTACCCCTAGACCGTGTCCAGGATTAGTTTTCCCACTTTCTGAAAGCCTTTCGCATGGAGTTGCACACTTATTCCGGTGTACTCCTCTCGCCTCAGTCACGATGCAATAAAGGTGAAAGTGGTCTGTAAATTACCATGGTTTTTGATGGAGTCCCCAAATAGTTGTGGCCTGTCAATCGCTGCTATGGAACATGGTCAATTCTGACCTGCAAATCGTGTTCCATAGCCAGTGCCCGTCTGGCCGCGGTATAGGTGGAAGGCAAGGGGGCTAAGTTTTAGTGCTTCTGGGCTGCGAATCGCGGCAGTGGTCAGCGGAATACGAACCGTGCTGGTCTGCCAGTGCCCTCCCCTAGGTAGAATAGAAGCACTGTAATTTTAAATTTTGAACGCCAGGTCGAAAGTGGGCATGAAGCAACAGAGAGATCAGTGCCAATTTCGGCTGCAAATCTGTTTCGCCCGAGCAAACTAGATCATGTTGCTCTCTCTTAGGGCCGCGTGATTGGCGTCGAACTGGCTACACATGAAGTAGCCTTGCAATACCCATGGTAAACAGGGTTTTCAGACATGCTGCCCTAAGTTCACGTTCTCGGTCCGGTGCAGGGTTAGGAGGGATGGGCTCTCCTAATCCACACTCCCTCCGCCATCGTCGTATCTTGGAAGAGTTTGTGTATCATTCTGGTTTTCTTCTTATTCGGTGTGTGTGGGGGGGGGGGGGGGGTTCTGTGCTGCATGCCGTTCTAAGTGGCTGTAGAGGTGCTCGTCATAGTACTTGGAAGTGGGTTCCTTGTAGATGATGAAGTGTGGGGCATCTGCTGTCTTGTAGGCATATACTGCGAGGTCCACGTTGATCGTTTCGTGAGATCTTTTCTGTCGGTGTAGTTCTAGGAGGGTGTCTGGGGCATTGGGGGTAGTTACCGCCCAGGCTCTACCCAGGCGGTATTTCTCATGCCGAGGCTGCTGTAGGTTGGGTAGCAGTTTCTCTAAGTCTTTGGCTTCCTCTGACCAGATTCTTCCTCTTCTGGTAGGTTGGGTAGGTGACGAGCGTCGTTGAGCTTTAGGCGGCGGTGATCTCTCTGTGGGTGATGGGTTCGTGGTCGCTGGCTGTGGACTTTCCTCAGGCTGGGGATGGGCTGTTACTGGCGATGGCGGCGTTTGCGGAGGCGTTGGTTGGTTTCCGTATCGTGGGCGCTGGCTCGGCGCTGGCTGTTGTCTGCGGCCTCTGTTCGCTGTTGATGTTCACAGTGGTCGTGGAGACTGTATTGACAGCTGGAGGACACTAATCCGTCCGAGAATTTATTTTATTGTCATTCACAGAGACACAGCGAGTCACAGCGTGGCATTTATGGTCGTACAAACAAGCACTTTTTACCTGTTTAGGCAGTGCTCATATTTGATGAAATTTACAAATGGTATTTTTTTATTATTTTTTTGCCATTTATCGTTAATATAGAGAAACAAATATAACCATTATGACGTTCAAGCTATTTTTCTTGTTTCAACGAGTGTTTTTTTTTACGCTATGGGAATAAGGACCCGTTTCTCATGCTGTTTTTCAACGCTTCGATGCCTCAGCATCATGGATTTATCATCTAAATGAGCCAGCGCACAGCAAAAATACATTTTACCAAGGAAGCATAAGATCGGTCCGTGACCTAGCAAACGCTGCCAAAGTCTTCGCTTGTAACTGTTTGAATATCCTAGAGGCCAAATAGACGGCTCTTGTGAACAGCGAAGACTCTGATCAGACTGCACAGATTCGTAGGATGATCTGAATCTTCACTGGTCACACATTTCTTTATATTGTCCTAAAAGTGTTTTCTAACAATGTACATAGTTCCTTAAAATTAAGTGGAGCGTGACAGCTCAGTGGTTAGTGCACTTGCCTCTGATGCTAGAGGTCCCGGGTTCGATCCCCGGCAGCGGTGTGAAAATTTCTATGTCCCAACACGCTCCATTGGCATCATTTGCAGGGATGAATGTCATAAAGTGCCCCGTCCTTCGGATCGGGACGTTAACTGGAGACCCTCTGTGCAGGGAGAACCATCCCCTGTGCAGGTTAAAGAACCCTACAGTAATTACATGGTTGCTGTGTAGGCTTATCCCGCAAAACTGGAGTGTCTGTAGTACACACCGTCTGTGTCCCCTCATGGGGTTACGGCGAAACCGGAAGAAAGAAAAAAGAAAGAGAAATTAGTTTTATTCCCTTGTTCCCTTAAAATAAAGCAGCGATAAAACGGTATTCGGGTTTGCGACGAGGTAAAGACCCAAACCGGTCATCTCTGCTACAAACTGACAGAAAATTAAAGTGTGCTGATCAGACTGCACGGATGCGCAGGCTGACAGGCCCCCTTTGATGCACGCAAATAATGGAACAGGTTTTCTCATGACAGGGCACATTCTTGCTGAGCGCTTAAAAGGCCTAAGCCTACCCAGGCAAGGTGATGTGTACTTGCATATAAACCCTATTGTTTTCATTGGTCGGCTGGGCTTGAGAAGTCATTTTATCTCAATGTCGGGAAACGGTCCCACAAAATTGGAAGCGACGTCAACAAAATGACCTAAATATTGTTGACAGGGACGTTAAACCACAATTCAAACAAACAAACCATTGACGCCTATATTCATGTAATTTCACACTCGAAGTCCCAAATAGTACTTGCATGGCGCTTGAGATGGTGCAGATCATGCTTGTGAATAGTCTGTGCTAATTATTGAACAAGTCGGTAACATGTGAGACGCCAAGTTCGGAATTTCAGGTGATTTTCTCTGGGTACTCCGGTTTTCATCAACCACTGATTAACGATGGGTTCGATATAAGTCAATCTAATTGAAACCAGATCTACGCCTAGCCGCGGCGAGATCGGATTTTAATCAGATTGGATATAAGTGAAATAATCTTGAAA
The DNA here is from genome assembly GCA_963580285.1 of Lucinisca nassula. Lineage (NCBI taxonomy): Eukaryota > Metazoa > Mollusca > Bivalvia > Lucinida > Lucinidae > Lucinisca > Lucinisca nassula. The sequence continues at coordinate 135,138,615 of OY757016.1, read as the reverse complement.
GGGCCGTAAAACCAAAAAAAAATACTGAACAAGGCGCTTCAATATATTTGTGTGTGTGTGTGTGTGTGTGTGTGTGTGTGTGTGTGAGAGAGAGAGAGAGAGAGAGAGAGAGAGAGAGAGAGAGAGAGAGAGAGAGAGAATCATCGGATTCTTATGCGGGGGCTATAGAATTTCATTCCCGGCGTTACCAAGAAAGGTAGCGTATCACAAGCCTGCTCAAAGCCTGGTCATTCTTTTTTATACCGTGAAATCGAAAACAAAATTATCATATTCTCCGGGTTTATTTTTTCGTTTGAGAGGGCGTGGCGACCTTTCAAATTACGGCGCAGTCCAAACCTTTAAAGGCACAATTTTACCTATCAAAAATCGACGCCTGTCAACCCTCCACGTTTGGGTGCTTCTGCTATAAAAGGGGCTTTACCTACGATTTTTCCACTCTTTACACTACACTTCCTCATAATCTTATAAAAGAAAAGCTTAATGATTTAATTGAATGGGCTTTTCACAGAGAAGATTCTCTCTATCTTGCATGTAATGTCAGAAATGCATTTTTCACTTCTAAAGAGCATAAGAATTATACACTTTGGTCATGTCAGAAAGTGTGTGATGCCCTCACCTTTCTACTTGACAATATTTATATTAGATTCGGTACTAAGTTATTTAGACAAATTGTGGGTATTCCGATGGGTACTAATTGCGCACCTCTTGTGGCTGATCTGTTCTTGTATTGTTATGAAAGAGACTTCATTTTGTCGCTTTCCATTGATAACCAATAAGCTTTTAGCTCTACTTCTAGATATTTAGATGATTTATTAAATATTGATAATACCTATTTTGATGGTTTGATCAGTCAGATTTACCCCCTAGAACTTCAGTTAAATAAAGCAAATTCTTCTGATACCGAGGCCTCGTTTTTGGATTTACATCTATCTATTGTAGATGGATTTGTTTCGTGCAAAATTTATGATAAACGCGATGACTTTGATTTTGAGATTGTAAATTTTCCTTTTTTGGATGGTGATGTTCCTCGTGCGCCATCCTATGGCGTTTATATTTCGCAATTAATTCGATTTGCTAGAGTGTGTAGTCATGTAACTGACTTCAACACTCGTAATAAATTATTAACGGCTAAACTCCTTAATCAGGGTTATCGGTACCATAAACTACGCAAAGCCTTTTCAAAATTTTATAGACGCCATTCTGATTTAATTTCAAAATTCAATATTGGACTTAAATCTCTTCTGCAACAAGGTCTATCGGAACCCGAATTTTATGGTGACTTAGTATATAAATTCAGAAAAATTTATAACCGCAATGACTTCAGCACCCAATTTCGTAAAATCATTCTTCGATATAAAAAGATTGGGTACAACATGGATATTATACGACAGACTGCATGCATGGTAGTTAACCCAATCACGGTTGGCAACTTTGCTTCCCTCTTTAATTGCACGCCGGTGGGTCAGGCCTCAGATTCTATGACGGCTCCAACGTAAAGGCTTATTGAAAATTAGAGAGATAATGTTGGTTGGTGCCTGATGCTCTGTCTCTGGTCGGGTTCATCGGAGTCTAACTGTTGGTTTTCTTTTGCTCCAGCATTTCAGTGGTTTCTTGCTGTCGAGTCCTCACCGTTGTCTCACCTCTGTGGTTCTTTGATTTTTGTGTTCACGGAGATGTTGCACTGATGAGTTAGGAGGCCTTCATGCGGACTGAACAAATTATTTGTCTAAAACGCGACGGAAGTAAGGGCGATGATTGTGGCCACGTAAAATCGATTTAAGCCCCCCAGTGGAAATCTTCCACTGACCGTTCCAAGGCGGCTCTTCTGTGGCGATTTATTTATGTTGTTGTTTGTTACTTACTGTGTGTATCACTTGTTACTTTTGGTTTTGGATGGCCATATGGCCATTTTGTGGGAAAGTAACTGTCCTTATGGCCTTCCTTTGTTTAGGTTTCCATTATGGTCTGGTCGCTTAATGTTTGTATTTCTTTCCCTTTGGTGTCTTTTATGGGTGGAGTAAGTTAATTGTATCAATTCCTGATCTTTGTTTTACTTCTACTTTGAAGTAATTTGGCCAACAGTGACAAAATGGATCTTGTAGGGGGCTAATTAGACTGGAATCAGTCCAAAAGTTTAACCAATATCTTCTCAATTGTATTAGCACTGAATTTATTTTATTCTGCTCTCTGATACTTTCTTATCTCCAAAACTTTAATCAGTCCAAATGTTTAACCAATATCTTCTCAATTGTATTAGCACTGAATTTATTTTATTCTCCTCTCTGATACTTTCTTATCTCCAAAACTTTAATCAGTCCAAAAGTTTAACCAATATCTTCTCAATTGTATTAACACTGAAGTTATTTTATTCTCCTCTCTGATACTTTCTTATCTCCAAAACTTTAATCAGTCCAGAAGTTTAACCAATATCTTCTCACTTGTATTAGCACTGAATTTACTTTATTCTCCTCTCTGATACTTTCTTATCTCCAAAACTTAAATCAGTCCAAAAGTTTAACCAATATCTTCTCAACTGTATTAGCACTGAATTTATTTTATTCTCTTCTCTGATACTTTCTTATCTCCAAAACTTGTGGGACTGGACTAATGCGATTTCCAGCCTTCCAGTGGAATGGTTTGTCAACAGGTAAAGATGATTCACTATTTTGGTCAGTTTCTGGTCAAAGTTCATAACCCCATTAACTGTCTGTAACATGTGTAACATGTGTAAGGACTTTCAGTTCTCTTATCAGCTCTACAGCCTTGACCAGAACTTATTATCTATTATTCGGTTATCTCAGATAATTATTATCATAAATTTTGTTCAGCATATCACTATCACATATCTTTTGCTGGGGAAATTGGATAAATTTTAATGCATATATTTGATAGGATTTTATAATGGAAGATGCCATTCAGTTTGGTTTAAAACAGTTAAACTATGCTGAAATAAGAGAAAATCAGAAAAAAGGCAGTGTTTGGATTTCTGTATGGCAAGGATGTATTTCTTTGCTCTCCTATAGGAAGATGGAAGTCACTAGTTTTTTAAATTTCACCATTTGTATTTAGCTATGTTTATCACAAGAAGGATTTACCAAAATTAAACTCGTCAGTGATTGTGATATCTCCACTTGTTTCTCTAATGAAAAGCCAGGTACTGAAACTTAAAAGACATGGATTAAATGCAGTGTACCTGTTAGATATTATAACACAGACAGCACAGAAAACAGAAGATATGTCACTTGAAGTAATTTATGCTGGACATTTTGATGTACTTTTGTGCAGCCCAGGAGCTATTTTAGGTGATCACAGAAGGATTATAAGACAACTTTCTGAAAAGCACCTTCTGAAGGCTTTGTTTGTAGATGAAGCTCACTGCATTACAAAATTGTAAGTAGAATATACATATATATGATTATATATATACACAGTAGAACTTCGATGGCTCGAACACCGATGGCTCGTTTACCATGGCTGAGTTGAACCCATTCTGGAGTCCCTATGAGTTCCTCTTTATAAGAAATAGTGCGTGATAATTAGAGATTTTCGAATTTTATCTTGCCAATTTATGCCTTGATGAGGCGATTCTAATGAGTACAAACAACATACATTTTTATTATAAAAGCACCAAAAAAGATGTCCCAAAAATACATTTTCTTGCCCCAAGAGTGTTCGAACAATTTATGTTCGACTATATATAATATGAGCCGGCGGGGGACGGGGGGGGGGGGGGGCAGTGAAATGTCCCTGCACCTGGTTGGGACAGCGCTTAGCAATAAAGCAATAGCAAATGGTTTTCTAGATCTTTAATACTTCAATGACTACCACGGCATATAGTTACTAAGATACTGACGTTAACGTTAATAACGTCAGACGTTGACGCGACGTTACTTCGATAGAACTGAATAGAATAGATTGCTTTATGACATGACATCCCTCCACGTTTTCAATAGATGTAGTCAGTGTTATTATGATTCTAAATTTATAACAGTTCATTGTAAATAAGGCATGCATTATTTTATAACCAAATAAAAGAATCTTGCCTCTATTAAAGGAAGTAATTACACGTCTATACTAAGTATATTGTTTTTACAACAGTCACTGTAGTTTGGGGATTAATACGTGATATAATCGTTAAAGCGGCTTGGTCTACGTCTTGTCCTTTCCGACCGTCTGAGTTGGTGTTGTTGTTGTTGCTGTTGTTGTTGTTGTTGTTGTTGTTGTCCCCTATCTTCGGCCGTCTCATCATTCCAAGTTGTTTCCTCAGTTGTTTCAGATACAGTCCCTTCTTCCTGTGCTATGTCTGTCCGATCTGTCTCATCATCCGCCAGGACCCCTATCTCTGGATTCATTCTTGATTTTCTTAAGATTGTTCCTCGTCGGTCCTGTTGTTCAGTCGATAGTTCTTCAGCTGAGTTCGCTCGTTGCGGGGTCCCTTCGATATCTCTGAGTTTAAAATAAGTAGAGTCTCTCGATACTTCTTTTCCATCACGTTTTCGTCTTGCTGAGATTGTTGATCCACTGATTCGGTAAACGATATACACGTCAGGTTCGTAAACTGAGGACCATTTATTGCGTTTTACTTGCTTTAAGAAAACGTTATCCCCTATTCTGAAGCTATGTTCTTTGGTGAGTTTGTTTTCAGCATGCTGTTTTATCTTTTCCTTGAACCCTCTGTCTCGCTCATTGACTAGAAGTGCTTCATTATTTGGTTGTTGCTCTGTTCTGACTTTATAATCTAATTTAGTTCTGATAGGCCTGTTCATCATACCTTGGTAAGGTGTAATACCTGTTGCAGGATGAGGTGTAGATCTGTAACCCGTAAGCATCTCCTGTATTGCCAGTGCAGATGGTATGTTCTGTATTCTTGCTCTCTGTTCTGTTTTATTTAAGAGTCGCATAAAACTCTCTGCTTCCCCGTTGGCTCTTGGGTGCAGCGGTGTCACTCTATGATGTTTGAATCCCTCCACATCTGCAAACTCTCCAAATTCTTTGGATGTAAATGGCGGACCATTGTCACTCTCAATCTGTACAGGTGTACCGTGCGTTGCAAACATCTTTTTCAGTTTTTCCTTTGTGGGTTTAATTCCAGTGGAAAAAACTTGTTCTACCTCCGGATACCTTGTTCGTTTGTCGATTACGACTAAATTATAGTGTCCATCCGGATATGGTCCCCCGAAGTCAACCGACACTACTTCCCATGGCTTTTCTGGTATCTGTAATATTTTAATAGGCTCTTGTCTGTTTTGCTTTGTGGTGAGTTGGCACTCATAACACCCACCTATAATGTCTTCGGTCATTGCATTCATACCAGGGAACCAGTATTTTTCTCTTAACATTTGTTTCGTTTTGGTCATTCCGAGGTGTCCCAGACTATGTGCAGCTTTAACAACCTTTCGCTGAAGGCGTGCAGGAATAACAATTTGGTTCATTCTGAAGATTAGTCCATCCATCACATAGAAATCGTTTCTGATGCTATAAAACTGCGCTATGTCTTTGTCTTTTTTGTTATTTTCCCAGTCCCCGGCAGTTATCCTCTGGTATAACTTCTGCAGTTGTTGATCAGTCAGTGTCTCCTGCTTAATCCGATCTAGCACAACAGCATGTTCAGCCACAAGAACACTCTTTACAACTTTTTCGGTGTTATCTGTACCTGTAATTGGTAATGGGTGTCTCGACAAGAAGTCCATTGGATCAGCCTCGTCTTTCCCAGGCTCGTATATCAACTCAAAAGTCAACATCTTGCATATCCATGACCCACCTTTCGATTCGAGGTGGCAGTTTTGCATTTGCTTTGTTAAACATTGGTAATAAAGGCTTATGGCCTGTAACTATTTTAAATTTGGGCGCCCCTAGTAAATACATACTGAACCTGTTTTTGGCCCATCTAACGGCCAAAGCATCTTTTTCAGTTTGACTATAACGCTTCTCTGTGTCAGTCATAGTCCTGCTAATGAAATGAACCGGTTGCAAGCCTTTACCCGAGTCCTGAAATAGCCCTGCTGATAAACCGTCGTGGTAACTTGCTTCTGTCCTTACTATTATTTGTCGTGTTGGGTTGAAGTAAATCATTGTCTTTTCGCTTGTGATACTTTCTTTCAGTTTGTCAAATGCTACCTGTTCGTCCTTCCCCCATTTGAATTTCCTGTCCTTCTCTGTCAACTTCCTTAACGGAGCAGTGAGAGAAGAATATTTATCAATGAATTTTGAAAGATAACCTATCATTCCGAGAAAACTTCTCACTGCCTCCTTGGTCTCAGTGCGTTTGCTATCTTTAACTGCTTTCACTTTTTCGACTGTTGGCTTCAGGCCATCTTTTGTGAATCTGTATCCGTAGAACTCGATTTCGTCAACGCAAAACTCACATTTATCTCTGTTCAGTGTTATGCCATAGTCTTCCGCTCTCTGTAACACCGCCTGGAGAGTTTCATTGTGTTCCTTAATGTTCCTACCACCTATTAGAATGTCATCTCGCTGGTTCATACAATTTGATATATCTCCGAATATTCTGTACATCATTTCATCGAACAAATCTTGTGATGCCTTTGCTCCGAATATTAAGCGTTTGGGACGCAGGTTTCCCCAGGGAGTACTGAACGTTGCAACCGATCGTGACCGGGGGTCTAAGGAAAGCTGGTGATAGCTGCTTCTTAAGTCTAGCTTTGAGAACTTCACACAGTCGTGGAATTTATACATGAAGTCTTCTACAACAGGTGCCTGTGTTATCCTATTTCTTTCCATGTACTTGTTTGGAATTCTCAAATCTATTCAGGCCCTGATCATATTCGGTTGAAGATCTTCTTTTGGAATGCTTGAAAAGCGTGGTTTTGGCTGCACAACCATAGGTGAGCACCAAGTAACAGATTCTCCGGGTGGCACTTCTTCAAAGATTCCTTCTTCAATGCTTTCATCTAACCAGGACTTTAATGGTTTTTGTAAGTAGTAGGGTATCGGTCTTGGTTTCTGGGCTACAGGTGCCGCTTCCGGTTTCATATTAAATTTTACATACAGTTCTTTGTTTTTCTTGATGTCTCTTATTCTGCCTGTACCTTGAAATACTTTGTCATATCTATCTAGTAGTTTTGCTATTTCCTTTTGTGCAGACAGATCTTCATTTATATAGTTAATATGAGCTTTTGTGTTAGGTATGCGTAAGTTATTTGGCTCAGCAAAAGAACCATCGTTTCTTAGTTGCATCATGCCTAATTCCGTCAGAGTGTTTTTGCTAATAAGCGGTGGGGAGTTTATTCTGCCGTTCACAACTAAAAATCTGGACTGGACTCCGCATGTCTCGTTTCTTACAATTGCCGTAAATTCCCCTTTTACTGGTAACTCATTTTGCAAGGCCATTAGTTTTATTTTACTTGTTTTGAGGTCTATTTTGTCTGATGATCTGTGCTGTAGCGCTCTATACTGGAATTCATCCATGACATTGACATCTGCGCCACTGTCAGGTTCAGCTCTCACGGATATGTCGTTTATCATAAGCGGCACGGTCTTGTCTAAATTGTATCTTTTTACTGTTTTCACCCTCATATGAGCTATAGATTGTGATAAAAACTCTTCATCTGAAGTGCCATCACTATCGGATTCTTGTTCGGATGTTTTCTTTACCACATTCCTTTCTGTTTTTGTACTGTTGCGTGAATTATTTATTAAGCTTTTATACCTGTCGGCTCTGCATACAGATGCAAAGTGATTGAGTTTTCGACATTTGATACATGTCTTCCCGAAAGCTGGGCAGCTTCGGCGATTCGGGTGCACTCTTGTTAACCCCCAGTAATCACAAGGCTTTATGTTTGCATCAACTGTTTTGTATAGATTTCTTTGTTTCCGTTCCTGCCTGTTCCTTTTGTCTATCTTCGCTATCTGCTTTTCATAGGACGCCTCTCTCATATCCCTCATTTGTAGAGAGATATCCTCAATTTGTCCCGCTTCTGTAAGAAATTGTGACAAGTTCCAACCTTTTGAAATGCACTTTTGAATGAGTGATTCATTTTCTATCGTTTGTATAAGATGTTCCAAGATTCGTTCGTCACAAGTTTCTTTAAATTCACAGTCTTGGGCTTTTCCTCTTAGCCTAGTCGCATATGCTATTGTAGTTTCACCAGCTATTGGTTTCATTTTCAAGAAAATGTATCGAGCATAATGCTTATTCCTTTTTGGTGTGAAATAATCATTTAATTTTTTTCTAAGCCTCTCATATTCATCGTAATCGCCAATTGGATCTGGTAAGCTCTTCTCTAAACGGCTAATTTCCTTACCTCCATATATGATAATGGCGTCCTTCTTATCTGCCGGACTGCTTATCTTGAAAAAGCGAAATTCCCTTTCAATTGCCTCCAGCCATTCCTCCCATTCTTTTCCGGTTGAAAGCTGATCTTCCGTGACTCTAAATGGTAAGGCGCGAAGATTTCTTGTTTCTGTAGTAATGATTGTGACTGCATCATTACCCGCCATGTCTAGCACGTAGTTGCTCATCAATTGTGATCTCTGGTGATTCTATGGACAGTTTGCCTGGTGGTGGTTCAGCCTTCGATTGCTAAGGCCCTCCTCGTCGCCAATGAAATGTCCCTGCACCTGGTTGGGACAGCGCTTAGCAATAAAGCAATAGCAAATGGTTTTCTAGATCTTTAATACTTCAATGACTACCACGGCATATAGTTACTAAGATACTGACGTTAACGTTAATAACGTCAGACGTTGACGCGACGTTACTTCGATAGAACTGAATAGAATAGATTACTTTATGACATGACAGGCAGCATTTCCTACAAATTACCTGTGTACCCAGCGAATAATCAGATCAGTTTGACCTATATAGTCTAAGCAGGGAGAGACTGCTCTTGCTGCATGAAGGAGCATTGGGTTCTTAACTATCCCAAGAGCGCACAACGAAGACTCTGATCAGACTTCGCGGATGAGGTGGTTCCAACGAGTACCCACAATCTATGTTTTGAGCAGATATAAGAAAAATAATATAATTATACCCCATTAAACCCCAGTTTTACTTTATAAAGTGGGGCTTGAGGGGGTGAAAATTAAATAGGCGTGTTTTCGTGAGGAAATCATTTTAATTTTACTTCAGAAGAAAAGTTGTCACCTATCACATGAAGATAACAAGCTAAAAGAGCTTTTATCATATGATTTCTGATACTTTTTTTTCTTATTTTTTACGCCAAAGCATTTATAATGTTTTACTAGTCAGAATCATTCAAGCGGTTTGATAACGGTTACTAGTATGAGGCGGTTAGCAATGATTCTGGTTAGTAGTCAGATCTATCGGAGGTGGTTAGCATAGCCAGAACCATCTCGTTGAGGCGGTTAGTATAGGTTACGGTTTATACTAGTCAGATCCAACTCATTGAGGCGGTTAATATAGATTACGGTTACAAGTAGGAATCAACTCATTGAGGGGGGTAAACATAGATTATGTTAACTAGTCAGAACCACCTCAATGAGATAGTTAGCATAGATTATGGTTGCTGGTCAGTTCCATCTTAATGCGACAGTCTGAATAGATTATTGTTACTAGTCAGAACCACATGAGAAGGTTAGCATAGATTTTGGTTTACTAGCCAGAAACACCTCACTGAGACGGTTCTAACGAGTGACCACAATCCATGAGTTTGATTGAGGTAGTTCCAATGAGTACCCACAATCTATAAGTTCTGGATCAGAAATAACAAAATTAATATGCATATATTTTCCGGGGTGCTCATTCTAACGAGTTTCCACAATTTATGTTTTGAGCAGACATCACGAAAACACGCCTATATAAATTTGACCCCTTAAAACCCCACTTTTATATAGTAAAACTGGGGTAAACATTATTTTTTTATTTCTTCTCTAAAATACAGATTATGGATACTCGTTAGAATAGCCTCGATGTGGCGGTTCAAACGTGTATCCACAGTCTATATTTTGAGCAGAAATAAGAAAAATATCACAACAATTTTTCATCTTAAAACTTTTGTGGTTTTTTTTTTTGGGGGGGGGGGGGGGGGGGTGGGGGAGGGCGCGTGGGGGGATAAAATTTACTTTGTATTTGAATAGGGTGTTTTCTTTTTTCCTCTGAAAATTTTCATTTTTGCATGGGTGGTATACTCTTCAACTTAATTGAATAGGCGTGTTTTCGTAAAGAAACTGTTAAATAAAACAAACATTTTCTGAAATGTGGTTTATTCATTGTATGTCACGTGTAATTATGAGTTAGTTCACAGGAAAAGAGTACTTATATTACAGACGAACACCAAAAAGGGTCTGGAGAGCCTGCGCATAAATGCAGTTTGCCAGAGCCTTCATTGGTCGCCGACTTTTACCATGGACATTGAGAACAGCTAATCTTAAAAGACAAAAATCAACTTGTATAACCCTCCTGTCCAAAAATCATACATCACATTATGGTAACAAGTCTATGCAATAAACATGCTGATAAACCCCATTTTATGTTGGGAAAAGTGGGCTGTCAAGAGCATCACGTGAAAAAGTCCGTGAAATGAAGACCCCCCTATACACCACTTCGACTCCTATTCGAAATTCGCAAAATTGCAGTATGTTTCCTCTGGCTTTCGTTGTCGGATCATTACAGGGTCACTGACGAGTCTTTATTAGCCGAAACTACGTAGTATGACCCATTTTCTTTCCAATGAATGTTTTCATTGCTCTTAAAGGAACTCATTTTTGATTTTTATTTGCCTTCACTGCAGCTGGTGTTGTGCCGTGTGGCGGCCGTAAAACGTCTCCCCGTACATCAACCATAGTGCAGTTTATATTTTACTTTTGGTCCCTTGAGATCAGCGTGAATATTCTGAGAAATCAGAAATAAATTATTGGTTTAGACTCCTATTCTAGACAGGTTTTTAATTATTTGGACCCCATTTTGATTTATGTCAGTCTTTGAATCGACTGCCTATTCGAAATTCGCAAAATTGCAGTATGTTTCCTCTGGCTTTCGTTGTCGGATCATTACAGGGTCACTGATGAGGCTTTATTAGCCGAAACTACGTAGTATGACCCATCTTCTTTCCAATGAATGTTTTCATTGCTCTTAAAGGAACTCATTTTTGATTTTTATTTGCCTTCACTGCAGCTGGTGTTGTGCCGTGTGGCGGCCGTAAAACGTCTCCCCGTACATCAACCATAGTGCAGTTTATATTTTACTTTTGGTCCTTTGAGATCAGCGTGAATATTCTGAGAAATCAGAAATAAATTATTGGCTTAGACTCCTATTCTAGACAGGTTTTTAATTATTTGGACCCCATTTTGATTTATGTCAGTCTTTGACATAATCTTTGTTTTACTTCTACTTTGAATCGACTGCCTATTCGAAATTCGCAAAATTGCAGTATGTTTCCTCTGGCTTTCGTTGTCGGATCATTACAGGGTCACTGATGAGGCTTTATTAGCCGAAACTACGTAGTATGACTCATCTTCGTTCCAATGAATTTTTTCATTGCTCTTAAAGGAACTCATTATTGATTTTTATTTATATAGAGAAAACGGGGCTATACGGAGGTAAACAATATTTTTCTTATTCTTGTTCTAAGACATAGGTTATGGGTACTCTTTAGAACCGCCTCAATGAGGCGGTTCTAACGAGCACCCACAACCTATGTTTGCAGTATTTATAAGGAAAGTATCATATTATCATCAGAAAAAATTGCCATTTTGGAGATGTGTAAAAATGCACCAATTCGCGCGGATGTGTTATCGTAATGGTATTTTTTTTCTTATTTCTAAACCAAAACAGATTATAGGTACTGTACTCATTAGAACTGCTTCATTGAAGCGGTTCTAACAGGCACCCACAATCTATGTTTCGTGCAGAAATACGAAAAAATGTAATATACCACTTCAAGAGCCATGAAAATTGCCCAATTTAATCTTAATATACTATTGAGTACCATTACAAAAACACATTCGTGTGACATAGTGCATTTTTTCACATTTCCAAAATTGCTACTTTTCTGATGAAAATCCATAATATTTTTCTTATTTATACTGCATAGGTTGTGGGTGCTTGTTAGAACCACCTCGTTGAGGCGGTTCTAACGAGTACCCACAACCTATGTTTTGGAACAGAAATAAGAAAAATAATGCATACCCCCTAAACCCCAGTTTTCTCTTTATAAAGCGGGGTTTGTGGGGTGTTCAGATCACGTGATGCTATATATAATACATAGTATTTTGCAGCACGACCATATATCACCAACCAACACACACACACACACACACACACACACACACACACAACATTTTAGCTACATAATGACAAATCCTGTCCCGGGACATGCATTTGTGGAGTTTAATAAATGCCTTAATTTTTACAGTATTATCCATGTCATTAAGGAAATCAAAATACCGGTAATATGGACAAACTGGTGCTGAATAATAAAAATTGTCCAAATATTTATTGAAAAGTAAATGAACTCGTGTGTTGTGCACAGCTATTAGAAAAAAAAAGGCTGCACATCTGTTAGAAAAACAGGCTGAAGTTTTATATGCAATTTGTTGCACTTTGTTATTTTGCATATAGCTTCAAATTGTATAGATTTTCTTATAAGTTTGTCTTTAATTCCAATGGAAAGCCGTGTCCTTCAACTAAAAGGCCAGCATTCAGACCTTTCTATGGGTAACTAGGAGAGTTGAGATCTTTAGCAGTACCAAAGGTACATCTCATTGCCATGACTGCCACAACATCACTGGAGACCCAGAAAGATATCAAACAAGACCTGTGTATGAACAACTGCATTGAAATCATTACTAGTCCAAATAAGCCCAACATACACTACCAAGTGATTGAAATAAATAATGATGTGACCAGGGAGAATTTCGAGTGGTTAATAAAACTTTTGGAAACTAAAGGCATCAGAAAACCTAGGCATATTATTTTTTTTTTGAAGGTGAAACATATGGCGGTGGTATTCAAACATGTTGTCAAGAGTTTGGGGACCAAGGCATATGTTGACTACAGAGAAGCGGGACCAAATGATGACAGAAACAGATTAATTGACATGTTTCATATGAAAACTTCTGATATTGTGAAGTCCTCAATTTGCAATTCATATGAAAATTCAGACGGACATATCAGAGTAGTTCTCTGTACAACCTCATTTAGTATTGGCCTCGATGTGAAGGGAGTAGACACCGTTATACACTATGGTCCTGCGAACAATTTAGAAGATTAGCTTCAAGAGACTGGTCGAGCAGGTAGACACCCTTCAGAAAATTGTCATGCAATCCTGCTAAAGTACAACAGATCAACAGGCAGTAAGAACATTTCAGCTGATATGAAAAACTATGTTCTAGCCCGGCCCTGCCGGCGATTAGTGCTGTTGTCACCATGTGTGGTGAACCTTGAATCTATTTTGCCCAAGACTAAGCATTTATGTTGTGATATTTGTGCGCGTAAATGCAAATGCCTTTGTAAGTGTTCAGCTGATGATACTCGCGTATGTGATCCCACGTGCAGCTATAGAAGAAGTGATATAACAACAAACATCAAAGAAATGGTAGCAGCAAACTCGTCTTCAAGTGATTCAGATGAATCTGCAATAGGCTTTGAAAGTGATTCAGACTTTGAGGGATACAAATCAAAAAACCAAATATACTATATTTACCTGATGAATCATCGTCTGAGTAGTCTTACATGTCCCTACGCTTGAAGCTGTCAGTAGAAATGTTCCTGTGAATATTTTTTCAGATAGGCTGATATCCAGCCACGTAATTTTTCCACGTCAAGGTTTTCAAATGGATTTGATTTTACATATCCAAAATGCGTGTGACATCTTCCTGGAGTATTATCAAATACTTTTCTTTCTAGAAGCTGCTTGAGTATAATTTCAATGTCATTTTCCGTGTTAGTTGTTTTGTGTTTTCCAGATGGTCTAAACACTTTCATGGAACTATCATATGATTTTAATAGTTTGTGTGTGGTGACAGTACTTCGACTTACACGTACAATGCTTTTGTCCGTAAACCTACCCCTGTAGCTATGAATCTGATCTTTAAACAGTTTGTTTTGGTGTTCCAAGTCCAAATCGTTCGGATGGTTTGTATCGACCTTTCCTTGATGATTAATGGTTCTATTCCAAATCAGCTGATAAGCAAGACGCAGAGTCAGCAGCACTTTAGTTTGAACCAGCGTTTCCAGCATACCGTAAGCATATTTAGGACAATTGTTGGCCCTATACAACAAATACAGATACATATTAATGTTCATAATTCTCTGTCCATCTCCCATGCGTATCGCATCACTGTGATTTAACCTAAGAAGACCGAAAGCAAGGCACAGCTTTGTGTAATTCAGAATTCCATCAACACTAGTTTCATCTGTTGTTGTTACTTGAATTTCTTTAGAAGTGAAGAGCGGATCCTGTAACCCATGTACATTTGCTTCATGCTTTCTCAAGGACTTGGTCTTTTTATATAATTCATTGCAAAAGCGGCATCGCAACACATTGCTCTGAGGACCATATATGGGTATCTCAGGCGGCTTCAGATCCAAAAACTGATTAAGAAATGCCTCTGCTTCATGGAGAATAAAACCTGCCATAGCCTTTGTATTGCCTATTTCTCCTGTATAGGTATTCTTTATTGCATCCGAGTCAAGGTTAACCATCCTGAAGTGATGAAGTCCACCAGCTGTAATGTATGCGCTGTCAAACTTATTCAGCAGCTCAGTTGAAGCATAGAAATTTTCACTAGGTTCATTTGTGACGTCCCTTGCATTGACACAGTTTCTAGCAGCGTAGAGTGTTCCAGTGTCTCTTGATGGTCTAGCTGAGTAAAGATTTTTTCCAAATGATCTACAAATGGAGACAGAAGATTATACCATTGTGTGATTGACATATAGTAGTTGGCTGAAATTCTTAAGTCTGGTGCAGGGTTTATCATTCCAAAAACGCCTATTCAAATATATTGAAAATTTTACGACTAAAAAAAACGAAACTTTTCAGATAAAAAGTTGTGATATTTTTCTTAGTTCTAGATTGTGGGTACTAGTCAGAACCGCCTCCCGAGGGTATACAGTATTCTTCTTATTTCTGCTCAGAATATAGATTGTGGGAACACTTAGAACCCTCCCCACACCTCGAGTGATTTTGTGCAATTTTCTTAATTTAGCCCTGACAAGTCTCCACATGGCTGGATGTTTAATGTACATCAGAATAGTATTTGAGCATTTGTTTGATTTGAGGTTTAACGTCCCAGTCAACACTGTATATGTCATTTTGGAGACGTTGCTTCCAATTTTGTGAGACTTTTACCTGACATTGAGATGCAATGGCACCTCAAGCCCTGTCGCCTAATGAAACCAATAGGGTTTATAAGCATGGACGGTCCGATACTCACCGCTTTGCATGGGCAAGTTTAGATCCTCTAAGCAGTTTACCAGAACTCCTGTGTTTTGTCGGTTTCAGCTCTTCATGGAAGCATCGTGTAACCCATCTTTTTCTTCAAGCCCCGATGGGCGGGGCCGACATCTAAATAGTAGAGTTAGCTGATGAAAAAAGGGTAAACGTCACTCATAGAACTAGCAAACGTTCATATGAGGCTGTGCATATGCACCGTCTTATCAGAGTCTCTCTGCTGGAAGATATGTACTTGGATTGCTTGAAAGAAATGAACACGATTCTTCAAAGAAATGATCAAATCTGGATAACACTTGAATAACAGCCTTTTTGAAGTCTGGCAAACAGTTGTATTGCTTACTTTCTAGTTTCATAGATTTAATTAGGACTTTTACTGATTACCGCCCATGTTTTGATTACTTCTAACCAACCTTTAACAACTCCGACTGGTTGTGAAACTCTTCCATTTTTGGAATTAATCCTTCCAGACGACTACTTGGATTTCTTCAATTTGCCATACTGGACTGGGCAGATTTATGCCTCTCAAAAGTCAAATAATCACCACCACTTAGTGTCTTTATTGGTATCTGTGAGCTTTCGTCTTCATTATCTTCATGCCTAGGCACAAATTTGTGCAGGAACTGGCAAATCTCAACCATCTCATCATTGTATTGTTCATAATTTGAAGAACACCCATGTTTACCTGCAACATGAAAACGTATCCTTAAAATACTTTAACAATCACTCTGTAAGTCCTTTCGTTCATTGTCTGTCTGTCCATCCGTCCGTCTGTGGTCAGTTTGTGAAGATCGCAGTGAATTCTAAACCGCTCCGAAACTACGGATACTCCTTTTGTAATGATAACACGATCTAGCTATTTTTGCAGCAATAGTGTATACAGAAAGGTGCTATGACAACCCGTTACAGATAAGACTTGACAAGGCCTATCACCTATGGTTCGAACAGGAAGCTGAAATGCGTTTTTTCTCAAGAACGAACCCGAATTTAAGAGACACGTCTCTTATTTCAATGATATTGTACCATATTCAAAGGGTGTATTTGCTACATTTTGCATCAATATACGAGGAGTGTTCAAATATGAATGCAACTAAGCACATAACAATGATTCAGTGATAGATGTCGATGAAAAATTTATTTTGTCCCCTCAAAGTATTCCCCTTCAACAGATATACCAACTTTCAGTCTTCTGATCCAATCATTGAATGCATTTTGGTAGTCTTTTCGAGGTATACTATGAAGGCACTGGAATATTGCCGAACCGAGGTGTTTGCGCTGTACAAATTTTCGACCAGAAAGGTATTTTTTCAGCCGCGGGAACCAAAAAAAAGTCACACGGGGCAAGGTCAGGGGAAGACGGGGGTGAGGGAGTTCAACAACCTTTTCCTGCTTCAGATAGTCTTGCACAGTGAACGCCTTGTGCGATGACGCATTGTCATGTAGCAATCTGACATTGGCCAAACCAGTTGTGGGTCTTCGTTCTTTGAAATATTTCTTCAATTTTCGAACAACTTTATTCTTGTAAAACTTCGCATTTACAGATTTGCCTTTAGGCACAGCAACCTGAATAGCAGGGCCCTGATTTGAAAAGAATACGGCATACATTACCTTCTTGACGCTCATGGTCCGCTTTGCAATGCATGGTCTTTGGCAATACTTTGTTGCCCATATTTTGTTCTGAATCTTTCGTTTTGGCTCAAAAAGTGAACCCATGTCTCGTCACCTGTGACGACATTAGCGAAAGACCGTGCATTGTAATTTGGAAACTTTTTAAGCAACTACTTGACGCACTGAATGCGTGTCTTTTTCTGCTCATCTGTCAACAGATGGGTAATCCATTTAGCACAGATCTTTCTAATTTTCAAATCCCGTTTCAGAATTGTATGAGCTGCTCCTAATGAGATGCCAACCATACTAGCTATTTACCTAGTGGTGTATCGTGCATCGGTAGCAACTATTTCTTTCACTCTAGCAACCATCTTGGCAGGTGTTGCTCTTTTCGGCCGACGATATGTGGTGCATCTTCTGTTGAGCCTAGCCCACAGCTGAATTTCTTACACCAACGAAAAACTGTCGGAAAAGACATTTCATTATGCCCATAAACAGAACATATTTCATCAAAAATGTCTTTGCACCGTATACCAAGAATACAACGATTCTTAATATAGGACCGTATTTCAACGACGTACTCTGACCTTCTCCCAACCATGTTTTGTATTAGTATACAAGAGTAGACAGTGTTTATCGAACGATATACATGGCTAAAGTGGACGGATTTTAACAGGTTTGGTATCAATGTATAGGTAAAATGTTTTTCTGCGCTGTGATATTTATTTCCAGGTGATTTTCGCATTAGTGCATGAGAAAACGTTCTACTTGCATTCATATTTGAACAGTCCTCGTTCAAATGCTTACCCGTTCTGTTTTTCTGGACATTTCTTTCATGTGCTGATGTTGAATGTATTGTGGCAAAGTATCTCTAAATGGGCGCAGCCATGGTATTCTTGTACACCATTGTTGCGCGACTAGGAAAGCAAAGTCCAGGAGAAGTTTCTGGTGTTGATCCTGAGAAGCTAAAAATGAAGTGAATGGAACTTTGTCGATATCTCCTTTGGGCTCTGTATTATCTAAATGGTTGCCAGAGATGCGAGTTAAATAGCAACACATATTGAACATATGGAAATCTTTGGCCTGATTTTTCGCAGTCATTTGGCGCACTTGAGTCCTTAGGTCAACATTGTCCCCCACAAAATAATATCCTGGGTGTATTGACGTTCTGTGTTGCTTCAGTGACTTTTTCAGCTGCTCTTGTTCCACTATTAGCACTACTGTTGGATCAGCTGACGCACTTAATACATCAGTAGTCTCATCAAGGGAGTTAATTTGTTTTTTCAATTGCCTGTTCAACTGAAGTGTCTTGTTCAACATCTGCTTTCCATTGCAGTAATGATTCAGCCCAATCATCTGCAATGCGATCAAACATACTGAGTGTGGCTGAATAGCTAAGGCAAGCCCCTGTGGCATTTAATCGACCAAACGCTAACTTTTTGAATCCACCTTTCATCAAGATGACACTGTTCATTAACTGGAATGTGTTCAGATCTCTGTTGTACAAATGAATGAGAGAAAATACTGCAGACACAAACTCAGGCATCATAGCATCATCTTTCTTTTGTCTGTTAATTTCTTGTCTATCGTTAGATATACAACCCTTTAAGTAATCCCACAACAAAGGTAGTTTGCACTGGGTTTCATCTGCCAATGACACAAGTGAGAAATTTTGAAGAAGCTATTTCTTTTGACCCCGTAATATGGACACACATTCTTTCTTGCACAGCTGTTTCAACTCATCTTTTGTCTCTAAAATCATTTCTGTCACAATGTGTTGTTTTAAGCTAGAGTTCTTGAGAAGCTTTTTTCTTGCCTTTTCATAATCATTCGCCAATAACGAATATATCATGGCACTGTTAAAATGATATTATTGAGCCTGGAAAGTAGCAATGGAAAATGACCCTTTAGAGCACAAAAATATCAACGCCATTTTGAAATACGTAATTTGGTTCATTACTGTTTCAGATGGTGACAATTCTGTTGACTACGCAACAGTAAAAAATTCAAGAACCTATGAGGTACATTGGCTAAAAGCTCTGCAGTTGTCCATACCCGTACTTACAGTATTTACAGTACTTTGATTAATCAAAAAGAAGTTATTATATATATTTATTTATGCATGTGATTCGTTTATGGAAAACATCAGCTGATTGACATAAATAAACCCAGTTATACCAAAATTTAAAAAAAAAATGCAAATGATAAGGTACTATACAAATAGCAGTGTCTGATTAGAATCTTCACTATTTGTGTTAAATAGTGGAAGTTCAGGAAATGATAATGAAAGCATGGCACACACTCCATGATGCCCTGCCACTGCAGGGCACTATATAGTCCTCCATATACTCGTGAAGTTTCATCCAGTTATTTCATATAGTAAAGGAAATAGATGCCAAAACATTTTAACAAACTCTGACAAGGACCATAACTCTATAACAAGATGTGTTTGTGAAACACCGATGCCCCCGGACAGCGCCTGTGCAATATGAAAGCCCCATCACTAAAGTATGTCATGGTTGAGGCCACAAGGTCACGAGGTAAAAAATTATGGTACCACTGGAAAGGTCTTGTGAGAAAGAATACACATGTGAAATATGAAAGCTCTATCACTTACCAATCAAAAGTTATGGACTATATTAAAGTTTTTAAAAAGTAGGTCAAACATCAAGGTCAAAGTCACAAGGTCAAAAATTATGGTACCACTAGAAAGGTCTTGTGACAAGGAATGCACATGTGAAATATGAAAGCCCTACCATTTACCAATCAAAAGTTATGGCCAATGTTAAAGTTTTTAAAAAGTAGGTCAAACATCAAGGTCAAGGTCATGAGGTCAAAAATTATGGTACCATTAGAAAGGTCTTGTGACAAGGAATGCACGTGAAATATGAAAGCTCTACCATTTACCAATCAAACGTTACGGCCAATGTTAAAGTTTTTAAAAAGTAGGTCAAATGCCAAGGTCAAGGTCATGAGGTCAAAAATTATAGTACCAATAGAAAGGTCTTGTGACAAGGAATGCACATGTGAAATATGAAAGCTCTATCACTTACCAATCAAAAGTTATGGCCAATGTTAAAGTTTTTAAAAAAGTAGGTCATATGCCAAGGTCAAGGTCATGAGGTCAAAAATTATAGTACCAATAGAAAGGTCTTGTGACAAGGA
This sequence comes from Lucinisca nassula, assembly GCA_963580285.1. Lineage (NCBI taxonomy): Eukaryota > Metazoa > Mollusca > Bivalvia > Lucinida > Lucinidae > Lucinisca > Lucinisca nassula. The sequence goes on along the minus strand of OY757016.1, from coordinate 135,118,471 downwards.
ATGCACATGTGAAATATGAAAGCTCTATCACTTACCAATCAAAAGTTATGGCCAATGTTAAAGTTTTTAAAAAAGTAGGTCATATGCCAAGGTCAAGGTCATGAGGTCAAAAATTATAGTACCAATAGAAAGGTCTTGTGACAAGGAATGCACATGTGAAATATGAAAGCTCTATCACTTACCAATCAAAAGTTATGGCCAATGTTAAAGTTTTTAAAAATGAGGCCAAAAGTAGGTCAATTGTCAAGGTCCAAGGTCACGAGGTCAAAATTTATGGTACCTCTTGAAAGGTCTTGTGACAAGGAATGCACATGTGAAATATGAAAGCTGTATCACTTACCATTCAAAAGTTATGCCCAATGTTAAAGTTTTTGCAGACGGACAAACGGACAAACGGACAAACAGACAAACGGACAAACAGACAAACGGACAAACAGACGGACAGACCAAAAACTATATGCCCCCCAGAATCTTAGATTCCGGGGGCATAAAAATTGACAAATATTTGCATATTAACAATAACATATCACCCATGTGACAAAGTATATTCTTTCATTTCTCCAAAATACCTATTTTTCCGATGGAAAAAATGTGACATTTTTCTTTTTTATGCACCAAACCTAGGTTGTGGGTGCTCGTTAGCACCGCCTCGTTGATGCGGTTCTAATGAGCACCCACAACATGTGTGTGTCTCAAAGGCTTTTAGAGGTATGATGATCACAAGGTGCCCATACTGTTGGAACTGTATATTGGAAGTGGAGATAACTCAAATACCATAGCATCCAGAGTTGTGGCTCTCATGCATGACACGCCGTCTCAACCATGTACAATTGCACCAAGTACTATCAATATATCTCAAAGGGTATTGGAGTTATGGCCATCACAAGGTTATATTGTCAGGGGAGATCATAAAAAACAGGGCACCCAGAGTCATGCTTCTCACACATGACACACCTGCTGAATCTCATGTACAGCTGTACCAATTACCATCAATATATCTCAAAGAGTAATGAAGATATCGCCATCACAAGGTAGTGATTCTATTTTATTGGAAGAGGAGATAACTAAAAAACCATTGCATCCGGATTTTTGGTCCCTGTGCATGACATGCCATCTCAGCCTTGTGAACAACTGTGCCAGGTACCATCAATATATCTCAAAGGGTCTTGGAGTTATGGCCATCGCAAGATAGTCGTTTGATTTTTACGGAAGGGGAGATAACTCAAAAACAATGACAACCAGAGTTGTGGTTCTTATGCAGGACACGCCGTCTCAGCCTTGTGAACAATTGTTTTAGGTACCATCAATATATCTCAAAGGGTATTGGAGTTATGGCCATCACAAGGTAGTCGTTCGATTTTATTAAAAGGGGAGATAACTCAAAAACTATGGCAACCAGAGTTCTGGTTCTTGCGCATGACACGCGGTCTCAGTCTTGTGAACAACTGTGCCAAAAACAACCAATAAATCTCAAAGGGTATTGGAGATATGGCCATCACAAGGTTGCTGCTACACGTACGGAAGTTATTACGAGACGTATATTGTGGGGTTCACAATGTTAAGTCTTTGGAGAGTTTAATCCCATAATGTAGCATTGTACAGCTAACCCCACAGTCACTCAAATTTTAACCACATAACACATTTTTTTTACGGAATAAACCTCGTGTATCAATTGTACCGAACATAAACCCCATTATTTATATGGGGCATATAAGGACGGACGTACCAACGGACAGACGGATGGACGCCAGGTTGATCGCTATATCCTCCGAACCTATTCGGTCGGGGGATAAACTATATTCCCCCAACCTATTCGGTCGGGGGATAAATATGTATATACATGCAAACCTCAGTTAAAGTCTCTATTATTAATTTCACGAACTTGTTAACGTGATGATAAAATGTGTGCAAAATATGAAGAAATCCTGTGAATGAATACTCAAGTTGTCGAATGAAAATGGTTGGTTAGATTGATGGATGGACAGAACACCCCGCCACTATAGTATGTCGGGGAATAAAGATGATAAATATGATAAGGCATCTATAAAATTGGAAATGAACTTGTCCAAACTTTAAAGCAGAAGAGCTCACTACATTTGAAAATGTATACCCTGGTTAACCCAAATTTGTATATGAAAAAAGTGGGTTTTCCAAGGATATACATCATTTATCTTATTTTTGCTCAGTATTGTAGATAGTGGTTACTTGTTAGAACTGTCTCTTCGAAGATCTGTTACTGTACTTGGCACTTATGGGTCTTTATATTATATTTTGTATTGTGTAATTTTCCGGGGTTTTTAAGCTTATAATTCTTTATCTTTGAGTATGTAAATCTCCATAGATGGCCATTCTTATCTTCCGTACATTATTCTTTATCTTTTGTCATTATATGAAAAATTTAATTGTACTTACAGCATATATGATTTCTGGAGATTTAATAGTGGATTTGTGGAATGTCTCGTCCATCTGTAGACAGATCTGTGACAGGATTGCAAGCTTCCTGAAATATTTGAACAGTTCTACTGATCTTGTACAATTGGCAACACACACACACACACACACACACACACACACACGGATACACACACACACACACACACACACACACACACACACACACACACACACACACACACACACACACACACACACACTCACTCTCTCTCTCTCTCTCTCTCTCTCTCTCTCTGTCTCTCTCTCTCTCTCTCTAGCATTCATTAAAAAGCATCTTGGTGAACAGTGCAGGTCCAGATATGACACAGCAGAACGCACCTAATTAGGACCTACACTATTTACCTATATACGAGCCGGTCCCGCCCATGGCTTCAAGAAACAGAAAGGCTGCATGAGCTGAAACCGGCCGCACACGAGTACTGATAAACTGCTTAGAGGATCTAAGCCTGTCCAGGCAAAGCGGTGCGAGTCGGACCGCCCATGCTTATAAACTCCATTGGTTTCATTGGGCGACAGGGCTTGAGATGTCATTTTATCTCAAACAAAACAAAATTTACCTATATAGGCAGTTAGTGTAAACACTGTATTTATGCTAAATATCCAGGCACTCTTATGAGCAATAATACTTTTTATATATCGCTGGTCAGGATTTTTGGTGAGAATACTTTTTTTTCTAAATGGCAAACTGCAGACCCGGTTCAGTCTGATCTCGCCTAGGTTTTTTTATGACATTTTGGTTGCTAAATACAGGAAAAATCCGCTTATAAAGACCACCTAAATTTAGACTAAATCTGCTTTTAAAAGCTTATTTATACTTACTTTGTGTTTTCTGCATTTTGTGTCCTTTGGTCCGAGATCACCTTTGGAACCATTCAAAAGTGATCTTAAAGACCACTTTGAACAGTCCCAAAGGTGGTCTTAATTGAGGATTTTTACTGTATTATATCATAAGTTATGTACATTTGTGAGACAAACAACAATATGTATGCAAAATTTCTGGTGCTTCACCAAAAGTTATTTACCTGTGATTTGAGACTGAGCTGTCTTCTGCATCATTTCCCTCAAATAAGGTCTTTTTTGAACTTGGTTCTGTTCTTGTCTTTGTCCTTTTTTCGCTTGTTTGCCATGCGACGTCTGTAGCTTTTGTTTTGTTGATTCAAACTGGTATTTCAAAAAATTTAACTTATTTTCCACTTGAACAAATTTGCGAGTACATGCTCTGCACACGTTCATCTTTGCAAAGTGACACTTTCGAATATTTCTCCAATAAAAGGCAATGGGACGTTTTGATTTCTGCTTGAAACAATCTTAGTCTGTAATTGCTATTTTCAAAATGCTCCTCATGGATAACACACAAATATTCCTTTGATGATGGTGTCAGGTGGATTCTGGTAAAAGTTTTGACTGGTGTTATTGCAGTGTCTTTATCCACTGTTCACTTATGTGACAGAATGTTAAATTGTACTATATCAATCCATTGTATTTGATTTTTTTATGTTGCAGATACTCTAGTTCAGTTATACAGTACCGTAATGATCCTAAGTTTCGGGACAGACAGGCCTATGCAAACAGTGCAGACACAGATCAGACTGCTCCTGAAGGAGCATCTGATCAGTGTCTACCCTGTTTGCCATATTGTGTGCACTTTTCGATGCCTTGCTGGATCGTGAAACAGATTTGTTAAAATTTTAGGAGAATTACAGCACGTCTTCAAAGGTGTCCGAATTTTTTGGATTTTTTACGGTACACTGTAATACAGAAACTAACATGGAATTCTACAACTGCATGTTTGATTTCTCTTATTATCACATTTTTGCAGTTTCCATTGAAAGACCAACTGCAAACACAGAACTGACCAAATTGATTAGAATACAACTTATTGTGGTGGCTAGAGATATAAATCTATTCACAGGCCATTAGCAGCAGCCGGAGTCTAACTGTTGGTTTTCTTTTGCTCCAGCATTTCAGTGGTTTCTTGCTGTCGAGTCCTCACCGTTATCTCACCTCTGTGGTTCTTTGATTTTTGTGTTTACGGAGATGTTGCACTGATGAGTAGGAGGCCTTCATGCGGACTGAACAAATTATTTGTCTAAATCGCGACGGAAGTAAGGGCGAGGATTGTGGCCACGTAAAATCGATTTAAGCCCCCCAGTGGAAATCATGCTGCTGACCGTTCCAAGGCGGTTTTTCTGTGGCGGTTTATTTATGGTGTTGTTTGTTACTTACTGTGTGTATCACTTGTGTCTTTTTATTTTGGATGGCCATATGGCCATTTTGTGGGAAAGTAACTGTCCTTATGGCCTTCCTTTGTTTAGGTTTCCATTATGGTCTGGTCGCTTAATGTTTGTGTTTCTTTCCCTTTGGTGTCTTTGATGGGTGGAGTAAGTTAATTGTATCGATTCCTGATCTTTGTTTTACTTCTACTTGGAGTAGGGTTATCAAAACATTAGCAGCTGGACTGTGTGTTACCTTGAAGGGGTCAACAAACCATTACATCATGGGCCATTGCATTAGTCCAGTTCATTCATTTGGTGCTATGGGATGGAAGTCATTGCTTTTGAACTGGGTTAAAATTAATAAGCATATTCTTATAAGCGAAAATGATTAAATGAATGGACTGTTTCCAGTCTAGGGGCTAATTTAAAGCGAGCGATGCGACTTTGAATCTTGTTCTGTCTGGATCTGTCTGGATCGGGCCTTGATCAGACCGGTCGGGCAAAGACGATCTCTAACAAAAATAAATGAGGGCTTTGGTGCAGTGGTAGCGCATCCGACTTGTGATCAAGATGTTGTGGGTTCGATCCTCACGCTGAACAAAGTGTTTTGTCCTTGAGCAAGGCACTCCATCCACATTGCTTAAAAAAGTACTGGTTACCACCCAGGGAGTCCTGCTCGTAATGCTCAGTTGTGAGCGAGTAGCAGTATTAGGAGCGTGATAGCTCAGTGGTTAGTGCACTTGCCACTGATGCTAGAGACCCCCGGTTTGATCCCCGGAGGCGGTGATTATTTCGGTGTCCGAACACGCTCCATTGGAATCATTTGCAGGGATGAATACCAAAAAGTGCACCGTCCTTCGGATCGGGACGTTATCTGGAGGCCCCCTGTGCAGGAAGCGTCATCTCCTGTGCAGGTTAAAAACCCCTACCGTATTTACATGATTACTGTGTAGGCTTTCAACCCTGCAACCTGGAGTGTATGTAATGTAATATACACCTGCGAGTAATGGTCAAATGTGACCGATCGCAGGAGAACAAAAGAAAGAAAACGAAACCGCGACAGAACAGTCAGCCATGTCAATCAGCGGGGTTGGGTGTGTCGGGGGTGTGGGTTAAATCGAATTTACGTGACCACAATTCTGTCAGACAAATAACTTATTTAATCTGCATGAAGGCTTTCCAACTCGTAAGTACTACATCACCACACACACACACACACACACACACACACACACACACACACACACACACACACACAAACACACACTAACACACGCGCGCGATTATGGAGATGAAGCAATCGGGGAAACAGTGGTGAGGACTCGCTGAAAGTTAGATTCCGGTAAGGCATAGGTAACGGTTGTGCATCGTGGTTTGTAAACGCCATCATGATGTGCAAACGTCATTATAAAGTAACCGGTGCACTGGTAAACAAAGGCTTTGGAATTTTTCATCTATTTTTTTCAAAACAAGTTCTGGGATAAGACTTAGGTAAGGGTTGCATTTAAATAATCCGACAAACACATAAAAATAACCTGATTTATTCATCTAATTAATTTTATGTATTTGTGAAAATTGATTTTACCAAAGCGTGACAAATGATTTTTCTGCCCGAGGGTACCGGAAATTGTACACGCAATGGCTGTCGTCAATTTTGACAACATTTTAATATAGGGATCAACCATGGTGTTTCATGCATTAACATTCGCCGGATCCCTAGGAAGCTGTTTGAACATTAGGCCATCAGGCCGAATGTTCAAATATCTTCCGAGAGATCCGGCAAATGTTAATGCAATGAAATAACCATGGATGGTCGTTGTTCTTGCATAACTTACGATTCCGACATCAAATTTTGACGAAAACGCCCAAAAGCTCCATATAAATTCCATATAAACTCTTCAAATACGACAGGCAAACCAAAATGGCGGCCAGTGTTTACAATGACGTTGTCATGCAGTAACCCTCTGACGTCATCATAGAACCCTAAAACGCTACACTCAGGGCGATAACGTTACATCGCTCAACGTAACGTAAATAAAGCAAGGCCCGTCTTGTGATATGAAAAGCTCAAAATCCATGCTCAAACAGCAGGCGAATTTCATGATTTGAACATGGTTTTTACTGTTTGAGCACGGCTTTCGGTCCATTTGACAATGGCTTCAAACAGCCATGCGCATAGATATTTATGCAATAATCGTCGTTTATTCCGTCAAGCTGATGTGTCAGAAAAAGTTATCCATGCCTCGAATAATCATTTGATATATATTTTCACTGCACACAGTCGGTATTTGCCGAGAATCTGGGGCTGTAGCATTTCAAAGGTGCAGCAAAAACGCTTGCACTCCTGGCCATTTCTTGCGAAATGGTTTACTGTCACGTTTGATTTTGGACATTATGTTTTATTTATGGACAGAACTTCTATCTATCTATCTATCTATCTATCTATCTATCTATCTATCTATCTATCTATCTATCTATCTATCTATCTATCTATCTATCTATCTTCTTATACTGAGTCGGTCATATTTGGCCATTACCTCAGTTGGGTGCGTAGCTAAATTTAGAATTTAGCTGAAAAAAAAAAAAAAAAAAAAAAAAAGAGAAGTCACTGGATGAGTCCTTAAAACTATTTACAATCTGAATAACAGAGGTATACTAAAACGCATACCTCTGTGTCTCAGTCTTACACTGTATGGGCTTTGAACTCCTCTGCAGTCTTAGCATTCACCACAGAAGAGGGAAGACTATTCCACTGGGGAATAGTCCTAGGGAAGAAGGAATTTTTCAGGGCATCACTGTAGGACTGGTACCTGTGATACTGTGAGTTGTTTACTTTTGATGCCCTTGTTCGAGTTGAAACTGTCACAGGGGTCAAGTATTTATCTTTATTAACGGCCACTGTACCTGAATGTATCTTATAGAAGAAGGTTAAAGAGGACTGCTCACGACGGGCCTCTAGGGACGGCCATTCTAGCTCGTTAAGCATGTCACCGACGCTGCTTCTATTGCGCCATCGTCGGCAGGTCCATCGAGCAGCTGTCCTCTGCACCTTCTCCACCTGCTGAATCTGAGTTTTAACATAGGGATGCCAAATGGGTGATGCATATTCTAGCTGAGGGCGAACCAATGTTTTATATGCAACATCCTTTGTCTGCCTAGGTGCAAAAGCCAAGTTTCGTCTAAGAAATCCTAAAGTCCTAGTTGCTTTTGATGTAATTTCTGAAACGTGTTGACCCCAATCAAGATCATCAGTGATGGTGATACCAAGATATTTGGCGGATTGAACCTGCTCCAAGATTTGTTGGTGTAGTTTATAGTCAAACTTAATTTGTTTGTCAGGAGGGTGTCGCGACACCCTCATTGAATGACATTTGGCCACATTGAACTTCATCTGCCAATCGGCCTCCCACTGTGCTAGTTGATTCAGGTCATCTTGTAGAATAAGACAGTCAGAAGACGAATATATGTTCCTATAAAGGACACAATCATCAGCAAACAAACGGACAGATGACCTGATGTTATCAGGGAGATCATTAATGAATACCAAAAAAAGGACCGGTCCAAGGACCGAACCTTGGGGGACACCAGATAAAACAGGGACTGGATCAGACGCTTGGCCATCAAGTACAACTTGTTGTGAGCGCCCTGAGAGCCATGAGCTAATCCACCTGTGTGTGGATCCTCTTATCCCATAGTAATCCAATTTATACAATAGCCTCCTGTGAGGTACCTTGTCAAAGGCCTTAGCGAAGTCCATGATAATCAAGTCAGTCTGTTTGTGGCCACGGCTTGTGGCCCCATCCAGATTGCTCACAATGTCATGGTAAAACCAGAAGAAAGATAGGCAAGGTATCCCACCCCTTAATAAAAGAGGAGGGAACGGGGTCGCTGAATCGGACTCTGAAAGGGCAGAGGAATTGGTTGGTCAATTCAATGATGCATTTAATAAAACTGAGTTCAAAGAGGTTCCATTGACTGGAAGATCGGCCCCTTTCATGGAAAATATTGTTGTATCCTCTGCGGGAGTGATCAAATTACTTAAAGGCTTGAACCCTTCTAAAGCTTTAGGGCCTGATGAGCTTCATCCTAGAGTCCTGAAGGAACTAGCAAACGAGTTAGGTCCAGTTTTTGCTCATCTTTTCCAACAATCTCTCGATACGGGTGAAATTCCCAAAGAATGGCTCCTAGCGAACATCTGTCCACTTTTCAAAAAAGGGGACAGGGCTCTTGCTCGTAATTATCGCCCGGTGTCACTGACCTGTGTTCTATGTAAATTGCTTGAACACATAGTCTGCTCAAACATCATGGCCCACTTGGATGAACATAAACTTTTGTCAGACAGACAACATGCATTTAGGAAAAGGCATAGTTGCGAAACTCAGTTGAGCACGGTTATTAATGATTGGGCAAAAATCCTGGACAAAGGGGGGCAGTTGGACACATTTATTCTGGACTTTGAGAAGGCTTTTGACACCCCTCCTCATGAACTACTTAAATCCAAATTATTTGGTTATGGAATTGGTGGGAAGACTCTTAAATGGATAGATTCCTTCCTTTGCTACAGAAAACAGCGTGTTGTTGTTAATGGTGAATCTTCAGTATGGGCGCCAGTTTTGTCTGGAGTCCCACAAGGGACCGTTCTTGGTCCTCTATTGTTCTCCCTGTACATCAATGATATTTCCACTGATATTGACTCAGAAATAAGACTGTTCGCAGATGACTGTGTTTGTTACCGGGAAATTAGAGATACAGATGACTCACTGAAACTTCAGGCTGACATAGATAGATTAGGATGCTGGGCCAGAAAATGGGGCATGAGATTTCAACCAGTTAAATGCAATATTATGCAGATAACAAGGAAGAGATCTAATAAAGTTGAGGCTTCTTACACCTTAGAGGGAACGGTCCTCGAAAATGTGAATTCCATTAAATACCTTGGTGTGACAATCACTCACGATTTGAGATGGAATACACACATTAGCAATATGTGTACAAAGGCGAATAGAACGCTTGGTTTCCTGAGGCGAAATCTTCATCAGTGTCCTCAGGATGTGAAAGAAACAGCATACAGGGGACTTGTTCGCCCAATCTTGGAATATGGTAGTTGCATCTGGGACCCAAGCGGAGTGGTCCTAAATGAAGAAATTGAAAAAGTTCAGAATAGAGCTGCTAGATTTGTAACTGGAAATTATTGCTTTGAAACTGGGAGCATGACTGGAATTCTAGGAAAATTAAGATGGGAGTCTCTAAAGAAAAGGAGAAGAGGCTATTGTATAAATTGGATTACTATGGGATAAGAGGATCCACACACAGGTGGATTAGCTCATGGCTCTCAGGGCGCTCACAACAAGTTGTACTTGATGGCCAAGCGTCTGATCCAGTCCCTGTTTTATCTGGTGTCCCCCAAGGTTCGGTCCTTGGACCGGTCCTTTTCTTGGTATTCATTAATGATCTCCCTGATAACATCAGGTCATCTGTCCGTTTGTTTGCTGATGATTGTGTCCTTTATAGGAATATATATTCTTCTTCTGACTGTCTTATTCTACAAGATGACCTGAATCAACTAGCACAGTGGGAGGCCGATTGGCAGATGAAGTTCAATGTGGCCAAATGTCATTCAATGAGGGTGTCGCGACACCCTCCTGACAAACAAATTAAGTTTGACTATAAACTACACCAGCAAATCTTGGAGCAGGTTCAATCCGCCAAATATCTTGGTATCACCATCACTGATGATCTGGATTGGGGTCAACACGTTTCTGAAATTACATCAAAAGCAACTAGGACTTTAGGATTTCTTAGACGAAACTTGGCTTTTGCACCTAGGCAGACAAAGGATGTTGCATATAAAACATTGGTTCGCCCTCAGCTAGAATATGCATCACCCATTTGGCATCCCTATGTTAAAACTCAGATTCAGCAGGTGGAGAAGGTGCAGAGGACAGCTGCTCGATGGACCTGCCGACGATGGCGCAATAGAAGCAGCGTCGGTGACATGCTTAACGAGCTAGAATGGCCGTCCCTAGAGGCCCGTCGTGAGCAGTCCTCTTTAACCTTCTTCTATAAGATACATTCAGGTACAGTGGCCGTTAATAAAGATAAATACTTGACCCCTGTGACAGTTTCAACTCGAACAAGGGCATCAAAAGTAAACAACTCACAGTATCACAGGTACCAGTCCTACAGTGATGCCCTGAAAAATTCCTTCTTCCCTAGGACTATTCCCCAGTGGAATAGTCTTCCCTCTTCTGTGGTGAATGCTAAGACTGCAGAGGAGTTCAAAGCCCATACAGTGTAAGATTGAGACTCAGAGGTATGCGTTTTAGTATACCTCTGTTATTCAGATTGTAAATAGTTTTAAGGACTCATCCAGTGACTTCTCTTTTTTTTTTTTTTTTTTTTTTTTTTCAGCTAAATTCTAAATTTAGCTACGCACCCAACTGAGGTAATGGCCAAATATGACCGACTCAGTATAAGAAGATAGATAGATAGAGACAGTAGGCTCATACTCTTATACAAAGGTCTAAAGGGTGCTGCCAGCATTCCAACAGATGACCTTGTTCCCCCAGCTAGGCATTGTAGAAAACACCATTCAATGACGTTTCAGACCCTTACTGCAAGAACGGATATTTATAAAGAATCGTTTTTCCCCCGAACCATTAGAGATTGGAATGCCCTTCCCGATTCTAATATTTTGACGGCTGAAGGTGCTGAGGATTGTGTAGCTAAGTTTACATCTTTGGTTAGAGATAGGGACTAACTTCCCATATCACAGGTCCTGGTGTATGAATGTCATTTGACGTGTCACCAGTAACAATTCTGATTCTGATTCTGAAACTGAACTAATTGAGTTTCGCAAGACCTTCAAGCTCCTGTGACCAAACCAAGGGACAGTAATTGAAATTTGATAAAATAAAAGAGTTGTAAATGACAAGTTTTTCTTTTTTGGTTAAAAATCGACTTAACCAACCCGACTCGGACCTGTTAGGCACGTGCGTTCACGATTATATTATTTTATTAACTTGAACGTTCACGAAGCATTTCAGGTTTAATTATGGTTTTCTATGATATAAGGAACGAACATTGGCGATGGCCGCAATAAGCGATGGTAAAAACAAACATTAATTAAAGAGAAAAATCGCGTATTTGTTCTTATTTAAGATATTCAGAATGTTCATAAACATGTTAAGATGCATTTACTATATTAATTGACTTTTGTTAAAGCCACCATATCATATATTTTTTTGTTGTCATATATTTTCGCGGTACGATTCTGTCGAAACGACTGCCCATCGGGGGTTTGGAGAAATTGATGGGCTATCTGTCTATCTTCTTATACTGAGTCAGTCACATTTGGCCATTACCTCAGCTGCATGATGCTTGCAGGCAGAGCTAAATCTGACACCACTGGAGTACTGGTAAACCGCTAAGAGGATCTAAGCCTGCCCAGGCAAAGCAGTGCGAGTCAGACCGTCCATGGTTACAAACCCTATTGGTTTCATTGGGCGACAGGGCTTGAGATGTCTTTCCTCTCAATGTAGGGTAAAAGTCCCACAGAATTGGAAGCAATGTCTCCAAAATGACCTATACAGTGTAGATAGGGACGTTAAACCACAATTCAAAAAACAAATCAGTCGAAACGAGCGTCCCCCGTCCCCCCCCCCCCCCCCCCCCACGGCTCTGGACAACTTCGGTAATTCCCCATTAGAAAATTACTGCTTGGACAACTGTCAATCTGGAAAATTACACGCCCCGCCCACCAAGGCTTGAAGAAATAGATGGGCTGCTTGATGCTTCCACGCAGAGTTGAAACCGACTGCCTGACCGCACACGAGTACTCGTATATGAGCAATTATCAGCAGCTAGTAGTGCTTGGCAGGTCTTGTTAACGCTTGCTTTTTCGGCCGTTTTTGATCTTAGGGAAACATATTCTCAGACTCTCGTTTCTTGTCATTAATGCCAGTGGAAGATCCATCAGGAAATGTATTGTCATCTGATTTTTTAATCAGGTTGTCCCAACATACCTTTATATTCTGTAAACATGACCTCTGGGGGATTGCGCATATCACCCGAGGTTAGACATTAAAAATATAATGTAAAATTTGCTTAAAACATCAACCATCCAACCAACTGTAGCAGACGACACACTAAACGCATGAATAGCCTCAAAATTTGCTGTTTCTTATCACCCATTATTATCATAAAAATCAATATTTTTAACAGTCATTCTCCCTACCTGGCCATCAACCTATCCAAACTTTTCCTGGACAGGTTCGGTGAGCCAGAACTGAGAGTACAGTGCAGATTCTTTGTTAGAAACTGACAAATGCCCTTCTTGAATCAGCATTAAGGAGAGAATGACTGTAGAAAAGATTTTATGATCAATCTCCACGAAAGAATGTTGCTTACACTGGCAGGTATCGAATCCGCGACCTCAGTCACACACGCATTCTATTGAGCGACCGAGACAGGCTCTTATTTGTGCAAATTTGGATATTTGAGCTCATCCTTGGTTTGAATGTGTGTATTCAAGCATTCATTGCCTCCTCAAATGCATTTCTTCCGGGGTGGATGTATATATGTATGGGGTGAGTTCGAGGCAATCCCCACTATAATAAGATGAACAGAGATGTGCCGCTGGTTTGGGTACTTATAATATAATCTCGGCTATTTTGATGTCTTCATGGATAAAATCAGGCTTTCCTGGTATTTTTATGCCCCTGCATCGGCATGATGCCGGGGGCATATAGTTTTTGGGTTTTCTGTATGGGCGTACATGTGTACGTCTGTCTGTGTGTGTGTGTGTACGTACGTACGTGATCATGTAACCTCAGGCTAAGGTTTTTGTAACAGGTAGAGCCTGAACTTTTAGAACTCATATTTTCCTAACCATTTGATGGAACTGATTCATCTTTGGTATGATGATAGATATAGGTCCAAAGTTTTATTAAGTAATTCCCCCACCCATGCCTGTTACCTCAATGTCAAGGTCACAGATTTAGAAATTTTCAATGTTAAAACTTAAAGACTCGGGTTAAGGTTTTTGTAACAGGTAGACCTGAACTCATATTTTCCGAACCATTTGATGGAATTGGTTCATATTTAGTATGATTATAGATATAGGTCCAAAGTTTTATTCAGCGATACCCCCACCCATGCCATGCCTCAAGGTCAAGGTCATGGACTTAGAAAATTTTCCATGTTAAAGACTCCAATTAAGGTATTTTTACCTGGTAGAACCTGAACTTTTATGATGGCTTTTGTTCATATGATGATAGATATAGGTACAATGTTTTATTCAGCAATACCCCCACCCATGCCTATGATCTCAAGGTCAAGGTCACAGACTTACCGGTAGACAATTTTAATGTTAAAGATTTTAAAGAGCTCAAATTTTCCAAACCATATTATGGATTTGGCTTATATATGCTATGATGATAGATACAGGTCCAAATGTTTATTTGGCAATACCCCCACTCATGCCTATGGCTTCAAGGTCAAGGTCACAGACTTTGAAATTTTTAATTAGATATTTTAAGAGTTGATATTTTCCAAATCGTATGATGAATTAAATTCAAGTTTATATTTGGTATGATGATTGATACTGGTCCAATACCCCCGCCCATGCACATGCCCTAAAGGTCAAGGTCACAGACAAAGAAATTTTTTACTTAAAGTTTATTAAGAGCTCATACTCACCAAACCATATAGATTTGCTTCATATTTGGTATGATGATAGTTACAGGTCCAAAGTTGTATATACCCCCACCCCTGACCTCAAGGTCAAGGTCCCAGACTTAGTCTTATTATGCTTTTAAAGTTGTAGGGCTCATATTTATAGATTGGCTTCATATTTGGAATGTTGATAGATACAGGCCCCAAGTCTCATTCACCCATATCAACAACCCTGCCCATGACCTCAAGGTCAAGGTCACACACTTAGAAAATTTTGTTGCAACATGGATTTTCGGGGTGGGGCAGGGCCGTTGGCGGGGGGCATCTGTGTCGTCTGGACACATTTCTAGTTGCTGTCTTGTTTGCATCATATGCAGTAATAATTCGGTTATCGCCCCGCCCATTGGTGCTTATAGAAATATATTAGGCTGCATGATGCTTCCATGCAGAGCTGAAACCGACTGCACATGAGTACTGGTAAACTGCTCAGATGTTCTAAGCCTGTCCAGGAAAAGTGGTCGGACCATCCATGTTTAAACCCTATTGGTTTCATTGGGCTTGAGATGTCATTTCATCTCAATGTCGGGTTAAAGTCCCAAAATTGGAAGCGACGTCATCAAAATAACCTATACAGTGTTGACGGGGATGTTAAACCTCAAATCAAGCAAACAAATTAATCGGTTAAGTAATGGTTTATGAACTCTTCCAGACATAAACGTTTAAAATGGGATGCAAAGTTCAGGTTTTTCCGTGGGGTTGGGGTTACGAATCGTCAGAAAAAAACTTGATATGTACTCCAAGGCAGGGCTCTAGAAATTTTGAAATCCTTATCGTTCCGGCAAGCTGATCGATGACGTCATCATCAATGCATATCAATGCATGTCACTGTCAACAGATTCCAGCTTATATGTTGCATGTTTTTTGTTGTTTGTTTTGTTGTCCCCCGCCTTTTCGAAGAAAAGCGAGGGGATATAGTATTCAGCTTTCCGTGGTGCGTGGTTCCGAGCTTGTAGTAGGTACCTTGTGAGCGCAACTCCTCCTACAGTTTTAAACCGATCCTTCTCAAATTCTAGAGGTGTCTTTATCATGGTTTGAAGTTGTGCATGTGCTTTTTTCAGAATCCTTGAATTAATTTTTTCCACTTTTTTCACTTTTTTAACTTTGACTTTTTTTTTCATCGTTCTCAATTCACAGTAGGTACCTTGTGAGCGCAACTCCTCCTACAGTTTTATACCGATCCCTCTGAAATTTTACAGGTGTCTTTATCATGGTTTGAAGTTGTGCATGTGCTTTTTTTTCAGAATTCTTTAATTAATTTTTTTCACTTTTTTTCACATTTTTAGGCGGGCGTTAGCCCGTCTATAGTCACCATACACCTCGTACATGAGATTTTGTGCACCTCTTTAGACATTCCTTCTTGTAGTCCTCCGCTCAAAAAAAAAACAACAACTAAAATACATATCTAAATATGAAAAAATGCAGTACACGCAATAAATCCAATCAAGTTCGACCGGACTGTTTAAAAAATAAATTATGTTTGCTTATAAACGTAAAGCTCTGAAAAAACGACACTATTTTCCTACGCCGTTGCTGTTTATGCTTAATCATTCCCTTTCATCCCTCAGTTTCTGAACAGGACCCTTCTAGCTCTGATAATCAGTGTACCAATTCTTAAAGAAAGGTGGTTTGTTCAAATCATTGACAGCTGGCAAACGGTATAGATTCTGATGAGAATGCTCATCACATGCCATCTGATCTGGATCTATAAGGTTTGTATCGGTATCTGTACCTGAACCAGTATCTGCAGGGATGTAAAGGGTTGAAAGGGTTGACACTCGACATCAAACATAGTATTCCGACCCCTTTGGAGAGGTCTAATTACATGTATAATTATAAAATAAAATTGTATTCACTGTGAATTTACATTAAGCATATAATGAGGCACTGATCAGACGCCGCATTCTATGGCCTCTAGCTAGGGTCTTGCCCAGGATTCTTGGCATTTATGTACATGAATGCTTGGCATTATGTTTTACAAATAAGCTGCAGAATCTGTGAACGCGTTTATACGCCCTTTGTGAGACGAATCAATCAAAATTGAAGTTCATAAAACGCAGCATATGATCAGGGCCAACACTTAATTTATATTGCAGAAGTTAAAGGGTCAAAGAGACTGACATGGAAAGTTGAGAAAAACTTTTTTTCTTCTTTTGCGTCTTTTTATGCCCCCACTTCCAAAGGAAATGGGGTGGCGTGTCCGTTATGCTTAAACATTTTTACAGAGGGTGAACAGAACAGAACAGAACTTTATTTAACTAACTGTACAGGTGGCGTAAAGTTACGGTATTAGCATGAAAAATAAAAATGAACAGGCTCATTTATGTTTATTTATTTATTTATGTTTGCGTTTCCTTCGTCCGATTTGGTATGTCTCCCTTTTCGACTAAGCCATTTTAACCATTTGGGATCTAGAGATCTGCTTAACTGACACTGTAGTATAATTTGGGTTCATAAGTCAACCTCCCTCAGAATCTTGATTTTATTTTGAAACATAAAATTGAATAAATAAAGTTTGCTCTGACTCAGTGATCAAATGCAGCGGAATACGAGTGTGTTGAAAACATCAGTATTATCACGAGAGTGATGCACGAGTGAAATTTCTGATGTTTTCAATATACAGAATGATAGGTTGTTCTCAGTGTATTGATATGTGATCATCAGTAAAGCCGGTGGAAATTAATTCAGATACATGAAGGTACATGAATTAATATAAATAAATGAATAAACAACAGTTTCTTCCAGCGAGAAAAAAGAGTCAGCTTCTTGGAGACCTGCATCCTGTCTGTGGTCTTTTATTGAAAAATCCCATTTGAAGATAAAAACACTAAATTCAAGACTAGAGCGTAAAAAGGACTGTAGTCTTTTAAACTAAAAAAGCGTTGTAAAGAAATGACATTACTCGCCCTCCTCTCTGTACTTTCAGTACTTTGATTAACTTAGACTTTTTTCATGCATCAATTCTATGAAAGAGTATAATGTAGTCGGTACCTTGTGAGCACAACTCCTCCTACAGTTTTATACTAATCCTTCTGAAATTTTACAGGTGTCTTTATCATGGTTTGAAGTTGTGCATATGCTTTTTTCAGAATTCTTTAATTATTTTTTTTCACTTTTTTCACCTTTTTAACAACTTTTTGGACATGGTTCCGAATTCATAGTAGGTACCTTGCGATCGCAACTCCTCCTACAGTTTTTAGCTCACCTGTCACGTAGTGACAAGGTGAGCTTTTGGGATCACTTTTTGTCCGTCGTCCGTCGTGCGTCCGTGCGTCCGTGCGT
The DNA here is from genome assembly GCA_963580285.1 of Lucinisca nassula. Lineage (NCBI taxonomy): Eukaryota > Metazoa > Mollusca > Bivalvia > Lucinida > Lucinidae > Lucinisca > Lucinisca nassula. The sequence goes on along the minus strand of OY757016.1, from coordinate 135,100,787 downwards.
GCGTGCGTGCGTGCGTCCGTGCGTGCGTCCGTAAACTTTTCTTCAAACGACATCTCCTCCTAAACCACTGATCGGATTTTGACCAAACTTCACAGGAATGATCCTTAGGTGGTCCCCTTTCAAAGTTGTTCAAATGGTTCCAGTCCATTGCACATATAGGTCACAGTAGCCAAAAATAGATTTTTTTCACCGAAAACTTAAAAAATCTTCTTCTCTGAAACCGCAAGGCCCAGGTCTTTGATATTTGGTATGAAGCTTCATCTAGTGGACCCCTACCAAGATTGTTCAAATTATAGTGCTGGGGCCAAAAATGCCCCCGCACGGGGGCCCTTTGGTTTTACATGGGCTTATATAGGGAAAATCTTTAAAAATCTTCTTCTCTGAAACCGCAAGGCCCAGATCTTTGATATTTGGTATGAAGCTTCATCTAGTGGACCCCTACCAAGATTGTTCAAATTATAGTGCTGGAGCTAAAAATGCCCCCGCACGGGGGCCCTTTGGTTTTACATGGGCTTATATAGGGAAAATCTTGAAAAATCTTCTTCTCTGAAACCGCAAGGCCCAGGTCTTTGATATTTGGTATGAAGCTTCATCTAGTGGACCCCTACCAAGATTGTTCAAATTATAGTGCTGGGGCCAAAAATGCCCCCGCACTAGGGCCCTTTGGTTTTTCAAGGGCTTATATAGGGAAAATCTTGAAAAATCTTCTTCTCTGAAACCGCTAGGCCCAGGTCTTTGATATTTGGTATGAAGCTTCATCTAGTGGACCCCTACCAAGATTGTTCAAATTATAGTGCTGGAGCTAAAAATGCCCCCTGCACGGGGGCCCTTTGGTTTTACATGGGCTTATATAGGGAAAATCTTGAAAATCTTCTTCTCTGAAACCGCAAGGCCCAGGTCTTTGATATTTGGTATGAAGCTTCATCTAGTAGACCCCTACCAAGATTGTTCAAATTATAGTGCTGGGGCCAAAAATGCCCCCGCTCCGGGGCCCTTTGGTTTTACATAGACTTATATAGGGAAAATCTTGAAAAATCTTCTTCTCTGAAACCACAAGGCTTAGGTCTTCGATTTTTGTTATGACGCTTCAGCTAGTGGACCTCTATAAAGATTGTTCAAATTATAGCCCTGAGACCAAAAATGCCCCCGCCATGTGGCCCTTTGGTTTTACATAGACTTATATAGGGAAAATCTTTAAAAATCATCTTCTCTGAAACACAAGGCTTTGGTCTTTGATATTTGTTATGAAGCTTCAGCTAGTGGACCTCTACCAAGATTGTTCAAATTATAGCCCTGGGGCCAAAAATGCCCCCGCTCCGGGGCCCTTTGGTTTAACATAGACTTATATAGGGAAAATCTTGTTTTACATAGACTTCTATATGCAGGGTAAACCTTTAAAATCTTCTTCTCTGAAACCAGAAAGCCCAGGTCTTTCATATTAGATATGAAGCTTCATCTTGTGGACCTCTACCAAGATTGTTCAAATTTTAGCCCTGGGGCCAAAATTGACCCTGCCCGGGGCCCACTTGTTGTGCTTTGGATCAGGTGAGCGAACCAGGGCCCTCTGGGCCCTCTTGTTTACCGATCTTTCTGAAATTTTACAGGTGTCTTTATCATGGTTTGAAGTTGTGCATATGCTTTTTTCAGAATTCTTTAATTAATTTTTTTCACTTTTCTCACATTTTTAACTTAGACTTTTTTCATGTATCAATTCTATGAAAGAGTATAATGTAGTTGGTACCTTGTGAGCGCAACTCCTCCTACAGTTTAATAGCAATCCTTCCAAAACTTAAAAGTTGCTTGAATTATGGTCTGAAGATATGCATGTGCTTTTTTACAGAATCTTAAAATTATTATTTTCACTTGTGTCACATTTTTACCTTAGAGTTGTTGTTTTTTCGCATCTATAATATGAAACTGTATATGTAGGAGGTACATTGTGAGTGCTTATACGTAAGTGATTTAACCAGTACTGAGCACATTCTTTCGCCAGAAACTGACAACTGCCCTTCTTGAATCAGTTGAAGGGAGAGAATGGCCCTAGAAAAAATTTCATGAACATTCACTCTTTATGAAGGAATGTTACCAAACCCGGTAGGTATCGAACCGTGTTAAGTGATACCAATGGTTGCCTGGGTAACTCACTTATAATTTTTTAACAGCTCAAATGAAAATAAGGCGGGGGACATAAATTCTCTGTGGAATTTGCTTGTTTTTGCATCTTTTTGTTGTATGTTTTGTGTGTATTTTATTTGTTGTTCAGTTTGAAAATAAAGCTTACAAATAAATAGAAAATAGTACCTCCTTTCCTGTCTTATATTTAGGGAATTCCCTTTGTGTATTTTTAGAATTACTATGCAGTAAATTATCTTTGGTGCCGGCTTCAGTTGCCGTACTGAACCGGCTATAAGACGGGGGCATCTTTTTGGCCTTTCTTTGGGAGATTTTTGCCTAGTCTTGTCTTGTGGACCAGTGTAATTTTTTTGCAAGATGCCAGGGTGTCATCGATGTGGAAGCGAGACAATGGTTGATCAATTTTGCAGATGATTGGCTCAAACAGCTTAATCATGTACATGTATGACTAACTCGGATTAACCATACCATCTCGCTCTTCTGTTTGTTAAGTACTCATTTCTGAGGGTGGATTCATGTTTATTGCAACAATTTTTCCGAAGTTTACACAGAGAGAGACAACTCTAGCAGAATGCGCAAGGCAGCGGTCACTAATGGCATGCAATAACGTTCAAGACAGTCGATTAATACATTTACTGGTGCACGATGAAAAGGCCTTTTTTGGCAGGAAACCATCTCATGTTTTTTCGCATGTCTATGTGCAGCAAAGACTCTGGCGAGACTGCGCATATGTACAACTCTAACTGACTGACAGGCTGTGGTAACTAAATGATGCACCATAATGTTCAAAGCAATCGATAATTCATGAACCGGCACACAAGAGTAACTTTTTTTCTGCGTGTTCACATGCAGCAGGCTCGCCAGAGCTGTTGTGATCTCATGAACTGTGCAGTTTTAACTTCTTTTCGGCGCATTCAATACCTTTCAACTTACAAGATACTTCATACTACTTTCCTTTTTGCCCCCGCCCATCGGGGCTTGAAGAAATGGATTGGGCTGCATGATGCTTCCACGCAGAGCTGAAACCGACCGCGCACATGAGTACTGGTTACCGGCTTAGAGGCTCTAAGCCTGCCCAGGCAAAATTGTGTGAGTTGTACCATCCATGCATATAAACCCTTTTGGTTTCATTAGGCGGCGGGGCTTGAGATGTTATTTCATCTCAATGTCGGGTAAAAGTCCCACAAAATTCGAAGTGACAACTCCAAAATGACCTTAATAGTGTTGACGGGGACGTAAAACCCAAAATCAATAAAAAAAAACTTCATACTACTTTCGTTTACGCTAATAGACATGGTGAACAGTTGCAATAAATGTAATCATAAATTAATAAACTTTTTATTGCTGACACATGGTGATTCGCACCCGATAAATCTGTGGATTAGGATTCAAGTCGTGATTGGTCATTAGTCGTAATTGTAATTATGACAGACGCCGCCCTTATTGAATATTAATGTATCATGTGACAATTAACTGCTGGAGATCTACTTCATTGATGACCGTGGATTATGTCATGGTACAACATCCTCTTTAACTGTTAATTATAAGTAATTTGGTTCATTGCAAGAAGATAAAGCTTGCAATAGCTTTGGTCTGAAAATGTCGCCTTGCAAAAATCCATTCCTGTACTTTAATACCGGTTCTATGTTTATTAATAACTTAATCACTGCATTCGTAAACCACTGTTTTGGCGCGAATTCTAGCAGTCTGCATGTATGTCAGTCACGTTTTGGCTGACTGACAGTCTAATTATTAAGCCTTAATCTCGCGAGAGGCTACAATACCTTGGCGAGATCTCGAAAAAATATGTTTTCTGCCAAACATCACTACAACCCAGACACTTGAGATAATTGGATTATATAAATAGGACAATAAACAGTCTGACACTTGACCAAGTATTTCTCTGTTTTTACTGCAATTGATTAGAAAATTCTGGCACATAATCATTGAGAATTTTCTGGGACCAATTTTTAGCTCACCTGGGCCAAAGGCTCCAGGGGAGCTTATAGTATAGTGGGTCCTCCGTCGTCCGTCCGTCCATACTTTTGAGCAGCTATAACTCTGCAGCCTGCAGGCTGATCTCAATCATTTCTCATCTGTAGCATGCCTCTGGTGGGGCATTGATGACATAAACTTTTTTCGAAATCACGCTAAAACTTTGGTTGCTATGGGAACCACAAGGTCCCATAGACTTACAATGGGAAAATGCTTGTCATCACCGTAGCGCCTTCAGTTTTGATCGGATCTTCCTTAAACTTATATATAAGGTGGCTGGGGATAAAATCTCTGATGAATTCGAAAACCGGCCAAGTTGGCCCGTTTATCATAGAGTTACGTCCCTTTGATTGCTGAAAAAGCCGATTTTTTACCTTGTCATCACCGTAATCCCTTCTGTTTTGATCGGAGCTTTCTGAAACTTATAGTTAGGTGGCTGGGGATAAATACTCAGATGAGTTCAAAAACCAGCCAAGTTGGCCCATTTATCTTAGAGTTAGGTCCCTTTGATTGCTGAAAATGCCAATTTTTGACCTTGTCATCACCATAGCCCTTTCAGTTTTGATTGGATCTTTCTGAAACTTATATGTAAGGTGGCTGGGGATAAAACCTTGGATGAGTTCGAAAACCCGCCAAGTCAGCCCATGTATCATAGAGTTATGTCCCTTTGATTCCTGAAAATGCATATTTTTGACCGTCATCACCATAGCCCTTTCAGTTTTGATTGGATCTTTCTGAAACTTATATGTAAGGTGGCTGGGGATAAAACCTTGGATGAGTTCGAAAACCCGCCAAGTCAGCCCATGTATCATAGAGTTATGTCCCTTTGATTCCTGAAAATGCTGATTCTTTACCTTGTCATCAATGTAGCCCCTTCAGTTTTGATTGGATCTTTCTGAAACTTACATGTAAGGTGGCTGGGGATAAAATCTCGGATGAGTTCGAAAACCAGCCATCTCAGCCCATTTATCATAGAGATATGTCCCTTTGATTGTTGAAAAAGTGGATTTTGGACCTTGTCATCCCCGTAGCCCCTTCAGTTTTGATCAGAACTTTCTGACACTTATATTAAAGGTGGCTGGGGATAAAACCTTGGATGAGTTAAAAAACCGAACAAGTCGGCCCATTTATCATAGAGTTATGTCCCTTTGATTGCTGAAAATGCCAAATTGTGACCTTGTAATCACTGTAGCCCCTTTAGTTTTGATCAGAACTTTCTGACACTTATATGTAAGGTGGCTGGGGATAAAACCTTGGATGAGTTAAAAAAACGGACAAGTCGGCCCATTTATCATAGAGTTACGTCCCTTTGATTGCTGAAAATGCCAAATTTTGAGCTTGTCATCAATGTAGCCCCTTCAGTTTTGATCGGTTCTTTCTCAAACTTATATGTAAGGTGGCTGGGAATAAAACCTCAGATGAATTGAGTACAGGCCAAGTATGCACATTTATCATTGAGTGACATGCCTTTGATTGCCGAAAATGCCGATTTTTAGCTCACCTGGGCCGAAGGCTCCAGGGGAGCTTATAGTATAGTGGGTCCTCCGTCGTCCATCCGTCATCCGTTCGTCCTTCCGTCCGTCTGTCCACACATTTGAGCAGCTATATCTCTGCAGCCTGCAGGCTGATCTCAATCATTTTTCATCTGTAGCATGCCTCTGGTTGGGCATTGATGACATAACCTTTTTTTTTTGAAATCGCAGATTTTTAGCTCACCTGGGCCGGAGGCTCCAGGGTAGCTTATAGTGGGTCCTCCGTCGTCCGTCTGTCCACACTTTTGAGCAGCTATATCTCTGCAGGCTGCAGGCTGATCTAAATCATTTCTCTTCTGTAGCATGCCTCTTGTGGGGCATTGATGACATAAATTTTTTTTCGAAATCGCTCTAAAACTTTGGTTCCTATGGCAACCACAAGGTCCCATAGACTTACTATGGGGAAATGCTTGTCATCACCGTAGCGCCTTCATTTTTGATCCGATCTTTCTGAAACTTATATGTAAGGTGGCTGGGGATAAAATCTCGGATGAATTCGAAAACCGGCCAAGTCGGCCCATTTATCATAGAGTTACGTCCCTTGAATTGCTGAAAATGCCCATTTTCAACCTTGTCATCACCGTAGCCCCTTCAGTTTTGTTCGGATCTTTCTGAAACTTATATGTAAGGTGGCTGTGGATAAAACCTTGGATGAGTTCGAAAACCAGCCAAGTCCGCTTATTAGCTCACCTGAGCCGAAGGCTCATGTGAGGTATTAGTATACCACGAGCCGTCGTCCGTCGTCGTCGTCGTCCGTCGTCGTCCACACTTTCAAAGAAGTATATCTCCGGAACCAGTGGGCCAATCTTGATCAAATTTCATGTGAAGCATTATCAGGTAGGGGGAAAGGCTGCATACTGTTTTCGGGCAGATCGGATTGGAACTCTGGTTGCCATGGCAACAAATAGCTCCAATAGACTTAACATAGGAAAAAGTTTGTCATCACTCTAGCTCCGTCAATTTTTTTCTGATCGTCTTCATTCTTGCAGATAACGAGGACAGGCATGAAATCTCGATCAAGTTCGATTTTGGGCTGAATCGGATTATTCACTCAGGAGTTACGTGCCCTTGAGCGTTAGGAAAAAGCTTGTCATCACTCTAGCTCCGTCAATTTTTTTCTGATCGACTTCATTCTTGCAGATAACGAGGACAGGCATGAAATCTCGATCAAGTTCGATTTTGGGCTGAATCGGATTATTCACTCAGGAGTTACGTGCCCTTGAGCGTTGAAAAAATTGCCTATTGACTTAACATGGGAAGAATGTTGTCATCACCGTAGCTGCTTCAATTATTTTCGGATTGGCTTTATTCTTGCAGATAACCAGCACAGCCATGAAATCTCGGTCAAGTTCGATAACTGGCAGAATCGGATCATTCACTTAGGAGTTACCTGCCCTTGTGTGTTTTTGCATTAGGGTTAATGGGAATTTCAAAAATGTATATCTTAAAGACTACTTGGCCAACTTTGATCAAATTTCATGTGTCGCATTATTGGGCAAGTGGAAAGGCTTCATTAGGTTTTCAGGCAGATCTGAGTGGAACTCTGGTTGCCATGGCAACATCTAGCTCCCATAGACTTCACATAGGAAAAAGCTTGTCATCACTCTAGCTCCGTCATTTTTTTTCTGATCGACTTCATTCTTGCAGATAACCAGTACAGGCATAAAATCTCGGTCAAGTTCGATTTTGGGCCGAATCAGATAATTCACTCAAGAGTTACGTCCCCTTGAGCGTCCGAAAAATTGCCTATCGACTTAACATGGGGAAAATGTTGTCATCACTGTAGCTAGTAACGAGGACAGGCATAAAATCTGGGTTAAGTTCGATTTTGGGCCGAATCGGAATATTGACCTCGGAGTTACGTGACCTTGAGCGACAAAAAATTTGCCCATAGACTTTACAGGGAAAATGTTGTGACTACGATAGCGACTTGAATTTTTTTCAGATCAGCTTCAAACTTGTAGGTAACGTGGACAGGCATAAAATCTCAGTTAAGTTCGAATCAGAATATTGACCTCGGAGTTACATGACCTTGAGCGACAAAAAATTTGCCCATAGACTTTACAGGGAAAATGTTGCGACTACGATAGCGACTTGAATTTTCTTCAGATCAGCTTCAAACTTGTAGGTAACGAGGACAGACATAAAATCTTGGTTAAGTTCGATTTTGGGCCGAATCGGAATATTTGCCTTGTTACCTGCCCTTGAGCATAAAAAAATACGTTGTGACCACGATACCAACTTTATTTTTATTCATATCAGCTTCAAACTTGCAGGTAACGAGGACAGGCATAAAATCTCGGTTAAGTTCGATTTTGGGCCGAATCGGAATATTGACCTCGGAGTTACGTGACCTTGAGAGACAAAAAAATTTGCCCATAGACTTAACGTAGGGAAAATTTTTAGCTCACCTGAGCCAAAGGCTCCAGTGAGCCGATAGTATACCAAGGCTCCGGAGTCCGTCGTCTGTCGTCCGTCCATCCGTCGTCCACACTTTCAATGATGCATATCTCAGAAGGCAGTCGATCAATCTTGTTTAAATTTTATGTGTAGCACCATTGGGCAAGGGGAAAGGCTGCATTAGGTTTTGGAGCTAGTCTGGTTCATTTGTTCCTTCGTTCTTCTTTCTCACATATAGAGATAATAGACCAATGTTAAATTTTTAATCAAAGATTTCTTAGGAACTATAAAAGCTAAAAGCATCAAATTTGGTATTCAATAGAATAATGATGACTTATTTTGTGTAAGAGACATTGGGCTTTCTCAGCTTATTTGTTCATCTGTTCTTTCATTCTTCTTTCTCTCCATTTTGACCAATGTTAAATTTTCGTCAAAGATTTCTCAGGAACTATAGAAGCTAGAAGTCTCAAACTTGGAATGCAATGCAATAATCATGACTTATATCCTGTAAGGGTCAATGGGCTGGATTCTATTAGCAGATTTAGTAGTCAAGTCTGTGAATTGTTAAAACTTAAGTTCCTCAGGTGAGCGGTTTAGGCTCATTGAGCCTCTTGTTTTACATAGTGTTACTTCGCTTTGATTGCTGAAAATGCTGTTTTTCGACCTTGTCATCACCGGAGCCCCTTCAGTTTTGATCGAATCTTTCTGAAACTTATATGTAAGGTGGCTGGTGATAAAATCTCTGATGAGTTCGAAAACCAGCCAAGTCAGCACATTTATCATAGAGTTACATCCCTTTGATTGCTGAAAATGCCGATTTTTGACCTTGTCAACACTGTAGCCCCTTCAGTTTTGATTGAATCTTTCTTAACTTTATATGCAAGGTGGCTAGGGATAAAAACTCAGATGAGTTCGAAAACCGGCTAAGTCGACTCATTTATCATAGGGTAACGTCCCTTTGATTGCTGAAAATGCCAATTTTTTAACTTGTCATCACTGTAGCCCCTTCAGTATTGATCAGATTTTTATGGAACTTATATGTAAGGTGGCTGTGGATAAAACCTTGGATGAGTTCGAAAACCAGCCAAGTCCGCCCATTTTACATAGTGTTACTTCACTTTGATTGCTGAAAATGGTGTTTTTCGACCTTGTCATCACCGGAGCCCCTTCAGTTTTGATCGGATCTTTCTGAAACTTATATGTAAGGTGGCTGGGGATAAAATCTCTGATGAGTTTGAAAACCAGCCAAGTCAGCACATTTATCATAGAGTTACATCCCTTTGATTGCTGAAAATGCCGATTTTTGACCTTGTCAACACTGTAGCCCCTTCAGTTTTGATTGAGTCTTTCTGAAACTTATATGCAAGGTGGCTAGGTATAAAAACTCAGATGAGTTCGAAAACCGGCTAAGTCGATCCATTTATCATAGAGTAACGTCCCTTTGATTGCTGAAAATGCCAATTTTTTAACTTGTTATCACGGTAGCCCCTTCAGTATTGATTGGATCTTTCTGGAACTTATATGTAAGGTGTCTGGGGATTAAACCTTGGATGAGTTCGAAAACCAGCCAAGTCGGCCAATTTGTCGTAGAGTTACGTGCCGATGATTGCTGAAAATGGCGATTTTTAGCTCACCTGGGCCGAAGGCTCCAGGGGAGCTTATAGTATAGTGGGTCCTCCGTCGTCCGTTGTCCGTCCGTCCGTCGTCCGTCCACACTTTTGAGCAGCTATATCTCTGTATCCTGCAGGCTGATCTCAATCATTTCTCACCTGTAGTATGCCTCTGGTGGGGCATTGATGACATAAACTTTTTTTTGAAATTGCTCTAAAACTTTGGTTCCTATGGCAACCACAAGGTCCCATAGACTTACTATGGGAAAATGCTTGTCATCACCGTAGCACCTTCAGTTTTGATCAAATCTTTCTGAAACTTATATGTTAGGTGACTGGGGATAAAAACTCGGATGAGTTCGAAAACCGGCCAAGTCGGCCCATTTATCATAGAGTTACGTCCCTTTGATTGCTGAAAATGCCCATTTTCGACCTTGTCATCACCGTAGCCCCTTCAGTTTTGATCGGATCTTTCTGAAACTTATATGTTATGTGGCTGGGGATAAAACCTCGGATGAGTTCGAAAACCGGCCTAGTCCGCTGGTTTATCATAGAGTTACGTCCCTTTGATTGCTGAAAATGCCGATTTTTTAGACCTTGTCATCACCATAGCCCCTTCAGTTTTGATCGGATCTTTCTGAAACTTATATGTAAGGTGGCTGTGGATAAAATCTCGGATGAGTTTGAAAACCTACCAAGTCGGCCGTTTTATCGTAGAGTAATGTTCCTTTGATTGCTGAAAATGTTGATTTTTGACCTTGTCATCACTGTAGCCCTTTCAGTTTTGATCGAAATTTTCTGAAACTTATATGTAAAGTGGCTGGGGATAAAATCTCGGATGAGTTCGAAAACCAGCCAAGTTGGTCCATTTATCACAGAGTAACGTCCCTTTGATTGCTGAAAATGCTGATTTTTGATCTTGTCATCTCCGTAGCCCTTTGAGTTTTGATCGGATCTTTCTGAAACTTATATGCAAGGTGGCTGGGGATAAAGCCTCGGATGAGTTCGCATACCGGCAAAGGTGGCCTATTTATCATAGAGTTAGGTCCCTTTGATTGCTGAAAATGTTGATTTTTGACCTTGTCAACACTGTAGCCCCTTCAGTTTTGATCGGATCTTTCTGAAACTTATATGTAAGGTGGCTGGGGATAAAACCTCGGATGCGTTCGAAAACTGGCCAAGTTGCCGCGTTAACTATATAGTTATGTCCCTTTGATGGCTGAAAATGTCGATTTTTAGCTCACCTAGGCCGAAGGCTCCAGGGGAGCTTATAGTATAGTGGGTCGTCCGTCGTCCGTCCGTCGTCCGTCCACACTTTTGAGCAGCTATATCTCTGTATCCTGCAGGCTGATCTCAATCATTTCTCACCTGTAGTATGCCTCTGGTGGGGCATTGATGACATAAACTTTTTTTTGAAATCGCTCTAAAACTTTGGTTCCTATGGCAACCACAAGGTCCCATAGACTTACATGTACTATGGGAAAATGCTTGTCATCACCGTAGCGCCTTCAGTTTTGATCGGATCTTTCTAAAACTTATATGTAAGGTGACTGGGGATAAAAACTCGGATGAGTTCGAAAACCGGCCAAGTCGGCCCATTTATCATAGAGTTACGTCCCTTTGATTGCTGAAAATGCCCATTTTCGACCTTGTCATCACCGTAGCCCCTTTAGTTTTGATCGGATCTTTCTGAAACTTATATGTTATGTGGCTGGGGATAAAACCTTGGATGAGTTCGAAAACCGGCCATCTCAGCCCATTTATCATAGAGTTACGTCCCTTTGATTGCTGAAAATGCCGATTTTTGACCTTGTCATCACCGTAGCCCCTTCAGTTTTGATCGGATCTTTCTGAAACTTATATGTAAGGTGGCTGTGGATAAAATCTCGGATGAGTTCGAAAACTGACCAAGGCGGCCCTTTTATCATAGAGTAACGTCCCTTTGATTGCTGAAAATGCTGATTTTTGACCTTGTCATCACTGTAGTCCTTTCAGTTTTGATCGAATCTGTCTGAAACTTATATGTAAAGTGGCTGGGGATAAAATCTCGGATGAGTTCGAAAACCAGCCAAGTTGGTCCATTTATCACAGAGTAACGTCCCTTTGATTGCTGAAAATGCCGATTTTTGACCTTGTCATCACTGTAGTCCTTTCAGTTTTGATCGAATCTGTCTGAAACTTATATGCAAAGTGGCTGGGGATAAAATCTCAGATGAGTTCGAAAACCAGCCAAGTTGGTCCATTTATCACAGAGTAACGTCCCTTTGATTGCTGAAAATGCCGATTTTTGATCTTGTCATCACTGTAGCCCTTTGAGTTTTGATCGGATCTTTCTGAAACTTATATGCAAGGTGGCTGGGGATAAAGCCTCGGATGAGTTCGCATACCGGCAAAGGTGGCCTATTTATCATAGAGTTAGGTCCCTTTGATTGCTGAAATTGTTGATTTTTTACCTTGCCAACACTGTAGCCCCTTCAGTTTTGATCGGATCTTTCTGAAACTTATATGTAAGGTGGCTGGGGATAAAACCTCGGATGTGTTCGAAAACCCGCCAAGTTGCCCCAATAACTATATAGTTATGTCCCTTTGATGGCTGAAAATGTTGATTTTTGACCTTGCCAACACTGTAGCCCCTTTAGTTTTGATCGAATCTTTCTGAAACCTATTTGTAAGGTGACTGGAGATAAAACCTAGGATGAGTTTGAATACCGGCCAAGTTGGCCCATTTATCATTGATTTACGTCCCTTTGATTGCTGAAAATGCCGATTTTTGACCTTGTCATCACCATAGCCCCTTCAGTTTTGATCGGATCTTTCTGAAACTTGTATGTAAGGTGGCTGGGGATAAAATCTTGGATGAGTTCGAAAACAGGCCAAGTCAGCCCATTTATTGTAGAGTTCTGTCCCTTTGATGGCTGAAAATGTTGATTTTTGACCTTGTCATTACCGTAGCCCCTTCAGTTTTGATCGGATTTTTCTGAAACTTATATGTAAGGTGGCTGGGGATGAAACCTCGGATGAGTTCGAAAACTGGCCAAGTCGGCTCATTTATTTTAGAGTAACATCCCTTTGATTGCTAAAAATGCCAAATTTTGACCTTGTCATCACCGTAGCCCCTTCAGTTTTGATCGGATCTTTCTGAAACTTATACGTGAGGTGGCTGGGAATAAAATCTTGGATGAGTTTGAATACTGGCCAAGTCTGATTGGATCTTTCTGAAACTTACATGTAAGGTGGCTGGGAATAAAACCTCAGGTGAGTTCGAATACCTACCAAGTCGGCACATTTATCATAGAGTGACGTGCCTTTGATTGCTGAAAATGCCTATTTTGGACATTGTTATCACTGCTGTCCCTTTAGTTTTGAACGGATCTTCATGAAACTAACAAACAAGGAAGTCAGGCAGAAAGCTTGGAGGAGTTTGAAAACTCTCGTTTTTGAACTTGTCATCACCATAGCCACTTCAGTTTAGATCGGATCTTCTTAGCAAGTCAGGAATAAAAGCTTGAATGAGTTTGAAAACCGGTGAGGTCAGCCTGTTTATCATAGAGTTAAATTCTACTTGATTTTCAGAAAATGCTTACCCTGTCATCACCATGTCCTCCCATAAAGCCTTCAGTAAAGGTTGGCACTTCCTTAAACTTTGAATCTGTTAGCTCAGGTGAGCGATACAGGACTCTTGTTGACCTTGTCATCACGGTAGCACCTTCAGTTTTGGTCGGATCTTTCTGAAACTTATATGTAAGGTAGCTGGGGAAAAAAACTCGGATGAGTTCGAAAACCTGCCATGTCGGCCCATTTATCATAGAGTTACATCCCTTTGATTGCTGAAAATGCCGATTTTTAGCTCACCTTGGCCGAAGGCTCCAGGGGAGCTTATAGTATAGTGGGTCCTCCCTCGTCCGTAAACCCTTTGAGCAGCTATATCTCTGCAGCCTCAATCATTTCTCATCTGTAGCATGCCTTTGGTGGGGCATTGATGACCTAAACTTTTTTTCAAAATCGCACGAAAACTTTGGTTGCAATGGCAACCACAAGGTCCCATAGACATACAATGGGGAAATGCTTGTCATCACTATAGCGCCTTCAGTTTTGATCAGATATTTCTGAAACTTATATGTAAGGTGGCTGGGGATAAAATCTCGGATGAGTTTGAAAACCTGCCAAGTCCGCCCATTTATCATAGAGTTACATCTGTTTGATTGCTGAAAATGCTAATTTTCTACCTTGTCATCACCGTAGCCCCTTCAGTTTTGATCGGATCTTTCTGAAACTTATATGTAAGGTGGCTGGGGATAAAATCTCAGATGAGTTCGAAAACCAGCCAAGTTGGCCCATTTATCATAGAGTAACGTCCCTTTGATGCTGAAAATACTGATTTTTGACCGTGTCATCACCGTAGCTCTTTCAGTTTTGATAGGATCTTTCTGAAACTTATATGTTAGGTGGCTGGGGATAAAACCTCGGATGAGTTCGAATACCGACCAAGTTGGCCCATTTATCATAGATTTACGTCCCTTTTATTGCTGAAAATGTCAATATTTGACCTTGTCATCACCATAGCCCCTTCAGTTTTGATTGGATCTTTCTGAAACGTATATGTAAGGTGGCTGAGTTCGAAAGTTGGATGAGTTCGAAAACCAGCCAAGTCAGCCCATGTATCATAGAGTTACGTCCCTTTGATGGCTGGAAATGTTGATTTTTATGCACCCCGAAGGGGGAGTCATATAGTCTGTCCATTTGTCCGTGCGTCCATCCGTCACACTCTTTATCTCTAAAAGTATTAGAGGTATATAAGTGAAACTTGATATACTGATAGAGGGCGATGAGGGGAATTGTAGAATACAAGAACCGTAACCCTGTCACCAGTATTTATGGAGTTACTTCCCTTCTTAACTATTTCAATGAAAAGATTGTCCGGAGCATATCTCTGAAAGTATAGAAGGGATTTAAGTGAAACTTGATACATTGATAGATGGCCATCAGAGGAAGTGCATTGTGCAAGAACTGTAACTCTGTCACAAGTAATTACAGAGTTATTTCCCTTTTTAGTTTTTGCTATATTAAGCTTGTCCGGAGCATATCTGTAAAATTTTAAAGGTAATTTAGTGAAACTTGATACACTGATAGGGGGCTATGAGAGAAATCGCAGAATGCAAGAAGCATAACCCTGCCAACAGTATTTACGGAGTTACTTGCCTTCTTAATTAGGGCCCAACACAGTATTTTGGGTGCCCTATAGTAATCTCCTTGTCAGTCAGTTTCAAATCTAAACCAAAACGTTTTAACTGGTTATAACTTCAAAAGTATTATCCCTACTCCCATGAAACTTCACACTCATACTAACAATCACTAGACCTATATTCTGAAAAACCATATTGCTTTTGTCCATGTGTTTGTCATGCCTTAACCAAAAAAACTTAACCTCGGTCATAACTTCAAAAGTATTTGCCCTACTCTCATGAAACTGCACACACTTACTTACTATCACAAGACCTACATTCTGACAAAGGGCCATAACTATATTGCTTTTTGGTGTGTGTTTGTCAGGCCATAACCAAACAATTTAAACTTGGTCAAAATTTTAAAAGTATTTATCCTACTCTCATGAAACTTCACACACATACTTACATCACAAAAACCTACATTCTGACAAAGAGCCATAATTATATTGCTTATTTTCACTGAATTATCTCCCCTTTTCCAAAAAATATCTCCTGTTGTTTCATAACCATGGGTAATAGGGCTTTCATATTTCACATATGTATTCCTTGTGACATTCTTCATTGAAAATCACTTACCGGTACTAGGGAACACAAAACTGAGTTTCTTTGTCTTATGGTTTAAGATTTACATGCCCTTGCACGGAAGGGGCCTTACATTTCTCCTTATTTTTGCTTTCTTAGTTGAAAATCACTAACTAGGGAATTCTTAGACTTTTGGTTAAACCCATTTGGTACCGGAAACCCAAAAGCGGTAAGTGGCAAACAGTACAGGCCCAGATCAGACGCCACAGAACGTGTGTTTGTCACGCCTTAACCAAAATACTTAACCTTGGTCATAACTTCAAAAGAATTGGCCCTACTCTTATGAAACTTCACACACATACTTACCATCACAAGACCTACATTCTGACAAAGGAGATCAACTCGTGTGTTTGTCACACCTAACCAAAAACCTTAACCTCGGTCATAACTTCAAAAGTATTTTTGTCTACTCTCATAAAACATCACACACATAATTACCATCACAAGACCTACATCCTGACAAATTGCTTTTGGGTGTGTGTTTGTCAGGCCATACCCAAACAACTTACATCAGTCAAAATTTTAAAAGTATTTGTCCTACTCTCATGAAACTTCACACACATACTTACATCACAAAAACCTACATTCTGACAAAGGGCCATAACTATATTGCTATTTTCACTAATTATCTCCCCTTTTTCAAAAAAATATCTCCTGTTATTTCATAACCATGGGTAATAGGGCTTTCATATTTCGCATGTGTATTCCTTGTGACATTTTCCATTAAAAATCACTTACTATGGAACACAAAATTGAGTTTCTTAGCCTTATGGTTTAAGATTTACAGGTCCTTGCAGGGAAGGGGCCTTACATTTCTCCTGTTTTTTTTTTGTTGTTGTTTTTTTTTTTTGCATTCTTTGTTGAAAGTCACTACCTAGTTTCTTTATTTGTACTCAAAACATCAGCTGAGGGTACTCATTAGAACCTCCTCATTCAGACGGTTGTAACGAGTACCCATAACCTTTGTCTTCAAACAAATCTTATCAAACTTCAAAGTGTATAGGATCATTTCACTAAAATAACCCTCCTACTACAGCACATCTTCGGGGAGCATCCCTCAGTTTCACCAATGCTCTTGTTGACCTTGTCATCACCATAGCCCCTTCAGTTTTGATCAGATTTTTCTGAAACTTATATGTAAGGTGGCTGGGGATAAAACCTCGGATGAGTTCGAAAACTGGCCAAGCCGGCCCATTTATCATAGAGTAACATCCCTTTGATTGCCGAGAATGCCAAATTTTGACCTTGTCATCACCTTAGCCCCTTCAGTATTGATTGGATCTTTCTGAAACTTAT
Organism: Lucinisca nassula; assembly: GCA_963580285.1. Classification (NCBI taxonomy): domain Eukaryota; kingdom Metazoa; phylum Mollusca; class Bivalvia; order Lucinida; family Lucinidae; genus Lucinisca; species Lucinisca nassula. Next base: position 135,084,014 of record OY757016.1, on the reverse strand, counting down.
ATTTAAGGTGGCTGGGGATAAAATCTCAGATGAGTTCGAAAACCAGCCAAATCAGCCCATTTGTCACAGAGTTATGTCCCTTTGATTGCTAAAAATGCCAAATTTTGATATGTCATCACTGCTGCCCCTTCAGTTTTGATCGGGTTTTTCTGAAACTTATATGTAAGGTGGCTGGGGATAAAACCTAGGATGAGTTCCAATACCAGCCAAGTCGGCACATTTATCATAGAGTTACATGCCTATGATTGCTGTAAATGCCTATTTTCGACCTTGTCATCACTGTTGCCCCTTCAGTTTGGATCGGGTCTTCATGAAACTTGCAAACAAGTAAGTCAGGCAGAAAAGCTCAGAGGAGTTTGAAAACTCGTGAGCTTTGCCTATTTATCACAGAGTAACATCCCTTTGATTGCAGCAGTTAATTGCTTATCTTTGACCTTGTCATCACCATAGCCCCTTCAGTTTATATGGAATCTTCTTAGCAAGTCAGGAATAAAAGCTTGAATGAGTTTGAAAACCAGTGAGGTTAGCCTATTTATCATAGAGTTACATTCTACTTGATTTGCAGAAAATGCTTACCCTGTCATCACCATGTCCGCCCATAAATCCTTTAGTAAAGGTTGGCACTTCCTGAAACTTCGAATCTGTTAGCTCAGGTGAGCGATACAGGACCAATACAGGACCAGCTTGGTCCTCTTGTTGACCTTGTCATCAACGTAGCCCCTTCAGTTTTGATCGGATTTTTCTGAAACTTATATGTAAGGTGGCTGGGGATATAGCCTCAGATGAGTTCAAAAACTGGCCAAGTCAGCCCATTTATCATAGAAAAACACCCCTTTGATCGCTGAAAATGCCAAATTTTGACCTTGTCATCACCATAGCCCCTTCAGTTTGGATCGGATCTTTCTGAAAATTATATGTAAGGTGGCGGGGAATAAAACATCGGATGAGTTCGAATTCATGCCAAGTTGCACATTTATCATTGAGTTACGTGCCTTTGATTTCTTGAAAATGCCTATTTTCGACCTTGTCATCACTGCTGCCCCTTCAGGTTTGAGCAGATCTTCATGAAACTTACAAACAAGTAAGTCAGACAGAAAAGCTCGGAGGAGTTTGAAAACTCGTGAGGTTTGCCTATTTATCACAGAGTAACATCCCTTTGATTGCAGCAGTTAATTGCTTATTTTTGAATTTGTCATCAGCATAGCCCCTTCAGTTTATATCGGATCTTCTTAGCAAGTCAGGAATAAAAGCTTGAATGAGTTTGAAAACCGATGAGGTCAGCCTATTTATCATAGTTACATTCTACTTGATTTGCAGAAAATGCTTATCCTGTCATCACCATGTCCTCCCATAAATTCTTCAGTAACGGTTGGCACTTCCTGAAACTTTGAATCTGTTAGCTCAGGTGAGCGATACAGGACCAGCTTGGTTCCCTTGTTCAGCAGAATTTTTCAAATAAATCGGTTTTTAATTTCATAAATCGGTCTTGACCGGCGAAAAATTGGTTTTCTAGAGCCCTGCTCCAAAGTTATGAGTGTAAAATAAGTTTATGATAAGAACTCACAGGCACCAAAAAGTACGAAGTATACTGAATCCCCTCTCCCTTCAGTGTATGGACCTGCTTACTCTTGAAGTAATATAGCAAATTTCGTGGCCACTGGTGCTTTTTTTTGTGTGTGCGTGTTTTTGGTGTTGCTTCAGTTTGCACTCTTGGTGAATTTTGATTCTGGTACTTTTCTGAGCCCCAGCGACACATCCCCGTCCGAATTTTTTTGAGTTATCCCCCCAATCCCCCCACCACAAAGTGGCATCTCTGCATGTGCAAATGATTTGCGTTTATGGGTTGTATGTGCATGCGTGCTCACGCGCCATTACAAAACGTCTGGTAAAGTATATTGAAAATTATACCACAAAAATAATGAATTAACTTTTCAGATAAGATGACTGACATTTTTAGCTCACCAGAGCCGAAGGCTCCGAGGGAGCTTATAGGATAGGCAGTTGTCAGTCATCGTCGTCATATGTCGTATGTCTGGCATCAACACTTTTAAACATCTCCTCTGAAGCCACTGGGCCGATTGGGCCAAAATTTTATCTCTAGCATCCTTGGGCTGGGGGATTGAAAGTTTGTGTTTTTTATGAAAATCAGCTCAGTAGTTTCCATAGACTTATAATGGGGAAAATTGAAAAATGGCATTTACTGCCAAGTCATTGCAGATATTTTGACAAAACTTTTATAGAAATGTTTCTTGAGTAAACTTCTCTCAGCCATATGCCCTCTGTAAAGTGCTATGGTTCATCTTCTGAAAAGTCACGGGATTCAAGCGTAGCAACAGCAAACGTCAGGGCACCCACAAAATTTGACTTAACACACAGAATTTTTGCAGACTGACGTTTCGCAGTTTTTGGATTTCGTGCAGAAAAACATGACTAATAACGGGTATGACGTCCACGGGCATCAATCACAGCACGACATCGCCTGCGCATGCTCGTTATCAGAGTCTGTATCCGATTTTGTGGAATCAGCCTCCATTCAGCAACCAATGCGTCCTTGAGCTCTTGCAAAGTCCTTGGCTGTACAGTTCGGGCCCAAACAGCACGCTGAAGAATGTCCCACGCATGCTCAATCGGATTTGAGTCCGGAGATCGAGCAGGCCAGTCCATACGGTCAATTGCCTCACGTTCCATGTAGGCGTCAGTGACGTGTGCGCGGTGGGGACGTGCATTATCGTCCATCAGAATAAAGTCTGGGCCTATAGCACCGGCATATGGTCTCACAAACTGGTCCAGAATCTCCTCACAGTACCTCACTGCCGTTAACATCCCATTTTCAACGACGTACAAGTCAGTTTTTCCGTTAACACTAATGCCTGCCCAAACCATCACTGAACCTTTGCCATAGCGATCATGCTCTGCCACATTTAAGTCATCAAATCGTTCTTTTGACATTCTCCACACTAACTGGCGTTTATCAGTGAAGTCTAGACAAAATCTGGACTCGTCAGTGAACAGCACTGGCGTCCAGTCACGAATCGTCCACCTGACGTGAGTTCTGGCAAACTCCAACCGGTCTTGCACATGCTGTCGCGTCAACGGAACACGTACAGCGGGTCTTCTGGCATTAAGTCTGAACTCATGGAGTCTGTTTCTGACTGTTTGAGTAGAAATGCGTACCCCAGTCCCGTTTCTAAAGTCGTTATTCAAGTGCGTAGCGTTCATAAACCGTTGACGTCGAGACTGAATCAACAGAAACCGGTCCTGACGTTGAGTTGTAGCCCTTTTTCGACCCCCGCCGTGTATGTGTGAAGGATCGCCGTGTGTTTGATGACGATTCCACATTCGGGATACCACGCTCTGAGACACATTAAGAATCCCAGCAACACGACGTTGGGAGACGCCAGCTTCCAACATTCCGACGCCACGGTTCATTTCTTTGGGGCTAAGACGGTTTCTTAACTGTCTCCGAGGCATTTTTAGGGTTCACAAACCAAATGAAATCCTTTTTGCGCTTAGAGAATGAGAAATGACAATTCTGATTCTTTGGTTGGAATGCAGTGTTGTGCAAGATTTTTGGGGTGCATGAATTCAATTGCAAAGTGTGAGAAGTGTGCAAGTTCATGAGCGTGAAATTTTGCATTAGTTTAAGCTTAAGATAATCATCAATGTACGGAGTGCAAATTCTGTCAAGAAATGGTATATTTTCATTGCAAAAAATGACTAGTAAAAAGTGATCCCTATCAAACTTTGAGTAGTATATATTCTTGTTCCTATTGATAAGACGCATTAGTGACACCAACCTGGGGGTCCTCAGGGATGCGCCTAGGCCATGCCCCCACCCCCTCCACTTAATAAAACGCCCAATATCTTGTAAACCATTCAGATCCCCACCCCTAAACCATATATATTCTTGTTCCTTATGATAAGACCCATTCAGTGACATCAACCTGGGAGTCCCCAGGATTCGCCAGGGCCATGCCCCACCCCCTCCATTTCATAAAAGGCCCAATATCTCGGAAACCTTACAGATCCCCGCCCCTAAACCATATATATTCTTGATCCTTATGATAAGACACATTCATTGACACCATCCTGGGGGTCCTCAGGGATGTGCCGGGGCCTTGCCCCACCCCTTCACTTCACAAAAGGCCATATATCACAGAAACATGCCCCACCCCCTCCATTTCATAATCTCACAATATCTCGGAAACCCTACAGATGGCTACCCCTAAACCATATAAAAAATTATATTCTTGTTCCTTATGATAAGACACATTCATTGACATCAACCTGGGAGTCTCCCGGGGCCTTGCCCCACCCCTCCACTTCACAAAAAGCCTTACCTATATCTCAGAAACTGTTCTTAGCCCCACCCAAAATCCATATATATTCATCTTCCTTATGATAAGACGCATTTAGTGACACCAGCTTGGGAGTCCCCGGGGCATGCCCAAGCCATGCCCCATCGCTTTACTTCATTAAAAGCCATATATCTCAGAAAAGTTCAGATCCCCACCCCTAAACCATATACTTGTTCCTTATGATAAGACTCGTTCAATTACACCAACCTGGGGGTCTCTTTGTGCTGAGGCAATGTGCCCCGCCCTTCCACTTCATAAAAGGCTTTATACTTCAGAAACCATTCAAATCCCCACCCCATAATCATATATGTTCTTGTTCCTTATTATTAGCACACCTACTGTAAGGGGGGTCCGCAGGGGCCATTCCTATCCTTTCCACTTCATAAAAGGGCCTCAAATCTCAGAAACCGTTTAGATTCCCACCCCTAAACCATATATATACTTGGTCCTTATGATAAGACGCATTTGGGGACAACAATCTTGGGCTTTCCAGGGATCAACAGGGCATGCCCCAACCCCTCCACCACTTAAGAGGCCTTACAGATCCCCACTGCTAAACCATATATATTCTTGTTCCTTATGATAAGACGCATTTAGTGATACCAACCAGGGCTCCATTGGGTCCATGCCCCACTCCCTCTACTTCATAAAAGGCCTAATGTTTCAGATACTGAGTCCACATGGGTGCCCATTTGGATATGGGTGTTCATTTGGTAGATTAAAATGATATCATGTTAAAATACATGGCTGCCATTGGGCTGTGCCCACCTGACCTCCGGTGAGCATAGTGGCCCATGGGCCTCTTGTTTACAAATCTGCTAAAAAAATAGATTGTGGATACTCGTTAGAACCGCCTCAGCGTGGATACTCGTTAGAAACACCTTGGCGAGACCTTTCTAACGAGTACCTACAATATATGGCTTTTAGCAGAAATGCGAAAAATGATGTATTTCCCTGTAGACCTAAGTTTTAGTATAAAAAAGATGGGTTAAGGGGATCAAAATAAGATAGGTATGTTTTCATGATCACGAATTTATTTTATGTCAATTATAACAGAATGCATGTTCGCATAGTACATCTATTAACCCACTTAGTACCAGAAACCCCAAAACGGGTACCCTGGCAAACAGTGCAGACCCAGATCAGATACGGCAGAATGCGGTGTCTGATCAGGGCCTTCACTGTTTGCTAAAAGTTCAGTCATTTTCCAAATAAATTTTGATGAAAACGCAACCTGATACCCCTAAATTTTGAAATGGACTCATGCTATATATAAGGAGGAAGATTTCATTTGGTACTAAAAGGGTTAACTTGGTAAGAAAATGACAAAAATAGTGCTTTATTTGATGGTATCAAGCATGAGACACTCATTGTAAAATATGCTATTTTTATGCATAGCCCCATAGTAACAATGATAATTAAATATTGATATTCTAACTTCGTGTTGGTTCTTTTGGGTTCTTGTCAGATATGCCTCACTGAGGCAATAGCCATAAGAACTAGCAAAATATGTTTTAATCCCTAAAGATGCGACTCACAATAAGTGTCGCCTGCCAGGTTGGAATTTTCTTGGTAATCGTAGTTTAACACGAGCATGTGGTCTTGTGGATAAGGGCGCTGACTCTAAATCATTAGGTCTCTCAAAGCTGTGGTTCGAGTCTGGTTTGGTCCACATGTGAGGCGCCAAGTTCAGCAACGGAAGGTCAGGTGTTTTTTTGCAGGTCTCCGGTTTTTACCACCTCTGATTAACAATAGACTCAATATATGTGAAATAATCTTGAAAGGGCCATACCCCCCACCCCCCAAGGGCCCCAACAAACACACACAAACGCGCACACAATATGTTTACAAGATTGAATATATCATACAAAAGAGACATTAGCTTATTTACTTTTAAGTCGGCAAACAAATACGCGTGCACAAAATCTAAGTTTTTGTCTTAAGCCCATTCATTTTTCAAGAGTTCAGTAAAGGCTCGCCTGAAAATTAAAAAGTTGCTCCTCGCACATTTATGTATGACGCCACTGTAACAATGAAATAGGTAATTACAACTGCAGTATTGAAAAGTCTGGGGGCTGGTAAGAATATTCGCAATCTCACTATAGTGCATTTGGGAACAATTGCATTCATTCTATCTTTATTTTTTTTCGTAGAAATTGCATGTAGCTTGTGACTCGGGCTTGCGAGAAAGGACACACCAGTTATTTTTCTGCATTTAGACAAGTAGTAAAGTCTTAGAATGTATTTCATTGAGTAAAGTCATTTTTTGAAAACATGTGTTTAAATGTCACAATAGAATAACGATTTTTTTCCCTCTGTAACTTTTACCAGGCTAACTCTACTCTTCTAGACAGCATTTTTCCGGTTAAAAACAACAACAACAACTGAAATAATAATTACAATGAACTCATTATGTGTGAACTGATTTACATTACAGCAAGCAGTAACAAGTAAATGATGTCATAAAACACATCTAGACTATACACAGTCTATTGTTTTTAATTGCCAATTAGCTGACGTTACATAAGTCAGTTGTGATGTCATACCTTACCAACATTGTGCACGAGACTTTCGATTATAAAATTTTGCTTTCTTTCCATGAATCGCTGGGAAACAGACTAAATTTAATAACTCTTGGAAAGTACATTATCAAAAACACCGACTTTTGCACTAAGAATACGGTTTGCTGAACCTGCCGATAACTATTATAAGCCGCGACCCAAATGGAGCCCCATTTTGCTATTTTTAGACTTGTCTGGTACATCTGCAAGTATGAGCTTTGGTACAAAACACGGGGGATTCGGTAAATAGTCATATGAAATCAACATTTAATTTGTTTCCAGAGTTTCTTTGAAAAAATTTAGAATATATTGATTTTTCTGCCGATAACTGCTCAGACATGAGTATTGGTAAACAGCTTAGAGGATCTAAGCCTGCCCAGGCAAAGCGGTGCGAGTCAGAGCATCCATGCTTATAAACCCTATTGGTTTCATTGGGCGACATGGCTTGAGATGTCATTTCATCTCAATGTCATGTAAAAGTTCCACAAAATTGGAAGCAACGTCTACAAAATGACCTATACATTGTTGACGGGGATGTTACCGGTAAACCTCAAATCAAACAAACGAACAAAATCTGGAAAATTACCCCTTTGCCTTAAGGTCAAATGTGGGCAATTACCATTTATTAACTGAGGGGTAATGGCCAAGTCAGAATTGACTCGGTGTATAAAGATAGATATCTAACTATTTACCTGCCCCGATAGCTCAGTTGGTAGAGTGTCCGCTCCGGGGAACGGGAGGTCACGGGCTCGATCCCGGGCCGCGACATACCAAAGTCGTTAAAAATGGTACTAGCTGCTCCTCGCTTGGCACTCAGATTTACGGGGTAGAGCTAGGACTGGTTGACCCAGTGTCAGGATAATGTGACTGGGTGTGGTATCACGTAATGTGTCTTGGACATGATACTTCTGTGAGGAAGCACTATAAAAGTGAGCATTGAGCTCCCTGTCGCAACCAGACACCGTCGTGGTATGACTGAAAAATTATTGAAAGCGAGGTTAAACCCGAATTCACACACATCTATCTATTTATTGAACAAATAAGCAGCCAAGAAAGCAATTTATTGAGGTTTTGTGACTTGTGCGTTGGCAACCTATACACCTTTGTTACCCTGCAGCTATGCTACCTACAAGTTCCCTACCTATTGCAGGGATCAACAGCGGGGGTGATTCGTGGAACTTCTTGCTCGAAGTTTGAGAACTTCACCTTTCCAAACTTCACCTTGCCCTGTTTTTATGCCCCCGCCTGCCTTGGCAGGAGTGGGGCATATAGTGTTTCGCCGTGATGTTACATGCATACGTTTGTATGTCACACCTCGGGCTGAAATGTCGAACTCAAACCTTGGGCTGAAATGTCGAGCTCAAACCTAGGGCTCGCATTGGAGCTCATAATTTTTTTACCTGTTGTGCTACAAAGTTGAAATTTGGTATGACATTTACTAAGACCAAGACCTATCAGTTCATGTTCAAGTTGACCCAGAGTCATGCCCCTGGGTGGGCCCAGGGGTCAGATTGCGTAACAGGTCAAAATTGTCATATAGGAATTTATATGCAAAACTGTCAAAATGTCTAATTATCTTGAAAATTAATCAGATTTGAACACCTAAACCATATATATTATTGTTCCTTATGATATGATACATTCCATGACACAGACTTTGGGTCCCTACGGTCACCCCTGGGCCATGCCCCGCCCACTTTGCTTCATTAAAGTCTTTATATCTCAGAAACTATCGATATCCCCACCCCTTAACCATATATATTATTGTTCCTTATGATAAGATGCATTGACTGATACAGACATTGGGTCCATCCCGACACCCCCCCCCCCCAAGGTCAAGGTCACTGTGGCTATTTTTAGAAAAACTTTGTCATCGCTTTAGCGCCTACATTTCTTCACCAATTTCAATATGACTTCACACAAATGTTCCTTATAAAAATATCTCGAGCCAGTTCTACTTTCAAGGTCATGGCCTCAAGGTCAAGGTCACTGTGGCTATTTATAGAAAAACTTTGTCATCGCTCTAGCGCCAACAGTTCTCTACAGATTTCAATATATATCTTGGGCAAGTTCTACTTTCAAGGTCATGGCCTCAAGGTCAAGGTCACTGTAGCTATTTTTAGAAAAACTTTGTCATCGCTCTAGTGCCAACATTTCTTTACTGATTTCAATATAACGTCACGCAAATGTTCCTTATGACAATATCTCGAGCGAGTTCGACTTTCAAGGTCATGACCTCAAGGTCAAGGTCACTGTGGCTATTTTTAGAAAAACTTTGTCATCGCTCTAGCGCCTACATTTCTTCACCAATTTCACACAAATGTTCCTTACAAAAATATCTCGAGCAAGTTTGACTTTCAAGGTCATGGCCTCAAGGTCGAGGTCGCTGTTGCTAATTTTAGAAAAGTTTTATCATCCCTCTAGCGCCTACATTTATTCACTGATTTCAGTATCACTTCACACAAATGTTCCTTATGACAATATCTCGAGCTAGTTCGACTTTCAAGGTCATGACCTCAAGGTCAAGGTCACTGGCTATTTTTGGAAAAACTTTGTCATCGCACTAGCGCCTACATTTTTCACCAATTTCAATATAACTTCACACAAATTTTCCTTATAAAAATATCTTGAGCGAGTTGGACATTCAAGGTCATGGCCTCAAGGTCAAGGTCACTGTGGCTATTTTTAGAAAAAACTTTGTCATCGCTCTAGCGCTTTCATTTCTTCACCGATTTCAATATAACTTCACACAAATGTTCCTTATGACAATATTAACGAGTTCCACATTCAAGGTCAAGGTCACTGTGGCTATTTTTAGAAAAACTTTGTCATTGCTCTAGCGACTACATTTCTTCACCGATTTCAATAGGACTTCACACAAATGTTCCTTATGACAATATCTCAAGCGATTTTGACTTTCAAGGTCAAGGTCACTGTGGATATTTTTAGAAAAACTTTGTCATCGCTGTAGCACCTACATTTATTGATGGATTTTAATAGAACTTCACTTAAATGTTTCTTATGATGATATCTCGAGGTGCTTTGACTTTCAAGGTCATGACCTCAAGGTCAAGGTCACTGTGGCTATTTTTAGAAAAACTTTGTCATCACTCTACCGCCTACATTTGTTAACAGATTTTAATATAACTTCACACAAAAGATGCTTATGATAATGTCTTGAGCAAGATCTACTTTTTCGGTCAAGGTCACTGTGGCTATTTTTAGAGAAACATTGTCATCACTGTAGAACCTACATTTATTGATGGATTTTAAACAAACTTTACACAAATGTTGCATATGATAATATCTCAAGCAAGTTGGACTTTTGCCAGTTCAGTGTTTTCCACACACGAAGTTGTCTTGTGCAAGGGGATTTGTATCGCATGCGATGCCTTGTTGTAACTTATGATATGACACATTCCAAGACACAGACTTTGGGTCCCTCTGGACACCGCCGGGCCATTCTCAAGGATTGGTACAAGGCATATCGTCAAAGATATATGGCGGGGGCATCTGTGTACTTTGGACACATGTCTAGTTTTTTTATGCCCGTGCCATAACTTTCTATGGATTAATACTTCAATATATTTTCAAGCGGGGGCATCCGTGTCCTGTGGACGCATTTCTAGTTTTGTTTTTTTTTTTCAAAACGTCCCCCCACCATATTGTGTTTGGTCTAAAATGAAGATATCATATGTGAAAACAACTCATGAATAATCACCTAACTAATGAGACATACCTAGAGGTGGGGAAGAAACATGAGGTTGTGAGACCTCTTGGACCAAAAAGGTGTTAACCTTCCGAGTAGAGAAACCTGATACCAAAGGTAGCAAAACCTCTTGGTGCAAACCCTCCAGGTAGCGAAACTTTTGAAAACCACAAGATGAGTTATCTATCTTCATATATAGAGTCAATCAAATTTTTGGCTATTTGAAAATTTTGGCATTTAGGGGCAAGCATATGGATGGGGGCATAGTGTTTTTCAAGCACCATTTCTAGTTCTGTTTGTGAATTGAACAAATATATCACATCAAGTAATTTGATTGGCTGATACTTAGAAATGGGCATAGCTTAATTAGTTTATTGGACAGGATAAGGGTTAATAGGTATACCATCAAGGCGCTATTATTAGACAAAAACTACATTCTTTGACACCTGTTTTAACCCTTAAAATGCCATGAAAAACACCATGTGAAAATGTCATCTGCTTATGTCATCTGCTGAATCTTTTTGCAAACTTTTAAAAATATTTTTGCATTTAGGCAAACAGTGTGGGCCCAGATCAGACTGCTCCTAGAGGAGCAGTCTGATCTGGGTCCACACTGTTTGCAAAAATCCCTTTCAAGGTAATGAGCACCGGCCCGATAGCTCAGTTGGTAAAGTGTCCGCTCCGGGGAACGGGAGGTCACGGGTTCGATCCCGGGCCGCGACATACCAAAGTCGTTAAGAATGGTACTAGTTGCTCCTCGCTTGGCACTCAGATTTACGGGGTAGAGCTAGGACTGGTCGACCCAGTGTTAGGAAAATATGTGACTGGGTGTGGTATCATGTAATGTGTCTGGGACATGATACTTCAGTGAGGCAGCACTATAAAAGTGAGCATTGAGCTCCCTGTCGCAACCAGACACCGTCGTGATATGACTGAAAAATTGTTGAAAGCGACGTTAAACCCGAATTCACACACACTCAAGGTAATGAGCAGACGACAAAGCAGACGACAATTGTTGTGACTGGCATTTTAGTGGGTTAACATAGCTTCAGATTAGGAGTTCTTATATCTTGTTGAAACATAATTATGTAGTGGGTACTCATAAGAATCGCCTCACTGAGGCGATTCTAATGAGCACCCACTACATATATTTTTATAGAGAAACGTGGAATTACCCTCAGTACGCCACCTTACCTGGCTCCATGTGTTGATATTATTTAGATGAAGTTATCAAGAAGAGGCTGTTAATTGATGGGGATGGTGGCAATGATGACAAGCGGCTCAACAACCTCATACGTACCTTCATAAGATGGTGTAACAGCAATGAATCAGCAGAGGATAGGTATGTCAGGGCCTTTAACCCTTTGTATACTAGTGGACTCTTCCACAGCTATATGTTGGACAAGTCTAGTTGTCATATAAGGGGTGGCAGGCCTATTCTTTTGCTTTTTTATTCTATTTTTGACAGAAAATTCTGTTAGCAAATCGTGCAGGCCCTGATCAGATGCCCCCTTCTGCGGCATCTGATCTGGCCCTGCACTGTTTGCCAAGGTACCCCTTTAAGGGTTTCCCGCTGGTAATGGGTTAAACTGTTTTATGCTCAACTCAGCAGAGGATGAAATCCTTAATGTCCCTATATGAATTTTAAAATACCAACAAATCAGGATGCCCCCTGCCCATCAGGGCTTGAAGAAATACACTGGGCTTTATGGTGCTTCCTCCCAGAGCTGAAATCATTAGAACACGAGTACTGGCAAACTACTTATAAGGTCTAAGCCTGCCCAGGCAAAGTGGTGCAAGTTGGACCCTCCCTGCATATAAACCCTAGCAGTTTCTTTGGGTGGTAGGACTTGAGATGTTATTTCATCTCAATGTCAGGTAAAAGTTCCATAATATTGGAAGCCATGTCTCCAAAATGACCTGAATAGTGTTGACAGGGATGTAAAACCTCAACACAAACAAACAAAACAAACAAATCAGGAATTTTTCATGTTCAGCCCACGAGAAAATGATGCTTGTCCTGCTCACAAATATTGAAATGTCAGCAATTGTTTGCATGTAAATATTCTTGAGCAGGACAAATTTCATGCTCACATGTTGAGCATGAAAATAATTTATAACCTTGGGACCAAATTCTGATACCATTTGAGATATTTTCATGTAACTTCACAGATGTGTAGAGCACCACGAGATGATGTCCAGAACTATTCTCTGATTTTCCTTCTTTTGGAGTTATTGCCCTTGGAATATTAAACATAGCTATTTATATGATGTAGTCTGTTTGAAGCAGTATATCTCCAGAACCTAATGATTGATTCTGACCAAACTCTCATGGTTACATCACTAGGATGGGGGAAAACAGCCATAAGGTTTTGATGACCATGACCTTATTTTCAAGGGCACAGGCCCCCAAAAACTGTCAATTTTGGACCAAAGATGGCTTGTCTGCACCAAGTCTCATGAACACATCAATGAAATGTGGTCTAACTTGCTACAATATATCATTGCAATTGACCAAAGATTTGATTAAATTTTGAAGACCTTGACTTTATTTTAAAGGGCTCAGCCCCAAAAACTGAAAATGATAATTGTAATTCTGGTTAGCTTTCTTTTGGAGCCATGGCTCTTTGAACATTGAAAAAGTAATTTCAGTCATGTATTCCTGTCAACTTTATTAAGGGAAAGAGTAATGCATTCTTACTTTAAATTCCTTGTTGACTGTGATATGGCACTTGCTTGATGTAATTGTAGTGGCGGGCATCATGCAGATTTCCTCAACTCGTTCAACAAATTCAAAAATACATGAGCACGAATGCAAGATTCTATTTATCATCTGACATTTAAAATGCATTTTATTCACTATTTTCTTACAAAAATGTCAATATTCCGCCATCAGTAAACGCAACCTAATTAAGGATGGCGTACATGTATCATTATGGGTCGTATCTAACTAATTTGCATATTTAATCCACTAATGGATTATCAAATTTATTACATGGCATTATTACACTCTCAAACGCGACATCATATGGTAAATGCTGTTAATACAACTTTTGTGATGTGTAAGTTTTCTTGTTTCAGCCATCTGACATGCCAGAAAATGTTGGCTGCCTTAGCTCAGTGTGACCTTACCATTGACAAGTCAGCTCAGATTTACAGAATGAACCAATTAGAACAGACCAACTACCAGATACTTAACAAACAGATAGGTAAGTCTTACACCCACTTTGTCTTAGCTCAGTGTGACCTTACCATTGACAAGTCAGCTCAGATTTACAGAATGAACCAATTAGAACAGACCAACTACCAGATACTTAATAAACAGATAGGTAAGTCTTACACCCACTTTGTCTTAGCTCAGTGTGACCTTACCATTGACAAGTCAGCTCAGATTTTCAGAATGAACCAATTAGAACAGACCAACTACCAGATACTTAACAAACAGATAGGTAAGTCTTACACCCTCTTTGTCTTAGCTCAGTGTGACCTTACCATTGACAAGTCAGCTCAGATTTTCAGAATGAACCAATTAGAACAGACCAACTACCAGATACTTAACAAACAGATAGGTAAGTCTTACACCCACTTTGTCTTAGCTCAGTGTGACCTTACCATTGACAAATCAGCTCAGATTTTCAGAATGAACCAATTAGAACAGACCAACTACCAGATACTTAACAAACAGATAGGTAAGTCTTACACCCACTTTGTCTTAGCTCAGTGTGACCTTACCATTGACAAGTCAGTGCAGATTTATAGAATGAACCAATTAGAACAGACCAACAACCAGATACTTAACAAACAGATAGGTAAGTCTTACACCCACTTTGTCTTAGCTCAGTGTGACCTTACCATTGACAAGTCAGTGCAGATTTATAGAATGAACCAATTAGAACAGACCAACAACCAGATACTTAACAAACAAATACATGTACATGTAGGTAAGTCTCACACCCACTTTGCTTTAGCTCAGTGTGACCTTACCATTGAAAAGTCACCTCAGATTTATAGAATGAACCAATCATAGCAGACCAACTACTAGGTACTTTTGGATGACCCTATTTCATCAATGAACTGTTGTCTATCTAATATCAACAGATAGAGGAAAGATGTTTTAGATTACTTTCAAGGTTTGTATAACTCAATCTTAACACTGTTGTTGGGGTGCAAAGCAGAAACTGTGTTGCCTTTTATTAAACAGCCACATTAAATCCAAACAAAAATGTATACATTACCTAGAAATGACCATTTGTGGTCCGTAGAAGGTCTAAACATGCCCAGGCAAAGTGGTGCAAGTCAGGCCATCCCTGCATATAAACCCTAGCAGTTTCTTTGGGTGGTAGGGCATGAGATGTCATTTCATCTCGGTGTGGGTAAAAGTTCCACAAAACTGTAAGCAACATCTCAAATGCCCTCTGTAGTGTTAACAGGGATGCAAAACCGCAACACAAATAAACAAAACCATTTATGGTCTTCGTTTGTGTATAATCTAATAATCTATATATTTTTTTAGCTCACCTGAGCGGAAGGCTCTGGGTGAGCTATTGTGATCGGTCACTGTCCGTCGTCGTCGTCATCGTCGTCCGTCCACAATTTCTTTAAACAACATCTCCTCCTTAACCACTGAGAAGAATTCAACCAAACTTGGCAGAAATGATCCTTGGGTGGTCCTCTCTCAAAGTTGTTCAAAGAATTCAATTCCATGCAGAACTCTGGTTGCCATGGCAACGAAAAGAGGAAAATAAGAAAAAAACCTTTAAAAATCTTCTTGTCTGAAACCAGAAGGCGCAGGTCCCTGATATTTGGTATGAAGCTTCATCTAGTGGACCTCTACCAAGATTGTTCAAATTATAGCCCTGTGGTCAAAAATGGCCTGGGGCGGGGCTCACTGGTTTTACATAGGCTTATATAGGGAAAACCTTTAAAAATCTTCTTGTCTGAAACTAGAAGAGCCATGTCCTTGATATTTGGTATGAAGCTTCATCTAGTGGACCTCTACCAAGATTGTTCAAATTATAGCCCTTGGGCCAAAAATGGACCCAGGGCGGGGCCCACTAGTTTTACATAGGCTTATATAGGGAAACCCTTTAAAGATCTTCTTGTCTGAAACCAGAAGGCCCAGGTCTTTGATATTTGGTCAGGTGAGCGATATAGGACCATCATGGTCCTCTTGTTTAGCATTCACATTTACATACTGCAGTGCATATTTCACATAGAGAATCTGTCATGAATGTACAAAATTGTTGGTACATGTATCTGTATTCACAAAACATAAGCCTATTTTGGTACACATATAAAGTGTAGCATTCTTACGTCCTGGTTGAGCCATTGGCATCTGATCCTTATAAATACATGTATTAATAAAGCATCGGGACTCTGCGATTGTTGACAAAAACGTATGGCTAGTGCATGCAAACTGATTGATGATTGTTATGGAAATCACAGAATTTAATTATTTTCTGTATGAGGAGGATGTGATGATTGTTCATTGGTTATGGTCTTTTCACTTTATCTGTCCGAGAGGGATAGCTGGGTTGTTCATTGCCTTTGGCAAACACGTGGACAAGCTGCACATGCACTTCAAAGATGTCAGAAACCAGTATCCTGAGTTTCTTCAACTGAGAATCAGAGAACTTAATGGAGAAAGTAGTATTAATTCTAGGCTGCACCATAGACCCACTTTTTACATAATGACGCTCTGAAAATCATTCCATGGGCCTGTCTATCTGTTGTTATTCTTGAGTTTGATGGTTTAATCGATTTGTGTATGCTGGACAAACGAGCACGGCTTACATTAACTACCGAACTGAAATACCACAAAATACCGAAGTAAGCAGTATTTATTCTTAAGTTCTTCTCTCCTCAAAGTGAGTTTCATTGCATTTCATTCAAAATAAAACAAACTCGACAAACATGTAGCCGATGATTAACATACACCAAAATGAAGTGGTTTAGTTTACATTTTTATCATACCTGCTTTAGCAGGAAGACAAAGGCATGCAAGTTTCCTTCCATCCGCCCATCTGTTGACATTTTTATCCTGGGTGTTTTGTGAGCTCAACTCTTACATTTTTTTTTACCGATCTTTTTGAAACTGAGAAATGTGCACAAATCTCTGGATGATATGGAAGGTCCCTGTGCTGCCAGCCAGTAACACACTTATAGCTATCTACCACATTCAATCCAAGCTCTACACATAAGGGTCAGAAGGCACCACTTATTTTTGTGCTTTATAGCTTTGGGTCAAAGGTCATGCACATAAAACACAAAGCTACATGTATTGAAGTTCTTGACACATCATATATGGCACATAGAGTTTGGTACAATGAGTTTTGAAATCATGACTAAAGCACAGTCTTCTATTTATTTAACGTACCACTTGAGACAGGGTACCTAAAACTAACCACAGTGGCAATAACATATAGAGCCAATAACAGTTACACATTTATTTACTTCAAAATATATGTACCCTCAAGATGTGACCTGTATCCCCAAATGCAAAACCCAAGGGATACATCTAGCCCTAAATCAAAATGTGAGTGTGAATGCTCTTTTTTGGATCCATCTTTAAACTGTGTTATATCCAAAATCATGTTATAATATTTCCCCTACCTTCATTCTCCCCCTTCAGTTGTCAGTTACTGGTCATATAATATGCAGGATATTGTTTAACCATGTTCATTACTTAAGGGGAACTGGAACACCTGGCCAATTTTTCCACCATTTTCAAATTGAGACAACTTTTGGGACTTCCTGTTCCCTTTTCTATAAGCCCTGTCCCACTGAAAAGGGTTCTACTCTTAAAGGAAAGAATTTGCTCCTCAGGAGCGAATTCTTTCCTTTTAGAGTTGACCCCTATGGACATGGGAGACAAAACTACTTTTGCAGGAGTTGCCTCCTCTGAAGGTGTTCCCATTCCCCTTTAGTTTGTCCATGTAACTTGTAGATAGGTTAGCTGACCAGCTCATCATGACCTTTAATAGTGTTGACTGAGCCTTTAAGGGAATGGATACACCTGGCAGACTTTTCCACCATTTTTCAAAGGGAAACAACTTTCAGGACTTCCTGTTCGCTTTCTATAAACTCTGTCCCAAGGAAATTGAGATCTATTCTTAAAGAGATCAAATTCTTTTCTTTAAGAGTTGATGCCTATTAACATGGGAGACAAAAGTACTTTTGAAGGAGTTGCCTCTCTTTAAGGTGTATCCATTCCCCTTAAACTCCAAAACAAACCCCTTACTAGCAAAAGTATTGTAGACACATGGATTTCTTTTCTTCTTTTGCACAGAGCAGAAAATCAAGGAGGCACAAGAGAAGATCTCGGAGTGTAAGAATGAGCTTCAACAAGCAAAGAGAGTCCGTAAACACAGACAAGGTTTGATCAGTTTGCCATGCTATGATGCCATAATGATCCTAAGTGTTGGGACAGACAGGCCTAAGCAAACAGTGCAGACCCAGATCAGACTGCTCCTGACGGAGCAGTCTGATCAGGGTCTACACAGTTTGTGATTTGTTCTCCACTTTTTGAACACCTTGCTGGATTGCAAAACAAACTTGTTGGTGTCACTGCTGGGAGCTGTGGGTTAATTATATCAATTCCTGGTCATTGCCTTCACTTCTATTTTGTTAAAATTTTAAGAGTATTGAGGTGTCCAAATTTTTAGGATTTTTACGATATGTGCCTGTGCACATGACAAGGTACCAGTAACGATTGAAATCATGCAGCCTCTTTATCTGTGCAGCCACATCAGTCTTAAACTTTCCACTCTATGGATGCACTTCAATCCATAGGTGACTGTATGCATGGGCTGGTATATGAGTCTTTGCTAGCCACACTTGCTTACTTGCTCCTTTTATGTGTACAGGCTCATATGTCTTGATGTTCTTCAGGTGGTGTCTTTTCTAATCTATATTGTCTTTTTGTCATGTCTGCATTTAGGGTGGCACAGTGTAGAGATCTGGGCTCATTTGTTCAAAGCATTGTTAGCGTAACACTCATTAGTGGTCAGAATGTTAAATGTCCTAGTAAATTATGTGGTACTGGTATTTTTGCTGAAAAAAATGTGAGCAGCTTTTGCATTGGCAAAAGCTGCTGACATTTTTTTTCTGCAAAATTTTAAGTATTTCTGCCATATGAAATGATACGTTGACTTACAGCATCATCAGTTTTGGATAACTGGCACCTGTTTTTATGCCCCTGTAAGAGGGCATATAGTTTTTGCACTGTACGTTTGTATGTGGTTTAGTCCGCACTTTTTTTTGTGATGCAAACTACTTCCCCATTTCTTCACCGATTGAGCTGAAACTTTGCACATGCATTCCTTGTGAGGTGCAGGGGTGCCTATCACAATTTTCACGTTGGACCTCAAATTGGCTCCCACGGGGATGGTGACAGCTCTTGTTTCCATCTGTTTGTCCAGCCCTCAACATTTCGTTTGATCATAGCACCAACTCTGATGCTTGTTCAAGTCAGATTTAGCTCCCACAATGGCCTTATAGCTTCAGCTGAATTCTTGTATTATTTTGAAGGTCAATGACAATGAGAAATTATTGTAAGGAGCACATGTAGGTATCCATAATAGATCATATTTAATCATTGGTTCCCAGAAAATAATGTCATGCTTAGGAATTTGAATTTTTGAAACACACCAGCAGAAACCCTATTGTGTAACAAGTGCAGTCAGCAGTGGGTCTTGATTCATCTGTAAATCTCTGCAGACTAGCTGACTTATCAGAGCCTTTGTTAGGCTTTCCCTAGTGTGGACATAGAGGATCTTACATGAGTGCTCATGTATTATTGAATTTATTAAACGAGTTGAGGAAAAGGGATAAAATGTGAGGCTTGCCGAGCATTTTATTCCTTTTCCTCAACAAGTTTAATAAATTTGATAATACATGAGCACGAATGCAAGATTCTATTTATCATATGACATTTAAAACGCATTTTATTCACGATTGTTTACAAAAATGTCAGCATTCCGACATTAGTAAACGTGACGTCGTTAAGGACGTCATACATGTAAGGTTACGGGACGTCTCTACCTTATTTGCATATTTAATCCACTAGTGGATTATCGAAAATATTACATGGCGTTAAGACACTCTCAGACACAACGTCATATGATAAATTCATGTATTGTTTCATAGTGCATAAATTTAATGCCTTTCTTGTCTGTAGAGTTCTAGGGAGCAAATTCTAAGAAGCCAGTCACAACAATTGTTATCTGCTTTGTTGTCTGCTGATTACTTTAAAGGTCTTTTTTTTTTTGGCAAACAGTGTGGACTCCAATCAGCACCTGATCAGGGTCCACACTGGTTGCCTGTATGCAAAAATATGTTTTAAAAGTTTGCAAGAATATGAAGCAGACAACATAAACAGACGAAATTTTCAGATGCAGTTTTCCATGACATCTTAAGGGGAATGGGAACACCTGGCTGATTTTTCTGCCATTTTTCAAAGGGAGACAACTTTCAGGCTTTCCTGTTCGCTTTTCTATAAACCCTGTCCTGCTGAAAAAGGGGTCTACTGTTAAAGAAAAGAATTTGCTCCTGAGGAGCAAATTCTTTACTTTAAGAGTTGACCCCTATTGACATGGGAGACAAAAATACATTTGCAGGAGTTGCCTCCCCTGAAGGCATTCCCATTCCCCTTAAGGGTTTAGAGTAGAAGCCCATTTTAAGGGTCTCAGTTCACAAGAAAGCAAAACAAAAGTCTTATAATTTGTCTCCTTTGTAAAAACACCATGATGGAAAATATAAAGTGTATCAATTCTGTCTTTTACAGAATATGATTCTCTTGCCAAAGTCATTCAGCAACAGCCGGACAGACAAGGAACTACACAGTAAGAGTTATTTCCCTCTATTTGTCATCATTTCATCCTGTCACAGGATAAAAGGAAGTTTTGTATGGGGGAAACAATACTTTTAACTGAAGAAGCAGTTTTAATGATTAAATGTCTTATGATCTATATACATGTATTTGGAGACCCATCCAGTATAATGCTTCGTTTTGTTTAAGAAATAGATCAGTTCTAGCAGTGAATTGTTGTCAGAGTAATAAACCTCAATTTGGAGGCCAATTGTAAAGTAAATCATTTCCATGAGTGATTTGTCTACTCAGAGCTGACCAACAAACTGATTTATTGTTCAACAACTATCACAATAGCGCTGATCTATTTTGATTCTAACAGATTTTAAATTGGTAATAATGTTGTTGTTACCATCAAATTCTCCCAATCTTTTGCCATTTATAGAAGACATCCTGTCAAAATTATTGTCTATAACACAGGCATTTAAGTCCTTTTGTAACCTTTTCAATGAGAGGAAATGATGTTTCAACATCTAACGTCAAAGAATCTATGAGTGACGTCATGAAACAGCGGCTTTTCGTGTCACGTTCTTCCGCCTTGTGATTTATTGTAGAATAAATCAGAGAATAAATTCATTATGATAACACACCCCTGCAACATAGTGCATCTTTTTTACCTCTCCAAAATGCCTACTTTCCTGTAGAAAATCTGTGATATTTTTCTTATTTATACTCCGAACATGGGTTGTGGATGCTTGTTAGAACCGCCCCATTGAGGCCATATTGAGTACCGACAACTTGTCTTGGAGCAGAAATAAGAAAAATATTCTATACCCCCTTAAACCTGTTTTCTCTATATAAAGGGGGGTGTTAATTTCATGATCTTGTTCACGTGATGACAGTTACTTTCCATTGCCTATATAGGCACCCTGTGTTAGAATTTGCATTATTGTTTACTGAGTGTTTTTCTTTGAAAAATTGAATTACTGAATGGAAGATGACAATGATTGCATCCAGCTGTGTTAGATCAGGAGCCAGTTGTTCAAAGCATCGTTAGCTTAACGAGCTTGTTAGTGGTCATATTGTTAATTGTTCTAGCAAGTTTAATATTCAAAATTTTGGTATTTTTGCTGAAAAAATGTGAGCAGCTTTTGCAAATGCAAAAGATGCTCACATTTTTTCAGCAAAAATAATAGCATGTTTGCCATAATAAATGATCAAAGTTTTAACGATGCGTTAACTAACGACATCATTGATTTTGAACAACTGGCCCCAGATTTATAAACCAAACTCCTTGCCTGTGCCTGCAGTAGTGTACACACTGTGATCAGTGTGAAACAGTAAGGCATTCAGTGAGGTCAGCTGTCCACTACATGTACTGTGTTGAAAGTTTCCTCAAAGTCTGCTTATTGTCTTGTAAACAGAGAAAATTCTGGCCAAAACAGCATATTCCCTTTTTAGCTCACCTGGGCCGAAGGCTCCAGGGGAGCTTATAGTATAGTGGGTCCTCCGTCGTCCGTCCGTCCGTCGTCCGTCCACACTTTTGAGCAGCTATATCTCTGTATCCTGCAGGCTGATCTCAATCATTTCTCACCTGTAGTATGCCTCTGGTGGGGCATTGATGACATAAACTTTTTTTTGAAATCGCTTTAAAACTTTGGTTCCTATGGCAACCACAAGGTCCCATAGACTTACTATGGGAAAATGCTTGTCATCACCGTAGCGCCTTCAGTTTTGATCGGATCTTTCTGAAACTTATATGTAAGGTGACTGGGGATAAAAACTCGGATAAGTTCGAAAACCGGCCAAGTCGGCCCATTTATCATAGAGTTACGTCCCTTTGATTGCTGAAAATGCCCATTTTCGACCTTGTCATCACCGTAGCCCCTTCAGTTTTGATCGAACTTACTGAAACTTATATGTTATGTTGCTGGGGATAAAACCTCGGATGAGTTCGAAAACCGGCCTAGTCCGCTTGTTTATCATAGAGTTACGTCCCTTTGATTGCTGAAAATGCCGATTTTTGACCTTGTCATCACCGTAGCCCCTTCAGTTTTGATCGGATCTCTCTGAAACTTATATGTAAGGTGGCTGTGGATAAAATCTCGGATGAGTTCGAAAACCGACCAAGTCGCCCCTTTTATAGTAGAGTAACGTCCCTTTGATTGCTGAAAATGCTGATTTTTGACCTTGTCATCACTGTAGCCCTTTCAGTTTTGATAGAATCTTTCTGAAACTTATATGTAAAGTGGCTGGGGATAAAATCTCGGATGAGTTCGAAAACCAGCCAAGTTGGTCCATTTATCACAGAGTAACGTCCCTTTGATTGCTGAAAATGCCGATTTTTGATTTTGTCATCACCGTAGCCCTTTGAGTTTTGATCGGATCTTTCTGAAACTTATATGCAAGGTGGCTGGGGATAAAGCCTCGGATGAGTTCGCATACGGGCAAAGGTGGCCTATTTATCATAGAGTTAGGTCCCTTTGATTGCTGAAAATGTTGATTTTTGACCTTGTCAACACTGTAGCCCCTTCAGTTTTGATCGGATCTTTCTGAAACTTATATGTGAGGTGGCTGGGGATAAAACCTCGGATGCGTTCGAAAACCGGCCAAGTTGCCCCAATAACTATATAGTTATGTCCCTTTGATGGCTGAAAATGTCGATTTTTAGCTCACCTGGGCCGAAGGCTCCAGGGGAGCTTTTAGTATAACTGGTCATCCGCCGTCCGTCGTCTGTCCGTCACCACCTTTGACCAGTTATATCTCTGCAGCCTGCAGGCTGATCTCAATCATTTCTTATCTGTAGCATGCCTTGGGTGGGGCAACGAAGAATTTAGGTTTTTATCAAAATTGATTGAAAACTTTGGTTGCTATGGCAATTCCATTTTCCCATAGACTTAAAATGGAAAATGCTTGTCATCACCGTAGCACCTTCAGTTTTGATCGGATCTTTCTGAAACTTATATGTAAGGTGGCTGAGGATAAAAGCTCTAATGAGTTCGAAAACCGGCCAAGTCGGCCCATTAATGATAGGGTTACGTCCCTTTGATTGCTGAAAATGCCGATTTTTGACCTTGTCATCACAATAGCCCCTTCAGTTTTGATCGGATCTTTCTGAAACTTATATGTAAGGTTACTGGGGATAAAAGCTCGGATGAGTTCGAAAACTGGCCAATTCCGCCTATTGATTATAGAGTTACGTCCCTTTGATTGCTGAAAATGCAGATATTTGACCTTGTCATCACCATAGCCCCTTCAGTTTTGTTCGGATCTTTCCGAAACTTATATGTAAGGTGGCTGGGGATAAAAACTTGGATGAGTTCGAAAACCGGCCTAGTTGGTCCATTTATCACAGAGTAACGTCCCTTTGATTGCTGAAAATGACGATTTTTGACCTTGTCATCACCGTAGCCCTTTTAGTTTTGATCGGATCTTTCTGAAACTTATATGTAAGATGGCTGGGGATAAAACCTTGGATGAGTTTGAATACCGGCCAAGTTGGCCCATTTATCATAGATTTACGTCCCTTTGATTGCTGAAAATGCCGATTTTTGACTTTGTCATCACCATAGCCCCTTCAGTTTTGATCGGATCTTTCTGAAACTTATATGTAAGGTGGCTGGGGGTAAAAACTTGGATGAGTTCGAAAACAGACCAAGTCGGCCCTTTTATCTTAGAGTAACGTCCCTTTGATTGCTGAAAATGACGATTTTTGACCTTGTCATCACCGTAGCCCTTTCAGTTTTGATCGAATCTTTCTGAAACTTATATGTTACGTGGCTGGGGATAAAATCTCGGATGAGTTCGAAAACCGGCCAAGTTTGTCCATTTGTCACAGAGAAACGTCCCTTTGATTGCTGAAAATGACGATTTTTGACCTTGTCATCACAGTAGCCCTTTCCGTTTTGATCGGATCTTTCTGAAACTTATATGTAAGGTGGCTGGGAATAAAACCTTGGATGAGTTCGAATACGGGCCAAGGTGGCCTATTTATCATAGAGTTAGGTCCCTTTGATTGCTGAAAATGTTGATTTTTGACCTTGTTATCACTGTAGCCCCTTTAGTTTTGATCAGATCTTTCTGAAACTTATATGTAAGGTGGCTGGGTACAAAACCTCGGATGAGTTAGAAAACCAGCCAAGTCGCCCCATTTACTATATAGTTATGTCCCTTTGATGGCTGAAAATGTCGATTTTTGACCTTGTCATCACCGTAGCCCCTTCAGTTTTGATTGGATCTTTCTGAAACTTATATGTAAGGTGACTGGGGATAAAACCTAGGATGAGTTCAAATAGTGGCCAAGTTGGCCCATTTATCATAGATTTACGTCCCTTTGATTGCTGAAAATGCCGATTTTTGACCTTGTCATCACCATAGCCCCTTCAGTTTTGATCGGATCTTTCTGAAACTTATATGTAAGGTGGCTGGGGATAAAAACTTGGATGAGTTCGAAAACCGACCAAGTTGGTCTATTTATCACAGAGAAACGTCCCTTTGATTGCTGAAAATCGCCCCATTTATCATAGATTTACGTCCATTTGATTGCTGAAAATGCCGATTTTTGAACTTGTCATCACCATAGCCCCTTCAGTTTTGATCGAATCTCTCTGAAACTTATATGTAAGGTGGCTGGGGATAAAAACTTGGATGAGTTCGAAAACCGGCAAAGTTGATCCATTTATCACAGAGTAACGTCCCTTTGATTGCTGAAACCTCAGGTGAGTTCGAATACCGGCCAAGTCGGCACATTTATCATAGAGTGACGTGCCTTTGATTGCTGAAAATGATTATTTTCGACATTGTCATCACTGCTGCCCCTTTAGTTTTGAACGGATCTTCATGAAACTTACAAACAAGGAAGTCAGGCAGAAAGCTTGGAGGAGTTTGAAAACTCTTGTTTTTGAACTTGTCATCACCATAGCCACTTCAGTTTAGATCAGATCTTCTTAGCAAGTCAGGAATAAAAGCTTGAATGAGTTTGAAAACCGGTGAGGTCAGCCTGTCTATCATAGAGTTACATTCTACTTGATTTTCAGAAAATGCTTACCCTGTCATAACCATGTCCTCCCATAAAACCTTCAGTAAAGGTTGGCACTTCCTTAAACTTTGAATCTGTTAGCTCAGGTGAGCGATACAGGACCAAGCTGGTTTGTGCATGACATGTCTCCATGGTCAGCTTGTTTAACCCTTTTTATACTGAATTATATACAGGAGCCCATTTCAAAATTTAGGGATATAAGGTATCAGGGTCAGATATTTTCAGAAATTTATTTAGAATATGGTTGAAATTTCTGCAAACAGTGATGGCTGTGATCAGACGCCACTTTTTATGATGTCTGATCTGGGCCTGAACCGTTTACCAATGTCCTGTTTTGGAGTTTCTGGTATTCACCATATTTGCATTATTTGCTGGCTCCCAGCTTGCACATTGTCAATATTGGAAAAACAGGTAACCAGACCCCCCTGACCTTTTCAAGGTCAGGGGGGTCTGGTTACCTGTTTTTCCAACACTGATAACCTTCAGACTAGGAACCAGCAGATAATGCAAATAAGGTGAATAAAATGGGTTATGACAGGAAGGATAAGCATGGCAAGATCAGGGTGTTAGTTGTATGGTTCAATATGTCTGACAAATTCATTTTGATGCAATAACAGTGCATATACTTCCTTTTATTGCAGAAAGTTAGAACTACTAGGTGAAGAACTCTCAAATTTAGAAGAAACTAAACAGACTTTAGAACAAAAGGTGATTTTTTGTCATTTTGTGGTGCTGTCTACATTTGTGAGGTCCTGGCAAGCTGGGTTTGGTTGTATAAATGCATGGTTAACCGTTAGCTTAACAAACTTGTTAGTGGTCAGACTGTTAATAGTTATAGCAAGTATAGTATCTATCACTCTGGTATTTTGCTTGAAAAATGTGAGTAACTTTGAAAAATGCGAGTAGTTTTTACAAATGCAAAAGCTACTCAAACTTTTTTTCTGACAGCAAAAATATTAATAGGGTTTTAATGATCAAAATCTTAATAATATATTTACTAACAATATCTTTAGTTTTGAAGAACTGGACCCTGTTCACTTCAGGGGAATGGATACACCTTCAGGGGAGGCAACTCCTGCAAAAGTATCTTTGTTTCCCATGTCAATAGGGGTCAACTCTTAAAGGAAAGGATTTGCTCCTAAGGAGCAAATTCTTTCCTTTAAGAGTATAATCCCTTTTTCAGTGGGGCACAGCTTTTAGAAAAGTGAACAGGAAGTCCCAAAAGTTGTCTCCCTTTAAAAATCTACCAGGTGTTCCCATTCCCCTTAAATTCTGGTCAGTCTTTGATCTAATAGTTTCCAGTGCAGATACTGTCACTGGTTTCTGAAGTTGACTCTTCTGTCTCTGGATTTTGATAATTCCATTTTAGCAAGTAATGGAATCCATAGCTCCAGACAAAGAAGCCTCTGTGGTGTAGTGGTTATGCTACTTGCCTTGTAAACCAGGATCGCAGGATCTATCCCGGGCTTCTCCAGACTTCCGGATGAGTCTTTAAACCAAGGTCCCATCTCCATATGACTCTAAGCTGTTGATGGGACATAAAACTCAAACACTCACTATGGTGGGTTTAGTAAAAATTAGTAACAGAATGGCAAACTGTGTTAATCCTGAAAAGACCGTTCTTATGAGCGGTGTCATCAAGATCTTATATAGGTATGGTGTACAGGGTTGAATGGGTTAGTTGGTTGATTTGAGGTTTAACGTCCCCGTCAACACTGTAAAGGTCATTTTGGAGACGTTGCTTCCAATTTTGTGGGAGTTTTACCCGACATTGAGATGAAATGACATCTCAAGCCCTGTCGCCCAATGAAACCAATAGGGTTTATTAGCATGGATGGTCCTCCTCGCACCACGGTTCCTGGACAGGCTTAGATCCTCTAAGCGGTTTACCAGTACTAGTGTGCAGGCCGGAATCAGCTCTGCCTGGAAGCTCATGCAGCCTATATATTTCTTCAAGCCCCTATAGGCGGGGGCCGTGGGTTGAATGGGTTAAATGACATCTGCAGGTGTTGAATCAGCTGAAGAGGAAGAAAAATATATTTCTTGTCTACCCTAACCACAGTTTGTATGCCTGGTGGAAAGGGCATACAGTGTTACCTTTGTCTGTCCATTCGTCTCCATCCACATCAGCATCCATGTTTGAGCTGGCGTTAGCAATTTGTGTTTCTGTTTTCTTAAAGGGAATGGGTACAGCTTCAGGGGAGGCAACTCCTGAAAAAGTGTTTTTGTCTCCCATGTCAATAGGGGTCAACTCTTAAAGGAAAGAATTTGCTCCTGAGGAGCAAATTCTTCCCTTTAAGAGTAGACCCCTTTTTCAGTGGGACAGGGCTTATAGAAAAGTGAACAGGAAGTCCCTAAAGTTGTCTCCCTTTGAAAAATAGTGGTAAAATCTGCCAGGTGTTCCCATTGCCCTTAAGTGCACTACCAGGTGGAGGCATCTGTGTCCTTTGGACACGTTTCTAGTGTAAAGTAATTTCTAAACAAGAGGCTCATGGGCCACTATGCTCACCAGAGCTCAGGTGGGCACTGCCCAATGGCAGCCATGTATTTTAATATGATATCATTTTAATCTACCAAATGAACCCCCATGTCCAAATTAGCACCTATGTGGACTCAGTATCTGAAACATTAGGCCTTTCATGAAGTAGAGGGGGTGGGGCATGGAACCCTGGTTGGTATCACTAAATGCCTCTTATCATAAGGAACAAGAATATATATGGTTTAGCAGTGGGGATCTGTAAGGCCTCTTAAGTGGTGGAGGGGTTGGGGCATTCCCTGTTGATCCCAGGAAAGCCCAAGATTATTGTCCCTAAATGTGTCTTATCATAAGGACCAAGTATATATATGGTTTAGGGGTGGGAATCTGAACGTTTTCTGAGATTTGAGGCCCTTTTATGAAGTGGAAAGGATAGGAATGCGGACCCCCCTACAGTAGGTGTGCTAATAATAAGGAACAAAAACATATATGATTATGGGGTGGGGATTTGAATGGTTTCTGAAATATAAAGACTTTTATGAAGTGGAAGGGCGGGGCACATTGCCATAGCACAAAGAGACCCCCAGGTTGGTGTGATTGAACAAGTCTTATCATAAGGAACAAGTATTTGGTTTAGGGGTGGGAATCTGACTTATTTCTGAGATATATGGCTTTTAATAGAGTAAAGCGATGGGGCATGGCCTGGGCATGCCCTGGGGACTCCCAAGCTGGTGTCACTGAATGCATCTTATCATAAGGAAGATGAATATATATGGTTTA
The DNA here is from genome assembly GCA_963580285.1 of Lucinisca nassula. Lineage (NCBI taxonomy): Eukaryota > Metazoa > Mollusca > Bivalvia > Lucinida > Lucinidae > Lucinisca > Lucinisca nassula. The sequence continues at coordinate 135,055,284 of OY757016.1, read as the reverse complement.
GGGTGGGGCTAAGAACAGTTTCTGAGATATAAGGCCTTTTGTGAAGTGGAGGGGTGGGGCAAGGCCCCGGGAGACTCCCAGATATTGTGAGATTATGAAATGGAGGGGGTGGGGCATGGCCCTAGCACATCCCTGGGGACCCCCAGGTTGGTGTCACTGAATGTGTCTTATCATAATGAACAAGAATATATATGGTTTAGGGGTGAGGATCTGAACAGTTTCTGAGATATATGGCCTTTTGTGAAGTGAAGGGGTGGGGCAAGGCCCCGGCGCACCATGAGTACCCCTAGGTTGGTATCAATGAATGTGTCTTATCATAAGGATCAAGAATAAACATGGTTTAGTGGCGGGAATCTGTAAGGTTTCCGAGATATTGGGCCTTTTATGAAATGGAGGAGGTGGGGCATGGCCCCGGCGCATCCCGCGGACTCCCAGGTTGATGTCATTGAATGGGTCTTATCATAAGGAACAAGAATATATATGGTTTAGGGGTGGGGATCTGAATGGTTTCCAAGATATTGGGCCTTTTATTAAGTGGAGGGGGTGGGGCATGACCTCGGCGCATCCCTGAGGACCCCCAGGTTGGTGTCACTGAATGCGTCTTATCAATAGGGACAAGAATATATATGGTTTAGGGGTCGGGATCTGAATGTTTTCTGTGACATGTGGCCTTTTATGAAGTGGAGGGGGTGGGGCATGGACCCTCAGGTTGGCATAAAAGCATATGGCTGAGAGAAGTTTACTCAAGAAACATTTCTATAAAAGTTTTGTCAAAATATCTGTAATGACTTGGCATTGAATGCCATTTTTCAATTTTCCCTATTATAAGTCTATGGAAACTCAATCCCCCAGCCCAAGGATGCTAGAGATAAAATTTGGGCCCAATAGGCCCATTGGCTTCAGAGGAGAAGATGTTTAAAAGTGTTGACGTCACATGACTACGCAGACGGACAACTGCCTATCCTATAAGCTCCCCCGGAGCCTTCGGCTCACAACCTGGCACTCTTGACACACCCTTTGAAATGAACTGCTATATTCTATTCTGACAGTTGAAAGCTGGCTTATAAGCCTAACTAGAGAAACACATCCACTGCTGGCTTCTACACAGCCAAAGCGGTTGCCCTCCAGTAGACAGTGAGATGCCAACAAGCATCATAAGCAGAGCCTACCTCAGCTGAAATGGTTGAAGAAGCACAACAGTCGATAATTAAGGGATAATTTTCCTTAATTTTGTCAGAAACGTTTGTTGTGGGTACTTGTTAGAATTGCTGTGATATATGTTTTTATGGAGAAATAAGAAAAATTATGCCAAAATTATCCTCATTACTCCTCTATGTCTGCCAGCTTTGGTAGCTGAGTTGGATGCATGTCTTAACTGGTGATCAGGAGGTTCCAAATTCTTTTGTGGAGAGTGATCAATAAATCTTTTTATGCCCCCGCCATTCGAAGAATGGTGGAAAGGGCATATATCGTTGCCCCTGTCCGTGCGTCCGTGTGACCGAAACTTAAACGCAGTCAATAATTTCCTTATTTCTTGATGGATTTTAAAATTACTGGGCAGAAATGTTAACCATCATGAGACGACGTGTCACGTGCAAAACCCAGGTCCGTACCTCCAAGGTCAAGTAGAGGTCAAAGGTCAAAAAAGGGTCCAAAACTTAAACGCAGTCAATAACTTCCTTATTTCTTGATGGATTTTAAAATTACTGGGCAGAAATGTTAACCATCATGAGACGACGCGTCACGTGCAAAACCCAGGTCCGTACCTCCAAGGTCAAGGTCATACTTAGAGGTCAAAGGTCAAAAAAGGGTCCAAAACTTAAACGCAGTCAATAACTTCCTTATTTCTTGATGGATTTTAAAATTACTTGGCAGAAATGTTAACCATCATGAGACGACGTGTCACGTGCAAAACCCAGGTCCGTACCTCCAAGGTTAAGGTCATACTTAGAGGTCAAAGTTCAAAAAAGGGTCCGAAACTAAAACACAGTCAATAACTTGCTTATTTTTGCATGGATTTTGAAATTACTTTGAAGAAATGTTAACCATCATGAGATGATGTGTCACATGCAAACCCAGATCTGTACCTCCAAGGTCAAAGTCATACTTAGAGGTCAAAGATAAAAAAAAATGGTCCGAAACTTAAACACAGTCAATAACTTTCTTATCTCTGGATGGATTTTGAAATTACTTGGCAGAAATGTTGGCCATCATGAGACAATCCGCCTCACACAAAACCACGGTCCTTACCTCCAAGGTCAAGGTCATACTTAGAGGTCAAATGTGAAAAAGGGTCCAAAACTTAAACACGGTCAATAACTTTCTATGGATGAATACGAACATAGTCATATTTTCAGGCGGGGGCATCCGTGTCCTATGGATGCATTTCTAGTCTATCATTCTTTCCTTTCTGTTGATTCAAGAAGGACATTTCCCTTCTGTTGATTCAAGAAGGACATTTCCCTTCTGTTGATTCAAGAAGGACATTTCCCTTCTGTTGAATTAAGAAGGACAGTTGTCAGTTTCTGGCAAAAGAATATGCACCGGCCCCCGCCCATAGGGGCTTGAAGAAATATATGGGCTGCATGATGCTTCCACGCAGAGCTTAATCTGGCCCGCACACTTGTACTGGTAAACCGCTTAGAGGATCTAAGCCTGTCCAGGAACCGCGGTGCGAGGCGGACCGTCCATGCTAATAAACCCTATTGGTTTCATTGGGCGACAGGGCTTGAGATGTCATTTCGTCTCAATGTCGGTACAAGTCCCACAAAATTGGAAGCAATGTCTCCAAAATGACCTTTACAGTGTTGACGGGGACGTTAAACCTCAAATCAAACAAACAAAGAATATGCACTGTACTTGTTAACAGCTTGAGTCTGCCCAGGAAAAGTGTAGTTAGGTAGTGACTGGCTCAACATAACCTTAATAGTGTTGACTGGGCCATTAAAGTCCAAACCAAACAAATAAAATAAAACATAACCTGCCTGCTGTAACCAGGCGAAAATGCCAAGCACAGCAAATTTCCCTTACCAATTGTTGTACCAAAATATGACAAAGAAGTACAAGTCTGGTAAGATATATACATGTGTATTGTACATGTAATAATTTGAAAAGTGTTTTGGTCAGGTTGTTTGAAGCTTTTGTATAATATCATAAAAGTTCCTTTGTTTCTCTATTTCAGCTTGATTTAAGACGAAAACAGTTCCATGTTTTGATCTCATCTATCCATGAACTGCAGAGAATACTGGAAGGTAAGTTAACCCTTGTCCTGCTGAGCCCAGATATGCCTTACCTTTCAAACAATGTAGATCCAGATCAGATGGCTTCTGAAGAAGCCATCTGATTAGGATCTACATTGTTTATCATTCAGATTGTGAATTTGTTGCAATAATTTGAATCAAGTAGTCTGATTGGCTGATAATCAGTAGTGGGTGTGGCATATATAAATATTCAGCAGGACAAAGGTTAAACCTTGTTCTGCTGAACACGACAACCTCTATCTTTGCAAACAGTGTAGTTCCAGATCAGATGGCTTCCTCTGAAGAAGCCATCTGATCAGGATCTACACTGTTTGTCAGGGCACCGCCCATAGGGGCTTGGAGAAATAGATTTGGCTGCATGGTCCTTTCATGCAGACTTGACTGCACAGGAGTCCTGGCAAACCGCATAGAAGGTCTAAGCCTGCCCAGGCAAAGATGTGCGAGTCGGACCGTCCATGCATATAAACCCTATTGGTTTCATGGGTTGGCAGGGCTTGAGATGTCATTTCATCCCAATGTCGGGTAAAAGTCCCATAAAATTGGAACCAGCATCTCCAAAATGACCTAAATAGTGTTGACGAGGACATTAAGCCCCAAATTAAACAAACAAACACTGTTTGTCATGCAGTTTGTGAAATGAGTGAATACATTATGTAAAGTAATCTGATTGGTTGATAGCCAGAAATGGGTGTGGCTAAATCAGTTTATTCAGCAGGATACGGGTTAAAGTGAATGTCAGACAAAGTTTGGCAATATTTTTCAAGGGAGACAACTTTTGTGACTTCTTGTTTGCTTTCCTATAAACTGACCACACCTTTGAAGGCATGAATTTGCTTTCGCCTTCTCATTCTTGAATTATCTGCCCTTGATGCATGTGAAAAAAGTTTTTGGCCCATAGCTTTTTTAGTATATGGAATAGATGGATGAACTTCACATAAAAAAAACAGCACTTAAGATAGCATATTGTGGCAAAAGAATGGCACTGTGGCCATTCCAAAGAGCTATTGTACTTCCCCTGGCATTTAGGTTGGACTCTTTCCACATTTGCGTTTTAAGAGCTAAACCATATATATATTCTTTTTACCTTATGGTAAGACACATTCAATAATACCAACCGGGGTCTGCCTGGGCTATGCCCCACCCATTCCACTACATGAAAGGCCTAATATTTCAAATGCAGAGTCCACATGGGTGTTCTATTGAGCGTGGGGTTTCATTTGGGAGACTTTGTAATCGGTAGATTATAATCAGATCTTGCTAGATTTTGAAATGTTAACCATCATGAGGTGATGTGTCATGCACAAGACTGGTCGTTACCCTAAGGTCAAGGTCATCCTTACAGCCGATTACTTGCCAAGGGCATATATTGCGCCACTTGTGGAGCTCTTGTTGTTAAAGTTTCTGAAATGCTCCTATCTCTGTAACTGCCAGGGCCTAATTCATCTAAAGCATGGTTAGCTTAACGAACTCACTTGTGGTCAAAATGTTAACAGTACAATATTTGATGCAATGGTATTTTTGCTGAAACTAGAACTGTCAGAGGATCTGACTATAGCCCCGCTATAGCCCTGTCAGAGGAGAAAGACTCATGAATTAAAGGTAAAGACTTGTGAGAGGGTTAAATCCCTAACAAGGTACCTACGCCTTATAGACTTTTCACGTTATTAGATCTGAAAACCAGTCTAAGTTAAAAAATAAGTTTTGGATAATGAAAAAAGCACATGCACATCTTCAGACCTATATGAAAACACCTGTTAAGTTTCAAAAGGATTGACTTAGAACTGTAAGAGGAGTTGCGATCACAAGGTAGCTACTCCCTATACATTTTAACATTAGTAGATCTCAAAAATTGTCTAAGTTAAAAAAGGTGAAATAAGTGAAAAAAATTATTTAAGGCTAATGAAAAAAGAATATGCACATCTTCAGACCTATATGAAAACACCTGTAAAGTTTCAAAAGGATTGACCTAGAACTGTAAGAGGAGTTGCGGTAACAAGGTAGCTACTCCCTATACATTTTAACATTAGTAGATCTCAAAAATTGTCTAAGTTAAAAAAGGTGAAATAAGTGAAAAAAATTATTTAAGGATAATGAAAAAAGAATATGCACATCTTCAGACCTATATGAAAACACCTGTAAAGTTTCAAAAGGATTGACCTAGAACTGTAAGAGGAGTTGCGGTAACAAGGTAGCTACTCCCTATACATTTTAACATTAGTAGATCTCAAAAATTGTCTAAGTTAAAAAAGGTGAAATAAGTGAAAAAAATTATTTAAGGATAATGAAAAAAGAATATGCACATCTTCAGACCTATATGAAAACACCTGTAAAGTTTCAAAAGGATTGACCTAGAACTGTAAGAGGAGTTGCGGTAACAAGGTAGCTACTCCCTATACATTTTAACATTAGTAGATCTCAAAAATTGTTTAAGTTAAAAAAGGTGAAATAAGTGAAAAAAATTATTTAAGGATAATGAAAAAAGAATATGCACATCTTCAGACCTATATGAAAACACCTGAAAGTTTCAAAAGGATTGACCTAGAACTGTAAGAGGAGTTGCGGTAACAAGGTACCCACTATCAAATATTACAGACAGACAGACAGACTGACTGACAGACAGACAGACAGACAGACGGAATTCCGGACAAGCCAAATCCAATATAGCCCCCACTTTTTCAAAGCGGGGCTATAAAAAATGTGAGTAGTTTTTGCATACTAGTAAAAAAATTTTTGGCAAAAATATTAAAACAGTAGTACATGTATATTTACCATATTAAATGGTCAAAGAGCAATATGTTTCATTAATTTTGAACAACTTGGTTAAAAACAGAAAAAAAAATTGAGAACTTTTTACAGAATTTCAAAGCCGGCCTCGGTAGCTCAGGGGGATGCGCGTCTGACTGGTGATCAGGAGGATGCGGGTTTGACACCTGCCGGGGTCGGCAACATTCTTTCAAGGAGATCGATCATGAAATCTTTTCTACCGTCATTCTCTCCCTTCCACTGATTCAAGAAGGGCAGTTGTCAGTTTCTGGCGAAAGAATGCACTTTACTGGTAAACCACTTAGATTTAAGCCTGCCCAGGAAAGTGTGGCTAGGTAAAGATGACCTAGTGTTGACTGGGCCGTTATACTCTAATACAAATAAACAAAAGTACAGAATTTCAAAATTTTGTTTTTAAAAAAATCAGCTATGATTTATGCTTCTTTATTTCAGATGATGAAGCTGACGAGAGAACAGACGAAAGTGCTAGTGAAATGGACACAAGCTGATAGTTTAATGTTTTGTGACTGTTTTATGGTGCCAGATCTCGTGTGAGGCTTAATTACAGTCGGCCCTCTTTATACCAAAATTCGATATAACGACAAAACATGTTATAATGACAGTTATAGTGGAACAAATTCTTAGCTCAGAATGAAACGATTAATGAAGCTATTCATGAAAATTGTAATTATTTGATATTCCAAGAAACAACTGTTGTTGATATTTGTTGGAAATGGACACAAGCTGATAGTTTAATGTTCTGTGACTTTTTAGCTCACCCTCACGTAGTGATGAGGTGAGCTTTTGGGATCACTTTTTGTCCGTCGTGCGTCTGTGCGTCCGTGCGTAAACAATTTCTTCAAACGACATCTCCTCCTAAACCACTGAGCGGATTTTGACCAAACTTCACAGGAATGATCCTTAGGTGGTCCCCTTTCAAAGTTGTTCAAATGGTTCCGGTCCGTTGCACATATAGGTCACAGGAGCCAAAAATAGATTTTTTTTCACCAAAAACTTAAAAAATCTTCTTCTCTGAAACTGCATGGCCCAGGTCTTTGATATTTGGTATGAAGCTTCATCTAGTGGACCCCTACCAAGATTGTTCAAATTATAGTGCTGGGGCCAAAAATGCCCCCGCCCCGGGGCCCTTTGGTTTTACATGGGCTTATATAGGGAAAATCTTTAAAAATCTTCTTCTCTGAAACTGCAAGGCCCAGGTCTTTGATATTTGGTATGAATCTTCATCCGGTGGACCCCTACCAAGATTGTTCAAATTAAAGTGCTGGGGCCAAAGATGCCCCCGCCCCGGGGCCTTTTGGTTTTACATGGGCTTATATAGGGAAAATCTTCTTCTCTGAAACCACAAGGCCCAGGTCTTTGATATTTGGTATGAAGCTTCATCTTGTGGACCCCTACCAAGATTGTTCAAATTATAGTGCTGGGGCGAAAAATGCCCCCGCCCCGGGGCCCTTTGGTTTTACATGGGCTTATATAGGGAAAATCTTAAAAAATCTTCTTCTCTGAAACTGCAAAGCCCAGGAATTTGATATATGGTATGAAGCTTCATCTAGTGGACCCCTACCAAGATTGTTCAAATTATAGTGCTTGGACAAAAAATGCCTCCGCCACGGGGCCCTTTGGTTTTACATAGGCTTATATAGGGAAAATCTTTAAAAATCTTCTTCTCTGAAACCACAAGGCCCAGGTCTTTGATATTTGGTATGAAGCTTCATCTAGTGGACCCCTACCAAGGTTGTTCAAATTATAGTGCTGGGGCCAAAAATGCCCCCGCCCCGGGGCCCTTTGGTTTTACATAAGCTTATATAGGGAAAATCTTTAAAAATTTTCTTCTCTGAAACCACAAGGCCTAGGACTTTGATATTTGTGTGAAGCTTCATCTAGTGGACCCCTACCAAGATTGTTCAAATTTTAGTGCTGGGACAAAAAATGCCCCCGCCACGGGGCCCTTTGGTTTTACATTGGCTTATATAGGGAAAATCTTTAAAAATCTTCTTCTCTGAAACCACAAGGCCCAGGTCTTTGATATTTGGTATGAAGCTTCATCAAGTGTACCCCTAGCAAGATTGTTCAAATTATAGTGCTGGGGCCAAAAATGCCCCCCGCACCGGGGCCCTTTGGTTTTACATAGGCTTATATAGGGAAAATCTTTAAAAATCTTCTTCTCTGAAATCACAAGGCCGAGGACTTTGATATTTGGTTTGAAGCTTCATCTAGTGGACCCTTACCAAGATTGTTGAAATTATAGTGCTGGGACAAAAAATGCCCCCGCCACGGGGCCCTTTGTTTTAACATTGGCTTATATAGGGAAAATCTTTAAAAATCTTCTTCTCTGAAACCATAAGGCCCAGGTCTTTGATATTTGGTATGAAGCTTCATCTAGTGGACCCCTACCAAGATTGTTCAAATTATAGTGCTGGGGCCAAAAATGCCCCCGCCCCGGGGCCCTTCGGTTTTACATAGGATTATATAGGGAAAATCTTTAAAAATCTTCTTCTCTGAAACCACAAGGCCCAGGACTTTGATATTTGGTATGAAGCTTCATCTAGTGGATCCCTACCAAGATTGTTCAAATTATAGTGCTGGGACAAAAAATGCCCCCGCCACGGGGCTCTTTGGTTTTACATTGGCTTATATAGGAAAAATCTTTAAAAATCTTCTTCTCTGAAACCACAAGGCCCAGGTCTTTGATATTTGGTATGAAGCTTCATCTAGTGGACCCCTACCAAGATTGTTCAAATTATAGTGCTGGGGCCAAAAATGCCCCCGCCCCGGGGGCCTTTGGTTTTACATAAGCTAATATAGGGAAAATCTTTAAAAATCATCTTCTCTGAAACCACAAGGCCCAGGACTTTGATATTTGGTATGAAGCCTCATCTAGTGGACCCCTACCAAGATTGTTCAAATTATAGTGCTGGGGCAAAAAATACCCCCGTCCCGGGGCCCTTTGGTTTTACATAGGCTTATATAGGCAAAATCTTTAAAAATCTACTTCTCTGAAACCGCTAGGCCCAGGTCTTTGATATTTGATGTGTAGCTTCATCTAGTGGACCTTTTCCAAGATTGTTCAAATAATAGCCTTTGTTGATGTTTGGTATGAAGCTTCACCTTTAAGACCTCCCTCAACATTATGCACATTAAAGCCCTGGGGCCAATAATGGCCCTCTCTGGGGACCACTTGTTACACTATGGATCAGGTGAGCGATCCAGGGCCATCATGGCCCTCTTGTGTTTTATATTAGGATCACTTTTTGTCTGTCATCCGTGCGTAAACAATTTTTCAAACGACATCTCCGTCTAAACCACTGATTGGATTTTGACCAAACTTCACAGGAATGACCCTTAGGTGGTCCCCTTTCAAAGTTGTTCAAATAGTTCCAGTCCGTTGCACATATAGGTCACAGGAGCCAAAAATAGATTTTTTCACAGAAAACTTAAAACTTAAAAAATCTTCTACTCTGAAACCGCAAGGCCCAGGTCTTTGATATTTGGTATGAAGCTTCATCTAGTGGACCCCTACCAAGATTGTTCAAATTATAGTGCTGGGGCCAAAAATGCCCCCGCCCCGGGGCCCTTTGGTTTTACATGGGCTTATATTGGAAAAACTTCAAAAATCTTCTTCTCTGAAACCACAAGGCCCAGGTCTTTGATTTTTGGCATGAAGCATCATCTAGTGGACCCCTACCAAGATTGTTCAAATTATAGTGCTGGGGCCGAAAATGCCCCCACCCTGGGGCCCTTTGGTTTTACATGTTGCTTATGTAGGGAAAATCTGTAAAAATCTTATTCCCTGAAACCGCAAGGCTCAGGTCTTTCATATTTGATATGAAGCTTCATCTAGTGGACCCCTACCAAGATTGTTCGAATTATAGTGCTGGGGCCAAAAATGCCTCCGCCCTGGGTCCCTTTGGTTTTACATGGGCTTATATAGGGAAATCTTTATAAATCTTCTTCTCTGAAACTGCAAGGCCCAGGTCTTTGCTATTTGGTATGAAGCTTCATCTAGTGGACCCCAGGATACCAAGATTGTTCAAATTATAGTGCTGGGGCCAAAAATGCCCCCGCCCCGGGACCCTTTGGTTTTACCAAGGCTTATGTAGGGAAAATCTTTAAAAATCTTCTCTGAAAGTGCAAGGCCCAGGTCTTTGATATTTGGTATGAAGCTTCAGCTAATGGACCTCTACCAAGATTGTAAAAATTATAGCCCTGCGGCCAAAAATGCCCTTTTGTTTTACATAGACTTATATAGGGAAAATCTTTAAAAATTTTCTTCTGTGAAACCACAAGGCCTAGGTCTTTGATATTTGGTGTGAAATTTCATCTAGTGGACCTCTATCAAGATTGTTCAAATTATAGCCCTGGGGCCAGAAATGCCCCCGCCCCGAGACCCTTTGGTTTTACATTGGGAAATCTTTAAAAATCTTCTCTGAAACTGCAAGGCCCATGTCTTTGATATTTGGTATGGAGCTTCATCTAGTGGACAATTATAGCCTTTGTTGATATTTGGTATGAAGATTCACCTTTTTAGACCTCCCTCAACATTATGCACATTATAACCTTGGGGTCAATAATGGCCCTCCCTATGGATCAGGTGAGCGATCCAGGGCCATCATGGCCCTCTTGTTTACAGTGCCAGATCTCTAGTGAGGCTATTACACATAAACCTCATTACAGTCAAAGTAGAAGTAAAACAAAGATCAGGAATTGATACAATTAACTTACTCCACCCATAAAATACACCAAAGGGAAAGAAATACAAACATTAAGTGACCAGACCATAATGGAAACCTAAACAAAGGAAGGCCCTAAGGACAGTTACTTTCCCACAAAATGGCCATATGGCCATCCATAATTAAAAGACACAAGTGATACACACAGTAAGTAACAAACAACAACGTAAATAAATCGCCACAGAAGAGCCGCCTTGGAACGGCCAGTGGAAGATTTCCACTGGGGGGGCTTAAATCGATTTTACGTGGCCACAATCCTCGCCCTTACTTTATAATCCTCTTTATACCCACATTCGATATAATGACAAAACATGTTATAACGACAGTTTTAATGGAACGAATCCTTAGCTCAGAATGAGTTGATTAATGAAGCTATTCATGAATATTGTAATTATTTCTTACTCCAAGAAACAAATGTTGTGGATATTTGTTAGAATCGCCTCGGCGAGGTGATTCTAACAAATGTCCACGACATTTGGTTTTTGGAGTGAGATAAGGGTAAAGTCCTTTATTACCTATTATACTACTTCTTTTTGTGATTCTTTACAGCGGAAAATTGGCTATAGTGGCAAATTGTTAACAAATGTCCACGACATTAGTTTCTTGGAGTGATATAAGGAAAAAGTCCTTTATTACCTATTATACTACTTCTTTTTGTGATTCTTTATAGCGGAAAATTGGCTATAGCGACAAATTGTTAGGGAACATACACTGCCGTTATAGTGTGGGTCCTCTGTATAAATCACAATTTCTGATATAACATGGTTGACACTTGGAGTACTGTGTTTGTTGTTTTCAAACAAAAGATGTAGTGACTATATAGAAAAATATGGTTGCTTTTTGTCATGCCTACTTTAAGCATGGCGTGATATAGGAGTCTGGTCTTCTGTCTGTTCGTCAAGCTGTCAGCATTTGCAACCACCCTAACTTTCATCCTTATGTTCAAGTACATTTCTCAAAAGCTATGGAAAATGGATTAATGATACTCTGTACAAACTAGCATCTAGTTTTTGTTTGTTTGATTTGAGGTTTAACGTCACCGTCAACACTGTAAAGGTCATTTTGGAGACATTGCTTCCAATTTTGTGGGACTTTTACTCGACATTGAGATGAAATGACATCTCAAGCCCTGTCGCCCAATGAAACCAATAGGGTTTATAAGCATGGACGGTCCGACTCGCACCGCTTTGCCTGGGCAGGCTTAGATCCTCTAAGCAGTTTACCAGTTCTTGTGTGCGGGTCGGTTTCAGCTCTGCGTGGAAGCATCATGCAGCCCATCTATTTCTTCAAGCCCTGATGGGCAGGGGCCGACTAGCATCTAGGGATTGCAACTTCAATGCAAGCATCTATAATTGACCTTGACCTACATTTCGTCTTTCACCGTCCTTGTCAACTTTTGCAACCACCCTAACCTACACCCATATATCCATTTCTCAAGAACTATGAGAGTTTCATTAATGATAAGTGGTACAAATTTGCACTTAGGGATGGCAACTTTAATGCAAGCATCTATATTTGAGCTTGACCTACATTTCATGGTTCACTGACTTTATGAACTATTTTATCCACCCTAGCTGTTACCCTAATGTTCAAGCCCATTTCGATACTTGGTACAAAATGCAAACATCCATATTTGACCTTGACCTACATTTTATGCTTCACTGACTTTGTGATGATGATGATTTCGTGTTTAACAACGCGTCAACCCTCTTTTTGGGTCATAAGCGTCAAGGGGTAAATGGTTGATGAACACGGACTTTGTGAACTTTAGCATCAACCCCAGCTAGGGTTTTTCTCTCCCATCCACTGATTCAAGATCAGCAGTTGTCAGTATGTGGACTATACTGGTTAACCATTTAACCAGAAAAACTGTGATTATCTCTGCAAGAAAACCCTCAGATAACAGATTGCATTTTCAGAATCTTTTCTTTATTTTCCAAACCAGATTTCAGGAAAAAATGTCACAATAGGGTGTGAAATTATTAAGCCCAAAAGTCCCATAAGGGTTATCTACATTGATTCAAAAGAGTTTATGGATAATCAAATGGGCCCCGTCAAGCGAATTTTGGTACTTATCGCCTATGCGAGCAGCGAAGGTTCAGGTGAGCCTCCGCCAGAACCTTCGCTGCTCGCTCATACAAGCAGTGAATCAAGAGGAACCTTCAGACAGAAAGCCATATCCCTGGCCCCTCTGAATGGCTGGGCATGCACAGTTAAATTTTGTCATGAATCAAGAGGAACCTTCAGACAGAAAGCCATATCCCTGGCCCCTCTGAATGGCTGGGCATGTGCAGTTAAAATTTGTCATGACGGAATGCTCGAAGACACAAATTCGCTTGGCGGGGCTCAGATAATATCAGAACAGTGGACACTTGCTGTAATGACAGTATTTGTGCCCTAACATTTTGCCACTATTAAGAATCCCAATAACGGGCCTCCGTGGCCTAGTGGATAAGAGCGCTGACTCTTAGTCATTAGGTCTCTCACCGCCGTAGGTTCGAGCCTCGCTCGGGCCACGTGTGAGACGCCAAGTTCTGCAACGGAAGGTCAGGTGGTTTTTCTCCGGGTACTCCAGTTTTCGCCCACCTCTGATTAACGATCGGCTCGATATGAGTGAAATAATCTTGAAAGGGCCGTAAAACCCAAACCAAAAAAAAAAAAAAAAAAAAGAATCCCAATAAGTTGTAGTCTCCAAGAAATGAGAAGCCCCCCATGGTGTAGTGGTTTTGCTACTTGTCTCATAAACCAGGGGTCATTGGTTCGATCCCAGGCTTCTCCAGATGTGGATGAGTCTTTAAACTTGGTCCTGTCTCTGAATGTCTCCGTATGACCTAAGCTGTTGGTGGGACTTAAAATTCAAAAACGCACACACAATACTGCAAGAAACAAATGTGGACATTTATTAGAATCACCTCAGGTGAGGTGATTCTAATATATGTCCACATTTGTTTCTTGGTGTATTAGATACAATATTTTTGAATATCTCCATGGCTGAGGATTCATTCCATTACAGTTGTTGTTAAATTGAATGTGGGTACAGTGAGAGTTGACTATTGTTTCTGAAACATACTGTGGATAAAGGATTTAAAGAAATAAAAGATGGTTATAGAAAATAGTTTGTTTATTCTTTCAAACAATCTTTGCACTTCTTGTTCAAAACAGCCAAGTCTATATATGGTATATGATGAGAACTAAATATTGGGACACTGCACTATCATCAGGTATGTTGTAATTATCCCCCGAAAAATCAAGATGAATGGATACACCTTTAGGGGATGCAACTCTTTCAGATATTATGTAGTCATTCAAATTCACAAACCTAATGATGGTGTAGATCAAGATCAGATGCCATCTAATAAGCCATCTGATCTTGATCTACACAGTTTGCAAAGTTAGAGCTTGTCATGTTTGGCAGGATAAGGAAAAGAATTTGCTCTTAAACTTTGACCTGCTGAATAATTAAATATGCCACACCCACAACTGATTATCAACCAATCAGATTTCTTGATGCAAAATCATTGCAAGAAATTCTTAAACTGAATGACAAACAATGAAGATCCAGATCAGATGGCTTCTTCAGAAGCCATCTGATCTGGATCTACATTGTTTGAAGGATAAGACATATCCAGGCTGAAGAAGCCATCTGATCTGGATCTACATTGTTTGAAAGATAAGACATATCCGGGCTCAGCAGGCCAAGGGTTAAGAAGCAAAGCCTTCCCTTTAAGATGAGACCCCCATTTTGGACCGAATGCAAAGTCTCCCTTGTAAAAACATGGTGTAAAATATTTCAGCTGTATCCATTCACCTTAAAAAGTTTGATTGCATTATCTGGTATGTATTAGAAGGTTTTGAAGGAAAGGCAAACAGTTTAGGATTCAATCAGCCTGCTTTTTCTCTCTGTCATAGGTGCAGGCTTCACTGAACCTTCACTGTTTTGGCAAGGGCCGTTTTAACATGAACTGATTAAAATATATTATTCCAGACTGCTGCAACTAAATACTGCATTACAAATGCTTTTATAAAACAGTTTTAAACTAAAAATAAATATCACAGATATCTTATGCTATCAAGGACGGATAAAGAATTCTGCATCATTTATACATATTAAATAAGTTTGTATATAAATTCAAAGCAGCACAATACTGTAACATTTTGACAAGTGCAAAATAAAATAAGACCACATTCATAGCAACAAATAAGGTGGCTATTTGATAATAATTAACCCTTTTTGTACCAAATGGAATCTTCCTCCTAATATATAGCAGGAGTCCATTTCAAAATTTTTGGATGTCAGGTAGTGTTTTCTTCAAAATCTATTTGGAAAATGGATGATCTTGTTGCAAACAGTCTAGACCCTAATCAGATGCTGCCTGATCTGGGCCTGCCCTGTTTGCCATTTACCCATTTTAGGGTTTCTGCTACAAAAGGGGTTAATTCTGCAAGCCTCCGTAATGCAGTCAGAGGAAACAGTTAAGTTCAAAGCCCAGTTCCACCACATATACCCAAAATAATCTTGTAAATCCATTCTTCGTCAGTTGATTCAAGAAGGTGTGTTGTCAATAAATGGAAAACATAATTATACGCTTTTTAGTGCATGTACTGGTCAGCCTTTTGAAAATTTTAAGGCTGACCAGGACATTTGTAAGCAGTTCAACCAACCAGCTTGGTGTGACCACAAAGTGTTGACAGGGCTTTGAAACTCTAAAACAAACCACTTATATTCATTACATTACCAAACTTAGATGAGCTACAACAAGCGGAGAAATTCTGCTTTTAAGACTACTTTTATAACCTTCAAATTGTTTAAGTTTTTCCTTATTTTATGTTTACTACACCCACTGTCCTCTGATAAGAGACCACCTTTGGGACTGTGCAAACGTGGTCTTAAACAAACAGTCCCAAAGGTGGTCTTAATATTGAAATTTTACTGTATGTGAACAAGGTAAGTGCCAACATAAACAGACAAACACACCTTCCTTGATCGTTCAAAAATTATTTAACTTTTGTTACTTTACTGCACATGAAAGTGGTTGGTCTGATCAAATTGAACAAATGATTTAGGATGGTTTGACTGACCATAAAACATGTTTTTCTCGACATGTGGCTCTATAGATTTGATGCTTTGATATTTAAAATACTTTCCTCCACACCTTATCTTGATTTTAGATTTCTGTGTGTTCAGGAAAAACAAATGATGGAATGCTTTGTTTATTTTGGAGTTTCAACAGCCCAGTCAACACTATTTAGGTCATGTTGACCTCATCAGTTTACCTAACAACACATTTCCCGTAATACATAAGCAGTAACCAGTACAGTGCACATTATTTCAATAGAAGCTGACAACTGCCCTTCTTGAATCAGCAGAAGGGAGAGAATGACAGTAGAATGGTGGAATGGTAAACAGTGTAAACCCTGAGGAGTATGGATCAAGACTGCCTATGTCATTTTCAGACACACTGGCATATGATTTATAGGACCATTGCCAAACATGCGCATATACCACAACCTTGTTATAAATGGGTTCAATATAACACGGTTGTTTCAAGATGGATCCCAAAAAATGTATAGATTATATAGAAAAATGACCATAAATGGTCGTTTTTCTATATAAGCTATACAGGTTTGTTTGGAAATTACATGGCTGTTTAACTAACACAGTTTCTGTTTTGGACCCCATTAATAGTGTTATAAAGAGGTTGTGGTGTAATTAGGCAGTCAACACAAACAGAATAAGGCAGTAAGTGCAAATAAATGCATGTAACATCAACAAAAAGTGAACAGATAGAAATCTATGGAACAACATGGTCAATTTACCATGCATATAACAAAAATATAGAGCCTTCATTACAACAATAACAATTACATCATAAAATAGATCACAGTTGCAAACATATGGATAAAATGGTATTAACCCTTATCCTGCTGAATATCTAATTTTGCCACACCCATTTCTAACTTTCAACCAATCAAATTACTTTATATAGTCATTTAAATTCGCAAACTGAATGACAAACAGTGTAGATCCAGATCAGATGGCTTCAAAAGCCATCTGATCTGGAGCTACACTGTTTGGAAAGATAGGGGTTGTTTTGAACAGCACGGTAAGGGTTAAAAAAAAAGATAAATCACTACAGAATCAAGAAATACAAATGACTTAAAACACAGTCACTGTTACTACCAAATATTTTAATTTACAAGTTATAATACTAAATAAGAGACAGGAGTCAAAGTGAGGAGCAGTCTGATCTTGGACCCCACTTTAAGCATCAATGGCTTTTAAAGTAACGAGATGATGACAAAGCAGATGGCAATTGTTGTGATTGGCATCTTAAAGGCTAAGACAAAACCCCTTTTTCACAGAATCTAGGGCTATAGAAAACAAACAGGAAGTCATAAATGTTGTCTCCCTTGCCCTTTTTAACCTTTAGCTCTTTAAAACCTGCATGAGTAAATATCATCTGTGTACTGTAAAACACTTATATTTGGCAGTCATTTTATTTTGGCGCTATTGGCGAAATTAAAAAACCGCCAATAAAGATAAAAAATAACAAACTGTCAGAAATTTATTTCAGTACACATTGCAAGTATAATATAGGGCGATATGTTTAATCAAGTCTTTCTCTTTGCTTAACTTGTCAGTTATTAAGCCATTTAGCATGCTCAGCAAAGCTGAATAAAAGCAAATGCTCTTGACAGTAAAAGTCAAAATTGTATAACTGATATTGACTGACGGCTTTGCCTGTGAAAAGACCGAGTAATTAAATAACAATAGAGGTGATTTGTTTCCACACACACCAAGAAGAATGCAATGTGGAAAACACTTGAAAATCACCATGCATACATTGCAAATCGCCATGTTAAACATGCATGCATATGAGAGACAGGTCACAGAGATTTTTTTCTTTATTTTTGGAAATCGAAAATCCGCCAAAATGCCCACCCATAAATTCCACAAAAATGTGTGGCCGCCAAATTTAAGTGTTTTACAGTATGCCGTCTGTAGCATCTTCTTGTGAACTTTTAAATATAAATTTTTAGTATACAGGCAGTAAGGACCCTGATCAGCCTGATCTAGGTCCACACTGTTTGCAACAATGACTTTTAAAGTAACCAGCAGACGACAAAGCAGACAACAACTGTTGTGATTGATGTCTTAAAAGGTTAAACTGCCAACCATGACGTTTACATGCATGATATTCAAATATTTCTTCTTATTTACACTAGTTCAGTATCAAAGTCTTTCATCAGATTCAGAAGTCACCGTCAAAAACTAAGAATATGTACACAAAATAAATCTTTTGGCAAAAAATAAAATACCTTTCAAACTCAGTCATTTACACCAAGACCTCTTTATAACACTGATCATTATAACACACTTTTGGATGTAACATGGTTTAAAGATGGATCCCAAAAATGTGTAGATTATATAGAAAAATGACCATAAATGGTCATTTTTCTATACAATCTATACATTTTTGTATATAACCAGGTTATTTAACTATCATGGTTTCAGCTTTGGACTCAGCTAGTGTTATATAAAGAGGTTGTGGTGTGCTTGAAATATTCAAGAAAAATTGAAATCAGCAGTTTGTTTCAGCAGCATATATAATTTTGTTTTATCATATGACGTCACCTCTAAGAGTGTAAGAACGCCATGTAATATTTTCGATAATCCACTAGTGGATTAAATATGCAAATTAGCTAGATACGTCCTGTAACGTTACATTGACGACGTCCATATCGACGTCGCGTTTACTAATGGCGGAATATTGACACCTTTGTAAACAATCGTGAATAAAATGTGTTTTAAATGTTATATGATAAATAGAATCTTGCATTCGTGCCCATGTTTTATTGAACTTATTAAACTCGTTGAGGAAAAGGGATAAAATGCTCGGCAAAGCCTCGCATTTTATCCCTTTTTCTCAACTCGTTTAATAAATTCAATAATACATGAGCACTCATGTAAGATCCTCTATATAACCTACACCTCTTGAAAAATACATACAATGGCTTTACAACACCAATTCTGTGATCCTAATCTAAACACTGTTTGTCCAATAAATGTACCAGTAAATATGAAAATTAGCATTTATGGTAATTTTTCAGAATTATTTATACATTTTTTGGCTGCAATCCTTTTGGGCCCATTTTACACCTGCATTTTACTCAAAACCATGCAATAATAAACAGTGTTATAAAAGGTTCATGTACAGTTTGAACAATTTGCCATGAGACTGACCTTTATGCAAGGAATAAATTAGCCAATGTTATCGCCTAGTGCGAATTTTCGGCATCTCGTGAATAGCGACCCATTTATCGATCTCTATGTATTGTATAACAATATCGCCATCTTAGGAAAACGACGAAGATAAATACATGCATTCAGTCGGGTGTGAAATTATGTTAATAGAGTTCACCAGTCTTAGGTCAATTTGTTCGAACTATATAATTATAAAACTTCAGCAATTTGATTTAGCAGCACATATTTCAATGATTTAGCAGCACATATTTCAATCTATACCTAACTAGAGTTTGCTCTACAACTACATTACAGTGTGTCTGTACAATATCAGCAGTTTTGTGCCAAGATTTGTCCTGAATCAGGATAAAGGGGGAAATTTTTGGTACTTCATTTCAGTGCACTATAATATAAATGTATGCTGTGTGTACTCATTAGAATCGCCTCAGTGAGGCAATTCTAATGAGTACACAGCATACAAATGCAAGATAAAAGACGAAAATATCCAAAATTTTCCCTCTCTTTCTTATATAGAGAAACTCCCTAAGGACTCAAGAACAGTTTCGACTCAGCCATGGCAAAAAATCCATCAGTGTTCGAGCCATTGAAGTTCTAATACATGAAAATTATCATTTATTATAATTTTTCAAAATAATTTATACATTTTTGTTTTGGCTGCAACCTTTTTTGGGCACATTTTACACCTGCATTTTACCCAAAACCATGCAATAATAAACAGTGTTATAAAAGGTTCATCTATGAGACTTCAGCAGTTTGATTCAGCAGCACATATTTCAATATATACCTAACTACAGCTTCCGCTACAACTACATTACGGTGTGTCTGTACAATATCAGCAGTTTTGTACCAAGATTTGTCCTGAATCAGGATAATACTATACAATGGAGTCAGAGAACAATACAAATGGCAAATAAAACAAATCTGAAAGGATAGATAGATAGATAGATAGATAGATAGATAGATAGATAGATAGATAGATAGATAGATAGATAGATAGATAGATAGATAGATAGACAGACAGACAGATAGATAGATAGACAGACAGACAGACAGATAGTGTGCTTTTGTTCCATCAAAAAAACACGCATATAATTTTGACCTCCTTGAACCCCACTTTTATATAGTAAAACTGGGGTTTACAGGGGTAAACCTTATTTTTCTTATTTCTGATATAAAATATAGGTTGTGGGTCCTCGTTAGAACCGCCTCGATGAGTGTTAGAACTGCCTCGATGAGTCGGTTCTAACATGTACCAACAACCTATATTTTGAGCAGAAATAAGAAAAATACGATTATTTTTCATTTTTTGGCGGTAAAATTTAGTGTATTTGAATAGGGGTGTTCAAAATGTGTCTGTGTAGCCTCATTCTTTTCTCAGTTCTGGTATAGGTACCTACTGAACAGCACTAACTTATAAACCGACATACTTGCTCTTGTTCTCCGACCCTAATAATACAACATTTTTTTGTACTTTATATATAAGACAAATAGCATTTACAATTTAAACTATTCAAGAACCAACGAAAGCTTTCTACACTGATACTGTCATCAGTTCCATGGAAATACTCAATAGTAAATGTATTCTGTATCTGGCACAGATCAACAGTTTTAAAACTGCATAGCCATACTGTCCCACAGCATCAAAGTAACTTTTTTCGGGCTTAATCTATTTTTTTTTTTTCTATTTTTAAGAAAAAATCAATTTTCCTAATTTTCGAAAGTACAAATCTTGAATCCACTCTATCAAAACATATTGTTAACTTAAATAAATATCTATAATTATATACACTTAAATAAATTTATCATTAATTAGCTGCTTCTACAGTTTTCTGTAAGCTGATTGGTTTGACTTGACTAAGGCCAGTTCCCTGTGTAGTTGTCATTGTGAGAGTTGGATCATTGAAGGATGAGGGAACCGTTAGTTGTGACAGCCTTGCTTGAGTCATTGTGGGATTGTTTGTAAGTTGTGACATCTGTGGTAGTGTAAGTGATCGCTCTTTGAGATTCTGAGATAGTTCTGGTAGAATTCTGAACCTTTTGGGATCATCAGGGATCCGGAATAGATGATTATCTCGTTCATCCTGAGTCAAGGGAATTATAGGTTTTCTCCACATAAGTGTTCTCTCTTTGTGATACACACTGAAATAAAGCAAGGGAATATGGAAATTAAGTGTAACAAATATTAATCAAGCTCAAAATATGCTTGCTTAAGACAGGTGCTTGCTTAATAAAGTGAGTTGTAATGGATTCACCTTGTTTGGGACTGAAAGCAGATTGGTTGCTTAACCCTTATCCTACTGAACACGATACAATCTAATTTTGAAAACAGGGTAGATCCAGATCAGATTTTATCTGATCAGGATCTGTACTGTTTGTCATTAAGTTTGTGAATTTGTAAGAATAGTCTGTCAAGTAATTTGATTGGTTAATAGATAGAAATGGGTGTGGCAAAATTTTACAGGAAAATTCCTACATCAAGACCAACTTTGGGACTGTTCAAAAGTGGTCTTTAAGACCACTTTTGAAGTCCCAAAAGGGGTCACTAACTAGGATTTGGTGTAGAAAAATAACAGATGAAGCCTTTTAAATATGCTTTTAAAATCAGAAGAAGTCTTATTTTTAGCTGGTTTTAATGACGGCATTTTACTGTATTCAGCAGGACAAGGGTTCAAAGAGGTGGCCACTGTGACAAGTTTTAACATAAATGAGTGAGCCAGGTTACTTATTGCATAGAAAACTAGCAAACGCATAGGCAAGCTTGCACATACGTACGGTCTTGCCAGAGCAACATGCAGAGAAGACCTTAAAGTTGCTTCATGAAGAAAGTCATGTGTCTAGATCTATTACACTGGCTGCACACATGATTTTTTGAAAAGATAAAACAGAGAATACTAAGGCCCCCTTTTTTTCATAGGTTGGCTCAAATTCAATAAATTAACCCTTTTTGTACCAAATGGAATTTTCCTCTTTATACAGGAGTCCATCTCAAAATTTAGAGGTGTCAGCTTGTGTTTTCTTAAAAATGTATTTGGGAAATGGCTTAACTTTTTGCAAACAGTGTAGGCCCTGATCAGACGCTGCGTTCTGCGGCATCTGATCTGGGCCTGCACTGATTGCCAAGGTACCCCTTTTAAACTGAACAGAATCTTTTGCCTTATACAAGTATATAGCAAGTCTGTTTCGAAATTTAAAGATGTCAGGCAAAGTAGTTTTTAGAAATTTATTTACCTGGTATAAAAAGATTTTTGCAAATTGTGGAAGCCCTAATCATATGCCACATTCTGTGGCATCTGATCTGGGCTTGCACTATTTGCCAGTATCCCATTTTGGGGTTTAGCATATAAAATGGGTTATCTCTAAAATGTGTCAATCACAAAAAGCTTGTCTTCAGGATTCTCCGAACTGTGATAACAGATTAGTCTCTCTATCAAAAGAGATAGACAGGAACCATTGCGGTTTGTTTTGTACACAGATGGGTAAACAAAAGCTCTATCCACACAGAAGAGACTTTAATTAAATTGTGTGAATACACAGGCTGTTCCAAGTCTCTGCTGGTCGTAAATATCACAAAATACATTTTCAATGAATATATTCAATGGATGAAATGCCAGGGGTTAGCTTAACCCTTTTCCTGCTGAATTTGTTTGAACTGTTTTAAGTCCCCGTCAATACTATTTAGGGCATTTGGCAGACATTGCTTCCAATTTTGTGGGACTTTTACCAGACATTGAGATGAAATGACATCTCAAGCCCTGTCACCCAAACAAGCCAAAGGATATGTGCTACCTTTGCAAACAATGTTGGAGAAGCCATCAGATCTGGATCTTTGCTGTTTGATATTCAATAGAGTGAATTTATAGGAACAAATTGCATCAAGTAGTTTGACTGGCTGATAGTCAAAAATCGGTATGGCAAAATTAATTTATTCAGCAATACTATGGCTAGTCTGGAGAAATGTATCCTTATACAGCCAACCCGCTTTATACCGACATTTGTTATAATGGCAAAATTCGTTATAACGGCAAAATTCGTTATAACGACAATTTCAGTGGAATGAATTCTTTGCTCAAGGCTTAGCCTTGATTCCGAGCGACTTGGGCTTCCCTCTGGTTGGAAATGCCCAAATTGGATCCATGGTTCATGAATGATTCTTGTAATTTAATATTCCAAGAAACAAATGTTATAGATATTTGTTAGAAATGCCTCACCGAGGTGATTCTAACAAATGTTTAATGTCTATAACATTTGTTTCTTGGAATAATGATGCGGAAAAGACCTTTCATAACCAAACAAACTCCTAACTGGGATTCTTTATTATAGAAAATTCATTATAACAGCACAATAATAGGGAACAAATACTGTCGTTATAACGCAGGTTTTGTTTGTTTGATTTGAGGTTTAACGTCCCCGTCAACACTGTAAAGGTCATTTTGGAGACGTTGCTTCCAATTTTGTGGGACTTTTACCCGACATTGAGATGAAATGACATCTCAAGCCCTGTCGCCCAATGAAACCAAAAGGGTTTATTAGCATGGACGGTCTGCCTCACACCGCGGTTCCTGGACAGGCTTAGATCCTCTAAGCGGTTTACCACTACTAGTGTGCGGGCCGGATTCAGCTCTGCGTGGAAGCATCGTGCAGCCCATATATTTCGTCAAGCCCCTATGGGCGGGGGACACTTATAACGCAGGTCCTGAGTATAAGATTATAAAAGAAACTTACTTGAAATCTCTTCTATGGCTAGTCTGGAGATATATATCGTTATATAAGATCATAAAAGAAACTTACTTGAAATCTCTTCCTTTTGAATCCATAAATTTATTATGTTCATAGTCCATAGCAGGAATCTTATTTCTCTCCAACACCCAGCTATGCTCTTCAAATGGCCCTGGTTTAAATCCCTTGTGTTTCTCAATCCCCTCTCCCTCCACCGCTGGGCTGGTGGACCCACCAGCAAGTCGTGTGTCTATATCCACACTGGGATTTAGAACCACATTTAAAGGAGGAATGTTCTGTAGATGCATGCCCTTCTTCTTAAGTGAATGTTTCTGTGGCCCATCCTTGAGAAGGCCCTGGAGTTTGGCTATCTGGTTGCTAGCTTTACGACCCTGCATTGTCAACTCTGTTTCTGTGAGACATCTGAAATGGAGAAACAACAAATTTAACCCATATATGCCTAGCTATCCCCAAAAAGGGACAGAATACTCAGATCAGATGTTGCAGAATGTGGCATCTGATCAGGGTCTTCATTGTTCACTTAAAGTATGGAAATTCTGTCAGTAAGTAGCACTTAACAGATAGCCCCCACAACAACAATTTATATGCAACATTAAAGCAAGGTATTGATTTCATGAAAATCCATCAAGTCTTTCACAAGATACTATTAAGCCATAATGTGAAAACCATTTTCTGATGGCATTTAAGGGCAGTATCTTTTGTATTATAAAGTTTTGCTGATACATTGGTATAAGCAGACTGAGCCAGCCTCGGTAGCTCAGTCAGATGCACGTCTGACTGGTGATCAGGAGGACGCGGGTTCGATACCTGCTGGGGTCGGCAACATTCTTTTGTGGAGATTGACAATGAAATCTTTTCTACAGTCATTCTCACCCTATCGCTGATTCAAGAAGGGCAGTTGTCAGTTTCTGGCAAAAGAATGTGCACTGTACTGGTTAACCACTTTCCTGCCCAGGAAAAGTGTGGATAGGTAAACTGACCGGCTCAAAAATGACCTAAATAGTGTTGACTGGGCTGTTAAACTCCAAAACAAACTAGAGCTGTCAGAGGATCTGACTATAGCCCCGCTTCAGCGCTGTCAGAGAAGAAAGTTATTTAAGCTGCAGAGAAAACAGTTATGAACAAGAAATAACTGTTGAAAATTTTACATTATCTGGAAAAACTCTAAGAGTTGTGAGCCCTTGTCCCTCATTTCAATGAGCATGATACATTACCAGAATGTCCATGTTTATACTAAATTTCATCTTCCATTTTTCAATGTTCAAAGGGTAATAACTCCTAAAGTAGGCAAATCAGAGTCAGGGTTCCTGCGCTCTGCACATTGTCTCATGGTGCTTTACACTTGTGTGAAGTGTCATGAAAATATCTCAAATGGTTTTTGAGTTATGGAGCCGACACAGTCAAAATTGCCTTTTTAAATGTTCAAAGGGCAATAACTCCTAAAGTAGGCAAACCAGAGTTATGGTTCCTGCACTCTGCACATCATCTCAAGGTGCTTTTCATTTATTTGAAGTTTCATGAAAATATCAGAAACGGTTATGGAGCGGACATAGTTAAAATTGCCATTTTTTAATATTCAAAAGCCTATAACTGAAAAAGTAGACAATCCAGAGTTTGGGTTCCTGCGCTCTGCACACGTAATATGGTGCTTTACATTTGTGTGAAGTTTCATAAAATTATCTCAAACGGTTTTTGAGTTATCGAGCAAAGACGGCTAAAATTGATATTTTTCAATATTCAAAGGGAAATAACTAAAAAATTAGGCAATCCAGAGTTATGGTTCCTGCACTCTGCACACCATCTCATGGTGTTTAATGTTTGTGTGAAGTTTCATGAAAATATGTGAATGGGTTTTAAAGTTATGGAGCGGACACGAAAATTGTTAACAGACACAGACAGACACACAGACAGACACATAGAAAATACGAAAACCAGAGTTATGGTTCTTGCGCTCTGCACATTGTCTCATAGTGCTTAACATTTGTGTGAAGTTTCATGAAATTATCTCAAACGGTTTTCGAGTTATGAAGCGGACATTGTTAAAATTGCCATTTTTCAATGTTCAAAGGGCAATAACTCCAAAAATAAGCAATGCAGAGTTATGGTTCCTGCGCTCTGCACATCGTCTCATAGTGCTTAACATTTGTGTGAAGTTTCCTAAAAATATCTCAAACTGTTTTCGAGTTATGAAGCGGACACAATTAAAATTGCCATTTTTCAATGTTCAAAGGGCAATAACTCCAAAAGTAGGCAATCCACAGTTATAATTCCTTCGCTCTGCACATTGTCTTATGGTGTTTAACATTTGTGTGAAGTTTCATGAAAATATGTTAAGCAGATACAAAGTTATGGAGCCAACACAAATTAACGGAATCACGGAATGACAGAAGGACATGGCAAATCCAATATAGCCCCACTTTTTCAAAGCGGGGCTATAACAAAATAAGCAGACTGAATTATAGAATTTGTGAAAAAATGTGTGCTAGGCATACAGGAGGGGCTGTGATATGTCAACAGTTAAGTCAGTGATCCCCAATTTTTATTTCGAATTACCATGAATCAAACTTTCAAAAATAGAAGTGAAGACAATGATCAGGAATCGATACAATTAACCACAGCTCCCATCAGAGACACCAAAGGGAAAGAAACACAAACATGAAACCAACCAGACCCCAATGGAAACATCAACAGCGGAAAGTCAAACGGACAGTTACTTTCCCACAAAATGGCCAATTGGCTATCTGAAACAAAAAATATAAGCGATACACACATTCATAGACAAACCGTAACAAAAATAAACCACGACAGAAGGACCGCCTTGGAGCGGTTAGTGAAACGGATTCCGCTGTGGCGCTTAAATTGATTTTACGCCGCAACAATCCTTGCCCTTACTTCTGTTGCGGTTTAGACAAATACAGCAAGATACAACTGAAATATAAACCAACAGAAAGTGACATTTAGTTGGAAACTCCCCAGTCAATGTCTCTCAGCCGTCTCCAACCACTACCACCACCCCCAACCCCCTCCCATGAAGGTCAGTTAGGGATTATACTTATCTCTACACATTATGCAGGCAAACTGAGAAGAATCTTAACCCTTATCTTGCTGAATATTCATTTAAGCCACACCCATTTCTGTCTATCAACCAATCAAATTACTTGATGTAATTTATTGCTACAAATTCATAAACTGAATGCCAAACAGTGTAGATCCTGATCAGATGGCTTCTTCAGAAGCCATCTGATCTGGATCTACACTGTTTGTAAAGATAGGGGTTGTCGTGAACAGCAAGATAAGGGTTAACCATTATCTTGCTGAATATTCATTGAAGCCACACCCATTTCTGTCTATCAACCAATCAAATTACTTGATGTAATTTATTGCTACAAATTCATAAACTGAATGCCAAACAGTGTAGATTCTGATCAGATGGCTTCTTCAGAGGCCATCTGATCTGGATCTACACTGTTTGTAAAGATAGTGGTTGTCGTGAACAGCAAGATAAGGGTTAACCCTTACCTTGCTGTTAACAACAACCCCTACCTTTTCAAACAGTGTAGATCCAGATCAGAAGCCATCTGATCTGGATCTACACTGTTTGTCATTCAGTTTGCGAATCTGAATGAATAAATTACATCCAGTAATTTCATTGGTTGAAATGTAAATAGGTGTGGCTAAATTAATTTATGCAGCAGGATAAAGGTTAAGCTACAATGACAATAAAGCTATAAAGGTTGACTCTGGAAATCAAGAACACATTGGGAGTCATGGGTATACTGAGCCTCTTCATAAGCCTGGCCCCGAGGTTATAAAACTTTTTTTCATGCTCAACTCAGCTGAGCATGAAATTTGTAATGCTGATAACTATTAAAATACAAACAAATCAACCGGCCCCGATAGCTCAGTTGGTAGATTGTCCGCTCCGGGGAACAGGAGGTCGTGGGTTCGATCCCGGGCCGCGACATACCAAAGAATGGTACTAGCTGCTCCTCGCTTGGCACTCAGATTTACGGGGTAGAGCTAGGACTGGTCGACCCAGTGTCAGGATAATGTGACTGGTGTGGTATCATGTAATTTGTCTGGGACATGATACTTTAGCGAAGCAGCACTATAAAAGTGAGCATTGAGCTCCCTGTCGCAACCAGACACCGTTGTGATATGACTGAAAAATTGTTGAAAGCGACGTTAAACCCGAATTCACACACAAACAAATCAGGCAATTTTTCTGCTCAGATCAGCACAGAATGTCATTTATCCTGCTCATCAATTTTCAAAATGTCAACATTTGTTGGCATCTTAAAATTTAAGAACAGGATAAATTTCATGCTCAAGACAGCTGAGGATGAAATAAGTTTTCTTGCACACCAGACAAGGAAATCCGTGATTTTACCCTGGGATAGAAATTTATGTTCTGACCCTGGTGTTCTGACCCCAAATCGAATATAATCCCGTGTTTGATAAATGCACTGGTTGATTTCAACCTCATGCGCGGCGGCGTCATGCGTGACGTCACTAAACATTCCTGTCGTGTCATCACAAAGTGGCGGACGTCAGTAACCGAAGTGACAGCAGCATTAAAAATTCGCAATAGAAATGGAAGGTATGCAAGAAAAAGAATCCAATATGGGTGTGAGGGGTGGATAGAAAAATCCGTCCCTCGGGATCACTGTCCGACATCACTCGGCAAGCCTCGTGATGCCCGACAGTGTCCCTCGGGACGGATTTTTCACCCCTCCCCTCACACCTATATAAGATTCTTATATTATAACCTCAGAGCCCGGATGTTAACAGTGAAATCATGACTTTTCTCACTTTGACAACGAGAACTAGCTATGTATGATTCAAAATCTCACCTGTGAAAATATTGCCTGGTATCTTTAACTATAATCTTCCTCTTCCACTCCTCCTTATCTTTCTGAAGAGCTGCCAGTTTTTCTTGAAGCAATTTTTCACCTGCCAGGTGTATTGTGTTAGGTTCTGAGTCCCCAAAGTTCTTCTCTGGTTTCCTGTAAAGCTCTATATCCTGTCCTCTCAAATCCCAGGGGTATCGGTCACGATCAAGAGGTGGTTGTAACAGGCCAGTATGAAGAATATTCTCACGCCATTGCTGAAAGTACCAAAAAGGGACTTTAGATGGGATGTGTATATGAACAAATTAATTTTTTTTCGATTGACTTTAAATTTTCTTAAACTACAGTAGAACTTTGATGGCTCGAACACCGATGGCTCATTTACCATGGATAAGTCGAACACATTCTTGAGCCCCTAGTGAAATCCTCTACATAAGAAAAGTGGGGGATAATTAAGGAAATTTTAGTCTTTTATCTTGCAAATGTATGCTGTGTGTACTCATTAGAATCGCCTCGATGAGGCGATTCTAATGAGAACACACAGCATACATATTCATTATTGAACACCGAAAAGATGTCTAAAAGTATCTCGTTATGCCTCCTGACAGTAACCTCAGTGGCTCGAACTACCCCTGTCTCAAACAGATTTTCGAGGTCCCAAAGGTGTTCGAGCCACTGAAGTTCGACTGTATATATGAACCTATGAAAAGGAAAATGTGTGCAAGTTGTCACAATTACTAAGGCCTGAGATCAGCCTGTCTATTCATGCAGTTTGATCAGTCTTCACAAGCCACTAGAGTCATCTGAGGCAGGTACGGCCCCTTGAGCAAAAGTAGGCTAATTTGAATCTTCACTGGTCACAATGCAAAGTTGTACCTTTTGTATAGGCTCATAGTATATAGGATCTTTGTAAAATTACAGTAATATAATGTTATTAATCAAGTAATTTCGTATTGGCCCAGGTACAGGTCCGAGGTCTGCTGCGTTGGCCCCGAGGCCGAAGACCGAGGGCTAATTCAGCTGACCGAGGACCTGTAACTGGGTCAATACGAAACTACATGATCAATGACAATTTATTAATTGACACAATTAAAAAATCATGATTATTGTTTTTTTGACCTCACTTGACCTCAGTTAATATTGGTTGACCTGGTGTTAATACGGATGACCTCCGATCAATACAGGATAGTCAATTAATAAAATCCTGTATAAAGAGCACCTTTGGGACGGTTCAAAATTTGTCTTAAGACCACTTTTAACCAGTCCCAAAGGTGGTCTTTATCCAAAAAAACATTCCACAGGTTTATGAGAAAACATATCTTCATGGTCCTCAGAAGAATGGTGACACAGACCAGCCCGTGATCTGTTATCAGTCTGACAGCTGCTTGTCCTATGGAAAGCTTGGGATACAATGAAGCTTCATGCAGTCAGTAAAGGCTCTGATAAGACTGAAAGACTGTGCTGTCTGACCAGAGCCTTCGCTGAAGGCAAATTTTCTTATCATAACGCATATGTAATTATCTGGTCCAGTTGTTCAAAACTAGCCATGTCTTTAGATAAACAAATTGTTAAAACTTTGATCATGTTATATAGGGAAAGCGCTAATATTTTTTGCTGAAAAATGTGAGTAGCTTTTGCATTTGCAAAAGCTACTCACAATTTTCCAGCAAAATATCACTACAATAAATACTATAATTGCTGGAGCAGCTAACATTTAACCACTAACGAGCTAGTTAAGCCAACAATGCTTTGAACAGCTGGTGCCTGTTCGGTCCCTAAACTGTCTTTTTTTTATAGAAACAGATTTTTGTTTGGACACAACACCAATCTTTAGCTAACACAGACTTTGCACTGCATACAAGCAACAAGACAAAAGAGTATGTGGAGTACCTCTCTCAGTTCATCTACTGCAGCAACATGTGGCTTCTTGGGATGTTCATTATCCTCCAGTGTATTTTTCATCCCTGGGTAGACCCAGCCCTCCTCAGTCTTCCAACAGGCCTGGGAGGCTTCTTTCTCCTGTTTCTTCAGGGCTTCAACATTGACAGGGACAACTGTCATAGAGTGAAGGTAGTCCTGGCAGTAGGTGTACCGTGTGTCCGGGTCCTAGAAAGTATACCAATTATTAGAAGCCCATTTCAGATGAAAAAAAAAAAAAACAGGACACTGGCAAACAGTTCAGACCCAGATCAGGTCAGGGCCTTTACTGTTAGCAAAATGTTTGATTATTTTCTGATTAAGTTTCTCAAAGTAACTCAAACTGAAACCTCTAAAGTTTGAAAGGACTACTGTTATATATAGTGAGGAAGATTCCATTCAGTTAAACATGGGTTAAGAACTGAAAGACACCACGTCCAACAGTGCAGTAAAAGTGGTCGTAGCATACCATCAATAGGGCAACGCCAAGCAAATTTGTGTCTTCGAGCATTCCGTCATAACAAATTTTAACTGTGCATGCCCAGCCATTCAGAGGGGCCAGGGATATGGCTTTCTGTCTTAAGGTTCCTCTTGATTCAATACTTGTATGAGCGAGCAGCGAAGATTCTGGCGAGACTGCGTGGATGCGCAGGCTCACCTGAACCTTCCCTGCTCGCAAAGGCGATAAGTACCGAAATCGCTTGACGGGGCTCAATATAAGTCCCAAAATGACTGTCAAAACAGACACTGACAAGAACAAAAGTCGGCCCCTGCAGCTACATACCCGAGTACCAGACACTGACAGAAAGATAGGAAGCATTCATAAACCGTCTTGAAATATGAAGTTTTACTGGCAATCAATTGATATCAACAAATAAATGTCTGTAAGTATAGCTGTTAAGTGTAAAGCAAATTGCCATGTATGAACAAACTGAATTCGAATAAAATACTGTGTAAATTAAACATTTAAGAAAACAAACAATTGTTTATACGTAAGCAATTAACTAGTACAGTGCACCTTCTTCGCCAGAAAATGGCAACTACCCTTCTTGAATCAGCAGAAGGGAAAAAATGACCGTACAAAATATTTCATGATCAATTACCAAGAAAGAATGTTGATGGACCCTGCGGGCATCAAACCCAGTTTTCTCCTGATCACCAGCCAACTAAAATGCCTGTTACCATCTCAACAAAACCTGATGCAAATTTAACCAAGAGCAAATTTAACCAAGAGATACATACCTTGGCTAATATCTGTCTCAGTTTTTCCTTGGCTAGCTCAGTAGAATTGAGTGACTGTGAGCTGTAATTATGAGCCACATCAACATCAGCCTTCACTGTCAACTTCCTGTTCATCTCCTTCTCTTTCTTATTAATCTCACTGGCTTTCTTCAACTCAATCTACAGCAAAGAATACATTTGAGCCAGCACATGACAAAACCTACAATAAGACATGTGCGCCCATCGAAAACTCAGATCAGCCTGTGCATCCATATAGTCTAACCAGAGACTTCTCTTGCAGCGGGCCCTTAGCTATCCTTAGAGTGCACAACGAAGACTCTGATTAGACTGCGCGGATGCGCAGGTTGATCTGAGTCTTTGTTGGGCGCAAATGTCTTATTGTACGTTTTGTTGTGTGCTGGCCCACATTTGTTGATTTTGTTTGTCTGATTTGAGGCTTAGCATCCTTGTCTACACTATTTAGGTAATTTTGGTGACATTGCTTCCAATTTTGTGGGACTTTTACCCAACATTGAGATGAAATGACATCTCAATACTACGGAACCCGGGAAGGGACATGATTTTTTTTATTTTATAAGTTGTGCGCACAAGATAATATCTTGTGCGGACAAGATATTATCTTGGGCGGACAACATATTATCTTGTGCAGACAAGATATTATCTTGTGCGGACAAGATAATATCTTGTCTGCACAACATAATATCTTGTCCGCACAAGATTATCTTGTGCGGACAAGATATTATGTTGTGCAGACAAGATATTATCTTGTCCGCACAAGATATTAAGTTGTGCAAACAAGATATTATCTTGTCCGCACAAGATAATATCTTGTCTGCACAACATAGATCTTGTGCGCACAAGATATTATCTTGTCCGCACAAGATATTATCTTGTTTGCACAAGATAATATCTTGTCCGCACAAGATAATATCTTGTCCGCACAACTTCCCAAGATCTATGTTGTGCAAACAAGATAATATGTTGTGCAAACAAGATAATATCTTGTGCCCACAAGATATTATGTTGTGCGAACAAGATCATATCTTGTCCGCACAAGATAATATCTTGTCCGCACAAGATAATATGTTGTCCGAACAAGATAATATCTTGTTCACTCAAGATATTATCTTGTTCGCACAACATAATAAAAATAAAAAATCATGTCCCTTCCCGGGTTCCGTACAATACCTGCCACCCCAAGAAACCAATGTGGTTTATATGTATGGCTGGTCCAACTCGCACCACTGCCTGGGCAGGCTTAGACCCTCTAAAAGCAGTTTACCAGTACTCATGTGTGGTCGGTTTTAGCTCTGCTTGGAAGCATCATGCAGCCCAATCTATTTCTCCAAGCCCCGATGGGTGGGGGCCATATACATTTGTTAAATAATGCTTATACAGCGTTTAAATGGTTTAAGTGGAATGGGAACTTCTGGCAGATTTTTCTGCCATTTTTCAAAGGGAGACAACTTTCGCAACTTCCTGTTCGCTTTTCTATAAGCCCTGTCCCGCTGAAAAGGAGTTTTTTAAGCGGAACATTCCAACTTTGAATATGAACACATGCATTCTTGTAAATAGGCAGTTGAGTCAAAATCATTGACAAGATGACAAACAGTGTAGAGACAGATGAGATGGCTAATTATGAGCTATCTCATCAGGATCTACACTGTTTGCATAGGTATCTGTACCAGTCCAAAGGGCTGAAAGGTTAAGGTGAAAGGATACAGCCAAAATATTTTTACAAGGTGAAAAACTTTTATATTTTCATGTTTGCTTTCCAGTGAACAGAGGCCCATTAAAAAGGAGGAATTTTTGTCCCTCTAAGAGTCAGGGCTCGAGAAACTGAAGAATCTAAATCGGTCCAGCCAGATTTTGCCAAAAATTACGGAAATTGCCGATCGGTTTCGGTAATTTCCGTAAATGTCCTTGGTGATTTGCAATTTCAAAATTTGTTATTAGCGTAATGAATGACATACCAATATTGCTCTTACACTTGTCAACGAATATGAGCACCAGTATCTCGATTAAAACGGCAATTATTGCTCACATCGTTCAGATTTCATCTACTTTCATTTTCTACGCCAGATTTTATCTACTTTCATTTTCCCCATTTCCGGGTCACTCAGAACATGAAGACCGCTAAAGGGAAACAACCGGCGTGGAGTTCGATGGTCACTATATATTTTTTTCCTTTTTAAAACCTTTAAAATATTTTTCTTATTTCACGCATCTTTATTTTGCCCAAATTGCTTTGTTTACAAATGGCGACCGATATTGCAGCCACGTGGTCGGAAAATGACGTCATACGGTTTCTGTTTACACAATACACATTAATACAGTCAAGGACGTAACACACACACCTGTTTTATGTCATTGATTTTAATAGTGCGTATTTCTAAAACAAATCGTTTTGAACAGCCCGTACAGTGTAAGATTGAGACTCAGAGGTATGCGTTTTAGGATACCTCTGTTATGCAGATTGTAAATAGTTTTAAGGACGCATCCAGTGACCCTCTCTTTTTTTTTTTTTTTTTTAGCTAAATTCTAAATTTAGCCACCCAATCAACTGAGGTAATGGCCAAATATGACCGACTCAGTATAGATAGATAGATAGATAGATAGATAGATAGATAGATAGATAGATAGATAGATAGATAGATAGATAGATAGATAGATAGATAGATAGATAGATAGATAGATAGATAGATAGATAGATAGATAGATAGATAGATAGATAGATAGATAGATAGATAGATAGATAGATAGATAGATAGATAGATAGATAGATAGATAGATAGATAGATAGATAGATAGATAGATAGATAGATAGATAGATAGATAGATAGATAGATAGATAGATAGATAGATAGATAGATAGATAGATAGATAGATAGATAGATAGATAGATAGATAGATAGATAGATAGATAGATAGATAGATAGATAGATAGATAGATAGATAGATAGATAGATAGATAGATAGATAGATAGATAGATAGATAGATAGATAGATAGATAGATAGATAGATAGATAGATAGATAGATAGATAGATAGATAGATAGATAGATAGATAGATAGATAGATAGATAGATAGATAGATAGATAGATAGATAGATAGATAGATAGATAGATAGATAGATAGATAGATAGATAGATAGATAGATAGATAGATAGATAGATAGATAGATAGATAGATAGATAGATAGATAGATAGATAGATAGATAGATAGATAGATAGATAGATAGATAGATAGATAGATAGATAGATAGATAGATAGATAGATAGATAGATAGATAGATAGATAGATAGATAGATAGATAGATAGATAGATAGATAGATAGATAGATAGATAGATAGATAGATAGATAGATAGATAGATAGATAGATAGATAGATAGATAGATAGATAGATAGATAGATAGATAGATAGATAGATAGATAGATAGATAGATAGATAGATAGATAGATAGATAGATAGATAGATAGATAGATAGATAGATAGATAGATAGATAGATAGATAGATAGATAGATAGATAGATAGATAGATAGATAGATAGATAGATAGATAGATAGATAGATAGATAGATAGATAGATAGATAGATAGATAGATAGATAGATAGATAGATAGATAGATAGATAGATAGATAGATAGATAGATAGATAGATAGATAGATAGATAGATAGATAGATAGATAGATAGATAGATAGATAGATAGATAGATAGATAGATAGATAGATAGATAGATAGATAGAACAGGTTAAAAAATCGTAAAAACATACTGAAGCCATCTGATCGGAAAATGACGTCATGCAGTATCATTTTAATTCATTCACACGTGGTTTATGTTACTGGCTTCAATGGAGCGTATTTCTTAGATAAAAATATCAGAATCAGAATCAGAATTGTTACTGGTGACACGTCAAATGACATTCATACACCAGGACCATATATACCAAATAAATATCGTTTAGAATGGGTGAAAAAAAAAGGCATTATCTCGAAGGCTTAACATTCAGACATGACAGGTGTGTATTGAAAATTGCGCCCTGTGAAAAAAAAAATTGTATTCAAATACCAGTTCTATAGTAAGCCATAAATTAATGACTTGTGTAAACAAATTAGCGTATGTCCTGCATTGATTGACCCAATTTTCTCACCCTGCCAGCTTGCCGATAACGCCTGAGGCAAGTGTTCACGGTTTAATAATTTTGACACATGGGCCAAATTTCGCTGCGATAAGATCAAAGAACCCAACGTGGACTTGTCCGATTTTCACCTAGTTAGATAATGAACTGGTCTAACACCTTGTGCTGCAGGCGTTTTTTGTATACTTGCTTGGATTATCAGTGGCAAACCGTCAGCTTGTTTTTTTTTCAACAATGATTTAGTGAAAATTTTCAAACCGATTTTTTTAAAATGTAATTGAATTATGGACCGATTTTTTAATCTTCTTCTGAAGTCAAAATCGGTTTATGGAAGCCAAAATCGGTCCGGAACCGACAAACCGACATTTTCTCGAGCCCTGCTAAGAGTAGACCCCTATTGTTAAAGGAGATGGAAGCATTTTTGATATAGTTTTATTCCCTGCCTTGAAAATGTATCAGACAAGACTGGGGCAACATTTTGTGGAGAGATTTATGGAATAATGGACCACATTACATGTATTTCAATTTCATGATTTTCCTCAATATTAACCCACATGCATGTACAAATCTATACCTGCTTCAAGCTTTTAATATTAAATTACCTTCAATAGGGCTTTTTGGGTTTTTTTTTCGTGCGCACATAATGCAGCCATAATGGTCCTGCTCATAAATATTACAAGAGTTGTCAGAAGACAACATAGCTCGCCTTTGGGGGCCTAAGATGGATGAGGGCAAGTTATCAAAAAAGAGCCACAGTGACCTTGACCTTCAGCCCCAGACCCTGAAAGTCGAACTCGCTCGAGATATCATCATACCCAACATTTGTGTAAAGTTACAGTAAAATCCATTCATAAATGTAGGCACTAGAGCGATCACAAAGTTTTTCTAAAAATAGCCACAGTTACCTTGACCTTCAGCCCCGGAACCTGAAAGTCAAAGTCACTCGAGATATCATCATACCCAATATTTGTGTGAAATTATATTAAAATCCATCCATAAATAAAGGCGCAAGAGCGATGAAAAAGATTTTCTAAAAATAGCCACAGAGACCTTGACCTTCTGCCCCAGACCCTGAAAGTCGAACGAGCTCGAGATATCATCAAACCCAAGGTTTGTGTAAAGGTATATTAAAATCCATTTATAAATGTAGGCACTAGAGCGATCACAAAGTTTTTTCGAAAAATAGCCACAGTGACCTTGACCTTCAGCCCCAGACCCTGAAAGTTGAACTTGCTAGAGATATCATCATACCCAACATTTGTGTGAAGTTATATTAAAATCCATCAATAAATTAAGGTGCAAACCCGATGACAATGTTTTTCTAAAAATAGACACAGTGACCTTGACCCAGTGACCCTGAAAGTAGTGACCTTGACCTTAAGCGCCAGACCCTGAAAGTCAAAGTCACTCGAGATATCATTATACCCAAGTTATATTAAAATCCATCAATAAATGAAGGCGCTAGAGTGATTACAATGTTTTTCTAAAAATAGCCAGTGACCTTCACCTTGAGCCCCAGACCCGCTATGTTTTTAAAAAGAAAAAAAAAAAAGAAAAGGAAAAGAAAAAACAAAACAAAAAAAAACATGCCTCCCCCGGGATTTGAACTCACGCAGCTTGCAGGTAAACTTTAACACAGGATTTCAAGGGAGGTAATACAGAGGAAAATATTAACTTCTCAAAAAGACCAATTTAAGCCAAAAAACCTGTAAAATGAAGTAAAATGATAATGTTAAATATTGTTTTTTACCAATTGTTAATTATATATTCAAAATAAACTTGTAAAACATCACATATAAGAGCTTGCAGGTAAACTTTAACCAAATGCGGACGCCGATGCCGATGACGGACGCCCGGGGGTATGGCAATAGCTCCCCCTTACTTTCGTAAGGCGAGCTAAAAATGCCAATAATCACTCAAGTGAGTTAAGCATAAAATAGTTTTGGAAATTTTGGATTGAAGACAAATTTTCTCTAAGAAACAGACCTGTCAAAATAAAGAATTAAGACAGAATAACTCTTAAAGATGAAAAAAAAAAAAAACCTCACTGTAACTCTTTACAACCCACTTCTTCTAGTTACCATACACCCATTTTTTTGCAATTAGGGATTTCCAAAAATATCTGTTGATTCAATCTGGCTGATAAACATTAATATATTTGCACAATACAAATATCATTTACCATGTTATCCATAACAAAATTTTTAGCAGGTCCCGTTGTGTACCGGTCTCTCAGTTTCTCCATATATAACATATTGAGATTGTCAAGAGGTTCCCAGCTCCTTTGTGTATCACGAACAAATGATCTCTCCCTAGATGTAGCTGTGGTTGGCAAAACAGCAAATGATTTCTCCTCATGCAACTGTAGTTCTGTAAATGATACAGACACTTTACATATAACATGTACAAATAAAAAAAGCTGAAAATTGACATGGTACATGTAGCTTGTCCACTTGCTCCTTGATTTAAAAACATACATTTTCTCTATATCTAGCAAAAGTATGAACTTAACCCTTCTCCGGCTAATTAAATTAATTTTGCCACACCCATTTCTGACTTTCAACCAATAAAATAACTTGATACCACATCACATGTGAAAACAGTCTGGAAGAAATTCAAGGAGCTGCTACGAGTTATCTCTTTCCGCCACCTCTCATTCAAGACACATGGCAGTGTATACAGCTCTTGTGTGGAGCACAAGGCTCCATGCCAGCAAGACTTGGCCATTTATTTAATTAACAAAACGAAACCTCCAATGTCTGCTGCGGAGTGACAGGGCAATGATCAGACATCAGCAATGTCAAGCCACAGGACACTATTACCATCAGGTCCAGCGAGTTACTCGCACGGCTTGGCATTGAGGACTTGGACCTCATCCTATAAGAGAGAAGGTGGCACTAGTATGGACATGTGGAATGCTCAAAAGGTGCAGTCAAGACAGCCTTTGACATATAGGTGGCTGGAAAATGTGGGCCTGGGAGGCCCAAGACAACCTGGAAGCAGCTGACAGAGAGAAATCACAGAGAGTGGAAGCTCGTGGCTATCAACCCTCATGATAGACATACCTGGAGATCTGGTGTGAGATCTGCCATGCTTGCAGCGAGCCAGCTACCTAGAAGGGGGCCCACTAATGAATCAAAAATCCGATGATGATCATACCATGATTTCATTTAAATTCACACCCTGAATGTTTGTTTGTTTGATTTGAGGTTTAACGTCCCCGTCAACACTGTAAAGGTCATTTTGGAGACGTTGCTTCCAATTTTGTGGGACTTTTTCCCGACATTGAGATAAAACTAGAATTTGTTTTTCTACAAAAACACAGACGTCTCCCCCGTTTTTGACCTCTTAGTATAACCTTGACATTGGAGGTATTGAGCCGGGTCTTGTGTGCAACACATCCTCTAATGAAGATAAACATTTCTGCAAAGTAACTTTAAAAATGTTCAAAAAATTTCAAAGGGCAATAACTCTTGAAAGGGGCATAATCCGGATGAGAAAAAAAATACGCGTCAGCTTATTTTCCATTAGGAATGCATATATGAAATTTCAAAACCATAGCATACACAGTTCTAAAGTTATGCTATGCATCCCTTTTAGCATTCATTACAATGGGCACAAATTACCAAAATGACAAAGGGCCATAACTCATAAAGTATTTTTCAGAATTTTGTCAAAAGTTAATCAGTTCATATACTCATCACCATCAACATACTCAACAACTTTCAAGCCTCTAGCTCCAATAGTGTTTGAAAAATTTTGCTGACAAGATTTTATTGAAAAAATTTCAAAGGGCAATAACTCTTGAAAGGGGCATAATCCGGACGAGAAAAAAAATACGAGTCAGTTAATTTTCCATGAGGAATCCATGTATGAAATTTCAAAACCCTAGCATACACGGTTCTAAAGTTATGCTATGCATCACTTTTAGCATACATTACAATGGGCACAAATTACCAAAATGACAAAGGGCCATAACTCACAAAGTATTTTTCAGAATTTTGTCAAAAGTTAATAAGTTCATCTACTCATCACCACCAATATATTCACCAATTTTCAAGGCTCTAGCTCCAATAGTTTTTGAGATATCTTGCTGACAAGATTTTATTAAAAAAATTTCAAAGGGCAATAACTATTGAAAGGGGCATAATCCGGACGAGAAAAAAAATACGTGTCAGCTAATTTTCCATGAGAAATCCATATATGAAATTTCAAAACCCTAGCATACACGGTTCTAAAGTTATGCTATGCATCACTTTTAGCATACATTACAATGGGCACAAATTACCAAAATGACAAAGGGCCGTAACTCACAAAGTATTTTTCGGAATTTTGTCAAAAGTTAATCAGTTCATCTACTCATCACCACCAATATATTCACCGACTTTCAAGGCTCTAGCTCCAATAGTTTTTGAGATATCTTGCTGACAAGATTTTATTAAAAAAATTTCAAAGGCCAATAACTCTTGAAGGGGGCATAATCGGGGCGAGAAAAAAAATACGCGTCAGCTAATTTTCCATGAGGAATCCATATATGAAATTTCAAAACCCTAGCATACACGGTTCTTTAGTTATGCTATGCATCAAAAGCGTAACGGACAGACGAACGGACAAACGAACCAGAACCAATATGCCCCTCCAACTTTTTCAAAGTTGGAGGCATAAAAAGGCCCCTTTTTGTTCTTTGACCTCTTAGTACGACCTTGACATTTGAGGTACCAACTTGGGTCATGCACGCAATACATCGTCTTATGGTGGTTAACATTTCTGCCAAGTAATTTCAAAATCCATCTAAAAATAAGAAAGTTATTGACACAACACAAAAAAAGCCCCTTTTTTGACCTTTAACCTCTATGTATGACCTTGACCTTTCAGGTACCAAACTGGGTCATGCGTGCAACACATCATCTCATGGTGTTTAACATTTCTGCCAAGCAATTTCAAAATCCATCTATAAAATAAGAAAGTTATTGACCAAACACGAAAAAAAGGCCCCTTTTTTTACTTTTGACCTCTATGTATGACCTTGACACTTGAGGTATCAAAATGAATCATGCATGCCACACATCGTCTCATGATAGATAACATTTTTGCCAAGTAACTTCAAATTCTATCTAAAAATAAGCAAGTTATTGACAAACCGGAAAAAAGGCCCCTTTTTTACCTTTGACCTCTAAGTATGACCTTGACCTTTGAGGTACCAACCTGGGTCATGCACGTAACACATCGTCTTATATTGGTTAACATTTCTGACAAGTGATTTCACAATCCATCTCAAAATAAGAAAGTTATTGACAAAACACGAAAAAAAGGCCCCTTTTTTGACCTTTGACCTCTAAGTATGACCTTGACCTTCGAGGTACAGACCTGTCTGATGCACACTACACATCGTCTCATAGTTGTTAATATTTCTGCCAAGTAATTTTAAAATCCATCTCAAAATAAGAAAGTTATTGACAAAACACGAAAAAAAGGCCCCTTTTTTGACCCTTGACCTCTAAGTATGACCTTGACCTTCGAGGTACTGACCTGCCTGATGCACACCACATATCGTCTCATGGTGGTTAATATTTCTGCCAAGTAATTTTAAGATTCATCTCAAAATAAGAAAGTTATTGACCAAATACGAAAAAAAGGCCCCTTTTTTTACCTTTGACCTCTAAGTATGACCTTGACCTTTGAGGTACCGACATGATTCATGTGCACCACACATCGTCTTATGGTTGTTAATATTTCTGCCAAGTAATTTTAAAATCCATCTGAAAATAAGAAAGTTATTGACCGGACACGATTTGCCCATACATATATACATACCAACAAACTTCCAAGGGAGATAATTCAAAAAGTATAAATGCGAGAGTTATAGTTCTTGCGCACTGCACGTCGTCTAATGCTGATTTATATTTATACTAAGTTTCGTGACGATAGCTCCAACGGTTTTCAAGTTATAGAGCGGACACGAATGTGTGACAGACAGACGGACAGACAGACAGACGCCCGGGGGAAAAACAATATGTCTCTCCGAAAAAAAATTTTTCGGGGGAGACATAATGACATCTCAAGCCCTGTCGCCCAATGAAACCAATAGGGTTTATAAGCATGGACGGTCCGCCTCGCACCGCGGTTCCTGGACAGGCTTAGATCCCCTAAACGGTTTACCAGTACTAGTCACACCCTGAATGACAAACAGTGTAGGTACTGATCAGATGGCTTCTAGAAAGCAATCTGATGGCTTCTAGGAAGCCATCTGATCTGGACCTACACTGCAAAGGGGATCTTTCAAGGTATAGGAAATTTGCATTGGTTTCTGCCCACGCTTGGATTTTGATGAAATTATGCACAATAATTGCCATGGGTATATCCATTATAATTACGATGAATTCACTTTTAAATTTCATTTC
The DNA here is from genome assembly GCA_963580285.1 of Lucinisca nassula. Taxonomy (NCBI): domain Eukaryota; kingdom Metazoa; phylum Mollusca; class Bivalvia; order Lucinida; family Lucinidae; genus Lucinisca; species Lucinisca nassula. The sequence continues at coordinate 135,012,955 of OY757016.1, read as the reverse complement.
CGTAGTAAATTTATTACATATTTTATGAAGTCTCTATCACAACAGAGAGTACTCCGATATAAACTTGTCTACAGTATTCAGAGTTTCATATATCTAATGCTGCTATGTTTTATGAATTAAAGCCATAATTGGTGAGTTAGTTGATACTATGAATGACCTCATATGTCTAGTAATAGTGGCTGGGCATTCAGTTTTCTTTGATGGTGTCCCCATATTTCAGCTCTTTTTTTGTATTCATTAAAATTTTATATGCATATTTACCATGTTCCAATTTTTGTCAAGACACCATTTTAGCATAAAAACTTCCCACATATATTAGAAACATGTTGATGAATTTTGATGGAAATTGAGGACCGGTAACATTATGTTTTAACAGACTGAATACTGATAGTCCTGTGGCCCCCGCCCATAGGGGCTTGGAGAAATATATGGGCTGCATGATGCTTCCACGCAGAGCTGAATCCGGCCCGCACACTAGTACTGGTTAACAGCTTAGAGGATCTAAGCCTGTCCAGGAACCGCGGTGCGAGGCGGACCGTCCATGCTAATAAACCCTATTGGTTTCATTGGGCAACAGGGCTTGAGATGTCATTTCATCTCAATGTCGGGTAAAAGTCCCACAAAATTGGAAGCAACGTCTCCAAAATGACCTTTACAGTGTTGACGGGGACGTTAAACTCAAATCAAACAAACAAACAAACAAACTGATAGTCCTGATTCAGCAAAATGTGAAATTATATGATTATCATGTTTTGGTCATGCTGTTTAATAATACTTTACTATTGCTTTCAATTTGGATAGTAAAGCATGGTTTGTGTAAGTAGTTCATAGCATAATTATAAGTATTATTTCAAAACAGCCATTTCAGTAAATTTGCCCCCTATGGAACAAACTATTTTGTCTACAGAACTATACCGCAATGGTTTTGATGACAAACGCCATCAAACGCATCCATGTAATCATGGGCACAGTTTTCTTGTCTAATTTGGTAATACATGTATTGCTAAGGTGATGTTTAGAGTTAACATTCAAATCAACAATATACCAGTCACTTTAGATGTTGCTTCAGATTTTGTGAGATTTGTTATCCGACTCGAGATAAATGACTCTCAAGTCAAACTGTTGTTTGTTTATTTAACCCCAACTGTCCATTTAAAAAGAAAGGTTTACTCTAGGGAAAATCAATAACACTTGAGATTACTTTTCCTGGACATTAAGTTTTCAGAATTTGTATCTGCATAGGCACTAGCCAATCTTTTTTTTTTTTTTTTTTTTTGTATAGCCCATATGAACAAAATCAAACGGCTTCCTAATTTGAATTTACTTTTAGAATTCACATTGTCGTACATTTGTCAGTGTTCCAAAACTTATGTGATCATGATTGTGTTGTCTATATATTTGTATAGGTCTTTCACTTCATTTACCTATCTCAGCAGTTGTTGCAGTAATTACAAAGCACATTATGTAAGATATCAAGAAGCATTTAAACTGTTGATAATAATTATTCAATCTGTGAGTAGTTATCGCATTACTCATAGGATTTTAAATTATTTTCAGTAAATACATTGTGATGCATTTTTCTGTCCAAACATTGCAATGCTCTTTCTAAGCTGAGAGATACATTGCACAGAAATGTACTGGTAATTATTAATGAACAAAAAACAAGCAAGAACAGTGCTTAAAAAACAGTGAACTTGCATTCAGCAGAAACATTTAAGAAGTGGTTGAAAAAAGTAAATAGAAAAAATAAGACACTAAAGAAACGTCAACAATTACAATACAAATGCAGAAAAGAGACATATGTATGCATGTGTACTATAAGGAAGGAAACTGTTTCTCTCCCTGTCTAATAGCAAAATTTCTCTACGTCATGGGACAGCTTTGTTTACACCAAATATTCTGCGCCTCATCCACGAATGATATCTTTTGCAACAGAAACTCAATATCAGTAACATTTCGATTTTTGGAAATACTAACAAATAATTACTGTAACTTTTTTGTTAGGATAATAATCCAGCGTTCATAAAGACAAGAGTATATGCTCTGATATGCTCTGAAAAAGCATATTGACATTCTTGAAAATGTACAACGACGCGCAACAAAGTCAATCCCTGGATTATCTGACCTCTCATATGAGTTACGATTACGTAAAATTGGTCTACCAACACTGTCATATAGAAGGATGCGCGGTGACATGATAGAAACATATAAAATCCTCACTGGAAAATATGACCCACAAGTAAGCAATTTCATACAATTACGTGAAGATTGTCATACCAGAGGGCATCAATATAAAATTTTTAAGCGTAGACCTAGATTAAATGTCAGGAAGTATTCATTCTGTATGCGTGTTGTGGACATATGGAACGGGTTACCAACAAATGTTGTGGAAGCCAAAACAGTCAACACATTCGAAAGGAGATTGGATCAACTATGGAAAGATCAACCAATGTACTACACATATAGAGAGACAATACAACCCACCGAATATGACCTCAAAACATATAATACAGTAGAAGTAGAGCTGGTCCAACAGGCCCAAGAGGGCCTTCTACCAGAAGAGGATCTGTAAGTATCTGTAAGTATCTGTAAGTATATCTAAGGCTTATGGATTTATCAACAGAACTATTTTTACTAGTAACAACAAACCAAGGACCATTGCGTCCTTGCATACCAGCTTGGTATGGAATGAAAATAATGGATCACCTTGCCTTACACCTATTTGAGTAGCATAACTTATGCAAAGCCATTAAATCAAGTTGCGCATGTTAACAATTATTTTGCTGCTAATAAAAAAGCAATATAATTGTTAAGTCTAATTTATTGATTAGAATACCTTTTGATTTAGTGTTTTACTATCTACTATTTTGGATAGATCATAGTGTATAAATGAAAGGAAAATATCAGAAATTCATGATATTTTAATAGTTTCTAAGCTAGATCAGCTCAATATGTATTCATTTTGATTTGTATAATATCATTTTTATACTGTAAGTGTTACGAATTGCCTTTTTATAAGGTTCTTGGATGATTTCAATGAAATAGTAAATTTTGCAGAAACGACCTACATCCATTAAAGGTGTAAAACTACAATGTTACCGGTTTTGGATTTTCATGAAATTTGGCATAGCTAAAGAGGATACATATGGCAAATTTTCCTAGCAAAATGAAATCTTGACAAAGACAAGAACATATTTATCTTAGGGATTGAATTTTGATAATTTTTTAAAATTTTAATTAAAAAATGAGATTTTTGATAATTATTTTATCAGAAAATGTAAACTTTAATTAATTCAAAAAGTTTTTTAGTATCAAAGGAATGCCTATGGAGTTCTGCATTCAATCCAGTTCACAGATCTTGAAACTAAATAAAACATAAGATTTAAGACGCACTTATTTAGAGACAGACACCAGCTCATGGAGGGAGTCAGTTAGAGTGGCCTCCCGAGTCCTACTTTGATCTATATAATTTATTAAATACATTTTTATAGGTTGCATATGCTGACTTATTAATATACAAAGTTTAAAGAAAAAACATGCGTGGGCACAAATGAAAGACCCCCTTTAAGGGTTACTGTGATTCAGCAGAACAAGTGTTAACCATTCAAATTTCACTAACAACAATTGTTGCCTGCTTTATTGTCTACTGGTTACTTTTAAAGTCATTGTGGCAATCAGTATGAACCCAGATCTGACTGCTCCTCTAGGAGCTGTGTCCACACAATTTGCCTGTATGCAAAAAAAAAACAAAAAACAAGAGGGCCCACAGGGCCCTGGTTCGCTCACCTGTGTGACACTGTCTCGAGTACATTCTATTTTAGCTATGGTTGCCATCTTGTTCATCAGCAGAGTGATTTTAGCTTATTTGGTAGGGAGTTACCTAGGCAACATTCCTGTTAATTTTGAATCAAATTGTCCTTAGGCTTTAGGAGGGGTTCACGTTTGAATCAGATTTACAATATTTTTCTATTTTTAGCTCCGGTGGCCATTTTTTCTTCAGAGCGGGATTGTTTTAGCCTTTTTGGTAGAGGGTCATCTAAGCAACATTACTTCAAAGTTTGAATGAAATTGGCCCAAGGGTACAGAAGGAATTATCGTTTGAAGAATTTTTTATTTTTAGCTCTGGAAGCCATCTTGTTCATTGGAGTGGAATGAGTATTAACTATTTTGGTAGGGAGTCACCTAGGCAACATTCCTGTGAAGTTTTAAATCCAATTGGCCCAAAGGTTTAGAAGGAGTTAGCATTTGAAGCAAATTTACAATGTTTTCTATTTTTAGCTCTTGTGACCATTTGTTAATCGTTATGCTATTTTCCTAGAGGGTCATCTACACAACATTCCAATGAAGTTTAGAAGCCTTCATGGTGAAGTGGTCATGCTACTTGCCTTGTAAACCAGGGTAGCAGGATAGATGCCAGGCTTCTCCAGACTTTCAGATTGGTCTTTAAACAGAGGTCCCATAACTGTATGACCTTAGCTGTTGGTGAGACTTCAAACTCAAACACTCACTCCTATGAAGGAACCTATATGCCAAATATGAAGGCTGTATCTTAAATGCTCCAAAAGTTATGACAAAGTAGGTCAAAGGTCAAGGTCATGGCTCAAAAGTTTTGAATGGTTGAGAAAACCTTGTCACAAGGAACATGCCAAATATGAAGGCTCTATCTCATATGGTTCAAAAGTTATGATAAAGTAGGTCACAGGTCAACGTCACAGGTCAAATCTTTATATGAGTGGAAAGCCCTTGTCACAAGGAACCTATATGCTAAATATGAAGGCTCTATCTCAAACAGTTCAAAAGTTATGACAAAATAACCTACTGATCTACTTTTTGATTTGACATGACCCATATTCGAACTTAACTGAGATATTGTCCAAATGATCATTCTGAGCAAGTTTTATGATGATTTGACTAAAACTGTGGCCTCTTAGAGTGTTCAAAATGTTTTTTTCTATGATTTGACCTGCTGACCTACTTTTTGACCCGACATGACCCATATTCAAACTTGACCCAGATATTGTCAAGATGATCATTCTGAGCAAGTTTGATGATGATCAGACCAAAACTGGGGTCTCTAGTGTGTCCACAAGGTTTTTCAACAATCTGACCTACTGACCTACTTACTGGCCAGATATGACCCATATTCGAAATTAATTGAGATATTGTCAAATGATAATTTTTAGCAAGTTTGATGATGATCAGACCAAAACTGTGGCCTCTAGTGTGTACACAAGGTTTTTCTCCGATTTGAACTACTGACCTACTTTTTCAACCGACATGACCCATATTCAAACTTGACTCAGATATTGTCAAGATGATCTTTCTGGGCACGTTTGATGATGATCAGACCTAATCTGTGGCCTCTAGTGTGTTAACAAGGTTTTTATATGATTTGACCTACTGACCTACTTTTTGACCTGAAATTACCCATATTTGAACTTGACCGAGAAATTGTCAAGACTATCATTCTGAGCAAGACTGATAAAAATTGGCCAAAAATGTGGCCTCTAGTGTGTTCACAAGGTTTTTCTCTGATTTGACCCACTGACCTACTTTCTGACCTGCCATGACCCATATTCGAACGTGACTAAGATATTATCAAGATGATCATTCTGAGCAAGTTTGATGATGATTGGACCAGAAATGTGGCCTCTAGTGTGTACACAAGGTTTTTCTCTGATTTGAACTACTGACCTACATTTTAGACCGACATGACCCATATTCAAACTTGACTCAGATATTGTCAAGATGATCATTCTGGGCAAGTTTGATGATGATTGGACCAAAACTGTGGCCTCTAGTGTGTTCACAAGGTTTTTCTGTGATTTGACCTACTGACCTACTTTTTGAACTGACATGACCCATATTAGAATGTGACCAAGATATTATCAAGGTGATCATTCTGAGCAAGTTTGATGATGATTGGACATAAATTGTGGCCTCTAGTGTGTTCAGAAGGTTTTTCTATGATTTGACCTACTGACCTACTTTTTGACCCGACAACACCCATATTCGAACTTGACTGAGATATTGTCAAGATGATCATTCTGGGCTAATTTGATGATGATCGGACCAAAACTGTGGCCTCTAGTGTCTTCACAAGGTTTTTTTTTCTGATTTGACCTACTGACCTACTTTTTGACCCAACATGACCCATATTCGAACTTGACCGAGATATTTTGTGGTGGTACAAAATGTGTGCAAGTTTAGTTAAAATCAAATGATAAATGAAACAGCTATCATGCAGACAAGACCAAAATAGGCAATTTTTGCCATTTCAGGGGCCGTAACTCCGCAACACATGATGGGATATGGCTGGTTCAAGAAAGGAACCCAGATCTCATGGTGGTACAAGTTGTGTGCAAGTCTGGTTAAAATCAAATCATAAATGAAGATGCTATCGTGCGGACAAGACCAAAATAGACAATTTTTGCCCTTTCAGGGGCCGTAACTCCGTAACACATGATGGGATATGGCTGGTTCAAGAAAGGAACCCAGATCTCCTGGTCGTATAAGTTGTGTGCAAGTCTGGTTAAAATCAAATCATAAATGAAGCTGCTATTGTGCGGACAAGACCAAAAAAGGCAATTTTTGCCGTTTCAGGGGCCGTAACTCCGTAACACATGATGGGATATGGCTGGTTCAAGAAAGGAACCTAGATGGCATGGTGGTACAAGTTGTGTGCAAGTCTGGTTAAACTCAAATCATAAATGAAGATGCTATCCTGCGGACAAGACCAAAATAGGCAATTTTTGTCATTTCAGGGGCCGTAACTCCGTAACACATGATGGGATATGGCCGGTTCAAGAAAGGAACCCAGACCTCATGGTGGTACAAGTTGTGTGCAAGTCTGGTTAAAATCAAATCATAAATGAAGATGCTATCGTGCGGACAAGACCAAAACAGGCAATTTTTGCCATTTCAGGGGCCGTAACTCTGTAACACATGATGGGATATGGCTGGTTCAAGAAAGGAACCCAGATCTCATGGTGGTACAAGTTGTGTGCAAGTCTGGTTAAAATCAAATCATAAATGAAGATGCTATCATGTGGACAAGAAATTGTTTACGCACGCACGCACGGACGGACGCACGGACGCACGCACGGACGACTGACGACGGACAAAATGTGATCACAAAAGCTCACCTTGTCACTACGTGACAGGTGAGCTAAAAAAAAAGCAAGCAACATTTTTAGATGACAATTTTCTTGGCAACCAAAATCCACCAAAGGTTTAGAAAATATAAGATCTTAAGAACTTGAGTAACTCTTGATGTAGTGCAATATCTTTTCGTGTAATTTTATACAGGCTCTGTTTGTTTGTTTGTTTGGAGAATAATGACCTAGTCAACACTATTTAGGACATATCAAGCTGATCAGATTACCTAACCACACTTTTCCTGGGCAGACTTATACACATGCTGTTAACCCTTATCTTGCTATTCACGACAACCCCTATCTTTCCAAACAGTGTAGACCCAGATCAGATGGCTTCTGAAGAAGCCATCTGATCAGGCTCTACACTGTTTGGCATTCAGTTAATGAATTTGTAGCAATAATTTACATCAAGTAATATGACTGGTTGATAAACAGAAATGGGTGTGGCTTAAATGAATATTCAGCAAGATAAGGGTTAACCAGTACAGTGTGCATGCTTTCACAAGAATCTGACAACTGCCCTTCCTGTATCAGAGGAAGTGACAGAATGTCCACAGAAAAGATTTCATGAGCTATCTCCTAGAAGGAATGCTGCCAGTAGGTATTGAACCCCTAAACCTGCATATGACTGAGTCTGATGAGCTGAAATATAAGCAAATTTCGTAGGTACCTTTTAGTTTCAAAATGGCAGCATTCTGAACAGCCATTTTGCTTTAACCCTTGTCCTGCTGAATATTTAAATATGTCACACCCACTACTGATTATCAGCCAATCAGATTACTTGATGCAAATTATTGCAACAAATTCATAAACTGGATGGCAAACAATGAAGATCCTGATCAGATGGCTTCTTCAGAAGCCATCTGATCTGGATCTACACTGTTTCAAAGATAAGGCATATCCGGGCTCAGCAGGACAAGGGTTAAGACAGCCATTTCTTATTTTTCAAAATGCTTATAAAACTCCAATTATAATCATTATTTATTATCTTGTGTTCTCCCTGTCCTAAATTCTAGAAACAAAATGATGCAAGCTAACCATGGTAAACTAGAAATGTGTCCAGATGACACAGATGCCCCCGCTCAGGGGCCCGCCTCACCCCGAAAATCCATGTTACAACAACAGCTGCCATTGGAAAGCATAGCTCTAAGGCAAGTGTCCTACCCATAGATGGGGATATTGCTGATTAAACCTCTGGACACAAAACTATTATCATACCCAATTAATTAAATAGTTTGGAAAATATGAGCTCTAAGAAACTTTAACATTCAAAATTTTCTAAGTGTGTGACCTTGATCTTGAGGTCATGGGCAGGGTCGGTGGTATGGCTGAATGAAACTTGGGACCTGTATCTATCATCATTCCAAATATGAAGCAAATCTATATGGTTTGGAATACATGAGCCCTAAAACATTAAAAGCATCATAAGACTAAGTCTGTGACCTTGACCTTGAGGGGTGGGGGTATATACAACTTTGGACCTGTAACTATCATCATACCAAATATGAGTGAGTGAGTGTTTGTTTTACGTCCCACCAACAGCTAAGGTCATACGGAGACGGGACCTCGGTTTAAAGACTCATCCGAAAGTCTGGAGAAGCCCGGGATCGAATATATACCAAATATGAAGCAAATCCATATGGTTTGGTGAGTATGAGCTCTTAATAAACTTTAAATAAAACAAGATGTGTTTGTGAAACACCGATGCCCCCGGACAGCGCCTGTGCAATATGAAAGCCCCATCACTAAAGTATGTCATGGTTGAGGCCACAAGGTCACGAGGTAAAAAATTATGGTACCACTGGAAAGGTCTTGTGAGAAAGAATACACATGTGAAATATGAAAGCTCTATCACTTACCAATCAAAAGTTATGGACTATATTAAAGTTTTTAAAAAGTAGGTCAAACATCAAGGTCAAAGTCACAAGGTCAAAAATTATGGTACCACTAGAAAGGTCTTGTGACAAGGAATGCACATGTGAAATATGAAAGCCCTACCATTTACCAATCAAAAGTTATGGCCAATGTTAAAGTTTTTAAAAAGTAGGTCAAACATCAAGGTCAAGGTCATGAGGTCAAAAATTATGGTACCATTAGAAAGGTCTTGTGACAAGGAATGCACGTGAAATATGAAAGCTGTACCATTTACCAATCAAACGTTACGGCCAATGTTAAAGTTTTTAAAAAGTAGGTCAAATGCCAAGGTCAAGGTCATGAGGTCAAAAATTATAGTACCAATAGAAAGGTCTTGTGACAAGGAATGCACATGTGAAATATGAAAGCTCTATCACTTACCAATCAAAAGTTATGGCCAATGTTAAAGTTTTTAAAAAAGTAGGTCATATGCCAAGGTCAAGGTCATGAGGTCAAAAATTATAGTACCAATAGAAAGGTCTTGTGACAAGGAATGCACATGTGAAATATGAAAGCTCTATCACTTACCAATCAAAAGTTATGGCCAATGTTAAAGTTTTTAAAAATGAGGCCAAAAGTAGGTCAAATGTCAAGGTTCAAGGTCACGAGGTCAAAATTTATGGTACCTCTTGAAAGGTCTTGTGACAAGGAATGCACATGTGAAGTATGAAAGCTGTACCACTTACCATTCAAAAGTTATGCCCAATGTTAAAGTTTTTGCAGACGGACAAACGGACAAACAGACAAACAGACGGACAGAAAGTAGGTCAAATGTCAAGGTCCAAGGTCACGAGGTCAAAATTTATGGTACCTCTTGAAAGGTCTTGTGACAAGGAATGCACATGTGAAGTATGAAAGCTGTACCACTTACCATTCAAAAGTTATGCCCAATGTTATGTTAAAGTTTTTGCAGACGGACAAACAGACAAACAGACGGACAGACCAAAAACTATATGCCCCCCAGAATCTTAGATTCCGGGGGCATAAAAATTCTTTGTCTGTGACCTTGACCTTTAGGGCATGTGCATGGGTGGGGGTATTGGACCAGTATCAACCATGATACCAAATATAAACTTAATTCATCATACGATTTGGAAAATATAAACTCTTAAAATATCAAATGAAAAATTTCTGTGACCTTGACATTGAGCTCATGGGCATGGGTGGGGGTATCGCTGAATAAAATGGACAGGTATCTAACATCATATCAAATATAAACTCAATCCATCATACGATTTGGAAAATATCAACTCTTAAAATATCTAATTAAAAATTTCTAGGTCTGTGACCTTGACCTTGAAGCCATAGGCATGAGTGGGGGTATTGCCAAATAAACATTTGGACCTGTATGTAGCATCATAGCAATTATAAGTCAAATCCATAACATGGTTTGGAAAATTTGAGCTCTTTAAAATCTTTAACATTAAAATTGTCTAAGTCTGTGACCTTGACCTTGAGGTCACAGGCATGGGACCGGGTATTGCTGAATAAAACATTGTACCTATATCTATCATCATACCAAATATGAATCAAAGCCATCATAAAAGTTCAGGTTCTACCTGTTACAAAAACCTTAACCGGAGTCTTTAGCAATGTAAATTTCTAAGTCCATGACCTTGACCTTGAGGTCATGGGCATGGGTGGGGGTATCGCTGAATAAAACTTTGGACCTATATCTACAATCATACCAAATACGAACCAATTCCATTGAATAGTTTGGAAAATATGAGTTCTAAAATGTTCAGGGTCTACATGTTACAAAAACCTTAACCTGAGTCTTTAACATTGAAAATTTCTAAGTCTGTGACCTTGACCTTGAGCTCAAAGGCATGGGTGGGGGTATCGCTTAATAAAACTTTGGACCTATATCTATCATCATGCCAAATATGAACCAGTTCCATCGAATGGTTAGGAAAATATGAGTTCTAAAAGTTCAGGCTCTACCTGTTACAAAAACCTTAACCTGAGGTTACAGGATCACGTACGTACATACACACACACATACAGACGTATGTACACATGTACGCACGTGCGGAAAACCGAAAAACTATATGCCCCTGGCATCATGCTGATGGCGGGGACATAAAAACTACCAAGGTCCAACCAAACAAAGAAACTCTTCAAAAGGAACAGCTTGATCAATGCCTATACATGTACATGAAGGTATCCGGACAATATCCACTCCGGGATGCATGATACATGTGTCACAGGGTATAGGTAAATAAATACCGTAGGTATATACATTTCTCCTGGCCAGACAGTCTTACTATCCCCACCCAGCCAGCAAATAATGTCGGGCCAACATCGGGCCGATAGCGGTACGATGTGGTAACGTTGTACCGCTATCGGCCCGACGTTGGCCCGTGGTTTGTGCTGGCAGGGCACTTCCTGGGCAAGCTTAGAACTTCGATGTGGTTTACTAGTTCTAAAATGTACAGTCAGTTTAAGAGGAATGGGAACACCTGGCAGATTTTTCTGCCATTTTTCTAAGGGAGATAACTTTCGGGACTTCCTGTACGCTTTTCTATAAGTTCTATCCCACGGAAAAAGGGGTCAACTCTTAAAGGAAAGAATTTGCTCCTTAGGAGCAAATTCTTTCCTTTAAGAGTTGACCCCTATTGACATGGGAGGCAAAAATACTTTTGCAGGAGTTACCTCCCCTGAAGGTGTTCCCATTCCCCTTAAGCTCTGCACGGAAACATCTATTTCACCAATCTCTGATGGGCGGGGGCACTTGGTCATTTCATGGCGCAAATGTGCTTATACTTTTTTTCTGAAAACAATAAAAACAATGTGAGCAGCTTTTGTAAAACTGCTCAAATTATTTCAGCAGCACTACTCAGTTTTTCAACAAAACTATGTGTTAATCCACTGCATGCGGGGAAACCCCTAAAGGGGTACCTTGGCAAACAGTGCAGGCCCAGATCAGACGCCGTGGAATGTGGCGTCTGATCAGGGCTTGCACTATTTGCTAACAGAATTTTCTGTCAAAAATAGAATAAAAGCAATAAATAGGCCTGACATCCCTTATATGGCAAATGGACTTGTCCAACATATAGCAATCGGGGAGTCCACTAGTATACAATAGGTTAATTAGTTATTGTTCTTGTTAGTCCATTTAACATTTTGACCACTGAGTTTGTTAAGCTAATGATAATGCTTTGTGCAACTGGCTTCTAAGAGCTACCTAAAAATTTGAACACCTTGAGGACTTGCTGTCATTCTCCTAAAATGTTAGCAAATTTGTTTTGCCATCCAGAAAGGAGTCCAAAAAGTGGAGACAGAAAGGCAAACAGTGTGGACCCTGATCAGACTGCTCCTTCAGGAGCAGTCTGATCTGGGTCTCCACTGTTTGCTTAGGCCTGTTTGTCCCAATACTTAGGATCATTACGTCAGTAATTTGGGGAGGTAAAACCGACAATTTACCTCCCAAAATTACAATTTTCAATACAGTTATCCCCATTCTAATGCACTTATCTGGTTGGTGAGTTAAAAATTGTACTATTTTATACAAGGCAACAAGCGCTGTGAGCTGCGTAAATTGTCGCAATTTTTTTATGTTATCCAATAAGAAGTCATGATGCATACACAAGTGGATTAGAATCCCTTATTCAGATTAAGCATCTTACCTTCAAAGTCTTCTGTGGTGAAAGGTACACCAAATTCTTTACTCATTGAGACCACCATGTCAGCTGTAGGAAATAGTTCATTTCTCACTGCTCCACGAACCTGCTTGCTCTTTGTTAGCTGAAATAAAAGGCTGAAAACTTATACTGTTCTTATCAAAATCACCATACTGGAACACAGTTTCAAATTACCAGTATATGAAGTATAAAATCACCATACTGGAACACAGTTTCAAATTACCAGTATATGAAGTATAAAATCACCATACTGGAACACAGTTTCAAATTACCAGTATATGAAGTATAAAATCACCATACTGGAACACAGTTTCAAATTACCAGTATATGAAGTATAAAATCACCATACTGGAACACAGTTTCAAATTACCAGTATATGAAGTATAAAATCACCATACTGGAACACAGTTTCAAATTACCAGTATATGGAGTATAAAATCACCATACTGGAACACAGTTTCAAATTACCAGTATATGAAGTATAAAATCACCATACTGGAACACAGTTTCAAATTACCAGTATATGAAGTATAAAATCACCATACTGGAACACAGTTTCAAATTACCAGTATATGGAGAGTTCTCTAAATTTAAAATGAATCCAATGAAGTACACCACTTCTTCATAGCACTGTTCACTACATATATAATTTGATATAACAGTTTTATGATGGATCCCAAAAATATATAGATTATATAGAAAAATGACCATAAATAGTCATTTTTCTATATAACATACATTTTTGTATATATAATATATAGCAAATGACCATAAATTGTCATTTTTCTATATAAGCTATATATTTTCATTTAGAATATATAACATGGTTATTTTACTAACACAGGTGCAGATGCCAACAAGTGTCATAACAAAGTTGTAATGTACATAAGATGAGTTTGAGACATAAGATTTAGGACAGTATTTCTGCATTTTAAAAAGCGCAACAATCAAGAGTTAAAAGGAACTGGTATATGAAAACTTCAATGACTCAAACACCGATGCCTTGTTTATGATGCCTGATATGAACTGATTCTAAAATCCCTTGAAAATTGTCCCCCATAATTTCAGATATCAATATACTTAGGATTATATGGAGATTTTTTTTTTGGATTTTATCCTTTTGTAAACTTGATGAGGTAATTTAAATGAGTGCACACAACATACCACTTATTTTATGGAAGATTCTAACACACCACACCTGCATAGGCAATGGAAAGGAACCCGAGATTTATTATGCAACAAATCACAGGGAAGAAGAGCGTGAAGCAAAGAGCCACCTTTTTACGATATCACTCAAAGATTCTACAATGTTAGCCGATGAACCTCCTTTTTCTCGCATCAAAAATGTTACAATAGGACTGAAACTCATGTGTTACAGTCAATAATTTGGTGAAAGGTTGGGAGAAATTGAAGGAAACAACAACATTACTGCCAATTTTCAGTGTGTTAGAACCCAAATAGATCAGGGGCCAGTTGTTCAAAACTAACGACGTCGTTAGTTAACGTATCGTTAAAACTTTGATCATTTATCATTGCAAATATGCTAATATTTTTGCTGAAAAAATGTGAGCAGCTTAGCGAATCACATTTTTCAGCAAAAATACCAAAATTTTGAATATTAAACTTGCTAGAACAGTTAACAATATGACCACTAACGAGCTCGTTAAGCTAACGATGCTTTGAACAACTGGCCCCAGCTCTAGTGCATAAATTGTTGAGTAATAAATCATAGCTTGGAGGTCAGTTGTAAAGTAGATCAAATCACGAGTGCGCAGCTCAAGCGATTTGTCTACTTACAACTGACTGACAACTGTTAATAATTCACTACTCAATAAAAAGATATCCATAAGTCACCTTACTTAGTACTGCAATTAAAACTTAATAGTTTGAACTACTCCTATCTCTAACAAATTTCCATGATCCTAAAGGTTTTTGAGCCACTGAGGTTTGACTGTATGTGTTTGTTTGTTTGACTGAGGTTTAGCATCCCCGTCAACACTATATAGCTTTTGCTTTGTTTGTTTGTTTTTGGAGTTTAACGGTCCAGTCAACACTAGTTTAGGGTCATTTTTGAGCCGATTAGTTTACCTATCCACACTTTTCCTGGGCAGGCTTATACGTAAGCAGTTAACCAGTACAGTGCACATTCTATCGCCAAACACTATTAAGGTCATTTTGGAGAAGTTGCTTCAGATTTTGTGGGACTTTTACCCGGCATTGAGATGACATGACATCTCAAGCCCCACTGCCCTTAGAAGCTGCTAGGGTTTAAGAAGCAGTCCGACTCACATCACTTTTCCTGGGCAGGCTTAGACCGAAACGGTTGCCCAGTACTCAAGTCAGTCAGTTTCATCGCTGCGAGGAAGCACCATGCAGCCCAAACTATTTTTCCAAGCCCTGTATGTGTTTGAGTTTTACTATTCTGACTTACTTTGCTAATGGATGAAGGAACTGAGTGGTCTTTAAGATTTATTCTAATCTGATTAATTTATAAATAGCTGTTCAACTCTTTTAACAAAATCTATATTTAGGAGTAGTATGATTTGGATCTGCCTGGTTTGACATTCTTTTCCTGACAAATAACTAAACAGTTAAATGTTCTAAAAGTTATTGTTATAACAGTACATACCTCATGCAATTTCACAAGTGCTTCAAAGCAAGGTTTAGGAACCATGTCTCTGATGTAGAGAAGTGGCTGTCTAACAATCTGTCTCAGGGGTTCATGTAACTTCACCCGACACAGGTCTACATCCAGAGGTCCATACAGCCGGGAACTAAAACTTAGGTCTGAGTTGTACAATACCTCCACATCTGTCAAAAGAAGATTTCTTTATTCACCTGTCCTCAAAATACCCCTCTAAAATACAAAATTAAACTTTCCTTTACCTGTTTCTTGCTGAATAAATTAATTTAACATCACCAATATCTGACTATCAACCAATTAAATTAGTGAATTTAGTGTATTTGTCCAATTCATAAAGTGGCTAACAAACAGTGTAACTCCAGATCAGATGGCTTTTGAAGAAGCAAAGTTTCTGAAGAAGAAAGGCAGGGGTTGTCTTTTTCTGCAGCATAATGGTTAAACTGAAGTTCAACACTGGATTATGCCTCATATATTATCTTTCTTTCACAATATGAAAATTGACAAATACTGGCAAACTTAGAATAAAATTTTAGCAAACATAACACATTTTAGAGGACTATGGCTAAAAAAATTGTGTAATAAAAGTGCCTAAAAACTTAAATGAATATCACAGCTCTTTTTTCTTTGAATGGCTACACTGCCAAGGGAAGGCACTTTGACAGAAGTGTTAAACATCCAACTTATTTACCATCATTTTTTCACGAGACACAACTTTTGTAGCTACATGTTTCCTTTCTGTGAACCAAGTTGTTCTGATAAAGGTGTCGATTCTACAAGGGAATAATTTGACCTCATGAGCAGTTTCTTTCCTTCAAAAGCTGGACTCCTGTTGACAGCGATGACAAAAATGTTTTGAAAAAAGTTGCCTTCCCTGAAGATGTATCCTTTCTCCTAAGACAACTCTCTTTCCATTAAGATAACAAATCCCTGCAGAAACACAGGTTGTGAGTGCTCATTATAACTGCCACATTGAGGCAGTATGAGGCTGTTCTAAACAGTACCCACAATCTATGTCTTGGATCAAAAATAAGACCAGAGGGCCATGATGGCCCTGAATCGCTCACCTGAATCCAAGATGTTACAAAGCTTATGGAAATGAAGGATTCACTGCTTTAAGGAGATGTGGACCAAAGACTTTTATCTTTGGAGGCTATTTTTCATTGTAGTGGAATTTGAAGGCTATTCTATTTTTAGCTCTGGTGCCCATTTTATTTAACAGAGCGGAACACTTTAGGCAATTTTGAAAGAGGGTCACTCAAGGAACATTGCTGGGAAATTATTTTCAAATCAGGCCATTTGCCTAGGAGGAAATGTCATTTAAAGGTTTTTCTACTTTTAGCTCTGGTGGCCATTTTGTTTAACGGAGCAGTACGATTTTGGCAATTTTGAAAGAGGGTCACTCAAGGAACATTCCTGTGAAATTATTTTCAAATAAGACAATTTGCCTAGGAGGAGATGTCATTTAAAGGTTTTTTTATTTTTAGCTCTGGTGGCCATTTTGTTTAACTAAGCGGAACCATGTAGGCAATTTTGAAAGAGGGTCACTCAAGGAACATCCTGTGAAATTATTTTCAAATCAGGGCATTTGCCTAGGAGGAGATGTCATTAAAAGGTTTTTCTATCTTTAGCTCTGGTGGCCATTTTGTTTAACGGAGCAGTACGATTTTGGCAATTTTGAAAGAGGGTCACTCAAGGAACATTCCTGTGAAATTATTTTCAAATAAGACAATTTGCCTAGGAGGAGATGTCATTTAAAGGTTTTTTTATTTTTAGCTCTGGTGGCCATTTTGTTTAACTAAGCGGAACCATGTAGGCAATATTGAAAGAGGGTCACTCAAGGAACATCCTGTGAAATTATTTTCAAATCAGGCCATTTGCCTAGGAGGAGATGTCATTTAAAGGTTTTTCTATTTTTAGCTCTGGTGGCCATTTTGTTTAACGGAGCAGTACGATTTTGGCAATTTTGAAAGAGGGTCACTCAAGGAACATTCCTGTGAAATTCTTTTCAAATTGGGCCATTTGCCTAGGAGGAGATGTTATTTAAAGGTTTTTCTATTTTTAGCTCTGGTGGCCATTTTATTTAACGGAGCGGAAAGATTTAGGCAATTTTGAAAGAGGGTCACTCAAGGAACATTCCTGTGAAATTATTTTCAAATTGGGCCATTTGCCTAGGAGGGGATGTCATTTAAAGGTTTTTCTATTTTTACTCTGGCAGCCATTTTGTTTAACGGAGCAGAACGATTTAGACAATTTCGAAAGAGGGTCACTCAAGGAATATTCCTGTGATATTATTTTCAAATCGAGCCATTTGCCTAGGAGGAAATGTCATTTAAATGTTTTTCTATTTTTAGCTCTGGTGGCCATTTTTTTAATGGAGCAGTACGATTTAGGCAATTTTGAAAGAGGGTCACTCAAGGAACATTCCTGTGATATTATTTTCAAATCGGGCCATTTGCCTAGGAGGAGACGTCATTTAAAGGTTTTTCTATTTTTAGCTCTGGCGGCCGTTTTATTTAACGGAGCGGAACGATTTAAACAATTTTGAAAGAGGGTCACTCAAGGAACAATCCTGTGAAATTATTTTCAAATAGGGCCATTTGCCTAGGAGGAGATGTCATTGAAAGGTTTTTCTATTTTTAGCTCTGGCGGCCATTTTGTTTAACGGAGCAGAACAATTTAGACAATTTCGGAAGAGAGTCACTCAAGGAACATTCCTGTGAAATTATTTTCAACTAGAGCTGTCAGTGAAACTGACTAGGGCCCCGGCAGCGCTATCAGAGGAGTAGGAAAATGTTGATGTTAAAAAACTGGAAAGAACAAGGAAATGAAAGAACATACCCCAAAGAATCATTTTGAACATGATTACTCGGTTTTAGACCTTTGGCCGATGTAGAAGTTTTTTAATACGGCTGTGGGTCTTGCTTGTGACACTTCGTCACATTATGGTTAACATTTCTGCCAAGTAATATTTAAATCCATCCAGGAATAATAACAAAGTTATTAATTGGACACAGGAAAGACCCTTTTTTGACCTTTAACCTCTAAGTATGACCTTGACCTTTGAGGTACGGACCTGAGTCTTGCGCGCAATACTCCATCACATTATGGTTAACATTTCTGCCAAGTAATATTTAAATCCATCCAGGAATAAGAAAGTTATGGAGGATAAAAAAATTTGTGGACGGACAGACGGACGGACAGACAGACAGACAGAGTGATTACTATAGGGCACCCACACTTTCAGTGCGGGGCCCTAAATAGGGCCGTTTGCCCAGGAAGAGATGTCATTTAAAGGTTTTTCTATTTTTAGCTCTGGTGGCCATTTTGTTTAAAGGAGCAGAACGATTTAGGCAATTTTGAAAGAGGGTCACTCAAGGAACATTCCTGTGAAATCATATTCAAATTGGGCCATTTGCATAGGAGATGTCATTGAAAGGTTTTCTATTTTTAGCTCTGGCAGCCATTTTCTTTAATGGAGCAGAACGATTTAGGCAATTTTGAAAGAGGGTCACTCAAGGAACATTCCTGTGAAATTATTTTCAAATCGGGCCATTTGCCTAGGAGGAGATGTCATTGAAAGGTTTTTCTATTTTTAGCTCTGGCAGCCATTTTGTTTAACAGAGCAGAACGATTTAGGCAATTTTGAAAGAGAGTCACTCAAGGAACATTCCTGTGATATTATTTTCAAATCGGACCATTTGCCTAGGAGGAGATGTCATTTAAAGGTTTATCTATTTTTAGCTCTGGCAGCCATTTTGTTTAACAGAGCGGAACGATTTAGGCAATTTTAAAAGAGGGTCACTCAAGGAACATTCCTGTGAAATTATTTTCAAATCGGGCCATTTGCCTAGGAGGAGATGTCATTTAATGGTTTTTCTATTTTTAGCTCTGGAGGCTTTTTTGTTTAACGGAGCAGAACGATTTAGACAATTTCAGAAGAGGGTCAATCAAGGAACATTCCTGTGAAATTATTTTCAAATCAGGCCATTTGCCTAGGAGGAGATGTCATTTAAAGGTTTTTCTATTTTTAGCTCTGGTGGCCATTTTGTTTAACGGAGCAGAACGATTTAGGCAATTTTGAAAGAGGGTCACTCAAGGAACATTCCTGTGAAATCATTTTCAAATCGGGCCATTTGCATAGGAGGAGATGTCATTGAAAGGTTTTTCTATTTTAACTCTGGTGGCCATTTTGTTTAATGGAGCAGAACAATTTAGGCAATTTTGAAAGAGGGTCACTCAAGGAACATTCCTGTGAAATTATTTTCAAATCGGGCCATTTGCATAGATGTCATTGAAAGGTTTTTCTATTTTTAGCTCTGGCAGCCATTTTGTTTAACGGAGCAGAATGATTTAGGCAATTTTGAAAAATGGTCACTCAAGGAACATTCCTGTGACATTATTTTCAAATCGGGCCATTTGCCTAGGAGGAGATGTCAATTAAAGGCTTATCTATTTTTAGCTCTGGCAGCCATTTTGTTTAACAGAGCGGAACGATTTAGGCAATTTTAAGAGGGTCACTCAAGGAACGTTCCTGTGAAATTATTTTCAAATCGGGCCATTTGCCTAGGAGGAGATGTCATTTAAAGGTTTTTCTATTTTTAGCTCTGGTGGCCATTTTTTTAACGGAGCGGAATGATTTAAGCAATTTTGAAAGAGGGTCATCCAAGGAACATTCCTGTGAAATTATATCAAAATTCATTCACTGGTTTAGGAGATGTCATTTGAAGAAAAAGTTTACGCACGGATGCACGCACGGACGGATGCACGCACGACGGACAAAAAGTGATCCCAAAAGCTCAACTCGTCAGGTAAGCAAAAAAATAATGTATACCTGGTAAACCTCAGTTTTCTCTATATAAAGTGGGGTGTATAAAAGTGTTCATACATGGACTTTCTAACATGATGTATGCGTTTCTGCTGCTATTGCAGATAACTTGTTCCCCTATTCTGAACCATCGTGGGAGCAAATCTTTGTGACCATTTTTTCAATTTGCAAGTGTATAGCATATCACCCAAACTACAAAAGAACTTAAGATTCCTAGTGTTAGATCATTCACTTCTTACCTGAGTTTTCTGGCTGTGGCAATGTTTCCCAGATTTCTTTCACAGCATGTTCTCTAAGACCCTCCAGAACAAAAAGGTGCATGATTCCATCCAGAACTTGGAACCCTGTGATAATGTCCAGGATACGACTCTCCTGCTGCAGCCTGCAGAGTTTAAATAGAGGATCTTACATGAGTGTTCATGTATTATTGAATTTATTAAACGAGTTGAGGAAAAGGGATAAAATGTGAGGCTGTGCCGAGCATTTTATCCCTTTTCATCGACGAGTTTAATAAATTCAACAGCCTCACATTTTATCCCTTTTCCTCAACGAGTTTAATAAATTCAATAATACATGAGCACGAATTTAAGATTCTTGATCTCATATGACATTTAAAACGCATTTCATTCACGATTGTTTAACAAAAATTTGTCAATATTCTGCCATTAGTAAACACGACATCCTTAACGACATCGTACATGTAAGGTAACAGGGCGTATCTAGCTAACTTGCATATTTAATGCACTAGTGGATTATCAAATTTATTACATGGCATTATTACACTCTCAGACATGACGTCATATGATAAAATCTTAATGAGTTTTTATTCTTTTGAAAATAGCTGTCTTTTTTCATTAGAAATATCATAAAGAGGGAAAAACTATTAATTACAAGCTAAAAAAATCACTTTTTCTCATTACCCTAAAGATCCGAAGTATTGGGATAGACAAGCTTAAGCAAACAGTGCAGGCCCAGATCAGACTGTTCCTGAAGGAGAGTCTGATCAGGACCTACACTGTTTGCCATTCTATCTGCACTTTTTTGACTCCTTGCTGGATTGTGTAACAAATTTGTTAACCCTTGTCCTGCTAATCCCGGATATGCCTTATCTTTGAAACAATGTAGATCCAGATCAGATGGCTTCTGATGAAGCCATCTGATCAGGATCTACATTGTTTGCCATTCAGATTGTGAATTTGTTGCAATAATTTGCATCAAGTAATCTGATTGGTTGATAATCGGTAGTGGGTGTGGCTTATATAAATATTCAGCAGGACAAGGGTTAAAATTTTAAGAGAATTACAGCAAGTCCTGAAGATGTCCCAATTTTTAGGATTTTTACAGTAAACCATTTCAGATGGGAAACCCCAGAATGGGTACCATGAAGAACATCGCAGGCCCAGGTCAGATGCCATAGAATACAGCATATTCTTTGCTGTCTGATCAGGGTCTTCACTGTTTGCAAAGAGCTCAACCATTTTCTAATTGAAGTTCTAAAACTAACTCAACCTGACACCCTCAACTATGTAATGGACTCCTGCCATAGTGAGGATGAATTCATTTGAATATGGGTTAATAGATAAACTCAATAATAACAGCAAAATACCATATAACCCCTGGGTTCTTGCATTCATAGCTGATCAAACTTCAAGTAACCCTTATCCTGCTGTTCACAACAACCCCTACCTTTGCAAACAGTGTAGATCCAGATCAGATGGTTTCAAAGAAGCCATCTGATCAGGAGCTACACTGTTTGACATTCAATTTGTCGATTTGCAGGAATAAATTATATCAAGTTATCTGATTGGTTCAAAGTCAGAAATGGGTGTGGCTAAATTAATTATTCAGAGTCATGAGAAAACCTGTCTTTAGGGTTTAAGACCAGGGGCCAGTTGTTCAAAGCGTTGTTAGCTTAAACCCCTGTCACACCAGGGCCGGGTTTTCACGGTGTCCAAGAAAAATGCAGAACGCCAAGGTACGCGCAGTACAATTGCAAACATCGCCGTAGCAATACAGTGGCATCGCCAGTTGGCGCGCTGGGATCGCATAGAATGCCAAGCGACGGCGCTCATTTTGAGCATGCTCAAAACTAACGCCGTCGCTCGTCGTTCTGATAAGAGCGCAGTGAGGTTGCCATAAGGTTGCGTGGAAGCAACATGCAGTCCATCTATTTCTTCCAGTCCCGATGGGCAGGGGGAGGGGGGGCACCCGCTTGTATATGCAGTGGCTAGAGTAGACTGTGGAATGTAAATTTTGATTGAGTACAGTCTTCTGTGGTGACTCATCCCGGGGTTGAGCGGTGGACTTGCTTCTGACGGCACACGAGTACTGATAAACCGCTTAGGGGATTTAAGCTTGCCAAGGCAAAGGGGCGTGAGTCAGACCATCCATGCTGATTAATCCTATTGGTTTCATTAGGCGACAGGGATTGAGATGTCAATTCATCTCAATGTCGGGTAAAAGTCCCACAAAACTGGAAGCAATGTCTCTAAAATGACCTATACTGTGTTGATGGGGATGTTAAACCTCAAATCAAACAAAACTGTTTGACTGATGAAGATGTCTGTTTACACTGTGCTTTATAGTGCAGCGCAGTGTGAGCGCCATAAAAGCACAGTGCACGCATTGTGAGCGCCGTAAAAGCGCAGTGCATGCAGTGTTAGTGCCGTGTAAGCACAGTGGATGCGCCGTGAGAGCGCATACAATCGCCATCAAGAACGCTGCAGGATCGCAATAGATCGCCATGTAAGCTCCGTAGCAACGTCTTGGTCACTGTAAGGACGCCATGACAGGTCCATGTTCACAAAAAATATCCCATAAAAATGTGATCTCGCGGCGTTCTGGAAAATTAAACAACGCCGTTATATCGCAGTGGAAACGCGGCATAGTGTGACAGGCATATTAACGAGCTCGTTAGTGGTCATATTGTTAACTGTTCTAGCAAGTTTAATATTCAAAATTTGGGTATTTTTGCTGAAAAAATATTAGCATATTTGCCATAATAAATTATCAAAGTTTTAACGATATGTTAACTAATGACATCGTTAGTTTTGAACAACTGGCCCCAGGTAAGACACAAACCAGCCTTCTCAGCTGCAAAGACTAGTAAGCATCTTGAAATTTAAGGTTTCAAATGCAGAATTTGTTTCTATTATTTTAATAAGTTGCAAGTTTCCATATTTCTAAACAATTTCAAGACATGTGCTGAACAGCCTACCAAGTGCTGATCTTCATGATCTTTGTGAACAGAATCTACATTTGATTTGAAAGGGTGTTACTGCTGATTTAGTGTGAATTTTTTTTTCTTATTCTATCTTGAAAATGTTTGTTTTATGTACTTATTAGAATTACAATGTATCTAAATGAGGCAATTCTAAATAGTGTACACATTATACCACTATTGTATTAAACACTTATCCTGCTGTTCACGACAACCCCTACCTTTGCAAACAATGTAGATCCAGATCAGATGAAGCCATCTGATGAGGAGCTACACTGTTTGTCAGACACTTTGTGAGTTTGAACGAAAACATTATATCATGTTATCTGATTGACTGATAGTCAGAAATGGATGTGGCAAAATTATTTGTTTAGCGAGATAAGGGTCAAGATTTTATTTTAATTCTGATTGAAAATGTATCCCTAAATCATCCCCTTTATGCTTCTTGATCTAGCATTATGATCAACCCTCAGACTTGTGCGTCACAAACAAATTTTCATGGTCCAAATGTTGTTCGAGCCATTGAAGTTTGACTATTTATCTCAACAACATTTACAATGTACAGCACAAGATACACACCACAACCTCTTTATAACACTATTAATTAGGGTCCAAAGGAGGAGCTGTGTTAGTTCAACCACCATGTTATATCTGAACAAAAATGTATATATTATATAGAAAAATGACCATTTATAGTCATTTTTCTATATAATCTTTACATTTTTGGGATCCATCTTAGAACTGTGATTTTGTTTGTTTGATTTGAGATTTAACGTCCCCATCAACACTGTAAAGGTCATTTTGGAGACGTTGCTTCCAATTTTGTGGGACCTTTACCCGACATTGAGATGACATCTCAAGTCCTGTCGCCCAACGAAACCAATAGGGTTTATAAGCATGGACGGTCCGACACTCACACCGCTTTGCCTGGGCAGGCTTAGATCCTCTAGGCGGTTTACCAGTACTCGTGTAAGGGTCAGATTCAGCTCTGCGTGGAAGCATCATGCAGCCCATATATTTCTTTTCAAGCCTCGATGGGCGAGGGCTGCGAAACTGTTATATCCAGTGCTATGAGGTTGTGGTTTGTTTGTTTGATTTGAGGTTTAACGTCCCCATCAACACTGTAAAAGTCATTTTGGAGGCATTGCTTCCAATTATGTGGGACTTTTACCCCAACATTGAGATGAAATGACATCTCAAGCCCTGTCGCTCAATGAAACCAATAGGGTTTATAAGCATGGACGGTCCGACTCGCATCGCTCTGCCTGGACAGGCTTAGATCCTCTAAGCAGTTTACCAGTACTTGCGTTCAGTCTGTTTCAGCTCTGCGTGGAAGCATCATGCAGCCCAGTCTATTTCTTCAAGCCCCTATGGGCGGGGTCCAAATATGAGATTGTGGTGTATTGACAATGATTAGGACAAGAGTGAAAGTTGATTTGCTTGGTTCTTCCTATATTTTTAATCCAAATTTTGTTGTGGGTCCCATCAGTAGTGTAATGAAGCAGCTGTAGTGTACTGACTTACGCTGATAGTTTGTATGTTGATAAAGCGGCGTCTATGACGTGTTGAGGCATATCATCTAATTCTAGTGCTCTGGCATTGATCTTTGTGATCAGAGTTTGGATCTGGTTCAGAAACTGGGTGTTCCTGTAATCAAACTTGTACACTATCCTCCCAAATGGACACTGTAACATATCAAATTAACAGCTGTAGAAGCATGTTTGAGCCAAATCACAAAAAAAGGAACCTTAACACTTATCCTGCTGAACATAAAAAGTCTTACATTTGCAAACAGTGTAGATCCAGATCAGATGGCTTCTGAAGAAGCCATCTGATCAGGATCTATACTGTTTGTCATTCCGTGTGTGAACTAATTGGATACATTTTATTAAGTAATAGTAAGGAATGGATGTGGCTAAATTAATTTATTCAACAGGATAAGAGTAAAACAATTTTATATAAGAACGCCCAAAATGGGACAATGGGAAAGAGTGCAGGCCCAAAGAAGTTAATAAAGATATTTAAGAATAAAGATTTATTACACCAAGGAAAAAAAACATTGTGGAAATTTGTTAGAATTACCTCTGTAAACTGAGGTGAAAATGCCCTTTATTATATATTATACTACTCCTTATTTGGATTTTTTTTTAATAATGGCAAGGTGTAAGGGAGCAGATACTGTCGTTATAACAAGGGTCCTATGTAGCTATATGTGGCTTAATTATGCATTATGTTACGGACAGCATTACCTCCCTTCCACTATCTACCTTGGTAGATTATATGCATAGCTTCTAGGTTCATAACCACTCTCTGACAACTGCGTCAGGGAGTCGACTCTTTGGCTCAGCAGTTAGAACACTGGACTATCACCCGAGCGGCCCGGGTTCGAATCCCACCATAGGCGGGGATTTTTTCCGGCTATGCTTCTTTCCTTTGTTACGGCCTTCATGTCGTAAGAATTATCTTTCCGCAAACTGTTGAGGCAATGCTATGCTTGAACAGTAACTTCTACTGCAAAGTGTTAGATTATCACCAAGATGCAACTGTACCAAACTACCAGGTGGGAATACCAGGGATGTTTATTTAGCCTTTCATCCCTGAGATTCTGAAATGGATTTCCATCTTTGTTTGTTTGTTTGATTTGAGGTTTAGCATCCCTGTCAACACTATATAGGTAATTTTGGAGACATTGCTTCCAATTTTGTGGAACTTTTACCCAACATTGAGATGAAATGACATCTCAAGTCCAATGAAACCAATAGGGTTTATATGCATGGAATGTCCCACACGCACCACTTTACCTGGGCAGGCTTAGATCCTCTAAGCAGAAGCATCATGCAACTCATCTATTTCTTCAAGCCCCGATGGGTGGGGGTCAATTTCCATCTTTTAATTTGGACATGTCCATTCTTGTTAATTTAGTGTTTAGTCAAAATCATTAACAGAGTTGCTATGAACCATCTAATCTGGACCTGCACTGTTTGCATAGGTACCTTGAAAAGGTTGACTCTGTGGCTTCTTTCTGTGCTCAAGTGAGTTCAGTATCCAATTTGCGGGTAGTTTTGCAGAAAATGTAATGCGAAAAATGTTCACAGTTTTCAAAACTCATTCTTGAGTCCCTAGGAAAAAATTCTCATGACTGCAGATTTTAATATACAGTTGACTCTCGTTATCTCGACCTCGCCTATCGCGACCCTATCACTTATGTCGAACCGATTTCTAAGTCCCGAATATTTCCGCTATATATTTATTGTATTTCAACTTCGCATGTGTCAAACTACTTTTAAGTCGACACTTCGGCTATCTCGCCCATCATTTTCAGTCCCTAAATATATTTTTCACTGTTTTTACAACTGCGTATCTCGAACCGAAATTCATGAGGTAAAGAAGGGGAAAAAAAAACAAAAAAACGATGCCGCCAGTCTTTCAGTTAAAGAAAATAATAATAGACCTTTACAAAACAGTTCATCAATACTCACAATGTTTTTAATTTTCCAAATTGTCCAGGTGCATAAAAATTAGCACAAACAATACCTATACTGCTATTACGAAAATCGCGTGTGTGTAATACAGACTGACACGCGGTGCTCAACCTTTGATCTTAACACCTTCTCGTTTCAGTGATTTCCAAGATTTCCGTGATAAAAGGCGGCTCTGACAAATAGGTATGACCGGTTGTTTTAAGTACTCATCATTAGTGTCAAAATTGAGTATTGCCCCTTGTCCCAATGCACATACAAACCGTGTAGATCCTGAAAAGATGGCTCAGGACCAGCCTTCTCGGCAGGACCTAAACTGTTTAAATCAATACGAGGGACTACTGTATGACGTATAGCACGTACTGCTCAGCATTGCACTCACAAGCGGGGAACCATCCCATTTAAGTACATATCTATTTTTAGCTTATTTGGATACCCGAATTCGCAGGAATTAAAAAGACAACAAAACATGTGAGAAATCTTTTATAATCGCTATACTTCGACAAGCTCCATTACTTTCATAAACAAATTTTAAAAACTCAATAGGCTGTGCATGTTAGTGCTATTACTCTAGAATAACTAAGAATACCAAGAATATCACCGCAAATAATGGGCTCCCACATGCATGTGACGTCACACTTTGGTTATCACATACTATGGATAACTCGAACTTTTTAATCCGGTCCCTTGAGGTTCGAGATAACGAGCGTCGACTGTATTTGGGATAATTTTCTATACTAATTTGAAAATGTATGGTGTACTCATTGGAACTGCCTCAATGAGGCAATTCTATTGAGTACACATAATCTTCTTTTATCACAAAGAAAATTTAAAAGATATCACTATTTTGCCTCTGACTGGTGCTATGATTAACCCTCAGTCACTCAGACTATGGCTCTTTCAAATACATTTTCATAGTCCCAAAGGTCTTTGAGCCATTGAAGTTTGACTGAAGCTGGAAAGATGTATAACAGAGAAACATTAGCTATCAGTAGCCTTTTACCTAGCTGGGAAGATGTATAACAGAGAAACATTAGCTATCAGTAGCTTTTTACCTAGCTGGGAAGGTGTATAACAGAGAAACATTAGCTATCAGTAGCATTTTACCTAGCTGGGAAGGAGCATAACAGAGAAACATTAGCTATCAGTAGTTTTTTACCTAGCTGGGAAGGTGTATAACAGAGAAACATTAGCTAACAGTAGCTTTTTACCTAGCTGGTAAGGTGTATAACAGAGAAACATTAGCTATCAGTAGCTTTTTACCTAGTTGGGAGGTGTATAACAGAGAAACATTAGCCGGCAGTAGCTTTTTCCTAGCTGAGAAGGTGTATAATAGAGAAACATAAGCTATCAGAAGCTTTTCACCTAGCTGGGAATGTGTATGACAGAGAAATATTAGCTATCAGTAGCTTTTTGCCTAGCTGGGAATGAGTATAACATAGAAATATAGCTATCAGTAGTTTTTTACCTAGCTGGGAGGAATTTAACAGGGAAACATTAGCTATCAGTAGCTTTTTACCAAGCTGGGATGAGTATAATAGAGAAACATTAGCTATCAGTAGCTTTTTGCCTAGCTGGGAAGGAGTACAACAGAGAAACATTAGCTATCAGTGGCGTTTTACCTAGCTGGGAAGGTGTATAACAGAGAAACATTAGCCGGCAGTAGCTTTTTCCTAGCTGAGAAGGTGTATAATAGAGAAACATTAGCTATCAGTAGCTTTTCACCTAGCTGGGAATGTGTATGACAGAGAAATATTAGCTATCAGTAGCTTTTTGCCTAGCTGGGAAGGAGTATAACATAGAAATATAGCTATCATAGTTTTTTACCTAGCTGGGAGGAATTTAACAGGGAAACATTAGCTATCAGTAGCTTTTTATCTAGCTGGGATGGGTATAACAGAGAAACATTAGCTATCAGTAGCTTTTTGCCACGCTGGGAAGGAGTATAACAGAGAACATAAGCTACCAGTAGCTTTTTGCCTAGCTGGGAAGGAGTATAACAGAGAAACATACGCTATCAGTAGCTGTTTGCCTTGCTGGGAAGGAATATAACAGAGAAACATTAGCTATCAGTAGCTTTTTACCTAGCTGGGAGGCGTATAACAGAGAAACGTAAGCTATCAGTAGCTTTTTGCCTAGCTGGGAAGGAGTATAACAGAGAAACATTAGCTATCAGTAGCTTTTTCCCTAGCTGGGAGGAGTATAACAGAGAAACATTAGCTATCAGTAGCTTTTTGCCTAGCTGGGAAGGAGTATAACAGAGAAACATTAGCTATCAGTAGCTTTTTACCTAGCTGGGAGGAGTATAACAAAGAAACATAAGCTACCAGTAGCTTTTTGCCTAGCTGGGAAGGAGTATAACAGAGAAACATTAGCTACCAGTAGCTTTTTACCTAGCTGTGAGGAGTATAACAGAGAAACATTAGCTATCAGTTGCTTTTTGCCTAGCTGGGAGGAGTATAACAGAGAAACATTAGCATACTGGTTTACTTTGAGCAACCTATCCCAGTTGTATGGATTTACCTCTGGAGTTGTTGGTATTGGCTCCTTAGCTGCCACTCTTTCTGGTGTAGTTAGCGGCTGGGATAATTCCACCTTTATCTTCAACATTGTGTGACTGGATACATAGTGACCAGCTGCCATGGAATTGTCAACTAAAACACAGCAACAAAACATCACTGCAAAAGCTTACAGGCTGTCTAGGAAAGCAGTTACTTTTTTACAAAGCCAATAAATTTTGGAAAGAACAAAATACAGTTAAACTGATGGCTTGAACACTGATGGCTCATTTACAAATTCAGATTTAAACTCCTTCTTGAGTCCTTAACCCTTCTCTTGCTGAATATTCAGTTTAGCCACACCCATTTCTGACTTTGAACCAATCAGATTACTTGATGTAATTTATAAATTGAATGTCAAACAGTGTAGATCCTGATCAGATGGCTTCTTCAGAAGCCATCTGATCTGGATCTACACTGTTTCCAAAGATAGGGTTTGTCGTGAACAGCAAGATAAGAGTTAAGAAAAAGTATTCCAAGAACTATTTAGTGATAATTTAACCCTTATCCTGCTGTTCATGACAACCCCTACTTTGCAAACAGGGTAGTTCCAGATCAGATGGCTTCTTCAGAAGCCATCTGATCAGGATCTACACTGTTTGTCATTCAGTTTGTGAATTTGAACAATAACATTATATCATGTAATTTGATTGGCTGATAGTCAGAAATGGGTGTGGCTAATTAAACTATTCAGCAGGATAAGGTTTAAAAAGACTTCATTTTAGCATAACAAGAGGGCCATGATGGCCCTGAATCACTCACCTGAATCCAAGATGTTTCAAAGCTTATGGAAATGAAGGATTCACTGCTTTAAGGAGATGTGGACCAAAGACTTTTATCTTTGGAGGCTATTTTTTCATTGTAGTGGAACCATTTTAGCAGCAATAGAGGAAAATTTCTGTGAAATTATTTTGAAATAGGCCATTATTTTGAAAATGGGACGTTTGCCTTGAGATGAGAAGTTGTCATTTAAAGGTTTTTGTAATTTTTAGGATTTGGGCAGTTTTAAAAGAGGGTCATCTAAGGAAAATTCCTGATAGATTACTCAGAAATTGGGCCATTTTTATTCGGCACCTTGACTCCATATAATTCTTGTTCTCAAATTTTAACAAGCACAATTTACTATCTAATGACCATAGCTGTTTGTGGGACATAAAACTCAAACACAAACAAACAAACTACGTAATCTTAAGTGGCAAACAATGTAGATCCTGATGAGATGCCATGTTCTACAGCGTGTCATCTTGCTCTTCACCAACCCTCAGCTTTGTTTATCCAAATATGTAAGATTTAAATAAGGAACTTCCTATATAAATCCTTTATAGGCTGAGCACACGATTAATTTGTAAGTATAGACATATTTTGAAATTTCCATAATCCTGAACACTTGATCAAAATTAAAGTTCAGTAGTATGTTGGTTGTGAAGCTTTAATGCTAAGGTACTGACTTATTGTGTAAGTGCAAATATAAGAAGTGAAAATAACAACTCAATATAAAGACAATTTTTATTGCTAAATATAAATTAACTAAGCGGAACCATTTAGGCAATTTTGAAAGAGGGTCACTCAAGGAACATTCCTGTGAAATTATTTTCAAATCAGGCCATTTGCCTAGGAGGAGATGTCATTTAAAGGTTTTTCTATTTTTAGCTCTTGCAGCCATTTTGTTTAATGGAGCAGAACGATTTTGGCAATTCTGAAAGAGGGTCACTCAAGGAACATTCCTGTGAAATTCTTTTCAAATCGAGCCATTTGCCTAGGAGGAGATGTCATTTAAAGGTTTTTCTATTTTTAGCTTTGGTGGCCCATTTATTTAACGGAGCGGAACGATTTAGGCAACTTTGAAAGAGGGTCACTCAAGGAACATTCCTGTGAAATTATTTTCAAATTGGGCCATTTGCCTAGGAGATGTCATTGAAAGGTTTTTCTATTTTTAGCTCTGGTGGCCATTTTGTTTAACAGAGCAGAACGATTTAGGCAATTTTGAAAGAGGGTCACTCTAGGAACATTCCTGTGAAATGCTTGTCAAACTGGGCCATTTGCCTAGAAGGAGATGTCTATTTTTAGCTCTGGTGGCCATTTTGTTTAATGGAGCGGAAGATTTAGGCAATTTTGAAAGAGGGTCACTCAAGGAACATTCCAGTGATATTATTTTCAAATTGGGCCATTTGCCCAGGAGGAGATGTCATTTAAAGGTTTTTCTATTTTTAGTCTCTGGGGGCCATTTTATTTAACAAAGCGGACGATTTAAACAATTTTGAAAGGGGGTCACTCAAGGAACATTCCTGTGAAATTATTTTCAAATAGGGCAATTGGCCTAGGAGGAGATGTCATTTAAAGGTTTTTCTATTTTTAACTCTGGCGGCCATTTTATTTAATGGAGCAAAATGATTTAGGCAACTTCGAAAGAGGGTCACTCAAGGAATATTCCTGTGAAATTATTTTCAAATCGGTCCATTTGCCTAGGAGGAGATGTCATTTAAAGGTTTTTCTATTTTGAGCTCTGGCGGCCATTTTGTTTAACGGAGCGGAACGATTTAGGCATTTTTGAAAGAGGGTCACTCAAGGAACATTCCTGTGAAATTATTTTCAAATCAGGCCATTTGCACAGGAATAGGAGGAGATGTCATTGAAAGGTTTTTTCTATTTTTAACTCTGGCAGCCATTTTGTTTAACGGAGCAGAACAATTTAGGCAATTTTGAAAGAGGGTCACTCTAGGAACATTCCTGAGAAATTCTTTTCAAATTGGGCCATTTGCCTAGGAGATGTCATTTAAAGCTTTTCAATTTTTAGCTCTGGCGGCCACTTTGTTTAACGGAGCAGTATGATTTAGGCAATTTTGAAAGAGGGTTACTCAAGGAACCATACCTGCCAACTTTCACCCATTAGGAGTGAGTTTCACGATTTTTCCATGCATTTTGACCTCACGATCGTGTTGCCAAAATAAGGCAAAAATCACGATTTTACCACCTCCTCACGCTTGGTATTTTTATCAGCCATATTGTTTGTGGATAGTCATCTGGAATATCTTGGATTTCTTCTCTATCTATTTTGGAGAGGGAAAAACCCTGAGTATATTTTTAGCTGTATTGACTATTTTTAACTCAATGATAGATTGACCAGTACCCACAAACAAATGCAAGTTGCCAACAGTTTTCTATCTGTATGAGCATGAATAGGGGAGCCCTTTGCTGATGTTAATCTCTCCCAGATGTAATGAAAGTAAATATTTAACTATGAATGAGCAATGTCACGTATTTTCGTGACTAAGAAAATCGTAGTTTTTATCTCTCAAAATAAGAATTGTGTTGTTATTTGGTAATGAGTGTTCTAACACTTCAGAAACAATTGTTTTGCAAAATAAAAGCTGTTATAGTCAGACATTAAGCACTCCTTGCAATTGCATGAAAACTGTTTCTGAGTAAAAGTACCTAATTTCAGACAGATCATAATTCAGACAATCTTTAGTTATTGCAAATACTGTTAATTATTGAAGCTTAAGTATTACACCAGTGATTTATTGGATTATACATAAAATGTAAACATGCAACTTTTCTGATTGTACTTGTGGACTGGTGTCTACTAGTATGAAAAAAAATCTCCCCCATGGAAATTTTGGGGAAAATATTCACCGCGCTTTATTCCATCGAAAAATGCCATGACACGCAGAATCTTCCCCATGAAAAATTTGAAAAGTTGGCAGGTATGAGGAACATTCCTGTGACTTTATTTTAAAGTCGGACCATTTGCCTAGGAGGAGATGTCATTTAGAGGTTTATCTATTTTTAGCTCTGGTGGCCATTTTGTTTAACGGAGCAGAACGATTTACGCAATTTTGAAAGAGGGTCACTCAAGGAACATTCCTGTGAAATTATTTTCAAATCGGGCCATTTGCCTAGGAGATGTCATTTAAAGGTTTTTCTATTTTTAGCTCTGGTGGCCATTTTGTTTAACGGACTGGAATGATTTAGGCAATTTTGAAAGAGGGTCATCCAAGGAACATTCCTGTGAAATTATACAAGGGGGGAAACCTACGTCACGATGACGTCACAATTTTACACCAAGGCGGTCGCCATCTTGAAAGGAACTCTCGCTTCGGTAAGTATTTCTGTGTTAAACATATATTTTACGCACAATCTTGACATAGCTATTATCGCAGAGTACGGGCAAAATTACAATGTTATGTCAGCAAAAAGAAATTTAGGCAAGCTTTAAGTAGTATGGATGAACACGTCGGATTTAGTTAATTTCAGCGATCCATTCGTCAACACTCTGGATATGAAAATCATTCATATGAAGCAGTGCAGTGTTTTTATTAATCCTCAAGTAACGAGTACACGACTTTTTCAGAAGAAGATACCATAGAAGTGTTTATTTGTATTAAAATTAAAATTTTTGAACTTTATAAGACGTTTTCAGTAAATGGTATCGTTAACACTCGATCTGAAAAGAGATACGTACACACTCTGAAAATCAGCATATAGTTGTTTCTCGTGACAACCTGAAAAGCAGGGTAAAAGGCGCAACATTCTCTAAAGATAACAAGTATCTTGGACAATAATGGTGGCCAGATGAACAGGCAGTTGTGATGTCTGCTCCCTTGTCACTTAAGAAGATATAGCCCACTCTAGAGCATTGTCGTACTTGCGTTGAGGTATAAAACAACAGAATTAGGTTTACATTTATCTCTGAAAATAAAAAGAGTCATACAGGCTAACGAAGAATAGGCAGACATCTCTTGAGGTCCTCAATGGTCTCTTACAGAGCGGAAAAATACTGTCAAGGCTGAGAACTAAACTTCTTGCAATGATCTGCTCGTTATAAAAAGGCATTATCTTACTTTATTTAAGCCGGCCTCGGTTGCTCAGTTGGATGCGCGTCTGACTGGTGATCAGGAGGACGCGGCTTCGTTACCTGCCAGGGTCGGCAACATTCTTTCGTGGAGATTGATCATGGAATCTTTTCTATGGTCAGTCTCTCCCTTCCGCTGATTCAAGAAGGGCAGTTGTCAGTTTCTGGCGATAGAATGTGCGCTGTACTGGTTAACGTATAAGCATGCACAGAAAAAGTGTGGATAGGTAATCTGACCGGGATAAAAATGACCTAAATATTGTTGACTGGGCCCTTAAACTCCAATACAAACAAACAAACTTACTTTAATCAAAGTAGTAATAGAACTGATGGGTCAGCTGTCTCTTGGGTGGGTTTGAAAAATACACGGTGACTTAGACTGTAAACATTTGTTTATTCCTTACATCCGTGTACAAAAAGCAAACAGTGTAGACCTTGATCAGATGCCGCGCTCTGTCGCGTCTTGTTAGTTTGCTAAACCCAACACACGATTTTAGTCCAGATTCTATTGATAACCATATTATTGAATACGCCATCCTCACAGTTATAAGAATAAGGCGGCTATTTTCTATAAATAACAGCTACCTTTAGTGATGGTCAGGTGGACTTAAGCACTATTTTGAAAAAAGCTCCATTGCTTAGCAACTTTTGTCGACCAAAAAACAATATTGTACACTGTAGCACAGTTTTAATGAAAAGTGTAACACTTTTTGTAACGTTAATTTGACATTTACCTCACTCGATGCAGTATTTGGCATAACACCCACAAAAGTAGGCATTTAAAACGTGTGTAGTTTCAACGTTATTTATTTTAATTAATGAGCCGGTGCAAGAAAAAAGCTACAATAAGGCAATTTATGTGCGACGTTAGACTACCCAGATCAGCTTGCATACCCGGGCAGTCTGATCGGTGTATTCTTGAGTTTTAAAAACATTAGTAATATTTGACACTTCCCACACCTGCTTGTTGTATAAACCGATCCTTATCGAGGCCCCAATGAATTTTTTTTTCTCGTTATGCTGTTCAGGATCTGCTGTTGGACTTGTGCGGTTAGTT
The DNA here is from genome assembly GCA_963580285.1 of Lucinisca nassula. Classification (NCBI taxonomy): domain Eukaryota; kingdom Metazoa; phylum Mollusca; class Bivalvia; order Lucinida; family Lucinidae; genus Lucinisca; species Lucinisca nassula. Next base: position 134,977,605 of record OY757016.1, on the reverse strand, counting down.
AGGATTAAGAATCGTCCGTACAATGAGCAGGTGTGAGTAGTGTAATAGCTCACTATTGTTTCAAAAGCGAAATATTACACCGATCAGATGCATGGACTGGTCTAGGTATTCACTAGTCGCACATGTCATATTTTAGCATTTGTCTTGCACCGGCTGATATATTGACAAAAACAAAACAAATAACGTCTCAACTACAAAGATGAAAGAAAAACGTCTACTATGATACCATTTTCGCGCGATACGCAAAAAAATACGAACGGCATAAACATATGAAATGATGATGCCTGTTTGATTGAAATTGAGGTTGAACGGCCCCGTCAACAGCACTTAGGTCATTTTCGAGACGTTACTTCCAATCTTTTCGGAACTTCTATCCAACATTAAGATGAAATGACATCTCAAGCAATTCCTTTAGTGAAACAAATAGGGATTCCTGACCATTGCATTTACTTCTATTTTATACACATGTACGGTCAAACTCGCACCACTTTTCCTGGGCAGGCTTGGGGTCTTTGGGTGTTTGTGTCGCTTGTATTATTTTATTTTGGATAGCCTTTTGGCCATTTTGTGAGAAAGTAACGGTCCTTTTGGCTTTCTGCTGTTGGTGTTTCCATTGGGGTATGTTGTTTCATGTTTGTGTTTCTTTCCCTTTGGTGTCTCTGATGGGAGCTGTGGGTTAATTGTATCGATTCCTGATCATTGCCTCTACTTCTAATTTGGACCCTCTAAGTGATTACCAGTATTCGCTCATATCCTTTTGTTTTGGACAGCCAACTGGCCATTTTGTTGGAAAGAAATTGTCCTTTTGGCTTTCCGCTAGTGATGTTTAGAGTCTAGTTATTTCATGCTTGTGTTTCTTTCCCTTTGGTGTCTCTGATGGGAGCAGTGGGTTAATTGTATCGATTCCTAATCATTGCCTTCACTTCCATTTTTCATATGCAGTTGGGATGATAACTTACATAGTGTAAGAGGCAGTGTTTTTCTTGACATCCCATTTCATCTTTACTTTAATTCTTTCTCTCTATCATAGGTCTAAGTTTAATTTCATCAAAAATTTCCTAGGAACTATAAAATGTTGAAACTTCAATCTTTATCATAGTGTGCCTTTATTTTTATTTTCGTGTTGCCCTTGCTTCCAAAGGATTACATTTTTCTAGAAAGTAATATATTTCACCGTAGCTGGTGTTATGGGAATATTTGGCGTCCGTAAAATGTTTATCTGCTCTTCATCAAAGTATGTATTTATTTTCCAGTCATTTGGGATCATTGATGCCACTGCAGGGGTTCGTAAATGTTTGAGGGTTAGTGATGCGGCCTAACTGGCCAAAACTATCTAGTCTGGTCCATAAAAAATCATGTACACTCCACAGTTTTCAGTTCTGTCTTGTAGTCCTTGCTTCAAAGGGATTACCCTTTTCTAGAACATTTGTATGTAATGCAATAATGATGGCTTATATTGTATAAAAGGCAATAAGCATCTTCAGCTTATTTGTTCATCTTTTCTGTAAATCTTCTCCTAAAAATTAGGCCAATATTAATATTTTGTCAACGTTTTCACAAGAACAAGAAAAGCTAGAAACCAAATTTCGCAGCATAGTCCTTGGGTGGGCCTCTACCTAGATTTTTCTAGCCTTAATAGCTTAATGAAACGCATGTCTTCCATGGGGCAGAACCCAACTGAACTATGGTGAGTATAGTGGCCCAAGGGCCTCTTGTTTTTACAGATATTTTAAATTTGAACCATTTGTTTTATCGTCATTTTTTTCGCAACTCGGCGCAACATTGTAAATAGTTCAAGTGCGACAATGTTCTAGACTGGGCAATGTCTTCTTAAGTGACATGAGAGCGGAAATTGTGATCGGCTGTTAATCTGGCCACCACTATTGTCAAAGATACTTGTTACCCTGCTTTTCTGGTTGTCACGAGAAACAACTATATGTGGCCTAGTGGTTCAGAGCGCTGACTCTTTCTTGATCATTAGGTCTCTCACCGCTGTGGTTCGAGCCTCGCTCGGGTCATATGTGAGACGCCAAGTTCTGCGACGGAAGATCATGTGGTTTTTCTCCAGGTACTCCGGTTTTCGCCCACTTCTGATTAGCGATCGGCTCGATATGAGCGAAATAATCTTGAAAGGGCCGTAAGACCAAAAAAAAAAAAAAAAACTATATGCTGGTTTTCAGAGTGTGTACGTATCTCATTTCTGATCGAGTGTTAACGATACCATTAACTGAAAACGTCTTATAAAGTTCAAAAATTTTAATTTTAATACTAATGAACACTTCTATGGTATTTTCTTCTGAAAAAGTCGTGTACACGTTATGAGAGGATTAATGAAAACACTGCGCTGCTTCATATGAATGATTTTCATATCCAGAGTGTTGACGAATGGATCGCTGAAATGAACTAAATCCAACGTGTTTATCCATACTACTGAAAGCCTGCACAAATTTCTTTTTGCAGACAAAACATTGTTATATCGCCCGTACTCTGCGATAAAAGCTGTGTCAAGATTGTGCTTAAATCATCTGTTTAACACAAAAACACTTACCGAAGCGAGAGGTACTTTCAAGATGGCAGCTGCCATTGTCTTTCTGTGTGACGTCATCGTGACGTAGGTTTCCCCCCTTGTTATATCAAAATCCATTCACTGGTTTAGGAGGAGATGTCGTTTGAAGAAAAAGTTTACGCACGCATGGACGACAGACAAAAAGTGATCCCAAAAGCTCACCTCATCACTATGTGACAGGTGAGCTAAAAATGCATGTTGTGAGTACTCTTTAGAATCACCTGATTGAGGCAATTCTAACGAGTACATACAACATAACAATTATTTTCTAGAAGACTGAAAAGATGTGCCTAAATTATCTCCATTATGCTTCCTACAATGTATCTGGTAAAAACTTTGGCCCTCGCCCATTGGGGCTTGGAGAAATAGATTAGGATGCATGGTACTTCCATGCAGGGCTGAAACTGATTGCACATAAGAACTGGAAAACCGCTTAGAAAGTCTCAGCCTGCCCAGGCAAAGTGGTGCGAGTTGGACTACCCATACATGTTAAAAATATTGTTTTCATTGGGTGGCAGGACTTCAGATCTCATTTTACCTCAATGTGGGGTAAAAGTCCCACAGTCAATAAAATTACCTAAGTAGATGAAATCAAACAAACAAAACTGGGTAAAAAGTAAAACTTGTGAATACTGAAAGGTGGGATTCTTCAACATATGTCTTGTGCTGAGACAGACTATCAACAATCCATATCACCTAAACCTACAGGCGACAGATAGGGCAGAGTAATCAGGCTACACATCTGTCACAGACAGGGGAGAGTAATCAGGCTACACATCTGTCACAAACAGGGGAGAGTAATCAGGCTACACATCTGTCACAGACAGGGGAGAGCAATCAGGCTGCACTAATGTGCAGCCTGATTGCTCTCTCCTTACTGTGGTTACTAGCAAACTGCATCTAGAAACAAATAACACAAAACAAATAGAAAGAAGGAGTCTATAAAGACTTGAAGGGTGTTGGTTGGTTGTGAGTTAAACAACCCAGTCGACACTATTAAGGTCAGTTTGTCAGTTTACTTAACTACAGGCTTATACATAAGCAGTTAACCAGTACAGTGCACATTCTTTAGCCAAAAACTTGCAACTGCCCTTCTACATTGATAGGATGGAAGACTTGAAGGTAAACTGACTGTTACACTTGAGAGTAGACCAAAGCTAACAAAGTTAATATTAACATTTCATCAAAACTGCAATCATTCACTACAGCAAAAAAAAAATAAAACATTCATATTTTTTCTTATGCAAGTCACATGGTTTTTCTTCAGTTTCTTCATTCTCTGTCAATCTTAGATGAACACTGATTTGTGTGGAATATTCTTGTAAGGCTGATAAGACACAAATGAAACAAATCTCAGCTGTTCTGCTTTTTTAAAAGATCTGAATATAGCACTTTTTCACATTTTTCTTAGTAAATGAATTTTTGGGTAAAACTATTGTAATGTGCCCACTCTGTGGCTGGCCGAACATCGGTACCTACGAATCTTATGTTGTTTATGTTTCGATGGGACATTTTATGAGTATTTCATGGTTCAATTCGTTTGTCATGCCCTCCCATTTACCCGGTCAAGACAGGGGATGTTTACTTACCTGTTGCATGTAATTATTCATTTTAGGCTGTTAGTTTAAACGCATTTTTATCATAAAATGTCTCACTCTTCTCCACCGATTATTGTTTACATGTTTCTGTGTATTGATTACTTTGTGTAAGTCCAATATTGAGCGAAAGCGAGGCTGTCTGTCAGACGCTGTGTATCGTAGGTGAACTGTCAAAGTCAAAATTCACGGGTTTACTAAAAAATAATCAAAGAACCCTTTTTAATCCTTTTGCATCATTGCGTGTATCGTACAGACCATTCATTTCTCCATCGTTTCGCATATATTTTATACTGCATTCCATTCAGTTCTGTCGAGTTATCGCTGTTTCTTTGCAACTACCCGGCGATTTTCTATCTGTTTATCGGCCGCCATTGACGTATTCCGCGATATTGTTGTTGTTTTCCTGCAAGGAGACGTCGTAGGATCACGTGATCCTACAGACTTTTTTTGCAGGAACGTACGATCTTACGCTCAATAATCGTAGGAATGTATGACTTTCAATCAAATTTCGTAGGATTGTAGGGTGTAGGATCGTATACTACATAAAGGCAGACCGTAGGATTTTCAAGGACTTCACTTTTGGCTACTGCTCTGAACGGCCGTGTTTTTAGGTCTCTCTAAGTTTTTATTCGTTTTTTCGAAATAATTTCCACTTCTTTTAATTCTAAAGCCATAAAAAATACTAAAATGGATGCAGGGAAGCTTTTTGTTATAGTTGTCGTCGAAATTTACCATTTTAAAGTGTAAAGCAAGAGAAATTATACACGCAGTTCACCATGATCACATTTCCATTTAATATCTCATTGCACTCATTAAGTCTCATTGTTGCTGAAGCTGACACAGCCTAGTGCGTGTGTGTTTGCAGGTGATTCACACGATTTTCTACGTTAGTCTAAGTCCCATGCTACCAGTTTTCCTTAATTTCACCGTTTCATAAATGCTTTGTATTAACAGTCTTCTTGTTACTTGTTTATCATTATTGCGTTAAGTTTGAAAATTTAATCAAAGTACTACAAGTACTGCTTCAAATGCAATAAACCAAACAAAGCAAAGTATGCACACGTCTTTTGTATTATTTTCTTTCCGTTAAGTCTAATAGGAATCGTACGTCTGTCCAAAGGTCATTTCCGTTGAAGTCCAATTTTAGTTTGTTTATTTGAACTAGTATCTAGTGTAACCGGTCTCATGCAGTTATTACTGGTTGAGTAGCCCCCTGATCTCATTGAAGGGCGTTGTCTGTTGTGGAAGACCTCGAGCCCGTAACACTATCAATCTTAAATTTACCATTTTTATACTTTTCGTTTGTTTGTTTGTATGATTTGTGGTTTAACATCCCCTTCAACACTGTATACGTCATTTTGGAGACATTGCTTCCAATTTTGTGGGACATTTACCCAATGAGACGAAATGACATCTCAAGCCTGAAACCAATAGGGTTTATAAAGCATGGCAGCCCAACTCGCGCTGCTTTGCCTGTGCAGGCTTAGATTTTCTAAGCGGTCTACCAGTACTCATGTGCGGTCGGTTTCAGCTCTGCGTGGAAGCATCATGCAGCCCATCTATTTTTTCAAGCCCCGATGGGCTTGAACCATTTTATACTGTTGTTTAATGACATGCTCAATGACATCACTCAAAGGATAAAATATGTAACCAGCTCCTATTACCTGGCCCATCAACTGCCCCAGGAATTCCAACCAGTTTCCCTTGCATCTTATTATCTCCCAGTCCCAGTAAATCTGGTAGTGGACAGTTGTGAACTGGAACTTTCAGATACAATACCCGATGGCCTAGCAGTAGGTCAGACAAATCAGCATATGCTATCCCATAGGGGTCCCAGATTTTTGCTCTGTCCTTGAATGGATTATGCAAAGTCCTTCTACCTGTTAACATATAGGAAAATATATGTTACATATAATGCATATTATAACATTTAACCCTTATTCTGCTAAAAAAATGCAAACCCTACCTTTGCAAACAGTGTAGATCCAGGTCAGATAACTTCATCTGATCAGGATCTACACTGTAAAGCAGATTGTGAATTTAACTAATGCATTATATTAAGTAATTTAATTGGCTGATAGTCAGAATGGATGTGGCTTAATTAATTTATTCAGCAAGATAATGGTTAATTTTGGTGACTAATAAGAGTGACAACAAATATTTTAGGAGTTGCCTTCAATGAATGTGTATCCAGTTCCCTTACATGTAATGAACACCCCTCTGAAGCCAACTTAGTATACAGAAAACTGGAGTTTAAAGGGGTAACCATAATTTTTATTATTTCTGCTCCGAGACATATGTTGTTGGTACTTGATAGAACCGCCTCAATGAGGTGATTCTAATGAGCACCCACACCTTATGTTTGGAATATAAACAGAAAAAAAAATCACAGATTTTCATCAGAAAAGTAATCATTTTAGAGATATGAAAGAATGCACTACATGTGTTATCGTAATGAATCTGAAATATGACTTACTAGCAACAGTTCCAACATTGCTAATTTTCTCATCCTCAAGGTCATCACCGAACAATGAAGCTTTGAGTTTCACTTCTTCTGGTTTCCTGTCCCTGTCATGTACTTCTATCTCTAGAGGAGGACCATTCAAATATTGCCGGAACTCCGACTGCTCAAAGGTTCCTGAAACATACATAAATATACAGAATTTGCTTTCATACTATGAGTTTTGAAAGCATGTAATCAGATTTAAAATCCTGTTTATTTCTGTATAAATATGTAGTCAAACTTCAATGACTTGTACACCCTTGGGACCATAGCAACAGACAAGGTAAGTATTTTGTGATAATTGATTTTTGTTTGATTTGAGGTTTAACGTCCCCGTCAATACTGTAAAGGTCATTTTGGAAATGTTGCTTCCAATTTTGTGGGACTTTTACCCGACATTGAGATTAAATGACATCTCAAACCCTGCCGCCCAATGAAACTAATAGGGTTTATAAACATGGACGGTCCGACTCCCACCGCGTTGCCTGGGAAAACTTAGACCCTCTAAGCAGTTTACCAGTACACGTGTGCAGGTCGGTTTCAGCTCTGCGTGGAAGCATCATGTAGCCCATCTATTTCTTCAAGCCCCGATGGGTGGGGGCCCTTTGATTCTTCATAAAAACACAGGTTTATTTGGAGAAATAAGGAAAACTATCCTTCAAGTATCACAAATGTTGCTATGCTTGGGACCATGAAAATTTGTTCAGGACAGACATAGTTTGAGCCACTAATAGTTACTCATAGCACCATGATACGATTTGAAATCATTTTGAGTTACTGAGTATTTTTAATTACTACAGTATGAATTATCCAGATTCTTGGTGTTTAAAAGCCCAATCAACATTATAAGTTATTTTGAGCCAGTCAGTTTACGAACCCAAACTTTTCCTGGGCAGGCTTATGCATAAGCGGTTAACCAGCCCTGTGCACATTTTTTGGCCAGAAACTGAAACTGTTCTTCTTGAATTAGCAGAAGGGAGAGAGTGACCATAGAAAAGATTTCATGATTTATTTCCAAGAAAGAATATCAAGGTCCTATTGTACATTCTTGCTACACATGCCAATATTACCTGCTAGAACAACGTTGACATCGTCCCAGTAAATATTTTGTGAATGCTGTTTCTTCAGGCTCATATGACTAGGCAGGTTGAAGAATGAGTATCTACAGTGGACTGGCAAACATCTGGAATAGAACAAGATTTTAAGGAGAAAAGATACACAAGACATAGTTCGTGCCATTTTTACAAGGGAGACAACTTTCAGTGAACGAATCCCTTCTAAAATGAGTCTACTCTTAAAGGAAAGAATTTGCTCCTCAGGGGCAAACTCTTTCCTTTTAGAGAAGACCCCTATTGACAAAGGATCGAGACAAAATGTTTTGGAGGAGTTGCCCCCCCCCCCACTCCCTCACCCGAAGGTGTAAGATGTAGACCACTATTCCTTTAGAGTAAACCCCTATAGACTAGCGAGACAAAAATATTTTTGGAACAGTTGCCTCCCCTGAAATTTTAAGCTGTATCTGTTTATCTTAAAATACACAAGTTAATATCAAAACTGTAACTTATAGAAGACAGAGAAGCAAACGTTTGCAAAAATGAATGTTTGACTACATTTTGATAATACAGATAAGAAATAAAAGAATTCTGCTGAAGGCCATGTCATGCCTGAGATTGTAGTTCTTGAGAAATGGACATGAATGTTTGGGTTAACGCTGGAGTCGACACAAATGTTAACAGATTGGCAAATGGATGGACCAACAGATGGATGAATAGATGGGAAACCAGACTCCTATACTGTGCTATGAATGAAAAAGATGCATGGACAAGGACAGATTTAAACAGGACAAGCTAATATATAGATGTGAAATGCAACATATGACTAGAACTCTATAAAGCATTTGTGATTCCCTTCTAATCCCTCCTTGATTTATGATATTTATGAGTGTATTACATTTACTATTGATGAAATAAAAAATCATGTTTAAGGGGAATGGGTACACCTTCAGGGGAGGCAACTCCTGCAAAAGTATTTTTGTCTCCCATGTCAATAGGGGTCAACTCTTAAAGGAAAGAATTTGCTGCAGAGCAGCAAATTCTTTCCTTTAAGAGTAGACCCCTTTTTCAACGGGACAGGGCTTATAGAAAAGCGCACAGGAAGTCCCGAAACTTATCTCCCTTAGAAAAATGGCGGAAAAATCTGCCAGGTGTTCCCATTCCCCTTAAAGCAAATACAATAAAGTGTTACAACAAAGTCAAAGAACTGTCTTAATCATGCAACATAACACCCAGTGACAGTGTATATTTTGTTAGGAATTTTTTTTTTCTATCACAACAGCATAATATGTTTCAACGTCAATAAACTGCCGAATTGATGTCAAATATACTTCTTGAAAAAGTATTGGGTCCGATTGTTCAAAGCCTGGTAAAGATTAACAAGCTTTTTTGTGGTCAAACTGTTAACTGTTCTGGATATAAGTATATTTTCCATAAACAAAAGCTACTCACATTTTTTTCAACAAAAATACTAGTATATTTTCCCTATTAAAATGATCAAAGTTTTAATGATACGTTAACTAACAAGATTGTTAGTTTTGAACAACTGGCCCCAGGCATGCGCTTATTTGACTGGCCCCGATAGCTCAGTTGGAAGAGTGTCCGCTCCGGGGAACGGGAGGTCTTGGGTTCGATCCCAGGCCGCGACATACCAAAGTCATTAAAAATGGTACTAGCTGCTCCTCGCTTGGCACTCAGATTTACGGGGTAGAGCTAAGACTGGTTGATCCAGTGTCAGGATAATGTGACTGGATGTGGTATCATGTAATGTGTCTGGGACATGATACTTCAGTGAGGCAGCACTATAAACGTGAGCATTGAGCTCCCTGTCGCAACCAGACACCGTCGTGATATGACTGAAAAATTGTTGAAAGCGACGTTAAACCCGAATTCACACACACACACATGCGCTTATTGGAGCATGTTTGATAAGTACAACAAAGATGTCATTTTCTTTTAATGCAGGTCCAAGTAAAAAGTATCCTTTATTCAAATTCTGGAAGAAGAAGTTGAGAAGACGTGAATGAAACTATATCATTAACAATCTATATTTTTGCAAGATCCTTTATTTAATCCTTATCCTGCTGAATAAATTAATTTAGCGACACCCATTGCTAACTATCAACCAATCAAAATACTTGGTTTAATGAAATTGTTCAATTCATAAACGGCATGGCAAACAGTGTAGATCCTGATCAGATGGCTTCTTCAGAAGCCATCTGATCTGGATCTGCACTGTTTGCAAAGGTAGGGGCTGTCTTGTTCAGCAGGATAAGGGTTAATACAAACAGTATAGCTTTCATGGGATACTACATTGGAATCTGCGTTACTCTAATGTTTGATCAATGTTATATTGATTATCACATTAATAAAACTGTCTTCATCTCTTTTTATTTTCATTTAATCAATTTTCCATAATAGTTTAGAATTAACTGAGCATGACAATATTAATTTTCTGTTTAATAACTCTGAATAAGCTTCCAGTTATACCCAGGCTGCTGTAGCTGTTTTATTTGAGTCAACCCATCAGAAAATGGATCTTAGCAATCTTGATTTATGCTCTTCAAGTGTGATTATGACTCCAACTAACAGGACCAGATGCATGACTTTTTGCATAACCTCTTGCATAATGTCCCTACAGGACTCCAGTACATTGTCTGTGAACAGTGCAGGCTCTGATAAGACTTTGCTGGTCCCCAATGCAATAATGACCCTATTTTTCATGAGCGGCCGCCCATAGGGGCTTGAAGAAATATATGGGCTGCATGATGCTTCCACGCAGAGCTGAATCCGGCCCGCACACTAATACTGGTAAACCGCTTAGAGGATCTAAGCCTGTCCAGGAACCGCGGTGCGAGTCGGACCGTCCATGCTAATAAACCCTATTGGTTTCATTGGGCGACAGGGCTTGAGATGTCATTTCATCTCAATGTCGGGTAAAAGTCCCACAAAATTGGAAGAAACGTCTCCAAAATGACCTTTACAGTGTTGATGGGGACGTTAAACCTCAAATCAAACAAATCATTTTATTTTGCAGTTTTCAATTTATCTTCGATGATTTGGATGTTAATAATCCAAGTACAGGAACACATTGTTCAAAACTAATGACATTGTTACTTAACTCATCAAAACTTTGATAATTTAATATAGCAAATAATAATAATTATACCAATATTTTTGCTGAAAAAAATGTGAGCAACTTTTGCAAATGCAAAGGCTGCTCACAATTTTTCAGGAAAAATACCACCGTATTACTTATTCAACTTACTAGGACAGTTAAAATTTTGCATACTAATGAGCTCGTTAAGCTAACAATGCTTTGAACAACTGGCCCCAGATAAAGTGGACTGAAAAGGGAAGTTAACCCTTAACATCAATCACAACACTTGTCATCTGCTGTGTTATTTGCTAGTTAATGTAAACAGTCATTGTTGCAAACAGTGTGTAGCCCATATCAGACGGCTCGTGTATGCAAAAATATTTTTAAGAAGTTTGCAAGCAGATGAAGCAGATATTTTCAGATGCAATTTTTTATCTTAAGGGTTGTGATGAATTTGCATTCTCTCTTGTGATTGTTGAAGTTGTAATGACGTGTTGAGGTCATATAGAGATGAGAATGCAGTCAAGGCTAAATCCCAAAAATGCATAGATTGAAATAAATATCACCATAAAAGATCATTTTTATATTTGCATAGGCAACAGTTCTTTTTGTTTTGTTTTTTGGTTCTGCAGCCACTTCAAGATCATTTCACTTATTTCGAGCCAATTGTTAATCAGAGTTGGCTGGAAACCTAAGCACCCAGAGAAAAAACACCCAACTGCCATTCTCACACACGTGACCCAAGCCAGGCTCAAACCCACAGTAGTGAGACTGTGAGAGACCGAATGAGTAAGAGTCAGTTCTCTTACTCATTAGGACACAGAGGCTCGTTGGCACCAGTTCAGGTCCTCATCATCATCATCATCATCATCAACAGATTTTTGATTAACGCGCAGGTACAGGGGCAACGTCCACATAAGTGGGCCCCCTTCCAGGTAGCTGGCTTGCTGCACGCATGGCAGATCTTACACCAGATCTCCAGGCTTGTCTATCATGAGGATCGATAGCAGAGAGCTTCCATTCTCTGCAATCTCTTTCTGTTAGCTGCTTCCAGGTCATCTTGGGCCTTCCTGACCCCCGCTTTCCACCTACCTGTATGTCACAGGCAGTCTTGACTGCACTGTTGGAGCGCTCCACATGTCCATGCCAGCGAAGCCTTCTCTCTTTCAGGATGAGGTCTAGGTCCTCAATGCCAAGACGCTCAAGTAACTCACTGGACCTGATGGTGACAGTGTCCTGTGGCTTGACATTGCAGATCTGTCTGATCATTGCCCTGTCATTTCGCTGTAGACGTTGGAGGTTTGGCTTTGTCAATGGCCATGTCTCACTGGCATGGAGCATTGCGCTCCGCACACAAGAGCTATACACATGGCCACGTGTCTTGAACGAGAGGTGGCGGGAAGAGAGAACTGGTAGCAACTCCTTGAATTTCTTCCAGGCTGTTTTCACAAGTGATGTAGTTGAAAGGTCGCAACCACCCGCTGCATAGAGCATATCACCTATGTAGCAAAAGGAAGCTACAACCTCCAGCTTGTCGGATCCGACTTGGACTTCCCTCTGTGGTCTGCCATCTAAAGGGCGTGCAGTTCCTCACAATAACATGTTTGTTTAGTTGAGCCCCGACAAGCGAATTTGTGTCTTTGAGCATTCCGTCATGACAAATTTTTACTGCGCATGCCCAGCCATTCAGAGGGGCCAGGGATATGGCTTTCTGTCTGAAGGTTCCTCTTGATTCACTGCTTGTATGAGCGAGCAGCAAAGGTTCTGGCGAGACTGCACGGATGCGCAGGCTCGCCTGAACCTTCGCTGCTCGCATAGGTGATAAGTACCAAAATCGCTTGACGGGGCCCAATTAACATGTATCGACATTGGACTTCAACAACAATTATATGAAGAGATTGGGATGTGTTGCCTCCCCTATCAGTAGGTGTGTTGCCTCCCCAATCAGTAGGGTTCTACTCTTAAAGAACAAAAATGTTCTTTGGAAACAAATTGTTTCCTTTATATATAGACTCCTTTTTCGGGCTAAGTATATATTATAATGTACCGTAAAAATTTGAACACCTTGAGGACTTGCTATAATCCTCCTAAAATTTTACCAAATTTGTTTCATGATCCAGCAAGGAGTCCAAAGGTTTAGATGGAATGGCAAACAGTGTAGACCCTGATCAGACTGCTCCTGATCTGGATCTGTACTGTTTGCTTAGGCCAAGCTGACCCAATACTTAGGATCATTACGGTAAGTTCATAGGAAGACAAACAAGTCACAAAAATTATCTTCCTTGCTAAAAAGGCAATAAAGCCTCTATGGTGTAACCATTCACCTTAAAATACTTACTGGATTTACTGTATGTATTAACCCTTGCCCTGCTGAATATTCATTTATGCCACACCCACTACCGATTATCAACCAATCAGATTATTTGATGCAAATCATTGCAACAAATTCACAATCTGAATGGCAAACAATGTAGATCCTGATCAGATGGCTTCGTCAGAAGCCATCTGATCTGGATCTTCATTGTTTGGAAAATAAGGCATATCTGGGATTAGCAGGACAAGGGTTAAGACAGACAGGCCTGAGCAAACAGTGTAAACACACGAGATGCCACAAACATGCTACTCATCTAGCTGTTTTTAGATGCAACATCGAATAGTAAATTGTACTTGTTCAAATTTTAAAACAATATGGTAAGGAGGGAAGGTGTCCAAATTATTGTAAAAATCCTAAAAATCTGGACACCTTGAGGACTTGCTGTAATTCTCCTTTAAGTTTTAACAAATTTGATTCACCATCAAGCCAAGTGTTCAAAAAGTGCACATGGAATGGCAAACAGTGTAGACCATGATCAGTCTGATCTGGGTCTGCACTGTCTTCTTATGCCTGTCTGTCCCAATACTTCAGGTCATTACGTTATATTCAATCACCTTTAAATGTCTACTAGTCTGATCAAGACTTTTTTGTTCATGTTCGGAGAGAATCAATTTTTTCCTTATTTTTGCTTCCAGATTTTATTGGATCTACTCTCTATTACAAATACTGGCGCCAGTTTTAATGCAATATCCTGAACTGGTGCCTGGGAAATAATCTGATTTGCATATTGACAAACGAACATGAAAAAGATTGTGGCTTATAGGAGTTCATCTGGGCCCCGTCAAGCGATTTTGGTACTTATCGCCTATGCGAGCAGCGAAGGTTCAGGCGAGCCTGCGCATCCGCGCAGTCTCGCCAGAACCTTCGCTGCTCGCTCATACAAGCATTGAATCAAGAGGGACCTTCAGACAAAAAGCCATATCCCTGGCCCTTCTGAATGGCTGGGCATGTGCAGTTAAAACTTGTCATGACGGAATGCTCGAAGACGCAAATTCGCTTGGCGGGGCTCATCTAATCCTCAGGTGACAGATAAATCTTCATTCAAATTGTGGTGAACTGTAGAACATGGTTTAGTTTTGTAGCTGATTTTTTAATTGAGTTTTGAGATATCTGTCAGACCTGAATTAGATTCTGGGAAAGTCTGTGGTTGTTATTAAAGCGTCTGGGAGAAAAATGAAGATAAATGGTTCCATACAAAGTCTTGCCTTCAGTTAATTGGGCACTTGAGGTCCTGGTTATATTGTGGGTACTTGTTAGAATTGCCCATATTCTTATCAGTCCCCACAACACATTTTCAACCAAAAATTACCGTTATGATCCTAAGTAATGGGACAGGTAGACCTAACCAAACAATGCAGACCCAGATCAGACTGCTCCTGAAGGAGCAGTCTGATCAGGGTCTACACTGTTTGTCATTCCATGTGCAATTTTTGGACTCTTTGCTTGATCGTGAAACAAATACATTAAAAGTTTAGGAGAATTAGGAGCAAGTCCCCAAGAAGCCTGAATTTCTAGGACACTTCTTTATTAATCATCTGTGGTACTCCTCATCTGGGGCTGCAATTCCAAACAACAAAAATTAGTTATAATCATTTGATGTGCTCTCTTTACATTACAATTAATTTTTACAGAAACATGGTAAAGTATTTTCTCAGCATGTACAGTATTACCCTATGTATTCAGACAGATATGCCTGAACAAACAGTGTAAACCCAGATGAGACACCACAGAATGCAGCATCTCATCAGGTCTACACTGTTTGACTCTCATTCAGCTGTCTTAAGACACACCATCGAGTAGTAATTATACTTGTTCAAAATTTAGAACAAGTATGGTAAGGGGTTGGGGTGTCCAAATATTTAGGGTAAATATGGTAAGTAGCTCTCAGTTTGAGCCCCACCCCATTCAATTCATAGTGCACCAACACGCTTCACAAAAAGAACTTCAATGAAATTTTGAACTGAATCCATTTTCACAAAGGGAATCAAAGTTTTTTGTCTTCTTATTACTGCCTAACATCCCATTTTTGGTACACTGGCAAACAGTGTAGACCCAGATCAGATAACACAGAACTCGGTGTCTGATCTGGGCCTACACTGTTTTCTTAATGTACATACATTTTTTTACAACTTTCCACAAAGAAAACAAACCTTGCATCCCTATAATTGGAAATGGACCACTCTTAACTTATTAGGTGGAAGATTCCATTGTCACATATGGGTTCAAACGTGGCTGACAACATTCTTAACCCTTGTCCTGCTGAGTCCCAATATGCCTTACCTTTCAAACAATGTAGATCCAGATCAGATGGCTTCTGACGACGCCATCTGATCAGGATCTACAGTGTTTGCCATTCAGATTGTGAATTTGTTGCAATAATTTGCATCAAGTAATCTGATTGGTTGATAATCAGTAGTGGGTGTGGCATATTTGAATATTCAGCAGGACAAGGGTTAAATTGATAATACTGTTGAATGTCAAGCTCCTGCTGACTCCGGAACTGATTCAATACACATTTTTGTGAAAAAAGAAATGGTTTCACATTATGTATTACGCATTCAAAGACAGAGAGGATTTCTTGTTGTATAAAACATATAACATGTGAAAACAAGACAATGAGAATGTGTTATCTGAAATAAGATGACAATAAGTTTACAATATACATGTATTTCTTACCAGCCTGCATTTTTGATCAGTAAAATATATGTAAAAGAAGTATTACTGATTATTTAGACGTTATGCTTTGACATATTCATAGTTGCTATCTGCTTAATGTTAGTATACTGAATGATAAATAATGTACCGTATTTAATGTATGTATAATGTACCATATTTAATGTACAATATTTACTGTATGTAAAATATACCATATTTAATGTATGTATAATGCATCACATTTAATGTATCATATTTAATGCATGTAAAATGTACCATATTTAATGTACCATATTTAATGTATGCATAATGTGCTATATTTAATGTACCATATTTAATGTATGTATAATGTACCATATTTAATGTACCATATTCAATGTATGTATAATGTACCATATTTACCATAAGTATTCGGACATATAGGCCTAAGCAAACAGTGCAGATCCAGATGAGATGCTGCAAAATGCAGCATCTCATCAGGCTCTACACTGTTTGCCACTCATCCAGCTATTTTAAGACACAACAAAGGGTAGTAAATTGTACTTGTTCAAATTTTAGAACAAACTTTTAGGTACTATTTGGCAGAGTTTAAATATAAAATGGAATGAAGTGACAGAAATAGGAGTTACCTCCTTCATCTTGGAAGGATCTCATCCAAATTCATCACAGTAACAAATCTGAGTAACAAATAGCCTTGTAAACCCCACTTTATTTTTAGGAAAACTGGGGTTTACAAGGGTATAAGTATTCTTTATTTGCCCTATTTTTTTCTCACAAACATAGATTATGGGCACTTGTCAGACCCACCAATGATCTACGTTTGGAGCAGAAATAAGGGAGATATAAAAATTTTCACCTGAAAAATGCTTGTTCTATGGATATGAAAAATAGAAGTGGAGGCAATGATCAGGAATCGATACAATTAACCCACAGCTCCCATCAGAGACACCATAGGGAAAGAAATACAAACATGAAACAACAGACCCTAATGGAAACATCAAAAGCCGAAAGCCAAAAGGACAGTTACTTTCCCACAAAATGGCCAATAGGCTATCCAAAATTAAATAATATAAGCGACACAAACACCCAAAGATAAACCATAACAAAACTTAACAGCGAAAGAGGATGCCTTTCTAGCATGTGTGTGTTACCATGCCAAATTGAAGTTTTGATAGCCGAGTCTATGTCATTTCTTTGAGAGGCTTAGATCTTTGAAGAGGTTAACCAGTAAAGTGCACAACGCTTTTTCACCAGTAAATGACAACTGTCTTTCATGAATCAGTGGGACACAATGACTGAAAAAATATTTCGTGATCACACTCCATGAATGACTTTGCAGGACACTGGGGACTGAACTTGCAACCACGTGCTCACCAGTCAAAGGTCCATCCAACTGAGCAACTGTTCTGTTTGTTAATCAAGCACCACTGTTATTTTACAAACTGCATCAGATACAATTTTAAGATTACAAGGTCATTTGGTCTTAGTGCCCAGTTCTTATAGAAAGTACATGTACATGCTTGTTTGAATTGAGGGTTTATGTCCCTGTCAACACTATTTAGCTCATTTTGGAGACATTGCTTCCAATTTTGTGTGACTTTTACCCGACACTGCGATGGAATGACATCTCAAGCCCTACTGCCCAATGAAACCAATAGGGCTTATATGCACTGATTGGTCTAACTCACCCCACTTTGCCTAGGCAGGTTTAGTCCTTCAAATTGGTTTACCAGTACTCATGTGCGGCCAGTTTCAGCTCTGTGTGGAAGCATTATGCAGCCCAATCTATTTCTCCAAGCCCATAGAAAGTACATGTATGAACCTTAATATCAGAGTAATATATCCACAGTCAGCATGTAATTACCCTATTGGTTGGTCCTTATTGCATGCAGGAATAGGGATCGAACAATCTCCCAAATGTAGCCACTTGTAAGCATCTATTCAGGATCTACACTGTTTGACATTCAGTTTGTGAATTTGAAGGAATGAATTGCATAAAGTAATCTGATTGGTTCAAAGTAAGAAATGGGTGTGGCTAAAATAATTATTCAGGGGGATAAGGGTTTAAATACAGGAATCTAAGAGTTTAAGAAAACAGCCAGCATACACTCAGAGACAACTGACCTTCCAGTGCTGTCAGTGCTTTGATTTTTCTTTATGTTTGCAGTATTTTTTTCTCACCTCTCCTTGAGGGTGTCTGGTGCTACTGGAGTTTCTGGCAGGTTGGTTACCGAATGTATCTTGATAATCATTGGATTGAGTTCCTGCTTCTGTTGTTCATTGAGCAGGGGACCATCCAGGGTAAGAGTAACAAACATATCTTCTACTCCATGTACCGGTTTCTCAAGACGATTGGTTACTGTCTCCACTCCTGAGAAGAAAGAAACAGGACTTAGCTTAAATAATGAAACAATTTGAAGACTTCTCAGTGTTCTGGTCCCAAACTTACAAAGTTTTTTTTAATGCTAAATTTAATTGAGCATGAAAATTCCATACACACCCCCACCTCCAAGCATTTTAAAATTTTTGAGTAGGACAAATAACTTTCTCTGATAATAGCAAAACAATTCAGACAACAACAGTGTTCTAGCCCCAAAATTATAAAACTTTTTTTTCATGCTCAACTCACTTAAACAAGTGTTAGCATTTTAAAATTTGTGAGCAGGACAAACAATATTCTCTGCAAAACTGAGGATGAAAAAAGCCACTCTTATTTTATATTAACTTTTGTGAGCACTACAGATGTCATGTTCAGTTGAGGTGAGCATGAAAAATGAAAAAATTTTATGACCTCTGGTCCTGATGTTTTGTTTTCTGAGTTCATACTTCTGTAATTTAAGGGGAATGGGAACACTTGGCAGATTTTCCACCATTGTTCAAAGTGAGACAACTATCGGAACTTCCTATAAGCTCTGTCCTACAGAAAAAGGGATCAACTCTTAAAGGAAAGAATTTGCTCCTCAGGAGCAAATTCCTTCCTTTTAGAGTTGACCCCTATTGACATGGAAGACAAAAATACATTTACTTTTGTATGAGTTGCCTCCCCTGAAGGTGTAACCATTCCCCTTAACTGTTGGTTTTCTTTCTACTTTGATGTCAGATCCTTGTTGAGTCCTCAACTCTGACTTTTATCTTGGTTGCTGCCATGACTCATCATTTGGGTTAGAATTCCTTCATATGGATCAACATGTTACTTCTATTATGCAAGTATCTGCATTGGAATTGAAGGCAAGGGTTGAAATGTCATGAACTCCCGAGCTGAAAGCCCCAATTTCATTTTTCTGCTGACCCTCCTAAAGTAATCATTCCCATTCCTTTACAGTCTTTTTTTTATATATTATATGCGAATCATTTGCTGGGCAGGTGATTTATATGAAATGCCAAGCCTTATTTACGTTGAAAAATAATGGAAAAAAATTGTTCTAGATTTTTTTTTGCAGCTTTTGCATGGTTTAACGGTAGTCTTGATGACTCACCAGAAAACAGTATAGCCATCCTGATAGGGACACAACAGATGCCTTTCTTCTTGATAGTTTCTGCCTGACTATGGGCAAGGGCCTCTGCTTTACGGCTTTTACGTCGAGCTGCAAGACCTTCCTTCTGTAAGCTTACAAGAGCTTTACTGGAACCTATAAGGATGTGACAAAGTATTACACTACAACCTCTTTATAACACTATTGATGGGGTCCAAAGCAGAAACCATGTTAGTTAAACAACCATGTTATATCCAAACAAAAATGTATAGAATATATAGAAAAATGACCATTTATGGTCATTTTTCTATATAATCTATACATTTTTGGGATCCATCTTGAAACTGTGTTATAATAAACTGTGTTATAACGAAGTTGTTGTGTACATAGTTTCAGATAAGAAAGAATAATATGGATAACTTTGGAATATTTTTTGCTTATTTCTTCACTGAAACATATATTGTGATGTTTTAATGAAAAAATAAGAAAAATATTTAAAATATCCAAAAAAAACTACTCATGTAATTTTGACCATGTGACAAATGTACAAATGCTTTCTTCTAAATAAAAGGTAAAAAAACATATTAATTATCCCTTACAGTTGCAGTATAAATGTGCTTTCTTTTCTTTCTATACAACTATTTTAGACATTTGTACTGTAAACATCTAACAACATTCTTAACCCAATTCAGTCAGGAAACCCCCAAAATGGGTACACTAACAAACAGTGTAGGCCGAGATCAGGTGCCGCAGTATGCAGCTACTGGTTGAGTCAAACTAAATTTGAAGGCAATTTTGATTTAGTTTAATAGGTATATGTTTTTTACATCAAGTAATCTAAGCTACATTTTTATCATATGGCGTCGCGTCTGAGAATGTAATAACGCCATGTAATAAATTCCTTAATCCACTACTGGATTAAATATGCAAATTAGTTAGGTACACCCAGTTACTTTACACGATTGACATCCTTAACGTAGTCGCATTTACTAATGATGGAATATTGACATTTTTGATAAAAAATTATAAATGAAATGCCTTTTAAATGTCATATGGTAAAATTTAAAAGAATCTTATATTCATACTCATGTACTATTGAATTTATTAAACTTGTTGAGGAAAGAGACAAAATGCTTGGAAAAGCCTCACATTTTATCTCTTTTCCTCAACTTGTTTTATAAATTCAATAATACATGAACACTCATGTAAGATCCTCTATATCTCAATGCAAACATGCAATGAATGCCCCTGTAAATGCCACTTTATATAGAGAAAACTGGGCCCAGTTGTTAAAAGCATCGTTAGCTTAACGAGCTTGTTAGTGGTCATATTGTTAACTGTTCTATCAAGAACAATATCGACAATTTTGGTATTTTTGCTGAAAAAATGTGAGCAGCTTTTGCATCCGCAAAAGCTGCTCACATTTTTTCAGCAAAAACTTTAGCATATTTGCCATATTTAATGATCAAAGTTTTAACAATACGTTAACTAATGACATCGTTAGTTTTGAACAACTGGCCCCTGGAGTTTACAGGGGTATACACAGTGTTCAATCTAGGCTGCGCCATTGTGCCATGGGCCCGCTTTTTACATGAGGGGCGCACTAGAGATCATTCAATGGGCCCGTCGGGCGCAACTGTAGAATTTGTGGTTGTTTCTTCTAGAGTTCATTTTTGCGATTTTCTCGTGATTTTTCGGCTGCCTGGTGCGTATTATTGAGTTTTATCACAAACCGCATGTTGCTCAATCAAAATAACTCAGAAAAATCGTTTTGTTTTATCTGTTTAACTAGTGACAATTCTTATTTTTCAAACCCAAATCGATGTTTTGTTTACCGGGGATGCGGCCATGTTCGGTATACTTGTATGCGTCGGGCGGCTTACGCCGTATTCGTGTGCGCCGTGCGGCTTACGCTTAATACCGGACCGAAATACCGCAAAATACCGAGGCCGCCGCTATTTATTATGCGCTGTTTATTATAGAGTTCTTCTCTTCCAGAAATAAATTTAATGGCATTCATTCTAAATAAAACATGTATTTAACCTTTGAGCAAGACACTTTATCCAAATGGCTTTGTACTGGTTAACAGAGGTAATGAGCATATGTGACCAACTCAGTATTAGAAGATGGATAGATAGACTAACAGAATAGATTTTGTCTGTGATGTTTAACTTGTTTTGTGTCCATTTTTATCATGCAGCCAAAACCTAAAGATAAATCTGGCAACTTTATGTAGTATAATTTAAGGGCCCCCTAAATTTCCGAATGGCCCCCTTTTCCAAGACCTGTGGGCCCAGAGGGCCCCCAAACCCCAAATCCTAGATTGAACACTGTATACATAATTTTTCTTATTTCTGCTCCAAGACATAGGTTGTGGGAACTCTTCAGAACCGACTCAGCGACGCAGCTCTAACGAGCACCCACAACCTATGTTGAGCATAAATCAGAAAAATAAATGGAGATATTAAAGAGAACCCAAGTATGAAAGAATACACTTTGTCACACAGATGTGTTGGATGTGTTAACATAATGGAGATAAAGTGGGTCAGATGTAATAACAACACATAAAACCAGATACATAAACCTTTCAAATGAGTTGTTTAGAAAAATTGCAACGGGACGAGACCTTACTGCAATGGTAATTCTTGTATCCCTTCTACTTAAGGGCTACTTTTAAGGGAAATAAGTTCTCCCATTGGGAGTTTTGTTGGCTTGTTTGATCTGAGTGCAACAGTTACGGCTCAATCAACATTATTTAGGTAATAACAAACAGGTAAGTTTAACCTAACTCCTCTTTTCCTGGGCAGGCTTATACATGTACATAGGCCTTTAACCAGAATGGCCACTCATTCTTTTGCCAGACACTGACAATTAACTGTCCTTCTTGAATCAGCAGAAGGGAGAGAATACCCACAGAAAAGATTTCATGATCAATTTCCATGAAGAATGTTGCTGAACTGGCAGGTATCCAACTTGTGACCTGATTACCAGTAAGACGCAAATCTGACTAAGCTAACAAGACCGGCCACTTTGGGAGTAGACTAGCCCATATTTCTGAAATGAGTTAACCAATTTTGTACCAGACACTCCAAAACAGGTACCCTGGCAAACAGTGTAAATTTCAAAAATGAACTCCTGCTCTATATAAGGAGGAAGATTCCATTTGGTACAAAAAGGGTTTATTACCATTAGAGCAACTTCTTTTCTGAAACAGGGATTATGGGTTGTTTTATTTACTCTTAAGATACCAAGAAAATCTACATCTGAAAATGTCGTCTGCTTATGTCTTCTGCTGATTTTTTTTGCAAACTTTTCAAAATATTTTTGCATACAGCCAAACATTGTGAGCCCAGATCAGACAGTCTGATCTGGGTCCACACTGTTTGCAAAAAATTAATTTCAAGGTAACCAGCAGATGGCAAAGCAGATGACAATTGTTGTGATTAGCATTTTATGGGTTAACAGAACAAACATTTTGGTGAAATATAGAGCCAAAATTACCTGATGATGCAGCAGATTTTGGTTTAGTTGTTGCAGGTGTTCCCAGTTGCTCTCGACCTTTAGACACCTGGGAAACAGCAAGTGACTTCCTGGAACTGGCTTTACTGGCCCGTGAATCAAATCCACCAGCACCCCCACCTGAGCCTGGTGTCTCACCCCGTCCTGCTAGCCTACCCAGTCGGCTGTAGGAATTTCGACCATCTAAGTCCTCATCTCTGTTTGGTACCAAAACAAGTGTGTTTGGAGTAGGGGATGTAGTCCGGTCTCCTGACCCTTTTGCACGACTGGCTCGGGAACCAGACTTCTGGTCTCCTGCTGGGGTAGTTCCTGCCAAAAATATAGCACTACCTCTTTACAAAATTATTCCTTGACTCTTCTTTAAAATGTTTTAAAATATGCTTGCATACAGGCAAACAGTGAGGACAATGATCAGAGTGCTCCTATAGGAGCAGTCTGATCTGGGTCCACATAATTCGCAAAAACCTATGTTTGCAACAGTGACTTTTAAAGCAACCAGCAGACAATAAAGCAGAAGACAATTATTGTGACTGACATCTTAAGGACTAATTAGTACCATTTATTTGAATACTTCAAGTAGTACTGTTTTTTGTTGTTGTTGTTGCTTACTACAGATTCCATAAACACAACAATACTTATTAAGTACTCCTAGAAATAAGAGATATCATGGCTGATATGCAGATATTTTTTTCTTGCACATCAGACAAGGAAATCCGTGATTTTACCCTGGGATAGAAATTTATGTTCTGACCCTGGTGTTCCGACCCAAAATTGATTATAATCGCGTGTTTGATAAATGCACTGGTTGATTATGACCTTGTATGCACAGTCGTTAAGGTTGACGTCACAGCACGTTACGTGACGTCACTAAACATTTTTGTAGTGTCATCACAATATGGCAGACGCCGGTAACCGAAGTGGCTGCAGCATTAAAATCTGAGCTAAGAAATGGAAGTTGTGCAAGAAAAAGAATTCTATATGGGTGTGAGGGGTGGATAGAAAAATCCGTCCTTCGGGATCACTGTCCGGCATCACTCGGCAAGCCTCGTGATGCCGGACAGTGACCCCTGAGACGGATTTTTCCATCCACCCCTCACACCCATATAAGATTCTTATTTTCGTACTTCTCCATAAAAACATGTTATAACTACTTGATAAAGCCATCTCAGGGAGGAGATTGTAATAAATCTTTCTAACAAGTTCGCTTGTTTGAATGGAGGTTTTACGCCCTTACGCCCCCTCCCCCACCCACTCTCCCCCCCCCACCTTCCCCCCAACACTATTTAGGTCATTTTGGAGACGTTGCTTCCAACTTTGTGGGACTTTTACCCGACATTGAGTTGAAATGACATCTCAATCCCTGCTGCCAAACAAACCAAAAGGGTTAATATGTAGGGACGGTACAACTTGCATCACTTTGCCTGGGCAGGTTTAGAACCCTAATCAGTTTACCAGTACTCATGTGCGGTCGGTTTCAGCTCTGCATGGAAGCATCATGCAGCCCAATCTATTTCTTCAAGCCCCGATGGGTGGGGGGAGTTTCTAATAAGAAATAAGAAAAATCCTGATTAAATCTTCCTTATATCTGAAAGTGTGTATTTTTCCAGTAAAATTTCACTTGAAATTTCATTAACATCACAAAAAATGTCCTACCTCTTTTCTTGGGTGACTCGGGCTTCTGAAAGGAGATCTCCTTGGGGAGAGGCCGAACCTCACAACCTTTCTTTGGCTGGATCTTGATGAAATGTTTTGACTGTCTCATCACTATAGCTTTCACACCACCAATCTCATCAATATCTTGACCTGAAAGCCAGTCAAATTGTTGGGTGAATTTAAGACAAATAAGCTGGCAACTATGTTTGAACTGAAAGCAAATCAAACAGTTAAGTGAATCTAAGACAAACATGGGCCCAAGCAGGCTTATTCTCAACCTAGTTTTTCTTCCATTCTTTCCTTTTTCCCTCTTGTACTTTTTTTCTCTTGTTCTTCTATTTTCCGAGTGTCTTCACTGCAGATGCACTTGTTTGGTATAGACAGTAACACTGTCATGCTGTCTCAAAATAAGGTCAAAATGAAAATTTCAGTGGCTATTTTTTATAGTCTTTCTGAGTCATTTTGGAAGCTTCTGGTCTTCTTCTAGTAGCTGTTTGAGAGCTGATATGCATGCTGTGAACAGTTGAGGGAATACCACATTCAGAAACATGGTTGAATCTGTGAAGAAATGAGGATCATTCAAAAAGTTTGGGCAGCAATTACACAGGAAGACACGATGGTAGTCAAAAGGATATGTCAATGTTTTAGAAGAAAGCCTACCTGGTTTCACATTAGACAATCCGAAGAACTTGGGTCTGTCGAATTTTGCCCTGGTTCCCACTTTGTCCTTAGTGTCCCAGATTCTCAGCTCCAAATTGTGGGTATACAGCTTCAACAACAACTTTTTAGTCACTGTCACAGTGTGACTGAAAATATAACAATCAAAGAACTGATAGCACTCATTGGTCGATTGTCTCTGAGTGTAGGCTAGGAAAATGGTCAGGAATGGAGATAAAGACTGTTTTGTTTAACCCTTAAATTCCTGGGCCCAGTTATTCAAAGCATCGTTAGCTTAACGAGACAACGAGGAATGGAGACAAAGACTGTTTTGTTTAACTTTTAAATTCCTGGGCCCAGTTGTTCAAAGCATCGTTAGCTTAACGAGCCCATTAGTGGTCATATTGTTAACTGTTCTAGCAAGTTTAATATTTAAATTTTTGGTATTTTTGCTGAAAAAATTGTGAGCAGCTTTTGCATTCGCAAAAGCTGCTCACATTTTTTCAGTAAAAATATTAGCATATTTGCCACAATAAATGATCAAAGTTTTAACAATACATTAACTAACGACGTCTTTAGTTTTGAACAACTGGCTCCTGAATGTTAAGACCACTTTTGAACAGTTCCTAAGGTGGTCCCTGACCAGAAGACACTGAAGACCAGAAAACACAAAGAAAGAATGACTGCACCCTTCTAAATAAGCTTTTTAAACCAGAATCAGACTTAATTTTAGGTGGACTTATTAGCGGAATTTTGCTGTATATAGAACTTTGTGTTCCAAACACTGCAAGCATTTACATCTGTGAAGATAAACACAATGTCAGACATTCAAGGTAGAGAAAAATTATAACCAGCATCAAGAGAAAAAAAACAACTGTCGTCTGCCTGATCATCTCATACTTTTGAACTTGTAATGAAATCAATCATCATTTTTCCTCACATGACTGCAATAGGGATAATATAAGAATCTGATATGGGGTTCTGTTGTAGATGAGCGTTTCCAACCCTCGGGATGACCGTGCTGAGCGGAACCTCGGCGTAGCCTCGGTTCCGCTCAGCACGGTCATCCCGAGGGTTGGAAATGCCCATCTGCAACAGAGCCCCATATTGGATTCTTTTTCTTGCACAACACCTCCGGTTAGTTTTGACAGCTCGCACATACAGTATACAAAATAAAAGTAGTGCGGAAGTAGTTCCGGCAGTTAAATAGAATTGAAGCGCATAAATGTTAGTTGCCTGGGTCGGAACACCTGGGTCAGAACATAAATTTCTATCCCAGGGTAATATCAAGGATTTCCTTGTCTGGTGTGCAAGAATACATTATCTGTGTTGCTAGGCTCAAGTTGGATCTCACATTTGATCTGAGACTTTGAAAGTATCGTATTTACCGTATGTATTTGGACAGACATGCCTTAGCAAATCGTTAAAGGTTTGAACATTTAATATGACAAATATCAGGGGTAACAACCTACGTCATAGCAGAGATGTCGTACCCATTTCAGAAGCGGCCATATTGGTGTAAATAGGGTAAATAAAATGCTTCAAACTAGATTTGTACAATACGAGTCTTCAAAAAACATTCTTCAGCTGGTAACGAACAATATTTGCATCCCATCAGTGAGCTAATTCCACCTAGAAACATTGAAAAGGCTTCGATAGCTTCGCCACAGAATTTGATTTGGCGCTGCAAACAATGATAGTTCCGACATCATTGCCAAATTAGCTTGTGTCGAATTATTTAAACAAAAGGCCACATTTCTGGGACAGATTTTAGTATGTTTGATTCTTTTATGACCTAATGCACCGACTGCGCCTACTTATTGTGACAAATGCCTTTCGTGTAGTAAACGCCAGCAAACCTAAGAATGGTTATGTCACTGCTCTGACGTAGGTTGTTCCCCCTGAATATGCTAATATTTTTGCTAAAAATGTGATTAGCTTTTGCACTTGGAGTATGACTGGAACAAGTTTCCAAGATAAAGGTCTAAATATAATAACAGTACCTATGTGACCAAGCCACCCAAGTGATGTCACCATCTGTCCAGGTCTTGAGAACCTTTGGGTCATGTTTCTCCATGTAAATCTTAGCTGCCATGGAGTATGTGACCACATCAGTCTTTACCAGTTCACTGGAGTCGGGAACCAGATAGTACTCCAGGTGGTAGTAGTTCTGTGCCCTTGATGCTTCAAACACACGCTTCTTTTTCTTAATGAGTTCTTTGACGTCAGGACCATCTTCATCGTCAACTGTGAACACAAACAAGCACAGGTTTGTGAGATACAGCAAAACCTCTCAAAGTGGCCACCTCTATAAAGCAAGCAACCTGTACTAAACAATATAGAAGTGACGGCAATGATCAGGAATCAATACAATTACCTCACACCTCCCATCCAAGCCTGTCTTTAGTTCCATAAAATAGGCAAATGCATTAAACCATTGTATGGGGGAAACCCCTAAAGGGGAAACTTGGCAATCAGTGCAAGCCCAGATCGGACACCAATGAAAGCGGCGTCTGATCAGGGCCTGCACTATTTGCTTACAGAATTTTCCGTCAAAAATAGAATAACAAGAGGGCCATGATGGCCCTGGATCACTCACCTGATCCATAGAGTAACAAGTGGGCCCCAGGCTGGGCCATTATTGACCCCAGGGCTATAATGTGCATAATGTTGAGGGAGGTCTAAAAACGTGAAGCTTCATACCAAATGTCAACAAAGACTATAATTAACAACCCTGGCAAAGGCCCACTAGATGAAGCTACACACCAAATATCAAAGACCTGGGCCTTGCGGTTTCAGAGAAGAATATGTTTTTATAGATATTCCCTACATAAGCCTATGTAAAACCAAATGGCCCCTGGGCTGGGCCATTTTAGGCCTCAGGGCTATAACTTAGACAATCTTGATAGAGGCCCACTAGATGAAGCTTCACCAAATATCAAAGACATAGGCTTTGCTGTTCCAGAGAAAAAGATTATCAAAGATTATATAAGTCTATGTAAAACCAAAAGGCCCCCGACTGGGGGCATTTGAGACCTGAGGGCTATAATTTGAACAATCTTGGTAAAGGTCCACTAGATGAAGCTCCATACCAAATATCAAAGACATGGGCCTTGCAGTTTCAGAAGAAGATTTTTAGATTTCCCCTATATAAGTCTATGTAAAACCAAAGGGCCCGAGGTGGGGGCATATTTGGTCTCAGGGTTATAATTTGAACAATCTTGGTAAAGGTCCACTACATGAAGCTTCACACCAAATATCAAAGACCTAGGCCTTGTGGTTTCAGAGAAGATGATTCTTAAAGATATCCCTTTATAAGTCTATGTAAAACCTAAGGGTCTCAGGGCGGGGGCATTTGTGGCCCCAGGGCTATAATTTGAACAATCTTGATAGAGGTCCACTAGATGAAATTTCACACCAAATATCAAAGACCTAGGCCTTGTGGTTTCACAGAAGAAGATTTTTAAAGATTTTCCCTATACAAGTCTATGTAAAACCAGACAGCCCTGAGGCAGGGACATATTTGGTCTCAGGGCTATAATTTGAACAATCTTGTTAAAGGTCCACTAGATCCAGCTTCACACCAAATATCAAAGACCTAGGCCTTGTGGTTTCAGAGAAGATGATTTTTAAAGATTTTCCCTATATAAGTCTATGTATAACCAAAGGGCCCCTGAGCGGGGGCATTTTTGGCCCCAGCACTATAATTTGGACAATCTTGGTAGGGGTCCACTAGATGAAGCGTCTTACCAAATTTCAAAAATCTGGGCCTTGCGGTTTCAGAAGAAGATTTTTAAATATTTTCCCTATATAAGTCATGTAAAACCAAAGGGCCCGAGGCTGGGGCATATTTGGTCTCAGTTTATAATTTGAACAATCTTGGTAAAGGTCCACTAGATGTAGCTTCACACCAAATATCAAAGACCTAGGCCTTGTTGTTTCAGAGAAGATGATTTTTAAAGATTTCCCTTTATAAGTCAATGTAAAACTAAAGGGCCCCTAAGGGGGGGGGGGGGGGGGGGGGATTTTTGGCCCTAGCATTATAATTTGAACAATCTTGGTAGGGGTCCACTAGATGAAGCTTCATACTAAATATCAAAGACCTGGGCCTTGAAGTTTCAGAGAAGAAGGTTTTTTTAAGGTTTTCCCTATATAATCCTATGTAAAACCAAAGGGCCCCGAGGCTGGGGCATTTTTGGTCCAAGCACTATAATTTGAACAATCTTGGTAGGGGTCCACTAGATGAAGCTTCATACCAAATATCAAAGACCTGGGCCTTGCAGTTGCAGAGAAGAAGATTTTCCCTATATAAGCCCATGTAAAACCAAAGGACCCCGGTGCGGGGGCATTTTTGGCCCAAGGACTATAATTTGAACAATCTTGGTAGGGGTCCACTAGATGAAGCTTCATACTAAATATCAAAGACCTGGGCCTTGCAGTTTCAGAGAAGAAGATTTTTAAAGGTTTTCCCTATATAATCCTATGTAAAACCAAAGGGCCCTGAGGCTGGGGCATTTTTGGTCCCAGCACTATAATTTGAACAATCTTGGTAGGGGTCCACTAGATGAAGCTTCATACCAAATATCAAAGACCTGGGCCTTGCGGTTACAGAGAAGAAGATTTTTAAAGATTTTCCCTATATAATCCTATGTAAAACCAAAGGGCCCTGGGGCGGGGGCATTTTTGACCCCAGCACTATAATTTGAACAATCTTGGTAGGGGTCCACTAGATGAAGCTTCATACCAAATATCAAAGACCTGGGCCTTGTGGTTTCAGAGAAGAAGATTTTTTAAGTTTCCGGTGAAAAATTCTATTTTTGGCTCCTGTGACCTAGATGTGCAATGGACCAGAACCATTTGAACAACTTCAAAAGGGGACCACCTAAGGATCATTCTCGTGAAATTTGGTCAAAATCCGATCAATGGTTTAGGAGGAGATGTCGCTTGAAGAAAAAGTTTAGGCACACATGCACGGACGGATGGATGCACAGACGGATGCACAGACGGACACACAATGGATGAAAAGTGATCCCAAAAGCTCACCTCGTCACTATGTGACAGGTGAGCTAAAAATGGAAAATATATGCTTGACATCTCTTATATGACAAATGGACTTCTCCAACATATGGCAATGGAAGAGTCCACTTGTATACAATGGGTTAAACCTTGTGCAACTGTCTTGAGATGAACTTTTTGATTTGCTTTATACATTTTGCTTATCTTAAGGTGCTTGCTTAATACAGGTTCCACTGCAATTTACTCCAATTGTTCAACCACTTAAGGAGTTCATCACATGATCAATTCCGTGAAATAAAGACCCCACTAAACCCCACTTTATATTGAGAAACCTGGGGTTTACGGGGATAAACATCATTTTCCTTATGTCTGCTCCAAGACATAGGTTGTGGGTACTGGTTAGAACCGCCTCTAACGAGCACCCACAACCTATGTTTGGTGTATATATAAGAAAATAATCACACATTTTCATCATAAAATTACCTTTTAAATGTACTTTACCACACGGATGTGTTATCGTAATGCTTAGCACAATTCAGTACACATAAACCTCTTTATAACACTGTTCACTATAGCACAGTTTTGGTTAAACAATATGTACAGATTATAAAGAAAATATATGATCATAAATGAACTTTTTTTCTGTGTCATCTATACATGGCCATACCTAAACATGGCCTTACAACAATTTTGATTGAATAACAAAAAATGAAAAATGTATAAAACAATTTAATGCTATACAAAAATGCTGATTCTTCCTGTATGATGCATACATATTTTTTTTTCAGATATACCCAGCTTCAGATAAGAGTGAGAAATGCAAAAAACAGTTGTTTTTTTTTTCTGATTTCTTAAAAAAAAAAGCAGTACTTGGAGTACAGAACTTGCTAGAATCTCTACAAGGCAATTCTAACAAGTACCCACAACATGTTTCTGAAGCAAATAAAGGAAGGTTAAAGTATCCTAAAGTATCTAAAGTATATTACCCACCCCTGACCCCTACCCCTATTTGAAGCTATGGCTATATCACCATATATTTTTTCTTGGGGTTCCAGCAAGATTGTTGTATAGAGGTTGTGGTGTAATTTCTGACTCTGATGGGAGCTGTGGGTTAATTGTATCCATTCCTGATCATTGCTTTCAATTCTATTTTACTTCTTTTTGAGTGCAGCTTTTTGTTTTGTAATTGTGTACATATGCAAATACATGTAGAACAATGCCAAAACTGTCACATCTTAGGAAAGGATGCTCATTTGCACAGATGTGTGTAAAGAATAGTAGTTAGCAAAAAGAACTTTTGATGGAGAGTTAAAATTAAACAACCAGACAATATTTTTTTAATAAAGTTTCCATTAAAGACAAAAGGAGGAGGAAAATGAAATTATCAAATGACAACAGAATATATGGATATTATAAGAAATGATAACCTGCCACCAAACAAAATAGCATTCCACTAAATATTAATATTTTAATGCATTTATATCTTCTGTGTGATCTATACATGCATATTTAAACAGGAAAATGATTATCAATAATCATTTTTATTCAGAGTATGTAATCCAGATATATTATTGTTGTTTCATTAATAACATTACTGTCCTCTCCTAAAGAGAATTTGGCCCATCTGTCCAAATGTCAGAAATATATATGGTAGATATTCTAAATAAAATGCATAAAATATTCAGTAAACTAGAAATGCGTCCATAGGACACGGATGCCCCGGCCCGAAAATATGTCTATGTTCGTATTCATCCATAGAAAGTTATTGACAGTGTTAAAGTTTTGGACCCTTTTTATGCCATTTGACCTCTAAGTATGACCTTGGAGGTACGGATCTGGGTTTGCACGTGACACATTGTCTCATGATGGTTAACATTTCTTCAAAATAATTTCAAAATCCATCCAAAAATAAGTAAGTTATTGGCTGCGTTTAAGTTTCGGACCCTTTTTTTGACCTTTGACCTCCAAGTATGACCTTGACCTTGGAGGTACGGACCTGGACTTTGCATGTGACACATCGACTCATGATGGTTAACATTTCTACAAAGTGATTTCAAAATCCATCCAGAAATAAGAAAGTTATTGACTGTGTTTAAGTTTCGGACCCTTTTATTTGACCTTTGACCTCCAAGTATGACCTTGACCTTGGAGGTACGGACCTGGGTTTTGCATGTGACACATCGACTCATGATGGTTAACATTTCTCCAAAGTAATTTCAAAATCCATCCAGAAATAAGAAAGTTATTGACTGCGTTTAAGTTTCGGACCCTTTTTTTTTACCTTTGACCTCTAAGTATGACCTTGACCTTGGAGGTAAGGACCTGGGTTTTGCACGTGACACGTCCTCTCATGATGGTTAACATTTCTGCCGAGTAATTTTAAAATCCATCCAGAAATAAGGAAGTTATTGACTGCGTTTAAGTTTCGGACGCACAGACGGACGCACGGACGGACGGACGGACGAACGCACGTCTTTACGGATGTATACTTGTGTGTCTTCATCCCTACAAAGTACCCTTGTGTGTCATATTCCAGGAAATTTCTTGGAATTTCTTGGAAAAAAAGACACACAAGTAACTATTTTTAAACACACAAGACACTGACGGAATAAATCGCATTGAGTTCAATGGAAGTGTCCATACTTTTAAACACACAAGTATACATCTGTTCCTGCGGACGGACGGACGGACATGGGCAACGCTATATGCCCTTTCCACCATTCTTCGAATGGCGGGGGCATAATAAAATGAACCAGCCCACAAGAAAAAGCATACTCTGTGGTTTATGTTCTTTAACCCTCAATTTGCTGAATAAATTAATTTTGCCACACCCATTTTTGACTGTCAACCAATCAAATTATTGAATGTAATTTATTCCTGTAAATTCACCATGTGAATGACGAACAGTGACTATCCAGATCAGATGGCTTCCTGGGGAAGCCATCTGATCTGGATTAACACTGTTTGCAAAGGTAGAGCAAATCCTTGTTTAGCTGGACAAGGAACAAATGTGGGTACACAGCCAGACAATAAGGCATCACTTCTTGTACCTCGAGATCTCCAGGCCTCATACTGACCACAATTGTCCATGCCTGAAAGGCCCATTTTTGCAGCTTCAACCCTTTTCCTGCTGAACAAGACACAACTATTACCTTTGCAAACCGTGTAGATCCAGATCAGATGGCTTCTGAAGAAGCCATCTGATCAGGATCTACACTGTTTGTAACGCAGTTTGTGAAAAATATCAAGTAATTTGGTTGACTTATAGTCCGAAATGGGTGTGGGAAAATAAATTTATTCAGCAGGATATGGGTTAAATAGTTTTTTAAACAGACTAAAGGAACAAAAAATCAAACTCTAAAAGCCTGAAAACAAGAAAAATATCAAGCTCTAAGAGCCTGAAATCCTGCAAATGCCTGAAAAATATGAGGCCTGGATCTCCCCTATATGTCTACAAGCATCAAAGGTTCTGGTGAGACTGTACTTATGCTCTGCTGTTTGTCTATGCTATCAGTACAGTTTTCTCATGAGCTTGCTTCAATGTTAATGCAAGAAAGCGCAATAAAGTAAAGCTGCTAATAAACTCCAGGACTCAGTTGTTCAAATCTAACAATGTTGTCAGCAAACGGGTCAACAAAACTTTGATCATTTAGTTGGCAAATATACATTAGACTCTCGTTAATTTATCGAATCTGATATCTCAAACAATGGCTTAAATCAAACTAAAATTTTGAGCACTGTTATGTTAGTTTTGCTATATGTTCCTTAGATTACAACTCCTGTTATCTCAAACCAAATATTCCAGTCTCTTGGAATTTGAAATAACAAGTCGACTTTCCTAATATTTTTGAAAAAAGTGAGTAGCTTATGCAAATGCGGCAAAAGCTACTCACCTTTTTAGCAAAAATGTAAGAGTTAACATTTTGACAACTAAAGAGCTTGTAAGCTAACGATGCTTTGAACAACTGGGCCCTGAAAATATTGGAAAAAAAAAAGTTTGGTTAATAATGAAGAGATAGGTTTTTCATGCAAAGAAATATAACCTATTATCATGCAATTAAATCTACTATAATAAGTAAAATACATTTTGTACTATAACCATGGAAACATGTACAGCATGCAAGTTAGTATATCTACTATAAAGCAGAATCACATTACGATAACACACCTGCGCCACAAAGTACTTTTTTCACATCTCCAAAATGGCTACTTTTCTGATGAAAATCAGTGATATTTTTCTTATTTTTACTTAAAACAAAGGTTGTGGGTGCTCGTTAGAACCGCCTCATTGAGGCGGTTCTAACGAGTACCCACAACCTATGTCTTGGAGCAGAAATAAGGAAAATAATGTATACCCCCGTAAACCCCAGTTTTCCCTATATAAAGTGGGGTGTAAGGGGGTGTTCATTTCACGGACCTGTTAGCGTGATGATTAGAAGGCTTCATGTACAGAGGACCTGTGTTATAACGACAGTATTTGTTCTCTATTATTGTGCCGTTATAATGAATTTACCGTTATACAGAATCCCAGTTAGTAGCATGATAGGTAAAAAAAGGTCTTTCACACATCATTACTCCAAGAAACAAATGTTATAGACATTTGTTAGAATCGCCTCAGTAACAATGTTATAGACATTTGTTAGAATCGCCTCAGTGAGGCGATTCCAACAGATGTCTGTAACATTTGTTTCTTGGAGTATTAAATTACAAGAATCTTTCGTGACTCCAAGAAACAAATGTTACAGACATTTGTTAGAATCGCCTCAGTAACAATGTTATAGACATTTGTTAGAATCTCCTCAGTGAGGCAATTCTAACAGATGTCTGTAACATTTGTTTCTTGGAGTATTAAATTACAAGAATCTTTCATGACTATGGATTCGATTTGGGCATTTCCAACCCGAAGAAATCCGACGTCACTCGGAATCAAGGCTAAGCCTTGAGCTAAGAATTCGTTCCATTGAAATTGTTGTTATAACAAGTTTTACTGTTATAACAAATGTCGGTATAAAGAGGATCGACTGTATTAGTCTAAAGTAGTGCCCACATGACTTTTACACTGCCGAATTTGACAGGACTGAATGTGTCCACAAGCGATTCAATATATTTTTTGTTGAATTTGACAAAGTTTCATTTGAAAGGTTGAAACATGTCCACATATACCGTATTCGCCCTAATTACCGCACATGCTCCTATAAGCGCACACCAAAGCTATTTTTGAAAAGGAAATGCATAAGCGCACACTTAACATTAGCCTCCTCTCGAAGTTCTCACAGTAAATCTATAAAAAACTTGCTGTTATTTCTTCAACAGTGAAGGCAATGCTTAAGTATCCTTTTCTGTCCCATTATATATCAGTATGCATCATCTCGGAAGCTATTGTTTTCGTATCAAGTGTGCGCTAATTAGGTAGATTTTTCACCACGATTTTTTGACATGATTTTGAAAAAACTAAGCGCACGGTGCGGTAATTAGGGCGAATACGGTAAGTTGAATTTGACAGTGAACTTACAGCTTTTCACTTGAGTTAGAACCATCCACATGACTGTGGCCAGTAGTCAGTTAAGACACTGGACACATTGCACTACAGTGAAGCATATTTATGCCATTCTTTAACCAATTTTGTACCGGAAACCCCAAAACAGGTACTTGTCAAACAGTGCAGGCCCAGATCAGATGCCGCTTTCTGTAGCATCTGATCAGGGCCTACACTGTTTGCAAAACATTCAGCCAGTTTCCAAATAGATTTCAAAGAAAAAACACCCCTAAATTTTGAAATGGACTCCTACTATATATAAAGAGGAAGATTCCATTTTGTACAAAAAGGGTTAATTATGCCAGAATCGAAAGTCTTTGGTTTAACTCAAAGCACCACAGAGAGTTCTAAAGCAGATAATCTATTTTTATATTATTTTTTCAAAGAAAATAAGGCTTGAACTTTCTTGGGAATAGTTTGCTACAGAGAAAATAAGGTTTGATATTTCATGTGACTCATCTTTAGATGATTCACACATTAATGTCAAGCCTTATTTATGCAGATTATTCACATGATATGAAATGTCAATAGCCCCCGCCCATAGGGGCTTGAAGAAATATATGGGCTGCATGATGCTTGCACGCAGAGCTGAATCCGGCCCGCACACTAGTACTGGTAAACCCCAGCAGCCATCTAAGCCCGTCCAGGAACCGGGGTGCGAGGCGGACCGTCCATGCTAATAAACCCTATTGGTTTCATTGGGCGACAGGGATTAAGATGTCATTTCATCTAAATGTCGGGTAAAAGTCCCACAAAATTGGAAGCAACGTCTCCAAAATGACCTTTACAGTGTTGATGGGGACGTTAAACCTCAAATCAAACAAACAAATGAAATGTCAAGCCTTATTTCTCCAAAAAAGAAAAAATATTATGTTAATATTGTTTGCTAATTATGAAAGGTGCTATAAGAACTAAAATTATCTGATCACATGAAATATGTCTACAGTTGAGACAGAAGTTGATCTTGAGCTTATGCAGATAATTTCCTCAAAACTGAATCTTTGATTGGTTTTAACCAAGCATTAATAAAGCAATAACTAACAAAGTAATTAAGCTATAATGATAAATATAAGCAAGCTATTATAACAGATTTGCAAAATACACATGAACTGCTTTATTAAACAAAATAGTTAAACTTCAGTGGCTCAAACACCAGGGGCCAGTTATTAAAACTAACGACGTCGTTATGTATACTGCATTCTGCGCAACTGATCTGGGCCTGCACTGTTTGCCAAGGTACCCGTTTAAGGGTTTCCCCGCATGCAATGGGTTAAGATGCCAACTGCAACAACTGTCATCTGTCTTGTCATCTGCTGGTTACTTTAAAAGTCATTGCTGCAAACAGTGTGGACCCAGACCAAACTGTTCCTGAGCAGTGTGATCAGGCTAAACAATGTTTACCTGTATGCAGAGATATGTTTCAAAGTTTGCAAGAAGATTCAGCAGACAACATAAACAGACGACAGTTTAAGATGCAGATTTTCTCTGCAGCTGAAAGGTAAAGATGCCATGAAAAACAGCATCCGAAAATTTTATCTGTTTATGTCGTCTGCTGCTTCTTCTTATAATCTTATTTAAACATATTTTTGTATACTGGCAAATAGTGTGGGCCCTGATCAGACTGCTCCTAGAGAAGCAGTCTGATCTGGATCCACACTTTTTTGCAAAAATGACCTTCAAATTTATCGTCAGACGACAAAGCAGATGACAATTGTTGTGACTGGCATCTCATTAGATAAAGGTATGTTGTGTTACTCAATAGAATCACCACAACAAGGCAATTCTAATGAGTACATATAACATGCATTTTCAAGGTTAACCTTTACCACTCTCTAGGCTAATTCAGCAGACAACAAATTGTTGATATTTTTCTTCTTTTTCTTTTTCCAGAAAACAGGACTAGACTTACAGGCATGATACTTATGTCCAATACTGTTTTCTAGAAAAAAATAGAAAATATTTGTCGTCTGATACCCAGCATGCAGAGGGTTAAATAATAAAAGTAGTCTAAACTATCCCAAAACATTTGACAAGATCTCTCTATAGGACTTTAGAACAGATTCAGCTCAGCCAAAGGATCAATTGGTATTAAAAACACTGAAGTTTTACTATAATTTTTAACAAATTGCACCATCAAGTTCATGCATATTCAAAAATAGTTAAGTTCCTCCATGACAAAAATCTGTATACCAGTTCTTTAGGAACGGGCCCAAATGCCTCATATCAATAGGTCTGCCATTTGGTCTTCGATCTTCACGCTTATTTCTTACAATTTAACGCTTGTCGTGCTGAATAAACTAATGGTGCCAAATCTATTTTTTGACTGTTAACCCTTGTCCTGCTGAATATTCAAATATGCCACACCCACTACTGATTATCAACCAATAAGATTACTTGATGAAAATTATTGCAACAAATTCATGAGCTGAATGACAAACAATTAAGATCCTGATCAGATGGCTTCTTCAGAAGCCATCTGATCTGGATCTTCATTGTTTGAAAGAGAAAACATATCCGGGCTCAGCAGGACAAGGGTTAACCATCAAATTACTTGGTACATGTATAATGCATTCATTCAATTCACAAGCTGAATGACAAGCAATGCAGATGCTGATTCAAAAGCCATCTGATCTGGGTCTATACTGTTTGCAAAGGTAGGGTTCGGTGTGTTAAGCAGGGCAAGAAAAATTGTTGGAGATGAGACTGTCCAAAAGTGAAGGACCAAATGGCAAATCTGTTGAAATAAGCTGTTGTTCTCATATAGTTACATATAAAACACTGTTGTTTTCTATGTAACTCTTCTTTTCTTTATCTGCTCAGCTGCTTCATGGAGGAACTCATTTATCCCTTCAAGCACTAAGTAAAAGGTTAGAGCAGACCAGAATCTATGGTTCAGAGAAAGTAAAGCTTGATATCTCATGAGAACTCTGCACAGCAGATGATATCCATGTGATATATCAAGCCTTATTTTCTCTGAAAAATAAGGAAAAAAAAATTGACAAAGTTGTCTTCTAGTCATGATTTTTGCTTTAAGGATTATAAAAGTTTAGTTTTACTAACTGGCATGGTTGTCCTCTTCAACTGCAACAAAGAAAATGTTCAAGTCATAGTTAATTTAACCTTTACCACTCCCTTGGCGAATTCAGCTGACGAAAAATTGTTGATATTTTTCTTAATTTTCCCAGAAAACAGGGTTTGACATCTCGTGCAAATAGAAAACAGGACTTGACATCTCATGCAAATTGTCTCCTATGGAGACAATTTGCATGAGATGAATCCTGTTTTCTGGGAAAATTAGAAATAAATATTTCAAAATGCCATCTGCTGAAAATAAAATACCCAGTATGCTGAGCAGTAACTTTATGCTAGCAACTTATATATACAGATGAATATGATCCAGAACACCAAAATCCCTTTAGAACACTGGTGTTATATCCAAACAAAAAATGA
This sequence comes from Lucinisca nassula, assembly GCA_963580285.1. Classification (NCBI taxonomy): domain Eukaryota; kingdom Metazoa; phylum Mollusca; class Bivalvia; order Lucinida; family Lucinidae; genus Lucinisca; species Lucinisca nassula. The sequence continues at coordinate 134,938,453 of OY757016.1, read as the reverse complement.
CCATTATTTCTAAAGAATCTATACATTTTATGGATCATCTTTCAACCATGTTATATCCAAAATTGTGTCACATTGTACCATGTTATAAAGGGGTTGTGGTGTAGTTCTGGTCATTCTTGACCATATCAGGTGACATCTTGCATGAGTAATTATTTCATTTTGAAATGTTAAAAAGAGCAAGCCTTGGGTGCAAATATCATAAATATTGAAAAGAGCAGACATACATAAAGTAGCTACCATTTTTCCAAAGGGACATTATTATTTTTTTTTTTCAAACAACAAGTGAGTTTCTGAACCAATGGAAAGAAATTACTCCCTCACTCTTGTATGAAAATTGAGGTAAATCATTTTCCTTATGAATAATTTGCCACACCCATTTTGGCCTATCAACCAATCAAATTACTCAATATAATGTATTCCTTTAATTCACAAACTCACTGATGAGCAGTATAGATCCTGATCAGATGATCTGGATCTACACTGAAAAGGTAGGGACAATCCTAGGACAATGGTAAATGACATAAAAAATCTTACATGAGTGTCCATGTATCATTGAATTTATTAAACAAGTTGAGGGAAAGGAATTAAATGTGAGGCTGTGCCGAGCATTTTTTCCCTTTTCCTCCACAAGTTTAATAAATTCAATTATACATGCGCACGAATGCAAGATTATATTTATTATATGACATTTAAAACGCATTTTATTCACAATTTTTGTACAAAAATGTCAATATTCCGCCATTAGAAAATGTGACGTCATTGAGGATGCCATACATGTAAGGTTATGGGGCTTATCAAATTAATATGCATATTTAATCCACTAGTGGATTATCAAATTTATTACATGAAGTTATTACATTCTCATATGATAAAATCATCATAACCAGTGTGTTACATATTTTCTTTATAAAACATGTATTATCATGTGTAATATCATATAACAACATTGTGAAATGCTATATGTGACAATGTTGTGTCTTCTGTAGATGCTTTACCTACTTTCAACAAAGAAAGTACCGATACACAGAAATATAGTCATATGATAAAAAGAATCTCACACTTGTAGTCATTTTATATGAAATTTATGAAAATTTACAATTTCATATAAAATAAGCAGGGTATGAGATCCTCTTTAATGTGACAATAGTTTCCACTGAGGTTGTATAAATTTGTATAATTTGTATAATTCTGCTTTAAAAAGCTTATTTTGAAAGTTTCAGTTATTCTTTCTTTGTGTAATTGTCTGCATACAGTGTCCTCTGTTCGGAGACCACCTTTGGGATTGTTCAAAAGTGGTCTTTAAGACCACTTTTGAACAGTCCCAAAGGTGGTCTTAATATAGGAATTTTACTGTATATAAAATGCTATAAAACTGTATACAGTAAAATTCCTATATTAAGACAACCTGAGGCAAAAACTTAAAAGCTGAAACATGTCATTCCTTGATATGCAACAACACGTCTTACGCCCAACAACAATGATCATGTTTATTGTTTGTTTGATTTGAGGGTTTATGTCCCTGTCATCACTGTAAAGGTCATTTTGGAGACGTCACTTCCAATTTTGTGGGACTTTTACCCGACATTGAGATGAAATGACATCTCAAGCCCTGCCGCCCAATTAAACCAATAGGTTTTATAAGCATGGATGGGCCAACTCACACCGCTTTGCCTGGGCATGCTTTGATCCCCTAAGCGGTTTACCAGTACTCTTGTGCAGGTCGGTTTCAGCTCTGCGTGGAAGCATCATGCAGCCCATATATTTCTTCAAGCCCCGATGGGCGGGGCCGTGATCATGTTTTTAACCCTTAAGCTGCCAAGAAAACAGCATCTTAAAATGTAGTCTGTTTGGTTGTCTGCTGAATCTTCTTGCAAACTGTTCAAGCAAATTTGAATCTTCTTGCAAACTTTTCAAGCACATTTTTGCATACATTCAAACAGTGTGGACCCTGATCAGACTGCTCCCAGAGGAGCAGTCTGATCTGGGTCCACAGTGTTTGCAACAATGACTTTTAAAACTGCATCTTAAAATGTAGTCTGTTTTGTTGTCTGCTGAATCTTCTTGCAAACTTTTCAAGCATATTTGAATCTTCTTGCAAACTTTTCAAGACGGGCCTCCGTGGCCTAGTGGTTAAGAGCGCTGACTCTTGATCATTAGGTCTCTCACCGCTGTGGTTCGAGCCTTGCTCGGGTCACATGTGAGACGCCAAGTTCTGCAACGGAAGGTCAGGTGGTTTTTCTCCGGGTACTCCGGTTTTCGCCCACCTCTGATTAACGATCGGCTCGATATGAGTGAAATAGTCTTGAAAGAGCCGTAAAACCAAAACCAAAAAACCAAACTTTTCAAGCACATTTTTGCATGCAGGCAAATAGTGTGGACCATGATCAGACTGCTCCCAGAGGAGCAGTCTGATCTGGGTCCACAGTGTTTGCAACAATGACTTTTAAAGTAACCCGCAGATAACAAAGCAGACAACAATTATTGTGATTGGCATCTTAAGTGTTAAGGGGAATGGATACACCAGACATGTTTTCTTCTATTTTTTTTTTTTCAACATGGGAGAAAACTTCCATAGCTACTTTCGACATTTTTGTAAATTGAATCTGTTTAAAAAGGTCTACGCTTAACCTTATCCTGCTGAATAAATTAATAAACTCACATGCATGCCTGGCAATTCACCAATCAAATTTCTTGATATAATACTTTCATAAAATTCAAAAACTTCATGACAAACAGTGAAGATCTGGTCTGCATCTACACTGTTTGCAAAGGTATGGGTTGTTGTGAACAGCAGGATAAGCAATAAAGGAAACAATTTACCCAACATTCTTTGCTTCTTTGCTTTAACCCTTGTCCTGCTGAGCCCGGATATGCCATATCTTTGAAACATTGTAGATCCAGATCAGATGGCTTCTGAAGAAGCCATCTGATCAGGATCTTCATTGTTTGCCATCCAGATTATGAATTTTTTGCAATAATTTGCATCAAGTGATCTGATTGGCTGATAATCAGTAGTGGGTGTGACATATTTAAATATTCAGCAGGACAAGGGTTAAAGGTGCATTATTGAGCTATCGAAAAAAAGTGACCCAAGACAAAGTTGTCTCCAATTAAGGGGTATGCATTCCCAAGAATTATGCACATGAAGAAATAGTGAAGTAATTACAATGAGGTAACAACAGATGATCCACAATACCTGTTCGAACATTTGCAGACTAAAATAAGTACAAACTAGAGCTGTCAGAGGATCTGACTATAGCCCCGCTTCAGCGCTGTCAGAGAAGAAAGTTATTTAAGCTGCAGAGAAAACAGTTATGAACAAGAAATAACTGTTGAAAATTTTACATTATCTGGAAAAACTCTAAGAGTTGTGAGCCCTTGTCCCTCATTTCAATGAGCATGATACATTACCAGAATGTCCATGTTTATACTAAATTTCATCTTCCATTTTTCAATGTTCAAAGGGTAATAACTCCTAAAGTAGGCAAATCAGAGTCAGGGTTCCTGCGCTCTGCACATTGTCTCATGGTGCTTTACACTTGTGTGAAGTGTCATGAAAATATCTCAAATGGTTTGTGAGTTATGGAGCCGACACAGTCAAAATTGCCTTTTTAAATGTTCAAAGGGCAATAACTCCTAAAGTAGGCAAACCAGAGTTATGGTTCCTGCACTCTGCACATCATCTCAAGGTGCTTTTCATTTATTTGAAGTTTCATGAAAATATCAGAAACGGTTATGGAGCGGACATAGTTAAAATTGCCATTTTTTAATATTCAAAAGCCTATAACTGAAAAAGTAGACAATCCAGAGTTTGGGTTCCTGCGCTCTGCACACGTAATATGGTGCTTTACATTTGTGTGAAGTTTCATAAAATTATCTCAAACGGTTTTTGAGTTATCGAGCAAAGACAGCTAAAATTGATATTTTTCAATATTCAAAGGGAAATAACTCAAAAATTAGGCAATCCAGAGTTATGGTTCCTGCACTCTGCACACCATCTCATGGTGTTTAATGTTTGTGTGAAGTTTCATGAAAATATGTGAATGGGTTTTAAAGTTATGGAGCGGACACGAAAATTGTTAACAGACACAGACAGACACACAGACAGACACACAGAAAATACGAAAACCAGAGTTATGGTTCTTGCGCTCTGCACATTGTCTCATAGTGCTTAACATTTGTGTGAAGTTTCATGAAATTATCTCAAACGGTTTTCGAGTTATGAAGCGGACACTGTTAAAATTGCCATTTTTCAATGTTCAAAGGGCAATAACTCCAAAAATAAGCAATGCAGAGTTATGGTTCCTGCGCTCTGCACATCGTCTCATAGTGCTTAACATTTGTGTGAAGTTTCCTAAAAATATCTCAAACGGTTTTCGAGTTATGAAGTGGACACAATTAAAATTGCCATTTTTCAATGTTCAAAGGGCAATAACTCCAAAAGTAGGCAATCCACAGTTATAATTCCTTCGCTCTGCACATTGTCTTATGGTGTTTAACATTTGTGTGAAGTTTCATGAAAATATGTTAAGCAGATACAAAGTTATGGAGCCAACACAAATTAACGGAATCACGGAATTACGGAATTACGGAATTACGGAAAATGTTCAAAGGGCAATAACTCCAAAAGTAGGCAATCCACAGTTATAATTCCTTCGCTCTGCACATTGTCTTATGGTGTTTAACATTTGTGTGAAGTTTCATGAAAATATGTTAAGCAGATACAAAGTTATGGAGCCAACACAAATTAACGGAATCACGGAATGACAGAAGGACATGGCAAATCCAATATAGCCCCACTTTTTCAAAGCGGGGCTATAAATACTGATACTACCCTCTTTATAATGCTACTCATTGTAACACTGATTTGGATAAACATGTATCAAAGAATGAGGGAAAAAATACAGAATAAACAGCCAACAACAGATTTACATTACGAGAACAAGTCAGAGAAATGAAGACCCCCTAAACCCCACTTTATATAGAGAAAACTGGGGTTTAAGGGGGTCTTCATTATTTTTCTTATTTCTGCTCCAATACATAGGTTGTGGGTACTCGTTAGAACCGCCTAATTGAGGCGGTTCTAACGAGCACACACAACCTATGTTATGAGCATTTATAAGAAAAATATGACAGATTTTCATCAGAAAAGTAGCCATTTTGGAGATGTGAAAAATGCACTATGTCGTACGGGTGTGTTATCGTAATGATTATATGTGAATGTTTACTAATTGTTGACCATTTTGGGTCTGCTAAGACTTTTTTTTAAAGACAAAAACCATGTCATAATGTACATTTAGGTGCATATCAAACTTTATCCCATTTAATACCAGAAACCCCTAAAGGGGTAATTGGCAAACAGTGCAGGCCCAGATCAGACTCCGCAGAATGCAGCATATGATCAGGGCCTACACTGTTTGAAAAAAGTTCAGCCATTTTCCAAATAAGTTTTGAAGAAAACACAACCTGACAACCCTAACTTTTGAAATGGACCCTGGTATATATAAGGAGGAAGATTCCATTTGGTACAAAAAGGGTTATTCTGTATTACCTGGATTACTATGTTACAAACTGATATTTAATGTGGTATTTAATTTAATTTTTGTTCCATTCTGTTTTTATATACATTTCTAGTTAAATACAGTAGAACATCAATGGCTCGAACCCCGATGGCTCGTTTACCATGGATGAGTCAAACCCGTTCTTGACTCCGCAGGGAATTCCTCCTAATACTATATAAGGATAATTTATGGAGATTTTCTTCTTTTAGCTTGCAAATGTATGCTGTGTGTACTCATTAGAATCGCCTCAATGAGGGGATTCTAATGAGTACACACAACATACATTTATAATATAGAACACCGAAAAGATATCCCACAATTATCTCCATTATGTCCACTGTTATGGCACTCACTAATAGTAACCCTTCGTGGCTCGAACTGCCGCTGTCTCAAACAAATCTTCATGGTCCGAAAGGGGTTTGAACCATCGAAGTTCTACTGTATTTATTATTGCTTTGTTTATTATTAATATTAATTCTGTTTACTACTGCTTTGTTTATTTATTAACCTATAAATTAAATGAAAAAAAAACACAAAAAAAACATAAAATTAATAAAATGAAAACAACTCTTACAATAAATAACCTGTAACATCCAACAAGACTCATTTCCATCAGCCCACTATAACCACTTTATCACCCCAGTTTGATCAAATAATGCCAGCCAGTAGGATATTAGTAATTTCTCATCCAATACGCACTCATTTCCATACAACGATTTCTGTCTAAATGTGAAATCAATCCTCTGACTCCCAGAAGTCTAAATGCATTGTCCAAGAACCATCTTGTGAATAGATACATTTTCAGAGAGACAACTCTTCAAAAGACATTGTTTCCCTTATCAAGAGGGGTGTACTGGTAAAGGAAACTCACTGCATATCCCCAGATATGAGGGGGTATCCACATTTAATTTTGCTTATTTCTGCAAGAAAATGTATGTGGTGTGTAGTCATTAGAAGCAGCTCACCGAGGCACTTCTATTTAGTACCCAAAATGTATGTTTTTAGGCAGAAATAAGAAAAACATCAGGGGCCAGCTGTTCAAAGCATCGTTAGCTTAAAGAGCTCGTTAGTGGTCGAATTGTTAACCGTTCTAGCAAGTACAATATTGAAAAAATTCAAATTTGGAAACTGAATGACAAGCAGTGTAGATCCTGATCAGATGGCTTCTCTGATCTGAATCTTCATTGTTTGCAAAGGAAGGGGTCATCAGGGTCCAGCAGGATAAAGGTTAACCCTTGTCCTGCTGAGCCCGGATATGCATTATTTTCCAAACAATGAAGATCCAGATCAGATGGCTTCTGACGCTCTCAGATCAGGATCTACATTGTTTGCCATTCAGATTGTGAATTTGTTGCAATAATTTGCATTAAATAATCTGATTGGTTGAAAATCGGTAGTGGGTGTGGCATATATGAATATTCAGCAGGACAAGGGTTGAATAGCTTATTTAACCAACTATAATATCCAATACTCTGATATTTTTGTTCGAAAAATGTCAGTAGTTTTTGCAGATGCAAAAGCTACTCACATTTTCTCAGCAAAAATATTAGCCATAATTATGAACTATTCAAAGTTTTAACAATATATAAAAATTTCTATCTTGTGAGCAAACCCTTTCCCATTGCTCCAGATACTGTGCTTTTTTATCTGAAAAGTACCGGGCCCAGTTGTTCAAAACTAACAACGTCATTAGTTAACATATCATTAAAACTTTGATCATTTATTTTTCCAAATATACTAATATTTTTGCTGACAAAATGTGAGCAGCTTTTGCATCTGCAAAAACTACTGACATTTTTCAAACAAAAATATCAGAGTAATGGATATTATAGTTGTTTAAATTAAATGCTTGTCATTCAGTTTCCAAATTTGAATAAATACATTATTATGAGTAATTTGATTGGTTGATAGCAAATTAATGTATTCAGCAGGATAAAGGTTAAACTAGCAATGCTTTGAACAACTGAGCCCACTTTATTTATTTTCACTCTAATGTTCAATAGCAGTTAAAAGTTCATGATTAACAAAAACTGAATAAGTTTAATAACATCAGGTACAGGCTATAGGACATCCTTGCCCAAAGAAAGAAAGTCAAGCAGTCTAGACTATGTCAACCAGTGGTATCACTTCTTAGTTCCAGTACCATTTTTGATATCATTCAGTTATTGATTCAGCTGAAGTGAATGATGAATAGACAGGGGTAACATGGTAAAATGCATCCTATGATGTGTGTTCAGTGAACACAAATAAGTCTGCACATAAATATTATGTGCAGTCTGGTAAAACTTTGTCTACAATAAGGGCCCAAGGAAAGAAAATGACCAACCTTGGTGGCTGTGTAGGCTGGTCTTAAGCTTTAATGCAGGCGTCACACTGTCCCGAAATTGACACCAGATGGAAACACGATAAAGGAAATGTTCAAATTCGGCTCTGATCGTGAAAACATCGGGCCATTCGTGTGGACATCTTAAGCCATCGTATGATCGCCGGTGGATTTTCTGAGGCTCCGGCAGCAACTTCGTGAGCGGCGGCAAAATCTTTGGCATGCCAAAAAATTGCAGGAAGGCCTTGCGAAGGTTCATTTTCGTGTTGAATTCGTTTGTCCATCTTGCCCTTCGTAAGGCCATCGTGGGGGCATCTTGTCAAATCGTGTCATCTTCGTCTTTTCTTCGTGTGATCATCGGTGCTCTCGGGCATTTTACGCCTCACGAAGATAATACGAGGGAAACAAGAAGTCGTCCGATTGTCTTAGGAAGGCAATACGACTACGTGAAACCCTCGCAATGACGTCGTGTAGACATCGTATTATAGTACGATGACATTGAGATTGGACCACGGTGTCGACGAAGACAGCTGAATTTGAGTACCTCAAGCGATACCCATGTGTCATGGTAACGTAGACATATAAAAGGCCAACCTCAGAGCATCATCCTCAGTCATTACTGATGAGCAACTCTGCAGAGCATATGCTTGTGTAACTCCCAAAGCATCAGTCATAATTATTCACAATTCCGTTCCTGCTGAATAACATACTTTGATGATGAGGCAACCAGGAAAAAGGAGGCAGCAGCGTTGCTTCTTTTGATGCACCTTAGAGAACAAGATGAGCAGATCTTATTTTCCTATAAACCAAGTCTCTCTGAAAAAGTGGTCTTCTCTTTGGGTGGCATTTTAAATTGGTTTTAAGTTGAATCAAATTTAATAGAGTTGAAATGTACTGTGTACTCTCCGATCATCAAATGAATTTCAAACGGTCGGCCGAAGGTTTTATAACATCGGGAGGTTACGTGTCGTCTTCGTGACCTAGTTCGAACGCATCGTACTCTCAATACGACGTCGTGAAGCCGTCGTGTGGCCTTCGTTTGGCCTGCGGGTAAACTTCGTACTAAAAAAACACATCTTCGTGTTGCCTTCGTGTGTGGTTCGGATGCCATCGTGTGACCTTCTGTATGCATCGTACTTGCTTCGGCTAGAGATTGGCTGTTGACCATGTTCGGAGAGATCTTCGCGCGAAATTCAAAATTCCATATTCGTATGGCCACCTGGTGTCATTTTCGGGACAGTGTGACGCCCGCATTAAGGGCACACAAATGGTACATGTACATTCTTTCATACAGAAGCTCAAACAGTCAATAATATCATGTCGGTCTGGGACAAGTGGTTTGACATGAAATAATATCTCGTCCTGATATTGGCCATAATTTCTAGCAACTGTTGCATGATAGATTTCCAATAGAAGTGAGCTGGTTAGCAGCAGAATAAAATCAAAGCACTGAAAGGTCTTTGTCTCTGATTGTAGGTTTGGAAATCTGAACTACGCCTTAGACCGTTTTGCTTAACCATTGAATTCCTGTACTCTAAGCAAGCAGTGTAGACCCTGATCAGGCACTGCATTCTGCATCTTGACCCTTATCCTGCTGAACATGACAACCCCCTACCTCTGAAGAAGCCATTTGATCTGGATCTACACTGTTTGCCATGCAGTTTGTGAAGTGAATGAATACATTACATCAATTTCATTGGTTGATAGTCAGAAATGGGTTTGGCTAAATTAATTTGAACTATTTTTTCGTTATATTCTATTTTAATGGAAAATTCTGTTAGCAAATAGTGCAGGCCCTGATCAGATGCCACGTTCTGCGGCGACTGATCTGGGCCTGCACTGTTTGCCATGGTACCCCTTTTGGAGTTTTCCGAATGTAATGGGTTCATGTAGGGCGATAAGGCAAATTTGGTAAATGCTCTATAATCAAGTCAACTTTTTATCGGTTTTGAAGAAACATCCAGTTATTGGTCAATACTGTTTTTTTTTACAAAATCTCTGTTTTTCATTGGTCGCGGGCCATACATAGCTGTAAAAGCTGTTTTTTCTTATTTCTCAATTACAACATATAATAAGTTGCCGGTACTTGTGAGAATTGCCTCAATGAGGTGATTCTAACAAGTACCCAAAACATATTTAATCTAAGGCGAATGGGAACATCTTCAAGGGAAGCAACTCCTGCAAAAGTATTTTTGTCTCCCATTTCAATAGGGGTCAACTCTTAAAGGAAAGAATTTGCTCCTAAGGCTTATAGAAAAGCAAACAGGAAGTCCCAAAAGTTGTCTCCCTTTGAAAAATGGCGGAAAAAATCTGCCAGGTATTCCCATTCCCCTTAAAACACATATTGTTGGTACTTGTAAGACTCTCCACAATGAGGCAATTCTTACAAGAACCCAAAACATAAGAGTTTCTATCAAGAAAGAAGGAAAAGTACATATAACCTCATTACGCCTCCTTGTATAATATATGGTGCAAATACAGATGATTATCACTATAATTATTATCAAATATGGAGAAAGAGATAATTACCTGTAGGGATAGCTACTGATATTGTGACAGTAAACGTCACCTGATGCCCTTCAACAAATAGTTGTTCAACTTTCTTCTTTTTCTTTTTGGACTTTGCCTCAAAGGTTACCTCCCCACTACTGCTACTCTTCGGTCGACTGTCAGTACTTTTCGGTCTAGTACTCCCTCCAGGTGACTTCCTGTCTCCTGAACTTGATCGTGACACTCTTCCCGGTGACCTAGGTCTACGCCCATCTGCTCCCTCTGCCTCTTTCTCAGAGGCTGATCTTGACTCTGCACTTGGTGACCTCTGTTTCTCTGCTTCTTTTGAATCTGCTTTTATTTTTGACTCTCCTTCTGAATCTGAGGTGATTTTACCAGTTTTGTCAGGCGACCCCTCTAAGTTCTCCAGTTTAGGCCCATTTTGAGTTTCAGTACTGGAGGTTACATCATCAGCCTCACTACCCTTGACACTCTCAGTTGACATTTTTTCACTGTAATATATAGAGGATCTTACATGAGTGCTCATGTATTATTGAATTTATTAAACGAGCTGAGGAAAAGAGATAAAATGCGAGGCTATGCCGAGCATTTTATCCTTTTTCCTCAACGAGTTTAATAAATTCTATTATACGTGAGCACGAATGCAAGATTCTATTTATCATATGACATTTAAAATAAATTTGATTCACTATGTTTTAACGAAAATGCCAATATTCCGTCATTCGTAAACGCGACTTTATTAATGAAGCTGTACATGTAACGTTACGGGGCGTAACTTTCTAATTTGCATATTTAATCCACTAGTGGATTATCAAATTTATTACATGACGTTATTACACTCTCAGACGCGACGTCATATGATTAAACAGAATTACCAAATCATATTTAACCCATTTAGTACCAGAAACCCCAAAACGGGTACCCTGGCAAACAGTGCAGGCCCAGTTCAGACACAGCAGAATGCCGCGTCTGATCAGGGCCTCCGCTGTTTGCTAAAAGTTCAGTGATTTTCCAAATAAATTTTGATATAACACAACCTGACAACCCCAAATTTTGAAATGAACTTCTGCTATATATAATAAGGAAGATTCCATTTGGAACAAAAAGGGTTAAGTTAATAATAAAACAAAGTACATGTACCTATCTAATTCTTGCAAAAATTGTCTACTTAAGGGGAATGGGAACACCTTCAGGGCAGGCAACTCCTGCAAAAGTATTTTTGTCTCCCATGTCAATAGGGGTCAACTCTTAAAGGAAAGAATTTGCTCCTGAGGAGCAAATTCTTTCCTTTAAGAGTAGACCCCTTTTTGAGTGGGACTGAGCCTATAGAAAAGCGTACAGGAAGTCCCGAAAGTTGTCTCCCTTTGAAAAATGGCAGAAAAATCTGCCAGGCATTCCCATTCCCCTTAAAGGGCAAGGATAAAGAAATTTTTAATATTCTTTGTATTGAGCAGGGTGAATGCAGACACAAAGAGGGTCATTTTACTGAAAACTGCATGAAAAAAAAATCCCATTTGTTCTAAAGTTATGCTCATTTACTGTATGTCTGATACAAAGCTATTTTCCTCTCAGAGAATTTTTTTTAATTTTCTTTGATTTAACTCCACAATGCAATATTCTGTGATGTCATAGTGGATTTAGATTTATTAAAAACAATTGTAAACTATCATGCATACAAGTGATAATGTATTGAAGTGTATGAGGAAGATTTGCCGTCGTGATGAGGGAGATTCTTAACAATTGTAAAGAATATAAGGAAATTCTCAGTTCATATGAGAGAGACTCCAAAATTTTGGCATAATTTGGGCAAATTACTGTGTAGGTTGTTAATAATTTAGTCCTGACCTAAAATCAGATGTTTGATTTTGAAATCCAAACTTAAATTTATACAATCTGAAGTATTTTTAAAAGTTTAAAGCTACCCATTTAATTCAAAATTTCCTTAAGACTAGTTGAGGTAAGTGTTCTTACACGCCTTTCATACAGATCTGTAAGTTCTGTATCTTATTTCATTTTACAAACACAGAAACTGGAATTTAAATAATTTGAATTAATAATTTAGATTTTGAATTTAAGGTTTGCGATTGAAAGTAGTAGGGAGCTGGTTTAGAATATCAAATTGTATTCAAGATAATAGGCAAAATCACTGAACCGTGAAATATAGGTCACACTGACCTAGATATATTTTGAGGTCAATCATGGGGTCACATGGGAAAAAATAATCCAGATATGACATTTCTCCATCAAACAGTATTCAAGACAATAGGCAAAATCATTGAACCATGAAATATAGGTCACACTGGCATAGATATATTTTGAGGTCAATCATCCGGTCACATGGAACTAACAATCCAGGTATGACATTTATCCATCAAATAGTATTCAAGATAATGTGTGTGTGTGAATTCGGGTTAAACGTTGCTTTCAACAATTTTTCAGTCATATCACGACGGTGTCTGGTTGCGACAGGGAGCTCAATGCTCACTTTTATAGTGCAGACTCACTGAAGTATCATGTCCCAGACACATTACATGATACCACACCCAGTCACATTATCCTGACACTGGGTCGACCAGTCCTAGCTCTACCCCGTAAATCTGAGTGCCAAGCTAAGAGCAGCTAGTACCATTTTTAAAGACTTTGGTATGTGGCAGCCGTATTCAAGATAATAGGTAATATCAATGAACCATGAAATATAGGACACACTGACCTTGACATATTCTATAGTCATTTATCGGGTCACATGGAACTAATGATCCAGGTATGACATTTCTCCACCAAATAGTATACAAGATAAAAAGGCAAAATCACTGAACCATGAAATATAGGTCACACTGACCTAGATATATTTTGAGGTCAATCATGGGGTCACATGGCACTAATATCTCAGGTATGACAAATTCTCCAACAGTCTTCAAGATATAAGGCAAAATCACTAGACCATGCAATGTAGGTCACCATGACCTTAACCCTTTTACACATGAACCAATGTCACATGGTTGGCTGATGTATAACCAATTGTGTCTATAACTGGAAATGTATATAACAAATTACAAAGGTGTCCTAGATTTAGTGCACTTGCATCTGTAGCTAGAGGCCCCCGGTTCAATCCCCGGCACTGGCGATAAAATTTCGGTGTCCGAACACGCTCCTTTGGGGATGAATGTGCACAGTCCTTCGGATCTAGACGCCAACTGGAGGCCCCCTGTGCAGGTTAAAGACCCCTAATTACATGATTACTGTGTAGGCTTCATCCTGCAAACCTTGAGTGTATATAATGTACACCGTTTGTGTCCCCTTCTGGGGTTAAGGTGAAATAGAAGAAAGAAAGACATTGTATTACTAAAACTATAAGACAATGGGAACTTTCACCCAGAGCACAAAAGTTCTAGACTCACTGTGTGTCAGCATGCTCACTAAAACATTGGCTTCACAGACAACATGGCACTTTTCCAGCTCAAATGCATCGGACAACTACCTAAACGCCCATATTGTCCTAATCCGAGCCTTCTCTGACGTTCTGAAAGCCTTTTTTATTTTCTGATTTGGCGGCTTTAGGTCACTACAGCCAGAGATCTTGGGTTAATATTGTGAAGGCTGAGGTGAAGTTATGCGAGAGTGTTTTAAAAACAACCAATTCAAAGAAAATTCTGGGTGTCACAGTAGACGATAAATTAAACTTTCACGAACATATTCAACAGAAAACAAAGGCTGGTTTCAGTGCCTTGAAATGTCTTAATAATTTCGTTCAAGGACATAGAGGATGCAGCCAAACAGTGTACATGAGACTCAACAAATCCTTGGTTCTTCCGGTGATGGAGTATGGAGCAGCTGTGACAGTCGAGTCCCTTGAAGAAAGCAGTAAGGAGTTTGGAAAGGTTCAGAGGTCAGCGATGCTAAAGGCATCAGGTTGTTTGAACAGTATCAGCACAGAAGCTTTGGAAGTCTTGACAAACACCATGCCTATAGACCTACAGCTGAAGATAAGACAAGCACAAGAAGTCATCAGAATCAGTGCCAAGTATGAAGATGATCCTCTCAGGGAAGAGTTTGATGAATGAATAGAGGGGGATACGACTGTGGGTAGAAGAGCTACTATTTTTCATTTATTGATGTCTAGGTTTAGGGAATTGAAGGGAATGTTAGAGTTTGAGAACATTGAGAAGGAATTCAGATATACCAAGGAATTGATGGGGCTCATCAAAAAGACAGAAGTGTACACAAGGAAGAATTCACATTCTACAAGGAAGAACAGAAAGAAAATATATTAGAGCTACTAAGCAATTGTGATAAAAACGATGTATTAATGTTCACAGATGGATCAGCATTAGGTAATCCCGGTCCGACTGGAGCTGATGCTGTGTTCTACCTAGAGGGTTACTCCAGCACACCAGTTTTGATGAACAAGGGAGTTTCTCCTATAGGTAACAATTATACTGGAGAATTGGTAGGTATACAGATCGGGCTAGAACTCTTTGCTGATCTAGACTTCAAAGGCAGAGTAGTCCATATTCTGACCGATTGTCAACCAGCTATTAAGACTGCTTTCAGTACTGAAATGCCAACAGTTCTCAGCATCAAGGAGAGTTTAGCAAAGGTAAGGTATAGGGAGAATATTGTCAAAGTTCATTGGGTACCGGGACACAAAGATATTGAGGGGAATGAGTTGGCAGATCAACAAGCAAAGGCGGCAGCATCAGAGATGACTAAAAACAATGAGGTAAAACCAACCCTGGACAAGAAAGAAGCAGTACAGGAGTGTAAATCACAGGGAAAGGAAAAATGGGAAAGAAGATACAAGTGCTCAGACAAAGTGAACATATTGCAGGAAATATTTAGGGAATTGGGGAAAAAGGATCTGTCATGGAGGTAGGGACAGAAGGACTTTCTCTGCAGTAAATCAGTTGCTGTGTGGACATTCAATCTTAAATGATCACCAGGCAAAGGTAAACAAAGATCAGTCAAGTTTGTGCAAGACATGCAACATGAAAGAGAATGTGGATCATTTTCTGTTCCACTGTCAGAGATTTAAATCAGAAAGGGATACTTTAGAGTATAATGTTGAAGAGATTCTGGGCAGGGAGGAGGTGAAATTGGTAACAGACATTAACTTGAAAGTGTTGACAGGCATGATTGAAGACATTAGTAAGCAAGGAAGGAAGGAACTGACAGGTGCACTGATGGAATTCATCAGGAGCACTAAAAGATTTTGAAGGGCATTTCAATATGAGCATCATGTGTTTTTCACATAGGGAAATGCACAAGTGACTTACTTAAGTACCATGAGTTTATAGGCAGCGATAAAATGGCAGTGGCTATTTGTACGGCCCGTATGAATAGCCTGCATTGGCTAATCGTACGGCCCCGTACAATTAGCCTGTATTGGCTAACCGTACAGCCCCGTACGTTTAGCCAATATATGCTATATTGGCTAATCATACGGCTATAATTACCAAGGAATAGGTCAAAATATATTTTGCGATTATTAAATGTGTATTGGGGAGTATGAAACAGAATTATATTATTTATGTATATAATATTATAAGTATTGTTAAATATTACTATCGATGGTATATACATGTCAACAGAAAAAAATTAATAGTGTAATAGTACTATCAATTATCAGTTTGCTTAGGATGGTAAGTTTATGCATGACGAGCGAGACGGATGAAGCGGCGACTATATGCTCCCCCGAAATTATTCGGGGAGCATAAAAATATATACCCCCGTAAACCCCCGTTTTTTTTTCTATATAAATTGGGATTTAGTGGGTTGTTCTTTTTTAATGGAAGGGTAACACGAGCAGGTAAGAGTCTGATCAGACTGCGCCTTCACGGGCGAATTTGTGTGTTCGTTGGTCACACGTCTTTTTCACCCTTAAATTGTTCCAAGTGTCTCGCTACTACGATAGTCAAGTTTGTTTTGTTTGTTTGTTTTGGAGTTTAAAAGCCTAGTCAACACTATTTAAGGTCATTTTTGAGCCGAACTGTTTACCTATCCACACTTTTCCAGTGTACATTCTTTCGCCAGAAACTGACAACTGCCATTCTTGAATCAGCGGAAGGGACAAAATGACCGTAGAAAAGATTTAACATCCCCGTCACTGTGACACTGTATAGTACATTTTGGAGACGTTGCTTTCAATTTTGTGGGACTTTTACCTGACATTGAGATGAAATGACAACTCAAGCCCTGTCCCCCAATGGAACTAATAGGGTTTATAAGCGGGTGTATGTCGGACCGTTCATGCATATAAACCCTTCCAAAATTGGAAGCAACGTCATTGGAAGAATGACATACACAGTGATGACGGGGACGTTAACCCTTTCCCACTCAGATACGTGTTTCTACGTGTCTCCACCCCACCCCCCATTTTAAGACCCAGAAGTACCTAAAATCTCCATTTCCTACTCCTGGATAGTTATGTTTGCTTTAGGATTTGTTGGCCTAAAAGGGATCTGTTTTTTCGCGCGCCTCCCCACTAAAAATATTCGGGGGGGGGGGGGGGGGGATTTAAACCCCCCCTCCCCCCTCACATCCCGAAAAAGTTTGGTGAAAACAGACCATCCATTATGAAACAATGGCTAGTTGAAGTTGCTGTCAGGTGCAACACTGTGAAAATAAGCGAAATTCACAAATTTCCCTGAGTGGGAAAGGGTTAAACCTCAAATCAAACAAAACAAAACCAGTACTCATGTGCGGTCGGTTTCAGCTCTGAGTGAAAGCATCATGCAGCGCATATATTTCTTCAAGCCCCGATGAAATGTTTTGTGGGTGCCCTAAGTAATCGCCCTGTCTGTCCGTCTACATTTGTCATGTTTTGTTTTCCAATCGTCCTTTCTTTGGGATACGACAAGGGTTGACGTGTCGTTAAATCCAAAACAAACAGACAAATAAAAAGCCTCCTCATTTAGAGCTATGATCATACGACATATAAAAATGTTTGCTATTTTTCTTAATTCTTGTCCACAGATAGATTGTGGGTGCTCGTTAGAACCGACTCAATTAGGCGGCTCTAACGAGTACCCACAATCTATGTTTTATAGCAAAATAAGGAAAATAATAAATTCCCCTGTAAACCTTACTTTTTCTGTGTATAAAGGGGCGTTTAGAGGGGTGTTCATTATATGGACTTGTTAATCTGATGAATACGCCTTCTAGAAGAAGTGCGGTTCCATAGCCTCGCGTCGTGGGTCGTCTGTCGTGCGCCGTCAACAGTTTCTTTAAATGCAAACTCCTCCTAAACCATTTGGTCAATTTGATACAAACTTCACCGCCCGTCCATTAATATCCTTTATATTTGGGGTTTCAGCACGTTTCACATAGGGGCTAGGAATGGCAAGTCTTTCAAGGCCGTACGATCAGCTGACTTTTCATACCACCAACAGTACACATGTATCACTTTCTTGGTACCTAGAACGGCCGTACGATTAGCCAAGATAGCCTATATTGGCTAGAAGTACGGGGCCGTACGATTAGCCAATACAGGCTAATCGTACGGGGCCGTACGATTAGCCAATGCAGGCTATTCGTACGGGGCCGTACGAATAGCCACTGCCTATAGATATACAACAACAACAACATATTGTCCATGACTGCCCATTGACAAAACACGGACCTTTTACGGACCAATGAAAATTCAATAAGTCTGTTAGTCCGTAAATAGTATTATTTTATCAGTTTAATTTGTATTCGGTCCGCGAAGGGTCATTTATGAGCCGTGAAAGGTCTATGGTCCGTGAATGGTCAGTTATGGTCCGTAAATTAATATTAGTCCGTTGTCAGATAAGGTCTGTAAAATAGAAGTAGTTGGTCCGTGAAAAGTGGGTCCGTAAATGGTCAGATGAAGTCCGTAAAATGCAAGTTATGGTCCGTAAAACAACCGAAATAAATGACTACAATTTTACAAATTTTATTTATTTGTATGTTACGACCTACAATCTAAACATTTGATTTTTTTGATAATTTCACTTGCCTTACTGACTGTGTGATATTCTGGCATTTCGGATGAAACTATTTTTGGCATTTTGAGCAAGTAAACATAAAACCAGAATCGGGCATGCGGCAGGTACAAAAGAGTGGAATTCCAGTCACTTTCAGCACAACGTGTTTCACAATACTTAATTTTCTGTTTGGGAAAGCTGTTATGCTTTTAGCCTCAAGGCCTTTGATGAAGTGATCTCACATTTTGGAGACGGTATACCTTATGCCACTCTGGTCAATTCCGTTCAAGATACTTACCATATTTGCAATGGCGTAAACGCCACAGTCATTTTGTAGATTTAAGGTGCCTTACAAAGATTTTTGGCATCGGGCTGAACAATATGTTTGCAACTGCCATTTCGGTAGCTGCTGAATTGTACAAATCGCCTGCACTGTCATACAAATTGTATCTATGACAACGTAACGTCACGTTATCAGTTACGCAAGGTTATTGTTACAATGTCCGTGTTTTATTAAGTCCGTAAATAATAGACACATCCAAAGTCTACGTCACACAAGGTCAAAGGACATTATTTGGTGGGCAAAAAAAATTCCGGTTCCATACTCTACCGTTGATGTAGCACGAATCGTTTTCTGTAATAACTATTGTTAAATCGTCTTTCTATCAAAACTGTTTGCCACAGACCATTTTTGACATTTAACTGCTTCTTTTTCGTATAAAATTGGAAAGAAAATATGCATGCTTTAATCTTATTTCTATTCGTTAAATAAAGCGCATCAACTACGTTTTGCCGCGTGATGGGGGGGGGGTAGTTTTATAACGCTTTTGAGGCAACAAAATGTGCGATAAAATGTCAGAAGAGACTGGTTCTATATCATTTATTACTTCAAAAACCCAAACTGACAAGGATCATTTAATTTTGTGGAGAAGAAATGAGTTTAATCACACGATAAATATTCGAAATTCTCATTGACACTGTACGGCAACAGTCATGTTTTGCCAACCAGACAAAAGAGTACCCCTGTTAGGGGAGGCAATTTGCGCATGCGCAGTGAAATGTAAACAAGGTCACGTGTCAAAACATTGGATCCGTCTATATATGAATCAGAATCAGAATTGTTACTGGTGACACGTCAAATGACATTCATACACCAGGTTTGTGGTTTGTAAAGTCCGTGAATAATAGGTCATTGGTTTGTAAAGTCCGTGAATAATAAGTCCATGGTTTGTCAAGCAGTCCGTGAATAACTGGTCCGTATTATGTCATGAAGTCCGTGTATTGTTATTAGGTCCGTAAGTCCGTAATTGGTCCGTGTTTTGTCAACCACCTCCATGACTAACTTCCCACATCACAGGTCCTGGTGTATGAATGTCTTTTGACCAGTAACAATTCTGATTCTGATGACTAAATAAATTTAACTGCAGACTGTCTGAAAATGCCACTTAAAGCTTAATTTCGATGTCATTAATTTATCTTTGCTGTCAAGCATATAACTGATGCTGACGTCATAGCGTGCAATTACAGCTCGTGAATAATATTGTTAAAAGACTGCAGCAAATAAATAGCTAATCCGAGCCTTCTCCGACTTTCTAAAAGCCTTTTTTATTTTCTGATTTGGCGGCTTTAGGTCACTACAGCCAGAGATCTTGGGTTAATAAATAGCGTGATACACTGACTCATGCATTTTAGTAATGTACATGTACACAATGGGATACTATCCTTCAAAGAAAGTTGTTGTTGTTGTTGTTGTACATCTATGAGGCATCTGACATTTATAAAGAAAGTTTGTCAAAGTAGTAAATTACTCGTTAAAACTCGTTACAAATCTAGCTGCCCTATTCTGGACATTTTCAATTTCTTGCTGAAGGACCACTCCCTTTGGAAGTTAGTTTTAATATCTCAAAACGCTGAAACAGCTCAGATTTTTACCTTTTAAATACATTTAAAGCGACTCAATTTGCACCTAAAAAGCACCATTTCTGGACCTAACAGCAAACTAACAGGAAATTTTTACACATTAACATAAAATATAGATCGCAATTCAACATTTAATTTTTATTTATATCATGCATTACCTGGTGTTAAAGTAACATTTATCTCAAGTAATTTGTGTTAGACTATTCAAGCAAATACACAAAAAATGAATTTGATCAGGTTTAAATTGTTGGTTTTATTTACTATGTGCGCATTGATATCACCGATGGTTGCTACAACAACATCCGGAAATGCTCGGATTTCTTCACTGCATTTGAATGGATTATTTCCCTTAGATAAATCAAAGTGCTAAAGGCACTAAAAATAAAATTTTAATGTTAAAATCTATCTATCTATCTATCTATCTATCTATCTATCTATCTATCTATCTATCTATCTATCTATCTATCTATCTATCTATCTATCTATCTATCTATCTATCTATCTATCTATCTATCTATCTATCTATCTATCTAATCTATCTATCTATCTATCTATCTATCTATCTATCTATCTATCTATCTATCTATCTATCTATCTATCTATCTATCTATCTATCTATCAAGCCCCCGCCCATAGGGGCTTGAAGAAATATATGGGCTGCATGATGCTTCCATGCAGAGCTGAATCCGTCCCGCACACTAGTACTGGTAAACCGCTTAGAGAATCTAAGCCTGTCCAGGAACCGCGGTGCGAGGCGGACCGTCCATGCTAATAAACCCTATTGGTTTCATTGGGCGACAGGGCTTGAGATGTCATTTCATCTCAATGTCGGGTAAAAGTCCCACACAATTGGATGCAACGTCTCCAAAATGACCTTTACAGTGTTGACGGGGACGTTAAACCTCAAATCAAACAATCATCTATCTATCTATCTATCTTCTGATACTTCGTCGGTCACATTTGACCATTACCGCATTATCTATCTATCTATCTATCTATCTATCTATCTATCTATCTATCTATCTATCTATCTATCTATCTATCTATCTATCTATCTATCTATCTATCTATCTATCTTCTCTGAGTCGGTCATATTTGGCCATAACCTCAGTTAGAAATACAGAGGACTCGCTGAAACTTACATTGACGAGAAAAGGCAGTATACAAAGGTCTAAAGGGTGCTGCCAGCATCCCAACAGATGACATTCTTTCCCCAGCTAGGCACTGTAGAAATCATCATTCATCGGCCTTTCAGACCCTTGCTGCAAGAATTGACATTTATAAAGAATCGTTCTTCCCCCGAACCATTAGAGATTGGAATGCCCTTCCCGATTCGATTTTTTCAACAGCAGAAGGCGCTGAAGATTGTGTAGCTAAGTTTACCTCTTTGGTGGGAGCTAGGGACTAACTTCCCATCACAGGTCCTGGTGTATGAATGTCATTTGTAACAATTCTGATTCTGATTAGGTGGGCGGCTAAATATAGAATTTAGCAAAATAAAAAAAATCATCACTGGATGAGCTCTTAAAATTATTTACAATCCGAACACAAAGGTACCTCTGAGTCTCAATCTTATACGTTACGGACTTTGAACTCCTCTGCGGTATTGGCATTTACCGTAGAAAAGGGAAGACTATTCCACTCAGGAATAGTTCTAGAAAGGGATAAAAATAAAATCAGAAAATACACAATAAACACACTGAAGAAGTAGGGGAGACCGGGGCTAGTTGGTCCGTGGGGCAAGTTGGTCCGAGAGCATTTTCTCTGAACTAAGAAGGGTCATGGCAAAATGACATGGCCCAATGGAATGCTTGACCGTTGCACACTTTCTGAAGAAAATTAGATGGCGATCAAAAAAGGCGTACAATTTTCAGAGAACAAAAACTGATTTTGTACCACAAAACTGATTTTATCACACTTGTAATCATTTGTTTGTCTTTTTTTTTCTGTGTAACAAATAACATGCAAATGTTATACTTTTCCTGAAAGCTCAATATCTAAGGTATTCAAATGAGTGTATTCTGTGTTTCTTAATTCAATGACGTTTCTGTCATTTGTGAAGATCTATACCAGGCGCTAGGGTCGGGGTAAGTTGGTCCATTCGAGACGGGGTATGTTGGACCGTCGAGAAAGCATTTGTATTTATCAGAACCTGGCATTTTCTGAATGAAAAACAGCGGCAAATTATTGAACAAGTTACACAGAACCAAAATGGTTCTGAGAAATAGATATCAGCCCCAGCTATTGAAGGCAAATCATAAACTTAGGACCAACTAGCCCCGGTCTACTGTACGGTAAGACTTTTAAATGGGGTTTTCCAATCAAATCGGCGTTTTTTTTTTTTTTTTTTTGAGAAAAATAACTAACAAAATGCACAGATGGCTGATCATCTGAGGAATTTGTGTTAAGATTATCGCCCGGCAGTCTACTGCATTGTTACTGAAGCGAAGCAATTTCTCAGATCTTTTGTTTGTTTGTTTGTTTTTAAGTTGAACGTCCCCGTCAACACTGTATAGGTCATTTTGGAGACGTTGCTTCCAATTTTGTGGGACTTTTACCCGACATTGAGATGAAATGACATCTCAAGCCCTATCGCCCAATGATCAGATCTTTTGTCAAAAATGACATTTATCGACCCATCATTACTTCCTGGTTTTCTCGTTGAATCCCAGTCGGTCCAACTTACCCCGCGGCTCGGACCAACTTACCCCGATAGTGGGGTAAGTTGGTCCGTTTTACCTCGTCTTGGAAAACGGCAATATTTGTCAGAATCTGTCATTTTCCGGACGTGAAACTATGAAATAAGGTTGAGAATGGATTATACTAGTTGCATAATGTAAAAGTATTACAAGCTAATGAATATTTATGTCAGCATTTGAAAAAATGCAATTTTCGGACCAACTAGCCCCGGTCTCCCCTATCCACAAGGCCAGCACAAGAAATAAAGCTTAGATACCGTTTTTAAATTAATTATTGCAAGAACATTTATTAGGATTTTCATTGCTGATTTGCCAAAAAAAAAAATATATATATATCTTTCGCTTTCATGGTAAACTGCACAAATCTTTGATTGATTGATTGATTGAATGATTGAAAATTTAAACTGGGCTCTTAATCCTTTGAGATATAAAAAACAGAAGTGAAGGCAATGATCAGGAATCGATACAATTAACCCACAGCTCCCATCAAAGACACCAAAGGGAAAGAAACACAAACATGAAACAACAGACCCTAATGGAACATCAATAGCGGAAATCCAAAAGGACAGTTATTTTCCCACAAAATGGCCAGTTGGCTATCCAAAACAACGATACAAACGCTCAAAAACAAACCATAACAAAAATAAACCGCGACAGAAGAACCGCTTTGGTCAGTGAAACGAATTCCACCGGGGGAGGCTTAAATCGCTTTTACATAGCCACAATCCTTGCAGATGACCGTGTTTGCTGTCGTGAAATTAGAAACGCAGAAGACTCATTGGGCTTTCAGATGAATTTAGATAGATTAGGGTGTTGGGCTAGAAAATGGGGTATGAGATTTCAGCCAGTTAAATGCAGATAACTAGGAAAAGAACAAACAAAACTGAGACTTCTTACACTTTAAAGGGAATGGTCCTCGAAAATGTCAAGGCATGTCATCAACTATGTATGAGTGTATGAAATGTGGAATGCCAAACATCTCTGTTTGACACTCCATCTTCTATAGACACCTATAGGCCTAATCATTTTGATTCTTTATCAACCATTTCCGAGCCTGATACCCCGATACCCGACAAAACTGACCCACCCACGACAGCTTCTTCGTCCATTGTGCAGCAGTCAAAAGAAGCTAAACGAAAGATAAAAAAGGCGGTCCTTAACCATCCCCTCAGAATATTGATAATGAATTGTCAGTCAATAAAGAATAAAAGGACTGAACTTCATACCATTGTCGACTCGGCAAAACCAGACATCATCTTGGGCAATGAGTCTTGGTTAACCCCAGAAATAAAAAAAAAACAAACAGAAATTGTTTTCCAGAATCCGGAAAGACAGAGTTGGGGATGCACATGGAGGTGTCTTTGTGGCTTTCAAGAGAGACCTACTCTGCATAGAAACTCCGGAGTAGGACACTAACTGTGAATTATCTTTGTCTAGGATAATGACAATTGTGGTGACACTGAATGGAGCAATATGCAGGTGCCCCATGGGGTATCTAAAAGGCAAACACAGCAACAAGCTTTGGACAAAATTAAAGAACACTGTCTGGCCCAAGCTGTTAACATATCTACCCGTAAAGAAAAGACCCTTGATTTACAGTTCACAAATTCTCCATCCCCAGTAAGTCGAGTTAAGAGGATGCCCCAAATCGGCAAAGCTGGTCATGACATAGTCCTTGTTGAATATGATATAAAAGCTAACGAATCAGACAAGTCCCGCGTAAAGTATATCTCTATAAACGTGCGGGTATGGATGGTCTGCAAGGAATATTTCAGAGACCCATCACGAAAACACACCTATATCATTGTGAACCCCTTAAACCCCACTTTTATACAGTAAAACTGGGGTTTACAGAGTATATATTAGTTTTCATTTTGCTCAAAAACATAGATTGTGGGTATTCGTTTGAACCGCTTCGCCGAGGCACTTCTTACGTGTACCCACAATCTATATTTTTGGCAGAAATAAGGAAAATATTGCAATTACTCATCAGAAAATTTTCAGGTTTTGGTGGTAAAATTTTCAATATATTTAGATATATATATAGGCATGTTTTCGTTATGTAATGATAAAGAGTCTGCGCCCTACACTAGGCCACGGAGGCTGTGTTAACGTAAAGATATCATAACCATACAGCCGGACTCTGTAGCGGAGTCGGATGCGCGTCTGACTGATGATCGATAGGACGTGGGTTTGATCCTGCCGGGGTCGGCAACATTCTTTCGTGGGGATTGATCATGAAATTATTTCTACAGTTATTCCCTCCCTTCCGCTGATTCAAGAATGGCAGTCGTAAGTTTCTGGCAAAAGAATGTGCACTGTACTGATTGACCGCTTACGTATAAGCCTGTCCAGGAAAAAGTGTGGGCAGGTAAACTGATGAGCTCAAAAATGACCTGTGTGTTGACTGGGCCGTTAAACCCCAATTCAAATTTATTCAGCTGGAATACTTGCAAGTAACGGTAAAGAAATATAACTGTTTTTTTTTTTTTTTTTTTCTAAAATCTTTAATAACAAAAAGGAACAAGAATATTAATAAAAACAATTTCGGTTACCAAACAGTCCCTTTATATCAGGTGTAGTAAATGCCTTCTGTAAAGGGTTATGCTATGGGAAAAAAAACTGAAATTTACCTAGGAATAAAAAAAATCGAGTTTACAAATTTTCTAGACCAGGTTAGCTAGTTTCGACAGATTAGACCTCATAAGTGACCTTCCAATATAGAACAAATACAGAGATCATCCATAGTTTTTCATGCATAACACTTGCAGGATCCCCAAGGAAGCTGTCTGAATATCTTCCGAGAGACCATGCATATGTTATTGCAATGAAATAAACATGAATGATCGTCATCCATGTATCACCTCTTCAGATGCGACCGTAAAAACTAACATGGCATGGTGGCCACTTCAAAACGTTAAAACGATAGCGTTTGTTCTTGCACACCAGACAAGGAAATCCGCGATTTTACCCTGGGATAGAAATTTATGTTCTGACCCTGATGTTCCGACCCCAAATCGAATATAATCGCGTGTTTGATAAATGCACCGGTTGATTACAACCTCATGCGCGGCGTCGTCATGCGTGACGTCACTAAACTTTCCTGTTGTGTCATCACAAAATGGCGGACGTCGGTAACCGAAGTGACAGCAGCATTTAAAATTCGCAATAGAAATGGAAGGTATGCAAGAAAAAGAATCCTATATGGGTGTGAGGGGAGGATAGAAAAATCCGTCCCTCGGGATCATGTCCGGCATCACTCGGCAAGCCTCGTGATGCCGGACAGTGACCCTCGGGACAGATTTTTCCATCCACCTCTCACACCCATATAAGATTCTTATATTCCACATTTTAACATGACGTTAACGTTTTTCCCATTGAACCCAGTGGAAACGTCAGCGTTTGCAAATATGCGATAATTCACGTCGTCAACGTGGTGCGTGCAATTTGGCGTCATCGTGACGTTGCATGTAAACATTTCCTTCTGTCGACATCCGCTGCAAAATAGTCCCCAAGATAACGCTTTGTTACTACTGTATTTCAGTTTAGCATCATGTTAGAATCGAAATAATTTCCACGCACCCGGTGTGTTATCGTGATTAACACACGGTGTTGTCGGGCAGATGCGAATATTAATTCACTCCGGCTTCGCCGTCGTGAATTAATATTTCGCAATCTGCCCTCCAACACCGTGTGTTAATCACGATAACACACGGTACGTGGAGATTATTTCTTAAATGACGTCAACATAAAACATAAAAATGCTACGTTCATGGCGACGACGTTACATCGCTCTAACATAACGTAAACAAAGCAAAGTCCAACGTTCAAATCTCATATTCAAGCAGCACGTTAAAATTATATTTTCGAGATGAATACGCCTTCTGGCCCGGAATAGCTTCAAACAGCTATGCTCATATGAGTTTATGCAAGAATATATTCTTTATAAGTCCGACCAGACGCAAAATCCAAAGGTCACAGACAATCGCACCATCAGCACTCTCAGTGCTTGATTTAAGTTGTCTTCACAAGATAACTGCACAAGATAATATCTTGTGCGCGCAAAATACGATCTGGTGCGAACAACTTAATATCCTGTGTGCGCAAGATAATGTCTTGTTTGCACAATTTATTATCTTGTCCTCACAACATAATATCTTGTTCGCACAACATGTACTATCTTATGCGAACAACATAATATCTTGTGCGAACAAGATAATTTCTTATTCGCACAACTTAGTTTCTTGTAGACACAACATAATATCTTGTTCGCACATCATATTATCTTGTTTATACATATTATCTTGTTCGCACAACATGTTATCTTGTTCGCACAACATAATATCTTATGTTGTTTGAACAAGATATTATGTTGTGCGGACAAGATAATAGGTAATATCTTGTGTGCGCAAGCTACTATGTTGTACGCATCTTGTGCGCGCACAAGATGTTACCTTTTGCAGACAACTTCAAAGAAAAACCCGGGTTCCCTAGATTAACCGTTTGTTCAGTATTTATTTATTTATTTATTTATATTTGAAATTCTGCTAATAAGACCACCTAAATTTAAGCAAATTCCAATTTTAAAAAGTTTATTTAGTAAATTTCAGTTATTCTTTCCCTTGTGTTTTCTGCTTACAGTGTCCTCCGGTCAGGGACCACCTTTGAGACTGTTCAAAAGTGGTCTTCAAGACCACTTTTGAACAGTCCCAAAGGTGGTCCTAATATAGGAATTTAACTGCATTTATTTTTTGTCGTTGTTGTTTATTGTTTATCTATGCATATTTCATAACATAAACATTTGCAGAGGCCGAGCACGCAAAGACAAGAATTACAATCAAAGCACTGGTAGCAATGGTGTGTAGATTGTCTCTGTTTTGTTTGTTTGTTTGATTTGAGGTTTAACGTCCCCGTCAACACTGTAAAGGTCATTTAGGAGACGTTGCTTCCAATTTTGTGGGACTTTTACCCGACATTGAGATGAAATGACATCTCAAGCCCTGTCGCCCAATGAAACCCAGTAGGGTTTATTAGCATGGATGGTCCGCCTCGCACCGCGGTTCCTGGACAGGCTTAGATCATCTAAGCGGTTTACCAGTACTAGTGTGCATGCCGGATTCAGCTCTGCGTGGAAGCATCATGCAGCCCATATATTTCTTCAAGCCCCTATGGGCGGGGGCTAAGATTGTCTCTGAGTGTAGGCTGGGGAAATCGTCCTTAATTTCGTTTAACCGATAAAGTCCTGTACTGTAAGCAAACAGTGTAGACCCCATTCTGCGGCGTCTAATCTGGTCTACACTACCAGTGTCCCAGTACACATGCACAGTCCAGATGTTACTGTTACACAGTACTCTGGCCGCACTTGAAACCGACCGTACATCGCTTAGACGGACTAAGTTTGACCAGGCAAAGTGATGCGAGTCAGACCGTCCCTACATATGAACCCTTTTGATTTGTTTGGGCGGCAGGGCTTGAGATGTCATTTCTTCACAGTGTCGGGTAAAAGTCCCATAAAATTGGTAGCACCGTCACCAAAATGTCCTAAATAGTGTCGACGGGGACCTAAAACCTCAATCAATAAGGGATATATTTCGAATTTTCTACCGATTAAGGATATATTGTGTGTACTCATTAGAATAGCTTCATCGATAGACAGAAAATAAAAAAAATAATAAGGAAAAAAAACATGAATTATAAAAAAATATGTCAATATCTGGGGACAGACTTTCGGCTGAGTCTTTAAACCGAGGTCCCGTCTCCATATGACCTTAGCTGTTGGTGGGACGTAAAACTCAAACACTCACTCACTCAATATCTGGGTTCTCGTTAGCGTGACGAGCGCGTTAGGAGTCGAATTGCCAACTGTTCTATCAAACACATTATCTTTTTTTTTCTGAAAAAAAAAAAATATGAGTAGCTTTTGCATTGCCCCCGCCCATCGGGGCTTGAAGAAATAGAATAGGTGAGTGTTTGAGTTTTACGTCCCACCAACAGCTAAGGTCATACGGAGACGGGATCTCGGTTTAAAGACCTATCCGAAAGTCTGGAGAAGCCCGGGATCGATCCTGCGATCCCTGGTTTACAAGGCGAGTAGCGTAACCACTACACCACGGAGGCTTCTTTGAAGAAATAGATGGGCTGCATGATGCTTCCACGCAGAGCTGAAACCGACCACACACAAGTACTGGGAAACCGCTTAGAGGATCTAAGCCTGCCCAGGCAAAACGGCGCAAGTCGGACCATCCATGCTTATAAACCCTATTGGCTTCATTGGGCGGCAGGGCTTGAGATGTCATTTCATCTCAATGTCGGATAAAAGTTCCACAAAATTGGAAGCAAAATGACCTATATAGTGTTGGCAGGGACGTTAAACCTCAAATCAAACAAACAAACTATGCTTTTGCATTTGCAAAAGCTACTCGCATTTTTTCCGCAAAAAAAAAAAAAAAAAAAATATTAGTGTATTTGCCCGCCATATTACATGTACATGATTAAAGTTTAAACGATTTATTAACGAACGATGTCGTTTTGAACAACTGTGCCCTGGAGTTATGGTAAAAATATCCTATGGACTCAAGAGCGCCTTGGAAATAGCCGTGGTAAACGATCCGTCGTTGTTCGAGTTATTGAAGATTCACTGCATCAGAGGTAGTTCTGGAGAAAAACAACCAGAGACTCAGATGAAGAGGGCCGGTCGATTTCTCAACTTGCATATGAAAGTCAGTTGCAACACGATATGAGTTGTTACGCCAAAACAAACTTCTTGTCAAGAACAAGTATCCCTGACATTCTTGTTTTTGGTGTTGAAACTATGTGCGCAGCCTTCATTACGTATGATTACGTAAGCTGTGCGTGCAATAATCTCTGGCTAAGTCACAAGCTCAAAAAAGCATGTTCTTCGAAAACAATAATCAAGATCTTTTCCTTTCCCTTTATTCCTCCCTTTCTGTCTCAAGCGCTTTTAGTTTTTTTTTTTTTTTGTTTTTTTTTTTTGGGGGGGGGGGGGGGGTGGGGTGGGGGGGGTTGGCAGTGAAAGTATTATTAAACTGTTCTTTTTGCTATTGGTGGTGCGAGGCTTTGCGCACCTAGTGCCGAAAAGGAAGCAAGGAAAGAAGGGAGGTGTCGACGGGAATTAGAACAACTTCTATAAGCGGTTTATTGAGGAGGGGGAATGCCCATTCTCGTGAATCGATCGATCATTCAATGTTTTCGGGTGATTTAGACTTTAATCTGTATTCAGATCCTCTGACACTACTGCTTATTTTCCTTTCCTTCTTATCTCACTTTCCATGTTCTTCAGCTTTATGACTCTGTACTCTCCTGCATTCCACGCCCACACTCTTACTACATCTAGGGCCCCGCCATTCGGGACATGGAAGAAATAGATTTGGCTGCACTGTGCTTCCACAGAGCTGAAACTGACCTCACACGAGTACTGGTAAACCGTTTAGAAGTACTACGCCTGCCCAGGCAAAGTGGTGCGAGTCGGACCGCCCCTGCATATAAGACCTATTGGGTTCATTGGGCGACAGGGCTTGAGATGTCATTTTATCTCAATGTCGGGTAAAGGTCCCACAAAATTGGAAGTAACATCTCCAAAATGTCCTAAATAGTCTTGACGGGGACGTTAAACCTCAGTTCAAACAAAAACTACATCTGTACATCACAACAACTCGCCTATATAATTTTGACCCCCTTGAACCCCATTTTATATAGTAAAACTGGGGTTTACAGGGGTAAACCTTAATTTTTCTTATTTCTGCTCTAAAATATAGATTGTGGGTACTCGTTAGAACCGGGGTACTCGTTAGAACCGCCACGGTGAGGCGGTTCTAACGAGTGCCCACAATCTATATTTTGAGCAGAAATAAGAAAAATATCACAATTTTTATCTTAAATTTTCGTGTGTTTTTTCGCTGGTAAAGTTTGCAATGTATTTGTATAGGCGTGTTTTCGTAATGTTTGGAAAGTTCCCATACACTGAGAAGTTATGTTAACGGTAAAAGGCTCTGTTATTTATTTTATTATTTATTTATTTACCCAAAGCAAAAACTTGAAGTCCTCATTTATTTATTTATTGAAGTTTTTTCTTAATTTGGTATAGATACAAGAAATGCAATTATTCTTAACGTCAAAATCGACTCATTTTCTGAGCAGCAAACAACAAATATTGGGACACAATGTATCTTAACGACATACTTTGTCCAGCAATGATAGAACTGGAACAAAACATTGCAAACAAAATTTGTGTCAGTGTCAACGAACAGAATATGATTGTTAATCATTTGATCCGATTAACTCATCAACCGTGACGAAGTACTGTAGTTGCCAATCGAGAGAGCATGCAGCACGTGCATTTTCGCACCATCAACTACCGTTTGAAATGAGACCCGTGTGGAAGCACCCGTTTTTTTTGTTTTTGTTTTTGTTTTTTGTTGTTTTTTTTAAACGGTCATATTATGTTATGGGGTTGGCGTCCGGATGTCCGTGCGTCCGTAAACTTTTCGTTTCCGGATAACCCCTCCTACAGTTTTCATCGGATGAAGTTGAAACTTGGTGAATAGTAAGGCTATGAGGTGACGTAACGCATACTGTTTCGGTCCACCAAATATATACAGAGTTATAACCCTTTGATTTTTTTCTGGATAACTCTTCCTACGGTTTTCATCGGATCAAGCTGAAACTTGGTAGATAATAAGACAGGGATGTGTGGTGTAGCGCATATTGGTTTGAGGTTACGGTCCACCAAGTATTTGCAGTAATGCCCCTTTGAATATTGCTGTAAAATTTCGTTTCCGACTAACTCCCTCTACAACTAACATTCGATCAAGCTAAACCTTGACGCATAGTTAGACCATGATGTGGAGCAGCGCATATTATTAGGGCCCCACGCTGTCCGTAACTATATTGCTTTTGTCCGTGCGTTTGTCGCACCTAACCAAAAAACTTAACCTCGGTCATGACTTCAAAAGTATTCTCCACACTCTCATGAAACTTTACACACATACCATCACAAGACCTACTTTCTGACAAAGGACCATAGCTTTATTGCTTTTGTCCATGTGCTTGTCACGCCTTAACTTACTTAACCTCGGTCAAAACTTCAAAAGTATTTGCCATACTCGCATGAAACTTCACACACATACTTACCATCACAAGACCTACATTCTGCCTCACCAAAAACCCTAATCACTGTCATAACTTCAAAACTATTTGCTTTTCTCTCATGAAACTTCACACACACACTTACCACCACAAGACCTACATTCTGACAAAAACTTGTACCAAACTTCTTTGAGAGATTTATTTGGGGGCCCTTTCTGACGTGGTCAATGATCTAGTTTCGAAATAAGTTATTCCCTTTTGAAAAATTCTGTAAACATTTTGTTCCGGCTAACACCGCCTGCAATTTAGATTCGGTCAAACTGAAACTTGATAAATAATTAGACCATGATGTGGAGAAGCGCATATTGTTTCGAGGTTACAGAGTAAACTTTGAAAATTTCTGTGCACAGTTTCTGGCTAACTCCTCCTACAGTTAACATATGATCAAGCTGATACTTGATATATTGTTTGACCACAATGTGGAGCAGCGCATATTGTATCGAGGTTATGAATCACAAAATATTGGTAGAATTATGCCCCTTTGAAGATTTCTGTAATTTTGTTCGTGGCTAACTCACCCGATCAAGCTGAAATTTTATATGCAGTTAGACCATTATGTGGAGCAGTGCATATTGTTTCAAGCTTACGGTCAACCAAATATTAGTTGAGTTATGTCCCTTTGAACATTTCTTCATACATTTTGTTCGTGGCTACTATTTCTTGCAGGCACCGCCCCCGCCCATCGGGGCATTTAGAAAAAGATTGGGCTGCATTGTGCTTCCACAGAGCTGAAACCGACCGCACATGAGTACTGGTAAAACGCTTAGAGGGTCTAAGCCTGCCCTGGTAAAGTGGTGCAAGTCGGACCGTCCATGCTTGTAAACCCTCTTGGTTTCATTGGGCGACAGGGCTTGAAATGTCATTTCATTTCAATGCCTGGTAAAAATCCCACAAAATTGGAAGTAACGTCTCCAAAATGACCTATACAGTACTGAAGACGACGTTAAACCTCTAATCACAAAATCTCCTGTAGGAAACATTCTAGCTAGCTAAAACGTGATATTTAGTTTGACTATGATGTGGAGCGGCGCATATTGTCTAGAGGTTACGGTCTACCAAATATTTATAGAAATATACTCTGTCCGTTAGATCCAATCAAGCAGAAGCATGGACGGGCCTCCGTGGCCTAGTGGTTAAGAGCGCTGACTCTTGATCATTAGGTCTCTCACCACTGTGGTTCGAGCCTCGCTCGGGTCACATGTGAGACGCCAAGTTCTGCAACGGAAGGTCAGGTGGTTTTTCTCCGGGTACTTCGGTTTTCGCCCACCTCTGATTAACGATCGGCTCGATATGAGATATGAGTGAAATAATCTTGAAAGGGCCGTAAAACCAAAACCAAAAAAAAAAAAAAACAAAAAAAAGCAGAAGCATGGTATATAGTAAGACCATGATACGGAGCAGTTAATCTTGTCTAACAAATATTAACTTACCACGGGCGTTTTTTTTTTTTTTTTTTTTTTTTAAGTTTTACGGCCCTTTCAAGATTATTTCACTAATCTCAAGCAGAGTTGCGCGAAAGCCAGATTACCCGGAGGAAAACCACCGACCTTCCGTTGCAGAACTTAGGGTGTCACATATGGCCCGAGCTAGGCTTGAACCACATCGGTAAGAGACTATCAAGGTTGGGGCGAGGGGCGCGTGGTGGAAACCAATGTTCAAACATCCTACTCCCATACTAGTTTGATAGCCCCTAAAATCGCAGATGTAGTCTAGAGTATACGCTCTCTTTGTTTGAAAAAAAATAAAAATAAGTTATGGATATTTTAACTTTTAAATGTAACGTTAGCACTTTACTCCACATGTCTCAGGCTTGTCCAGTCGACTGAGTTACCTTAAGCAAAAAGCCCCAATGCGTGGGAGTAGGGTCATACGTACCGAGGCGTCGAAAAATGTGGACGTGAAAGAATGAGGCGGTAACCGATAATTTGCGCAAGTTAAGGTGGTTGATTTGTTTGATTTGAGGTTTAACGTCCCCGTCAACACTGTAAAGGTCATTTTGGAGACGTTGCTTCCAATTTTGTGGGACTTTTACCTAACATTGAGATGAAATGACATCTCAAGCCCTGCCCCCAATGAAACCAATAGGGTTTATAAGCATGGACGGTCCGACTCGCACCGCTTTGCCTGGGCAGGCATAGATCCTCTAAGCTGTTTACCAGTACTCGTGTGCGGGTCAGTTTCAGCTCTGCGTGGAAGCATCATGCAGCCCATCTATTTCTTCAAGCCCCGATGGGTGGGGGCCGACAAGGTGGTTGAGTGGGTGTGTGTGGGGGTGGGGGGGGGGGCAAATCAGTACGTCCTCTCAAGTCCCTGAACGAACTGAAGGTAAAACATCGGACAGCTTTGGACCGTAGATTTTAGATGACCCTCGGAGGCCGCGGACCAGCCAGCCGTGGTCGATCTAGTTTGCGCCCAAACACAGCCCCAGCCATCCAGTCTTCAAACCGTTCCGAGGAATCTATCGTTAATCACAATAAGTAAGACGCGCATGCACAATGGCCGGCTGAAAATAGATTCCTTGGGACCCTGAAGACTATGAAAACACAATAGTCTATCCATGAGAAAAGTACCCCTAGAGTTCTACGATTTGTTATTCTTCAAATGCGGTGGTTGGGTGAGGCAAAGGTGACGTATATCTTGCGTCAAGTGTGGGAGGTTCTACGTATATACCTCAGTGTGGGGGCGGTTGTGTGTGTATGTATGTGTGTGGGGGGGGGGGGGGTCCAGCTGAGATTGGCTTACAGTTGGACAAGGCTTGTTGTCCTTGCAGCAGGTGAAAAAGGGGGAGGGGTATTTCTTCTGTTTCTACACTTCCATTCACTTTCCTCTTTCTCTTCATATTTTCTGCACAAAATGATCCACAAAGGTTTACGTGTCGTTAAATCCAAATCAATCAATCAATATTCAAATGCATGTGCGAACTCGCTTAACAACCCTTAAAAGTTGTATTTTTATATTGCACGACCCGCAGAAAAAGCGACCGACTGAAGTCGGTTGATTTTCTAAGAGTGCCCTAAAATCACCGTGTCATTCTGTCATTCGGTCAATCGGTCATTCTGTCAGTCTGTCTGTCCGTCCGTAACCCGTTTGTAAAAATTGGTGATAGTGACTTAACCGCTTGGAATATTTAAACATTTTTTGGCGTACTGATAGATATCAATGACATCTAACCAATGAACTTGCGAAATATTACATTCCATTTAGTATAGCCTCGCCGAGGCGAAAAATGTGAAAATTTTCGAACTGCTTCTCCTCGGAAACCGTTGGGCCGATTGAAGTCAAATTTCATATGGAGCCTCTATGGGATGGGGAAAACCAAAATTTGCTCATGGTGTCCAGGTCACATGACCAAAATGGCCGCCAAGCCACATATGGTAAAAACCCTTCAAAAATAGTCTTCTCCAGAACCACTGGGCAGATTTCCACGAAACTTGATAAATAGCATCTAGGACGTAGGCCCATCATAAATTGCTAAAATGGTGACCCTGGGTTGACCTTGACCTTCTTTGTGCCCAGGTCAAGCTTTGACACATATGCTTTTGTATTGGAAAAGTGAGAATGCATTTTATCCTGCAAACGATTCAGAATACAGTACTAAAGTATAAGATATATTTTTGCTCCTTACGATAAGGCGCATCTAGTGGGGGAACCGTTTTGGGTCCAGGTCACATCACCAAAAATGGCCGCCTTACCCATATATGGTAACACTCATAAAGCTAAAAGCATCCGGCGGGTCGTGCACTTCAGCTGAAGCACTGGTTTTTTGCTAGATGTTACCTCAAGGTCCTACGGTGTCTGCCTAAGCGCATTTCGACTGAGTTTTCCCGTTTGCTTGAGTGATATTTTTTTTTTCATAGGCTGGCTCGTATGCGTATATTTTTGCAAAACATAAACCATGGTAATACATGTGACCCCCACGTTGATCATGGGGGTTGCAGTTGCCTTGCCTGACACAAACGAGCACAAGACGGGAGTACCTGATGCATACTTTCTTACTCTTCTGTAAATGATGACATTGTATGATGTTACTTCATTGTCTTCACTGTTCGTATTGTTTTGGCTACAAAACATGTAATATGTTTTATGCTGAATAAACTGTATTGTATTGTATTGCATAAGCATAAACCTTTTACATTTTATTAGGATAAAAGGTATTTTGGTCGATTGTTTATCAATCGACCTAAAGTTACTAAGTACTGAAGCTTCTCGTCCGCTACTGTCCTAGCGACATTCGCTAATGGAGGAAACAGGTAATTATAACGTCGGGCGCTGATTAAAGCGGTTTGGTTATCTGAACTGGTGTACTGGAAAATTGGAACATCAGGGTTTACACTGTTTGTTCAATAACAGGAACTGTTAAACCAAACAGTCTTGGTATCCGTTCATGACCATATTACGCCTATTCATATATTTTGAAAATTTTACCACCAAAATATTTATGAAAATTTTCAGATAAAAATTCTTATATTTTTTACATTTCTGCACAAAACATGGATTGTTGGTATTCGTTAGAACCGCCTCATTGAGGCGGTTCTAATGAGTACTCACTATCTATGTTTTGAGCAGAAATAAGAAAAATAATGTATACCCCTGTAAACCCCAGTTTTACTATATAAAATTGGGGTTTAAGGGGGTCAAATTATATAGGTTTGTTTCCGTGATCCGACCACCAGACCTGCCAGTGCTTTGATTTTTTGTATTGTATTATGCGTAAATATGTGCAGAGGTCCGATGACACAAAAACGACAAGAATAAAATCAAAGCCCTGACAGCCCTGGTGGGTCAATTTTCTCTGAGTGTAGGCTTAGAAAATCTTACTGAACGGGGACTTTGACACTTTCGTTTAACCCTTAAATTCCTGAACTTTAAGCAAATAGTGTAGTTCCTGATCAGACGCCGCTTTCTGTGAGGTCTGAAGAAAGCGGCATTTGGTCAAGGTCTAAATTGTTTGCCAAATCCAGCACACGAATTCAGTTCAAACCACGATATCGTCCCCGCCGATCGGGGCTTGGAGATTGGGCTACATGGTGCTTCGGCTCAGAGCTGAAATCGACCGAACAGGAGTACAGGGGCCAGTTGTTCAAAACTAATGACGTCGTTAGTTAACGTATCGTTAAAACGTTGATCATTAAATATGGCAAATATGCTGAAATTTTTGCTGAAAAAATGTGAGCAGCTTTTGCAGATGCAAAAGCTGCTCACTTTTTTTTCAGCAAAAATACCAAAATTTATGATATTGTACTTGCTAGAAGAGTTAACAATAGGACCACTAACGAGCTCGTTAAGCTAACGATGCTTTGAACAACTTGGCCCTGGTATAAAATGATGTGATTCGTCCCTAGTTATAAACCCTAGCGGTTTCTATGGGTGTTATGGCTTGAGATGTCTCGGGTAAAAGCCCCACAAACTCGGAAGCAACATCTCCAAAATGACCCAGTAGTGTTGACGAGGACGTAAAACTTAAATACAAACACATGTTGAACTTTTTCCTTCATTCGCCGGAAATTACCGAGTTGAATATCGATTTCCGTAGGAAATCGGCAGTTAAAGTTACCTGTATATTTTGAAGGTTTTTTGTATTAAAATTATGAAGGAAAAAAATCTTAACTCCTCGCATCTTATTTATCCTTAACACTAGAAAAAAGTCACTGTTATCCTCATGTAAGAAAATTATTCAGTTTTTATTTGGTGCATTTCAAAGTGATGAATAATTAATTCTTATTGCTTCCATCTGCAATTTAATGTCATGCCTATATGCTCCATAGACGGCAATGTATTTTTAAAAAAAACATTCAGATTTCCATGTTTGGTTGCCAATATTAAATAGAAATGATTTGTTTGGAATTAAGTCACTGTTATATACTGTTAGACTGTTGTTCAAAGTTTACGATGATATAAAGTTTTTTTCCGCTGAAAAATGATAAATTGCTTCCCCGAGAGCTTAAAAATCGTTTATAAGCCGTTTTTCAGTACTGCAGTTCATGATGCGAAAATCGCTAAGTCCACATTATATAGTGCCATTCGGTTGATGACTTTGACTAAACCACCGCCAATAAAAATGGAATTGTCTAAATTCACATTACGAAATCACGTCTATACTGACCAATTTTACCACAAAAAAATGAAAATGTTTAAATAGAAAATTCTGCTTTTTTTCATACTTCTGTTCCATAAATAGATTATAGGAACTCGTCAGAGCCGCCTCGGTGAGGCAGTTCTAACGAGTATCCACAATCTTTGTTTTGATCAAAAATAAGAAAAAATAATGTATACTACTGTAAACCCCAGTTTTACTGTATAAAACTTATTTATCTTCACTGCAGCTGATTTGAGGTTTTAGAGTAACAGTCAAATAAATAATGTATACCCCTATAAACCCCAGTTGTACTATATAAAAGTCGGGTACACGTGGGTCAGAATTATATAGGTGTGTTATTGTGATGACGAAGTTAACAAACGTGCTTTAATTTAACAATGAGTTGGCGCGTGCCCGTCGTCCCCCACTATGTGTTACTCATTAAAGTGTCAATCATGTGTAACGCTTAAAGTGCCAATCATAATATTGAAGATAACAATTTGATTAGTTAAATTAAATAAATAAATAAATAAATAAATAAATAAATAAATAAATAAATAAATAAATAAATAAATAAATAAATAAAGTCTCATCATTGTTCACTTTTTGTGATTGAGTTGATAGACAATTTTTGTGGTGTCTTGATTTATGTACAGTTTTATTAACTCAAAGTGTAAATCATAACTAGTGCAGATGACATTTTCCAGGTTTTGAGTTGATTAATTTCGAAAACATGTCTATTAAAAAATATTGAAAATTTTACCACCAAAAAATGAAAGTATTCAGATAAAAAAAAATTGCTACTTTTCGTATTTCTTCTGGAAACATAAATTGATGGAATCGTTAGTTCCACCTCAGCGAGGCGGTTCTTACGACAAACAACAATACATGTTTTAGCAGAAATAAGAAAAATAATGATCCATATTTTACTACATAAAAGTGGGTAATATGGGGTGTTTTTGTGATGTGATCATAAAACTATTGCAGCCCATTCACATATTAATTGCATGCCTCATTTTAATAAATAAATAAATAAATAAATTAATAAATATGCCGTATCTGTAATCACCTTCTGTGACCGACTTTTAAGGCACTTTTTAGATCTTTCTTGAATTCTTAAAGTGTCAACCATAGCTCGACAAAAAACATTTTTCGAAATTGTGTTAAAATTGTTTAGGACAAACATTACAGCCGATTCAATTATGAGTGAAATGCCCTTTAAAATAAATAAATAAATACATAAATAAATAAATAAATAAATAAATAAATAAATAAATAAATAAATAGGCTTATCTGTGTTTACACATTATGTAACTTTTATGACGTCCTTTCAATTATTCAGGGAATATCTTATACAATATACTGTATATCGGTGTAGTGTTAACTCTTAAGGTGTCAATCATGACTTGGGAAGACAATATTTTTCAAAATGTGTTTACCTATAAGTTACTTTTTATGGCGTCTATTTAATTATTCAGGAAATATCTTATACAATATACTGTATATCGGTGTAATGTTAACTCTTAAGGTGTCAATTATGAGTGCGGCAGACCATCACGAAAATTTGACCCCCTATAACCCCACTTTCATATAGTAAAACTTGGGTTTGCAGGGGTATACATTTTTTTTTATTTCTTCTTAAAAACATAGATTGTGGATACTCGTTAGAACCGCCTCGCCGAGGCGGTTCTAACGAGTATCCACAATCTATATCTTGAGCAGAAATAAGAAAAGTATCATTTTTTTTTTCATCTGAAAATTTTCATTTTTGGTGGTAAAATTTACAATATATATGTATAGGCGTGTTTTCGTCATGGAACAAAATTGGTCTTAATGTAAGAACTTTCTCATCTGAGTTCATCTGGGCTCCCGCCCATAGGGGCTTGAAGAAATATATGGGCTGCATGATGCTTCCACGCAGAGCTGAATCCGGCCCGCACAATAGTACTGGTAAACCGCTTAGAGGATCTAAGCCTGCATATCCAGGAACCGCGGTGCGAGGCGGATGCTAATAAACCCTATTGGTTTCATTTGGCGACAGGGCTTGAGATTTCAATTCATCTCAATGTCGGGTAAAAGTCCCACAAAATTGTAAGCGACGCCTCCAAAATGACCTTTACCGTGTCGACGGGGACGTTAAACCTCAAATCAAACAAACAAACAAAATCTGAGTTCATCTTGATCGAGTCTTATAGGCGTGTGTTCGTGATTGGCTAACAATATGTTTCATGGCGTTATTTATTATTATTATTATTATTTTTTTTTTTGGTTTTGGTTTTACGGCCCTTTCAAGATTATTTCACTCATATCGAGCCGATCGTTGAAAACCGGAGTACCCGGAGAAAAACCACCTGACCCTCCGTTGCAGAACTTGGCGTCTCACATGTGACCCGAGCGAGGCTCGAACCACAGCGGTGAGAGACCTAATGATCAAGAGTCAGCGCTCTTAACCACTAGGCCACGGAGGCCCGTGACGTTATTTATTTAAATAAATAGATAAAATAAATGCATAAAAAGATCGGAGTCAAGAGATTTCACGTATCATATTTGACCTTAATCCTTATTTAAAATCACTGGACAAGAGACTGACAAGAGATATAGACACAATATTTTACATGTCAAAAAAAAAAATAAATAAATAATAATAATAATAGAAAAAAAAATCCTACTACTTCTACTAATATAAAAAACCACCACTACTACTACTACTAATAATAATATTGATAATTATTATTATTATTATTATTTTTATTTTTTATTAAGCAATTCTACATAATGTAGCTCTTCAATATGTTAAATATGTTCGTTCATACTAAAAAAAAAAAAAAAAAGATGGCTCGAAATGAAAAGGCATGGTTGTTACTTCAAGAAGTTCTTTTTCACATTTAGATAGCCTTAATTTGAGTACTAGCGCTTCTTTGAATACCTACAGGTAGATCAAAGTGTCATATCTGCAGATATATGATTACTGATTCCCTGAGGTCAGCGACTAGAGAAAAAATATTGACTATTCCAGTGGTGTACAGGGAGATAACTCGAATATCTCGCCCAGATAGGTTTTAACGGAAATTCACGACTTATTCCGATCGCCGCCTATGAAGGAAAAAGTTCGGTATGGAGAAAAAATAAAGCGTGTGTTATGTTAATGATTAAAAGGCCCAAACAAAAATTTTGAGCGTATATTTTATTTATTTATTTAAAACTTTTTAATTTATTTATTTACAACTTTTGAATAAGGTGGAAGAAGTGAAAATATTCTTAATGCCAAAATCGACTCATTCTCTGAGCTACTTGGTAAAGAACAAACTACAAAATTGGGAAACAATGTATCTAAACGACATACTTTGTCCTGCAATGATAGGAAGGAAACAAACATCACAAACAAAATTTGTGTCAGTGTCAACGACAGAATATGATCGTTAATCATTTGATCCGATTAGCTCATCAACCGTGACGAAGTACTGCAGTTGCCAATCGAAGGAGCAGCACGTGCATTTTCGCACCGTTAACTTCACAATTGACCAATCGCTCCATCAGAATACAACAATTAACAGTTTGATCAGTCTTGGTCTAAACAGTAATTTACTAATTGATTAAGTGAGTTTAATTCATTTAATTGCACTTAAAAGGTTTTTGACTGTTTGTGTGTCCGTCTGACATGGAGAAATAAAACAACGAAAAACTCAAGAAGTGTCATGTTTTGATGGGTATATAAAAAGAAAAAGTACCCCAAGCTAGTATTACAACTATCTGTTTGTTATGGGACAAAGTCTGAAATATTAACGGATATTGCAACAACCATTAAAAAGTTTGAAAATGCAAGATTCGGTAAGTGAAATATTTAGTTTACTTTCTTCAGCACACACGATCATAAAAATGTTGTTTTCTTTGATATACAGTAAAATTCCGCTATTAAGACCACCAAAATTTAAGACTAAATCTGCTTTTAAAAGCTTATTTAGTAGGTTTCAGTTATTCTTTTTGGGGCGTTTTCTGCATACAGTGACGTCTGGTCAGAGACCACCTTTGGGACTGTTCAAAAGTGGTCTTAAAGACCACTTTTGAACTGTCCCAAAGGTGGTCTAAATAGAGGAATTTTACTAAATCTTTTGTCGACAAAGGACCTTTTTCAA
The DNA here is from genome assembly GCA_963580285.1 of Lucinisca nassula. Classification (NCBI taxonomy): domain Eukaryota; kingdom Metazoa; phylum Mollusca; class Bivalvia; order Lucinida; family Lucinidae; genus Lucinisca; species Lucinisca nassula. Next base: position 134,896,122 of record OY757016.1, on the reverse strand, counting down.
AACAAGGTGTTCATTTCATAGACTTGGAAACATGGTATTATAAAAATATATATTTTAGGTCTATACAATGAACATGGTGTGGAAAAGAGTTGAGAAGCCAAAGAAAAACCATCGCTTATTTATTTATTTTATTTGTATTAATTATTTGAGCCGGGGCACAGCTTTTCTTCCAATTTACATGTGCGCCCAGCGAATAATCAGATCGGCTGGCGCATCTATATAGTCTGCTGAGAGACTTCTCTTGCTGCATGAAGGAGCATTGGGCCCTTAGCTATCCTTAAAGCGCACAATGAAGATCTGATCAGACTGCGCGGATGCGCAGGCTGATCTGAGTCTTCGCTGGGCGCACATGTAAATTTTATGGAATACTATGTCCCGGCTCTATTTATTTGCATCATCAATATGAGAAAATAAAGCATGATTCTAAAAACGACATTTTCCTGATAAAAATTTAATATTTTCCATCACATGAGTGTCGCCAAGTCACCTTATTTCTTATTTCTTCTCCAAACATGGATTATGGGTGCTCATTAGAACATTCTTAAAAATACCTGCAACCAAAGTGTTTAAGGAAGCCTTGAATAAATAAACCCATTTCTGTATGTTTGTCGGTCACATTTGACCATTATTCGCACGTGTACTGAGTACATTACATGCGCCACAGGGTTGTAGGATGAAAGCCTACACAGTAATCGTGTAATTACGGTAGGAATATCAACCTGCACAGGGGATGGTTCTCCCTGCACAGGCGCCCTCATTCGAACGGCGCACTCTGTGGCATCCATCCCTGCAAATGATGCCAGTGGAGCATGTTCGGACACCGCGATTTTATTACCCCTGCCGGTAATGGAACCGGGGGCCTCTAGCATCAAAGGCAAGTGCACTTACCACTGAGCTACCACGCTCCAAGATAACAAGTTCGTGAAACGGAGAAACCTCTAAACCCCACTTTATACAGAGAACAGTTGGGTTACCACGTTCTGCGATAACTAGTCCGTGAAACGAAGAACCCTCTTAACCCCACTTTATACAGAGAAAAGTGGGGTTTAGAGGGGTAAACATTACCTGCCTTATTTTTATTCAAAAACATAGATTGTGGGTACTCGCTAGAACCGCCTCACTGAGGCGGTTCTAACGAGCACCCACTATCTATGCTGAAAACAGAAATTAAGAAAGATGTTACGGTTTGTACCTAATATTTGTCATTTGAATAAAGAATTGTGAACGCAACAACAAATCCCATTTCTCTATGTAAAGTGGGGGTTACTAGAACATTCAGTACACAGACGTGTTAACGCGACGCTATCTAGGGCCAGTTGTATCTTCTGTTAGCAAAAGATGAACTATGGCAGGCCGACTTTGTATGGAAATGAACGCGAAAACACCGCTTTTCGGTGTCATTGGCAAACTGTGTAGACCCAGCTTTTGCTGGTCGCCTATTTCGAAAGTCACCTTTTATCAGGATTATTTTTATTGTTTTGTTTGTTTGAATTGAAGTTTAACGTCCTCGTATACACAATTAGGTCATTTTGGAGACCTTGCTTCCTATTTTGTGGGGCTTTTACCCGACATTTAGATGAAACGACATCTCAAGCCTTACCGACCAAATAGGCAAATAGGGTTTATATGCAGGGATGGTCCGACTCTGAGAACTGTTTATCTATTTAATAAACATTTTGCAGGTAACGCAGTCGTATTTGGACAGACAGCCGCTTCAAGAGCGTTCCCTTTTTGCTGACAACATAATCTCCAGAAAGACGTCAGTTGTCCAGCCGGTCAGAAAGGAGAACCAGACAGTGAAACCACTATTTATGTCACCGGTGTTACCGGGAACTGGTAGTATCACTCACAACGTCACTAGGCTGCTGGGGAACAAATTAGAAGAGAACCACGACCGACGGAGCCCACCGGAAAGTTTCACGTACGCTGGAGGATATGTTTGTTCAAACAGACAAGAACTCTTCACTACACCGAAAACAAACACATCTACATCTGACGGTATGTCTTTTCTGGTCATTTCAAATTAAGCATGTAATAAGAAATAAAGAAGAAAAAAAATCCCTATAAGACGCCAAAGAAAAAACTGCATCTGAAAATGTCGTCTGTTTATGTCGTCTGCTGCACCTTCTTGAAAACTTTTTACAAGTATTTTGTGTATACAGGCAAACAGTGTGAACACTGATCAGACCAGCAGACGATTAAGCAGACGAACATCGTTGTGATTGACGTCTTATGGGCTGCATGCGTGGTCACACGTTATGCATATAAAACATCATTGGCTTTGGACAGACAGTGCTCAGATGCACAGTTTATGTAGACGGACCAAGCCTGCTCGTGTCACAAGCCAGACGCCAGATTATGCTATAAATGTTCGGGTTACACTATACAGTAGAACTTAAATGGCTTGAACACATTAATGGCATTTGAAATTTTTTTCGAGACGGGGACAGTGCGAGCCACCAGGGGTTAATCAAAGCGCAGGGTCAAGAGGCATGCTTTAGATGATTAAACCCATTTTGGACCAGAAACCCCAAAACGGGTACAAACAGTGCAGGCCCGGATCAGACGCCGCAGAACGCGGCGTCTGATCAGGGCCTCCACTGTTTGCTAAAAGTTCAGTCATTTTCCAAATAAATTTTGATGAAAACACAACCTGACACCCCTAAAGTTTGAAATGAACTCCTGTATATAAGGAGAAAGATTCCGTTTGGTACAAGAAGGGTTAAAGATATCATTTCAGTTTTCGAGAAAGTAAAGGTAGGTTGTGTGTACTCATTAGAATCACATCGTCGAGGGATCATTAGGTCTCTCATCTCTGTGGTTCGAGCCTCGCTCTGGTCACATGTGAGACGCCAAGTTCTGCAACGGAAGGCCAGGTGGTTTTTCTCCGGGTACTCCGGTTTTCGCCCACCTCTGATTAATGATCGGCTCGATATGAGTGAAATAATCTTGAAAGGGCTTATCTATCTGGCTTACGGGAAATATCTCTTATGGGCTGAACAAAAACGTATTGGAACATGCAGTCATGGTAAAACGAGCCGGTCATTTAGTTATCGTTTTTTCGCCCATCTTTGATTATCAATCGAGACAGATTGGTGAAAAAAGGGCCGTAAAACGTGAATAAATAAATAATTTTTCTTCGTTGTTTCAGATGATCTAATTGACGTTGAAAATGAGAGCCAGGAACTGCACATGACCATAGATTCCTCCATCTCGACACGGGGTTCCGCCTCACCACAGTCCACTAATAGTAAACCATCACCCACCAGTAGCACATCGTCGCCAGGCTCTGGCTGCGGGTCAGTAACGAGCCCGGAGCCAGAGGGGCCGCCAGTCAAGAAGAAAGCCAGAACGAACTACAGACCTGATCAGGTTAAAGCACTGGAGAGACAGTTTCATGAGAACCCCTACCCAGATGCCGATATGATGGAACAACTTAGCCAAGACCTGGGAATCCCTGAAAATAAACTCAAGGTACTTTGACATTGCTTTGTTTCTAATGAAACGTGTTATGCTTATAAATGTCAAAATACAAATGAAAGAGGCAATTTTCCTACTCAGATCAGCACAGAATGTTATTTGTTCTGCTCACAAATTTACAATGCCAAGAGTTGTTGGAATTTCAAAACTTTGAACAGGACAAATTTATAGCATGGAATATGTTATGCTCACGAAAATGCAAACAAACGAGACATTTTTTCCTGCTTGGATCAGAAACGAATGCTGTTTGTCCTGCAAATAAATTTAAGAGTGCCAACAACCGATGATATTTTAAAATTTATCAGTAAGATAAATTTCATGCTCAAGACAGTTGAGAAGGAAAAATGTTATATAAGCTCGGGACAATGTCTTGCTTTGTATTTCGAGCTAATGATGATAAATGCAAGAAACGAAAAATATTTCCATTATAAACTGTAACCATTCATTCCTTCCTGGTTCTCATCACGCGTTATGAAAATGCAATATAGAGAAATCACTTAAACACAAGAATTTTTTTTTTTTATTACTGCTTTCCTTCAAGGAAATGGATACACCTTCACGGGAGACAAATCCTCTAAAAGTATTTGTGTCTCCCATGTCAATAGATGTCAACTCATAAAGGAAAGAACTTGTTCCTGAGGAGCAAATTCTTTCCTTTAAGAGTAGACCACTTTTTAAGTTGGACAGGCCTTATAGAAAAGCGAACAGGATATCCCGAAAGTTGTTTCCATTTGGAAAATGGCGGAAAAATCTCCCAGGTGTTCACATTCCCTTTAAGAGAAGTCCGTGTTCTTCGAGAAAGATGCCTTTTTGGGTCGATTGTTTATCAATCGACCCAAAGTTACTGGGCATAAAAACTCTTCAGGGCACACGTCCACGTAACTATCACTGATATTTATCGCGTTTTGCATAACTGGGTTAGTAAAATCCGAGCTGGAATCATGGGTTGGGCTTGGCAAACAGACGCCGCAGAACGCAGCGTCTTATCAGGGTCTACTATGTTTGCTTACAGAACAGGAATTTAAGAGTCAGAGGCCGTAAAACCCAGCGTCTGATCAGAGTCTACATTGTTATCTTACAATACAGGAAAGTGAGGGTGGAACGAAATGTTAACAGTCTAAGTCACTGGTCAGCCTACACACCCAAAGACAATCGAACCACCAGTACTCTCAGTGCTTTGATCTTATAGAGTTTCCTGGTTGTACATGATAATATGTTTTCTTGTGTTAATACAAGTGTTTGAAAGAACTGTCAATTGACTAATTTGCATATATATTTTTTCTCCCCAGATCTGGTTCCAGAACAAGAGAGCAAGATGGCGTAGGCGAATGAACGACAACATGAACAACCCTTACAGTCATATCATGCCTATGTCTCCTGTACTTCCACAAATGACGCCATACGGACTTATGCCGACCACTCCATTCATGACGTCATCGCCATCACAAGGAATGCCCGGATCCGGACTGTTCAACTATCAAGGCCCGGTTAGTCCGAACAACAATCATCAGACCAACCCAAACTTCTCAAGAGTACATTCTACCAATCAGATGCAGAATCACAATCAGCTGACGTCACATGGAATGCATTCTGCTGTTTCAACTACGTCTCATTCTCTGATGACGTCGCCAAACCAGTACCTTTCACATAATTACAGACATTTACAGTATCAACCTTATTTGTACCAAAATTTTGGAACTTATTCACCGAAGAATTAGTTATTACAATCATAAGTTCACTTGTTAAACTACATACGTAGTGCACTGTGGTAATAGTTAAAAATGACACTTAACCCTTAGATGTCAATCACAGCAATTGTCGTCTGCTGGTTACTTTAAAACATTGTTGCAAACAGTTTGGATTCAGATCAGACTGCTCCTCTAGTGACAGTTGGATCAGGGTACACGCTGTTTGCCTCAAGAAGATACAACAGACGACAGAAACAAACAACATTTTCAGATACATGTAAAGATTTTCCTGGCGTTTTAAGGGTTAACATGCGTGAAAAATGAATGTATAGCCCCCAAGATTATAAATCCTTTTTCATGCTCAATTCAACTGAACATGAAGGTTTAATTGCTCATTATTTTAATACAAACAATGTATGCCTTTTCATGCTCAGATCAACGTTAAAATCATAGGACTATGTGTCCTGCTCATTAATAGTAAATTGACAACAATTCGTTGCGAAAACATGCATATTCAAATATATATAGAAAAAATCTCCACCAAATACAAAAACTTTCAGATGAAAAATTCTGATAATTTTTATATTTTCGCTCAAAACAGAGATTGTGAGCAGTGAGTACCGACATTCTGTTTTAGACAGAAATAAGAATAATAATGTATACCCCTGTAATCCCCAGTTTTACTGTATGAAAATGGGGTTTAAGGGTAAAACGTATATACGCGTGTTTTCGTGATGTTTTGTCACTTTACTATTGAGGGATATGACTAATTCCCACATTGTTGATTTGAGTGCTAATAAGAATTGCCTCGGCGAGCTGCGCTGAGAATGAAAAAAAGTTTTACAACCTCGGACACGTCAAGCGAGGATGAACAGCCAGACAGTGGCTGCTCATGCACAGTTTTTAGTGACTGTTGTTCACATATGAAGCAGGGTCCTTTTCCATGTGCGTTTTTGTACTGTTGAGTTGGACCGTACATCACTGGGTCCAGTTGTTCAAAGCATCGTTAGCTTAACGAGCTCGTTAGTGGTCAAATTGTTAACTGTTCTAGCAAGTTTAATATTTGATATTTTTTCCTAAAAAATGTGAGCAGCTTTTGCTAATGCAAAAGTTGTTCACATTTTTTTTCCACCAAAAATATTAGCATATTTGCCATAATAAGTGATCAAAGTTTTAACGAAGGTGTTCCCATTCATTTAAAAACACGTCAATTCCACATATGTGGTTTGAGTACTCATAAGAATCGCCTCGGCGAGCGGGCTTGGCAAGGCGATTACAATGAGGCTTCAACGGCACATTCTTGTCGATTCTAAAGCTCACCTAAAACTTTTAAAAAAAATTATGGCGATCATAAATCCGGTTATCATTCTTTCGTCATGACGATATTTTTGTTATATAGTCATAATAATTATATATAAAAATCCTGTTGATATGTAAATATTCTTATACATACATATTTATAAAAAAAAGTCTGCTTTTGATACAGCAAATAAATTGTTAATGAACTTCAAATTGAGTTTTTTTCTTTCTTTCACTACAGATGTACACATCAGGCACAAACGTATATACAACGCCATATCAACGTCGACGTCGATACGCCGTTGTACGGACGTCATGAATTGTGTCCGACTCGTATTAGATTTGCGAAATTCTTGATGCGCAACGCCGACGAACCCGACTCGTATTACTGAATTTTCTGAGTGTGATTCGCCAGGCGTTTAAATATCGATGAATTCTATAAAATGGTCAGATATCAGGGGACCAGTTGTTCAAAACTAACTCTGTTGAATAAATTAAATTCCCCATGCCCATTTGTGACTATCAGCCAATCAAATCATTCCTATAAATTCCCTAACTAAATGACAAACAGTGAAAAGTGGAGCTGTGGAATTCTGTCCGCTTGTCGATGGCATAACCCAGCAAGCAGTTGACGTAATTGTGACTTCACATTTAGGTCGGTGCAACGTCATGGCTTTTATGCAACGTCACATCTACGTATTGAAGTTGCACCGACGTTGATTTGACGTTGTCCTTGCGACGTGTGCCTGCTGGGAAAAAGCCTAAATCTAAACGAACGAACGAACAAACAGTGAAAAACCAGATCAGATGACGTCTCCTTCTGATCTGGATTTACAATGTTTTCAAAGGTAGAGCATATCCTGGTTCAGCAAGACAAGGGCTAAACTTACATTTATGTATGTCAGGGTTAAAAGCTCGGATGATTTCGAAAACAAGCAATATCGGTTGATTAGTCATGGAGATGCTGAAATGTTTATTTTTTACCTTGCCGTCTCCGTAGCCCCTTCTGTTTTTAACGGATCGGATCTTCTTGAAACTTACTTACAAGTAAGTCAGGGATAAAAGCTCGGGTGAGTTTGAAAATTGTTAAGGTCGGTCTAATTATCATTGAGTTACGTCCCTTTGATTGCAGGAAATGCCTATTTTGGCCATGCATTCACCGTAGCCCCTTCAGTTTTTATCGGATCTTCTTGAAACATATAAGTAAGTCAGTGATAAAAGCCCGGACAAGTTCGAAAACTGATTAGGTCGACTTGTTTGTCATAGAGTTACGTCCCTTTGTTTGCAGAAAATTCCTATTTTTGACTTTGTCATCACCGAAGCCCTTTAGTTTTTATCGGATTTTCTTGAAACTTACATGTAAGTAGGTCAGGGATAAAAGCTCGGATGGGTTCGAAAACTGAAGAGATCGGCCTATTTATCATAGAGTTAGTCCCTTTGATTGTAGAAAATGCCTATTTTTATACGCTCGTTTTGTAAAGACTGTCGTATTATGGTATGGGGGCCTGCGTTCGTCCGTCCGTCCGTCCGTCCTTTTGTAAACATTTTGTTTCAGGATAACTCCCCCTCCTACAGTTTTCATCCTGTCAAGCTGCAACTTGGTAGATAGTAAGACTATGAGGTGTTGTAGTGCATATTGTTTCAAGGTTATAGTCCGCCAAATATTTACAGAGTTATGCCCCTTTGAAAATTTTGTCAACTATTTCGTTTCCGGATAACTACTCCTACAGTTTTCATCGGATGAAGCTGAAACTTCGTAGACAGTTAGCCTATGAGGTGACGTAGCGCATATTGTTTCGATGCTATAGTTCAACAAATATTAACAGAGTTATGCCCCTTTGTATATTTCTGTAAAAATATATTTCCGGCTATCTCCTCCCACAATAAGTATTCGATCAATGTAGAGCTGGCCCAACAGCGGCCTTAACTATATTGCTTTTGGCATTGTGTTTGTCACGCCATAACCAAGAAGAAAAAAAAACCTCTGTCATAACTTCAGACGTATATGCCCTACTCACTTATACTAAACATTACAATCTGTGCATTCTGGCAAAGGGCTATCTATCATTATATTGCTTTTGTCTATGTGTTTGACATGCCTTAACCAAAAACCTTAACCTCTGTCATAACTTCAGAAGTATTTGCCCTAATCTAATGAAACTTCACACACATACTTACCATTACAAGACCTACTGACATAACCAAAAAACTTAACCTTGGTCATAGCATTCAATGTATTTGCCCTACTATCGTGATACTTCACACACATACTTACCATCACAAGACCTCCATTCTGCCTTACTCCCCCACCCCCCTACAGCCCCCCCCCCCAAAAAAAGAGGGCCAACTGGCCCTGTAGCGCTCACCTGTGTACCAGAAAATCATGAGTGATGTGTAGAATACCCATCGGGACTTAAAGAAATAGATTGGGCTACATGGTGCTTCCATGCAGAGCTGGAACCGAACGCAGTTGAGTACTGGTAAACAGCTTAGAGGTTCTAAGCCTGCCCAGGAAAAGTGCTGCCATTTGTACCGTCTATGCATTTAAACCCTATTGGTTCCATTGGGCAGCAGAGCTTAAGAAGTCATTTCATCTCAATGTAGGGTAAAAGTCCCACAAATCTGAAAGCAAAGTCTCCAAAATGACCTACATAGTGTTGACGGGGTGTTAAACCTCAAATCAATCAAAAATCGGGGCCCTGTGGTTTCAGAAAAGAAGATTTTTGAAGTTGATCCATTATAAGTCTATTGGGGTTAAGGAGCCCTGGCGAATGGCCAATTCAGACTCCAGGGACATGGTTGGCAGGATTTATGTAGGAGACCACGTGACATTGCTACATACTAAATATCTAAGATCTGGGCCTCATGGTTTCGGAGCAGAAGATTTTTTAAGTTTTTTCCTGTATAAGTCTAATGAGCCCATGGGTATGACAAATTTTGACCCAAAGGGTTCAGAAAATAAGATTTTCGAAGCTTATTTTCCATTATTCCATTATTAGTTTATTGGAGTTACGGGGTCACAAGATTTGGCCAATTTAGACCCTAGGGGCATGATTGACAGGATTCATGTAGGCGACCACTCGACGTTGCTACATGCTAAATACCTAAGCTCTCGGCCTTATGTTTTCAGAGAAGAAGATTTTTGAAGTTTTGTTTTTCATTTTTAAGTTGTACATTTCAAGTCTATGGTAGGTAATGTGCCCATGGGCGTGACCAATTCTGACCCAAGGGGCATTTTTGGTAGGATTTATTAAGGTGACCATTTCATGTGGATACATACTAAAGATCTAACCTCTGGGACTTATGGTTTCAGAGGAGAAAATATCTGAAGGTTTTTTTTTCCATTATAAGTCTATGGGAGCTAATGAGCCAATTGGCGTGGCCAATTTTGACCCCAAGAGCATGGTTGGCAGGATTTATGTAGGTGACCACTTGACGTTGCTACAGGCTACATATTTAAGCTCTGGGCCCTGTGTGGTTTCAGAGAAGAAGATTTTTTAAAAATTTTCCAATTGTAAGTCTATGGGAGCTAAAGAGCCCTGGGGTGTGGCCAATTTGGATCCCAGGGGCATAATTGACAGGATTTATGTCGATGACCACTTGACGTTGCTACAAACTAAATATCTAAGCTCTGGGCCTTATGGTTTCATAGAAGAAGATTTTTGAAGTTTCTTCAATTATAAGTCTATAGGAGCTGATAAGCCCGGTCGTGGTCAATTTTGATCCCAGGGACAGGGTTAGCAGGATTTATGTAGGTGACTATTTTATGTTGCTAGATACTAAATATCTAAGTTCTGTGCGTCACAGTTTCAGAGAAGAAGATTTTGAAGCTTTTTTTCCATTATGAGTCTATGGGAGCTAAGGGGCCCCGGAGCGTGGCCCATTTGGACCCCAGGGGCATGATTGGCAGGATTTACGTAGGTGACGTTACAAGCTAAATATATAAGCTCTGGGTCCTGTGGTTTCATAGAAGAAGATTTTTTAAGCTTTTTCCATTAAAAGGTTATGGGAGCTAAGTGGCCCCGGGGTGGGCGCCCATTTGGACCCCAGGGGCATGATTGGCAGGATTTATGTATGTGACCACTTGCCGTTGCTACATGCTAAATATCTAAGCTCTTGGCCCTGTGGTTTCAGAGAAGAAGATTTTAAATCTTTTTCCATTATGAGTCTAGTAGGGTTAGCAGGATTTATGTAGGTGACTATTTTATGTTGCTAGATACTAAATATCTAAGTTCTGTGCTTCACAGTTTCAGAGCAGAAGATTTTGGAGCTTTTTTCCATTATGAGTCTATGGGAGCTAAGGGGTCCCGGAGAGTGGCCCAATTGGATCCCAGGGGCATTATTGGCAGGATTTATTTAGGTGACCACTTGCCTTTGATACATGCTAAATATCTAAGCTCTGGGCCCTGTGGTCTATGGGAGCTAAGGGGCCCCAGGGCGTGGCCCATTATTGGCAGGATTTATTTAGGTGACCACTTGCCTTTGATACATTCCTTAATATCTAAGCTCTGGGTCCTGCGGTTTCAGAATGGAGCTAAGTGGCCCCCTGGTGTGGCCAATTTGGATCCCAGGGGCATGATTGGCAGGATTTATGTAGGTGACCACTTGACATTGTTACAAGCTAAACATCTAAGCTCTGGGCCCTGTGGTTTCAGAGAAGAAGATTTTTGAATCTTTTTTTTCCATTATGAGTCTATGGGAGCTAAGGGGCCCCGGGGCGTGGCCCATTTGGACCCTAGGGGCATGATTGGCAGGATTTATGTAGGTGACCACTTGCCGTTGCTTCATGCTAAATATCTAAGCTCTGAACCCTGTGTGTGTGTCTAGGCCCCCGCCCATAGGGGCTTGAAGAAATATATGAGCTGCATGATGCTTCCACGCAGAGCTGAATCCGGCCCGCACACTAGTACTGGTAAACAGCTTAGAGGATCTAAGCCTATCCAGGAACCGCGGTGCGAGGCGGACCGTCCATGCTAATAAACCCTATTGGTTTCATTGGGCGACAGGGCTTGAGATGTCATTTCATCTCAATGTCGGGTAAAAGTCCCACAAAATTGGAAGCAACGTCTCCAAAATGACCTGTACAGTGTTGACGGGGACGTTAAACCTCAAATCAAACAAAATCTGAACCCTGTGGTTTCAGAGCAGAGGATTTTTTGAAGCTTTTTTTCCATTATGAGTCTATGGGAGCTAAGGGGCCCCAGGGTGTGGCCAATTTGGACCCCAGGGGCATTATTGGCAGGATTTATGTAGGTGACCACTTAACATTGTTACAAGCTAAACATCTAAGCTCTGGACCCTGTGGTTTCAGAGAAGAAGATTTTTTAATCTTTTTTCCATTATGAGTCTATGGGAGCTAAGGGGCCCAAGGGCGTGGCCCATTTGGACCCTAGGGACATGATTGGCAGGATTTATCTAGGTGACCACTTGCCGTTGCTTCATGCTAAATATCTAAGCTCTGAGCCCTGTGGTTTAAGAGCAGACGATTTTTGAAGCTTGTTTCCATTATAAGTCTATGGGAGCTAAGGGGCCCCAGGGTGTGGCCAATTTGGACCTCAGGGGCATGATTGGCAGGATTTATGTAGGTGACCACTTGACAGTTTTAAAAGCTAAACATCTAAGCTCTGGGCACTGTGGTTTCAGAGAAGAAGATTTTTGGAGCCTTTTTCCCTTATGAGTCTATGGGAGCTAAGGGGCCCCGGGGCGTGACCCATTTGGACCCTAGGGGCATGATTGGCAGGATTTATGTAGGTGACCACTTGCCGTTGCTTCATGCTAAATATCTTAGCTATGAGCCCTGTGGTTTCAGAGCAGACGATTTTTGAAGCTTTTTTCCATTATAAGTCTATGGGAGCTAAGGGGTCCCAGTGTGTGTCCAATTTGGACCCCATGGGCATGATTGGCAGGATTTATGTAAGTGATCACTTGACATTGTTACAAGCTAAACATCTAAGCTCTTGGCTCTGTGGTTTCAGGGAAAAAGATTTTTGAAGCTTTTTTCCATTATGAGTCTATGGGAGCTAAGGGGGTCCCAGGTGTGGCCCATTTGGACCCCAGGGGCATGATTGGCAGGATTTATGTAGGTGACCACTTGTCATTGCCACATGCTAAATATCTAAGCTCTGGGCCCTGTGGTTTCAGAGAAGAAGATTGTTGAAGCTTTTTTCCAGTAGCTAAGGGGCCCCGGGGCGTGGCCCATTTGGACCCCTGGGGCATGATTGGCAGGATTTATGTAGGTCACCACTTGTCATTGCTTCATGCTAAATATCTAAGCTCGGGATAAAGGTAGGTCAAGATGATTTCGAAAACTGGCGATGTCGGCCTATTACTCGAAGACTTATGACCGCCCTTTGCTGAAAATGTCCATTTTGGACCCTGTCATCACCACAAGCATTAAGCTTTAATCGGATCTGTTTGAAACTAACACATAAGTAAGTTTGGGATAATAGCTTTAATGAGTTTGAAAACTTGCGAGGTGGGCCAGTCTATCATACAGTTCTGTTCCTTGGTTTTCTGAAAAAGTCTATTTTTGACATTGTCACCATACGTCCTCAAGTTTTGAACAGATCTTCCTGAAAATTACATATAAGTGAGTTAGAGACAAAAGCTTGAATAAGTGTTGACATATTACTCATAGAGTTATGTCCCTTCCTTTGCTGCAAATGCCTATTTTTGACATTGTCATCTCCATGAGAGCTTTAGTTTTGATAGGAAACTGGTGATGTCGGCCTATCTCGTAGTTATGTACAAAGGTTTGTTGAAAATGTATGTTTTTGACCTTGTCATTAGCAGAAGACCTTTAGTAATGATTGGAACTTCCTGAAACTTTGAATCTGTCAGTTCAGGTGCAGGTGAAGGATATAGGACCGTCATGGCCCATTTGTTTAGCTCACCCGGGCCGTAGGCTCCAGGGGAGCTTATAGGATGGTAGTCCATCCGTCGTCCGTCCGTCCGTCCGTCTGTCCGTCCATACCCTTGACCAGTTATATATCTGCAATCTGCATGCTGATCTATATCATTTGTCGTCTGTAGCATACATCTGGTGGGTATTTGATGACATAAGCTTTTTATTGAATTGTTGCTAGGTCCCATAGATTTACAATGGGAAAATGCTTGAACTAACTCATGAGAAGGCTGGGGATAAAAGCTCACATGAATTCGAAAACTGGTGAGGTCAGTCTTTTTAGCTCACCTGAGCACGAAGTGCTCAAGGTGAGCTATTGTGATCGCTTTTTGTCCGTCGTCCATCCGTTCGTAAACAATTTCTTCAAGTAACATCTCCTCTGGAACTACAGTGCCAATTTTAAAATAATTTCACTTGAATATTCCTTGGGTGACCCTTTACCAAAAATTAAGATGGTTCTGCTCCTCTGAACAAAATGTCCACCAGCTAAAACTAGAAAAAGCTTTAAACGACATCTCCTCCTGGGCCTAATGGTCCGATTTCAAAATAATTTCACAGGAATGTTTCTTGGATGACCCTCTACCAAAATTGCTAAATCATTTCCGCATTTCCTCCTAGGCTTATGCTCCGATTTCAAATAATTTTAGAGGAATATTTCTTAGGTGAGCCTCTACAAAATTGCTAAAATGGTTCCGCTCCGCTGAATAAAATGGTCGCCAGAGCTAAAAATAGAAAAAAAAAACATTTAAACGACACTTCCTCCTAGGCTAATGGTCTGATTTCAACATAATTTCACAGGAATGTTCCTTGGGTGACCATCTACCACAATTGCTAAAATGATTCCGCTAGGCTGAACAAAATGGCCACCAGAGCTAAAATAGAAGAAAAAAACCTTTAAATGACATCTCCTCCTAGGCTAATGGTCCGATTTCAAAATAATTTCACAAGAATGTTCCTTGGGAGACCATCTACCAACTTAAATGGTTTCGCTCGGCTGAACAAAATGGCCGTCAGAGCTTAAAATAGAAAAACCTTAGAAAAATCTTTAAACGACAACTCCTCGTAGGCCAATGGTCCGATTTCAAAATAATTTCACAGGAATTTTCCTTTGGTGACCCTCTACCAAAATTGTTAAAATGATTCCGCTCCGCTCAACCAAATGGCCACCAGAGCTAAAGATAGATAAACCTTTATGATAGATCCTAAGGGCTAATGGTCTGATTTCAAAAAAGTTTCACAGGAATGCTCCTTGGGTAACCCTCTACCAAAACTGTTAAAATGATTCTGCCCCACTAAACAAAATGGCCACCAGAGCCAAAAATAGAGAGAGAAAAACACACATTTAACCGACATCTCCTCCTTGGCAATTGGTCTGATTTCAAAATAATTTCACAGAATGTTCCTTGGGTGACCCTCTTTCAGAATTGCTAAAATGGTTCTGTTCTGCTAAACAAAATGACAGCCAGAGCTAAAAATAGAAGAAAAAAACCTTTCAATGACATCTACTCCTAGGCAAATGGTCTAATTTTAAAATAATTTCACAGAAATGATTCTTTGGTCACCCTCTACCAAAATTGTTAAAACGGTTCCTCTTCACTGAACAAAATGGCCACCAGAGTTAGAAATAAAAAAAAACCTTTAAAGGACATCTCCTCCTAGGTTAATGATCCAATTTCGAAATTATTTCACAGAAACGCTCCTTTGTTGACCCTCTATCAATATTGCTAAAATGGTTTCACTTCACTGAACAAAATGGCTGCCAAAGTTTTTAATGACGTCAATGGTGCAATTTCAAAACCCAATTCACAGAAATGTTTGTCTTTTATTTTTGTACCAAAATTGATTAAACCCTGTGGCTCAGCTTAGGTCTGTTCCATTGAAATATCTCATCTCAAAGTAGGTATTATTGCACTGATGATTGATGGGTGGATGGTTGAGGCAATGGGGACGTGTATTTTGCGTCACTGGGGCGTCCGACTGACATTGGCTTACAGTTGGACATGGCCTCCTATCCTTGCAGCAGGTAAGGGTAGAGGTGGGAGGTGTGTGTGTGTGTGTGTGGGGGGGGGGTTGTCATTTCTTCTGTTTCAACACTTCCCTTCATTTTTGTCTTTCTCCACTATCCCTCACTTTCATCTTCTCTGCTATCTCTTTTCTGCGATTCACTGTGAGACAACACAAAATGACCCATAAGGTTTGACATGCTGAAATGGGTTTTCTCTGCTGAACAAAATGTCCATATGATTGCAGAGATAAAGATAGAAAAATCAATAAAGATCATCGTTTCCAATGGCTCCATTTTAAAATAACTTTGACAAAAATGTTCCTTGAGTGACCCCTCCACCAAAAGTGCTTAAATGGTTCAGGTCCTCTTTACAAAATGGCTGTCAGAGCTACATATAGAAAATCCTGTAAACAACAATGTTAGTACATCATAACTCAGGTGAGCGAATTATGTCCATCATGGACCTCTTGTTATTATAGAGATGCTGAAAATGACTATTTTTGACATTGCCATCACTGTAGCCCATTCAGTTTTGATCGAGTCTTCCTGAAACTTACTAAAGGTTCAGACGAGTTCGAAAACTGGTAAAGTCCGCCTATTAATGATAGAGTTATGTCTCTTGATACCTGAAAAAGGCCTATTTTCGACCAGGTCACCACCGTACTCCATTCAGTTTTAATCGGCGTTCCTGAAACTTACACATAAGTAGGCTGTGGATAACATCGGCTGGGATAGGTTCGAAAGCTGGCCGATCGGTCGACCGATTAATCATAGAGTTGTGTCCTCTTGGTTGATGAAAATGCCTATTTTGACCTTGTCATTACCACAGCCCCTTCAGTTTTGATCAAATCTTCCGAAACTTACACATAAGTTTTGTTTGTTTATTTGATTTGAGGCTTAACGTCCTCGCCAACACTATTTATGTCATTTTGGAGACGTGCTTCCAATTTGTGGGACTTTTACCCGACATTGAGATGAAATGACATCTCAAGCCCTGTCGCCCAATGAAGCCAGTAGGTTTTATAAGCATGGACGGTCCGACTCGCACCGCTTTGCCTGGGCAGGCTTAGATTCACTAAGCTGTTTACCAATATTAGTGTGCGGTCGGTTTCAGCTCTGTGTGGAAGCATCAGTAGGCTGGGTATAAAAGCTTGGATGAGTTCGAAAACTGGCAGAGTCGGTCTGTTAATCAAAGAGTTATGTCCCTTTACTTGCTGAAAAACGCCTATTTATAGGTCGATTGTTTTACAATCGACCCATAATTACTAAATACCAAATCAGAAATCAATACTGTTGTCCACGTGACTATCATTGATTTTGGTAAACCAATATTATGGTTGTCGCGCTATTTTTATCGCTGTTACATGTAGGCATGACTCTTACCATATGTTGGTCTTTGCGATATGCATATTTGAACAGACAGGTCTGAGCAAACAGTGTAGACCCAGATGTGACGCCGCATAATGCAGCGTATCATCGGGGTCTGCACTGTTTGCCACTCATCCAGCTATTTTAGGCATAAGTTTTGGTAGTAAATTGTACCTGTCGGGTAATCGATTAAAAACAAATCAGAAATGATTAACATTTTTGTGGAATTTGTCGATCGATTAATCGATTGTGCGGTTGATCGCGTCGGCCTTACTAAATAGGTCACTTTTCTGATAAAAAATTATGATATTTTTCTTTTCAAATCGTAGCATGGGTTTTGGGAGCTCGTCAGAGCCGCCTCATTAAGGCGGTCCTGGCGGGTACCCCCAACCTGTGTCTTGGAGTGGGAATAAGCAAAGTAATGCACGTCCTTGTAAACCCCAGTTTTCTCTATTTTAGGTGGGGTTTGGAGGTGCGTTCATTATAAGAATAGTTAATATTATGATCTGATAATTGTTTATACACCTTCTCCGCTTTCAATCTTTAGAGAAATAATATTTCGGAGTCATTTGCCAAATTTGCTGGGTGGGAGCGTACAGTACACTTAACCCGGATGTTCCGATCTGTATAGTGGACAGATCCTTGTCTTTGTTATGACCTTGAAGGTGTATGTGCGTGGTCTGTCTTCTATATTTGTATATTTATTTTTTTGGACATAAACAACTTGGTAAATGTGTTTTATTTATTTTGTTTTCCATACTGACCATCTTTGGGCACGGGAAGATGTCGTTTTCTATGCTTTTAATCTATTTTTCAGCTGCAAATCACTAGTGTTTGTAAGAATCACACCTTACCTGTGACCAGAAAATCGACCAATTGAGAGCTTTAATCGAAAGAAAAATATCTTTTAAGACAGTTTTAAGATAGATTAATAATCTATAATGAGTTATACTAAAAATAAGTGCCTCTAGAATTCCATACGAAATCACACGAAGAGCAAGACTGACCATCCCAAAAATTTTCTGACTGTATGGTATGTCTCATATTTACTGTATAACTTGTCTAAGATACTTTGTTTTGACTGTATGGGATGTCGCTTTTAATGTGTGTAAGCTATTCAAAAGTACATTGCAATATTTGTCTATGCAATACGATGATAATGCTTAAACAATAGCAATTCTACGTAAAAATATTAATTACCTATAAATTCCCGAAATCTTGGAGAAATTGCATGTGGTGTGTGCTGCATGCCATTGAACCTTTTGAGCACTACAGACTAGAGGTCTTAACCACTCGGCCAAATGAGCCAGCCTTCGAGGACTGTCTTCGGGTGCGAAATATTTAACAAAATGAGTCGCATCGTCACGCTCTCTCTTCATCCACAGGACGCATAGCAAATACTCTGATCAGACTGCACAGAAATGCAATACGATTAGTTACGGACTATTTGTTCAAGACATATACATGTAAATTTATACAAAGAAATGAAGAGCTGTGGACCAGTCTGTGAAAGAAAATTTCCTTTTCATCCCCCGACCGAATAGATTCGGGGGATATAGCGATCGGCTTGGCGTCCGGTCGTCCGTATATTGATGATACTTGGCACAATGGTAAACAATGTTGAGACAAGAACCACAATCCTGGGTACCATGGTATTTCAGTTATCTCCTCTTCCAATAAAATAGAATGACTATCTTGCGATCTCTATAACTCCAATATCCTTCGAGATATATTGATGATACTTAACAAAATTGTAAACAATGTTGAGACGGCATGTCATGGGCAAAAACAACAACCATTGGTGCCATGTTTTTTTTAGTTATCTCCCCTTCGAAAAAAAAAATAGAATGACTATCTTGTGATCGCCATAACTTCAATACCCTTCGAGATATATTGATTAAACTTTGTACAATTGTTCACAAGGTTGAAGCAGCATGTCATGGGCTAGAACCAAATCTCTTCGTGCCATGCCATTTGAGTTATCTCCTCTTTCAAAAAATAGAATTATCTTGTGATCGCCATAAATCAAATACCCTTAGTGATATATTGATGAAACTTGGCACAATTGTTCACAAGGTTGAAGCAGCATGTCAAGCGCAAGAGCAACAACTCTTGGTGCCATGGCATTTGAATTATCTCTCTTCCAATAAGATAGAATAACTATCTTGTGATCGCCATATCTCCCATACTCTTGGAGACATGTTGATAGAACTTGGTACAGTTGTACATGGGGTTAAGCAGGCGTGACATGTGCAAGAACCGCAGCTCTTGGTGCCATGGCATTTCAATTATCCCCATTCCAATAAAAATAGGATGACTATCTTTTGAGATCTATATCTCCAATATTCTTCGAGACATGTTGATAGTACTTGGTACAGTTGTACATGAGGTTAAGCAGACGTATCATATGCAAGAACCGCGACTCTTGGTGTACTGGTTTTGAGTTACCTTCCCTGACAAAATAACATTGTGATGGCCATAACTCCGAAACCCTTTGAGGTATATTGATGATACTTGGCATGTTTGTTCACAAGGTTGAGACAGCATGTCATTCACAAGGCCCACAACTCTGGTGTCATGGTTATAATTGTATTTGGGTTATCTCCCCCTCTAATAAAATTGTATGACTATCTTTTGATCGCCGTATCTTCAACAGTCTTCGAGTGATGTTGATTGTTTGAGTTAAGCAAGCCTGTCACGGGCAAGTACCACGACTCTTGGTGCACTGGTTTGTGAGTTACCCCCCTGACAAAATCTTGTGGGCCCTAGCTCAGAAACCCTTTGAGATATGTGGATAATACTTGGCAAGATTGAGACAGCATTTCATGCGCAGGAACCACAACTCTAGTGCGATGGTATTTGGGTTATATCCCCTTCTAATAAAATCATATACTCTGAGACATAATGATGGGACTTGGTATAGTTGTACGTGAGGCTAGGCAGGTGTTTCATGTGTGAAAATCATGACTCTGGGTGCACTTTTTATTTATTTTTTTTAGTTATTTCCCCAAACAATATAATCTTGTGATGACCATAACTTGGATACCCTGTGAGATATATTGATGGTATTTGGCACAGTTTTTGACAAGGTTGAAACAGTGTGTCATGCCAAAGAACCACAACCGGGTCCACCACGAACGACTAATTCATCACGTCTGAAATGATTGAAAGAAGAAAAAAAATTGGACTATTTCAACTTGCGCATAACAAAACAAAAACTCATCTATGCGTCCAGCAAAGACTAATCTCAGTCTGAGCATCTGCCCAGTCTGAACAGTGTGAAAAAAAGTAAAAAGTGAACAAGAGGCCCATGGACCACTACGCTCACCAGAGGTATACAGGCATGGTGACCATCTTGGTCATGTGACAAAAAAAGGCCACCATGCAATCAGTAAAATCCACTGTCTTGCCAATTTTCAATACAATTGTCTATGTCACCACATTTGACCGTAACGAAAAAACAAGGTCAACCAAAGGTCATCATTTGAAGAAAATTGGTAGGGTCCGAGCCCCCAATGCAGCATACCAAGTTTCAAGGTCATCGGCAATTTGGTTCCTTTAAAGGTTTTTTGCCATATATGAGCATGGCAGCCATATTGGTCATGTGACCAGTCCTTACGAACAAACTTTCATCCCCCCTTCCCATAGAGGCTCCACATGTAATTTGGATTCAATCGACCCAGCAGTTTAAGTTGAGAAGAAGATAAAAAAATACTCAATCTGAGCCTTCCCGGACAAGGGCCAGTAAATGACCTTTACCTTCGGAACTGACACAATACCATTCAGCTGAGTGCAAATATCATTTCTGATGCCACTAGCTACCATGCAATCAGAAACATCCACTGTTTTGACTTTTTTCCATACAAATGTCTAAGTGACCATATTTGACCTTGACACAAAACTGGTCAAATTAAACCAAAGGTCATCATTAGAACAAACTTGGTAGGACCGAGTCCCCGATGCTGCATACCAAGTTTCAAGAACATCGTCCGTTCGGTTCTTGAGAAGAAGATTTTTAAGGTTTTTACCATATATGGGCATGGTGGCCATATTGGTCATGTGACCCAGTCGGCACGAACAAACTTTCGTTTCCCCTTCTCACAGAGGCTCCACATGTAATTTGGATTCAATCGACCCAGCAGTTTAAGTTGAGAAGAAGATAAAAATACTCAATCTATGCCTTCCCGGACAAAGGTCAGTAAATGACCTTGACCTTCGGAACTGACAAAATTCCATTCAGCTGAGTGCAAATATCATTTCTGATGCCACTAGCTACCATGCAATCAGAAAAATCCACTGTTTTGCCTTTTTTCCATACAAATGTCTAAGTGACCATATTAGACCTTGGCGTAAAACAGGTTAAGGTCAACCAAAGGTCATGATTTGAACAAACTTAGTAGGGCCCAAGTCCCCAATGCTGCATACCAAGTTTCAAGGTCATCGGCTGTTTGGTTCCTGACAAGAAGATTTTTAAAGGTTTTTACCATATATGGGAATGGCGGCCATTTTGATTATGTGACCCAGTCCTTACGAACAAACATTCGTTCCCCCTTCCCATTGAGGCTCCACATGTAATTTGGTTTCAAACTACCCAGAAGTTTAAGTTGAGAAGAAGATAACAATACTGAATCTGAGCCTTCCAGGACAAAGGTCAGTAAATGACCTTGACCTTTGGAATTGATAAACTTCTATTCAACTGATTGCAAATATCATTTCTGATGCCACAGGCTACCATGCCATCAGAAAAACCACTGTTTTGCCCTTTTTCCATATAAATGCCAACGTGACCTAATTTGACCTTGATGTAAAACAGGTCAAGGTCAATCGAAGGTCATCATTTGAACAAATTAAGTAGAGCCAGAGTCCCCGATGCCGCATACTAGGTTTTAAGGTGGTCGGCAATTTGGTTCCTGAGAAGAAGATTTTTAAAAGTTTTTACCATATATGGGCATGGCGGCCATTTTGGTCATGTGAACCAGTCCTTACTTTCGTTCCCACTTCCCATAGAGGCTCCACATGTAATTTGATTTCAAACTACCCAGCAGTTTAAGTTGAGAAGAAGATAAAATTACTGAATCTGAGCCTTCCAGGATAATGGTCAGTAAATGACCTTGACCGTTGGAATTGATAAACTTCCATTCAGCTGATTACAAATATCATTTCTGATGCCACAGAAAAATACACTGTTTTGCCCTTTTTTCCATACAAATGTCTAAGTGACCAAATTTTACCTTGACGTAAAACAGGCCAAGGTCAACCAAAGGTCATCATTTGAATAAACTTGGTAGGGCCCGAGTCCCCGATGCTGCATACCAAGTTTCAAGGTCTGTCGCCGTTTGGTTCCTGAGAAGAAGGAAAGTGTGTATATGCCAAGTTTCCACATTTCAGAAACAAAATAGCTAACGTATTTAAATGTTATCCTACGAATATGTCGAAATCGCTCTATAGTATTATCAGGACACACAATATAGTATGATCGGAACACGACATACAGTGCTGAGAAATCAGTTTTGCGACATGCGATACAAACCAGTTTTTGACCCCTCTATCGTTTTCTTTGAAAATAATTGCCCTTATATGGCAAGATGTTTAGTAATATTAATAAAAGCTGACCCGAAATACATCATAAAATAGTTACAATGCATCAGCAGTCGTTTCATATAAGGTTGGTGGCAAAGCTTGATTAAATTGTACCGGTGCAGCGTTTGAAATCGAAAGTAGAATAATGATTTTCTAGAAACAAATGTGAAAATAAACGAAATCATAGCAATAAACAGAAAATCAAGGTAGCATGTCGAAAAGACTTTTAGTTATGCTTCCCGAACTACTACTATGAAGTTGAAATGCTAATGATTAATAATTTCAAAACACAAAAATAAACATTCTGTAACATACCCGACATATCGGAACAAGGATCTGTCCACTATACAGATCGGAACATCCGGGTTAAGTGTACTGTACGCTCCCACACAGTGATTATTATCAGTTTTATAAATTTTGATTGTAGTAGATTATCCACAACACTGTCATATATGCCACTATGTACATATTTTGTATCCTCATGGGCATTTGTGCCTAATGGAAATTTAAATAAAATCTTCTTCTTCTTCATGTAGGTCAGAGCTATCTATAGAGTCTGGTCAGGACTCATGTGCTGGGTTTTACAAGCACCGAATACCCAGATCAGAATGTGGCGCGGTATGGCTCAGCCGGCTGCGCAGGGACTACACTGTTTGCTTAAATACTGGCAATCAGACGGCCTACGTCATGAAAGGATACAAAAGAAAATATCTTAATATAGCCCGCGCTCTTCGGAACATTCCATTCATAAAACTGTTACACGTATGTATGCCAAGTACATGTAATCTAATTTCTTTCGAACAAAACATAAACCATATGAGCCCCGCCAAGCGAATTTGTGTCTTCGAGCATTCCGCCATGACAATTTTTAACTGCGCATGCCCAGCCATCAGAGGGACCAGGGATATGGCTTTCTGTCTGAAGGTTCCTCTTGATTCACTGCTTGTATGAGCGAGCAGCGAAGGTTCTTGCGAGTTTGCGCAGGCTCGCCTGAACCTTCGCTGTTCGCATAGGCGATAAGTACCAAAATCGCTTGACGGGGCCCATATAACGTTACTTTTATTAGGTCTGCTAAGACCTTTTTAAAGGTGGTATCGTGAGAGCATAGACCCAGATCGGATAGACAGTACATTGCGTCTAATCAGGGTCGACATTATTCGCCAACCATACGGCAACATTTTAAAACATGATTCAGGGCCTTACGCAGACCCTGAAAAATTGGGGAGGGGTGCGAACTTAGGGAATTTTGCAAAGGGTGAAATACTGCATGAATTTGAGATCATATTAAAAAAAAGAGGGGCTGGGTGCCTTTGCACCCCTCCCAACTCTTTGTACGGGTAGATAAGAATGAAATGCTTTGTGCAAACAATGCGCTGAAATCACTTTTATTCAGTAGCTGTGAGATAGAGGAGAAACTATGACAGTGTAGATCCTGATCATCAGAAGCCATCGATGGGTCTACACTGTTTGCAAAGGAGCAGTAGGATAAAATGTTATATATGTAATAACTTTTCCAGCACACATTGTCTTGCATATTATCTATGAAGTATTGTAAATTCAGAAAGATGAACCTGTTGTGCTGAATGAATATACATGTATACAGAACAGAAGGGAAATAAATAAACACATTAACAAATGATAAGTAAATGTATATGATATGAGGTTTAACGTCCCCGTCAGTACTGTATAGGTCACACAGTCATTTTGGAGACGTTGCTTCCAATTTTGTGGGACTTTTTACCTGACATTGAGATGAAATGACATCTCAAGTCCTGTCGCCCATTGAAACCAAAAGGGTTTATAAGCATGGACGGTCCGACTCACACCGCTTTGCCTGGGAAGGCTTAGCTTACTTAACTGACTTCAACACTCGTAATAAATTATTAACCGTAACGGCTAAACTTCTTAATCAGGGTTATCGGTACCATAAACTACGCAAAGCCTTTTCAAAATTTTATAGACGCCATTCTGATTTAATTTCAAAATTCAATATTGGACTTAAATCTCTTCTGCAACAAGGTCTATCGGAACCCGAATTTTATGGTGACTTAGTATATAAATTCAGAAAAATATATAACCGCAATGACTTCAACACCCAATTTCGTAAAATCATTCTTCGATATAAAAAGATTGGGTACAACATGGATATTATACGACAGACTGCATGCATGGTATTTAACCCAATCACGGTTGGCAACTTTGTTCACTCTTTAATTGCACGCCGGTGGGTCAGGCCTCAGATTATATGACGGTTCCAACGTAAAGGCTTATTGAGAATTAGAGAGATCTAAATCAAGGTAATGTTGGTTGGTGCCTGATACTCTGTCTCTGGTCGGGCCCATCGGAGTGTAACTGTTGGTTTTCTTTTGCTCCAGCATTTCAGTGGTTTCTTGCTGTCGAGTCCTCACCGCTGTCTCACCCCTGTGGTTCTTTGATTATTTGTGTTCACGGAGATGTTGCACTGACGAGTTAGGAGGCCTTCATGCGGACTGAACAAATTATTTGTCTAAATCGCGACGGAAGTAAGGGCGAGGATTGTGGCCACGTAAAATCGATTTAAGCCCCCCCCCCCCCCACCCCCCCCCCCCCCCACCCCCCAGTGGAAATCTTTCCACTGACCGTTCCAAGGCGGTTCTTATGTGGCGACTTATTTATGTTGTTGTTTGTTACTTACTGTGTGTATCACTTGTGTCTTTTTATTTTGGATGGCCATATGGCCATTTTGTGGGAAAGTAACTGTCCTTATGGCCTTCCTTTGTTTAGGTTTCCATTATGGTCTGGTCACTTAATGTTTGTGTTTCTTTCCCTTTGGTGTCTTTGATGGGTGGAGTAAGTTAATTGTATCGATTCCTGATCTTTGTTCTACTTCTACTTTTTAGATCCTCTAAGCGGTTTACCAGTACTCGTGTGCGATCGGTTTCAGCTCTACGTGAAAGCACAATGCAGCCCATCTATTTCTCCAAGCCCGAGTGGGCGGGGGCCGGATAAAAAAAAATAATTTAGAAAACCTTGAAGGAAAATGCTACCAGTGCAACAACAAGAACGTCATTTTTTTGTTTTCAGACAAAAATTGTACTTAATACGTTTCTAATGAAGTGTTTTAACGAATATCCACAATCCACGTTATAAAGCAGTGTTCCTGTTGCTTGTTATTGTCCGCGTGACTATCGCTGACCATGTACAAAACCCAGGTACTGTTTATTTACAGCTCCCTGTGCCATCAGAGCGCTGTGTAAAAGATAAAATCTGGACTGGGCTCGCGTACGAGGTATTGACTTATCAATCGACACAAAGAAACTCTGGACTAGGCTCGTGTACGACGTATTCTCTTATCAATCGACCCAAAGATACTAAGTTCAGAAGCTTCCCGCCTGCTATTTACTGTCACTGACCCATAACGCTTTCCCACTTGGGGACTTTGTGAATTTTGACGATTTTCCGAGTGTTGCCTACGACAGCAGCTTCATATAACCATTTTTTCATAATGAATGGTCTGTTTTACATCAAGCTCGGTAGGATTGTTCACTTGGCAGTAGCCTTTCAAATGGAACCTTTTTTAGGCTAAATAATTGCTGCCATGGTAATGAGGGGGCATCTCAAAGTTGTCAAAAAGTGTGATTTCACATGTAATTTTGACCAAATCTTAATCTTCACACTGCTGACAAGGTAACAATTAAGGGGTTTGGCGCTGGCCATTTTCACTGTCAGCAGCATGTTTTGTCAGTGTCAATTTTAGAGGCATTTTTGACCCCAGACGCACTCAGATTTCATTTCAGCGGCCGGCTGGGCCATACCCCCATTTTTTCGGCGGTGAGGGGGACTACCCCACCCCCCCCCCCCTTCAAACCCCATAGGTATATTTTTAGTGGGGAGCACGCGCGAAAAACAGACCATTTAGTTGTCAAAAAATGGTCTGTTTTTTCGCGCGTGCTCCCCACTAAAAATATACCTCATGGGGTTCTGCAAGGGGGGCGGGGCGGGGGGGGGGGGGGGGGGGGGTCAGACACGTATAAACACGTATCTGAGTGGGAAAGGGTTAACAAAATCCAGGTACTGATTGTTTATAGCATCGATAGTCGCCCCCTAAGACGTCAGAGCGCAGTGTCAAAAGCAAATTCTGGACTAAGCTCGTGCACGTGGGCTTTGGCAAATAGTGTATACCTAATCAGACGCTACATGACGCGGTGTCTGATTAGGTCTACTCTGCTTGCTTAAAATACTGGAATTTATGAGTTCAATTCTCAGTTCAGGACTATTTTCCCAACTTACCCTCAGAGACAATCGACCCACCAGTAGTCTCAGTGCTTTGATTGACATTGTCATTACCGTAGCCCCTTCAGTTGTGGCTCTTCCTGAAACTTGCATGCAAGTATCCCTGGGATAAAGCCTCGGATGAGATAAAAAAAAAAACTGGCGAGTCATAGTTATGTCCCTTTGGTTGCTAAAAATGACTATTTTCGACCTTGTCATCAGTATACGAACATCAGGTTTGATTGGATCTTCCTGAATTTTAAATGCATGTAAACTGGTAAACTGGTAAACTGCGAATAAAACCTTAAAAAAAAAAAAAAAAAAAAAAAACCTGTTGGTCAGCATGTTACTCGGGAGTTTGTATGATTGAATTGAGGCTAAACGTCCCCATCAACACTATTTAGGTCATTTTGGAGATGCCGCTTCCAATTTTGTTTGACTTTTACCCGACATTGAGATAAAATGACATCTCAGCCCTGCCGCCCAATGGAACCAAAAGGCGTATATGCATTTGACTGCCTGATTCACACCACTTTGACTGGGCAGGCTTAGTCCTTCTAAGTGGTTTACCAGTATACTCATGTGTGGTCAGTTTCAGCTCTGCGTGGAAGCACCATGCAGCCCAATCTATTTCTCCGAGCCCCGATGGGCGGGGTACTCATGGAGTAACGTCCCTTTTATTAATTTCAACCTTGTCATCAGTTTAACTCCAGTTTTGATCAGATCTTCCTGAAACTTACACATAAGTATGTTGGGGATAAAACTCAGATAAGTTCGAAAACTGGCGAGGTCAGCCTTTCAGTCATTTAAGAAATGAAATTTATTTTTCTGCAGTTCATGGAAGTATGAACGCAGTGGGTCGCGTGTAAACTTTGCTAGCGACCCACTGCCGTTCATACTTTCATGAAAAGCAGAAAAATTAAGTTTATTTTTTATATTTACATTATTTGCCCCTCATTAGTGGGCGAAAAAATGTTTGTAGGGCAAACTTTTAAAGCTGAAAAAAAAAAACATTTACACGCTGTTTTCTACAAAGAGCGGAGCAGCGTTGACGTCATCAACGCTCCGTAGAGAACAATGGTTTAGAATGACGTCACTTAACGTCATTGAATTCGATGCGTTCATGGAAGTATGAACGCAATTGTTTTCTTTAGGTTTACATTAGACTTTACACTGGAAATGTAAATATTTAAGAAATGAAATTTATTTTTCTGCAGTTCATGGAAGTATGAACGCAGTGAGTCGCGTGCAAAGTAAATGAACCCCGAAGGGGTTCATGTAAACTTTGCTAGCGACCCACTGTCGTTCATAATTTCATGAAAAGCAGAAAAATTAAGTTTATTTTTTATATTTACATTATTTGCCCCTCATCGCTGGGCGAAAAAATGCATGTATGGCAAACTGTTAAAGCTGAAAAACATTAACACGCTATTTTTCTACAAAGAGCCGAGCAGAGTTGACGTCATCAACGCCCGTATAGAACAATGGTTTAGAATGACGTCATTTAACGTCACTGAAAATCATGTGATTCGATGCGTTCATTGGCGTATGAACGCAATTGTTTTCTATAGGTTTACATTAGACTTTACACTGGAAATGTAAATATAGAGTTATGTCCCTTTGGTTGCTGAAAATAACTATTTTCAATCTTGTCATCAGCATATGAACATCGGTTTTGATTGGATCGTCATAAACTTACATATAAGTGGACTGAGATAAGATTTTTATAAAACCTCAGATAAGTGTCTAATAGTAACCCTTCTTGGCTCACTTTTGGCTGCCGTTCAAAATTCAAAATTACATGCATTATCACCCTTTAGCAAGCACCGTGTCCGTAGGCGTTTTCTCTACCATGACAGGGGTTGGGGTAGAGTCTAATGGAAGCCAAAACCCGATAATGCATGAGAAGCTTTTTTCTTCGGTCAGACAAAGGGCTGTGTACTGACACATTTTACAGCCGGAATTGGCAACGTGCCACCACATTCTAGAGCCCGACCATTGGTCTGCATCTGCATTCAAAATTCAAAAGCCGCCAGAGGACTGCTCAGTTTACAGGACAAACGCTTTACATTGGGTGCTATTTGTGCCTTCATGGCATCTTGAGCGGGGGATGTGAGGGGTGGGATTGACCTGCTTTCCACATCCTCCGCGAAAGAAGTCACCTCACTCCCAAACGGCTAGCTGATAACTGTCAAATTCACAGGAGTCAGCACATTGGCAGCCTAGGGAAAAGAGCAGTACCAACAACTAATCCCAGTTGGCGAACTGGGGGTAGTCCCTATGTGCTCTTGGCGCCCGGTTACCTTAAAAACAAAATCATTCATTCCTCAGATAAGTTCCAAAACTGGCGAGGTCAGCATATCACTCGTGGAGTTGCGTTCCTTTTATTAATAATAATAAATAAAACATATATTTTAAACCTTGTCATCAGCTTGACCCCGCCCATAGGGGCTTGAAGAAATATATGGGCTGCATGATGCTTCCACGCAGAGCTGAATCCGGCCCGCACACTAGTACTGGTAAACCGCTTAGAGGATCTAAGCCTGTCCAGGAACCGCGGTGCGAGGTGGACCGTCCATGCTAATAAACCCTATTGGTTTCATTGGGCGACAGGGCTTGAGATGTCATTTCATCTCAATGTCGGGTAAAAGTCCCACAAAATTGGAAGCAACGTCTCCAAAATGACCTTTACAGTGTTGACGGGGACGTTAAACCTCAAATCAAACAAAACATCAGCTTGAATCTTTAAGTTTCCAGAAACTTACATATAAGTAGGCTGGGGGAATAAAAGCTTGTGTGAGTTCAAAAACTGGCAAGGGCCGGCCTCGGTAGCTCAGTCGGATGCGTGTCTGACTGGTGAACAGGAGGACGCGGGTTCGATAACTGCTGGGGTCGGCAACATTCTTTCGTGGAGATTGATCATGAAATACTTTCTACGGTCATTCTCTCCCTTCCGCTGATTCAAGAAGGGCAGTTGTCAGTTTCTGGCGAAAGAATGTGCATTGTACTGGTTAACCGCTTACGTATACGCCTGCCCAGGGTAAAAATGGCTCAAAAATGACCTAAATAAGGTTGACTGGGCCGTTGAACTCCAATACAAACAAACAAACAAAGAAGCTAAACTGAGAAGGTTGGTCATACAGTCAAAGAGTTTGGGTTTTGTCCCCTTAGTCGCTGAAAATGACAATTAGCAATATGAACACCATTTCTGAAACTTACTTACACGTGGACTGGTAGAGTTCAAGAACTGTCTATGTCGACCTAATAATGATGGCTTTACTTATGTCCCCTTGATTGCTTAAAAATGCCTATTGAACCTTGTCATCAGCATAACTCCTGTCTGTCCGTCCGTCACGCTTCTCCGCCTTAACCACTGACAGGAATGCAACCAGCTATGGTATGTAGCTGCCTTACATGATGAGGGCGTGCGACAGCAGCGTTAAATTTGGTAGCGCGGCGGGGGGGGGGGCATGTCCGGCCTCCTCCACTTTAGAAAAACCTAATATCTGAGGAACTGTTCAGATTCCCACCCCTAAACCATATATATTCGTGTTCCTTATGATAAAATGCTTTCAGTGACACTAACCTGGATGCGGTTCTAACGAGTACCCACAATTTATGTGGTGGGGGGGGGGGCATGTCCGGCTTCCTCCACTTTAGAAAAACCTAATATCTGAGGAACTGTTCAGATCCCCACCCCTAAACCATATATATTCGTGTTCCTTATGATAAAATGCTTTCAGTGACACCAACCTGGATGTCCCTGGGGTACCCGGGGCCATGCCCCACCCCCTCCACTACATAAAAAGGACATGTATTTCAGAAAACATTCAGACCCCCACTCCTGAACCATATAGACTCTTGTTTACACCAATGTAGAGGTCCCCGGGGTGCGCCGGGACCATGCCCCACCCCTTCCACTTCATTGAAGGCCTAATCTGTCAAAAACCTTTCACATCCTCACCCCTAAGCCATATATATTCTTGTTTCTGATGATAAGACGCATTCAGTGATAGCAGCCTTGGGGTCCCCCCCCCCGGGTGCGCCGGGGCCATGCCCTACCCCATCCACTTCACAAAAGGCCAAATTTCTGAGAAACTGTTCAGATCCCCACCCCTAAACCATGAATGCCTCCATCCATCTGTCTGTCTGCCCATTCATCTATCGCGCTATCTTCTATTTAACCACTGGTCGGAATGCAAACAAAGTTGGTACATGGCTTCCTTACATGAGGGCGTGCAAGAACAGCGTTATTTTTGGCTCTGCCAGAAGGATGGGGATTTGCGATGGCCTGTCATCGGTTATAAAATTAAGATTATTGTAAAATCTAAACAACAGTCTAACAGAATATAGCAGTGAAATTATTCCAAGAAAGTCGCTATGTTTTTGGCAACCAAACATGGAATGTCGCTAGTTGTGAAATAAATTTATATTGCTGTCTATGGGGTCATTAAAATGGAGATGGAAGCAGTCGACCGTAGAGTTATGTCCCCTTGGTTGCTCAAAATGCCTATTTTTGACCTTGCCATCAGCATAATTCCTTGTGTTTTTAATTCGATGTTCCTGAAACTTACGAATAAGTAGGCTGGGGATATTAGGTGGGATAAGTTTGACAACTCACAAAGTCGGCCAATTAGTGATTGAGTTAAAATCCCTTCGTTGTTGAAAATGGCTATTTTGGGTCGACTGAGTACAATCGGCCCAAAGTTACTAATGACGAAATCAATATTAGTGCTGTTGTCCACGTGACCATCACTGATTTGTGGGGGATCAAAGGAATGGTTATTTATAGAAAATATTTGCTCTATTATTTACCGTGGATGTAAGGTCATAGGATACGTGTTTGGTTTGGCAAACAATGTAGGCCCAGCAGATCACACCCTGCAGGACGCGGCCTCTGATCAGGGTCTACATTGATGCTGCATCTAAAAGGGGGTCCACACTATTTGACTGAATACTGGTGTTTTTTAGAGTTTCAAGATTGAAGTTAAGTGTCTGTCAGTCAGTGCGCGTGTTATCTAAAATAACTCTATTGACTGATTTGTTTTTTAAATTATCGAACACAGTAAAAACAATTCTATTCAGCAAAACCAGGGCCTAGGGGACCACTGAAAAAACTGTAGTCTAGCCGAAGAAAATAAATAAATAAATAAATAAATAAATAAATTCCTTGCTGACACCAAATTGACTAAATGTTGCATCAACGTTAAAACAACGATTTCAACGTTGTTTCAACTTTAATTTAACTTTGAATAATCGGGAAATGCTACCCGTGCAACATCAAAAACGTCTTTTTTTTTCAGACAAAAAATGTACTTGTATTGAGTAATTTTCTTATAATGAGACGGTTTAACACGTACCCAAAGTCTACGTTATAGAGCAGAGTTACTAACCGCCTGTCTATCTCTATCTATCTATCTCTGACCATATCAGAACCCAAGTACCGCTTATTATATCGGTGCAAGTATTCTCTCTGTGACATCAGAGCGCTGTGTAAAAAGTAAAATCTGGACTGGCCTCGTGAACTGAGGCATTGCCTAATAAATCGATCAAAAGAAGCTTCCCGCCTGCTTTTGTCCACGTGACTGTCGCTGACCATGTACAAAATCCCAGTACCCGTTATATATTTAAACCCCCAGCTTTATTATATAAAAGTGGGGTTCAAGGGGGTCGAAATTATATAGGTGTGTTTTCGTGATGGACGCCGTATAACGCGGCAGTCTACTGCTTGCTAAAACTACTAGAGTTTAAGGGTTAAACGAAACAACTTAGGTCTCAGTTCAAAGATTGTTTTCCCAGCTCACAGACAATTGACCCACCAGTACTCTCAGTGCTTTGATTTGACCTTGTTGTCAGCATAAGAACTTCAATTTTAATTGGATCTTCCTGAAAGTAGACTGGTGATAAAAGCTGGAATGAATTTGAAAACTTGGTAGGTCGACCTATTAACCCTTATCCTGCTGAACACGACAACCCAGGTCTTTGCAAACAGTGTAGAGCCAGATCAGATGGCAATATATAGCGAGTATATTTTCCCTTTCTTCTTATTTAACCAGCTTCCCTTTTATATACAGTCGAACTTCAATGGCTCGAACACCTTTGGGACCTTGAAAATCTGTTCGAGACAGGGGTAATTCGAGCCTCTGAAGGCTACTGCCAGGAGGTATACGATATACTTTTTGATATTTTTTCGATGTTCTATAATGAAATTGTATGCTGTGTGTACTCATTAGAATCGCCTCATCGAGGCGATTCTAATGAGTACACACAGCATACATTTGCAAGATAAAGGACGGAAATCTCCTAAATTTTCTCCCACTATTTCTTATGTAGAGGATTTCCCTAGGGTATCAAGAACGAGTTCGACCCAGCCATGGTAAACGAGCCATCGGTGTTTTCGATCGAAGTTCTACTGTATATCTCTCTGTTTCTCTACGCTCCTTAATCTTGGTCTGCCCTACACCAAGCCTGTATAGTAACTATGTATTTATTTGGAAATTCCCATAAGTGCATGCTAAATAAATGCTATTGCTTAATACTATATTTTGTTAATGCTATATTACCCAAAGCATTTTTATTTAGTTTTCTGCGCGTCTCTTTAATATTTTTTTTTTAATTTAGTTAAAAGCTAATTTTTAAATTTATTTTAAAAAAAAGCTTTTGAACAAGGAAAAGAGGAATAAAATGCAATGATTCCTAATGCCAAAATCGACTCATTTTCTGAGCTACTTGGTAAAGAACAAACAACAAAATTGGGAAACAATGTATCTAAACGACATACTTTGTCCGGCAATGATGGAACCCAAACAGACGTCACAAACAAAATTTATGTCAGTGTGAACGACTGAATATGATCGTTAATCATTTGGTCCGATTAACTCATCAACCGTGACGAAGTACTGCAGCTGCCAATCGAGAGAGCAGCACGTGCATTTTCGCATCGTTAACTTCACAATTGACCAATCGCTCCATCAGAATACAGCAATTAACAGTTTGACCGGTCTTGGTCTAAACAGTAATTTACTGATTGATTAAGTGAGTTTAATTCATTTAATTGCACTTAAAAGGTTTTTGACTGTTTGTGTGTCCGTCTGACATGGAGAAATAAAACAACGAATAACTCAAGAAGTGTCATATTTTTCAGATCAGTATAAAAAGAAAAAGTAACGGAACCTAGGTACAACATTGAAACAAGCTCTGAAAATTAACGGATATTGCAACAACCATTGAAAAAATTGAAAATGCAAGATTCGGTAAGTGAAATATTTAGTTTATTTTCTTCAGAACACACGACCATAAAAATGCTTTTTTCATTGATATATCTTTTGCAGACGATGAGCTTTTTTGGTATAAAAGTTAAGCTAGTCTAAGCACTCCATGCCCTAGATCCAAAAGTTGTTGTTTTTAACCTGATTTTAATCTCATCTGAACTATCATATCCTATCATCTTTCATCCCCTTCACTTTTATGTTTTTAGCCTTTCTTTTCTTTAACACTCTGCCTTTTTCTATTCGACATCGCACCTGCCTAGAATGTCCTCGCGGGCGTAAGACAGTATATGGAGATAGATAGTCTCTCTGGCTCAATTTTAACGAAAATCCTAAGTTTTGAGACTCTACCAAATAGAATTATTAAGATGGTGATAAACTTTTAATACAATAAAATTTCAAAAATATGATCAGACTTTTATTATCAGACTAGTAGCTAGTCTAAGGTTAACAAAGCAGATACTTTCTTAACATGGATTGCGCCCGGGGTGCTCGTTAGAACCGTCTTAGATGTACCTACAACCAATGTGCTAAAGGAATAATATATAAAACCATTTCTTTCAGTTTGGAACCGAAATTGAAAAATAAACAAAACAAGTAAACCACATTTTTCTCACACGAATGTGGGGCTGGCAAGTGTGTTGATTTCATGGACTTGTTAACATGATTAGAGTGGAAAGGTTCTGTTCTTACTGATAGGGTACGTCGACTGATTGACCTCCTTGCTGAGAGCACTTCAGAAGGCACGTTTTTACTCATCCCGTGGCCCCGCTCATCGGGGCTTGGAGAAAGAGATTGGACTGCATGATGCCTCAGTCCACGCAGAGCTGAAACCGACCGCACGACATGTGTACTGGTAAATCACTTAGAAGGTCTAAGCTTGCCCTTGTGTACTCATCAGCCTTGAAACGTTATCCGTTTATGTCCCTGGCCCCTGGCCCGTCGCTGTGATAAACGAACTCGTTAAGCTAATGCTGCTTTGAACAAGTGGCCTCTGCATCACGAAAAGAGGCCTATATAATTTTGACCCCCTTGAACCCAACTTTTATATAGTAAAACTGGGGTTTACAGGGGTAAACTCTATTTTTCTTATTTCTGCTCTAAAATATAAATTGTGGATACTCCTTAGAACCGCATCGATGATGCGGTTCTAACGAGTACCCACAATCTATATTTAAGAGCGAAATAAGAAAAAATGTCACAATTTTTCATCTTAAAAATTTTCATTTTTTTTCGGCGATAAAGGTTACAATGTATTTGCATGGGCATGTTTTCAAAATGGATTGTTACTTATTCACGTTTTAGCCCGAATCCCGGGTCAACGGATAATATAAGAAACTTAGTGAAACATCGCTTCCGGTATAGATGTTAGGAGATATGACCGGGCGACTTTGAAAGATTCCCAGCACTTTGCATGATTCCAAATGAATGCGAAAACACCGTTTTTCGATGTCATTGGTAAACAGTGTATCCCCTTTATCAGGATCATATATCTATTTAACGCTCTGCATGATGGGTATTTTTTATCAGCAGGCGATATTTGAAATTTCCAGAAAACAGGATTTGACATTCCATGCAAATTAGGAGACAATTTGCATGAGATGTCAATTCCTGTTTTCTGGGAATAATAATAAAATAAGAAAAATGTCAACAATTTGTCGCCAGAGACTGTAAAGGTTAATAAACATTTTGTAGGTAACACAGTCCTTTATGGACAGACAGCCGCTTCAAGAGCGTTCCCTTTTTGCTGACAACATAATCTCCAGAAAGACGTCAGTTGTCCAGCCCGTCAGGAAAGAGAACCAGACAGTGAAACCACTATTTATGTCACCGGTGTTACCGGGAACTGGTAGTATCACTCACAACGTCACTAGGCTGCTGGGGAACAAATTAGAAGAGAACCACGACCGACGGAGCCCACCGGAAAGTTTCACGTACGCTGGAGGATATGTTTGTTCAAACAGACAAGAAATCTTCACTACACCGAAAACAAACACATCTACATCTGACGGTAAGTCTGTTCAAATTCAAAATTAAATATAGGAAGAAATAAAGAAAAATATCCCGAAACGAGGACCATAAAACTATATCTTTATAGGTGAGGCATCCTTAAGACGCTCCCGCCCATCAGGGCTTAAAGAAATGGATGGGCTGCATGATGCCTCCACGCAGAGCTGAAACCGACCGCACGAGTACTGGTTTACCGCTTAGAGGAGGCAAAGCGGTGCGAGTCGGACCGTCCCTGCTTATAAACCCTATTGGTTTCATTGGGCGACAGGGCTTGAGAAGTCATTTCAACTCGATGTCGGATAAATGTCCCACAAAATTGTAAGCAACGTCTCCAAAATGACATATACAGTGTTGACGAGGACGTTAAACCTCAAATCGGCATCTGAAAATGTCTTTTTATGTCGTTTGCAGCATCTTCTTGCAAACGTTTTAAAAATAGTTTTGCATGCAGGCCAACAGTGTAGGCCCTGATCAAACTGCTCCAGATCTAGGTCCACACTGTTTGCAGGTATCCAGCAGATATAGGATTACTGAGTGACTGCACGTTAGAACCATAAATACATTTGCTTTGGACATACAGCTCAGACGCAGTTTGTTTAGAGGACCGAAGCAACAAAACGCCAAGGTCGGGTTACGCTGTACAGTCGAACTTTCTTCAGGACCATAGAAATTTGTTCATGACAGGGTGGTTTGAGCCACTGAGGTTAATCATAGAATTAGGTCAGAAGGCTTACTAAAGACCATTTTAAGATATCAGTTCAGTCTTCTAGAATATAAAGGTCGGTTGCGTGTAGGTAATGTTTACTCATTAGACTCGCCTCATCGAGGCAATTCTAATGAGTACATACAACATACATTTTCAAGACCAAAAACTCACTGAAAGGATGTTATCTGGACTTACAAGAACTATCTCTATGGCTGAACAAGAATTCGAATCAGCCATGGTAAACGGGTCATCGCAGCGCCCCCGCCCATCAGGGCTTGGAAAAAGTAAATTGGGGTGCATGGGGCTTCCGGGCAGAGATGATTTGTTTGTTTGATTTGAGGTTTAACGTCCCCGTCAACACTGTTAAGGTCATTTTGGAGACGTTGCTTCCAATTTTGTGGGACTTTTACCCGACAAGGAGATGAAATGACATCTCAAGCCCTGTCGCCCAATGAAACCAATAGGGTTTATAAGCATGGATGGTCCGACTCGTACGCACTGCTTTGCCTGGACAGGCTTAGATCCTCTAAGTGGTTTACTAGTACTCGTGTGTGGGTCGGATTCAGCTCTGCGTTTAAGCATCATGCAGCCCATATAATTCTTCAAGCCCCGATGGGCGGGGGGCGCCGGGCAGAGCTGAAAGCGACTGAACTTGAGTACTGGAAAATCGCTTTGGTCTAAGCCTGTCCAGAAAAAGGGGTGCGAGTCAGACCGCTCCTTAAACCATAGCGGTTTCTCTGAGCGGTAGGGCTTCAGATGTCATTTCATTTCAATGTCGGACGAAAGTTCCACAAAATCAAAAGCAATATCTCCAAAATGACCTAAATAGTGTTGACAGGCACGTAAAACCTCAACACAAACAAACGGGTCATCGACATCGATGTTCGAATCATAGACCCAGCAGATACATGACATAACTGTGACGTCATATCAAGGCCGGTGCAACGTTTTGGCGTTTATGCAACGTCACATCTACGTCGGTGCAACGTCGTGACTTTGCACCGACGTTGATGTGACGTTGCCCTAGCAACGTAAGCCTGCTGGGGAAGCATCGTTGTTTGATTATCAGTTGGATCAGATTGGTGAAATACAAGTAGGCCTACTCTTGAAAGGGCCGTAAAACCTAAACAAATAACTAAATAAACTAAGTTTTCACTTTTCAGTATGGTAAGTCCCACTTTTCTTCGTTGTTTCAGATGATCTAATTGACGTTGAAAATGAGAGTCAAGAGCTTCACATGACCTGCGACACAACAAACAGCATAGATTCCTCAATCTCGACACGGGGTTCCGCCTCACCACAATCCACTAATAGCAGACCGTCACCCACCTGTAGCACATCGTCGCCAGGCTCAGGATGGGAGTCAGTCCCGAGCCCGGAGCCAGAGGGGCCGCCAGTAAAGAAGAAAGCCAGAACGAACTACAGACCTGATCAGGTTAAAGCACTGGAGAGACAGTTTCATGAGAACCCCTACCCAGATGCCGATATGATGGAACAACTTAGCCAAGACCTGGGAATCCCTGAAAATAAACTCAAGGTACTTTGACATTGCCTTGTTTATAATCTCTCTCTCTCTCTCTCTCTCTCTCTCTCTCTCTCTCTCTCTCTCTCTCTCACACACACTCTCTCTCTCTTTCCACATACATACACACACAAGAAGCTAAGGCTGATTTCAAGTGGTGAGTGAGCATTCAGACCTGCAGACCCAGGCCCCGCGGTTTTAAAACTTTTTTCATGCTCATCTCAACTGTTTTGCTTATAAATATCAAAATAAAAATGAAAGAGGCAATTTTCCTGCTCAGTTCAGCTTAGAATGTTATTTATCCTGCTCATAAATATTAAATGTCAACGGTTGTTGGCATTTTAAATTTTATGAGCAAGACAAATTTCATGCTCAACACACTTAAAAATAATTGAGGCAATTTTTCTGCTTGGATCAACAATGAATATTCCGACGAATGAAATGGTTTGTAATGTCAGTGATTCTTTTGAAACAGAAGACGAAGAACATTTATTACTCAACTGTCAACTATACAACCATTAAGACGCGCCTTTAGTTTAAAAATGAAAAATGTGAAGAATCAAAAACTAACTTTAAAAACTATTCTTGAAAGCTGTCATCATCGCATATTAAAACTGTCCTCTAATTTCATTGGAAATTACTTAAAACTAAGGGAAAGCGTGATTTCCTAAAACACTCGCGGGCAGGTATCCTGACTACCTTGACTTCATATGTATTGCATCAAACTTGAATATTTTTTTCTCCTCAGATCTGGTTCCAGAACAAGAGAGCAAGATGGCGTAGGCGAATGAACGACAACATGAATAACCCTTACAGCCATATCATGCCTATGTCTCCTGTACTTCCACAAATGACGCCATACGGACTTATGCCGACCACTCCATTCATGACGTCATCACCATCACAAGGAATGCCCGGATCCGGACTCTTCAACTATCAAGGCCCGGTCAGTCCGAACAACAATCATCAGACCAACCCAAACTTCTCAAGAGTACATTCTACCAATCAGATGCAGAATCACAATCAGCTGACATCACATGGAATGCATTCTGCTGTTTCAACTACGTCTCATTCTCTGATGACGTCGCCAAACCAGTACCTTTCACATAACTACAGACATTTACAGTATCAACCTTATTTGTACCAAAATTTTGGAACTTATTCACCGAAGAATTAGTTATTACAATCATAAGTTCACTTGTTAAACTACATACGTAGTGCACTGTGGTAATAGTTAAACCAACTAGTAGGAAAATGACCTTAACCCTTAAGATACCAATCACAAAAAATGTCGACTGCTGGTTATTTAAAATACATTGTTGCAAACAGTATGGATCCAGATCAGACTGATCCTCTGGGGACAATTTGTTCAGGATCCACACTGTTTGCCTATATGCAAAGTTTAAAAAAGAACCAGCAGATGACATAAACAGACGACATTTTCAGATAAAGATTTTCCTGGCGTCTTAAGAATTAATATAGGTAAACAGTGAATGTGCAGTCCCAGATTATTAATAAGTTTCATGATCAATTCAACTAAACATGAACGTTCAATTGCCCATGATTTTAATGCTAGTTAACAATTTATGTCTTTTTCATGGCTCCTATGAACGGAATATCAAAGGACTATGTGTCCTGCTCATCAATATTAGATTGATAACAGTTCATTACGAAAACACACCTATTCATATACATGTATATTGAAAAATGTTAACCACCAAACACAAAAGAAAAAAATCAGATAAAAATTCTGATATTCAAAAATTCAAGACCTAGATTGTGAGTACTCGTTAGAACCGCCAGTACAAACACTATATTTTAGGCAGCAATAAGAAAATGAAAATGGGGCTTAATGGTAAAACTTATGTATGCGTGTTTTCGTGATGTGTTGTCACTTTAATATTGAAGGATATGACTATTTCCCACATTTGTGATTTGGGTACTAATAAGAATGGCCTCGGCGAGCTGCGCTGAGAATGAAAACAAGTTTTACAACCTCTGACAACCTCGACCATTTATGTCTGATGATCTGCGCTAGGAGCCGGCTACACTCTTTATCATTTTTTAAAAGCACGAATTTTAACTCTTAAGACGCCGAGAAAAAATACATCTGAAAATGTCGCCTGCTTATGTCGTCTGCTGATCTTTTTGGATCATTTTAAAAATACTGTTGCATAATGCCAAGCAGTGTTGTCCCAGATCAGACTGCAGCACACTGATCTGGTTCCACACTATTTGCACAAATGATTTTTGAAGTAACCGGCAGATGACAAAGCAGGTGACAATTGTCGTGATTGGCATTTTATGGGTTAAAACACTCCAATTCCCCCTTTTGTGAGTTGAGTACTCATAAGAATCGCTTCGGCGAGCGGGCTTGGCGAGGCCCCAGCAACACATGCATGACGATTCTAGAGATCACCTAAAACCTGTGAATTACGGCGATCATAAATCCGGTTATCCTTCTTTCTTAATGGCGATATTTCTGGACGAATTAGCCTATTCATCTTTATGTTGATACAGTCGTATTTATTATGTATAAAAATCCTGTTGATATGTAAATATTCTTATACATACATATTTATAAGTGATGAAGCATATTTCTGCTTTTGAAACAGCAAATAAATTGTTAATATACTTCAAATTGAGTTTTGATTTCTTTCACAACATGTATATAGAAGCCTCCGTGGTGCAGTGGTTACGCTACTTGCCTCAGTGTAAACCAGGGTTCGCAGGATCGATCGGACGAGTCTTTCGGTCTTTCGGATGAGTCTTTAAACCGAGGTCCCGTCTCCGTATGGCCTTAGCTGTTGGTGGGATGTAAAACTCAAACACTCACCCATAACATGTATATCCAGCAGGCACAAAACGCCGTATTAACGTTGATATAACAGCTTAAAATATGGGGTAAAATCAACAGTCAACATCTATGACGCTGACAGAACGTATTCACGACGGTTATCAGCAAGTATTTTAACAACAACTATTAGCTTTTACAAAAAGCTTCAGTCTACGCTTAGCACAGATTAATTTGCGTCATAAGGATTGGAATGTCATATGACAAAGTTGCTCATGTGTATTCTGTATAAGTGTGCCAGTAAATACTGACACTTGTATAATAGCCAAAGATTCCAAAAGTTGACACCAGTTTCATATATAAACAAAACTACCAATCTTTTACTATGATAACGACGAAAAATCAGTAGAACATATGCATCTGCCTTCTTTTAGTGAATACAAACAAAAAAGATGTACTGTACCATCGGAGGTAAGTCAAAATCATGTGAAACTAGAAAACAGAGGGTATGATAAACTTGCGGAAGAGTTCCGGTCAATCCCGGTTTTTAATCATTATAACAAATAACACTGCTGACCAATCAATAGAATATTGCATTCAGTCAGTAATGGCCTCTGGAGCAAAAGTAAACCTTACGTAGTCTACACCCACAGGCGTAGACAATAACACGGATGACATCCTAATAGAAAATGGCATTCAACTTGTCATGACCTTTTCCTAAATGCTTCCGGAGCAAAAGTCATCCTTAAGATTGTCTACGCCCGTGGATTTAGTGATACTACTAAATCGATTTTGTGACATCACAAAATCAGTCTTTTTGATATCACAAAATCGATTTGGATTTTGTGATTTCACAAAATAAGCCACAGTGACCTTGACCTTCAGCCCGAACCATGAATGTTGATCTTGTTTGAGACTACCATCATACCTAACATTTGTGTGTGAAGTAACATCAAAATCCATTGATAAATCTAGGTGCTAGCTAAAGCCATGAAAAAGTCTTTCTGAAAAAAAAAAAAAAAAAAAAAAACGGCCACAGTGACAGTGGAATTGACTTAAGCTCAGGACCCGGAACCGGAAAGTCAAACTTGCTTCATATATTATCATTTGTGTAAAGCTACATTAAAATCCATCAATAAGTGTAGGTGCTAGAGCGATGACAAAGTTCTTCTAGAAATAGCTACAGTGACCTTGACCTTGAGCCAAGGATCATGAAAGTCAAACTTGCTTGAGATATTGTCATACCCAACATTTGTGTAAAGTTACATAAACATCCTTTGATAAATGTAGGCGACAGAGTGAAGACAAAGTTTTTTCTAAAATAGCCACTGCACCCAGGACCCT
This sequence comes from Lucinisca nassula, assembly GCA_963580285.1. NCBI lineage: Eukaryota > Metazoa > Mollusca > Bivalvia > Lucinida > Lucinidae > Lucinisca > Lucinisca nassula. The sequence continues at coordinate 134,853,903 of OY757016.1, read as the reverse complement.
GAACTTGCTGGGTATTTCATATCCAACATTTGTGTGAAGTTACATTAAAATCCATCAATAAATGTAGGGGCTGCAGTGTAGAAAAAGCTTTTTCAGAAAATAGACTTTGATCCTAACACCCTAAAAGTCTGAGTGCTTGAGATATCATCATACTGAATATTTGTGTGAAGTTTATTAAAATCCATCAATAAGTGGCTGCACTAGATCCAGAACGAAAAATTTCTAAAAGTAGCTACAGTGACCTTGACATTGAGCCTAGCAAACTAATCAAAGTACTGAAAGTACTAATAGAAGGTGATGGTAGAAAACTGTTAGTTTTTACATTGGGCCATTTCATCTCATTACCTTTTTTTTTAATTTTTAAAACAGTCAACGGTTTTGTATGATTGTAGTAACGCGAGGAGCAGACAAATTGAATGTCAAAAACAAAATTGAGGATCGAACGCTACATGTTGTGAATCCCTTCTTGTGGCAATGAGAATAATTCTGGAGACAATTACATACATAGACTCTAGCAAACAAGATAATTTACTCAACACTCTATACGTGCTAGCGAATGGCTTTCTAACACCAATATTCCGGGACACTGGCTGGTTTTTATCTGAGGCTTCGATCACAAGTTTAAAAGTTTGCTGGTTGCTATGTTTTGTCAAGTATTTGAAAGACGTCCGTCGACCCAGTGAAACCTGGATTAAAGAACGCTCACCTAATCCTTATTGTACAGATGAAGTGGTAGGTAATAGAATGTGGAGTGGGTGGTTTGAGCCATTTTGGTTGAGAGTGACAAAAGGAACATTCCTGTGAAATTATTTCAAAATCAATCTACCTATTTAGTAGTACATCACGTGAACAAGTCCGTGAAATGAAGACTCCTCTAAACCCCACTTCATATAGAGCAAACTGGGGTTACGGGATGTGTGTGTGCGTGTGTGTGTGTGTGTGGGGGGGTATACATTATTTTTCACAGTTCTGCTCAAAGACATAGGTTGTGGGTACTCGTTAGAACCGCCACATTATGGCGGTTCTAACGAGCACCCACAACCTATGTTTTGATCATTGTTAAGAAAAATATTTCGGATTTTCAACAGAAAAGTAGCCATTTTGGAGATGTTAAAAATGCACTATTTCGCATGGATGTGTATTCGTAATGAGAAGTTTTATTGTTTCGTTTGGTGGCTTTTCTGTTCAGTGGAGCGAAACTATTTTGAGCAACTTTGTCAGAGGGTCACCCATGGAACATTCCTTCCAAAATTATTTGCTTTCTGCATGAGGATGAAGTCTTTTCATAGTTCCCTTCTAGAGAGCTGACTTATATGTTACTTTCTGGACATTTTCCGGACATTGAGGGTCATGTCCTAGTGCATGGAGATGAATTTGCTCAGCATCACATGAACAAGTCCGTAAAATGACCCCCCTTTATAGGGAGAAAACTGGGGTTTACGAGGGTATACACTGTTTTTCTTATTTCTGCTCCAAGACATAGGTTGTGGGTACTCGTTAGAACCGCCTTACTAAGGCGGTTCTAACGAGTACCCTCAACCTATGTTTTGAAGATTTATATAAAAAATATCAAGGCTTTTCATCAGAAAACTAGCCGTTTTGGAGATGTGAAAAATGCTCTATGTCACACGGGTGACTTATCGTAATGGTCTAACTTACAATGTCTCGCTGTGACAATTGGCGGGGGTGGGGGCGTGGGGGCAAGAATTGTCATAAAATGACAGTCATTGGTTCCCTTTGACAATACAGAGCTAACTTGTATGTCACTATCTGGACATATTGTGAACATTGAGAGTCAGGTCCTAGTGCAACAGAGGGAAGTGAAGAATTAGTTTTACTAAAACTGTCACATGGTGTCAAAGGGAGGATGGTTATGTGTCAGTGGTTCCCTTTGACAATACAGAGATGACTTGTATGTCACTGTCTAGGCACCTTGTGGACATTGAGGGTCAGGTCTTAGTGCAGCAGGAGATGAACCGGCTCAGCCTTAACCCTATATAAAACCAGTGGGCTTCAGGCAGGTCCAGTTTAGACCCGCTGGGGTTATGATGACAATCTTGGTAGAGGGCAACTAGAGGAAGTTTCGTTCCAAATATCAAAGACTTGGACCTTCTGGTTTCAGACGAGAAGGCATTTAAAGGTTTTCAGTACGTAAGTCTATGTGAAACCAATGGGCCCTGAGGCGGGTCCATTTTTGACTCCAGAGCTTTCATTTGAATAATCTTGGTAGAGGTCATCCGCATGAAACTTCTAGCAAAATATCAAAGACCTGGGCCTTGGGTTTTTTAGAAGAACATTTTAAAGGTTTTCCATTTATGGCTATGTAATACCGCTGGGGCCTGAGTCGGGGCAACCTTTGGTCCCAGGGCTACAATTTACACAGCATAGTAGAGGAAAACCAGATGAAGCATCATACCAAATATCAAAGACCTGGGCCTTCTGGTTTCAGGTAAAAAGGAGTGGGGGGGGGGGGGGGGGGTGGCAATTTTGGCACAAGGACTATAATTTGAAAATCTTGATATAGTTTCACACGACGAAGCTACATATCAAATATCTGAGATCTGAGGCTTATAGTTTCAGACAAGAAGATTTTTGAAGATTTTCCCGCGAGATGTCTATGTAAAACCAGTGGGCTACAGGGCGGGGGCATTTTTGGTCACAGGGCTATAATTCTAACGATCTTGATAGAGGTCCACTAGACGCAGCTTCATATTAAATATCAAACACATCAACCTCCTGGTTTCTGACAAGACGATTTTCCAAGGGTTTCCCTATATAAGTCAGTGTAAAACCAAAGGGCCCCGGGGCGGGGGCATTTTTGGCCCCAGGGTTATAATGTGAAGTCGGAAAGTCCATTGGTCTCACTCATAGTGTGGCAAGGCTTTAAATGCCATTTCATCACAATGTTAGGTAAGAGTCCAACGAAATTCGAAGCACGTCTATACAGTTTTGTTTATTTGTTTGATTTGAGTATTAACGCCCCGTCAACACTTTATATGTCATTTTGGAGACGTCGCTTCCAATTTTGTCGGACTTTTACCCGACATTGAGATGAAATGGCAACTCAGCCTCTGCCGCACAATGCAACCAATAGAGTTTATATGCATGGATGGTCCAACTCGCACCACTTTTCCTGGGCAGCCTTAGAATCGGAACATTTAAGCTGTCTACCAGTACTCATGTTAGGTCGAAATCAGCTCTGCGTGGAAGCATCATGCAGCCCGATCTGTTTCCTCAAGCCCCGGTGGGCGGGGCCGTTATACAGTCTTGACGGTGACGTTAAACGTCAAATCAAGCAAATCAAATACACCTCAGTAAAAAAGGGAAATATTCAGATACAGAAGAAGATACGGAACCCGGGAAGGGACATGATTTTTTATTTTTTATAAGTTGTGCGCACAAGATAATATCTTGTCCGGACAAGATAATATCTTGTTCGGACAACATATTATCTTGTGCGCACAAGATATTATCTTGTGCGGACAAGATATGATCTTGTTCGCACAACATATTTTCTTGTGCGCACAAATTATTATCTTGTTCGCACAACATATTATCTTGTTTGCACAACATAGATCTTGGGAAGTTGTGCGGACAAGATATTATCTTATGCGGACAAGATATTATCTTGTGTGGACAAGATAATATCTTGTGCGCACAAGATCTATGTTGTGCAGACAAGATATTATCTTGTGCGGACAAGATAATATCTTGTTCGCACAACTTAATATCTTGTCCGCACAAGATAATATCTTGTCCGCACAAGATAATATCTTGTCCGCACAAGATAATATCTTCTCCGCACAACTTATAAAATAAAAATAAATCATGTCCCTTCCCGGGTTTCGTACTTCCCGGGTTCCGTAAGAAGAGGAAACAAAATCTGATATTTTCTGACCTCGGCTCAAAAAAAAAAAAAAAAAAACAAGCACCCACCGCCCGGAATAAAATATGTATTATCCCGTACTATAAACGTTAAGATTAAGGAGTTTAATTTATAAAGAGATATTTTTCTGATAGTTCACAGAAATATACCCATGCAACAGTGAATCGGCCCCCTCCCATCGGGGCTTGAAGAAATATATGGGCTGCACGATGCTTCCTCACAGAGCTGAATCCGACCCGCACACGAGTACTTGTAAACCGCTTAGAGGATCTAAGCCTGCCCAGGCAAAGCAATGTGCACGAGTCGGACCGTCCATGCTTATAAACCCTATTGGTTTCATTGGGCGAAAGGCCTGGAGATGTCATTCCATCTCTATGTCCGCAAAAGATAATATCTTGTCCGCACAAGATAATATCTTGTCCGCTGTCCGCACAACTTATAAAATAAAAATAAATCATGTCCCTTCCCGGGTTTCGTACTTCCCTGGTTCCGTAAGAAGAGGAAACAAAATCTGATATTTTCTGACCTCGGCTCAAAAAAAAAAAAAAAAAAAAAACAAGCACCCACCGCCCGGAATAAAATATGTATTATCCCGTACTATAAACGTTAAGATTCAGGAGTATAAGTTATAAAGAGATATTTTTCTGATAGTTCACAGAAATATACCCATGCAACAGTGAATCGGCCCCCTCCCATCGGGGCTTGAAGAAATATATGGGCTGCACGATACTTCCTCACAGAGCTGAATCCGACCCGCACACGAGTACTTGTAAACCGCTTAGAGGATCTAAGTCTGCCCAGGCAAAGCAGTGTGCACGAGTCGGACCGTCCATGCTTATAAACCCTATTGGTTTCATTGGGCGAAAGGCCTTGAGATGTCATTCCATCACTATGTCGGGTAAAAGTCCCACAAAATTGGAAGCAACGTCTCCAAAATTACCTTTGCAGTGTTGACGGGGACGTTAAACCTCAAATCAAACAAATGCAACAGTGAAGTTAACTTCGCTCTATCCGCCCCCGCCCATTGGGACTTGAAGAAATATATGGGCTGCATGATGCTTCCACGCAGAGCTGAATCCGGCCCGCACACTGGTATTGGTAAACCACTTAGCTCGGATCTATGCCTGTCCAGGAACGGCGGTGCGAGGCAGACCATCCATGCTAATAAACCCTATTGGTTTCATTGGGCGAGAGGGCTTGAGATGTCATTTCATCTCAATGTCGGGTAAAAACCCTACAAAATTGGAAGCAACGTCTCCAAAATGACCTTTACAGTGTTGACGGGGACGTTAAACCTCAAATCAAACAAACAAACAAACAAAACTTCGCTCTATCTGTAGTATAGCAAGTCGTAGTATTCCATTCATACTGTCAACTTATTCATTGAATTATTATTAATCCGCGATCTAGATTTTGAGCGAGTTCAGTTGACGTACTAGAGTTAACAAGAGTTGACTTGCTCCAAAACGCGCCATGTAGGAATATTACGACTGCGAGAGTTAGCTTGGTATGAGAGGTGGAAGCCTTGCCTGGTAACAACGAATACGGTGGAAGGTGGAAAATTAAGTTAAATCATAGGGGCTATGGTTAAATGTAATCCGAAAATCGATTTTTTCCAACTCTTTGAAATTTTGGGCACGTGTTGGAAAAATCACGTCCAACTTGAAAACATTTTTATACCTTTGATTTACTCGAGGGCAAACGATGACATTTTCTTGACGTTAGTAGAGTTCTGAATCTGAATCGTTACTGGTGACGCATCAAATGACATTTGATGCTTCCTGTCGCTTCTAATTGTGGGAGTGTGTGGGGGGGGGGGGGGGGGGGGGGGGGGGGGATAAAGGTCATTGTACAACTTTGTACAAGAGTAAGCCTACTGTCTCCCCTACTTTTCTTTAGGTAACTTTAGTTGGTCAATTGAACTCGCTCAAAGCAAACTAGGTCATGACAAAGCTGCGAATCGGGACCAATTTGAATCATAGGGTTAATTTTATGGCATTTTACTCTGAAGTTAGTTGTTTGGTGTAAATGGCTTCCTCGGTTTGACAATCAGCAAATCATTTTCACTTATCAAATGATACATGCGCGTCTATTGATAAATACAGTAGAACTTCGATAGCTCGAACACCGATGGCTCGTTTACCATGGATGTGTTGAACCCATTCTTGAGCCCGTAGCGAAATCCTCTACATAAGAAATAGTGGGGGATAATTAAGGAGATTTTACTCTTTTATCTTGCAAATGTATACTGTGTGTACTCATTAGAATCGCCTCGATGAGGCGATTCTAATGAGTACACACAGCATACATTTTCATTATAGAACACCGAAAAGATGTCTAAAAGTATCTCGTTATGCCTCCTGACAGTAACCTCAGTGGCTCGAACTACCCCTGTCTCGAACAGATTTTCGTGGTCCCAGAGGTGTTCGAGTCATTAAAGTTTGACTGTATATGGAGACTAATTTTTCTTGAAGCATAGGAGTTATTCGTCATCGAGGGGGGCTCCAGTGTCGATTGACATAAGAAGGTGAGACATGAAAGGTCATCACCTTCTAATAAGTTTATATTCATTTCTTAATTAACCTACGATTATCCCCCTGCCGTCGTGTTTTTGTTCTTGCTAGACAGAACTCCCAACTCCCAAAGCAAGCTTGATTGAACTCAAGTTAACTCTAGTAGTGCGGCACGAGCCATAACCCGCGTGATTTGGTGTAACTATAGTTAACTCTAGAAAGTCAACCGAACTCGCTCTTAATAACTAGGCCAGGTCAGCTGCGAAACGAGACCAATTTCAAATCTAGATCAATTTCATGTCATTTAACTCCGAAGTTCATTATTTGTGTATTTTGCATCCACAGTTTTTTTTCAATCGGCATATTATTTTCACATATCAAATGATACAGGCACATCTCTTCACTGATTTATGAGGACCTATTTTTCTGGAAACAAAGGAGTGATGCGGTATCAAGGGAATTCTCTGAGTGTTGCCATAAGAAGGTGAGACCTGAAAGGTCATCACCTTCTAAAAATCAGTCTTGCTCGAGATATTATCATGCACAACGGTTGTGTAATCCATCAATAAATCATTGCGGTCGAGTGATAACAAAGCTTTTCTAAAAATAGCCACAGTGACCTTGGATCCAGGACCCTGAAGGTCGAACTTGCTCGATAAATTATCTTACCAGACATTTATGTGAAGTTACATAAACCCATCAGACACTGGAGCCATAACGAAGTTTTTCTGAAAACAGCAGCAGTGACCTTGACCGTGAGCCAAGCACACTGATATGGGGCGCCGTTTTACTATTTAATCCGTATTTATAGATATCCATATATCAGCCGAATAATGGATATCCATAATTCGAATTATGAATGTCCATAAATCGAATTATGGATATCCAAAAATCATCGCCAAAGCTTTTGGTTTAATGATTTCTCCCTAAGACACGTGATTGTTTATTGTAAAAATCTTCAAAATATTCAAGGTCTTCATCATCGCTGGAAGATGATGGCCAGTCAAAGGGTCCTCTCTGCCGCGCAGCCTTTTCAGCCCGTAAGGCTTCCAAAGCAACGGACGCCGTGCGCTGAGCGCCTACCATGTGTGTAGTTAAATATCGGAACCAGCCGTAAGGTCTGGAAATTCCGACCAACGCATCCGGTCCCTCAGGAATCACCTCTATGAGGACTGCACATCTAAGTACACTGAAAGGCGGACTTAAGATTATAATCATCCAAACATGCTTTCTTGAGAAAAATGCACATGGTCGTTATATAAAGTATTAACATATATCCATATAATACTCTACTTGTGGCCCCCGCCCATCGGGGCTTGAAGAAATAGATGGGTTGCATGATGCTTCCATGCAGAGCTGAAAACGAACCGCACACGAGTACTGGTAAACCGCTTAGATGATCTAAGCCTGACCAGGAAAAGCGGTGCGTGTCGGACCGTCCATGCTTATGAACCCTATTGGTTTCATTGGGCGGCGGGGTTTGAGATGTCATTTCATCTCAATGTCTGGTAAAACTCCCACACAATTGGAAGCAACGTCTCCAAAATGACCTTTAAAGTGTTGACGGGGACGTTAAACCTCAAATCAAACAAACAAAACAAATACTCTACTTGAGATTTATGGACTACCAGCAGATTCAGATATATCTCCTGGCCCCGCCCATTGGGGCTTGGAGAAATAGATTTGGCTGCACGTGCTGAGAGTACTGGTAAACCGTTTAGAAGGCCTAAGCCTGTCAAAACAAAGTCATGCGAGTCAATGGACGACAGGGATTGAGATATTTTTGTTTGTATTTGAGTTTAATGGCCCAGTCAACACTTATTTAGGTCATTTTTGAGCCGGTCAGTTTACCTATCCACACTTTCCCTGGACAGGCTTATACATAAGCAGTTAACCAGTACAGTGCACATTCTTTCGCCAGAAACTGACAACTGCCCTACTTGAATCAGCGGAAGGGAGAGAATGACCGTAGAAAAGATTTCACGATCAATCTCTACTAGTCTGATAATTAAATATGTTCTTTAAAAGGGTTATCCTTTGGAAGCAAGGAATACACCCTAAACTGGAAAATATGAAGTGAACATGTTTCTGGTCAATTTTAGTATTCTTTATTATATTAAAAATTTATCACCTTGTTGGTAACGGCAAGTCTCCTCCAAACTTAAGTAATCTCAAAATTAAGCCAGAGTGACTAGACAAGCTAAACGTTTATACACTATTCACTTTAAAGCAAAATATGGTTTTAATTCCATATTATCCATTTTAACACCTAGTGGCTAGGCTATAGGTGTCAAGTGGGTATTCATTTCACGGACTTCTGAAAGTGATTTGTAAATTTTTTTGATGACTCCAAAACAAAACTGCCCTCCGTAGAAAAGATTTCATGATCAATCTCCACGAAAGAATGTTGCCGACCCAGGCAGGTATCGTATCCGCGCCCCCTGATCACCAGTCTGACGCGCATCCGACTGGGCTACCGAGGCCGGCGGGATTGAGATGTCATTTCATCTCAAAGAAGGCTTAATGGAGTTAATGCCCAACATAATTGGAAGCAACGTCTCCAAAAATGACCTAAATAGTATTGAAGGGGACGTTAAACCTCAAATCAAACAAAACATATCTCCCCCCACACCATAGGCCACAGTTAAACCTACCCTACATTACCTCCACCTCCATCTACACACCTAAACCGGAAATCTGACGGGAATAGTCGAGTTTTTTTTTTGTTGTTTTTTGTTGTTACTTTTGCAAAGGGAGCAGTCACTATTCATTAGGTTTATTTGCAGAGGAGAATTATGGATATCCATAATTCGATTTACGGATATCCATTAATCAGCCGAATAATGGATATCCATAATTCGAATCAAGGAAATCCATAATTCGATTTATGGATATCCATAATTCTCCTCTGCAAATAAACCTAATGAATAGTGACTGCTCCCTTTGCAAAAGTAACAACAAAAAACAACAAAATTTCGATCAAAATTAATGATATCCATAAATCGATTTATGGTTATCAATAATTCGATTTATTGATATCCATAATTTGATTTATAATGGTTATCCATAATTCGATTTATGGATATCAATAAATCGAATAATGGATATCCATTATTCGATTTATGGATATCATTAATTCAGTTCGATTTATGGATATCCATAATTCGAATTATGGATAGCCATAATATGGATATCTATAAATAATTATGGATATTCATAAATACGGATTATATAGTAAAACGGCGCGCCATAGGGTAGCGGTGGAAGGCAACTCTTTCAAAAAAAAAAAAAATATGTCTCCTGTGGAAAGAATATGTTCCAGAGAAGCAATTTTCCTGGAGTAGTTATCCTTTTTGTGGAGGGACTGAGTTGATAGTGAAGCAAACAGGAAGTCCCAAAAGTTACCTCCCCGGTCAAAGGCAGGAAATTTGCACTTGATTAAACTTTTTGCGACCTGGTGGGACTATTATGTTACAATCCCCGGTGTCCGTCCGTTCGCTGCGTATTTATTCACGGGTTTTCTTCAAATTTTCATTCACGTTTACATCAGGAATATGTCTCTTTGGATCGGATCGTTATTGGACGAAAGTCCTCCAATTTTTGACAGTTTCAGCTATAAAAAATATGTGGATAAAACTTCAGAGGTACGTGGAACGGTAAAGGTTATTTTTTGTGGTCAACACCCCTTCGCTGGCCATACTGGTTCAAGAGTTATCTGCCCATTATATTGCTGAAATGTTATATGGTCCGTAGTACCTAAAAATATCGAATATCTGAATGAACATTCAAGATTCAAGATTTAATACTCCTGGTCCATTTCAGGCACAGTGGCAAGTTTCAAGCTTTTGAGAGGAAAGATATGCTATCCTATAATAATATAGACAAGGGCATCTTCGGGAAAATATGACCAGTCGTGAATGAAGTTGTGTAGCGATGGCAGTTTATAACACACAAGTCAAAATTCTTGTCACACATGTAGATAACACATTTATGTATACAATAGTACCTGCTATGTCTAATCTAGTCTTCACGGTATGGAGCAACACCACACATAATCTCCAGAATTGCTAAAAAATGATAGCGTGTAGCTAAGCCTGTCTGCTATTTTCCCAAGAGATTCCAAAGTTTTCCAGGGCACAACACAAAGAACATGTATATCCATGTCAAGTATTTTCACCAATACCAATCACCTGTGTTCATAATTTCAATAAAAACTTGTAAATACTACTCCAAAACTTGAAAACAATAACAATTATGACATCTCCTGGCTCTGGCAGCCATTTTTTTATTTACAGAACAGGAGCAAATAAATCATGATGTCATCATGATGTCGTAGCATTAGGTTATTTTTTCATTGGCCAATTTCAATTGTTGAAATTTTTAACCAATGAAATCGCTCCTTTCTACTGGCTCCAAAAAAATGGCTGCCAGAGCCAGATGTCAAAATTGTTATTGTTTTCAAGATTTGGAGTAGTATTTACAAGTTTTTATTGAAATTATGGACACAAGTGATTGGTATTGGTGAAAATTCTGGACATGGATATAAATTTCCTTTGTGTTGTGCCCTGGAAAACTTTGGAATCTCTTGGGAAGAGGGCAGACAGGCTTAGCTACACGCTGTCATTTTTTAGCAATTCTGGAGATTATGTGTGGCGTTGCTCCATACCGTGAAGACTAGATTAGACATAGAAGATACTATAGTATACATAAATGTGTTAGCTACATGTGTGACAAGAATTTCGACTTGTGTGTTACAAACTGCCAGAGCTACACAACTTCATTCACGACTGGTCATATTTTCCTGAAGGTGCCCTTGTCTATATTATTATAGGATAGTATATATTTCCTCTCAAAAAGCTTGAAACTGGCCCCTGTGATTTCAGGCATCAGAGTTGACTAGAAAATCAATACAGTTAACATAGTAGAACAATCAGAAAAAATCGAAAAACACATATACAGTGAAAATCCTCAATCAACCCCTATCCCGCCGTTCATGACAACCCCTAACTTCGCAAACAGTGCAGATCCAGATTAGATGGCTTCTGAAGAAGCCACCTGATTCGGATCTACACTGTTTGACACCCAGTTAATTAATTTCTAGGAATACATTTAATTAAGTAGCTTGATTGGACTCAAAATCAGAAATGGGTGTGGTACAATTCATATTCAGCAGGACAAGGTTTAAGACGATGTTAGAATTAAGACATACAATGCTTTTAAAAGCATTTTAGAAAGTATCAGAACATTTTCTGTATGTTTTCTACATCCAGTATGCTCTTGTGGGAGACAACCTTTGTGACTGTCCAAAAATGGTCTTAAGACCACTGTTGAACAGCCCCAAAGGTGGTCTTAATATAGGAATGCCACACCGCGCAGTGAAACAATCATAGAATGAATCATGTTATTCACATACACTTCAGCCTCCAATTAACACAATTTGTTCTAAAATGGTATACAACAGGGTCCATACTGTACATGACTTTGTAAGGGTCCTCAAAGATGTAAATAGATTATATGGAAACATGAACTTGTTCATATCTCCATAGAAGGCACAAATTTCTGCCTAGGCAAAGCATAAACTATGCTTTGAACCACATCAATTGTGTCAACACGAGGCAGTGACATATATAGGAAAAAAACTCACCAAGGGTAAGATGACATAATGAACACATTAATGAAATATTGACATAATATGTTTAAGAAAGAGTGCAAGTTTTGTTAGAAGAGTTATATCTGTTGAGTTCATGAGAGATGCGTACTTGTATGTATTGACTGTTTGTATATAGTGGTATTCGTCTCCTAACTGACCTGAGTTACAAAGTGTGCAAAAGCGTTGATGTCTGTCTATACCAAAAAAGCGTCCTTGTTCGATTGGCAATTTATGATCAGAACACCGAAATTTACACATTACTTTGGCTAAACTGAAATGCAAAACATTAAGGTAAGTTTCAAATTTTAAAGTGTCTTTATAAATTTTGTAATTAATACACTTAGATGATTCAAAAACCTTACCTTTCCAAGATTGTGTAAAATTATCGTACATGAGCGACTTTACCCTGGTTTTAAAAGCAACCAAGTTACTGACGGGTTGTGAGTGCCAAGCATCTGAGAGTCCTAATTTATCTAGGGAAGACTGAACATATTTAAGCCATGACGACTGATATTTGTCTCTCTTATGAAGTTCATTCACATTTTAGGACACACTGTGGACAAGGAAAGCAACTCTGGCTATTCAAGATACTGAATTACCTGCCCTTGATAAAAATTAGCAAATTGTTCCCATATTAAAACCGTGTTTAACTGAACCATCCCAGAAACAAATGTGCTTAAGTGTACTTATATCGTAACTTCGTGTTGATACCCAAGCCCCGTTTTTTTTATTTACATTTATCTGTTGAAGATGGGTTTGTTTCTTGTAAAAAATATGGTAAACGCGATGAATTTGATTTTAAAATTGTAACTTTACCTTCCTTGGATGATTCTCGGGCGCCATCCTATGATGTTTATATTTCGCAATAAATTCGATTTGCCAGAGTGTCTAGTCATGTAACTGATTCAACACTCGTAATAAATTGTTAACTGTCATGGTTACGGTATTATAAACTAGTAAGCCTTTTCTTATTCCGAATTCAATGTTGGACTTAAATCTCTTCTGCAACAAGGCCTGTCGGAACCCGAATTTTATGGTGCCTTGTAGCGCCGCTTAGTGTTCACTCGACGCTTAGTGTTCACCATGGATACTAAGCGTTGATGGTGAACACTAAGCGTTGCCACTGTCATGTAGATCGGGCTGCAGTATCAACCGCTAGTGTTCATTTTCTGGTATGAAAAAAAAGTAATTTTGCCTTATAACACTAATACTTCTTGATTTATGAACATCAAACTTCAGTATTACGAGACAGTATTACCGGACATTTGACCAGAGAAACGAATGTCATCATGACCTATATTTCATGGTCCAGTGATTTTGCCTTATAACACGAAGACCTTATGGTATATGAACATCATAACTTGGTATTATGAGTCAATATGACCCGATATTTGTCTTCAAAATAAATGACCTAGATTTATTTGGAGGTCAATCATTGTGTCACATGGAACTAATGATCCAGGTATGATGTTTCTCTGTCAAGTATTATTCAAGATATAAGGCAAAATCACAGAACCATGAAATATATGTCACACTGACCTAGATATATTTGAGATCAATCATGGGGTCCTATGAAACAACTAATCGCAGGTATGACACGTCTCCATCAAATAGTATTGAAGATATAGGGCAAAATCACTGGACCGTAAAATGTAGGTCACCATGATTTTCACCCTTTCACACTTGAACAAATGTCGCATAGTTGGCTGTCGCATAGTTGGCTGTTGAATTATCAATTGAGTTTGTAACTTGATAGCACAATGGAAATGTATTTAACAAATTTCTAAGGTGTCCTAGATTTTGACCCCCTAATCCAACCAAAGGCATGAAACCAGGGGTGTGTTCTTTTGGAATCTCAGAAGACACTCACAGGTATTCTCAGAAGACACCCCGGGTATCAAAGTTGTAAATATGAATGCTTTGTGATGAGTGATTGTTAAGATATAGGCATTTCAAAAACTTAAACACAGTTTTACAGAGATGTTCTAGTTTATGACCCCTAGCCCCACCCCTTCGCCCCCGCCCATAGGGGCTTGAAGAAATATATGGGCTGCACGATGCTTCCACGCAGAGCTGAATCCGGCCTGCACACTAGTACTGGTAAACCGCTTAGAGGATCTAAGCCTGTCCAGGAACCGCGGTGCGAGGCGGACCGCCCATGCTAATAAACCCTATTGGTTTCATTGGGCGACAGGGTTTGAGATGTCATTTCATCTCAATGTCGGGTAAAAGTCCCACAAAATTGGAAGCAACGTCTCCAAAATGACCTTTACAGTGTTGACGGGGACGTTAAACCTCAAATCAATCAAATCAAATCTAGCCCCACCCCGGGGCATGCACCCAGGGGTCTGTTCTCTTGGCCCATAAGAAGACTCTCCCAGGTACTTAAGTCCAAAATATGAGTACTCTGTGATGCGTGACTGTTGAAATCTCAAATGCAAAAGCGGACGACCGATGCGACAACATTACTCGTAGCTCTCATTGTACTTCATTGTATTTGGCGAGCTAATGCCATGGTGAACAATAAACGTTGGGATCGCACACAGTATCGACAGTCGCGATTCTTAGTGTCCTTGGTGAACACTAAGCGTTGATGCAACGCTTCGTGTCCATGGTGAACACTAAGCGTCGAGTGAACACTAAGCGTTGTTACAGTCCCTTGTATATAAATGCAGAAAAAAATTGTTTGTTTGTATTGGAGTTTAACGGCTAAGTCAACACTATTTTAGGTCATTTTTTAGCCGGTCAGTTTACCTATCCACACTTTTCCTGGGCAGGCTTATACGTAAGCGATTAACTAGTACAGTGCAAATTCTTTCGCCAGAAACTGACAACTGCCCGTCTTTGAATCAGCGGAAGGGAGAGAATGACCCTAGGAAAGATTTCATGATCAATCTCCACGAAAGAATGTTGCCGTCCCCGGCAGGTATCGAACCCGCGACCTCCTGATCACCAGTCAGACGCGCATCCGAAATTCAGAAAAATATATGCTTGCAACGACTTCAGTACCCAATTTCGTACGATCATTCTTCGATATAACGAGTGCCCAGAGGGCCCTGATTCGCTCATCTGAACGTCAGCCTCTAGTACATTCTATCTGGTGGCCATCTTGTTCATCAGAGCGGTACAATCTTAGCTATTTTGGTAGGGTGTCACCTAGGCAACATTCCTGTGAAGTTTGAATCAAATTGACCCAAGGGTTTAGGAAGAGTTCGCATTTGAAGAAAAATTACGCTTTTCTATTTTTAACTCAGGCGGCCATATTTTTCATCAGAGTGGGATCATTTAAGCTTTTTTGGTAGAGGGTCATCTAAGCAACATTCCTATGAAGTTTGCATGAATTGGCCCAAGGAAACAGAAGGAGTTGTCATTTGATGATTTTTTTTTCATTTTTTGTTGGCTCTGGTGGCCATCTTGTTCATCGGAGGGGGATCGTTGTAGCTATTTTAGTATTTTAGTCATCTAAGCAACATTCCTATGAAGTTTGAATGAAATTGGTCCAAGGCATAGGGGGGAGTTGTCGTTTGAAGATTTTTTTCTATTTTTAGCTCTAGCGGCCACCTTGTTGATCAGAGTAGAATGATTTTATCTATATTGGTAAGGAGTCATCTACGTAACATTCCTGTGAAGTTTGAATCCAATTGGCCCAAGGGTTAAGGAGGCGTTCGTGTTTGAAGCAAATTTACGATGTTTTTTTTCTATTTCTAGCTATGGCAGCCATTTTGCTCATCAGAGCAGAACTGTTAGCTATTTTGGTAGAGGGTCACCTAAGCAACATTTCTATGAAGTTTGAATGTAACTGGCCCAAGGGTACAGGAGCAGTTGTCGTTTAAAGATTTTTTCTAATTTTAGATCTGGCGGACATATTGTTTGTCAGAGCGAAACGATTTAAGCTATTGTGGTAGGGAGTCGCCTGGGCAACATTTCTGTGAAGTTTGAATCAAATTGGCTCAAGGGTCTGGGAATAGTTCGCATTTTAAGCAAATTTACGATGTTTTACTATTTTTAGCTATAGCGGCCATATTTATCATGGGAGCAGAACGATTTTAGCTGTTTTGGTAGAGGGTCACCTAAGCATCATTCCTATGAAGCTTGAATGAAATTGGCCCAGGGGTTTAGGAGGAGTAGTCGTTTAAAGATTTTTATATTTTTAGCTCTGGTGGCCAACTTGTTCATCGGAGCAGAACCATTTTTATTTTTTTGGTAGAGGGTCACCTAGGCAACTTTCCTATGAAGTATGAATGAAATTGGCCGAGGGGTATGGGAGGAGAAGTCGTTTAAAGAGTATTCTCTTTTTAGCTCTAGTGGCCATCTTGTTCATCAGAACGGAACCATTTTAGCTATTTTGGTAGAGAGCCACACAGACAACATCCATGTAAAGTTTAAATGAAATTGGCCCAAGGGTTTAGGAGGAGTAGTCTTTTAAAGCAATTGTTGACGGACGACGCACGACGGACATTAACCGAACACAATAGCTCACCATGCACACTTCGTGCTCAGGTGAGCTAAAAAGACTGGGTACATAAATGTTATACGACAGACTGCATGCATGGCAGTTTACCATATCACGGTTGATAACACTGCTTCCCTCTTTAATTTCTAAGTTGTTTGATCTCTGCAATGTTCTCGGAGACTTAGCACTGATAAGTTACGAAGCCTTCATGCGGACTGAACAAATTTGTCTAAGCCATGACAGAGGTAAGGATATCGGCCACGTAAAATCATTTTAAGCGCTTCCCCCCCCACCCCCACCCACCACCACACACACACACACAACGGTTATATACTCTTTAGCGCTTCTCGTGTTGGGGTTTATTTTTATTCGTCTCTAAATGTATGTATCGCTTATACGTATATTTTTGTTTTGGATAGCCATTTGGCAATTTTGTAAGAAAGTGTCCTTTTGGCTTTCCGCTATTGATGTTTCTATTACGGTCTAGTTATTTCATGTTCGTGTTTCTTTCCCTTTGGTTTCTCTGATGGGAGGCGTGGGTTAATTGTATCGATTCCTGATCATTGCCTTCACTTCTAATATGAAAATCATATGGCCACACTTGTAATAATAGATGGTTACTGACGATTAACGATATGACGTCATCCGTGACAACCAAATGCTTTTTATTAGAATGCTTCTGAACTTCTATGGCAATGAAATCCAATGTAAACCCGTTATCTGATAAACAGAATCATACACTCATGGTCATTTCAAATCAAATTTATTAAATTCACCGAAGGCTCGTTTCATAAATTTCATATGAAACTAGAATTTGTTTTTCTATAAAAACACAGATGTCCCCCCCCCCACCTTTTTTGACCTCTATGTATGACCTTGACATTGGAGGTATTGACCTGGGTCTTGTGTGCAACACATCATCTAGTGAAGGTGAACATTTCTGCGAAGTAACTTTAAAAAGTTCATAGGGAAATAAGAAAGTTATTGACCGTACACAAAAAAGCCCCTTTTTACCTTTGACCACTAAGTATGGCCTTGACCTTTGAGGTACAACACATCGTCTCATGATGGTTAACATTTCTGCCAAGTAATTTCATAATCCATCAAAGAATAAGAAAGTTATTGACTGTACACAAAAAAAAAAAACCCTTTTTCACCTTTGACCTCTAGGTATGGACCTTGGTCTTGCACACGACTCATCGTCTAATGAAGGTGAACATTTCTGCAAGATTACTTTAAAAATCCATCCAGAAATAAAAAAAGTTATTGACTGGACACAAAAAGACTTTTGACCTTTGACCTTTTAGTACGACCTTGACCTTAGAGGTACCGACTAGGGTCTAGCGCTCAACACATCGTCTCATGATGGTTAACATTTCTGCCAAGTAATTTCACAATCGATCCAGGAATAAGAAAGTTATTGACTGAACACTAAAAAAGGCCACTTTTTTACTTTGGTCCCTTAGCATGACCTTGACCTTTGAGGTACCAACATGGGTCATGCAAGAGACACATCGTCTCATTGTGGTTAACATTTCATAACTTATTTTAAAATCCATCCACAGATAAGAAAGTTATTGACCAAACACGAAAAAAGGCCTTTTTTACCTTTGTCCTCTTAGTATGACCTTGACCTTTGAGGTACCACCCTGGGTCATGCACGCAACACATCGACTCATGGTGGTTAACATTTCTGTGGCCTTGTTAATAAGTAAAGGTCATCAAAATCTAACCAATCTTTGGAAGATTGCAATGGTATATTGTATCGAATTTGACCACAATAAATAAACTATCCAGGGGTATGCAAATTGCAAACAAAATGTACCAAAATGCTTTTGAGCAGACAAGCTGTTAATGGTCTGAATCCGAGTCTTTTATAGAGCCAGTTTCATTGCAAATTAGGTCAAGTTCACCAAAATCAATTCAATCTTTGGTAGCTTGCAAAAATTAATTGTACTGGGTTTGGCCATAATTCATAAATTCGTGAAGGAGACACATGTAGGGTGCAGGCAAGATATTTGGGAAAACTTTGACAATCTTTCCACTTATTACCTTAAAAATAAAATCTGAAGTCTTTGGTAGGTTACAATATACTGTACCAACTTGATGGTATGTGACTGTTGCAATAATACACCAATAATTTAGTGACACCTTAATTGTATGTAACCAATTAACTTCATAACTGCGGCTTAAGCCTATATTAAATGCATTTATTTATAAACGAAAACAAGAACATAAGACAACTTATAAATGTATAGGTTTCCTTAAAACTGGATATAGAGGGGGTAATATTCGCCTGTCACATCACTTATCACATCTATAGAAAATATGTGTGCTTGAGCAGTGGTTTCTTTACATAATAAAGAAAATGACTTGCAAAGGGTGGTAAAGTTGGGGATAATGTACCCAGTAAGACGGTGGCAGTTGTCTGCATTCATTTCTGAATGTCTACTATAACTTTATTTACACCTTCACCAAGGATCAAATGTACAACATGGATATGGCACAAAAATCATTGCGCGGAATTGTTCACGTGATTGTATTCCATTGATGACTTGACGTCTAGATTTCTTCGTCGTCAATGTTACATATTAAGTCTTCAGTGTAAAATCTGCATTTCCGATAGCTCTGCATTAATCGTGCTTCCATGAGAATAAAATTCCTGATAGAAACTGGCATATCAACCATTCCGAAGAAACGCACCCAATTCTGCCCAGTAAAAGTTCTTCTAATGACGTCTCGACACCGTTCCTTTAACGGTTTTGGGTGATACAATTCATTTATAATTCTATCCAAAATTCTAACTCGAATCTCATTCTCCCTACACTTGCATGTACCTTTCTGTGCTAGAATTGTAGAATAAGAGGAATGAATTTGTTCGTCTTGCCTTACATCATATCCACAGTCAATTAGAAGCACAGCCATTGAACCTTCGTAAGTTGTGAATCCGGTGTAACTGAACTCTCGTTTAAGAACCGAATAGTTTTTCAAATCTCGTACAATTGCAAGTGTGAGAATCGAAGTATTTCGCGATTGTCGACGGTCTCGAAATTCTGTTAGCTGATATAATATATCAGACTTATGAATGTCACCTACTTTAAAAAGTGATAACGACGGGTTAAAATAAATAATATCAAGAAATGAGCATGGGTGTGTGGTGTGTTTCATTACAAGTTCTAAGGGAGAGACACCATCGAATCCCCGCTCCTCAACATCACAACCCTCTGCTAATAACGCTCTAATACCTAGTCCATGTTTGTATCTAAGTGAATGTTGAATAAGAGTTTCACCTCCCTCCAGTCTTGTGTTGAGTGATATTTGATAGGCAGTTTTATGAATAAGTATATCCGTAATTTCTCGAAATGGCAGCTGTCTTCCAACTTCTAACAAGACAAGGACTGTGCAAGGACGTGCAAGCGTACGTTTAGTTTTGGAATTTTTGATTCCTTGCTTTTTTAGAATAACTGAACACTCGGTATGGCCTAGGGTATCCGATATGTCTAGTAATGTATAATTAAGATATTTACCTTGCCGTTGTCAGCTTTGGTGGTAAAAAGTAGCTTCAGGATATTTGGTTCATCATAAACCACCGCCAAGAGCGCCAGAGAAACTCCAGAGTAAACAATCCTTCTTCGCAACAAAATATTAACGAGCTCTGTGAGTCCTTTACAGATTGCATATTTTAATATGGTGTTTGCTTGATCCTCTAAAAGCTGTTTCACAAATGATTTATCAACATATCTTAAGGTCATCTTTAATGCCACCTCTGACTTGCTAGTAAATGCATCAATTACCCAGTTTGCACGAAGAGCTGTTCTTTTGACGATATTTTCAGCAGTCGATAAATTACCCATAATAATACAAAGCTTGAATACGGACAAATGATCAGCGTCCACAATGTTTGGATTCCTCATGTTTCTTCGTTCATATCTGAAGAAATCGCAATAGCGATTCAAGTCATACCCTTTGCTGTCAATGATTGTTTGTACGCTGAGGGTTTGATTCAGTAAAATCGCCAAATGAAGGGGCGACGCACATAAAGAATATGTTAATGGCGGTTTCTGTTGATGGACTTTCAGCAGAAGTTCTAGTATTGGTATATAGCTGACTGCTGCAGCAGCGTGAATAAGGTTTACTGCTGTCGGTTGAGGTCCTGTCCCCATGTAGCGGTAGTGTCTGCAGCTGCGATGTTCAATGCTTTTCAAGATGCAATCAAGTATCTCTTCATCTACTTTTCTCCCCGAGATGTAAGTAAATGTCTCGTGGTCTAAAACACAGGAGCATCCTATATCAGCGATGTCTGACGTGGGTCCACATAAAAAGTTCAGTTTCCTCACAAGCAGAGACGGATTCTCACAACAGATGGTTGTAACTTGATTCAAAGCAGCAGGATCATTTGTTACAATCAGCCGAAACAGGTTTACTAATTCTTTCAGTTGCGCTTTGTCCTCCATTCTTTTCTAATGACTGCGGCTGAAAACATGACAAAAGAGATGGTTCAGATCATGTGAAATTACCAAACGCCTGGCCCCGAGGTTATTAAATGTAGGGGAGACCGGGGCTAGTTGGTCCGAAAATTGCACTTTTAAGATGCTGACATAAATATTCATAAGCTTGTAATACTTATACATTATGCAACTAGTATAATCCATTCTCCACCTTATCTCATAGTTTTACGTCCGGAAAATGACAGATGGTTCCAAATATTGTTGTTACCCAGGACGAGGTAAAACGAACAAACTAACCCCACTATCGGGGTTAGTTGGTCCGTGCCGCGGGGTAAGTTGGACCGACTGTGATTCAACGAGAAAATCAGAAAGTTGTGATGGGTCGACAAATGCCACTTTTGACAAAAAATCTGAAAACTTACGTGGCTTTATGTTTCCTCTGACTTTCTTTGCCGGATCATTACAGGGTCACTGATGAGGCTTTATTAGCCGAAACTACGTAGTATGACCCAGCTTCTTTCTTATGAATGTTTTCATTGCTCTTAAAGGAACTCATTTTTGATTTTTATTTGCCTTCACTGCAGCTGGTTTTGTGCCGTGTGGCGGCCGTAAAACGTCTCCCCGTACATCAACCATAGTGCAGTTTATATTTTACTTTTGGTCCTTTGAGATCAGCGTGAATATTCTGAGAAATCAGAAATAAATTATTGGTTTAGACTCATATTCTAGACAGTTTTTAATAATTTGGACCCCATTTTGTTTTATATCAGTCTTTGAATCGACTGCCTATTCGAAATTCGCAAAATTGCTGTATGTTTCCTCTGACTTTCTTTGCCGGATCATTACAGGGTCACTGAGGAGGCTTTATTAGCCGAAACTACGTAGTATGACCCATCTTCTTTCTTATGAATGTTTTCATTGCTCTTAAAGGAACTAATTTTTGATTTTTATTAGTAAAAATGCAGTACACTGTGTTGTGCCGTGTGGCGGCCGTAAAACGTCTCCCCGTACATCAACCATAGTGCAGTTTATAGCGACACCGCCTTGTGGCTGCGAAGCAGCCACGCGGTGGCGTCAAATGGTAACGCGTATGGAACTATGGGATAGATCATACCATAGGCCTGAAAAACTTTCGTCCAGGTACGATTAAATACAAATACAAATACAAATAATTTATTGGTCTAAAATCCAGCCACAGGATTGTCACCAAACACAATACAATTTCTTAATTAAAACACAGCGAATAACTCCGAGTATTTCAATTGAACATTGATCCAATGAAATAACGTCTATGTTTAAGCTCATGAATAATGGTTACCGATTATTTGGCGTCTTTCTCGCCTGTGACTAGACGACGGAAACCAGTATCTCCCCGGAAACAAGCTCATTTGCATACAATTGTTGACCGATATGACGCCATTTTTTTTCAAGCTGTCAGCTGGCCAGAGGCGTATAATTGCCAATGCCTTAGTTATTAGTAGAATTTCGGTAAGAACAACAATGCAGTAATTTCACATATAGTTGGAACTTTAATGATAACTATATTTTTATATAACTATTTGCGTATTTTTCACGTTACAGTTGGCCGAGGCTGAAAGTACCAAAAATTGATCAGCTCACAGCTGCAGCACTGCTCAAGTGTTTGACATTGCAGTCGATATTCCTACAAAGTACATTGGCAATCATGTACTAGTAATTCCCGCAGGGGTCTTTAACCTGCACTTTTTCGGGGTTCAAGTCCCACGCCAGAAATCTGCGATCGGAGATGTACATTACATACACCTGCAGGGTTGAACTGTTGAAAGCCTACAACCTAATCATGTAATTACAGTAGGGGTCTTTAACCTGCACAGTAGATGACTCTTTCTGCACAGGGGGCCTCCAGTTAACGTCCAGATCCAAAGGACTGTGCACTTTTTGGTATTCAGCCAATGGAGCGTGTTCGGGGGGGGGGGGGGGGGGGGGGGCTCTAGCGTTAGAGGCAAGTGTATTAAACCATCGACCATTCTTGAGCAAAACACTCAGCATTGCACCGCCCTATCTTTGGTGCTCATGGTTGTGGTTTGAGTGCTTGGGTCACATGTGAGATGCAGTGTTCTGCAACGGAAGGTCAGGTGGTTTCTATCCAGTTTTTGTCCACGATCGGCTCGATTTTAGTGAAATAAGAGTCTGATCTTGAAAGGGTCATCAAACCAAAGCCCAAAAAATATCAATCTGTCAATCTATCCTTTTTCTTTCATCCAATATGTCTAAAGGTACGTCTGTCTACATGTATCTATCTGTCTACTGTTTAAAAGCACTGGTAAACTGGTTACAGGATCTAAGCCTGTCCAGGCAAAGCAGTAAGAGCCCGGCCTTTCATTCTTATAAAACCTGTTTGTTTCAATGGGCCACAGGGCTTGAGAGCTCATTTCCTCTCAATGTCAGTTAATTGTGACCTATGACCCCAGGGGTTCAGATAAAAATTTGGATAGCCTCATGCACATCTGCAGTACCTAAACAATGTACATGTATGTAGCAAGTTTTGCAACCATACTTGAATAAATATTTCTTTGTAATGTCCCTGTCAACGCTATAGGTAATTTTGGAGGTTTGATTTGGGTTTTACGTCCCTTTTAAGATTATTTCACTCATATCGAGCCGATCGTTAATCAGAGTTGGACAAAAACCAGCGTTTCCGGAGAAATACCACCTGACCATCCGTTGCAGGAATCATTTTGGAGACGTTGCCTCCAATTTTGTGAGTCTTTTACCCGACATTGGGATGAAATGACATCTCAAGTCCTGTTGCCCAATTAAACCAGTAGGGTTTATAAGCATGGACGGTCCAACTCGCACCGCTTTGCCTGGGCAGGCTTAGATCCTCTAAGTGGTTTACCAGTACTAGTGAGCGGGTCGGTTTCAGCTCTGTGTGGAAGCACCATGCAGCCCATCTATTTTTCAAGCCCTGATGGACAGCGGCCGTAGTAGTTGCATTCACACCTATTTTTATGAAAATTTGACTTTTGACCTCACTACATAACCCCAGGGGTTCAGATCAAAATTTGGATACCCTTATGCACATCTGCGCTCCTAAGCGATACATGTAGCAAGTTTTGCGACCATAGTGCAAGAAATAAAAAGTAGTTACTGTTACATTCACAAGCATTTTCTTGAAAATTTGTCTTACTGTTACATTCACAAGCATTTTCTTGAAAATTTGACTTTTGACCTCACCCTGTGGCCCCCGCCCATAGGGGCTTGAAGAAATATATGGGCTGCATGATGCTTCCACGCAGAGCTGAATCCGGCCCACACACTAGTACTGGTACACCGCTTAGAGGATCTAAGCCTGTCCAGGAACCGCGGTGCGAGGCGGACCATCCATGCTAATAAACCCTATTGGTTTCACTGGGCGACAGGGCTTGAGATGTCATTTCATCTCAATGTTGGGTAAAAGTCCCACAAAATTGGAAGCGAAGTCTCCAAAATGACCTTTACAATGTTGACGGGGACGTTAAACCTCAAATCAAACAAGCAAAAAATGACCCCAGGGGTTCAGATCAAAATTTGGATACTCTAAAGCACATCTGCAGTTTCTATGCAATACATATATGTGTTTAGGGCAAGAAATAAAAAAGTAGTTACATTGTCAAGGTTTGTGACCGATCATTACGATAACAACCTTGGAAAATATTACATTTTTTCACCTCTTCAAAATAGTTTTTTTTGGTGAAAGTTCGTGATATTTGTCGTATTTACTGCAAACATATGTTGTGGGTGCTCGTTAGAACCGGCTCAATGTGGCGGTTCTAATGAGTACCCACAACCTATGTCTTGGAGCAGAAATAAGCAAAGTAATGTATACCCCTGTATGCCCCAGTTTTCTATATATATATAAAGTGATGTTTAGTGGTGTGTTAATTTCACGGACTTGTTCACGTGATGGGAAGGACGGACGGTCATCCAGACGAACACCCATGACAAAACTTAAATACCAGTTTTTTTTTAGTTTTTTTTTTATATCTAAAGCTGGTATTACAACATGAAACCACATTCTCACTATAATAAAGTGGTTCATTATAGGGACTTGTTATGGTGATGAGTAGAAGTGCTCTGATTTGGGTACATCTTTTTGATGTTTTATAAAATATCAGTATGTTGTCTGTACTTGGTAGAATTGCTCATCCAGGCAATTTAAAAGCGTACACACAACTTACATGTTCAAGATAACAGTAACTTAGTAAGATAAAATGTGAGAAAATCTTCCTAGATCATTCTGCAAATTTCTTATCTACAGCCAAGATTCCCTATGGACACACGAATGGGCTTGATAAGGTCATGGTCAACAAGCTACTGGGGCTGGCCTCGGTAGCTTAGTCGGATGCGCATCCGACTGGTGATCAGGAGGACACAGGTTCTCTACCTGCCGGGGTCGGCAATGTTCTTTAGTGGAGGTTGATCATAAAATCTTTTCTACGGTCATTCTCCCCCTTCCCCTGATTCAAGAAGGACAATTGTCAGTTTCTGGCGAAAGAATGTGCACTGTACTGGTTAACCGCTTACAAGTACATATAAGCATGCCCACGAAGTGTGAATGGGCAAACTGACCGGCTCAAAATGACATAGTGTTGACTGGGCCACTAAACTCCAATACAAACAAACAAGCTACTGGTGCCCATCGAGGCTTGGAGAAATAGATGTGCCTGCAATGTGATTCCACGCAGAGCTAAAACTGACTGCATATGGGTATTGGACATTGGTAAACTGCTTAGAATTTCTAAGCTTGCCCAGGATTTATTTGTTTGATTTGAGATATAACATCTCCGTCAACACTATTTAGGTCATTTTGGAGAAACTAGGACTGTTACCCACATTGAGAAGAAATGACATCTCAAGCTCTGTCGTCCAATGAAACCAATAGGGCTTACTTGCATGTAAAGACCAACTCGCACCGCCTTGCCTGGGCAGGCTTAGGCATTCTGAGCCGTTTACTAGTACTAGTGTGGGGTTGATTTCAGCTCTGTGTGGATGGCAGGGCTTGAGATGTTATTTAATCTCAATGTCGGGTAAAAGTCCCACAAAATTGGAGCGACGCCTGCAAAATGACCTAAACAGTGTTGACGGGAATGTTAAACCCCAATTCAAGCAAGCAAATACACTGTTGGTGTATGAGTCATTGAAGTTTTTCGGTACATCAGAATAGTCATAAATACTCCTTAGATCTGCATTTGCAGTTGATAATTAGCCTGTCTTCCTCCAATTTCTGAAGTGTCAATGTGGACATCTTTGATATTGGATTCATCCATTATTGCATATATATAGAGTGTTTTTAAAATCAGCATTATTAACAAGATTTTGATCCTGATTGGATGACTTGTTATGAACAGTCTACTCTGGATCTACATGTTTTGCATGGTTGAAATGGTTAACCCAGACTTTTGTCTTATTTCCAACAGGTAAAACAGGGACTTCTGAGCCTGTCTCGGAACATTGGGGACCAAGTGAAACAGGAGCTGCATGAGACACATTCTCAGTGAAACATCACAGTCACAGACAATTTTTCAACTTTAACCCGAAACTGTTCTACAAGATATTAGCCATTCTGGTTTGGAAACCAGTCATACCTAATGAAGGTAAGTGTATTCTAGGTGAATGGCTGCACCAGGGCCTACATGTAGTTGATGGTTAAAATGTTGACTGCATATGAATGCCCAAGCAAAGCCACATATAATATTATCCGGAATAGACCAGAGGTATGACTACTATTTCATCCCCTGACCATTTGGGCTTGAAGAAATAGATGAGTTGCATGATGCTTCCACACAGAGCTGAAACCGACTGCACGAGTACTGGTAAACCACTTAGAGGATCTAAGACTGCCCAGGCAAAGCAGTGCGAGTCGGACAGCCCATGCTTATAAGCCCTATTGGTTTCATTGGGCGACAGGGCTTGAGATGTCATTTCATCTCAATGCGAGGTAAAAACCACACAAAGTTGGCAGCAATGTCTCCAAAATTATGTGTACCATGTTGACGCCTTCGTCTGGACGTTAACCCTCAAATCAAACAAACAAAATACTATTACCCGACTTTAAATTTTATAGTGATAATTTTACTAACACTAATGTGGCATTAGATAACTTATCACTGTAAATTTAAAATCTGGAGAGTTACTTTTCAAAAATACCACCGCCATTTTTGATTTTTATTTGTGAAATGGATGGATGGACCGACAGCTGGATCCATCCATGGCAGAGCTGCAAGAGTGAGTATGGGTTAACTGCAAAGATAATTCAAGTATGCTCAAGAAAAGTGATTTTGGGTTCTGGCTGCCCCAATAATTAAGTTTATTAACTTACATGCAGTTATTCATGTACATAAAGTAACATAATGGTAGGAAGAGTTACTGCAGGACTTGAACATCGATTCTTTGCTCTCAGATCAGACGGGGCCTGATGAATCCTAATCCACTGCCTGGCTGCCTGATACAAGTCTAAATTTTGGCTGGGCAAGAGCTTTTTTTTTATTTCACTTGCCCAGAAAAATATATAGGACATAAAAAAAAAGAAGACGAAATGGTACTTCTAAGCTATTTTCAAGATGCTGTGGAATGCAGGGCAAGTGGTTGAAAGTTTGATCTGTCAGGCCCTGGATCAGGTAAAAAAGCCCACAGATTTGAAAGGAATGTCACCAAAACTATTGTTGCCATTAATGCTCAGCAAACAGATCTTTAAGAGAATTTCTAAAATATATTTGATAAATATGATCAGTGAGCTGTTATAAGATTAAAGTAGTGTTAATTTAATAGAAGACTGTGATTGTTTTTTGTTTTTTTTTCATTATTTTTCAGTGAAAATCAGGCTTGACATTTCATCTGAATTTTCTGCCCAATAGATTATTCACATGCAATGTCATGCCTTTTTTCCACTTAAAAATAGAAAACAGTTAATGACATAAATGCTGTCTTTTTCTTATTAACCCTTATCTTGCTGTTCACGACAACCCCTGTCTTTGCAAACAGTGTAGATCCAGATCTACACTGTTTGGCATTCTGTTTATGAATTTGTAGCAACAAATTACATCAAGTAATTTGATTGGTTGATAGACAGAAATGCGTGTGGCTTAAATGAATATTCAGCAAGATAAGGGTTAATACGTGTATTACTAAATCCACTCATAAGATATACCATAAAAATACTAAAAATTTGGACACTTTGAGGAGTTAATGTTTGTTTGCTTTGAGATGCAACGTCCCCTTCAACACTTTTTAGGTTATTTTGGAGGCATTGCTTCCAATTTTGTGGGACGTTTACCCACCATTGAGATGAAATGACATCTCAAGCCCTGTTGTCCAATGAAACCAATACAGTTTATTTTCATGGGCGGTCCAACTCGCACCACTTTTCCGGGCATGCACAGAACATCTAAGCAGTTTACTGGTACCCATGTGTGGTTGGTTTCAGCTCTTCCTAGAAGCATCATGCAGCCCAATCTATTTTTTCAAGCCGTGATGGGATTGGATCAGAGAAGTTACTCTAATTGTAAAATTTTAACAAATTTGTTTCATGATCCAGCAAAGAGTCCAAATCGTGCAGACAGAATAGTAAACAGTGCAGACGCTGGTCAGACTGGATCTGGGTCTGCACTGTTCGTCTGTCTGTCCGAATATTTAGGTTAATAATGATAGATTTTTCACTTCATTTGATGTTTTGTTTTCCCTATCATTGGAGGGTGTGGTGGGGGGGTCTTTTTGCTGGGATTCTGTTGGTGCCTGCAGTTTGGCTGTTTGAAGCACTTTAATAGTTCTCCTGAACCAACAGTTGGTTGCTAACCAAACATGCATATGTACATGTAACTTTAAGCCATCAGGTTTGTTCACCGTCACCTTATTCACAAGATGATCATATTTTGTACTTATCATGCTTGCCATTGCGTCCTACATGAACCAAAAGTTTCAACAATAGATTTTTATGACATTTACCTCAGTTTTAAGGTCAATCACACACACAAACACACACACAAAAGAAAAAAAAACTGACAAAATTAATTTTGGGTAAAAATATATCTTCAAGTGAACAGATATGTTATTATCTGTGGTATATGTCATTGAAACCTTCCAAATTTTAGATTTTGCTAAGAATTGGTGCAATATAGTACATGTATTACAAATAGCCGGTGCACAACATTCCCTACAATTTACATGTGTGCCTAGCAAAGACTCAGATCAGCCTATGCATCCACACAGTCCGATCAGTGTCTTTGTTGTGTGCTGAAGGATAGCTAAGGGCCCAGTGCTCCTTCATGCAGCAAGAGAAATCTCTGGTCAGAATATATGGATGGGCAGGCTGATGATTCTTCACTGGGTGCACATGGACATTGTAGGAAATGCTGTGCCCCAGCGCAGATATCAAAGATTTGATTTTGGTTATCTTCTCTTTTCATGACCAAATGATGCAAAGATTTATAATTTTGCTTGACTACAGTACAGCCTGTCATGGTGGCCACCACTGTTACACAATTAACCTGCCTAATGCAATCATGCTTTTGGTTTACAATAAAGGCAAATTCATTAAGATTGACTTGTACTAAGCGAGTACATGTCCTAAGCAAGCACATTTTGGTTATCCCCTAAGCGCTTGCATAATAGGCAGAGCTCTCGGAAACGCAGGATTCTGCGTATTTTACGCCAACTTTTGCCGTTGTACGCGTAAAATTCACAACCGGCGATTCTTGTGTACGCATGTTTTTATTGCGACACGCGTCCGAAATTACAGAAGCGGTAAATTCAGAAGCTAATTTAGGCCGCTTATGCAATACCAATAAAAGATCAAATGCGGCGCCGCTTTTTATGTTGAAAGCGCACGTGCCACAAATCAGTAGGCGTGACTTATATTGACAGGTATTTTTACACCTGTCAGTGGGAGAGACGATATTTGAAAGTGGTCGGTTTGCGGCACGTGTTAAAAATGATTGTACCTGTTTAATCTCGCCGCGCTAATCCCCGTGTTATTACGGATTACAATTAATTAGTTTACTAATTGATGTAAGCTCATATCATCAACGGATTAGCATGAGTCGCTAAAATATCACGTTTAGTTAAACCAGGGTTACGGCGAAGACGATATAATTGACGAATTACCAATGTCATGTATTTTCGCGACTACACGATCGTACTTTTTATCGCTCGGTCAAAGTGTGTTTCGACGTTTACTGGTGACAAAAATGTATGTAATTCTTCAAAATACAATCATTTTTAACAATTAAAGGAAGTCAGACGTGGTTAGGATGCTTCCCCTACGTATTTGTTTACAGCAATTAAAAATAATTGAGCTACATGTACTGTCACGTACATATACGTCCGAATTTGAAAGCACAAATATAGCTAAATAGAATGCTGCTTTTCTGATCTGGGTTTACATTATATCTGCTGTTATTAGGCAACCTTATTTTTATGTAGCATTATTTGACTAGAAGTGTGAGAATAAATCTGAGCAACTGCATTGGGGGGGGGGGGGGGGGGGATAGACACATCAGTGACATATTTCTAAGTAGTACCCACACTCTACATGTTTGGAACGAAGTTATTAAATGCATTTATCAGAAAAAAAAAAGAGTTTGGGAACCATGAAAGTATACAGTTTTTCATATGGACGTGTAGTTTTTGTCTATGTTCTATGCGCGATCAAGATCAGAACTCCAACTTTTTTATGTGGGAATCCAACTTTTTATCTGTGAATCCTACTTTTTACCAGGAAGGATTCCTGGAATCCTGTTTTCAAAATCCTAGTGAGAGCTCTGATAGGATTGGGCTGTTTTTTTTTTGTTTCTTTTTAGCTCACCTGAGCACGAAGTGCTCAAGGTGAGCTATTGTGATCGCCTTTTGTCCGGCGTCCGGCGTGCGTCGTCAACAATTCACTTAAATGACACTAAACCAGTGAATGGATTTCAAAATACTTTCATAGAAATGTTCCTTGGGTGACCCTCTACCAAAATTGTTAAAATGGTTCCGCTCCGCAGAACAAAATGGCCACCAGAGCTAAAAATAGAAAAACCTTTAAACGACATCTCCTCCTAGCCCTTTGGCCCGATTTCAAAATAATTTCACAGAAATGTTCCTTGGATGACCCTCTACCAAAATTGCTAAAATGGTTCCGCTCCGCTGAACAAAATGGCCGCCAGAGCTAAAAATAGAAAAACCTTTAAACGACATCTCCTCCTAGCCCTTTGGCCCGATTTCAAAATAATTTCACAAAAATGTTCCTTGGATGACCCTCTACCGAAATTGCTAAAATGGTTCCGCTCCGCTGAACAAAATGGCCGCCAGAGCTAAAAATAGAAAAACCTTTAAACAACATCTCCTCCTAGCCATTTGGCCCGATTTCAAAATAATTTCACTGAAATGTTTCTTGGGTGACCCTCTACCGAAATTACTAAAATGGTTCCGCTCCGCTGGACAAAATAGCCGCAAGAGCTAAAAATGGAAAAACCTTTAAACGACATCTCCTCCTAGCCCTTTGGTCCGATTTCAAAATAATTTCACAGAAATGTTCCTTGGATGACCCTCTACCAAAATTGCTAAAATGGTTCCCCTCCGCAGAACAAAATGGCTGCCAGAGCTAAAAATAGAAAACCTTTAATCGACATCTCCTCCTAGCCCTTTGGCCCGATTTCAAAATAATTTCACAGAAATGTTCCTTGGATGACCCTCTACCAAAATTGCCAAAATGGTTCCGCTCCGCTGAACAAAATGGCCGCCAGAGCTAAAAATAGAAAAACCTTTAAACGACATCTCCTCCTAGCCCTTTGGCCCGATTTCAAAATAATTTCACAAAAATGTTCCTTGGATGACCCTCTACCGAAATTGCTAAAATGGTTCCGCTCCGCTGAACAAAATGGCCGCCAGAGCTAAAAATAGAAAAACCTTTAAACGACATCTCCTCCTAGCCATTTGGCCCGATTTCAAAATAATTTCACTGAAATTTTCTTGGGTGACCCTCTACCGAAATTGCTAAAATGGTTCCGCTCCGCTGGACAAAATAGCCGCAAGAGCTAAAAATGGAAAAACCTTTAAACGACATCTCCTCCTAGCCCTTTGGTCCGATTTCAAAATAATTTCACAGAAATGTTCCTTGGATGACCCTCTACCAAAATTGCTAAAATGGTTCCCCTCTGCAGAACAAAATGGCTGCCAGAGCTAAAAATAGAAAACCTTTAATCGACATCTCCTCCTAGCCCTTTGGCCCGATTTCAAAATAATTTCACAGAAATGTTCCTTGGATGACCCTCTACCAAAATTGCCAAAATGGTTCCGCTCCGCTGAACAAAATGGCCGCCAGAGCTAAAAATAGAAAAACCTTTAAACGACATCTCCTCCTAGCCCTTTGGCCCGATTTCAAAATAATTTCACAGAAATGTTCCTTGGATGACCCTCTACCGAAATTGCTAAAATGGTTCCGCTCCGCTGAACAAAATGGCCGCCAGAGCTAAAAATAGAAAAACCTTTAAACGACATCTCCTCCTAGCCCTTTGGCATTTCAAAATAATTTCACAGAAATGTTCCTTGGATGACCCTCTACCGAAATTGCTAAAATGGTTTCTCTCCGCTGAACAAAATGGCCGCCAGAGCTAAAAATAGAAAAACCTTTAAACGACATCTCCTCCTAGCCCTTTGGCCCGATTTCAACATAATTTCACTGAAATGTTTCTTGGATGACCCTCTACCGAAATTGCTAAAATGGTTCCGCTCCGCTGAACAAAATGGCCGCAAGAGCTAAAAATAGAAAAAACCTTTAAACGACATCTCCTCCTAGCCCTTTGGTCTGATTTCAAAATAATTTCACAGAAATGTTCCTTGGATGACCCTCTACCAAAATTGCTAAAATGGTTCCTCTCCGCTGAAAAAAATGGCCGCCAGAGCTAAAAATAGAAAAACCTTTAAACAACATCTCCTCCTAGCCCTTTGGCCTGATTTCAAAATTATTTCACTGAAATGTTCCTTGGATGACCCTTTACAGAAATTGCTAAAATGGTTCCGCTCCGCTGAACAAAATGGCCGCCAGAGCTAAAAATAGAAAAACCTTTAAATGACATCTCCTCCTAGCCCTTTGGCCCAATTTCAAAATAATTTCACTGAAATGTTTCTTGGATGACCCTCTACCAAAATTGATAAAATGGTTCTGCTCCGCTGAACAAAATGGCCTCCAGAGCTAAAAATAGAAATACCTTTAAGCAACATCTCCTGCTAGCCCTTTGGCCCGATTTCATATTATAGCCTGGGCCAATAATGGCTCTCCCAGGGGCCCACTTGATACCCTATGGATCAGGTGAGCGATCCAGGGCCATCATGGCCCTCTTGTTTTTAGGTTTCTCGAATTTATAGATTGCTTAATTTTTGCATGTACCATAATGATCCTTAGTATTGGGACATTCAGGCCTCAGCAAACAGTGCAGGCCTAGATCAGACTGCTCATGAAGCAGTCTGATCAGGGTCTTCACTGTTTGCCATTCTGTCTCCATTTTTTTGGACTTCTTGCTGGATCGCGAAACAAATTTGCTAACATTTAAGGAGAATTTATTCAATTACAGCAAATCTTCAAGGTGTCTGAATTTTTTGGATTTTTACGGTGTGCACCTTCCAAGTCCAAGTGGTTGTTACAGTCTTCTGAAAACATTTCTAGTCTTTGTTATGGTCACATGTACATTTATTTTGTTCTGTTCCTTATTTTCTTTTTAGCTGACCAGTTCGGCTCCGGGGGAGCTTATAGGATAGGCAGTTGTCCGTCATCGTCTGCGTCAACACTTTCAAACGACATCTCCTCCGAAACCACTGGGCCGATTCAGCCCGAATTTCATCTGTAGCATCCTTGGGCTGGGGGATTGAAATTTTTGGTTTTTTATGAAATTCGGCTCATTAGTTTGGTTGCTATGGCAACTTAGAGTTTCCATAGACTTATAATGGGAAAAATAGAAAAATAGCATTTACTGCCAAGTCTCTGCAGATATTTTGACAAAACTTT
This sequence comes from Lucinisca nassula, assembly GCA_963580285.1. NCBI lineage: Eukaryota > Metazoa > Mollusca > Bivalvia > Lucinida > Lucinidae > Lucinisca > Lucinisca nassula. Next base: position 134,819,956 of record OY757016.1, on the reverse strand, counting down.
CATAGAAATGTTCCTTAGGCAGTCTAATATCTGCCATATGATTTTAGGCCTACTGCTCATTTCTATTGGTTGCCATGGAAACCAAAATAAAAAAAAGGAAAAAAAAATCAAAAATCATCTCCTCAGAAACCGAATGCTCTATTAGGCTTAGAGTTTTTGGAAATATTCACCATATTTGCCTTTACAGGTTTTGTGTTGTTGTTTTTTTTATATATAAAATTTGGCTTCTTAGTATAGCAACTTAGATTTTCCATAGACTTATAAAGGGGAAAATTGAAAAAAGGCATTTGCTGCCAAGTTATTGCAGATATTTTGACAAAACTTTTATAGAAATGTTCCTTGAGTAAATGTCTCTCAGCCATATACTTTAATGCCAACATGGGGGTCCCCCAGGTTAAGCTGGGCCATGCCCCACCCCCTCCACTTCATAAAAGGCCATATAACTCGGAAACCATCCAGATCCCCACCCTAAAACCATATATATTCTTGTTCCTTATGATAAGATGCATTCAGTGACACCAACCTGGGGGTCCCCCGGTACGTGCCGGGGTCATGCCTCACCCCCTCCATTCCATAAAAGGCCCAATATCTTTGAAACCTTATAAATTCCCACCCCTAAACCATATATATTCTTGTTCCTTATGAAAATATACATTCACTGACACTAACTTGGGGGTCTCCTGGGGTGCGCCTGGGCCTTGCCCCACCCCTTCTTCTTCACAAAAGGCCATATATCTCAGAAACCATTTAGATTCCCACCCAAAAACCATATATATATATTCTTGTTCCTTATGATAAGACGCATTCGGTGACACCAACCTGGGGGTCCCCCGGGTTGTGCCGGGGTCATGCCCCACCCCCTTCATTTCATAAAAGGCCCAATATCTTGGAAACCTTACAGATCCCCACCCCTAAACCCTATATATATTTGTTCCTTATGAAGAGACTCATTCTTTGACACCAATTTGGGGATCTTCCTGGGTGCGCCGGGGCCTTGCCCCACCCCTCCACTTCACAAAAGGCCATCTATCTCAGAAACCATTCAGATCCCCGCCCCAAAACCTTATATATTCTTGTTTCTTATGATATGACGCATTCATTGACACTAACTTGGGGGTTCCCCAGGATGTGCCGGATTCGTGCCCCACCCCTTCATTTCATTGAAGACCCAATATCTTGGAAACCTTACAGATCCCTACCTCTAACCATATACATGTATATTGTTGTTCCTTATGCTAAGACACATTCATTGAGAATGACGTCAACCTGGAGGTCTCCCAGGTCAAGCCAGGGCCTTGCCCCACCCAACCACTTCACAAAAGGCTATATATCTCAGAAACTGTTCAGATATGTTCTTGTTCCTTATTAATAGCACACCCACTTGGGGGTCGCAGGGGCCATTCCTCTCCTCTCCACGTCATAGAAAGGCCTCATATATCGGAAATCATTCAGATTCCAACCAATAAACCATATATATAATATATATTCTTGGTCCTTATAGGGACAACAATCCTGGGCTTTCTTGGGATCAACAGGACATGCCCCAACCACTTCACAGCTTAAGAGGCCTTAAAACTCTGGTATACAGATCCCCACTGCTACACCATATATATTCTTATTCCTTATGATAAGACACATTTAGTGATACCAACCAGGGCTCCATTGGGTCCATGTCCTACACCATCTACTTATTAAAAGGCCTAGTGTTTTAGATACTGAGTCCAGATGGATGCTCATTTGGATATAGGGGTTCATTTGGGAGACGTTATAATTGGTAGATTAAAATAATATCATGTTAAAATACATGGCTGTCATTGGGCAGTGCCCACCTGAGCTCTGGTGAGCATAGTGGCCCATAGGCCTCTTGTTTTAAAAATCTGTTTCAATTTTTATTACAGGTTCGGTATGGAAGAACCCACATACAGTTTGATACAGAGGAACCTTGCTTTCACCAGTAGCTAACAGCTGACAGCCTATGTGGTCCTACTACCCACTGAAAGAAAAAGGACTGAATTATTTAATGCCTAGAACTTCTTGATGGCAGCTATGTTTTTGAACCACTGGATCATGACTGACAATAATTTGTTTGTTTGATTTGAGGTTTAACATCCCTGATAACACTGTAAAGGTCATTCTGAAGACATTGCTTCCAATTATGTGGGACTTTTAGCCGACGTTGAGATGAAATGACATCTCAAGCCCTGCCACCCAATGAAATCAATAGGGTTTATAAGCATGGACAGTCAGACTCGCACTGCTTTGCCTGGACAAGCTTAGATCCTCTAAGCGGTTTACCAGTACTCGTGTGCGGGTCAGTTTCAGCTACGCCTGGAAGCATCATGCAACCCATCTATTTCTTCAAGCCCCGATGGGCGGGGGCAGTTGACTGACAATAAAGAATGGAAGAAAGATCAATAGCTTTTCATTAGTTTAGGCGTTAACATTAATATATTTTAACAGCCAGAAAAGTGAAATAGAATATGGTGATGACACGGACTTGTTTGGACATTCGCAATTCACCCGGCCCATCAGGCTTTACATCCCACCAACAGCTAAGGTCATATGGAGACGGGACCTCGGTTTAAAGACTCATCCGAAAGTCTGGAGAAGCCCGCGATCGAACCTGCGACCCCTGGTAAAGTTCTTAAAGTATGTGGACAGTCTTAGCCTAATGTTATGCTGTTTTGAATTTGAAAGTTAAATTCAAATAAACTTCTTTGTATCATCACTACTTGTACATGTATCTTTTAAAATTTTGCATCAGTGGGGACTGAAAGAATATCTCCTAAAAAGGGGTATCCTTCAGAAGCAAAGAATACTCTGCAGAACTGATAAGTATGGAGTGTGCAAGTTTTCTGAGCCAGACTTCATGTAAACTTTGTTTGCTATGGGGTACGGTTTTACTATTTAATACAATTTCAAGATATCTGTAATTTTATTATAGATATCTATAAATCAAATTATAGATATCTAGTATAATTAACATTCTAACACAGCGCGCCTATATAGGCAATGGAAAACAACTGTGTTTTATTCTACAACAAATCACAGCAAGGGAGAGCGTGACGAGTGACGTCATTAAAAACTGCAAATTTATGACGTCACTAGTCTGTTTCCTTGACGTTAGACGGTGTAACGTCATTTCCTCGCATCGAAAACGTTAGAATAAGATATAAATGTATGTGTTTCAGTCGATAATTTTAGCGGGATTTCTTCTAACAATGGCGAACAGTTGTGAGATTTTGAAGGAAACAACAGCATTATTGCCGATTTTCAGCCTGTTAGAATCGAAATAGATCAGCTCTTGTTTGTGATTTGTTGAGTAATAAATCACAGTTTGTCGGTCAGTTGTAAGTAGACAAATCACGCACGCAGTGATATGAAATATATATTTCTTGATATTTTTAATTCCTTAGCACATATAGATATCTAAAAATCCAGTTATAGGTATCTAATAATATTGATATCCTATATTTTTATTATAGATATCTATAAATCAATTTATAGATATCTAAAACTCAAAATATAGATATCCATAAATCAAATTACAGAAATCCGTAATAGAATTATAGATATCTATAATTAATATTATTGGTATCTATAATTATCAGTCCTTTTGATATCATAAAATGTTATCAGTGATATGAATTATATATTTCTTGATATCTAAAAATTTGTTTTATGATATCTACTATTCCTTTGCATATATAGATATCTAAAAATCAATATTTGATTGTCTACTATTGCACCAAGAGTGTACAATGCGGTGTCGCAAAGAAGGCAATGCCTTAATTTCATATTATTTTACTTTTGGTCCTTTGAGATCAGCGTGAATATTCTGAGAAATCAGAAATAAATTATTGGTTTAGACTCATATTCTAGACAGTTTTTAATAATTTGGACCCCATTTTGTTTTATATCAGTCTTTGAATCGACTGCCTATTCGAAATTCGCAAAATTGCAGTATGTTTCCTCTGACTTTCTTTGCCGGATCATTACAGGGTCACTGATGAGGCTTGATTAGCCGAAACTACGTAGTATGACCCATCTTCTTTCTTATGAATGTTTTCATTGCTCTTAAAGGAACTCATTTTTTTATTTTTATTAGTAAAAATGCAGTACACTGTCGGGCGATAATCTGAACACAAATTCCTGGGAAGATCAGCCAACTGTGCATTTTGTTAGTTAGTTTTCTCAAAAACCGCCAATTTGATTGGAAAACCCCATTTAAAAGCATTACCGTAGAGTAGACTGGGGCTAGTTGGTCCTAAGATTATGATTTGTCTTCAACATCTGGGGCTAATATTTATTTCTCAGAACGATTTTGGTATTATGTAACTTGTTCAATAATTTGCTTCTGTTTTTCATTCAGAAAATGCCAGTCTCTAATAAATACAAATGCTTTTTCGACGGACCAACTTACCCCGTCGCGAATGGACCAACTTACCCCGACATTAGCGCCTGGTCTTCACAAATGAGAGGAACATCATTGAGTTTAAAACATAAAATATACTCATCTGAATACCTTACAAAATGAGCTTTCAGGAAAAGTATAACATGTGCACGTTATTTTTTTACACACAAAAAAGAAACAAGAGGGCCATGATGGCCCTGAATCGCTCACCTGATCCATAGAGTAACAAGTGGGTCCCGGGGAGGGCCATTATTGACCCCAGGGCTATAATGTGCATTATGTAAGGAAGGCTATAATGTGAACAATCTTGGCAAAGGTCCACTAGATGAAGCTACACACCAAATACCAAAGACATGGCCATGCGGTTTGAGTGAAGAAGATTTTTTTAAAGATATGCTCTACATAAGCCTATGTAAAAGCAAATGGCCCCGGGGCGGGGGCATTTTTGGCCTCAGGACTATAATTTAAACAATCTTGATAGCGGTCCGCTAGATGAAGGTTCACACCAAATATCGAAGACATGGACCTTGCTGTTTCAGAGAAGAAGATTTTCAAAGATTATCTCTATATAAGTCTATTTAAAACCAAAGGGCCTGGGGCGGGGGGGGGGGGGGGGGGATTTGTAGGCCGAGGGCTATAATTGAACAATTTTGGTAGAGGTCCACTAGCTGAAGCTCCATACCAAATATCAAAGACATGGGCCTTGCGGTTTCAGAGAAGAAGATTTTTAAAGATTTCCCTATATAAGTCTATGTAAAACCAAAGGGTCTCGGGGCGGGGGCATTTTTGGCCCCAGGGCTATAATTTGAACAATCTTGATAGTGGTCCACTAGATGAAATTTCACACCAAATATCAAAGACCTAGGCCTTGTGGTTTCACAGAAGAAGATTTTTAAAGATTTTCCCTATAGGGTTAGGGTTAGGGTTTTTTTAAGTCTATGTAAAACCAAAGGGCCCCGGGGTGGGGGCATTTTTGGCCCCAGCACTATAATTTGAACAATCTTGGTAAGGGTCCACTAGATGAAGCTTCATACCAAATATCAAAGACCTGGGCCTTGCGGTTTCAGAGAAGAATATTTTTAAAGATTTTCCCTATATAATCCTATGTAAAACCAAAGGGCCCCGGGGCGGGGGCATTTTTGGCCCCAGGGCTATAATTTGAACAATCTTGATAGTGGTCCACTAGATGAAATTTCACACCAAATATCAAAGACCTAGGCCTTGTGGTTTCACAGAAGAAGATTTTTAAAGATTTCCCTATAGGGTTAGGGTTAGGTTTTTTTTAAGTCTATGTAAAACCAAAGGGCCCCGGGGTGGGGGCATTTTTGGCCCCAGCACTATAATTTGAACAATCTTGGCAGGGGTCCACTAGATGAAGCTTCATACCAAATATCAAAGACCTGGGCCTTGTGGTTTAAGAGAAGAAGATTTTTTATAGGTTTTCATTAAAAAAAAAATATATTTTTGGCCACTGTGACCTTGATGTGCAGCAGACCAGAACCATTTGAACAACTTTGAAAGGGGTCCACCTAAGGATCATTCCTATGAAGTTTTGTCAAAATCCGATCAGTGGTTTAGGAGGAGATGTCATTTGAAGAAATTGTTTATGCACGGATGACAGACAAAAAGTGATCCTAATATAAAACACAAGAGGGCCCACAGGGCCCTGGTTCGCTCACCTGTGTGTCACTGTCTTGAGTACATTCAAGTTTTAGCTATGGTGGCCATCTTGTTCATCAGCTTGTTCATTAGCTTATTTGGTAGGGAGTAACCTAGGCAACATTCCTGTGAAGTTTGGATCAAATTGGCCTCAGGGTTTAGGAGAGGTTCAAACTTGAGTCAAATTTACAATCTTTTTCTATTTTTAGCTCCGGTGGCCATTTAGTTCATCTGAGTAGGATTGTTTTAGCCTTTTTGGTAGAGGGTCATCTAAGCAACATTACTTCGTAGTTTGAATGAAATTGGCCCAAGGGTACAGAAGGAATTGTTGTTTGAAGATTTTTTTATTTTTAGCTCTGGCAGCCATCTTGTTCATTGGAGTGGAATGAGTTTTAACTATTTTGGTAGGGAGTCACCTTGGCAACATTCCTGTGAAGTTTTAAATCCGAATGGCCTAAAAATTATGACAAAATAACCTACTGATCTACTTTTTGATTTGACATGACCCATATTCGAACTTAACTGAGATATTGTCCAGATGATCATTCTGAGCAAGTTTTATGATGATTTGAATAAAACTGTGGCCTCTTAGAGTGTTCAAAACGTTTTTCTTTGATTTGACCTGCTGACCTACTTTTTGACCCGACATGACCCATATGTGAGCTTGACCCATTCTGAGCAAGTTTGATGATGATCGAACCAAAACTGGGGTCTCTAGTGTGTCCACAAGGTTTTTCAACACTCTGACCTACTGACCTACTTACTGACCAGATATGACCCATATTCGAAATTAACTGAGATATTGTCAAATGATCATTTTGAGCAAGTTTGATGATGATCAGATGAAAACTGTGGCCTCTAGTGTGTTCAGAGGGTTTTTCTATGATTTTATCTACTGACCTACTTTTTGGACTGACATGACCCATATTCGAACTTTACTCAGATATTGTCAAGATGATCATTCTGGGCAAGTTTTATGATGATCAGACCTAAACTGTGGCCTCTAGTGTGTTCAGAAGGTTTTTTCTATGATTTGACCTACTGACCTATTTTTGACCTGACATAACCCATATTCAAACTTGACCGAGATATTGTCAAGACTATCATTCTGAGCAAGTTTGATGATGATTGGACCAAAACTGTGGCCTCTAGTGTGTTCACAATGTCTTTCTCTGATTTGACCTACTGACCTACTTTTTGACCTGCCATGACCCATATTCAAATGTGGCCAAGATATTATCAAGATGATCATTCTGAGCAAGTTTGATGATGATCGGACCCAAACTGTAGTCTCTAGTGTGTTCACAAGGTTTTTCTCTGATTTGAACTATTGGCCTACTTTTTGAACCGACATGACCCATATTCGAACCTGACTCAGATATTGTCAAGATGATCATTCTGGGCAAGTTCGATGATGATTGGACCAAAATTGTGGCCTCTAGTGTGTTCACAAGGTTTTTCTATGATTTGACCTACTGACCTACTTTTTAACCCGACATGACCCATATTCTAACGTGACCAAGATATTATCAAGATGATCATTTTGAGCAAGTTTGATGATGATTGGACATAAATTGTGGCCTCTAGTGTGTTCAGTAGGTTTTTATACGATTTGACCTACTGACCTACTTTTTGACCCGACAACACCCATATTCGAACATGACTGAGATATTGTCAAGATGATCATTCTGGGCAAGATTGATGATGATCGGACCAAAACTGTGGCCTCTAGGGTCTTCAAAAGTTTTTTTTTCTGATTTGACCTACTGACCTACTTTTTGACCCGACATGACCCATATTCGAACTTGAGATATTTTGTGGTGGTACAAAATGTGTGCAAGTTTAGTTAACATCAAATCATAAATGAAGATGCTATCGTGCGGACAAGACCAAAATAGGCAATTTTTGCCCTTTCAGGGGCCGTAACTCCGTAACATATGATGGGATATGGCTGGTTCAAGAAAGAAACCCAGATCTCATGGTGGTACAAGTTGTGTGCAAGTCTGGTTAAAATCAAATCATAAATGAAGATGCTATCGTGCGGACAAGACCAAAATAGGCAATTTTTGCCCTTTCAGGGGCCGTAACTCCGTAACATATGATGGGATATGGCTGGTTCAAGAAAAAAACCCAGATCTCATGATGGTACAAGTTGTGTGCATGTCTGGTTAAAATCAAATCATAAATGAAGATGCTATCATGCGGACAAGACCAAAATATGCAATTTTTGCCCTTTCAGGGGCCGTAACTCCGTAACACATGATGGGATATGGCTGGTTCAAGAAAGGAACCCAGATCTCATGTTGGTACAAGTTGTGTGCAAGTCTGGTTAAAATCAAATCATAAATGAAGATGCTATTATGCGGACAAGAAATTGTTTACGCACGCACGCACGGACGCACGCACGGACGACGTACGACGGACAAAATGTGATCACAAAAGCTCACCTTGTCACTACGTGACAGGTGAGCTAAAAACAAATGAATCCAAGTTAGATAAATTCACTTTTGTGGTACAAAATCAGGTTTTGTTCTCTAAAATGTTCAGGACTTTTTTCGATCGCCATCTAATTTTCTACAGAAAGTGTGTCACGATCAAGCATTATATTGAGCCAAATCATTTTGCCGTGACCCTTCTCAGTTCAGAGAAATGACGCTCGGACCAACTTGCCCCACGGACCAACTAGCAAAGGTCTCCCCTATGTATCACAGTTAAGTGTGTTATACATGTGTTTATACATATCAGCAACCAAAATCTATGTTTGGACTATGTCACAATATTTATCGGAAAAATGTTTGTTCTGGAGATATGACAGACGCCATTTTAGCACACGTGTGTTATCGCAATGGTATTTTCAGATGCAGCTTTAGTATATCGCATTTAATGATCGGCATCGTTTTATGCCCCAGTTAAACTTCAGCCGGCGTAAAAAAACAATAACATATAACAGCATATAAAGTAGAAGTAAAACAAAGATCAGGAATAGATACAATTGACTTACTCCACCCATCAAAGACACCAAAGGGAAAGAAAGACAAACATTAAGCGACTAAACCATAATGGAAACCTAAACAAAGGAAGGCCATAAGGACAGTTACTTTCCCACAAAATGGCCATATGGCCATCCAAAATAAAAAGACATAAGTGATACACACAGTAAGTAACAAACAACAACATAAATAAACCGCCACAGAAGAACCGCCTTGGAACGGTCAGTGGAAAGATTTCCACTTGGGGGGGGGGGGGGGGGGGGGGGGGCTTAAATCGATTTTACGTGGCCACAATCCTCGCCCTTACTTCCGCCGCGATTTAGACAAATAAATTGTTCAGTCCGCATGAAGGCCTCCTAACTCATCAGTGCAACATCTCCGTGAACACAAAAAAATCAAAGAACCACAGAGGTGAGACAACGGTGAGTACTCGACAGCAAGAAACCACTGAAATGCTGGAGCACAAGAAAACCAACAGTTAGACTCCGATGGACCCAACCAGAGACAGAGCATCAGGCACCAACCAACATTACCTTGAATTAGATCTCTCTAATTCTCAATAAGCCGTTACGTTGGAGCCGTCATAGAATCTGAGGCCTGACCCACCGGCGTGCAATTAAAGAGGGAAGCAAAGTTGCCAACCGTGATTGGGTTAACTACCATGCATGCAGTCTGTCGTATAACATCCATGTTGTACCCAATCTTTTTATATCGAAGAATAATTTTACGAAATTGGGTGCTGAAGGCATTGCGGTTATATATTTTTCTGAATTTATATACTAAGTCACCATAAAATTCGGGTTCCGATAAACCTTGTTGCAGAAGAGATTTAAGTCCAATATTGAATTTTGAAATTAAATCAGAATGGCGTCTATAAAATTTTGAAAAGGCTTTGCGTAGTTTATGGTACCGATAACCCTGATTAAGTAGTTTAGCCGTTAATAATTTATTACGAGTGTTGAAGTCAGTTACATGACTACACACTCTAGCAAATCGAATTAATTGCGAAATATAAACGCCATAGGATGGCGCACGAGGAACATCACCATCCAAAAAAGGAAAAATTACAATCTCAAAATCAAAGTCATCGCGTTTATCATAAATTTTGCACGAAACAAACCCATCTACAATAGATAGAGGTAAATCCAAAAACGGGGCCTCTGTATCAGAATAATTTGCTTTATTTAACTGAAGTTCTGGGGGGGGGGGGGGGGTAAATCTGACTGATCAAACCATCGAAATAGGTATTATCAATATTTAATAAATCATCTAAATATCTAGAAGTGGAGCTAAAAGCTTCAATAATTTCAGATTGGTTGTCAATGGAAAGCGACAACATGAAGTCTCTTTCATAACAATACAAGAGCAGATCAGGCACAAGAGGTGCGCAATTCGTACCTATCGGAATACCCACAATTTGTCTAAATAACTTAGTACCGAATCTAATATAAATATTGTCAAGTAGAAAGGTGAGGGCATCACACACTTTTGACATGACCAAAAAGTATAATTCTTATGCTCTCTAGAAGTGAAAAATGCATTTCTGACATTACATGCAAGATAGAGAGAATCTTCTCTGTAAAAAGCCCCTTCAATTAAATCATTAAGCTTTTCTTTTATACGATTATGAGGAAGTGTAGTGTAAAGAGTGGAAAAATCGTAAGTAGACAGACTTGAAGCACGAAAATGTCTGGACTTCGATTTATTTAAAACCTCGTTCGATTTTTTTATAGACCAAAACAAATTTCTTCCTGATCATTCAAAGTTTTTATCACAATATTTAATCACATGCGTTTTAATAGCGGTAAGACAGGAAGTTAATAGTTTAGAAAGTTCAGTGGTAGTGCAAGAGCTAGAATTCGCAATAAACCGTGCTTTGTAAGGTCTTTTATGAAGTTTTGGTAACCAGTATAGCGTAGGAAGCTTGTCTTGGCCTTCGGTAACACATACAGCAAACTTGGTGGCTGAATGACAAACATGTTTATTTACTATAGCTATCTCTTCAGCTAAAGGCTGAAGTTCATAGGCCTTAGTACCACCAAGCTCCTGCTTAAGCGTGTTAACATAGTGGAGCCGTCACACAACGACGACGTTGTTAGCGGCCTTGTCTGCAGGGGCCAAAACAAACTTCTTATGAAATTCTTGAATAGCTAGTTTAAGATGACGTAAAGACGTCTTGGGCTTAGGAGGTAATAAGTTAGTATTTTGAGAATAGAAATAAATGCGTTTATTCACTAGTTTTAAAATGCTAAGTTTCCAGTCCTTAAGGGCCGAAATTTCTTACTTTGGTCAGAAAGTGCTAACACGCCGGGTCAGTTAACAAATGCAAAATTCCATATAAAAGCTGTAATTGCAAAATTTACAATTATGTGTGTTCTTTGACAGATAATTCGTTTTTCAAGTTAGAAGTTATTCTAGTCGATACACTGGTAAGAGATATAGTCAAAAAATGCTTTAAGGTGCTTCTCTGATGGCTACTGAAAATATATGTGCCAACTAACCCCGTCTACAGTATACCTACATGCCCCAACCATACTACTTGGTGAGAGAGTCGTTTGTTTGTTTTGTTTGTATTGGAGTTTAACGGCCCAGTCAACACTATTTAGGTCATTTTTTAGCCTCCACACTTCTCTCGGGCAGGCTTTATAGACCGGACCTACTTTTCAGGTCACTTATTTACAAGTGTAAAAAATAACATGCATCTTTTTATACATGGGAAAACAACATAACTGCTAGTTAAAATCTTTGCAATACATGTATTTATTTGAACAGATTTTCAGAGATGTCAGCTAAATTCTTACCTCCTCGGCCGTTCCTGGTTTGAATGGCCCGTTGGAATAACTGCGCACTGCTACTGCAGTTGCGTCTCAACCTCGAAAATAATTTCTAAAGCTAAAATAAACTATTTATTTGCAGATTTTCAAACAGAATGTTAAGCGCAGAGAAACTTTTATGCGAGCGTCGATGTTGTTTCCTGCGTCTCTGAGGCGCGGTGACGTCAGAAACTTTGCGCTATTTGACGACACGTTATACTACGTGTGCGCGCCATGGCACTAGATGTCGTTTAACATGCCACACTGTCTGTTGTCTTTTTTGTTTAAATTAGCTAAATTATTGCAAAACCCTTGATTGTTTTGAATTGTTTTGAATTGCGGTATACACTAAATACATGGTTAATGTCTTTAATAATACTGAAAAGCTCGCCCCTATAACATTGTCTGAGGCTTACCGATCATATTTTATCAAGTCCAGATCAGACAACTCTCTAGGAACAGTTTGATAAGTTCCACACCGTCTGCCTGTACGCAAAAATGTCGGAAAAGTTAGCAAGAAGATGCAGCAGACGACATAAACAGTCATTCAGATGCATTTTTTTTTGCGTCTTAATGGTTAACCACCATTAAGATTTGCCGTGCATCATTATATGCTGGTCGTTTCTTTAGTTTTCGTCAGTAAACATCCTCATAGCCGAGCAGGCAAACGTCGCTAGGGCAACGTCAAATCAACGTCGGTGCAACGTCACGACGTTGCACCGACGTTAATGTTACGTTGCAGGAACGTCAGGACGTCGCACCGACTTTGATGTGTCGTCACAATTACGTCAAGTGTCTGCTGGAAGGGTTATCGTAAAACGACAGCGGTAGGCAATGTAAATTGTAAGGACCGTAGTCATGATCCTGGATAAATTGCACACTGCTATATGAACAAAGAGCTTCTTGTTTAATTATTGCCTGTAGCAACCGTCAGGTAGACGTATACAGTGTTGACGGGGACGTTAAAGCTTAAATCAAACAAACAAAACAAAGGTTGTACAGGCAAATGCTCTAGCAACGATTTTTTGTCGTACACATGTTAAACAGAGTGAATAATTATTGACATGACGAGCAACCGAGGATTGACAAAAATAAAAAATGAGCACACCATCTGACTCTGCTCTTACCTGTTCTTTGATGTATTTTCTATAAGATATAGAATAGATCTAGCTCCCGTTTATATGGCCGTACCCAAAATTACACAAAACTTTCTCCGTGTTTACACCCTATGTTTTTTGTGTTGTTTTTTTACACTGTTGCTGATACAGGTACAACCACACAGAAAATAATGAGCATTTTATTTTATTATGCCTCCAACATTGCTTCTGTGTCGTTCGTGCGACGATGCGTGTGTCCGTCCGTGTGTGCGTCCGTCCGTCCGTTACGTTTTGTAATACATATCATAACTTCTTAAACATGCATGCTAGGGTTTTGAAATTTCATGTATGGATTCCTCGTGAAAAAAAGCTGACACTTATTATGCCCCTTTCCTGAGTTATGGCCCTTTGAAAAAATATGGATGAATTCTTGTCAACAAAATATCTCAAAAACCATTGAAGCTAGAGTCTTGAAACCAGCTGAACAGATTGGTAGTGGATAAACTTTTGAATAAATTCTGAAAAATTCTTTACGAGTTAAGGCCCTTTCAAACTTTGGGCATTTTTCATTGCATGCCTTTTGATGCATAGCATAACTTTTGAACCGTGCACGTGGAGTAGAGCGTTTGAGCAATTTTGGTTGAGTCAAGGAACATTTCTGAGAAAATTGTTTCAAAATCAGTCTGGCTGTTTAGAAGTATAAGTCATTTTGAGGTTTGTATTTTGAGATTTTTAGCTCTGATGGCCATCATGCTCAGTTAAGCAAAATAGTTTCAGCAATTTTGTTAGAGGGTCACCCATGGGACATTCCTATAAAAATGCTTCCTTTTAGAGACAGAAGTCTTTTGAAAGTTTTGGCCACCACCCATCAGTTTGGAGAAATAGATTGGGCTGCTAGGTGCTTCTACATAGAGCTGAAACTGACTGCACATGAGTATTGGTAAACCGCTTAGACGGTCTTAGCCTGCCCAGGCAAAGTGGTGCAAGTCGAACCGCCTATGCATTTAATCCGCATTGGTTACATTGGGTGGCAGGTCTTGCGATGTCTTTTCTTCTTAATGTCGGGTAAGAGTCTCACAAAATTGGAAGCACTGTCCCCAAAATGACCTTAATAGTGATGCCGGGGACTTTAAACCTCAATTCAAACCCAAAAAAAATATATATAAATAAAAATAAATAAACAAAAAAAATCTGGTTTTATTAAAGCGACCAGTGGAACAATTTTGACAGATGGTTACCAAAAAGCATTCCTTTGAAATCATTTATCAGAGCAGAATGGTTTGAGCAATTATGGTAGAGGGTTCCCAAAGAAACATTCCTGTGAAATTATTTCAAAATCCATCCACTGGTTAAGGAAATGTCGTTTAAAGGCTTTTTCTATTTTTAGCTCTGCCGGCCATCTTGTTCATCCAAGCAGAATGGGTTGAGCAATTTTGGTAGAGGAGCCTGTAAATTAATTTCAAACTAGAAATGTTTTCAGAGAGTTTTCAGAGAAAACAATGTCCCCCCACCCCCCACTACCATAAATATATCTTAAACACCCATTTGACTTTAATAACAAGGTTAAGGTCACCAAAATGTAAGCTGAAAACAAGTCATTCTTGGCCAAAAAAAAAAAAAAAAATAAAAAAGTCAGATCACCAGAACCTAATCAAATTTGGTAGACTTTAATTAAATATTGTACCGAGTTTGACCAACATTCATCAATTCTTAAATGATATAGGGTACAGATAAGCCATTTTTGACAAGAAGGGCAGTTGTCAGTTTCTGGTGAAAGAATACGCACTGTACTGGTTAACCGCTTATATATATAATCCTCCCAGGAAAAATGTAGATAGATAAACTGACCGGCTCAAAAATCACCTGAATAGTGTTGACTGGGCCGTTAAACTGCAATACAAACAAACAAACTGTATCAAGTTTGACTGGAATTAAACAATTCGTTAATAAGATAGATTGCAGACAAACCATTTTTGGCCCCAAAATGACAGTTTTGGGGGCCTGTTACCTTGAAAATGAGGTCAAGTCATCATAACCTAATGACTGAACCCTCATCCTAATGATGTAACTATGCAAGTTTTGTCAGAAGCCATCTATAGGTTCAGGAGATATAGTGCTTCAAACAGGCTGCGCCGTCGCAAACTGGATCCGCACCAAAACAGTACGCCCCCCTCCCCTCCGGTGGGAGACATAAATCCATCCACTGATTAAGGAGCAGAAGTCTTTTGAAGTTTTTTTTCTTATTTTAGCTCTGATGGCCGTTTGTTCATCCGAGCTGAACAGTTTGAGCAATTTTGGTAGAGGGTCATATAAGGAACATTTCTACGAAACCATTTCGATATCCATCCACGGCTTAAGAAGATGGAGTCGTTTAAACGCTTTTCTATTTTTAGCTCTGGCGCCAACTTGTTCACCCGAGCGGAACGGTTTGAGCAATGTTGGAAGAGGGTCACCCAAGGAACATTCCTGTGAAATAATTTCGAAATCCATCAACTAGTTAAGGAGAAGAAGTCGTTTAAAGGTTTTTTTTTTCTATTTTTAGCTCTGGTGGCCATCTTGTTCACCCGAGCAAAACGGTTTGAAAAAAAATTGATAGAGGGACACCTAAGGACGATTCCTGTGAAATAATTTCAAAAGCCATCCACTAGTTAAGGAGAAGAGGTCGTTTACATGTTTTTCTCTCTTTTTTTTAGCTCTGGTAGCCATCTTGTTCACCCGAGCGGAACAGTTTGAGCAATTTCCGTAGAGGGCCACCAAAGGAACATTTCTGTTGAAGTAATTTCAAAATCCATCCACTCGTTAAGGAGAAGTCCTCTAAGGGTTTTTCTTTTTTAGCTCTAGCAGCCAACTTGTTCAGCCAAGCGGAACGGATTGAGCAATTTTGGTAAAGGGTTATCCAAGGAACATTCCTGTGAAATAATTTCAAAATCCATCCACTGGTTAACGAGAAGAAGAGCTTATAGGATGATAGTCCATCCGTCGTCCGTCCATCGTCCGTCCGTCAAAACTTTTGACCAGCTATATCTCTGCGTCCTGCAGGCTGATCTCAATCATTTCTCATCTGTAGCAAGCCTCTGGTGGGGCATTGATGACCTTAGCACTTTATCGAAATCGCACGAAAACTTTGGTTGCTATGGCAACCACAAGGTCCCATAGACTGCCAGTGGGAAAATGCTTGTCATCACCGCAGCGCCTTCAGTTTTGATCGGATCTTTCTGAAACGTATATGTAAGGTGGCTGGGGATATAAACTCGGATGAGTTCGAAAACCGGCCAAGTCGGCCCATTTATCAAGTCGGCCCATTTATCATAGAGTTACGTCCCTTTGATTGCAGAAAATGCCGATTTTTTTACCTTGTCATCACCGTAGCCCCTTGAGTTTTGTTTGATTGGATTTTACCTGAAACTTACATGTAAGGTGGCTGGGGATAAAAAATCGGATGCGTTCGAAAACCGGCCAAGTGGGCCAATATATCATTGAGTTACTTCCCTTTGATTGCTGAAAATGCCGATTTTTGACGTTGTCATTACCGTAATCCTTTCAGTTTTGATCGGATCTTTCTGAAACATATATGTAAGGTGGCTGGGGATAAAATCTCCGATGAGTTCGAAAACCGGCCAGGTCAGCCCATCTATCATAGTGGTACGTCCCTTTGATTGCTGAAAAGGCCGACTTTAGACCTTGTCATCACCGTAGCCCCTTCAGTTTTGATCGGATCTTTCTGAAACTTATATTAAGGTGGCCGAGGATAAAAATCTTGTAGCCTCTTCAGTTTTGATAGGATCTTTCTGAAATTTATATCTTAGGTGGCTGGGGATAAAAACTCAGATGAGTTCGAAAACCGGCCAGGTCAGCCCATGTATCATAGTGTTACGTCCCTTTGATTGATGAAAAGGCCGACTTTTGATCTTGTCATCACGGATGTGTTCGAAAACCGGACAAGTCGGCCCATTTATCATAGAGTTGCCTCTCTTTGATTGCTGAAAATGCCGATTTTTAGCTCACCTGAGCCTTTAGGCTCATAGGTGAGCTTATAGTATAGCCATGGTCCGTCGTCCGTCCGTCCGTCCGTCGTCCGTCCACCATTTTCAAAGATCTTCTTCTCCTATACTGCAGGGCCAATCAAAGCCAAATTTCATATGGAGCCTCAGTGGGATGGGGGAACGAAAGTTTGTTCGCGGGGCCTGGATCACATGACCAAAGATGGCCGCCATGCCCATATATGGTAAAAAGCCTTCAAAAATCTTCTTCTCCAGAACCATAAGGCCAGTGGCCTTGAAACTTGGCATGTAGCATATGGTACTCGGGCCCATCATGGTTTGTACAAATGGTGACCCCGGGTTGACCTTGACCTATTTTACAGCAATGTCAAATTTGCCGAAGTAGGGTTTTGCATGGGGCAAAGTGAAAATAATGGATTTATAGGAAAACCATTGAAGACAGTGTCACCAAAATTTGTAGATCAGGTAAAGTAACTGAATACATGAAGATCTATGGGTCAGAAAGGTCAAGATCATTCATTGGCCTTAGACCAAGGTCATTCAGGATCCATATTTCAAACATTTTTTTCTCCAAAACTGCTGAGCCAATTTAAGTGAAATTTAATATGGAGCCTTTGTGAGTTGAACAAATGAAAAAATGCCAATACGGTCTAGATCACATGACCAAGATGGCCGTCACGCCTATATATATGGTAAAAAGCCTTAAAAATTCTTCTTCTCCAGAACCGTAAGGCCAATGGCCTTGAAACTTGGCATGTAGCATATGGTACTCAGGCCCATCATAGTTTGTACAAATGGTGACCCCGAGTTGACCTTGACCTATTTTACAGCAATGTCGAATTTGCCGACTTAGGCTTTTGCATGGGAAAAGGTGAAAATAATGGATTTTTAGGAAACCATTGAAGACAGTGTCACCAAAATTAGTAGATAAGGTAAAGTAGCTGAATACATGAAGATCTATGTGTAAGAAAGGTCAAGGTCATTAATTGACCTTAGACCAAGGTCACGCAGGGACCATATTTCAAACATTTTTTCTCAGAAACTACTGAGCCAATTGAAGTGAAATTCAATATGGAGCCTTTGGGAGTTGAACAAATGAAAAGCTGCCAACATGGTCTAGATCACATGACCAAGATGGCCACCACGCCCATATATGGTAAAGAAATTCGAAATTCTTCTTCTCAAGAACCGTAAGGCCAATGGCCTTGAAACTTGGCATGTAGCATATGGTACTCGGGCCTATCATAATTTGTTCAAATGGTGACCCTGGGTTGATCTTGACCTATTTTACAGTAATGTCAAATTTGCTGACTTAGGCTTTTGCATAGGAAAAAGTGAAAATAATGGATATTTAGGGAAACCATTGAAGACAGTGTCACCAAAATTTGTAGATTAGGTAAAGTAACTGAATACATGAAGATCTATGGGTAAGAAAGGTCAAGGTCATTCATTGACCTTAGACCAAGGTCACTCCGATTTCATATTTCAAAAAAAACATTTTTCTCAGAAACTACTGAGCCAATTTAAGTGAAATTCAATATGGAGCTTTTGTGAGTTGAACAAATGAAAAGTTGCCAGTACGGTCTAGATCACATGACCAAGATGGCCGCCACGCCCATATATGGTAAAAAGCCTTCAAAAATTTTCTTCTCCAGAACCGTAAGGCCATTGGCTTTGAAACTTGGCATATATCATATGGTACTCGGGCTCGTCATAGTTTTTACAAATGCTGACCCTGGGTTGACCTTGACCTATTTTATGGCAGTGTCAAATTTGTCAACTTAGGCTTTTGCATGGGAAAAAGTGAAAATAATGGATTTTTAGGAAACCATTGAAGACAATGCCACCAAATTGGTAGATCAGGTAAAGTAAATGAATACATGAAGATTCATGGGTAAGAAAAGTCATCATTCAGTGACCTGGGACCAAGATTAACCAGGTTCCATATTTCAAACAGTTTTTTCTCAGAAACCGCTGGCCCAATTCAAGTGAAATTTGATATGGATCCTTTATATGATGAACAAATGAAAATTTGCTCATATGGTCCAGGTCACATGACCAAGATGGTGGCCATGCCCATATACGGTAAAAACACTTCGAAATTCTTCTTCTCCAGAACCGTAAGGCAAATGACCTTGAAACTTGGCAGGAAGCATCTGGTACACGGGCCTATCATAATTTGATCAAATGGTGACCCTGGGTTGACCTTTACCTATTTTACGGCAATGTCAAATTTGCGGACTTAGGCTTTTGCTTGGGAAAAAGTGAAAATAATTGATTTTTAGCTCACCTGAGCCTTTAGGCTCATAGGTGAGCTTATAGTATAGCCATGGTCTGTCGTCCGTCCATCCGTTGTCCGTCCGTCCACCATTTTCAAAGATCTTCTCCTCCAAAACAGGGAGGCCAATCAAAGCCAAATTTCATGTGGAGCTTCAGTAGGATGAGGGAACGAAAGTTTGTTCGCGGGGTCTGGGTCACATGACCAAGATGGCAGCCATGCCCATATATGGTAAAAAGCCTTCAAAAATCTTCTTCTCCAGAACCATGAAGCCAATGACCTTGAAAGTTGGCTTGTAGCATCTGGTACTTGAGCCCATCATAGTTTGTAAAAATGGTGACCCTGGGGTGGCCTTAACCTATTTTATGGCTATGTCAAATTTGCAGACTTGGGCTTTTGGATGGGAAAAAGTGAAAATAATGAATATTTAGGAAACCATTGAAGACTACGACACAAAAAAAGGTAGCTCAGGTAAACAAAATCAATACATGAAGATTTATGGATAAGAAAGGTCAAGGTCATTAAATGACCTTGGACCGTCGTCTGTCCGTCCACCATTTTCAAAGATCTTCTACTCCAAAACTGAAAGGTCAATCAAAGCCAAATTTCATTTGGAGCCTCAGTAGGATGAAGGAACGAAAGTTTGTTCGCAGGGTCTGGGTCACATGACCAAGATTGCTGCCACACCCATATATGGTAAAAAGCCTTCCAAAATCTTCTTCTCCAGACCCATGAAGCCATTGACCTAGAAACACAAATTGACGAGGCGATTATTGGATTAATCATGTGTAATTAACGGATTGACATCTGAACTATATAAGTTTTAAGTTTACAGAATTTGATAATATCCTAAATATTTGACTGAATCAGCGAAAATTTCCTAAATGTTGGACCAGTATCGGACCGATTTTTTGGGGCTTTGGGCCGTTTCCAATCGGTCCGAATTTCTGAATTTCGGTCTGGGACCGAAAAAAAAACGGTTTTCCCGAGCCCTGAGCCACGGTCAATCAACTGGTAAATTATTTTTTACACATGACAACAATAAAAAGGATGTTTACACAAGTGTCAAATTAATTGATAATTGACTTAAGCGGTATTTTCTACCTGGCCGATCATCAATAATGACTTTATCAAAATTTGCAATTATTTGATGGAATAACAAAGATCTTGCGATGGAAAGTAATGTTTCTTGCTAATAGGAACAAGAAAAAAAAAAACATACTGCAAAGAAACACCTATAATGTAGATGGTATTAAGTAAAACTGTACAAGTGGAAAATCAAGGAGTCAAGTGCTCTTTCCCAGCACATTGTCAATCAGACATTCCCTAAATAATATGAAAAGTTAAAAAAAATATGACAAATGGAATAAACCATAATGAAAGCATGGCCTTCGAACTGTCAGAAAGGTAGGAATAGGTGGAAAGTTTTATCACATTGTTAGACATCAAAATTTTGACCCCACAAGTTGTGTACCCCTGCTCTGAGGCTATATACATATATAAAAACATTAAAATGTACACCAGGACCAGGTGTCAGGTGAGCGTTTACAGGACCACTGGTCCTCTGGTTTTACCTTGTCATCACCGTAGTCCCTTTAGTTTTGTTTGAGTGGATCTTTCTGAAACTTTTATGTAAGGTGACTGGGGATAAAAACTCGGATGAGTTCGAAAACCGGCCAAGTCGGCCCTTTTATCATAGAGTTACTTCCCTTTGATTTCTGAATATGCCGACTTTGACGTTGTCATCACCGTAATCCTTTCAGTTTTGATCGGATCTTTCTGAAACCTATATGTAAGGTGGCTGGTGATAAAATCTCGGATGATTTCGAAAACCGGCCAAGTCGGCCCATTTATCATTGAGTGACGTCCCTTTGATTGCTGAAAATGCTGATTTTTGACATTGTCATCACCGTAGCCCCTTCAGTTTTGATCGGAACTTTCTGAAACTCATACGTAAGATGGCTGTGGATAAAACTCGGATGAGTTCGAAAACCGGCCAAGTCGGCCTATTTATCATAGAGGTACGTGCCTTTGATTGCTGAAAATGCCGATTTTTGACCTTGTAGCCTCTTCAGTTTTGATCGGATCTTTCTTAAACTTATATCTTAGGTGGCTGGGGATAAAAACTCAGATGAGTTCGAAAACCGGCCAAGTAAGCCCATCTATCATACAGATACGTCGCTTTGATTGCTGCAAAGGCCGACTTTTGACCTTGTCATCACCGTAGCCCCTTCAGTTTTGATCGGATCTTTCTGAAACTTTTATGTAAGGTGTCGTGGGATAAAAACTCGGAAGCGTTAGCAAACCGGCCAAGTCGGCCCATATTTCACAGAGTTACGTCCCTTTGATTTCTGAAAATGCCGAGTTTTGACATTGTCATCACCGTAGCGCCTTCAGTTTTGATCGGATCTTTCTGAAACGTATATGTAAGGTGGCTTAGGTTTAAATCTCAGACAAGTTCGAAAGCCGGCCAAGTCGGCCCCTTTATCATAACGTTGCATCCCTTTGATTGCTGAAAATGCCGATTTTTGACTTTGTCATCACCGTAGCCCCTTCAGTTTTGATCGGATCTTTCTGAAACTTATAAGTAAGGCGGCTGGGGATAACAACTCAGATGAGTTCGAAAATCTGCCAAGTTGGCCAATTAATCATAGAGCTACGTCCCTTTGATTGCTGAAATGCCGAGTTTTGAACTTTTCATCACCGTAGCCCTTTCAATTTTGATCGGATCTTTCTGAAACGTATATGTAAGATGGCTGGGGATAGAAACTCAGATGAGTTCGAAAACCGGCCAAGTCGGCCTATTTATCATAGAGTTACGTCCCTTTGATTGCTGAAAGTGCTGATTTTTACCTTGTCATCACCGTAGCCCCTTCAGTTTTGATCGGATCTTTCTGAAACTTATTTGTTAGGTGGCTGGGGGTAAAAACTCGGACCATTTTGAAAACCGGCCAAATCTGCCAATTTATAATAGAGTTACGTCCCTTTGATTGCTGAAAATGCCTTATCATCACCAAAGCCCTTCAGTTTTGATCGGATCTTTTTTAAACTTATGTGTAAGGTGGTTGGGGTTAAAAACTAGGATGAGTTCGAAAACTACAATCGATTACTGACGGAGTTATGCCCCTCCTTTGCTGAAAATGTTTATTTTTGACCTTGCCATCATCATAGCCCCTTCAGTTTTGATAGGATCTTATTGAAACTTACAAATAAGTAAGTTAGGGATACTCTGATGAGTTAAAAAAAACTGACGAAGTTGGCTCATCTATTGTAGAGTTATGTCCCTGTTACTGCTGAAAATGCCTATTTTTGACCTTGTCATCACCATAGCCCCATCAGTTTTCATCGGATCTTTTTGTCACTTACACGTTAGTAAGTTAGGGATAAGACATTGGCTGAGTTCAAAAATTGGTGAGCTTGGCCTATATTTCGGAGAGTAATGCCCCCCTTGATTATAGAAAATGCGTATTTTGACATTGTCATCACCGTTGCCCCTTCAGTTTTGATCGGATCTTCCTGAAACTTATATACAAATAAGTTGGGGTTAAAAGCTTGGATAAGTTAGAAAATTAGCGACGTCGGTCGATAAGTGATGGATTTTTGTCCACTTCTTTGCTGAAAATGCTTAGTTTTGACCTTGTCATCACCATAGCTCCTTCAGTTTTGATCGGATCTTCTGGAAACTTACATCACCGCAGCCTCTTCTTGATCTGATCTCCCTGTAACTTACGTACAAATAGGTTATGATTAAAAGCTCGGATGAGTTCGAAAATAGCGATATCGATTGATTACTCAAGGAGTTATGTCCCCTACTTTGCTGAAAATGGTTATTTTTGACCTTGTCATCACCTTAGTTATTGAATTTTCTTAAAACTTACACATAAGTAAGTCAGGGTTAGAGCTCAGATGCGTTTGAAAACGGGCAAGGTCGGCCCATTAATTGAAGTGTTGCATCCACTTGATTGCTGAAAATGCCTATTTTTGACTTTGTCATCACCGTAGCCCCTTCAGTTTTTGTTAGATCTTCTTGCTAAGTCAGGGATAAAAGCTCAGTTGAGTTCGAAAACTGGTGAGGCTGAGAGTTACGTCCCTTTGATTGCAGAAAATGCCTGTTTGTAACCTTGTCATCACCGTAGCCCCTTCAGTTTTCATCAGATTTTCTTGAAACGTATGTATTAGTAAGTCAGAGATAAAAGCTCAATTGAGTTTGAAAATTGACGAGATCTGCGAATCTGTCATAGAGTTACGTCCCTTTGATTGCAGAAAAATCCTGTTTTTGCCTTTTTTGACCTTGTCATCAGCATAACTTATTGAGTAACAACTGGAACTTCCTGAAACTTTCAATCTGTTAGCTCAGGTGAGCGATACAGGGCCATCCATGGTCCTCTTGTTTATTTTCAGCTCTGGTGACCATCTTGTTCACTCGAAGAAGTTTTATTTAAGAAATGAAATTTATTTTTCTGCAGTTCATGGAAGTATGAACGCAGTGGGTCGCGTGCAAAGTAAATGAACCCCGAAGGGGTTCATGTAAACTTTGCTAGCGACCCACTGTCGTTCATACTTTCATGAAAAGCAGAAAAATTAAGTTTATTTTTTATATTTACATTATTTGCCCCTCATCACAGGGCGGAAAATGCTTGTAGGGCAATCTTTTAAAGCTGAAAAAACATTTACACGCTGTTTTCTACAAAGAGTGGAGCAGCGTTGACGTCATCAACGCCCGTAGAGAACAATGGTTTAGAATGACGTCACTTAACGTCACTGAAAATTATGTGATTCGATGCGTTCATGGAAGTATGAACGCAATTGTTTTGTATAGGTTTACATTAGACTTTACACTGGAAATGTAAATATTTCTATTTGGTATATTTGTATTACGTTTACGTCGTTTCCAAGATATTGCCCATATACATGTAACACGAAGAAGGACAGAAATCACAAAAAGCCTTGAATAGTGTAGGTCTGCATGATCTGGGTTGAACAACATCTGCAGTCCTTGTCATTTCCAGCATCTGATCTGTTTGCAACAATCCTGTCTCCCGATTGGCTTGGATAACTCTGCAAAACAGAAACTCCTCGGCGAACAGTCTCTTCGGTACACCGAGAACAGGAGAGGACTGAGTTCTGTCCCTTCTGCAGCCAGCATTCCAACGGATGAACATATCCCCCATTAGGCGCTGCAGAAATGCCTACTCGTTGACCCTTGCTACAAGAACTGACATTTACGGGGGTTCTTCATTCCCTGAAACCACTATAATTAGAAGTTCCTTCCATATTCGATCATTTATCTGCTAAAGGTGCAGAAAGTAGCGTGACTACATGAACCTCTCTTGTGAGAGCTATACACTTATTTTCCATATCACTGGTCCTGGTGAATGAATGTCTACACGACTGTGGCAAGCAATAATTTTGATTCTGATTCTTTGAGGAATACAGGAAGTGACTGCACCAGATGATGATTTCCCACCCAGGGCAAATTGCTGCTTCCAATCATTGAGCATGCGTTTGATCAAAGACATTGCCTGTTTCTACTACTTGGCACGGAATTTTATTAAATGCCTTACTGAAATCCAACAATAAATGGAGTCAGCATGTTGGCATCTGTCGATTCCCGCTAATAGTTCATGCACCATTATAGGCAGTTGTATATCACAGGATCTCTTTTACCGAAAGCCGTTCCAATTGATGCTCATACATTGTTACTTTCCAGGAAAAAGACGATTGTGGACAATACATGATCTTTCCGCAAGCCGATGTCAGGGAAAATGCTGTGTAATTGAGAGCTTTGCTCTCGCCTACCTTCTTAAACACTGAAGTCGATGAGTCATTTGTGACTTGGGCACGCTCATTTCGGAGTAAAAGCAGTTTTTTTCAAGAATCGAGGAGAAGCCTGATCTGTTCCATCATCAGTAATCATAAGATAGAGAGCTCAAAAATTGTCGGTTTGGGATCTATACTTGGTCTTCTGGATCTGAGTTGACGAGACTGACCGCTCGAGAGTGATCGAATTTAATATATATATATACAAAAAAGAGAAATGACATCACACGGAAAACACAGTAAATATTATTATTCCCCACGGAAAACACAGTAAATATTATTATTCCCCACGGAAAACACAGTAAATATTATTATTCCCCGGAAAACACAGTAAATATTATTATTCCCCGGAAAACACAGTAAATATTATTATTCCCCGGAAAACACAGTAAATATTATTATTCCCCACAGTAAATATTATTATTCCCCGGAAAACACAGTAAATATTATTATTCCCCGGAAAACACAGTAAATATTATTATCCCCAAGAAAAAAAAGTAAATATTATTATTCGTAGTATATATTCTACGGTGTCTGTCCGTCCGTCCATCCGCACCGTTTCCAATCGATAACGAATATTTTTGCACGTTTTTTTTTCTCAACTTCAAATTTTGCATACACCGGGAATGTGTGATTTAGGATTGTTAATGGGCAAAATTTGTCAACTTTTGCCCTGGTCAGTTCCAAACTCGTGGTTTTCGATCACTTGAGTATTTTTGGCTTGCGTGTGCCATTTAGAATGGAAAGCTCGTTCCGGTTTAAGTTTGCATTTTGTCTTAGTCATCTTTAGAAATAACAAATATTAGCTTTCACAAAAAGCTTGAGTCTACGCTTTGCATATATTAATTTGTGTTGTCATAGGATTTTGTTTGTTTGATTGTATTGGAGTTTAACGGCCCAGTCAATACTATTTTAGGTCGTTTTTGAGCCGCTCAGTTTACCTATCCACACTTTTCCTGAGCAGGCTTATCCGTAAGCAGTTAACCAGTACAGTGCACATTCTTTCGTCAGAAACTGACAACTGCACTTCTTATATCAGCGGAAGGGAGAGAATGACCATAGAAAAGATTTCATGATCAATCTCCACGAAAGAATGTTGCCGACCCCGGCAGATATCGAACCCGCGTCCTCCTGATCACCAGTCAGACGCGCATCCGAGTTACCGAGACCGGCGTAGTCATAGGATTGGAAAGTAAAATGGCATTTTTCATGTTCATGTTGCATTAGTATGCTAATAAATATGGAAGTGTGCCGGCCTTGGTAGCTCAGTCGGATGCGCGTTTTACAAAACTGTCAATATTTCGCCATAAGTAAACGTGATGTCGTAAAGGACGTCGTACAAGTAACATTACTGGGCGTATCTAACTAATTTGCATATTTAATCCACTGGTGGATTATCGAATTTATTACATGGCGTTATTACATTCTCAGACAGGACGTCATATGATAAATGATGTTCTTTCATTTCGCATTGTAGATTAATTTTAGCTAAGCGTCTACTATATCTTTAAAGTGAATAATGATAATAATACTAATAATAATAATAATAATAATAAAGATGTACTGTATTGTGGAAGCAAAGTCAACATCACGTAAACCCAGAAAACATGTTTATTTTGTAAGCATGAGAGCACGCATACGTGTGATAAGCATAAGGAAGTATTCAGGTCATTAACAAATTTTAATCTTTGTGACAAATAACAATGATGATTGATTGATCGATTGATTGTTACGAGCCATGCGTATCAGAAAGAAAAAGCAAACAGCCCTTTAAAAAATTAACAAAATTTATTGACAAAATCTTTTAACTTTAAACTATAATAAACAAAAGAGTACTTTACTCAGATTTTATCTATCCTTAATCATCTATCCTTTTCTGGTCCCACAGAAATATGCACTGAGTCCTAAAGTATGACTAATAATCCTCAAACAAATCCAACACTAATTCAGAATAAAACCTTGAAAACCCAAACTGAAGTAAGGGGAAATTGTTATCCCTTTTATAGACTTAAGGGAGATTCAGGAACAGTGTAGAAATACATGTGCTCCTATGCTATACATTACGCAAACACGCCTATACAAATACATTGCCACCTTTATCGCCGAAAAAATGAAAATTTTGTGATGAACAATTGTGATATTTTTCTTATTTCTGCTCAAAATATAGATTATGGGCACTTGATAGAACCGCCTCATCGAGGCGGTTCTAACGAGTACCCACAATCTATATTTTAGAGCAGAAATAAGAAAAATAAGGTATACCCCCGGAAACCCCAGTTTTACTGTATAAAAGTGGGGTTTAAGGGGGTCAAAATTATATAGGCGTATTTCGTGATGAACTATAAAAACAACGCGATCTAGACTCTTCTAGGTACTTCTTTAATCCCTTGTATCTTGTAAAATCATGTTTACTAAATTCTTATTATCTCTGACTCCGTATTCAGGAATCTTCTATTTTGAAGTTTAATAGTAAACACAATATTTACAACCTATAATATGCTGTGACTCATTTTCTACATAATTCCATTTAAAAATTAGTAAACAGTATATTACAATGGTAACCCAGTGGCTATGTGTATAATGTGAGACTCAGAAAACAAAAAACATAACACTCCTCCTCTTCGATGAAAGGTTTATGAAATAAAGCTTTTTTTCTGCTATTAAAATAATTAAACATTGAACATAACAGTTACATGCGCACACATAATATACAACCAATCCACTTCTGTAGTAAAGAAAACAGAACTCCTGACACAGCTCAAGCTCTTGAAAGGGCATCATGGATAATGTTATTTCTCCCTCTGATATGCCTTATGTCTGAATTATAATCCTGTAACATAAGACTCCACCTGAGCAACGCTGATTTCTGTTTTTCATTTTATTTATGAAAGTCAGTGATTTGCGGTCACTGAAAACAACAATGGGTGTAACTGAAGAGGTTAGATAAACTTCAAATTGTTGCAGAGCAAGAATCAGAGACAAACACTCTTTCTCTACGGTGGAGTATTGTCTCTGATGTTTATTAAACTTTAAGAAAAGCAGCATGATGAAGGACACCATTTTCGTTTTCGTTTACAACACTGCCTGCACCAACGCCACTTGCAACCACAGCTAGCTTAAACTCTTTTTCAAAGTTTGGTGCCAAGAGAACTGACTCACTCTTGAGTATGGCTTTAAGCTTATCAAAGGACTTTTGGCATGTTTCGTTCCAATGAATTGTTTGTTCTTTTGCTGAGCAAATTTATTAAAAGCTCAGTAATGACAGAGAAATTATTATAGAACTTTCTATAATAACCGGCCATACCAAGAAATTGCATCAGTTTTTCTGCTTTATAGGGTTCATTCTGTACGGATGTTATTTTACATGAAATATTTTGTCTGTCCATGTTGGAACATCAGAAAAAAAGTGCTCATACTCAAATATCAACTGCTTAAGTTCATTTATTTGATCTGGCTCTAAATGTGACAGTTTCTGGTCAAGATTCCTCAGAATGTCAGAGTTCTGTAGTTTAGATGATGTGAGATCAGTTGTTGTTTGTTACTTACTGTGTGTATCACTTGTGTCTTTTGGTTTTGGATGGCCATATGGCCATTTTGTGGGAAAGTATCTGTCCTTATGGCCTTCCTTTGTTTAGGTTTCCATTATGGTCTGGTCGCTTAATGTTTGTATTTCTTTCCCTTTGGTGTCTTTTATGGGTGGAGTAAGTTAATTGTATCAATTCCTGATCTTTGTTTTACTTCTACTTTTCATTGAATTAATGTCCTCACTGTCGTTTTCACATGGAACAGAGGAACGGAGCTAAAAAAATTGCCTGATGCTATGTGCGAATTATCCCTGTCTATGTATTCCTTTAACAGGCTTAAATGACTACTTTTTATATGACACGGCTGTTTTAGCTTAAGCCTCCCAGGAGTGTTAATTATGCAATTTACGTCACTGATCTTTTTGTCTGCAGTGTATGAACCATCATACCTGGCTTGTAAAGATTTTCCAGGAGCAGGCAAAATAACAAGTACGTTTTTATCTGGTTTCAAATCCCTTTCTTTTGTACCTGTGTCATATTATTGCTTCATACTGAAGATTGGTCCGAGCAACATCACAAGCTCTTGAAATGCTAGTTTTGAAGACAGACACATACTGAAGTAAGTTTAAGGAAGTGCCATCATTAGAGAGAAATTTCTCTTTCAAAGGACCACAAACAGTATGGCCAAATACTAATTCAAATGGACTGAAGCCAAGAGATTCTTGCACAGATTCTCTAACAGCAAATAAAAGCAAATGGATGTCTTCATCCCAATCCTTTTCTCTGTCAAAGCAATAAGATATTATCATATTTTTCAATGTTTGACGGAATCTTTCAAGGGCACCTTGACTTTCATGATGATATGCCGATGACTTGTACTGCACAATGCCTAAGTCATGCATAACTAGTTGATAATTCCAGACATAAAATTT
This sequence comes from Lucinisca nassula, assembly GCA_963580285.1. Classification (NCBI taxonomy): domain Eukaryota; kingdom Metazoa; phylum Mollusca; class Bivalvia; order Lucinida; family Lucinidae; genus Lucinisca; species Lucinisca nassula. The sequence continues at coordinate 134,790,428 of OY757016.1, read as the reverse complement.
GAGCCTTGGTCTGACTGAATAGATTTGGGCAGATCAACAAAGGTGAAAAACTTCACAAAGGCCTTGACACTTGTCTTAGTTTTGATATTTCTAAGTGGAATGGCTTCAGGAAAACGTGTGGAAGCACACATAATAGTCTGAAGATATTTACAACCAGACTTAGTTTTGGACAAGGAACCTACACAGTCTATAATTATTGTACTGAAAGGTTCATCAAACATGGGTATGAGCTGCAAATGAGCCTTAAGTATAGTCTGGTTGGGTTTTCTTACAATTTGGCATGTTGTATGGCAGGACCTACAATGTTGAGAAACATCGGATTTTAAACCAGGCCAATAAAATGATTAAGAATCTTGTGACAGGTTCTATTTTCACCTAAATGGTCTGACATGGGAATTTCATGTGCCAAATTCTATATTTCAGGACCATAAATAGAAGTGGAGGCAATGATCAGGAATCGATACAATCAACCCACAGCTCCCATCAGAGACACCGAAGGGAAAGAAACACAAACATGAAACAACATACCCTAATGGAAACATCAATAGCAGAAAGCCAAATGGACAGTTACTTTCCCACAAAATGGCCAATAGGCTATCCAAAATAAAATAATATAAGCGACACAAACACCCAAAGACAAACCATAACAAAAATAAACCGCGACAGAAGAACCGCCTTGGAACGGTCAGCGGAAACGAATTCCACTGGGTGGGGGGAGGTGGGGGCTTAAATCAATTTTACGTGGCCACAATCCTCGCCCTTACTTTCGTCGCGATTTAGACAAATAATTTGTTCAGTCCGTATTAAAGCCTCCTAACTCATCAGTGCAACATCTCCGTGAACACAAATAATCAAACAACCATAAGGATGAAACAACGGTGAGGACTCGACAGCAAGAAACCACTGACATGCTGGAGCAAAAGAAAACGAACAGTTAGACTCTGATGGGCCCGACCAGAGACAGAGCATCAGGCACCAACCAACATTACCTTGAATTAGATCTCTCTAATTCTAAATAAGCCATTACGCTGGAACCGTCATAGAATCTGAGGCCTGACCCACCGGCGTGCAATTAAAGTTGTCAACCGTGATTGGGTTAACCACCATCAAGCCGCAGAATCACTATCTGGTGGTTAACAGACTGAGACATTTGGCGGACGCTATTTTCTCGTCAAAATGCCATTGTTGACATAATAACAGATTGGGACCTGAGATACGTCTTGCTCATCTAAAGCCCTTTCATATAGAGACGAAATTTCAGGATCCTTGTGCTGCTTTATAACAAGTTGTGACCCGGACAGATGCCTTGTTTTCTCGCCATTAAAAGACTGGCCCAAAAGGTGTCAGTTAAATCAAAATCCGGTTTCCCATCAGTTTGCTTGGTCTTACGTGCAATGGCCCTTGTGATTGCACGGGGCGGACAAAAATCAGAAATTCCCTGCTCAATGGGATCAGGCAGTTGGTCAATGCAGGGATAAGAAGTCAAAAGTGGGTTTACCGCAACCTTATTTCCAGCAAAGTAATTGCCTAGCACAAAATGCTCCAGCATTTCAGTGGTTTCTTGCTGTCGAGTCCTCACCGTTGTCTCACCTCTGTGGTTCTTTGATTATTTGTGTTCACGGAGATGTTGCACTGATGAGTTAGGAGGCCTTCATGCGGACTGAACAAATTATGTGTCAAAATCGCGGCGGAAGTAAGGGCAAGGATTGTGGCCACGTAAAATCGATTTAAGCCCCCCCCCAGTGGAATTCTTTCCACTGACCCTTCCAAGGCGGTTCTTCTGTGGCGATTTATTTATGTTGTCGTTTTTTTACTTACTGTGTATATCACTTGTGTCTTTTAATTTTGGATGGCCATATGGCCATTTTGTGGGAAAGTAACTGTCCTTATGGCCTTCCTTTGTTTAGGCTTCCATTATGGTCTGGTCGCTTAATGTTTGTATTTCTTTCCCTTTGGTGTCTTTGATGGGTGGAGTAAGTTAATTGCATCAATTCCTGATCTTTGTTTTACTTCTACTCCTTTAAAATGTATAGAAGGTCTAACACCAACAGCCACTGAATCTGATACCAGGTCTGATGATAAATAAATGTTATGAATCGGATCATTAACAAATCCATATTTCACATCCTGAATGGACCCCCACCCATTGGGGCTTGAAGAAATAAATGGACTGTATGATGCTTACACGCAGAGCTGAATCCAACCGCACACGAGTATTGGTAAACCGCTTAGAGGATCTAAGCCTGCCCAGTGAAAGCGGTGCGAGTCGGACAGTCCATGCTTATAAACCCTATTGGTTTCATTTCGCGACAGGGCTTGAGATGTAATTTCATCTCAATGCCGGGTAGAAGTCCCACAAAATTGGAAGCGACGTCTCCAAAATTACCTTTATTGTGTTGACGGGGACGTTAAACATCAAATCAAACAAATATCCACACCCTGAATTAGTACACTTTTACCAAAAGAAGCTTACTCAGAAAAAGGCAGAGTATCTGGTAGAATAAGAGATTGAGAAGCTCCAGTATCTGGTAAGACTTTAATAGGGGTAGGATGGGCAAAACTGTCACCATTTAGTGACACAAAACCATCTGTTAAGAATGGTTCATAAATCTCCATAACTGAATCAGTCTCAGAAAATCTGGTATCAGAAAGAGTTTCCTTCCTTACACAAGACTGGTTTTGGCCATAAAAATGTCAAGCCTGTAGGCTAAAGTTCTTCTTGTCTTTCTCTCATCCTCTTTAATTTTAGACATTCAGAGCTCAAATGACGTACATGTTTGCAATAATTACAAACTACTTGGGATTGAGATAAAGGATTCTGGTCTTTTTTATCACAAGAAGTTTTGGAAGGGTTCTGCCTCTTGTTTTTACAAGAAGGTTTGGGTATAGTAGTAAATGTATGGCTACAACTGCCAAATGGATTCCTGGGATATAATCTTGGACCTGTTTGTGCGTTATAAGACTTTCTAGGATAAGGCCTGTTCACAAATGAGACATATATTTTGCATATCAGAGCTGTTCTGTTTTTGCCGTGTGGTGGGAAGTAAGGGCGAGAATTGTGGCCACGTAAAATCGATTTAAGCTCCCCAGTGGAATTCGTTTCCGCTGACCGTTCCAAGGCGGTTCTTCTGTCGCGATTTATTTTTGTCATGGTTTGTCTTTGGGTGTTTGAGCCGCTTATATTATTTTATTTTGGATAGCCTATTGGCCATTTTGTGGGAAAGTAACTGTCCTTTTGGCCTTCCGCTGTTGATGTTTCCATTAGGGTCTGTTGTTTCATGTTTGTGTTTCTTTCCCTTTGTGTCTCTGATGGGAGCTGTGGGTTAATTGCATCGATTCCTGATCATTGCCTCCACTTCTATTTTTATGAGTCAATGCATAACCATTTGGCAAACGAGAAGCTTCCTCCAAAGTTTCAACCATTTTTACATCGAGAAAAGACTGAATATCTGAATTTATGCACCATTTAAACTCTTCAACAAGGACAAGCTGTCTAAGCTTTTCATGATCAGAGCCTAGTTTTCAGAAGAACATCCTCTATCAAATAACTGTTCTACATGAGTCTTGGAAATTTCCTTTTTACAAATCCTAAATTTTTGCCTGTAAGCCTCAGGGACCAACACATATGCTTAAGAATAAGTTCTTTTACCAAATCATAGTCTGATCTTTACTCAACAGTAAGCTGGTTGCAAATGCCCCGAGCTTTTCCATTTACATCGCTCTGCAAAACCAAGGTCCAATACTCTTTTGGCAATTTAAAATTTTCTCAAAAATGCAAAATGTACTTATCAACACCCTTTCAGGATCCCTTTTCTGGTGTGTTTTGTAGCATCAAAGTAATTGCCAGAGTCAAAAACAGATGTAGGTTTTACCATATCCTTACTCTGGAGATCCAATTCCTTCATTCTTAATTGAAATTGCCATTTTTCTCTTTCAATTTCAAGACGTTCCTATTTTTCTAATTGTTCTCTCTAAATACTTTCCTCCATTTCTAATTTTTCCATCTTCAATTGTCTCTGAATTGCTCTTTCTTTTTTTCTCCATCTAATTTTCTTCCATTTCTAATCTTAACTTCTCTAATTCAAGATGCATTCCAATTTCATTTTGTCGTTTTGCAACTCAGGATGCGAGACCATAATGAGAGACAATGCAGATGGATAAAAAATTCTTCATCAACAAAAAAATGTACCAACATATTCTTAATTTCGTGTTTTATGCCCCCGTCATTCGAAGAATGGTGGATGGGCATTTAGCGTTGCCCCTGTCCGCCCGTCCGTCAGTTCGTTCGTCCGTCCGAAACATAAACGCAGTCAGTAACTTTCTTATTTCTGGATGGATTTTAAAATTACTTTGCAGAAATTTTAACCATCATGAGAAGATGTGCCGGGTGCAAAATCCAGGTCCGTACCTCCAAGGTCAAGGTCGTACTTAGAGGTCATAGGTAAAAAAGGGGTCCGAATTTTAAACATGGCCAATCACTTTCTTATTTCTGAATGGATTTTGAAAATACTTGGAAAAAAATGTTAACCATCAAGAGACGACGTGTCGCGTGCAAAACCCAGGTCTTATCTCTAAGGTCAAGGTCATACTTAGAGGTCAAATATCAAATAAAAGGTCCGAAACTTAAACACGGTCAATAACTTTCTTATTTCTGGCTGGATTTTGAGATTACTTGGCAGAAATGTTAACCATCATGAGACAATGCGTCGAGCGCAAAACCCAGATCCATACCTCCAAGGTCAAGGTCGTTCTTAGAGGTCAAAGATAAAAAAGTGTTCAAAACTTAAACACGGTCAATAACTTTCTTATTTCTGAATGAATTTTGAAATTACTTGGCAGAATTGTTAACCATCATGAGGTGATATGTCTCACACAAAAAACTCAGGTCCATACCTCCAAGGTCAAGGTCATACTTAGAGGTCAAAGATTAAGAAAGTGTCCAAACCTTACACACAGTTTCTGTTTCTGGGTGGATTTTGAAATTACTTGGCAGAACTGTTAACCATCATGAGACGACGTGTTATGCCCAAGTTCCAGCTTGGTACATCCAAGGTCAAGGTCATACATAGACGTCAAAGGTAGAGAAAAATGTCTTTTTTCTTGTGTCTGGTTATTCTAACTGTCTTTGGAAATTACTTGGTAGAAATGTAAACCATCATGAGTCGGTGTGTCTTGCGCAAGACCCAGGTTGGTAATCCAAGGTCAAGGTCATACTTACAGGTCAAAGGTAAAGAACAGTGTTTTTCTTGTGTACGCACAATATCTTTGTTGTTCCTGGATGGATTTTTCAGGCGGGGGCATCCGTGTCCTATGGACGCATTTATAGTTCATGCTTGTTTTGACAGAAGTGACCCCATGATGGGAAGCAATAGCTAGCAAATCTGTCCTTTAGGCAAGTGTAAACTACTCCTAGAAAGGTTGAGCTAAAAAGCCATTCCAATCAAACGACGTGTTTCCTTTTTATCCCCCGACCGAATAGGTTCGGGGGATATAGCGATCAGCCTGGCGTCCGCCCGTCCGTCCGTAGACGCAACCTTGTGATGGCCATAACTCCTATACCCTTTGAGATTCATTGATAGTTCTTGGCACAATTGTCCACAAGGCTGAGACGGCGTGTCATGCACAAGAACCAGAACTCTCGATGCCATACTTTTTTAGTTATCTCCCCTTTTAATAAATTAGAATGACTACTTTGTGATGGCCATAACTCCAATACCCTTTGAGATATATTGATGGTACTTGGCACAGTTATTCACAAGGCTGAGACAGCGTGTCATGCATGAGAACCACAACTCTGGCTGCCATGGTTTTTGAGTTAACTCCCCTTCCAATAAAATAGAGTGACTGCCTTGTGATGGCCACAACTCCAATACCCTTTAAGATATATTGATGATACCTGGCACAGTTGTTCACAAGGCCGAGACGGTGTGTCATGTACAAGAACCACAACTCTGGGTGCCATGGTTCTTGAGTTATCTCCCCTTCCAATAATATAGAATCACTACCTTGTGATGGCCACATCTCCACTACTCTTTGAGATATATTGATGGTACTTGGTACAGTTGTACATGAGGTTAAGCAGGTTTGTCACGTGCAAGAACCACAACTCTGGGTGCCCTGGTTTTTTAATTATCTCCCCTGACAATATAACCTTTTGATGGCCATAACTCTTATACCCTTTGAGATATATTGATGGTACTTGGCACAATTGTATACAAGGTTGAGACGGTGCTTCATGCCTAAGAACCACAATTCTGGGTGCTATGATAAATATTTGTGTTATCTACCCTTCCAATATAACAGTATGACCAGCTTGTGATCTCCAACACCCTTAGAGAAATATTGGTGGTACTTTGTACAGAAATACATGAGCTTAAGCAGGCATGTCATGCGCAAGAACCACAGTTCTGAGTGCCCTGGTTTTTTAGTTATCTCTCCTGAAGTATAATCTTGTGATGGCCATAACTGCAATACTTTTGTGATATATTGTTGGTTTAATTCTGGTGCACTTTCTATTGGTGAACAATCTTCTGAAGGCCATATTGGCTTTTGGTCGGGGGATTTGCCATCTCTTCTGATAGCTTTTTTTTGCTTTTGTAAGGTAAATATAGTTAATAAAATTGAAGATTAAACTGATAAAGTTTTTTAATGTCAGTTTCCTCTAGAAATGTCCATCTCTCAATCACATGAAATGATAATTACTCTATCACATGAAATGAAAATCCCCTGGATGCCTATGGTTAATGTCAGTCTTTTAAAAGCAACTGCCAATTCTATTTATAAAAAGAAATGACAATCACTTGCCTACAGATGGAATGTCAGTCCTAAAATGCTCAAGATGTTTGAATCGCTAAAGTTTTTTTTTGTTTTGGATAGCCAACTGGCCATTTTGTGGGAAAGTGACTGTCCTTTTGGCTTTCCACCATTGGTATTTCCATTAGGGTCTAGTTATTTAATGTTTGTGTTTCTTTCCCTTTGGTGTCTCTGATGGGAGCTGCGGGTCAATTGCATCGATTCCTGATCAGTGTCTTCACTTCTTTTTATCCCGGACGAGCCCCCAATTTCTGTTACGAGTTACGCGTAGCAGAAAGAAAAAGAAACAAGCCTAAAATACTGACAAAATCTTTTAACTTTAAACTTTAATAGACAAAAGTGTACTTTACTCAGATTTTATCTATTCTGAATCATCTATCCTTTTCTGATTCGACAGAATATACACTGAGTCCTAAAGTATGAATAATAATCCTCAAGTAAATCCAACGCAGAATTAAGAATGAACCAGAGGACCAGTGGTCCTGAACCGCTCACCTGTCTGGTGACAATTTGAACAAATTATGATAGGCCCGAGTACCATATGCTACATGCCAAGTTTCAAGGCCATTGGCCTTCCGGTTCTTGAGAAGAAGAATTTCGAAGTGTTTTTACCATATATGAGCGTGGTGACCATCTTGGTCATGTGACCTAGACCATATTGGCAGCTTTTCATTTGTTCAACTCCCAAAGGCTCCATATTGAATTTCACTCCAATTGGCTCAGTAGTTTCTGAGAAAAAATGTTTGAAATATGGAACCTGCGTGACCTTGGTCTAAGGTCAATTAATGACCTTGACCTTTCTTACACATAGATCTTCATGTATTCAGCTACTTTACCTTATCTACTAATTTTGGTGACAGTGTCTTCAATGGTTTCCTAAAAATCCATTATTTTCACTTTTTCCCATGCAAAAGCCTAAGTCGGCAAATTTGACATTGCTGTAAAATAGGTCAAGGTCAACTCAGGGTCACCATTTGTACAAACTATGATGGGCCTGAGTACCATATGCTACATGCCAAGTTTCAAGGCCATTGGCATTACGGTTCTGGAGGAGAAGAATTTTTTAGGCTTTTTACCATATATGGGCGTGACGGCCATTTTGGTCATGTGATCTAGACCGTATTGGCATTTTTTCATTTGTTCAACTCACAAAGGCTCCATATTAAATTTTACTTAAATTGGCTCAGCAGTTTTGGAGAAAAAAATGTTTGAAATATGAATCCTGAATGACCTTGGTCTAAGGCCAATGAATGACCTTGACCTTTCTGACCCATAGATCTTCATGTATTCAATTACTTTACCTGATCTACAAATTTTGTTGACACTGTCTTCAATGGTTTCCTATAAATCCATTATTTTCACTTTGCCCCATGCAAAAGCCTAAGTCGGAAAATTTGACATTGCTGTAAAATAGGTCAAGGTCAACCCAGGGTCACCATTTGTACAAACCATAATGGGCCCGAGTACCATATGCTACACGCCAAGTTTCAAAGCCACTGGCCTTATGGTTCTGGAGAAGAAGATTTTTGAAGGCTTTTTGCCATATATGGGCATTGCGGCCATCTTGGTCATGTGATCCAGACCCGCGAACAAGGCCAGTGAATGACCTTGACCTTTCTGATCCATATACATTCATGTATTCAGTTACTTTACCTGATCTACAAATTTTGGTGACACTGTCTTCAATGGTTTCCTATAAATCCATTATTTTCACTTTGCCCCATGCAAAAGCCTAAGTCGACAAATTTGCTATATTTACCATATGCTACATGCCAAGTTTCAAAGCCACTGGCCTTATGGTTCTGGAGAAGAAGATTTTTGAAGGCTTTTTACCATATATGGGCATGGCGGCCATCTTGGTCATGTGATCCAGATCCCGCGAACAAACTTTCGTTCCCCCATCCCACTGAGGCTCCATATGAAATTTGGCTTTGATTGGCCCTGCAGTATAGGAGAAGAAGATCTTTGAAAATGGTGGACGGACGACGGACGGACGGACGACGGACCATGGCTATACTATAAGCTCACCTATGAGCCTAAAGGCTCAGGTGAGCTAAAAATAGAAGTGAAGACAATGCAACTAACCCACCGCTCCCATCAGAGATGCCAAAGGAAAGAAACACAAACATGAAACAACTAGGCCCTAATGGAAACATCACTAGCGGAAAGCCAAAAGGACAGTTACTTTCCCACAAAATGGCCAATTGGCTATCCAAAACAAAATAATATAAGCGATACACACACTCAAAGACAAACCATTACAAAAATAAACCACGACAGAAGAACCGTCTTTGAACGGCCAGTGAAACGAATTCCACTGGGGGGCTTAAATCGATTTTACGTGGCCACAATCCTCGCCCTAACTTCCGTCGCGATTTAGACAATTCATTTGTTCAGTCCGCATGAAGGCCTCCTAACTCATCATATACCCTAGGAAGTACCCGCTGCTGATCGCTGCTTCCGGGTCGGAGAACCTGCAGGCATGGGTGTCCACTTATCCCAGAGATAGATCATGCCCGTCATTGCTTGTGAGTTTGCCGGCCAAGGTATTGTATCACTCGAGAGGTAATGCTGGCTGTATGTTAACCACCTCTGACAAACCGAGCTGCTCGCCGTTGCACCGTCTCCAGCTGCTGGATACTTACTACATGTGGGTCCCATACTGACGTGGCATAATCCAGGATGTCTAATCTTGTTCTCTACCATCATGTTTTAACATCATCAGTCCAGCTGGTTATGCTTCTTGGCATACAAAGAAATGCCAGGCTGCTGTTTGCCTTTTTCACTCGCATCAAAATGCGGTTCCCATGACATGTTTCTGAAATAAAGGATGCCCAGGCACTTTCAAGTCTCTAAGATTAACAGTTCATGGTCATATATCTTGAACATATCAGTTGCTCCAAATATCCAACCAGGTTTCTGCATTTTGTTAACCTGACTGTCACACATTTAGTTGGGTTGAAAAGACTTTTGTCAGTCTGTATTCCATTATGGGCATTGCTGTAGTCAGTCAAGATCCCTCTGAAGTTCTACAGTATCAGTCATGCTTGAGATTTTGTTATATAAAAGGCTGCCATTAACAAAGAGAAGAGCTCCAAAGCTGACCTTCTGTGGCAGGTCATTTATGTATAGGCAGAACAACAATGATCCGGGCATGGCACCTTGAGGGGCTTGGGTAATCATGGAAAACTAGCCTTTGACCAGGTCTGGTTAGCCAGCTCTGGATCCACTGTAAGAGGTCGCTTTATATTGTCGTATCTGGACTTGACAGTGCTCAAGTTTTTCATATAGCACTTTGAGCTGCACGATGCTTCCACACAGAGCTGATTCCGACCCACACACGAGTACTGGTAAACCGCATAGAGGATCTAAGCCTGTCCAGGCAAAGAGGTGTGAGTGCCGGACCGTCCATGCTTATAAACCCTATTAATTTCATTGGGCGACAGGGCTTGAGATGTCGTTTCATCTCAATGTTGGGTATTAGTCCCGCAAAATAAGAAGCAACGTCTCCAGAATAACCTTTACAGTGTTTACGGGGACGTTAAACCTCAAATCAAACAAACAAATCATGTAGCACTTTGTCAAACACCTTGCTAATGTCAAGAGCGACGGTGTATAACTGTTGACCTTCATCTATTTCAGCTGCAATGTCTTGGACTTTGGTCATAGTAAGCTGTCGTTCACATGACTGCCTCTTTCGAAATCCGTTGTTTTGGTCTGACAACAAGTTGCAAATGACCTCAGTTTAGGACACACAGAAAATACTGCCAAAATAGTGAAAATACCATAGGGGAATGATGTCAATGACTCCCCTTATTTTACAGGAAATGTAAAGAACATGTACCCCCACGAATACCATCTGTACCTATCCAAGGACTTGTTTGCGTGACTAACTCTATCTTCTATTACTGAGATAGGTCACAAATTTAAATGACCATATTACTCGCAGGTGTACATACACTCAAGATTTGCAGGACGGACGACTTCACGATAATCATGACATTACGGTAAGGATCTTTAACCTGCATAGGGGATGATTCTCCCTGCACAGGGGCGTGAGTGTGTGGGTGAGAGGGGTCTCCAGTTAACGTCCCGATCCCAAGGACGGTGCACTTTGTGGCGAGGTAAGTGCACTAACTAGCTTACCACTGAGTAACCACGGTAGCACTAATGGTATTTTTAAGTTCAACACCCCTATTTACATAATAGGTGTAAATAAATCTGTTTGCTCAAAAGGCGGTGCCTTTATTTCAATAACTGGTGAAGGATTGTCTATTTCCTTCTTCTTATACTGCGATCGGTCACATTTGACCATTACTCGCAGATGTACATTACATACACTCCAGGTTGCAGTAATCCTGAAGTAGTTCAATCACGAACCGTGGTTACCAAAGTGTGATCGAACTCTGGTAGCATGGCGGGAAAGTCGTGACGTCACTCTGGTCCAACCAGACTAAAGCGTTGGTTTCTCCGGTAAACCGGATACAAGATGGCGGTGAAAAGTAAGAAAAAAATATTTTGGACCTACCATAGTATGGTAGATGATCGAACTGCCTCCATGTAATTGCGGTAGGGTTCTTTAACCTAGGGTACGTAAAGTGTCCTCTCCGGGGAACGGGAGGTCTCGGGTTCGATCCCGGGCCGCGACATACCAAAGTCGTTAAAAATGGTACTAGCTGCTCCTCGTTTGGCACTCAGATTTACGGGGTAGAGCTAGGACTGGTCGATCCAGTGTCAGGATAATGTGACTGGGTGTGGTATCATGTAATGTGTCTGGGACATGATACTTCAGTGAGGCAGCACTATAAACGTGAGCATTGAGCTCCCTGTCGCAACCAGACACCGTCGTGATATGACTGAAAAATTGTTGAAAGCGACGTTAAACCCGAATTCACACACACACATAACCTAGGGTACGTACAAACACCGGATCGGACCCAATTACCGGATCGGATCGGATCGTACCGGACCCGGTTTTCTGTGCTGTGGTGACTTTTTCTACGATATTTTATTCTTCATGCACAGTTGAGAGAGATTTCCAACACACAAAATGATGTTTACCTCATATCTGCATACCTATACCGAAAATAAAAGATGGTGCACCATCGCAAATATCCGCTTTTTCTAAATTTGGCCTTTGACCTCACCCCATTACCCCAAGGGGTCAGATCAAAATTTGGATACCCTCGTGCATGTCTGCAGTCCCTAAGCAATATGTGTACCAATGTTGGTATCCAGTGACAAACAAATAAAAAAGGTAGTTGCATTCACAAGCATTTTCTTGAAAATTTGACCTTTGACCTCACCCCAATGACCACAGCGGGATCAGATTAAAATTTGAATACTTCATGCGCGTCTGCAGTCCATAAGCAATATGTGTACCATGTTTGGTCACCGTTGGCCAAGAAACAAAATAGAAGTTGCATTCACAAGGTTTGTGACAGACGGAAGGAAAGACGGAAATAATATAACAGTTTTTTTTGTTTGTTTGTTTTGTTTTGTTCTAAATCGCGGGTATAGAAACAGGCCATAAGAGACAAAACTTCATGCATACTGAAGAGAAACCAAAAGAATGAGTACATACTGGAAACAAATAAAAAGAAGAAGATGAGAATATGGTATTGTAACTCTACCAATATATAGCCAAACGGCTATAATAATAAATAAATAGAAAATAAATAAATAAAATAGAAAAAAAAGTGTATCGGAATAAGCAGAAGTGGAGGCAATGATCAGGAATCGATACAATTAACCCACAGCTCCCATCAGAGACACCAAAGGGAAAGAAGCGCAAACATGAAACAACAGACCCTAATGTAAACATCAATAGCAGAAAGCCAAAAGGACAGTTACTTTCCCACAAAATGGCCAATAGGCTATCCAAAATAAAATAATATAAGCGACACAAACACCCAAAGACAAACCATAACAAAAATAAACCGCGACAGAAGAACCGCCTTGGAACGGTCAGCGGAAACGAATTCCACTGGGGGGCTTAAATCGATTTTACGTGGCCACAATCCTCGCCCTAACTTCCGTCGAGATTTAGACAAATAATTTGTTCAGTCTGCATGAAAGCCTCCTAACTCATCAGTGCAACATCTCCGTGAACACAAATAATTAAACAACCACAGACATGAAACAACGGTGAGGACTCGACAGCAAGAAACCACTGAAATGCTGGTGCAAAAGAAAACCAACAGTTAGACTCCGATGGGCCCGACCAGAGACAGAGCATCAGGCACCAACCAACATTACATTGAATTAGATCTCTCTAATTATCAATAAGCCTTTACGCTGGAACCGTCATACAATCTGAGGCCTGGTCCACTGGCGTGCAACTAAAGAGGGAAGCAAAGTTGTCAACATTATTGTTAAATACCATACATGCAGTCTGGCGTATAACATTTATGCTGTACCCAATCTTTTTATATCGAAGAATGATTTTACGAAATCTGGTGCTGAAGTCATTGCGGTTATATATTTTTTTAGAATTTATGTACTAAGTCACCATAAAATTCGGGTTCCGATAGACCTTGTTGCAGAAGAGATTTAAGTCCAATATTGAATTTTGAAATCAAATCAGAATGACGTCTATAAAATATTGAAAATGCTTTGCGTAGTTTATGGTACCGATTACCCTGATTAAGAAGTTTAGCCGTTAACAATTTATTACGAGTGTTGAAGTCAGTTACATGACTACACACTCTGACAAATCGAATTAATTGCGAAATATAAACGCCATAGGATGGCGCACGAGGAACATCACCATCCAAAAAAGGAAAATTTACAATCCCAAAATCAAAATCATCGCGTTTATCATAAAATTTGCACGAAACAAAACCATCTACATTAGATAGATGTAAATCAAAAAACAGGGCCTCTGTATCAGAAGAATTTGCTTTATTTATCTGAAGTTCTGGGGGTAAATCTGACTGATCAAACCATCGAAATAGGTATTATCAATATTTAATAAATCATCTAAATATCTAGAAGTGGAGATAAACGCTTCAATAATTTCAGATTGGTTATCAATGGAAAGCGACAACATGAAGTCTCTTTCATAACAATACAAGAACAGATCAGCCACAAGAGGTGTGCAATTCGTACCCATCGGAATGCCCACAATTTGTCTAAATAACTTAGTACCGAATCTAATATAAATATTGTCAAGTAGAAAGGTGAGGGCATCACACACTTTCTGACATGACCAAAGTGTATAATTCTTATGCTCTTTAGAAGTGAAAAATGCATTTCTGACATTACATGCAAGATAGAGAGAATCTTCTCTGTGAAAAGTCCATTCAATTAAATCATTAAGCTTTTCTTGTATATGATTATGAGAAAGTGTATGTAAAGAGTGGAAAAATCGTAAGTAGACAGACTTGAAGCACGAACATGTCTGGATTTCAATTTATTTAAAACCTCATTCGAATTTTTTTATAGACCAAAACAGATTTCTTCCTGATCTTTCAAAGACTTTATCACAATATTTAATCACATGCGTTTTAATAGCAGTAAGACAGGAAGTTAATAATTTAGAAAGTTCAGTGGTAGTGCAAGAGCTAGAATTTGCAATAAACCGTGCTTTGTAAGGTCTTTTATGAAGTTTTGGTAACCAGTTTAGCGTAGGAAGCTTGTCTTGGCCTTCGGTAGCACACACAGCAAACTTGGTGGCTGAATGACAAATATGTTTATCTACTATAACTCTCTCTTCAGCTAAAGGCTGAAGTTCATAGGCCTTAGTACCACCGAGCTCCTGCTTAAGCGTGTTCACATAGTGGAGCCGTCACACAACGACGACGTTGTTAGCGGCCTTGTCTGCAGGGGCCAAAACAAACTTCTTATGAAATTCTTGAATACCTAGTTTAAGATGACGTAAGGACGTCTTAGGCTTAGAAGGTAATAAGTTAGTATATTGAAAATAGAAAGAAATGCGTTTATTCACTAGTTTTAAAATGCTAAGTTTCCAGTCCTTAAGAGCTTTATGCTCTACATACTCTTGCTTACACCATCGATTACCGAATTCATTCAAGGAAGCAGCGATTTCATCTCTACATTTACTGAAATCATTTTTTTTTTCAGATAAAAATACTGATATCTTTCTTATTGCTGCTCAAAACATAAATTGTGGGTACTCATCACCTCGGCGAAGCGATTGTGACGAGTACCCACAATATGTTTTACAGTGTAACTACTCTTTAGAAGTGCCTCCATGAGGCGGTTCTAGCGAGGACACACAATATATGTTTTTGAGCAGAAATAGGAAAAATTATGTATACCCCTCTAAACGCCAGTTCTACTGTATAAAAGTGTGGTTTAAGGGGTCAAAATTTTATAGGCCTGTTAATGTGATGTATTTCTTTTCCCCGTAATAAATTTATTGTAGCTATAGCACATTTATTTTAATCCACATCTTTTTTTTTTTTCTTCTTCTTTTCTGATATGATTGTTTCTAAAACAAGGAACATTTTATAGTTCCATCTTGACTAATACTATAAAATGCTCATGTTTTAGAGATTATATGATTTGTGTGTCACAGACTTTCAACCAAAAGAAATAAATAAATAAAGGTTATTTGATTGATTAAATTTTGGGGTTAATCAATTCATTTACCTTGTTTGTTTACTTCTTTGCACTTTTGAGTAAAAGAAACAATGGATGTCAGTGTTTTCTTTACGTTATTTTAAAATAAAAAGAAGTAATTTAAACAATATTTTATTGGAAACAATCTCAGTAAAATATACTATCACGCAAGTTCCCCTTATTGAGCCCCCTATTAAACACACCAATCTGCTCATGATCCCCTAATAATGACTTAGATAAGCCTTTGATGTGCACTATGGTCCGAAGGACACGTCTATTGGAGATCATTGGACAGGCCACCCCTTTTATATACGGAAAAAAATGTGTCTTTAAGTGATCACCTGTGTTAATCTAGTAATCCGTTAACCTAATTTGAATAACAACGACAATAAACATGTTCCAGTAGGTGTTAAACATCAATTGGGCCGTGCATTGAGAAAACTTACCTGCAGCTTACGCGAGCAGCGAAGGTTAAGAAGAGTCTGTTCGCCCATACAGTCTCGCAATGTTCGGTGAATACATTGCGTTTATTTATTTATTTATTTTATTATTTATTTATTCATTTATTTATTTATTTTTAAATATAGCACAAACTATTTTATATTCGAACTGGGATATATGTTAAATATCCGGCCGAATTTCATTTTGATATCTTGATTTAGTTAAAACATATTCAATCATCTATCTATCTATCTATCTATCTATCTATCTATCTATCTATCTATCTATCTATCTGAATATGCGATTAAGATCACAGTGGCGAAATCTCCCAAGTATCTTAATATAGCGCAAACGTAGACATTGTGGATGCACTCAAAAACTCATGCACTCATGCACATGTGAAGGTCTCCAAGCCCCCAGCTTGGAGACTTCAAGTCTGGGATCGCCGCAGCCTACCACTTCTAAGCCAGCTGGCGGTTTTTAACCTGTTTTTAATTTTGGACCCTCCCTCACACATGTAAATAATCACCATGGTGCGAGTATGCTACCAGATTTGCAGCCCTGCATGACACAAGAAGAAGAAGAAGAAGAAGAAGAAGAAGATAGACTTACGGCAGCGTTCCGGAAATTACCGGTTTTTAATATTTGTGACAAATAACTATGCTGACCAGTCAACAGGAAATCATTCAACCAGTCGTGACCTATTAAAGACACATGTTTTCTCTATATAAAAGGGGTGGCCTGTTTAATCGTCTCCAATAAACAATTCCTTAGAACCACAGTGCACATCAAAGGCTTATCTTATCTAAGTCATTATGATGTGATTATGAGCAGAGACTCTCTGAGAGATTTGTTTAAAAGGGGGCTCTATAAGGGGAACTTATGTGATGGTATATATTTTTACTGAGATTGTTTCCACAAAATGTTGTTTTAAATTACTTGTTTTTTATTTCAAAAAAAAAAGTTAAAGTAAAACATTGACATATCCATTGTTTCATTAACTCAAAAGTGAAAAGAAGTAAACAAACACTGTAATCAACTGATTAATTCAAGATTGAAGCAATCAATTGACATATATTTATGTATTTAATTATTTAGTGAAAGAATGTGACAAAAATCATATGATGTCTAAAACATTAGCATTTTATAGTTTCAGTCAAGATGGAACTATAAACTGTTTATTGTTTTAGACACAATCATATCATAAACTAGAACCCCTAAAACCCCATATTTTATACAGTAAAATTAATGTATAGAGGGGTGTTCATTACTTTTCTTATTTCTACTCAAAAACACATCTTGAGGGTCATCGTTAGAGCCGCGGTTCTAAAGAGTACCCACAATGTAAAAACATACTGTAATGTAAAGTTGTGGTTTCGAGGGGTATACATTATTTTTCTTATTTCTACTCAAAAACATATCTTGTGGGCTCGTTAGAACCGCCGCGAAGAGGCGGTTCTTAAGAGTACTCATAATGTAAAAACATATTGTACAGTAAAAGTGGGGTTTAGAGGGCATACATTGTTTTTCTTATTTCTACTAAAAACATATATTATGGGTCCTCGTTAGGACCGCCTCACTGAGGCAGTTCTAACGAGTACCCAAATATATGTTTTGAGCAATAATATTAAATATATCAGGATTTTTATCTAAAAAAATCATTTTCGGTGATAAATTTTAACCAATGTATTTGAATCGGCATTTTTTTGTAACTACAAATAAAAGCAGAATAAAACTGTGGATGTTTCTTCCATTAATATCCGTATCAGAATCATAATTGTTATTGGTGACACGTCAAGTGACACACCAAATGACATTCATACACCAGGACCTGTGATGTGGGAAGTTAGTCCCAGTGGTTATCAAACAAGTAAAAGAATAGACGTGACTTGTCAAACCTATATCCCAGGCAATTGATTACCCTGCCTTGGTCCCTAACTGTATGACAGCCAGAATACCCCAAGTGTATCTTAGCTCAAAACTCCATTGTTTAATAACCGATCATTAGGTTGTTATGCAATCAAAATCTTTAAATGCTTTCAGAGCGAAAGCCATCATTAGATAGTCTACACCGGTGGACGTAGACAATTAGAACATAATTAACGCCCGTGGACGTAGACAATTAGAACATATTTTAGAGCGCACCTTTGCGCGTGCACTGTATACGGATGTTGGCTTCCCACAATGCAACATAGCAACCTTGCGCATGCGGAAATTCTGTAAATGAATGGTGGAAAAAGTTCAGAATGAGTTCCAAAATTCCTCGAAAAGGTGACCATTCTTGCAAGTTGATTATTGTAGGCTGACACTGTTAGGCTAAATCAGACCCAAAGATAATTGTACGTTTTCTTCCATTGCAGCTTTGGCCATTCAAGCGAGAAAGAAACGTTCAAAGGCAAAACCAAGATTCAAAACAGATGACAAGAAAAGAGGATCGTAAGTCATTCTCTAATAATCGATACATTTTCAGTAATGAAATCTGACGCAAAGTATTCCACATAACTATGGTTACTTATGAAATGCGACTGCTATATTATCTGTACCTGTGTACGTTTTTTATGTATGCTTTTTGAGGTCAACCTGATCGGTCATGACAGCCCCAGCGGAATTTCATTCAGAATCAGAATTGCTACTGGTGACACGTCAAATGACATTCATACGGCAATATCCTGATTCTTTCCCCTAGGGGATCCAATATTTTTTTTGGTAAAAAATACTGAAAATTGGAACTACTTTTCTTGATCAGTGTCACACAGACGCTTGCATAGTATATATATATTCACTTAAAAGAAAATTTTATAGGGGAAAATTCGTATAGGGGAAAGAATCAGGAACAATATATACCAGTCGACGACACAACCAACATACTTACCTGCCATGCAAGGGAAGGGAATTCCCAGTGTCTTAAAAGGGTTTTCTTTGGGGATCCATTCCAGAGAGAAAAGGGGCATGGTATGCTTTTGGGGTAGTGAAAGATATTGAAAAATGCAAGATTTCTTGCAGGGGAGAAAACGTATAGGGGAGAAAATGTATAGGGGAGAGAATCAGGAACAATATATACCCACTCAGAAGAGAAATAATCATTCTTTCAATGCATGGCAGGGTAGGAATCTCCCAGTGTCTTGAAAGGGTTTTCTTTGGGGATCCATTCCAGAGAGAAAAGGGGCATGGTATGCTTTTGGGGTAGTGAAAGATATTGAAAAAATGCAAGATTTCTTGCAGGGGAGAAAACGTATAGGGGAGAAAACGTATAGGGGAGAGAATCAGGAACAATATATACCCAGTCCAAATAGAAAAAAACATTCTTTCAATGCATGGCAGGGTAGGAATCTCCCAGTGTCTTGAAAGGGTTTTCTTTGGGGATCCATTCTAGAGAGAAAAGGGGCATGGTATGCTTTTGGGGTAGTGAAAGATATTGAAAAATGGAAGATTTCTTACAGGGGAGAAAACGTATAGGGGAGAAAACGTATAGGGGAGAGAATCAGGAACAATATATACCCAGACCAAAGAGAAAAAACTTTCTTTCAATGCATGGCAGGGTATGAATCTCCCAGTGTCTTGAAAGGGTTTTCTTTGGGGATCCATTCTAGAGAGAAAAGGGGCATGGTATGCGTTTGGGGTAGTGAAAGATATTGAAAAATGGAAGATTTCTTACAGGGGAGAAAACGTATAGGGGAGAAAACGTATAGGGGAGAGAATCAGGAACAATATATACCCAGACCAAAGAGAAAAAACTTTCTTTCTATGCATGGCAGGGTAGGAATCTCCCAGTGTCTTGAAAGGGTTTTCTTTGGGGATCCATTCCAGAGAGAAAAGGGGCATGGTATGCTTTTGGGGTAGTGAAAGATATTGAAAAATGCAATATTTCTTGCAGGGGAGAAAACGTATAGGGGAGAAAATGTAAAGGGGAGAAAATCAGGAACAATATATACCCACTCAGAAGAGAAATAATCATTCTTTCAATGCATTGCAGGGTAGGAATCTCCCAGTGTCTTGAAAGGGTTTTCTTTGGGGATCCATTCCAGAGAGAAGACGGGCATGGTATGCTTTTGGGGTAGTGAAAGATATTGAAAAAAATGCAAGATTTCTTGCAGGGAAGAAAACGTATAGGGGAGAAAACGTATAGGGGAGAGAATCAGGAACAATATATACCCAGTCCAAATAGAAAAAAACATTCTTTCAATGCATGGAAGGGTAGGAATCTCCCAGTGTCTTGAAAGGGTTTTCTTTGGGGATCCATTCTAGATAGAAAAGGGGCATGGTATGCTTTTGGGGTAGTGAAAGATATTGTAAATGGAAGATTTCTTACAGGGGAGAAAACGTATAGGGGAGAAAACGTATAGGGGAGAGAATCAGGAACAATATATACCCAGACCAAAGAGAAAAAACTTTCTTTCAATGCATGGCAGGGTAGGAATCTCCCAGTGTCTTGAAAGGGTTTTCTTTGGGGATCCATTCCAGAGAGAAAAGGGGCATGGTATGCTTTTGGGGTAGTGAAAGATATTGAAAAAATGCAAGATTTCTTGCAGGGGAGAAAACGTATAGGGGAGAAAACGTATAGGGGAGAGAATCAGGAACAATATATACCCAGTCCAAATAGAAAAAAGCATTCTTTCAATGCATGGCAGGATAGGAATCTCTCAGTGTCTTGAAAGGGTTTTCTTTGGGGATCCATTCTAGAGAGAAAAGGGGCATGGTATGCTTTTGGGGTAGTGAAAGATATTGAAAAATGCAAGATTTCTTGCAGGGGAGAAAACGTATAGGGGAGAAAATGTATAGGGGAGAGAATCAGGAACAATATATACCCACTCAGAAGAGAAATAATCATTCTTTCAATGCATGGCAGGGTAGGAATCTCCCAGTGTATTGAAAGGGTTTTCTTTGGGGATCCATTCCAGAGAGAAAAGGGGCATGGTATGCTTTTTGGGTAGTGAAAGATATTGAAAAAATGCAAGATTTCTTGCAGGGGAGAAAACGTATAGGGGAGAAAACGTATAGGGGAGAGAATCAGGAACAATATATACCCAGTCCAAATAGAAAAAACATTCTTTCAATGCATGGCAGGGTAGGAATCTCCCAGTGTCTTGAAAGGGTTTTCTTTGGGGATCCATTCTAGAGAGAAAAGGGGCATGGTATGCTTTTGGGGTAGTGAAAAATATTGAAAAATGGAAGATTTCTTACAGGGGAGAAAACGTATAGGGGAGAGAATCAGGAACAATATATACCCACTCAGAAGAGAAATAATCATTCTTTCAATGCATGGCAGGGTAGGAATCTCTCAGTGTCTTGAAAGGGTTTTCTTTGGGGATCCATTCCAGAGAGAAAAGGGGCATGGTATGCTTTTGGGGTAGTGAAAGATATTGAAAAATGCAAGATTTCTTGCAGGGGAGAAAACGTATAGGGGAGAAAATGTATAGGGGAGAGAATCAGGAACAATATATACCCACTCAGAAGAGAAATAATCATTCTTTCAATGCATGGCAGGGTAGGAATCTCCCAGTGTCTTGAAAGGGTTTTCTTTGGGGATCCATTCCAGAGAGAAAAGGGGCATGGTATGCTTTTGGGGTAGTGAAAGATATTGAAAAAATGCAAGATTTCTTGCAGGGGAGAAAACGTATAGGGGAGAAAACGTATAGGGGAGAGAATCAGGAACAATATATACCCAGTCCAAATAGAAAAAAACATTCTTTCAATGCATGGCAGGGTAGGAATCTCCCAGTGTCTTGAAAGGGTTTTCTTTGGGGATCCATTCTAGAGAGAAAAGGGGCATGGTATGCTTTTGGGGTAGTGAAAGATATTGAAAAATGGAAGATTTCTTACAGGGGAGAAAACGTATAGGGGAGAAAACGTATAGGGGAGAGAATCAGGAACAATATATACCCAGACCAAAGAGAAAAAACTTTCTTTCAATGCATGGCAGGGTATGAATCTCCCAGTGTCTTGAAAGGGTTTTCTTTGGGGATCCATTCTAGAGAGAAAAGGGGCATGGTATGCGTTTGGGGTAGTGAAAGATATTGAAAAATGGAAGATTTCTTACAGGGGAGAAAACGTATAGGGGAGAAAACGTATAGGGGAGAGAATCAGGAACAATATATACCCAGACCAAAGAGAAAAAACTTTCTTTCTATGCATGGCAGGGTAGGAATCTCCCAGTGTCTTGAAAGGGTTTTCTTTGGGGATCCATTCCAGAGAGAAAAGGGGCATGGTATGCTTTTGGGGTAGTGAAAGATATTGAAAAATGCAATATTTCTTGCAGGGGAGAAAACGTATAGGGGAGAAAATGTAAAGGGGAGAAAATCAGGAACAATATATACCCACTCAGAAGAGAAATAATCATTCTTTCAATGCATTGCAGGGTAGGAATCTCCCAGTGTCTTGAAAGGGTTTTCTTTGGGGATCCATTCCAGAGAGAAGACGGGCATGGTATGCTTTTGGGGTAGTGAAAGATATTGAAAAAAATGCAAGATTTCTTGCAGGGAAGAAAACGTATAGGGGAGAAAACGTATAGGGGAGAGAATCAGGAACAATATATACCCAGTCCAAATAGAAAAAAACATTCTTTCAATGCATGGAAGGGTAGGAATCTCCCAGTGTCTTGAAAGGGTTTTCTTTGGGGATCCATTCTAGATAGAAAAGGGGCATGGTATGCTTTTGGGGTAGTGAAAGATATTGTAAATGGAAGATTTCTTACAGGGGAGAAAACGTATAGGGGAGAAAACGTATAGGGGAGAGAATCAGGAACAATATATACCCAGACCAAAGAGAAAAAACTTTCTTTCAATGCATGGCAGGGTAGGAATCTCCCAGTGTCTTGAAAGGGTTTTCTTTGGGGATCCATTCCAGAGAGAAAAGGGGCATGGTATGCTTTTGGGGTAGTGAAAGATATTGAAAAAATGCAAGATTTCTTGCAGGGGAGAAAACGTATAGGGGAGAAAACGTATAGGGGAGAGAATCAGGAACAATATATACCCAGTCCAAATAGAAAAAAGCATTCTTTCAATGCATGGCAGGATAGGAATCTCTCAGTGTCTTGAAAGGGTTTTCTTTGGGGATCCATTCTAGAGAGAAAAGGGGCATGGTATGCTTTTGGGGTAGTGAAAGATATTGAAAAATGCAAGATTTCTTGCAGGGGAGAAAACGTATAGGGGAGAAAATGTATAGGGGAGAGAATCAGGAACAATATATACCCACTCAGAAGAGAAATAATCATTCTTTCAATGCATGGCAGGGTAGGAATCTCCCAGTGTATTGAAAGGGTTTTCTTTGGGGATCCATTCCAGAGAGAAAAGGGGCATGGTATGCTTTTTGGGTAGTGAAAGATATTGAAAAAATGCAAGATTTCTTGCAGGGGAGAAAACGTATAGGGGAGAAAACGTATAGGGGAGAGAATCAGGAACAATATATACCCAGTCCAAATAGAAAAAACATTCTTTCAATGCATGGCAGGGTAGGAATCTCCCAGTGTCTTGAAAGGGTTTTCTTTGGGGATCCATTCTAGAGAGAAAAGGGGCATGGTATGCTTTTGGGGTAGTGAAAAATATTGAAAAATGGAAGATTTCTTACAGGGGAGAAAACGTATAGGGGAGAGAATCAGGAACAATATATACCCACTCAGAAGAGAAATAATCATTCTTTCAATGCATGGCAGGGTAGGAATCTCTCAGTGTCTTGAAAGGGTTTTCTTTGGGGATCCATTCTAGAGAGAAAAGGGGCATGGTATGCTTTTGGGGTAGTGAAAGATATTGAAAAATGCAAGATTTCTTGCAGGGGAGAAAACGTATAGGGGAGAAAATGTATAGGGGAGAGAATCAGGAACAATATATACCCACTCAGAAGAGAAATAATCATTCTTTCAATGCATGGCAGGGTAGGAATCTCCCAGTGTATTGAAAGGGTTTTCTTTGGGGATCCATTCCAGAGAGAAAAGGGGCATGGTATGCTTTTTGGGTAGTGAAAGATATTGAAAAAATGCAAGATTTCTTGCAGGGGAGAAAACGTATAGGGGAGAAAACGTATAGGGGAGAGAATCAGGAACAATATATACCCAGTCCAAATAGAAAAAAACATTCTTTCAATGCATGGCAGGGTAGGAATCTCCCAGTGTCTTGAAAGGGTTTTCTTTGGGGATCCATTCTAGAGAGAAAAGGGGCATGGTATGCTTTTGGGGTAGTGAAAAATATTGAAAAATGGAAGATTTCTTACAGGGGAGAAAACGTATAGGGGAGAAAACGTATAGGGGAGAGAATCAGGAACAATATATACCCAGACCAAAGAGAAAAAACTTTCTTTCAATGCATGGCAGGGTAGAAATCTCCCAGTGTCATGGTATGCTTTTGGGGTAGTGAAAGATATTGAAAAATGGAAGATTTCTTACAGGGGAGAAAACGTATAGGGGAGAAAATGTATAGGGGCGAGAATCAGGAACAATATATACCCACTCAGAAGAGAAATAATCATTCTTTCGAGGCATGGCAGGGTAGGAATTGTTACCAATACCTTGATGGTAGTGTTCGTCTATATACTAATAGGACCAACAGATAGATGCATTTCCAGGTATGATATGTAGATAAAGTTATTATTTTTTTCGAGTAAATTGATTGCATAACCAAGATATTATTTAATAATTACGGAATAAGCGCAGTTCTCATTAATACAGCTTATTCCGTAATTAAGGCATTTGCAGTTTATTATCGTTGGAAAGATTTGATAGATTTTAGGTTAACCTTTCAGGTTTTATCATTACAGAATAAGCGGAATGCTCGAAATGCCGCTTATTCCGTAATTAAAATTATTATTGTTACTGGAAATGTCTGAAATGTAAGATCCGTCTTATCTCCTTTTCAGACAGTGTTACGACGTTCGCGCATCGTACTGGACGGTATTTGTAAAATCAAGCGCCTCAATGACTCAGATTTTGTATTCATACGCATTCATTAGTGTAAAAAGTGTCTTTGAGAAATTTTCCCCATTTTCGAATTTAGGGGAGAGAATCAGGATATTGCCATTCATACACCAGGACCTGTGATGTGGGAAGTTTGTCCCTAGCTCTAACCAAAGAGGTAAATTTAGCTACACAATCATCAGCACCTTCAGCTGTCGAAATTATCGAATCGGGAAGGGCATTCCAATCTCTAATGGTTCTGGGGAAGAACGACTCTTTATAAATGTCAGTTCTTGCGCTAAGGGTCTGAAACGCCAACGAATGGTGATTTCTACAGTATCTAGCTGGGGGAACAAGGGGGTCTGCCTTAAAACAGTAATGATGCGTAATGATGCGTAATGTAGCGTAATGATGCGTAATGTAGCGTAATGTAGCGTAATGTAACGTAAAGATGAACAATTTATGCCTGAAAATGACCACCTATCTTTGTTACAGACTTGTTACTCCAAAATGTCTAAAAGAAGACGGACTGATCTGCGAAAGGAACCTTCCTTTCGAAGATTCCTTTCGCGAACGGAAGATTTTCGCTACGAAAGGAAAGGTTTTTTTTTTTTTTTTTTTTAGATAATTTGATGTCGAATGAGATACCATCCCAATTAATAAGCGACCTGTCATGTTAGCCTATAGATAATATATTATCCATAGTTTCCAGCTGGCACCGCACAAGAGCGAACGTATTTGTTTTGTTAATGATAAATACATAAGGATTATCTCCAGTATGAATAGTTTAGTCTTCATTTTGACTGACGCGTGGAGGTCTGACTTGGTCTTGTTGCTGTAACTGAAGCAGACCATTTCTTAGCCTCTCGCTTTGCGGTTTACCAATACTCGTGTGCGGTCAGTTTCAGCTCTGCATGGAAGCATTATGCAGCAAATCTATTTCTTCAAGCTCCGATGGGCGGGGGCCGATTTTCATCAGAGAGAAAACTCGGGTTTATGGGGGTGGAGGTATACATTATTATGGTTTTGCCTCAAGACAAACAATATTTTCAGCAGAAAAGTAGAGGTTGGGGATGTAAAAAAGAAATCTATATATCGCACGGGTACGTTATCTTAATGAGATTGAAAGAAAGAGACAAAGAAAGAAAGAAAGAAATATTGAAAGAAATTCACGTAAACAACTCCGTGATTTGATCACCCCTTTAAACCCCTTTCCAAGACATAGGTTGTGGGTACTCGTCAGAACCACCTCACCGAGGTGGTTCTAACGAGCGCACACAACCTATCTTTGCAGGATGAAAAAGAAAACAGATCTTCATCAGAAAAGAAGCCAGTTTCGAGATGTCAACGAGGTGACTGGAGAAATCACTGCTTGAACATGTTCGTCTCAAATGTCATATTTACAAGTCCATGTAATGAAAACCCATGTAAACCCCACTTCATACGCAGAAAACTAGGGTTTAACCCTTTTTGTACCAAAAGGAATCTTCCTCCTTACATAAGCAAGAGCCCATTTCAAAATTTAGGGGTGACGGGTTGTTTTCTCAAAATTTATTTGGAAAAAGACTTTTAAGCAAACAGTGGAGGCCCTGATCAGACAGTGTTCTTGGCCTGCACCGTTTGCCAAAAGGTTTTGGGGTTAAAGGATACCAGCAAACAGTGGAGACCCTGATCAGACAGTGTTCTGGGCCTGCACTGTTTGCCAAAAGGTTTTGGGGTTAAAGGATACCAGCAAACAGTGGAGGCCCTGATCAGACAGTGTTCTGGGCCTGCACTGTTTGCCAAAAGGTTTTGGGGTTAAAGGATACCAGCAAACAGTGGAGGCCCTGATCAGACAGTGTTCTGGGCCTGCACCGTTTGCCAATAGGGATACCGTAAAAATCCTCTAACTCTGACCCTGAGAAATTCCTGTAATTATCCAAAATTAAAAAAAAAAATCTTTAACAATCCAGCAAGGAGCCCAAAAGGTACAGAGAATGGCAAACAGTGTAGACCCTGTTCAGACTTCCCCATTCAGGAGCATTCTGATCTGGATCTGCACTGTTTGCTTAGGCTGATCTGCTCCAATATGATCTTAATTAATCAAACCAAATTAATCAAACCAAATAAATACAAATGAACGGACTTCAACGTGTGAATTTTAATGACTTTATAATTCGGCATGTGTCTTTAATGATAATAGTGTTTGATGTCTTGGCTGCTTTAATTGATATGCCGTTAATCCATAATGGCATTCTGTTAAACAATGGATACCTGCCCGTCTCACTTCAGGTGTGAAAAGCATGTTAATGTAAATCAGCACGAACACCTTTAATCGCGCGCCCAATTAAAGAAGGTGCGAAAATCATTTAATAGAGAAAGAAGGAAAGAAAAAAAAAGAAAATTAAAATGAACTGAAAGATAAATTGGACTTATCGTCATTTTGGAATGAATATGACATAACTTATGATTGTATTCTTTGAACAATATTTTGTGTTCTTTCCCTTACATTGCAAGTATAGATCTTGATAATAAGCCAAAACTAATATATAAATCGCTAAGTTGTTAAACCTGATAAGATGTGGGGTTTATGTAGGTCCCTTATGCATTATTTTCATGGTTATACTCCAATCATGTGTGTGTGTGTGTGAATTCGGGTTTAACGTCGCTTTCAACAATTTTTCAGTCATATCACGACGGTGTCTGGTTGCGACAGGGAGCTCAATGCTCACGTTTATAGTGCTGCCTCACTGAAGTATCATGTCCCAGACACATTACATGATACCACACCCAGTCACATTATCCTGACACTGGATCGACCAGTCCTAGCTCTACCCCTGTAAATCTGAGTGCCAAACGAGGAGCAGCTAGTACCATTTTTAACGACTTTGGTATGTCGCGGCCCGAGATCGAACCCGAGACCTCCCGTTCCCCGGAGCGGACACTCTATATACTCCAATCATACGTTGTGGTACAGTTTGAGCCGCCTCGATGATACGAGTACGCATTTACAATCTATGTTTGGAATAGAAATACGAATTTTTTTCATATATTACTTAGGAATGTTATCACATCAGGTTAATAAGTCAGTGTAATGAACATTCCTCTAAACCGCACTTGATGCAGAGAAAATAATCGGGTTTACGGGAGTTTTCAATATTTTGGCGAAAAAAGTTAATGTGGGCCATTTTAGCACACTGATGTGTTACGGAGTAACAACGATATATAAAAACTTCAACAACAAAAAACGAGGCGGTTCTAATGAGCGCACACAACTTATACCAAGACATAGATTGTGGGTACTCGGTTAGAACCGTCTCAACGAGGGATTCTAACGAGCGCCCACGATTTTGTTTTTTGCAGTTTTAATAAGAAAACTTCAACGGATTTTCGCCAGAGAGAAAAGACATAGGTTGTGGGTACTCGTTAGAACCGCCTCAACGAGGCGGTTCTAATGAGCGCACACAAGTTATACCAATATATAAGTTGTAGGTACTCGTTAGAACCGTCTCAACGAGGCGATTTTAAACTCTATTAGTTTATCTCCACCATGGATTGCGAAAACCTCACTTGGAGTTGGGCTATTGACTATGGGTATCAGGATGCGGGAAAAAAACTTTATCTGTTCTGGAATAAATATAGATTCATAATATAGGCTACATTACGCATTATTATGCTTTTTCAGGCATCATTACGCCATTTGAGGCATCATTACGCTACATTACGCATCATTACGCCACATTACGCATCATTACGCCACATTACGCATCATTACTGTATCGGGAACAAGGTCATCTGTTGGAATGCTGGCAGCACCCTTTAGACCTTCGTATAAAAGGATTAGCCTACTGTCTTTTCTCCTTTTCTTGAGAGACTCCCATTTCAATTTTCCAAGTATTCCAGTCATGCTCCCAGTTTCAAAGCAGTAATTGCCTGTTACAAATCTAGCAGCTCTATTCTGAACTTTCTCAATTTCATCGTTAAGGACCACTCCACTGGGGTCCCAGATACAACTACCATATTCTAAGATTGGGCGAACAAGACCTTTATATGCTGCCTCTTTTACATCCTGAGGGCACTGATGAAGATTTCGCCTCAGGAAACCAAGCGTTCTATTTGCCTTAGTACACATGTTGCTAATATGAGTATTCCATCTCAAGTTGTGTGAGATTGTCACTCCAAGGTATTTAATCGAGTCCACATTCTCGAGGACCGTACCCTCTAAGGTGTAAGAAGCCTCAACTTTATTAGATCTCTTCCTAGTTATCTGCATAATATTGCATTTAACTGGCTGAAATCTCATGCCCCATTTACGTGCCCAACATCCTAATCTATCTATGTCAGCCTGAAGTTTCAATGAGTCATCTGTATCTCTAATTTCCCGGTAACAAACACTGTCATCTGCGAACAGTCTTATTTCTGAGTCAATGTCAGTGGAGATA
Source organism: Lucinisca nassula (assembly GCA_963580285.1). Classification (NCBI taxonomy): domain Eukaryota; kingdom Metazoa; phylum Mollusca; class Bivalvia; order Lucinida; family Lucinidae; genus Lucinisca; species Lucinisca nassula. Next base: position 134,761,286 of record OY757016.1, on the reverse strand, counting down.
TCATTGATGTACAGGGAGAACAAAAGTGGACCAAGAACGGTCCCTTGCGGGACTCCAGACAAAACTGGAGCCCACTCCGAAGATTCACCATTAACAACAACCCGCTGTTTTCTGTAGCAAAGAAAGGAATCTATCCATTTTAGGGTCTTTCCCCCAATTCCATAACCAAATAACTTAGATTTAAGTAGTTCATGAGGAGGGGTGTCAAAAGCCTTCTCGAAGTCCAGAATAAATGTGTCCACCTGTCCCCCTTTGTCCAAGATTTTTGCCCAGTCATTAATAACTGTGCTTAGCTGAGTTTCACAACTGTGCCTTTTCCTAAATGCATGTTGTCTGTATGACAAAAGTTTATGTTCGTCCAAGTGGGCCATGATGTTTGAGCAGACTATATGTTCCAGCAATTTACACAGAACACAAGTCAGAGACACAGGGCGATAATTGCGGGCAAGAGCCCTATCTCCTTTTTTGAAGAGTGGACAAATGTTTGCTAAGAGCCATTCTTTGGGGATTTCACCTGTATCAAGAGACTGTTGAAACAAGTGTGCGAAAACTGGACCCAACTCATTTGCTAGTTCCTTCAGGACTCTGGGATGAAGCTCATCAGGTCCTAAGGCCTTACTGGGGTTTAAGCCTTGAAGTAATTTGATCACTCCTGCAGCTGTCACAACAATATTATTCATGAATGGGACCGATCTTCCAGTTAATGGGACCTCCGTGAACTCAGTTTTATTAAATGCATCATTGAATTGACCAACTAGTTCCTCTGCCCTTTCAGAGTCTGATTCAGCAACCCCGTCCCCTCCTCTTTTATTAAGGGGCGGGATACCTTGCCTGTCTTTCTTCTGGCTATTAATATATCTGTAGAAGTCTCTGGGATTTGCCTTTACATCACCTACCAAGTTATTGTTGTTGACTGATAATTTTTAAAGGCACTTGCCAGGTTACCATAGTCAAAAGACAAAATATATCATCAGCCACATTATTATACTTTCACTGTCTCTGCATACTTTGACCAACATGGGACAACAACAACAACATGGGACAACAACAACAACATGGGTCTGAAATTGTGAATAAAAACAAATAGCAAAGATGTATTAACATGTCAGCTGTTGGTGTCAGCTTGGATAAGCCCAAGGTTTTGTAGGCCTGGAATATTATCTTTCTCCATTTGTCAGTTCGTATTCCAACACTCAGGTGTACACAGTTCAATTTCCTTTTTTTTTTTTTATTTCAGTAGACGGTGGGTGACCTGGTGTATTTTGGACTTAACAAGCCATGTAGTTCATATATTTTAACTTTCGGCTAGATTGCACTTTGCCGGGCACTGTCTTCTATCCAGACTGCGCAGGCACAACTTGTTGTTAGGGCGTGTCTTTTGTTGTTTATGCCTCATTAATTATTCATGACGTTCGGGTAAAGACGGCCGCCATTTTTTTGGAAGGACGAAACAACGCATTTTCTAACCGTTTTTTTTTTAATAATGCAAGCGTTTTCAAAGCACAAATATTGATACTGCGCTTTCTTTTATTGTATTTTAGCAGCAGCAAGTTAATGTAGCATTAATAAATACGTAAATTCCCGGACTTAGTTGTGGGGACTTAGTTGTGGGTAATTTCATCTGCTAGTTTCTATCTTCAACATGCATTCGACAGACTTGGACCACGGCACCAAATTATAAATGAGATAAAATGAGACTGCTTTGAATATTTAAGGAAACTGCAGACTACATTAGATTCTACAGATCCCGATTTGCTGTCTTTGTTAGTTGGCGCCTGTAAGTTTATACCTGGCATCCTTCTATCTTGAATGCCGGGGTGTGGGGGCGGCAGCCCCCATGATGTTGACTGATAATTTTTAAAGGCACTTACCAGGTTACCATAGTCAAAAGACAAAATATATCATCAGCCACATTATTATACTTTCACTGTCTCTGCATACTTTGACCAAATCAGCATAAACAATGCCATATATTTTTCACTCATTTTTTTTTCCTGCAACTGGATTTGTTTACAAACTGCTTGGTTGCGTCACCGAAAGTTGACATCAAAGCTCATTAATATTCATTAGGTCTTTAAATTTGACCAATGAAAATACGCACACGCAGTTATTCAGTGGAAGCAAAACAAAAAATTTTACGTTTCTTTCGCCTCTCCAGCTTAGAACAAGCTTGAAATTGCAGAACTTAGTTAAAACCTACGGTTGAAAACCTCGGTTTTAACCTGAAATATGCCTAATCTACAGGATTTTGGGGTTAATTTTGCATTTTTCTGCCTTATTTCCATTTATTTTGGCCGCGCTCACGCGCGTCCTTATAATAGGACCTTAGCTACTTACCACATGGATTTTCCTACGGAAAAATCAGTGCCCGGTAAAGTGCAATTGCACGACCCACAGAAAAAGCGACCGACTGAAGTCGGTTGATTTTCTAAGAGTGCCCTTAAATCACCGTGTCAGTCTGTCCGTCCGTAACCCGTTTGTTAAAATTGGTGATAGTGACTTAACCGCTTGGAATATTTAAACAATTTTTGGCATACTGATAGATATCAATGAGATCTAACCAATGAACTTGCGAAATATTACATTCCATTTAGTATAGCCTCGCCGAGGCGAATAATGGGAAAATTTTCGAACTGCTTCTCCTCGGAAACCGTTGGGCCGATTGAAGTCAAATTTCATATGGAGCCTCTATGGGATGGGGGAAACCAAAATTTGCTCATGAGGTCCAGGTCACATGACCAAAATGGCCGCCAAGCAATGTATGGTCTGTCTGTCCGTCCGTAACCCGTTTGTGAAAATTGGTGATAGTGTCTTAACCGCTTGGAATATTTAAACAATTTTTGGCATACTGATATATATCAATGAGATCTAACCAATGAACTTGCGAATTATTTCATTCCATTTCGTATAGCCTCGCCGAGGCGAAAAATGTGAACATTTTCGAACTGCATCTCCTCCAAAACCGTTCGGCCGATTGAAGTCAAATTTCATATGGAGCCTCTATGGGATGGGGGAAACCAAAATTTGCTCATGGGGTCCAGGTCACATGACCAAAATGGCCACCAAGCCATATATGGTAAAAAACCCTTCAAAAATAGTCTTCTCCAGAACCACTGGGCAGATTTCCACGAAATTTGATAAATAGCATCTGGGACGTAGGCCCATCATAAATTACTAAAATGGTGACCCTGGGTTTACCTTGATCGGGAGGTCACGGGTTCGATCCCGGGCTGCGATATACAAAAGTCGTTAAAAATGGTACTAGCTGCTCCTCGCTTGGCACTCAAGATTTACGGGGTAGATCTAGGACTGGTCGACCCAGTGTCAGGATAATGTGACTGGGTGTGGTATCATGTAATGTGTCTGGGACATGATACTTCAGTGAGGCAGCACTATAAAAGGGAGCATTGAGCTCCCTGTCGCAACCAGACACCGTCGTGATATGACTGAAAAATTGTTGAAAGCGACGTTAAACCTTGGAATATTTAAACAATTTTTGGCATACTGATAGATATCAATGAGATCTAACCAATGAACTTGCGAAATATTACATTCCATTTAGTATAGCCTCGCCGAGGCGAATAATGGGAAAATTTTCGAACTGCTTCTCCTCGGAAACCGTTGGGCCGATTGAAGTCAAATTTCATATGGAGCCTCTATGGGATGGGGGAAACCAAAATTTGCTCATGAGGTCCAGGTCACATGACCAAAATGGCCGCCAAGCAATGTATGGTCTGTCTGTCCGTCCGTAACCCGTTTGTGAAAATTGGTGATAGTGTCTTAACCGCTTGGAATATTTAAACAATTTTTGGCATACTGATATATATCAATGAGATCTAACCAATGAACTTGCGAATTATTTCATTCCATTTCGTATAGCCTCGCCGAGGCGAAAAATGTGAACATTTTCGAACTGCATCTCCTCCAAAACCGTTCGGCCGATTGAAGTCAAATTTCATATGGAGCCTCTATGGGATGGGGGAAACCAAAATTTGCTCATGGGGTCCAGGTCACATGACCAAAATGGCCACCAAGCCATATATGGTAAAAAACCCTTCAAAAATAGTCTTCTCCAGAACCACTGGGCAGATTTCCACGAAATTTGATAAATAGCATCTGGGACGTAGGCCCATCATAAATTACTAAAATGGTGACCCTGGGTTTACCTTGATCGGGAGGTCACGGGTTCGATCCCGGGCTGCGATATACAAAAGTCGTTAAAAATGGTACTAGCTGCTCCTCGCTTGGCACTCAGATTTACGGGGTAGAGCTAGGACTGGTCGACCCAGTGTCAGGATAATGTGACTGGGTGTGGTATCATGTAATGTGTCTGGGACATGATACTTCAGTGAGGCAGCACTATAAAAGGGAGCATTGAGCTCCCTGTCGCAACCAGACACCGTCGTGATATGACTGAAAAATTGTTGAAAGCGACGTTAAACCCGAATTCACACACACATCACACGACCAAAATGGCCGCCATACTCATATATGGTAACACTCATAAAGCTAAAAGCATCCGGCGGGTCGTGCACTTCAGCTGAAGCACTGGTTGTCCCTAACTTTCATTCAGTGTCTTTTTTTTTTCTCCTCAACTACATGAATTATTCAATTAATTATTTCTGAATTGCACGACCCGCAGAAAAAGCGACCGACTGAAGTCGGTTGATTTTCAAAGAGTGCCCTAAAATCACCGTGTCATTCTGTCAGTCTGTCCGTCCGTAACCCGTTGGTGAAAATTGGTGATAGTGACTTAACCTTTTGGAATATTTAAACAATTTTTGGCATACTGGTAGATATCAATGAGATCTAACCAATGAACTTGCGAAATATTACATTCCGTTTAGAATAGCCTCGCTGAGGCGAAAAATGTGAAAATTTTCGAACTGCTTCTCCTCGGAAACCGTTGGGCCGGTTGAAGTCAAATTTCATATGGAGCCTCTATGGGTTGGGGGAAACTAAAATTTGCTCATGGGGTCCAGGTCATGTTAAGAATTTTGAAAATGCTCAAGGGTTTCTGATATTACAGTACGGCTGAGGTATAAGAACAAAAACCTCTTTATTCCAAATCTCGACGTTTCGAGCACTTTCCAAAACACTCGGAATTGTTCCGAGTAGATGTATATATTCGACGGACACTCCTCGAAAACACTCGCAAGGTCCGCGCTTAGTATGCGGTACGCGAATTTTCGCGAAATTATTCCGAGTTGTAATATCGTACCTGTAGGCAATATTTTCTCGCGAAGTTATGCGGAAATACTCGAGGAATTTGACGAAAGACCTGGGCATTTTGGACGGGTTTTTAAAAAAATCCGTCTCTTAAAATAGCGATGTCCGGGCGGGCGAGCATCCTGCGGGCGGGCGGATGGACGGGCGGGCGTCGTCCCAGGTTTACCTTTTGGTTAACCTTTTTTCAAAGTGGTATTTTTCATCTATTCTGCCGCAGATTGTTTTAATATCAGGACTGATGCATAAGTGGAGGTACCGCTTTCATGTATTATCCATAAATGGCGCAAAAGACTAAAATTTTGGCAGAAATTGTCATTTTTCAAACTTGCGTTTTTCAGGTTTACCTTTTGGTTAACCTTTTTTCAAATGCCAGTGTAGTGGATAGAGTGCTGGACTACGGATCCTATTGTTGACTATGAATCTGAGGGGCGTGAGTTCAAACCCCGGTGGAGACATTTTTTTTTTTTTCTGTTCTTTTTTTTTTCTTTCTTTTTAGCTCACCTGTCACGAAGTGACAAGGTGAGCTTTTGGGATCACTTTTTGTCCGTCGTCCGTCGTGCGTGCGTGCGTGCGTGCGTCCGTGCGTGCGTCCGTGCGTGCGTCCGTAAACTTTTCTTCAAACGACATCTCCTCCTAAACCACTGATCGGATTTTGACCAAACTTCACAGGAATGATCCTTAGGTGGTCCCCTTTCAAAGTTGTTCAAATAGTTCCGGTCCATTGCACATATAGGTCACAGTAGCCAAAAATAGATTTTTTTCACCGAAAACTTAAAAAATCTTCTTCTCTGAAACCGCAAGGCCCAGGTCTTTGATATTTGGTATGAAGCTTCCTCTAGTGGACCCCTACCAAGATTGTTCAAATTATAGTGCTGGGGCCAAAAATGCCCCCGCACGGGGGCCCTTTGGTTTTACATGGGGTTATATAGGGAAAATCTTTAAAAATCTTCTTCTCTGAAACCGCAAGGCCCAGATCTTTGATATTTGGTATGAAGCTTCATCTAGTGGACCCCTACCAAGATTGTTCAAATTATAGTGCTGGAGCTAAAAATGCCCCCGCACGGGGGCCCTTTGGTTTTACATGGGCTTATATAGGGAAAATCTTGAAAAATCTTCTTCTCTGAAACCGCAAGGCCCAGGTCTTTGATATTTGGTATGAAGCTTCATCTAGTGGACCCCTACCAAGATTGTTCAAATTATAGTGCTGGGGCCAAAAATGCCCCCGCACGGGGGCCCTTTGGTTTTACATGGGCTTATATAGGGAAAATCTTTAAAAATCTTCTTCTCTGAAACCGCAAGGCCCAGATCTTTGCTATTTGGTATGAAGCTTCATCTAGTGGACCCCTACCAAGATTGTTCAAATTATAGTGCTGGGACAAAAAATGCCCCCGCACGGGGGCCCTTTGGTTTTACATGGACTTATATAGGGAAAATCTTTAAAAATCTTCTTCTCTGAAACCGCAAGGCCCAGGTCTTTGATATTTGGTATGAAGCTTCATCTAGTGGACCCCTACCAAAATTGTTCAAATTATAGTGCTGGGGCCAAAAATGCCCCCGCATGGGGGCCCTTTGGTTTTACATGGGCTTATATAGGGAAAATCTTTAAAAATCTTCTTCTCTGAAACCGCAAGGCCCAGGTCTTTGATATTAGGTATGAAGCTTTATCTAGTGGACCCCTACCAAGATTGTTCAAATTATAGTGCTGAAGCTAAAAATGCCCCCGCACGGGGGCCCTTTGGTTTTACATGGGCTTATATAGGGAAAATCTTTAAAAATCTTCTTCTCTGAAACTGCTAGGCCCAGGTCTTTGATATTTGGTATGAAGCTTCATCTAGTGGACCCCTACCAAGATTGTTCAAATTATAGTGCTGGGGCCAAAAATGCCCCCGCACGGGGGCCCTTTGGTTTTACATGGGCTTATATAGGGAAAATCTTTAAAAATCTTCTTCTCTGAAACCGCAAGGCCCAGATCTTTGATATTTGGTGTGAAGCTTCATCTAGTGGACCCCTACCAAGATTGTTCAAATTATAGTGCTGGAGCTAAAAATGCCCCCGCCACGGGGGCCCTTTGGTTTTACATGGGCTTATATAGAAAATTTTGAAAAATCTTCTTCTCTGAAACCGCAAGGCCCAGGTCTTTGATATTTAGTATGAAGCTTCATCTAGTGGACCCCTACCAAAATTGTTCAAATTATAGTGCTGGGGCCAAAAATGCCCCCGCACGGGGGCCCTTTTGTTTTACATAGGCTTATATAAGGAAAATCTTTAAAAATCTTCTTCTCTGACACTGCAAGGCCCAGGTCTTTGATATTTGGTATGAAGCTTCATCTAGTAGACCCCTACCAAGATTGTTCAAATTATAGTGCTGGGGCCAAAAATGCCCCCGCACCAGGGCCCTTTTGTTTTACATAGGCTTATATAGAGAAAATCTTGAAAAATCTTCTTCTCTGGAACTGCAAGGCCCAGGTCTTTGATATTTGGTATGAAGCCTCATCTTGTGGACCTCTACCAAGATTGTTCAAATTATAGCCCTGGGGCCAAAAATGCCCCCGCTCCGGGGCCCTTTGGTTTTATATAGACTTATATAGGGAAAATCTTGAAAAATCTTCTTCTCTGAAACCACAAGGCTCAGGTCTTCGATATTTGTTATGACGCTTCAGCTAGTGGACCTCTATAAAGATTGTTCAAATTATAGCCCTGAGACCAAAAATGCCCCCGCCATGTGGCCCTTTGGTTTTACATAGACTTATATAGGGAAAATCTTTAAAAATCATCTTCTCTGAAACATAAGGCTTAGGTCTTTGATATTTGTTATGAAGCTTCAGCTAGTGGACCTCTACCAAGATTGTTCAAATTATAGCCCTGGGGCCAAAAATGCCCCCGCTCCGGGGCCCTTTGGTTTAACATAGACTTATATAGGGAAAATCTTGTTTTACATAGACTTCTATATGCAGGGTAAACCTTTAAAATCTTCTTCTCTGAAACCACAAAGCCCAGGTCTTTCATATTGGATATGTAGCTTCATTGTGTGGACCTCTACCAAGATTGTTCAAATTTTAGCCCTGGGGCCAAAATTGACCCTGCCCGGGGCCCACTTGTTATGCTTTGGATCAGGTGAGCGAACCAGGGCCCTCTGGGCCCTCTTGTTTCATTCTTTTTTTTCTTTATTTTTCTTTTCTTCTCCATAAACACACATAGAAGCCTCCGTGGTGTAGTGGTTACGCTACTCGACTTGTAAACCAGGGATCGCAGGATCGATCCTGGGCTTCTCCAGACTTTCGGATGAGTCTTTAAACCAAGGTCCCTTCTCCATATGACCATAGCTGTTGGTGGGACTTAAAACTCAAGCACTCACTCACTCTCCATAAACACATATGTCAGAACAATTATTATCTTCCTCCCCTGATAGTTGCTAGTAATAATACATACATGCATGCACAGGCATGGAATTTTCTTTTTTTTTTTTTTTTTTTGTTTGTTCTTTTTTTAGCTCACCTGAGCACGAAGTGCTCAAGGTGAGTTGATGTCCGTCGTCCGTCAACAATTTCTTTAAACGACATCTCCTCCTGGGATAATGGCCCGATTTCAAAATTATTTTACAGAAATGTTCATTAGGTGACCCTTTTTCAAAATTGCTAAAATCAGTGGCCACTAGAGCTAAAAATAGAGCTAAAAATAGAAAAAACTTTATTTTTTTTTCTTCGTAAAACACATAAACAAATCCCCCCCACACACACAAAAAGTTGTTACTGGGTTAGGATATTGCATTTGTTCTGTACATACATGCATACTTAGTTTTATATACATACCCTACCCACCCCACCCCACCCCACCCTACCCTAGCATACCCTACCCTACCCCACAACCCCACCCCACCCCCATCCCAAAACAACCCCAATCCACCCCCAACCCAACCCCATCCCACCACTCCCCACCTTACCCGACCTCACCCCATCCCACCCACCCAAGCCCACCCCACCCCACAACCCCACCACACCCCATCACACCCCACCCCACCACAAATTCCACCCCATCCCACCCGACTCCTAACCCATTCCACCCCACCCTACCCCACACCAGCACACCCCACCCTACCCCACCCATGCCACCACCATCCTAACCATACTGAAAAAAAAAAACCCGTCCATAATGCCATTAGGCATTTTTCTTGTTTTTGTTTATTTTATGTCCTTTTACCATCACAGAGCTCTCGGAAACGCAGGATTCTGTGTATTTTATTGGACGGGTTTTTAAAAAAAATCCGTCCTTTAAAATAGCGATGTCCGGGCGGGCGGGCGTCCTGCGGGTGGGCGTCGTCCCAGGTTTACCTTTTGGTTAACCTTTTTTTCAAAGTGATATTTTTCATCTATTCTGTAGCAGATTGTTTTAATATCAGGACTGATGCATAAGTGGAGGTACCACTTTCATGTATTATCCATAAATGGCGCAAAAGACTAAAATTTTGGCGGAAATTGTCATTTTTCAAACTTGTGTTTTTCAGGTTTACCTTTTGGTTAACCTTTTTTCAAATGCCAGTGTAGTGGATAGAGTGCTGGACTACGAATCCTATTGTTGACTATGAATCTGAGGGGCGTGAGTTCAAACCCCGGTGGAGACATTTTTTTTTCTTTCTTTTTATGCCCCCGCGTATTCGGAGAATACCGGAAGGGCATTAAGTTTTACCCCTGTCCGTCCGTCTGTCCGTTCCTCTGTTCGTTCGTTCGTCCGTTGACATTGTGTCCGGCCCATAACTCCTAAACTGTATGGAATATATTCATGAAACTTCACAGTTGCATTCATCACACTGAGATTCATCACACTGAGACGATGTGTCATGAACAAGGAAGACAACTCTTGCTTTTTTGGTTTTTGAATTATCTGCCCTTGACTTAGAACCATATAGTAAACCGTGTCCGGGCCATAACTCCTAAACCGTATGGAATATATTAATGAAACTTCACAGGTGCATTCATCACACTGAGACGATGTGTCATGAACAAGGAAGACAACTCCTGCTTGTTTAGTTTTTGAATTATCTGCCCTTGACTTACATCCATATATTGTCAAATGGTATGTTGTGTCCGGGCCATAACTCCTAAACCGTTTGGAATATGTTCATGAAACTTCACAGGTGCATTCATCACACTGAGACGATGTGTCATGAACAAAGAAGACAACTCTTGCATTTTTGGTTTTTGAATTATCTGCCCTTGACTTAGTACCATATAGTAAACCGTGTCCGGGTCATAACTCCTAAACCGTACGGAATATATTCATGAAACTAAACAGGTGCAATCATCACACTGAGACGATGTGTCATGAACAAGGAAGACAACTCTTGCATTTTTGGTTTTTGAATTATCTGCCCTTGACTTAGTACCAAATAGTAAATCGTGTCCGGGCCATAAATCCTAAACCGTATGGAATATATTCATGAAACATCACAGGTGCATTCATCACACTGAGATGATGTGTCATGAACAAGGAAGACAACTCTTGCATTTTTGTTTTTTGGATTATCTGCCCTTGATGCATATATTTTATGATTGATTTGAAGTACATTTGTAATATTTTTATCCCCTCGCACAACATAGTTGTGAGGGGGGATATAGCATAACTTCACACAAATGTTCCTTATAAAAAAATCTCGAGCGAGTTCGACTTTCAAGGTCATGACCTCAAGGTCAAGGTCACTGTGGCTATTTTTAGAAAAACTTTGTCATCGCTCTAGTGCCTACATTTCTTCACCAATTTCAATATAACTTCACACAAATGTTCCTTATAAAAAAAATCTAGCGAGTTCGACTTTCAAGGTCATGACCTCAAGGTCAAGGTCACTGTGGCTATTTTTAGAAAAACTTTGTCATCGCTCTAGCACCTACATATCTCCACTGATTTCAATATAACTTCACACAAATGTTTCTTTTGTCCATATCTCGAGCGAGCTTGGCTTTCAAGGTCATGACCTCAAGGTCAAGGTCACTGGCTATTTTTAGAAAAACTTTGTCATCGCTCTAGCCCCTACATTTTTTCACCAATTTCATTATAACTTCACACAAATGTTCCTTATAAAAAAATCTCTAGCGAGTTAGACTTTCAAGGTCATGACCTCAAGGTCAAGGTCACTGTGGCTATTTTAAGAAAAACTTTGTCATCGCTCTAGCGCATACATTTCTTCACCAATTTCAATATAACTTCACACCAATGTTCCTTATAAAAAAATCTCGAGCCAGTTCGACTTTCAAGGTCATGACCACAAGGTCAAGGTCACTGTGGCTATTTTTAGAAAACTTTGTCATCGCTTTAGCGTCTACATTTCTTCACTGATTTCAATATAACTTCACACAAATGTTTCTTATGACAATATCTCGAGCGAGTTCGACTTTCAAGGTCATGACCTCAAGGTCAAGGTCACTGTGGCTATTTTTAGAAAAACTTTGTCATCGCTTCAGCGCCTACATTTCTTCACTGATTTCAATATTACTTTACACAAATGTTTCTTATGACAATATCTTGAGCGAGTTCGTCTTTAAAGGTCATGACCTCAAGGTCACTGTGGCTATTTTTAGAAAAACTATGTCATCGCTCTAGCGCCTACATTTCTTAACTGATTTCAATATAACTTCACACAAATGTTCCTTATGACAATATCTCATGGGATTTCGACTTTCAAGGTCAAGGTCACTGTGGCTATTTTTAGAAAAATTTTGTCATCACTCTAGTGCCTATATTTCTTCACCGATTTCAATATAACTTCAATATATTGTTCCTTATGACAATATCTCTAGCGAGTTCCACTTTCAAGGTCAAGGTCACTGTGGCTATTTTTAGAAAAACTTTGTCATCGCTCTAGCGACTACATTTCTTCACTGATTTCAATATAACTTCACACAAATGTTCCTTATGACAATACCTTGAGCGAGTTTGACTTTCAAGGTCAAGGTCACTGTGGCTATTTTTAGAAAAACTTTGTCATGGCTCTAGCGCTTACATTGCTTCACTGATTTAAGTATAACTTCACACAAATGTTCCTTATGACAATATCTCGAGCTATTTCAACTTTCAAGGTCAAGGTCAGTGTGGCTATTTTTAGAAAAACTTTGTAATCGCTCTAGTGCCTATATTTATTGATGGATGTTAATAGAACTTCACACAAATGTTTCTTATGATAATATCTCCAGTTGCTTTGACTTTCAAGGTCATGACCTCAGGTCAAGGTCACTGTGGCTATTTTTAGAAAAACTTTGTCATCGCTCTACCGCCTACATTTATGATTTTAATATAAATTATGATTGATTTGAAGTACATTAGTAATATTTTTTATGAATGGCATTTGGCGGGGGCATCCGTGTCCTATGGACACTTTTTCTAGTTTCATTCTTTTTTGGACGGGTTTTTCAAGGAACAATTCCGTCCTTTAGAATAGCGATGTCCGTGCGGGCGGCCGGGCGTCCCGGTTTACCTTTTGGTTAACCTTTTTTTCAAAAACCTGTCCATAATGCCTTTTGGCGTTTTTCTTGTTTTCTGTTGTACGTGTAAAATTCACTACCGCCGATTCTATTTTATATTCTTTTACAATCACAGAGCTCTCGGAAACGCAGGATTCTGTGTATTTTACGCCAATTTTTTTCCGTTGTACGCGTAAAATTCACTACCGCCGAATTTATGTATGCATGTTTTTATTGCGACACGCGTCCAAAATTACAGAAGCGGTAATATCAGAAGCTAATTTAGGCTGCTTACGCAATACCAGTAAAAGATCAAATGCGGTGCCGCTTTTTGTGTTGAAAGCACATGTGCCACATATTGACAGGTATTTTTGCAAGTGGTAGGTTTGCGGCACGTGTTGAAACTGATTGTATCTTTTTAATCTCGCCGCTCTAATCCCTGTGTTATTACGGATTACAGTTTACTGATTGATGTGAGCATGAACCATCCACGGATTAATATTAGTGGGTAATGTATCACATTTAGTTAAACCAGAGTTAAGGCAAAGACGATATAATTGACGAATTACCAATGTCATGTATTTTCGCGACCACATGATCATACTTTTTATCGCTCGGTCAAAGAGTGTTTTAATGTTTACTGGTGACGCAAATGTCTATTATTCTTCAAAATGCAATCATTTTAACATTTACAGGAAGTCAGACTTAGTTAGGATGCTTGCCCTACAAAACATCAGTTTGTGGCTGCTTCTTACACATATCCGTGAAATAGTTTTAACTAATACCCACAATCTACACATCAGTTATTCATATGGATGTGTAGCCTGATAATTAGAAATTTTTGTCTATGTTCTATGCGCAATCAAGATCAGAACCCCAACTTTTTATATGGGAATCCAACTTTTTACCTGTGAATCCAACTTTTTACAAGGAAGGATTCCTGGAATCCTGTTTTCAAAATCCTAGTGAGAGCTATGCATCATATATATTTATATATAATTATAAGATAATATATATCACTGATAGTTGTTATAATGTAAACGATGTCAAAAGTCAACAAAGAGGTAATCACTAATTACCCAGAGTGTGAAACTGTACAGTGATTTCAAACAAGGGAATCAGTTGGGCATGACGAGTACACACAACTCTTTCAAGTCCGTAATTGAAAGCATGTTGAACATTAAGAAATTATGGTTGAATTCAATGCAATTACCTTAGAAATGTTAATTAGGTAATTGTAAGAATCCCCGCGATAACGTCATATTGCGTAATATGTGGTCGCTGTCTGCAGTCAGTCAGAGTTGTCTCTCTTAGTAAACTGTCAATCAACCGGCAAGCTTCCCTTCAGACAATAGTGCAAAATCGGTCATTTTGAACTCAAAATTTCTCCATGTAATTTTGATATTTTCAAAACAGAAAATTATTTTGATAAAATATAATCATTTGTCTTTCATTCTTTAATAATTTTAATGTGAAGTATAAGCAGACAAATGAGAAACAAATAATCAAAGGTGATAACCCTCAGGTAAATTTTAACGGGTTTCGGACGCCATTATTGGCTTCTTTTAAACTCAAATTTTCTCCATGTAATTTTGATATTTTCAAAAAAAGAAAATTATTTTGATATAACATCCTTTAATAATTTTAATGTGAAGTATTATCAGACAATTGAGAAACAAATAATCAAAGGTGATAACTGTCAGCGAAATTATGACAGGTTTCGGCCGCCATTATTGGCCTCTGATACAGAGAAAAAAATTAATTAAATTAATCACCACTCGCAAATACTCGCAAGCAACTCTGACTCTCACAGGCAAGCTCTGAGGTCCGTGGAATTTCCTCGGAATATCGAGCGCATAACTTGGAGTAAAATATTTTCACTCGGAGTGGTTTACTTCAAACCATTCGACGGAAAAACGCGGAATTAAAAAGTTGTCCGCAGAATGAAAAAGAAAAACAGTTCAAATACCTGAGCCGAGCCGTACTGTAGATTTTTTGACTGCAGGCAATGGTTAGAAAACTGACATCAAGCGTTGTTCACAGTCACATTGGGCTTATGAAATTGTTAAGAGTTTCGTTGTGTACATGGTTTTTATGCCCCTGCCATTCGAAGAATGGTGGAAAGGGCATATAGAGTTGCCCCGTGCATCCGAAACTTAAACGGGGTCAATAACTTCCTTATTTCTTGATGGATTTTAAAATTACTCGGCAGAAATGTTAACCATCATGAGACGACGTGTCACGTGCAAAACCCAGGTCTGTCAGGTCTGTACCTCCAAGGTCAAGGTCATACTTAGAGGTCAAAGGTAAAAAAAAAAGCGTCCAAAACTTAAACGCAGCCAATAACTTAGTTATTTCTGGATGGATTTTGAAATTATTTTGAAGAAATAATAACCATCATGAGACAATGTGTCACGTGCAAACCCAGATCCGTACCTCCAAGGTCAAGGTCATACTTAGAGGTCAAATGGCATAAAAAGGGTCCAAAACTTAAACATGGTCAATAACGAGTACCCACAATCTATATTTTGAGTTGTTTCATAAACAAGATGGGAGTGTTTTTGGTGGTATTTTTCTTTGTTAAAGGCGTGTTTTTGTTGCGCCTGCTATTAGCATGGCCAGGTTTTCTGTCTGTTCGTCCGTCAGTTTGTCAAGGCGTCAACATTTGCGACCACCCTAGCGTTCACCCAAAGGATCAAGTTTATTTCTCAAGATCTATAAGAGCTTCATTAATTATACTTGGTACAAACTTGTATCTGGGGATGGCATCTTAAATGCAAGCATCCATATTTGACCTTGACCTAAATTTCATGGTTCACTGACTTTTCAAAATATTCCGACCCTAATGGTCAAGTTAATTTCTCAAGAACTATAAAACAGGGCTTCCATTAACTCCTAAATTCAGGAAGTCCCAGACTTCCTTCCCTTGAAATTTGGAAGTCCCACTGGAAAATTCAGGAAGTCCCAATTTTGAAGCAAGATGTTTGCGGATCGTAAAATTGTTTTGGTTAAGAAATATATATTATTTAATCTATGAATCTCTTGTTTGCATTTTTAATCACCTGTATATTCTTTTAGATGGCTAGTAAAGTGTGGATAGGTAAACTGACCAGCTAAAACATGACTTGAATAGCTTTGACTGGGCCATTAAACTCAAAACAATCAAGCAAAGCTCTGTGAGGAAGTTAAAACTACTCATAACTATGTGACATACATGCGGTCAGTACAGTGCATACAAAAAAAAAAGAAAAACATTTTATAACTTTCCAAGTAAACCCCCCCCCCCCCCCCCCCCAAGAAAAAAACATAAATAAAAAGTAAAGAAAACAATCCCATTACCCATCCCCATATATACCTAGTGGCCCATTTTTGGGGTCATTAGCAAACCGTGTAGACCCAGATCAGACGCCACAGAACATAGCATCTGATCTGTCTACACTGTTTGTAGAACTTAACACAAATAAAACAAACCTGACACCGATTGTCATATATGGATTAAAAAGAAATAAAGAAAAATTCTTTTGTAAAAGATTTTTGCCAAACTTTGCAAAACATACGCTTCGAGTCTTCACTGCACTCTAAACCCTCGGAACTGCTTCAGACAAATATGCAGAAACATGTGCAACTTTGGTCAATTGGTCAATTGGAGCAGACTTAGACGAGTCAGCGGTAGTTTTTTTTTTTTTTTTGCTTTTTGGCTAACAGACAGATCAGACTGCAGCTCGGACCCCGATGTATGCCTGGTCACATTCGCTGGTTTTACGTATTTTCAGGGCGCCAAAATCAAACAGCGATCACGGCGACATTTTACGATTTTATAAATTATTTTCGTCATTTCACCTAGTGAACACCTGCTATTTACTCAAGAAAAAATGCGTATCTATCTCTGAAACTACATGTATTGTCACACTTTGCATCACTAACGATAATCTCACTTCCAAACACCTAAATTACGACACGCTTTAATCTAAACAGTAACAAGTTCACAGGATTTATCGTCAATGAGATAATTAGTTTATCCTCAACTACTAATCCGTTTAATTATATGCAAACACCGAGCAATCACCTCGACATGTTTTTCACACACCGATGACGATCAGAGGTGTGCCGACGCACATGATTCTGACTGTCAATATAATACCGCGCAGGCAGAAAATGGGACGTCCTTAGTACTCAATAAACAGAGAAAGCGTTTCAGCTAAGAAGGCGGAGCAAACTTTTTACAAACTGCTAAAAGTGGGCGGGTTTATACGTCTCGGTAAAGATTTTTGGCCGTACAGCGAAACTTTCGGGAGTCCGCGGGACGCCTTTGATGTTTAATTTGGGCGCCCGGAAGCGATTTCAGGACGTAATAATATACGGTAATATACGCCGTACGCCCGCCTAACGGAAGCCCTGTATAAAAGCTTCATTAATGATACTTGGTACCAACTTGTATCTCAGGATGGCAACTTAAATGCAAGCATCCGTATTTGACCTTGACCTACATTTCATGGTTCAATGACTTTGTAAAGTAATGCGACCAACCTAGCGTTCACCCAAATGGTCATGTTAATTTCTCAAGAACTATAAGAGTTTTATTAATAATACCTGGTACAAACTTGTATCTGGGGTGGCAAGTTAAATGCAAGCATCCATATTTGACCTTGACTTACATTTTATGGTTCACTGACTTTGTAAAATATTGCGACCACCCTAGCGTTCACCCAAATGGTCAAGTTCATTTCTCAAGAACTATAAGAGCTTCATTAATGATACTTTGTACAAACTTGTATCTGGAGATGGAAACTTAAATGCAACATCCATATTTGACCTTGACCTACATTTTATGGTTCATTGGTTTTGTTAAATATTGCAACCACCCTAGCGTTCACCCTAATAGTTAAGTTCATTTCTCAACAATTATTAGAGCTTCATTAATGATACTTAGTATAAGCTTACATTTAAGAATTGCAACTTTTATGCAAACATTATGTTTGACCTTGGCCTAGATGTCATGGTTCGATGACTTTGCACCCCCACAGGCACGACATAGCCTTCGGCGGAACTCTTGTTGTAATGAAGATGGCTTTCATCTGAAGAAAGTAGATCATCATCTAATGTGCTCTTGCTGAAGAGATTGTTTCTTGCATGCATATTATTATTTTTATGGAACTGGCTACTGACAACCGGTTGTCACCAGCCTGTGAGGCTGCTGACAACCGGTTGTCACCAGCTTGTGAGGCTGCTGACAACCAGCTGATATAAAACTTGTTTACAATGATTAGACTTTATTTGACATGATTTTAAAATAGAAATTTAAGTTATATTTGCTATCCTATTACAAACTGGGGCTGATACTAGCTGATTGAGAACAGGTTCAAACCATGAAATGTGGAAAAAAAATTGATGTTCTGAAGGATTATGGTCTTTAGTCTGCAACAGTTTACTATGGCTTTTGTTTGTTTGACAATTATTTCTGAATGGCCTCTTGTGTCAAACAAGATTTTGAATGATAAAGTACATATATTTCCATGTAACCATAAAAACCAAAAGTTAGTCAAACTACCACCGGTGAGTATGTGTAGATATCAGTTTGTCTGGAAAAATTATCTAACAAATGAAAGCACTGGTGGCCAGTGGTGGATTGTTTATCTCAGAGTGTAGGTTGAAAAAATGGTTCTGAACTTTGACTTTAGACTGTTTCATTGTATCATCTGTAATACTGATTACCAGTAATGGGCTTAGTCCAATATTTGACTACCCTGGTACTGGAAAAGAAATTCACTGATACCAACCTCAGGACCTGATGGTGTGTCCCCTCAGAAACCATTCAGATCCCCACCCCCAACCATATATGATATTATTTCTTATGATAAGACACAGTCACAGACACCTAAAGGTCTCTGTGGTGGTATGCGTCACCTACTCCAGTTTCAAAGGCATGGAAAAATTAGCCTAAAATTTTGTCAAAAAGGGTGCACAGTAAAGTTCTGTCAGATGACTTAATTTGAAATTTGGGGATATGATAAAATATGGATATAAAATTTTGTAAGACAGTTTCAATGGTCCCCTTACCTGGGTCCCCCAGGACATGCACTCAATTCCACATCCACTCCATAAAAGGGTTAATAAATGTATCTCAGAAACGGTTCAGATCCCTGCCCCTAAACCATGTATATTCTTAACCCATTTAGTACCGGAAACCCCTAAAGGGGTACTTGGCATACAGTGCAGGTCCAGATAAAACACTGCTGAATGCGGCATCTGATCAGGGCCTACACTGTTTGCAAAACGTTCAGCCATTTTCCTAGAAGCCTCTGTGGTGTAGTGGTTATGCTACTCACCTGATAAACCAGGGATTGCAGGATCAATCCCGGACTTCTCCAGACTTTCGAATGAGTCTTTAAACCGAGGTCCAGTCTCCGTATGATCGTAGTTGTCGGTGGGACGTAAAACTAAAACACTCACTCACTCAGCCATTTTCCAAATCAATTTAGAAGAAATCACAACCTGGCACCCCTAAATTTTGAAATGGACTCGAGGAAGATTCAATTTGGTACAAAAAGGGTTAAGATAAGACACATTCAGTAAAACTGACTATGGTTTCCCCAAGGGGTATGCCCCACATCTCCAGTTCAAATAAGGTCCCCAGAGTGAAACTGTAGATTTTCTTTTGCTCCAGCATTTCAGTTATTTCATGCCAGTGAGTCCTCATCATTGAGCTATTTCTGTAACAGTTTCAGATTTAAAGTCCTTGTCAACACTATTCAGGTTATTAAAATGGAGATGTTTGTTCTTATTTTGTGAGACTTTTTCCCCAAATTGAGATGAAATGACATCTCAAGCCCAGCCATACAATGAAACCAATGTAGGATTTATATGCATGGTGGGTCCGACTCACACCACTTTGCCTAGTCAGGCTTAGACCTTCTAAGCAGTTTACCAGTACTCATGTGCGGTCGGTTTCAGCTCTTTGTGGATGCATCATGCAGCCCAATCTATTTCTCCAAGCCCAGATGTGCGGGGCCAGATTATTTCTTTACTAGTTTGATGTTTATGTTCTCAGAGAAGTTGCACTGTTGAGTGTGGGCTTACACCTCAGAAACTGTTCAGATCCCCACCCAAACCCTGAAGATACCGATCACAACAGTTTTCATCTGTTTTGACATCTTCTGGTAGCTTTAAAAGTGATTTTTGTAAACAGTGTGAACCCAGATCTGTAGGTGCAATCGGATCAGAATTCACACTCATTGCCTGTATACAAAAATATTTTCTAAAATGTTTGCAAGAAGATGCAGCAGAATACGAACATATGACATTTTGGATGCATTTTTTGTGACATCTTAAGGGCTAAGTCATTTATGTTCATTGATGCTGTTCCTTATGATGAGACAGTCATTCAATGGCATCAACCCAAACCATAAAGACTCCAAGAAACACAACCTAAAAGGTTTATGGGAAAGATAAAGTCATTCAGAATATCATATCAATTAAGAACAAAAGAAACTAGAATCGTGCAGTCGATGGCACCATTAGCACGCCATCGCATATCCCCACGCTTTTTTGAAGATACGCCACTATATAAGTTCTCAATTGCAACTCCCACCCAATCTTAAAATCAATATTCCGAAAGTGTCATGCACTCCTCAGACCAAAGACCTATCAGTTACCAAAGTTTCATGTTTCTATCTGAAAAGGCGTAGGCGCAGTTATCCGGTAATCATTAAAAAGTGGGTTATGGGGGTGAAAATCCAAACTTTTGACCTCTGGTGACCTCAAACTGACCCTAGGGGTCAAATTTTGATTGTTATGTATTCTACTCATTATGCCGTTCGATTTGATATGTCACACAACCAGGTTCTGAAAACTTTGATTTTTTACCCCCGGGGCACCCCACCCACTGGCCTGGCCCCTAGCGGTAGGATCAAAATTCCGAACGTGTCATGCACTCCTCAGACCAAAGACCTATCAGTTCCCAAAGTTTCATGTTTCTATCTGAAACGGCATAGGAGGAGTTATCCGGTAATCGTTAAAAAGGGGGTTATGGGGGTGAAAATCCAAGTTTTTGACCTCTGGTGACCTCAAACCTGACCCTAAGGGTCAAATTTTGATTGTTATGTATTCTACTCATTATGCTGTTCGATTTAATATGTCACACGACCAGGTTCTGAAAACTTTGATTTTTTACCCCCGGGGCACCCCACCCCCTGGTCTGGTCCCTAGGGGTAGGATCAAAATTCTGAAAGTGTCATGCACTCCTCAGACCAAAGACCTATCATTTCATGTTTCTATCTGAAACGGCGTAGGAGGAGTTATCCGGTAATCGTTAAAAAGGGGGTTATGGGGGTGAAAATCCAAGTTTTTGACCTCTGGTGACCTCAAACCTGACCCTAGGGGTCAAATTTTGATTGTTATGTATTCTACTCATTATGCCTTTCGATTTGATATGTCACATGACCAGGTCCTGAAAACTGATTTTTACCGCCGGGGCACCCCACCCTATGGCCTGGCCCCTAGGGGTAGGATCAAAATTCTGAAAGTGTCATGCACTCCCTAGACCAAAGACCTATCAGTTCCCAAAGTTTAAAGTTTCTAGCTGTAAAAGTGTGGGAGGAGTTGTCCGGTAAGACGGATGGACGACGGAGACAATTACAATAATCCAACTTTTTCTTCGAAAAGCGTGGGGATAAAAAGCTATTAAATTCAGGTTTAAAACAGCTGGTTGTCAGTAGCCTCACAGGCTAGTGACAACCGGTTGTCAGCAGCCTTACAGGCTGGTGACAACCGGTTGTCTGTAGCCTCACAGGCTGGTGACAACCGGTTGTCAGTAGCCGTCGCCTATTTTTATTATTAACAACACATTTTAACTGGAAACCTCTGCACTGGTCTTTTTAACAATGGTATCTGTACCCTGAAACTTCGAAATGGACCTGTCTAGTGATATTTGTATTTAACATATTCTCTCTTGCCGGCCCGGGCCATCACAAGGATTCCATTATGAATTGCTTATTCCAGGAAAGCTGTTGTGTAATACTGATTTTTGCCATGACGGTTAATCCCTTCCACGCTCGAGCTGCTTATACTTTCCATGCTTCTGTTGCGTTAGCTCCTGCTTACCGCTCCACATTCCAATGAATTTAATGCAAAATCCGCATAATTTTCTCGCAATTTTCACACAAATAACATGCGTGGCTTGGTGATTTTTCCATGGATTATATAGCGCTCACGGTGAGCGTCTCCCTCATTACTGAGTATTGCGTGCAGGGATAGGTTCGTGAGAACAAAAAGTAAAAAAAATTATAGTGAGGGCTAAAGGACTGATAGTAAGGACTGAAAATAGAGGATATTTGATTCTTTTAGTATAATTTGATCTTACACTAAAAAAATCAAATTTTCTGTTTCTTACATGCTTCATAATGGCAATATTTAGCTTCCGAGAAAACTCACTTTGTTCCTGATCTTTCGTGTCAATTTAGTGGTGTTCAATGTATTTACTGGGTAAAATATTGGGTGTACAGTAAACTAAATGTTTGCATGGCATTTCTATGAATGGTTACTGGAATAATTGAGAGATTAGTCTCCCAAAGAGGGTGTCGACAGATCTAAGGTCGTGCTCCACACGAGTCATATTCAACTTTGGGTCTAGCAAGAGTATAGGCTAATTCTTTGACTGACTGATTTTTGGTTTTAATAAATGGGCCCCGTCAAGCGATTTTGGTACTTATCGCCTATGCGAGCAGCGAAGGTTCAGACGAGCCTGCGCATCCTCGCAGTCTCGCCAGAACCTCTGTTGCTCGCTCATACCAGCAGTGGATCAAGAGGAACCTTCAGACAGAAAGCCATATCCCTGGCCCCTCTGAATGGCTGGGCATGCACAGTTAAAATTTGTCATGACGGAATGCTCAAAGACACAAATTCGCTTGGCGGGGCTCAAATGATGAAATCCTAAAGTTTGATTAGCCTTAGTAACAATTCTATTGATACATGTACATGTATTTGGAAATACTTACCGAAAGGTAGCGTGCACAATCAACCTCTCACCATTGATTGTATACTTGGAGTGGAAAATCTGTCTAGCTCTGCCAATGTGTAGAACTTGACATTTACTTGGTTAAATTCCATTTCCCAGGTTCGTTCCCATACTTGTAATGTGTTAAGATCATTTCAAGAATGCGACTGTCATTGTACAGTTAGCTTATAAGATGGGGATCATAGAAACTTCTGGCTAAGAACAAGATTCTTAACTCTTATCCTGCTGTTGAAGCTGTTCACGACCCCTATCTTTGCAAACAGTGTAAATCCAGATCAAATGGCCTCTCAGATCAGGATCTACCCTGTTTGACATTCAGTTTATGAATTTGTAGGAATAAATTACATCAAGTAATCTGATTGGTTCAAAGTTAGAGAATGGTGTGGCTAAAATGAATATTCAATCCAATTTTGTGGGACTTTTACCAATCATTCAGATGAAATGACATCTCAAGCCCTGTCGCCCAGTGAAACCAATAGGGTTTATAAGCATGGACGGACCCACTTGCGCCGCTTTGCCTTGGCAGGCTTAGATCCTCCAAGCATAATACCAGTACTCGTGTGCGGTCGGTTTCATCTCTGCGTGGAAGCATCAGCAGCCCATCTATTTTAAGCCCTAATGGGCAGGGGCCTTCCGACTGTTTCATTCAATCCTTAAATACCTGTAATTTAAGCAAACAGTGACTAACCTTTTCAGTGGCCGCTTTCTGTGGCATCTGATATTGGTCTACAGTGTTTGTTAAATCAAGCCTGATCGATTCTACAGGCAACTCTCCTTACACCCAATGACCTCACACTGGTAAGAATAGCCGTTTCCTAGATCACACGCAAATCATTGATAATCACTTGGACAGTAGCAACGTAAATTTTCTGTGTTTCTTAACTACATATTCCAAATTCAATTAGATTTTGTTGATCTTTTTTGAAGGTCACAGTCTTCCGAAATCGTCCTTTTTGGCCAAATGTGGCTTGTTTGCTGCTTATACTTTAGTTATCTTAACCTAGTTGGGTGTTTAAGATACAGTCTAACCTGTACTTACGGCCACCTCTATTAAGCGTGCACCTGTCTTAGGGGGACAGTTGGCATTCCCCCTGATTGATTTTCCATTTAAATGAACCTCTATTAGGCGTGCACCTGCGAAACGCGGCCAGCGGTCGTCTTTTTCCTGTCCCAAATGGCTCAGATACAATGCCTAAGTGGTCATTTTTATTTTCTGATGCAGCCAGATTGTTTGGTTTCTGAGTATTGGTTTTCTTTAAACCGGTTATATGTTCGTTGCAATTTTTGGTAAACCGTTAGGCTTTTTTCAGTAAACCGTAAGACTATTTTCGGTAAACCGTTAGACTTTTCACCGCACCGCACCAAACCAAAACGGCCAAAGTTATACTATTACGCTAATCGAACACAGCAACAGAAATAGATAAAAATAGGATATCAGTCAAATCTGAACACCTGTTTCCTGGTTTTAAAAGAGACACCGCATCACCAGAACAGAAAGCAGAATACCAGCCAATCTTAGACAGGTGTTCTGCTGATCAGCAGTTGTTTGTATGACAATAAAAAAGGTGTAAAAACTTGTTTGAAATAGGGATAATCATTAGGGCCGGGGGCAGTGCTGAAACTGTCACCAACTAGACAATTGTCTTGCTTTTGTTTGCTTAAATTTCAAACACGTGTTGGTTACTTATGGGCATTCTTCATTAATTGATGTTCTCTGAAATTGTCAAATAATATTAGGAGTCTCCGTTTTCAGTGGATTCCTGCTAAAAGGATGTAACCCATCACTGGAATCCTGGGAGTGGTGGGAGGTGCACCCCCTCCACACTCCACCACCACCACCTTTGTTTCCAATGATTTCCTAAAAATTCTGAGTCCTTAAAAAGACTGAACATTTCTTTGATACATTCTTTCAGTATCATATGTTAATGTTCCTATCAGTGTCTCAGATTCTTTTTATCATGTCTGCCGAGCAACAAGAAAATATTTGTACTCTAGAGGACCCATAAATTCCAGTTCAAGACCCACCTCTATTAAGCAAGCACCTGTCTTAAGCAAGTGATTTTGAAATATCCCATGACCGCTTGCTTAAGACAGGTTAGACTGTATATTTATGGTGGGGAGACATTGTTTCCTCTGAAAACATTTCCAGTTTTCACCAGTTTGAGGTGGCAAATTTCTAAAATTTCTAAAGACTTTAATTTACATTTGAGACGATCAGAAAATAAATTGAGGCAGACATTTTGGCCTCCTGCCACCTCTTAATGAAAACCCTGGATGGCTACCATGGTAAAAACCCTTTAAAATTGTCTTAGAAAAAACTCCCTGCACTCAGGTGAGCGGCTCCGGACCATTGGTCCTCTGTTTTTATTAGCTCACCATCACGTAGTGACGAGGTGAGCTTTTGGGATCACTTTTTGTCCGTCATGCGTCCGTCCGTCTGTCTGTGTGTGTGTAAACAATTTTTTCAAACGACATCTCCGGAACCACTGATCAGATTGTGACCAAACTTTACAGGAATGATCCTTAGGTGGTCCCCTTTCAAAGTTGTTCAAATGGTTCCAGTCCGTTGCACATCTGGTCACAGGAGCCAAAAATATATTTTTTTTTCACCGAAAACTTAAAAAATCTTCTTCTCTGAAACCACAAGACCCAGGTCTTTGATATTTGGTATGAAGCTTCGTCTAGTGGACCCCTACCAAGATCATTCAAATTATAGTGCTGGGGCCAAATTAATGCCCCCGCCCCGGGTCCCTTTGATTTCTTCTCTGTTACGGCAAGGCCCAGGTCTTTGAATTTGGTATGAAGCTTCATCTAGTGGACCCTACCAAGATTGTTCAAATTATAGTGCTGGGACCAAAAAGGCCCCAGCCCCGGGGCCCTTTGGTTTTACATGGGCTGATGTAGGGAAAATCTTAAAAAATCTTCTTCTCTGAAACCGCAAGGCCCAGGTCTTTGATATTTGATATGAAGCTTCATCTAGTGGACCCCTACCAAGATTGTTCAAATTATAGTGCTGGGGCCAAAAATGCCCCCGCTTTGGGGCTCTTTGGTTTTACATAGGCTTACCGGTATACATGTATAGGGAAAATCTTTAAAAATCTTCTTCTCTGAAACCTCAAGGCCCAGGTCTTTCATATTTGGTATGAAGCTTCATCTTGTAAACCTCTACCAAGATTGTTCAAATTATAGCCCTGGGGCCAAAAATGCCCCTGCTCCGGGGCCCTTTGGTTTTACATAGACTTATATAGGGAAAATCTTGAAAAATCTTCTTCTCTGAAACCACAAGGACAAGGCCTGGGTCTTTGATCGGCCCCCGCCCATAGGGGCCTGAAGAAATATATGGGCTGCATGATGCTTCCACGCAGAGCTGAATCCGGCCCGCATACTAGTACTGGTAAACTGCTTAGAGGATCTAAGCCTGTCCAGGAACCACGGTGCGAGGCGGACCGTCCATGCTAATTAACCCTATTGGTTTCATTGGGCGACAGGGCTTGAGATGTCATTTCATCTCAATGTCGGATAAAAGTCCCACAAAATTGGAAGCAACGTCTCCAAAATGACCTTTACAGTGTTGACGGGGACGTTAAACCTCAAATCAAACAAAACAAACTGGGTCTTTGATATTTGGTATGAAGCTTCATCTAGTGGACCTCTACCAAGATTGTTCAAATTATAGTGCTTGAGCCAAAAATGCCCCCGCCCCGGGGCCCTTTGGTTTCACATAGGCTTATATAGGGAAAATCGTTTAAAATCTTTTTCTCTGAAACTGCAAGGCCCAGGTCTTTGATATTTGGTATGAAGCTTCATCTTGTGGACCTCTACCAAGATTGTTCAAGTTAGCCCTGGGGCCAAAAATACCCCCGCTCCCGGGCCCTTTGGTTTTACATAGACCTACATAGGGAAAGTCTTGAAAAATCTTCTTCTCTGAAACCACAAGGCCTAGGTCTTTGATATTTGGCATGAAGCTTCATCTAGTGGACCTCTACCAAGATTGTTCAAATTATAGCCCTGAGAGGCCGTCGGTTTTACATAGGCTTACAGGGAAAACCTTTAAAAATTTTCTTCTGTGAAACCACAAGGCCTAGGTCTTTGATATCTGGTGTGAAATTTCTTCTAATGGACCTCTATCAAGATTGTTCGAATTATAGCTCTTGGGCCAAATATGCCCCAGCCCCAAGAAGCTTTGGTTTCACATAGACTTATATATAGGGAAATCTTAAAAAATCTTCTTCTCTGAAACTACAAGGCCCATGTCTTTGATATTTGATAGGAGCTTCATCTAGATGACCTCTACCAAGATTTTCAAATTATAGCCCTCGGGCCACAAATATCCCCCCCCCCCCCTCGGGGTCCTTTGATTTTACATAGACTTATATAGAGATAATCTTTGAAAATCTTCTTCTCTGAAACAGCAATGCCCAGATCTGTGATATCTAGTGGACCTCTATCAACAGTGTTTAAATTATAGCCCTGGGGCTAAAATTGCCCCCGACACGGGGCCATTTGGTTTTACATAGGCTTATGTAGGGAATATCTTTAAAAATCTTCTTCTGTGAAAACACAAGACCAAGGTCTTTGATATTTGGTGTGAAATTTCATCTAATGGACCTCTATCAAGATTGTTCAAATTATAGCTATGGTGGCAAATATGCCCCCCCCCCCCCACCCCCCACCCCCCCCCCCCCCCCCCCCACCCCCACCCCCTCGAGACACTTTGGTTTCACATAGGGAAATCTTTAAAAATCTTCTTCTCTGAAACTGCAAGGCCCATGTCTTTGATATTTGGTATGGAGCTTCATCTAGTGAACCTCTACCAAGATTGTACAAATTATAGCCCTAGGGCCACAAATACCCCCGCCCCGGTGCCCTTTGGTTTTACATAGACTTATATAGAGATAATCTTTGAAAATCTTCTTCTCTGAAACAACAAGGCCCAGATCTGTGATATCATCTAGTGGACCTCTATCAAGATTGTATAAATTATTGCCCTGAGCTCATTCAGCTAACAATGCTTTGACCAACAGGCCCCAGATAAGACACAAACCAGTCCAGGCCTAAAAAGATTCATGTTTTCCGCAGTACAGTTATTTACAGTAACAAACCCTGGTAGGTTGGAATATAAAAGCTGGTGCACTGCAAAACCTACAAGACCTGTGTGACCTGTGAAGATCATATTAGCCTGTGTATGAAGCCTACCAGTCTGGTTAGTCTTAGCTTATGGCTCTAATTGTGTAGGCCATCTTAAGTATTCCGACACAACACCATACCATACTTGTTCTAAAATTTGAACAAGTACATAAAAAGTCTTCATGAATTCAGGTCAGCTGTCAGAATATGTATCTTTGAAGGCATATTTGTTATCAGAATATCATTTTCTTTGCAAAGATTCAGACAGACTAAAAAATTTTGCAAGACAAAAAAAAAAAATTTAACCGTTTTGTCAGGCAGTCAAGACTCACATTACACTAACGGATGTTGTGATGAATGGCAAACAGTGTTAGACCTTGATGAGATGCCTCATTTTGCGGCATCTCATCTGGGTCTACACTGTTTGCTCTGGCCTGTCTGCCCAAATACATGTGTATGGTAAATACGGTAAATAGGCTCATGTTAACAGTGGAAACTGATCAGACTGTATAGACACCCAGGCTGATCTGAATCTTTTTCAGGTTACACATGCCTTGTAGGCTTTGAAGTACTAGCTAGACTTGCCCAGAAAACATGTACTCTCCATATTTTCCAGTTCTTGCTTCCAAAGGATAACCCTTTCTAGAACATATTTGAGGTGTTCTGGCATATTATATATCTTGTCTTGCTACTGTTGTTAAAATTCTGGTCTTTCTAGACTTTATAGATTTGGTGTCTGTTACTGACTTCAATAATGATAGAGTCTGTCAGAATGATGGAAAATCCATTCATCCTGGCATCTCCTGGCCTAATACAAATGCTGTTTCTTCTGTATGGGAATTCTCTGTGGTTGTATCTTCAATTTGTCTTGTTTTTTTTTTTTTTGGTTTGGGTTTTACGGCCCTTTCAAGATTATTTCACTCATATCGAGCCGATCGTTAATCATAGGTGGGTGAAAACCGGAGTACCCGGAGAAAAACCACCTGACCTTCCGTTGCAGAACTTGGCGTCTCACACGTGACCCGAGCGAGGCTCGAACCCACGGCGGTGAGAGACCTAATGACTAAGAGTCAGCGCTCTTATCCATTAGGCCACGGAGGCCCGTTCAATTTGTCTTGTGGTGACCAGATTAAACTAAACATATACGTCTTTATAACGCTGAACATTATAACATGGTTTTGGATAAAACACTAATGGATCCCAAAAATGTATAGATTACATGTACATGTGTATAGAATAATGTTTAGTCTATACCCATGTTTGTTTGGATACAAAACCCACAGTTTCTGCTTTGGACTGCAACAATTGTATACTGTTATAAAGAGGTGGTGTAATAGTACCTTTCACCATGGTTTGCAGCAAAAAAGAAAAAAGGAACTTTTTTGGCTCCCTGTTTTCTGGCCTAGCACCTCCAAAAAATTTGTTTGATTTGAGGTTTAACGTCCCCGTCAACACTGTATAGGTCATTTTGGAGACTTCGCTCCCAATTCTAGAGCAAATGGCAATCTATTTTTTTATGCCCCTTCCATTCAAAGAATGGTGGAAGGGCATAGTAGTTACCCCTGTCTGTACGTGTGCATCCTAAACTTAAACATGGTCAATAACTTCATTACTTCTGGATGGATTGTTGAATTACTTGGCAGAAAGGTTAACCATCATAAGATGGTATGTCGCGCGTAAAACCCAGGTTCGTACCTCTAAGGTCATGGTCGTACTTAGAGGTCAAAGATCGAAAGAAGGGTCCAAAACATAAACATGGTCAATAAATTGGAAGTTACTTGATAGAAAATTAACCATCACGAGTCCATGTGTCATGCTCAAGACCCAGGTTGGCACTTCCAAGGTCAAGGTCATACCAAGAAGTCAAAGATAAAGAAAAGTGTCTTTTTTCTTGTGTTCGCTCAATACCATTGTTGTTCCTGGATGGATTTTGAAATTATTTGGCAGAAATTTTAATCATCATGAGACAATTTGTTGCAGACCCAGGTCGGTACCTGTAAGGTCAAAGTTATGCTTAGTGGTCAGAGGTCAAATACTAACATAAACATATTTTCAGGCAGTGGCATCCATGCCCTGTCCGGCCCCCGCCCATCGGGGCTTGAAGAAATATATGGGCTGCATGATGCTTCCACACAGAGCTGAAACCGACCCTAATACGAGTACTGGTAAACCGCTTAGAGGATCCAAGCCTGCCCAGGCAAAGCTGTGGGAGTCAGCCCCCCATGCTTATAAACCCTATTGGTTTCATTGGGCAGCAGGGCTCGAGATGTCATTTCATCTCAATGTCGGGTAAAAGTCCCACAAAATTAGGAGCAATGTCTCCAAAATGACTTTTACAGTGTTGACGGGGACATTAAACCTCAAATCAAACGAACAAACATCCATGCCCTGTGGATGCATTTCTATTTTTGTCGCACCTGCTTGCAGCTGGGTGGGACCTAGGCATCCCCTTTTCCGTCTGTCTGTTCATCCACCTGTTAACATTTACGTCGAAGTTCAACATTTACTTCAAAGTTTGTATTGAAATCAACTACAAAGCTGATCAACCATCAAACCTTGCATGAAACATCTCCCTGACCTTCTGACTTGGTAGTCACCTTGATCTGATGACCTTGATCTATATTTTGCACTCCAGTGATTTTGACTATTATATCGAGGTTCGACATTTACATCAAAGTCGGTATTTTAATCAACTACAAGACTAAACAACCATCAAACCTTGCATGAAACATCTCCCTGAGCTCCTGACTAGGCAGACGTGTTGACCCGGTGACCTTAACCTATATTTACACTCCAGTGACTTTGACACAAATTATGTTGATGTTTCACAGGGATTTTCCACGGGCATATTTGGGGCTGGTAATTGTTCCCTTTCCGAATTGTAAAAACGGCGAATTTTCCCAATTTTCGTCTGAAAAATCCCACAAAACTGATGAAAATCCCAATTTTACGCTTGCAAGGAACGTCAGACAAAAATGCCACACAGAATCCTTCCTTTCAAAAACGAGAATAGTGTCATTTTGTCCATAATTTTGGTTTCACTGCACATTCTCCCTGCGCAACTTTCACTTTTTGTGCCTTGTTGCGATATCAACACACAGGGGGGAAATATCAAACATGCGCAGTGGTGCAGTCAAGGTCTGGCGCATGTTCTGTCTTTGAAGTCTGGGCAGATGATGATTTGCCAAGAAATGAAAGGACATTTGTCCCATTATTGAGCACTCAGATATAAAACTGGAAACCAGTCTCCTTACGATCGTATTTCATCAAATCAGAAAAGCTGTCAGTCATCTTCCGATTGAAATTGTTTTTCCTACTCTCATTTTCACATGTACTCAAAAATGTCGCACAACGGCAAATTTTACTTGAAAAACTTTCAAAAAAGCCACCGGCAGGGTGCTCTAAGCTTGAGAATTTCAGATTTGGGAGACGTGTAGAAATCTGTGGACTTGCAGACTGAGTAGTTTTGTTTTTGACCTTGACTCTCAGATGACTGCATATTGCTGATGTTTGTTTCTTTGGTTTGGCTAGAAGAGCACATAAATGAACATGAATTATTGCCCTTGGCAGACGAATCGTCATCTTTTTGCTTTACTTGGGCAGGTTGAGTGCCTAAAAAAGCTGTCTGCATTGTTAACATTCTGTGTTTGGCCCAGATCAGATGTCATTGCTGATTCTTGCTGTTTGCTGCTCTTTGGTGGTGAGGGTTGACAACCAACATGATCAATTTTGCATTTAACCCTTATCTTGCTGAATATTCATTTAAGCCACACCCATTTCTGTCTATCAGCCAATCAAATTACTTGATGTAATTTATTGCCACAAATTCATTAAGTGAATGTCAAACAGTGTAGATCCTGATCAGATGGCTTCTTCAGAAGCCATCTGATCTGGATCTACACTGTTTGCAAAGATTGGGGTTGTCGTGAACAGCAAGATAAGGGTTAATCATTTTTAAGTATGCATATCATGTTTCTTATTTCTATCAACCAAGTTTTCCCAATTTGTTGAGCTGCGAGCTATTTTTTCCCAAATTTGCCAATCTATGCGCTTTTTCCCCCCCAAATTCAACGTCCCCTGGCACCGGTTTCAAATTGGTAGGAAAATCCCTGGTTTCAGATCTCCTCAAATAAAAGGCCTACAACCATCAAATCTTGCATAGTACTTCACCTAGATGTACCGACTCTCAAGCTACCTTGTCACAGTGACTTTGACTTAAATTTTACGCTCCTGTGATTTTGACACAATTGACGTTGCTGTTCCAGATCTCCTCATATAAAAGTTCTACAACCATAAAATTTTGCATAGTGCTTGTCCTAGGTGTACTGACTCTGCAGGTACCTTGACCCGGTGATTTTTACCTATATTTTACACTCGGGTGACTTCAACACAATTTATGTCGATGTTCCAGATCTTCTCAAATAAAAGGCCTGCAACCATCAAAATTTTAATCTTGCATAGTGCTTCTCCTAGATGTACTGACTCTGCAGGTACCTTGACATAGTGACTTTGACCTATTTTTCACACTCAGTGACTTTTACACATTTTACGCCAGTGTTCCATATCTTCTTAACTATAAGGCCTACAGCCACCAAACCTTGCATGGTGCTTTTCCTACATTTACTGACTGCAGGTATCTTGACAGGTTGACCTTGTCCTATATTATGCACTCCAGTGACTTTACAAATTTTAAGTCAACATTCAATATGTCCTAAAATAAGTGGCCAACAATCACCAAACCTTGTATAGTGCTTCTCCTCGATGTACTGATGTGGCAGTATCATTGACCTGGTGACCATGACCTATATGTTTTTGGTCCAGTGACTTGACACATCTCGTACATTAAGTATTATTTGCTAGGAATGAAATGAACTTATTTAATAACTGCGTTTTGATTGTGGCTCCTGTGCCCCCAGCAGGTGTGAAGCCGCCTTCTGCAGAATTCTAGTGATTGACCGAGCTGTTTCACTAAGGCTACATTTATTGTTTTGTAAAATCATGTGACAAGGACAGTAACCCTAAGATGATGATTTATTGTCTGCCATCATCTCCCAGTTCTAGTTTATTCCAAATCATACTGTTGCTTGCATCATTGATCTTCAGGTTCTCTTCAAGAACCCTAATTGCACTTTCCTTTTCAGGATATAAAGGTAATTAACAGAAAATAAGATAGATGTCAATGACTTGTAATTAGGCCATAACCAGATCTCTGCCATTTGCTTTCATCATAACAAAGAAATTCCAGAAGTGAAAATATGCCAGAAAGAAAAAAACAAACTTGACATTGGACTCTGAAAAGAGCTGTCCTGGAGGCTTCTTGTCCTCAACTGGTCAAAGCAGCTTACAGACTGGCTATTTATACTTATTCTCACACATAGTGATCAAGTATGTTGGGGTTTCCTGCAATGCTACCACAGCTCAGTATGGAGAAGAAAGAAAAAAAAAAATGGCATGCAGCGTTGCATGTACATGTGGTGTTTGATAAACCATTTTTTCTACACATGTTCAGAGTTGTCTGAAAAAAACAGGTCTGTTAGCATGACTGTGAAATCAGTTTGTTTTATTGTTAAGAAGCAGGGCATGATGGCTCCGCCAGATTCCCCTCGAACTGGTGCACCCCCACCCATCATGGCTTGGGGAAATAGAGTGGACTGCATGATTCTTCTGCACAGAGTTGCAACTGATCAATCGTTTAAGTACTGGTAGCTTAGAAGGTGCAAGTCGGACCATCCCTTAAACCCTAGTCGTTCTTTTGGGTGGTAGGTCTGAGATGTCTTTTCTTCTCAGTGTCGGGTAAAGTCTAAATCGGAAGCAATGTCTCTAAATTACATTAATAATGTTGCTGGGGACATGAAATCTCGACAGAAACTTCCAGCTGGTGATCAGGCAGTTACAGGTTCGATCAGTTTGTCATATATTTGTTTGTCTTGCTTGGTTTTATGTCACTAATACAGGTGAAGAATATCATAAATGCATGGCTAGTGTCTTTAATAATAAAATATAATCAGTGAGCCGTAGACAGTTTTAAAGGGGTGATTTGTTTGGTTGTTATACCCCCACAAATGAAATTTGGGGGGTATATAGGAGTGAGCTTGTCGGTCGGTCTGTCGGTCGGTCGGTCTGTTGACTTGGTTTCCAGACGATAACTCAAAAAGCGCTTCACCGATTTTTATAATTTTTGGTACACTGATGTAACATCATAAAATACAGGTCAAGTTCGATTTCCACTACAATTCGTCAATTTTCGACATAGTTATGACCCTTTCAAGTGAAAAAATTGCAAAATGGCGCTGTTGTACTATCAAGGCAGTTTTTGTGGGGGTATTCATCACCTTTAGTGATAGCTCTAGTTTGATTTGTGGTTTAACGTCCCCATCAACACTGTAAAGGTAATTTTGGAGACATTGCTTCCAATTTTGTGGG
This sequence comes from Lucinisca nassula, assembly GCA_963580285.1. Lineage (NCBI taxonomy): Eukaryota > Metazoa > Mollusca > Bivalvia > Lucinida > Lucinidae > Lucinisca > Lucinisca nassula. The sequence goes on along the minus strand of OY757016.1, from coordinate 134,727,047 downwards.
ACTTTAACCCAACATTGAGATGAAATGACATCTCAAGGCCTGCCGCCCAATGAAACCATTAGGGTTTGTATGCATGGCTGTCTAACAAGAACCACTTTTCCAAGGCATGCTTAGAACCTCAAAGCAATTTACCCTGGCATGTCTTACATGAAGTATTTGTATAGGACTTTACCCTAAATACAACTAGAAACATCACAGTCTTGATCAGAGCCCCACGATAGCATGTTTGAAGGGCTGTGGTGGGGGTGTACCTGTATCATACATGTGTGTGTGGAAGTTGTGGGGCGTGGGGAGGGGAATTGTTAGAAAATTTTAGACATACAATGGGGTTGCCGTCTCAGTCAGTATTCTGACTATTTCTTGCTAGTTATTTTAAACATTGTTTTGGAACTATGGCTGATGTTTTAAGTTTTTAAGTCGCTAATGGGGCATAATTCAGACAAATATGAATGCTTTGTGACAAGTGACTGCTGAGATACCAGCATTTGGAAAACTTTAATGAGGTGTGACGGGAATGCAAATGCGGACAACTGAGGTGACTACAATAGCTCTCCTTGTAGTTAATAATCTGTACGCCGCGACAATCTTATAGGGGCTCACTAAAGCTAACCCCTATAAGCTTGGCCCCCGCCCATCGGGGCTTGAAGAAATAGATGGGCTGCATGATGCTTCCATGCAAAGCTAAATCCGACCAGCACACGAGTACTGGTAAACCGCTTATTGGATCTAAGCCTGCCCAGGCAAAGCGGTGCGAGTCGGACCGTCCATGCTTATAAACCCTATTGGTTTCATTGGGCGACAGGGCTTGAGAAGTCAATTCATCTCAACGTTGGGTAAAAGTCCCACAAAATTGGAAGCAATTTTGTACCGGAAACCCCAAAACGGGTAATTGGCAAACAGTGCAGGCCGAGATCAGACGCTGCAGAAAGTGGCGTCTGATCAGGGCCTACACTGTTTGCAAAATGTTCAGCCTGTTTCCAAATAGATTTTGACGAAAACTCAACCTGACACTCCTAAATTTTGAAATGGACTCCTGCTATATATAAGGAGGAAGATTCCATTTGGTACAAAAAGGGTTAGTAAAAAGTGTTAAGTGGTCACTGTTATCATATATGCAACAGGTATTTTCTGTTCTGCACTGGCCAATACTGATACAAGGTTCTTGTGCACATTGATTCCTTTAGAGATCATTGATTGCTTTAGTAATGAGTGGCAGATTATTTGTTTAAGAGGCTGATTACCATTTTAATTAGAATGATAACTACAACTCTTGTGATGGATTTACTTCTATTTAAATTCAGAATGCTAACTAATAACTCAAAGAATTGCATATACCAGTATTAAGACCATGTAGAAAAGTTTGATAAATAAAATGCTGAGCTTAAGAAAAGGTCTATATTCATGCACTTGAAGGATCAAAAGAGCATTTTGTGAAGAGGAAAAACTGATTACACATTAACCATATGTATTCAGCCCAGATACAAAATATGGTAAGAAGTTGAGGTGTCCAAATACAACAACCGACTAGGTGGCAAACCTTTGGATTGGTCCATTTCCAGTTTCAGAGATATCAGGCTTCATTTGTTGCAAGTTAAACAAAAAAAATCTGTACTTCAAGCAGACAGTGTAGATCAAGTTCAGATGTCTTTATGGAATGTTAGACATTTATAGGTTTCTTTTGTCTAATGTGGCAGCCTAAAATGCACTTCAATACATTAACAAGAAAGCAGTCTGATGGACAGCCAAATCCCCTGCCACACTTTGTATCAAAGCTCAACCTTGTGACCTTCATCTGTGACCATGACCTTGAGTTGGCATGGTTTATTTATGGGTACTGCACATCAGCTCGCTTAGGGGGTATATTTCACAAAAGTTTAATGAAAATCCTTCAAGGGGTAAAGGAGACCTGGAACGGACACAAAATTCCAAGTTTCAAACTCGTGACCTTCACCTGTGACCTTGACCTAGAGTTGGCATGGTTTATTTATGGGTTCTGCACATCAGCTCACTGAGGGGGATATTTGATGAAAGTTTAATGAAAATCCTTCCAGGGGTAAAGGAGATGTGGAATGGACATAAAATACGAAGTTTCAAACTCGTGACCTTCAACTGTGATCTTGACCTTGAGTCGGCATGTTTTTTTTTATGTGTTCTGCAAATCAGCTCACAGAGGGGTATTTCACCAAAGTTTAACGAAAATGCTTTGAAGGGTAAAGGAGAAAATTCAAAGTTTCAAACTCGTGACCTTGACCTGGTGTCGGCATGGTTTATTTCTGAACTCTCCACATGAGCTCACTGAGGGGTATAATTGACCAAAGTTTAATGAAAATCCTTCGAGGGGCGAAGGAGATATGGAACGGACACAAAATTCAAAGTTTCAAACGTTTCCTTGACCTGGTATCCGCATGGTTCATTTATGAACTCTGCACATGAGCTTACTGAGGGGGATAATTGACCAAAATTTAATGAAAATCCTTCCAGGGGTAAAGGAGGTATGGAACAGACACAAAATACAAAGTTTAAAACTCGTTACCTTCCAATGTGACCATGACCTGGTGTCGGCATGGTTCATTTATGAACTCTGCACATGAGCTTACTGAGGGGGATAATTGACCAAAATTTAATGAAAATCCTTCGAGGGGTAAAGGAGATATGGAACAGACAAAAAATACAAAGTTTAAAACTCGTTACCTTCCAATGTGACCTTGACCTGGTGTCGGCATGGTTCATTTATGAACTCTGCACATGAGCTTACTGAGGGGGATATTTGACCAGAGTTTAATGAAAATCCTTCGAGGGGTAATGGAGATATGGAACAGACACAAAATACAAAGTTTAAAACTCGTTACCTTCCAATGTGACCATGACCTGGTGTCGGCATGGTTCATTTATGAACTCTGCACATGAGCTTACTGAGGGGGATACAGTAAAACCTGTCTTAGTGGCCACTTCTATTAAGCAAGCAACCTGTCTTAAGCAAGCAGGCTTTCAGTTCCCGAAAACGGAAAATGTATTAATATTCACCTGTGTTAAGCAAGGACCTGTGTTAAGCAAGCACTTTTTGATTATCCCATATGTGCTTGCTTAATACAGGTTGGACTGTAATTGACCAAAATTTAATGAAAATCCTTCGAGGGGTAATGGAGATATGGAACAGACACAAAATACAAAGTTTAAAACTCGTTACCTTCCAATGTGACCCGACCTGGTGTCGGCATGGTTCATTTATGAACTCTGCACATGAGCTTACTGAGGGGGATAATTGACCAAAATTTAATGAAAATCCTTCGAGGGGTAAAAGAGATATGGAACAGACACAAAATACAAAGTTTAAAACTCGTTACCTTCCAATGTGACCTTGACCTGGTGTTGTCATGGTTCATTTATGAACTCTGCACATGAGCTTACTGAGGGGGATATTTGACCAAAATTTAATGAAAATCCTTGCAGGGGTAAAGGAGATATGGAACGGACACAAAATTGAAAGTTTCAAACTCTTCACCTTCAAAAGTGACCTTGTCCTTCAGTCGGCATGGTTCATTTATGAGTTATGCACATCAGCTCACTGAAAAGAATATTTGATAAAAAGTTTAATGAAAATCTATCCAAGGGTTCAGGAGATATGGAGCGGACAAGAAAGTGTTACGGATGGACAGGCGGACAGACGAAGGCCTTTACTATAATCCCCGCTTCGCGAAAGAGTATTAAAAATTGGATATCAAGACCAAACTGCTGTTTTTTGTTTGTTCGAGGTTTAATGTCCCTGTCAACACTGTACAGGTCATTTTGGAGACATTGCTTCCAGTTTTGTGGGACTTCTACCCGACATTGAGATGAAATGACATCTCAAGCCCTGTCGCCCAATGAAACCAATAGGGTTTATAAGCATGGACGGTCCGACTCGCACCACTTTGCCTGGGCAAGCTTAGATCCTCTATGCCGTTTACCAGTACTCGTGTACTGTTTGTTTCAGCTCTGTGTGGAAGCATCATGCAGCCCATCTATTTCTTCAAGCCCCGATGGACGGGGGCAGTCCAAACTGCTGTCAGGGTTATCAAATAACATCAGAGTTGGTGGCAGTATTAAAATTTGCCTAGCCCATCGGGACTTGGAGAAATAGATTGGGCTGCATGGTGTTACCAGGCAGAGCTGAAACTGACCGCACATGAATACTGGTAAACCACTTAGAACGTCTAAGCCTGCCTTGGCAAAGTTGTGTGAGTCTGACTGTCCATGCATATTTACCCTATCAGAGGTGTAAAATTTCCGTCAAACTTACTCGCCCTTATCATCTAAACTTTTCATTTAGATGCTAAAAATGAAGAAAAAGTAAGGTCAGTTTTCAAAACCTTACTCGCCCTGCCTTAAAACTTACTCGCAAATGCGAGCGGGCGAGTGGAATTTTACACCCCTGCCTATTGGTTTCCTTGGGTGGCAGGGCTTGTCATTTCATCCCATTGTCGGGTAAAAGTCCCACAAAATTGGAAGCAATGTCTCCAAAATTACCTAAATAGGGTTGATGGGGATGTTAAATTACAAATCAAACAAACAAAACAAAATTTGATAAGATCTCATACTATAAAAATGTTACGATTTTGGTAAACTCTAGAGCAGGCAACAATTTAATTTTTCGTATTTTTCAGAGAAAATAATAGGCCATGGACGAGGATGGTCCCACATGCACCCCCCACGCAAACCTCCGAACCAATATTTTTCTGAACCCTTATGAGGTCCTGATCACAAATCAGATTGTTAACATTGCATAAGTTGGGATGAACTTCCGGTTATGACGTCATCAACATGGCCGCCATCTGGAAATTTACCAGAAAACAAAAAACAATCATAACATTGCCATTTTTCACCCGAATTTGACAAATGAGGTATCAAAATGACCGCAATAGAATGGCAAAGACATATGTAGGTCACACGTTCCAATATATGTGACATTATTTATGAAATAATTGCAAAATATAGATTTTTTTATCTAAAAGAATGGTCATTTTCAGCCAATTTGTTTATTTTGGCAACGGAAACAGTCAAATGTATCCCTAGAAGAGAACTATAATTCCAGACTGTTCATTGTTACCTTGATGCCAATAGTAATAGTATACCACAACCTCAATATAACACGGTTCATTATAACGCGTTTTTGGATATAACACGGTTTTCAGATGGATCCCAAAAATGTATAGATTATACTGAAAAACGACCATGAATGGTCTTTTTAGCTCACCTGACCGAAGGTCATGGTGAGCTTTTGTGACAGTAAGATGTCCGGCGTCGTCGTGCGTCGTGCGTCGTCCGTCGTGCGTCGTCCGTGCGTAAACTTTTTCTTGTGAACACACTAGAGGCCACAGTTTTGGTCCAATTATCATCAAACTTGCTCAGAATGATAATCATGACAATATCTCGGTCAAGTTCGAATTTGGGTCATGTCGGGTAAAAAAGTAGGTCAGTAGGTCAAATCATAGAAAAACCTTGTGAACACTCGAGAGGCCACAATTTTGGTCCAATCATCATCAAACTTGCTCAGAATGATCATTGTGACAATATTTTAGTGAAGTTTGAATATGGATCATGTCGGCTTAAAAAGTAGGTCAGCGGGTCAAATCATAGAAAAACCTTGTGAACACCCTAGAGGCCACAATTTTGGTCCAATCATAATCAAACTTGCTCAGAATGATCATCATGACAATATCTTGGTCAAGTTCGAATATGGGTCATGTCCGGTCAAAAAGTAGGTCAGTAGGTCAAATCATAGAAAAACCTTGTGAACACTCTGAAGGCCACTGTTTTGGTCCAATTATCATGAAACTTGCTCAGAATGACCATTGTGACAATATTTCAGTCCAGTTCGAATATGGGTCATATCGGGTTAAAAAGTAGGTCAGCGGGTCAAATCATATAAAAACCTTGTGAACACCCTAGGGGCCACAATTTTGGTCCAATCTTAATCAAACCTGCTCAGAATGATCATCATGACAATATCTCGGTCAAGTTTGAATATGGGTCAAATGGTTCCGGTCCGTTGCACATCTAGGTCACAGGAGCCAAAAACAGATTTTTTTCACCAAAAACTTAAAAAATCTTCTTCTCTGAAACCACAAGGCCCAGGTCTTTGTTATTTGGTATGAAGCTTCATCTAGTGGACCCCTACCAAGATTGTTCAAATTATAGTGCTGGGGCCAAAAATGCCCCCGCACGGGGGCCCTTTGGTTTTACATAGGCTTATATAGGGAAAATCTTTAAAAATCTTCTTCTCTGAAACCACAAGGCCCAGGACTTTGATATTTGGTATGAAGCTTCATCTAGTGGACCCCTACCAAGATTGTTCAAATTTGAGTGCTGGGACGAAAAATGCCCCCGCCACGGGGCCCTTTGGTTTTACATTGGCTTATATAGGGAAAATCTTTAAAAATCTTCTTCTCTGAAACCACAAGGCCCAGGTCTTTGATATTTGGTATGAAGCTTCATCTAGTGGACCCCTACCAAGATTGTTCAAATTATAGTGCTGGGGCCAAAAATGCCCCCGCCCCAGGGCCCTTTGGTTTTACATAGGCTTATATAGGGAAAATCTTCAAAAATCTTCTACTCTGAAACCACAAGGCCCAGGACTTTGATATTTGGTATGAAGCTTCATCTAGTGGACCCCTACCAAGATTGTTCAAATTATAGTGCTGGGACAAAAAATGCCCCCGCCACGGGGCCCTTTGGTTTTACATTGGCTTATATAGGGAAAATCTTTAAAAATCTTCTTCTCTGAAACCACAAGGCCCAGGTCTTTGATATTTGGTATGAAGCTTCATCTAGTTGACCCCTACCAAGATTGTTCAAATTACAGTGCTGGGGCCAAAAATGCCCCCGCCCCGGGGCCCTTTGGTTTTACATAGGCTTATATAGGGAAAATCTTAAAAAATCTTCTTCTCTGAAAACACAAGGCCCAGGTCTTTGATATTTGGTATGAAGCTTCATCTAGTGGACCCCTACCAAGATTGTTCAAATTTTAGTGCTGGGACAAAAAATGCCCCCGCCACGGGGCCCTTTGGTTTTACATGGGCTTATATAGGGAAAATCTTTAAAAATTTTCTTTTCTGAAACCACAAGGCCCAGGACTTTGATATTTGGTATGAAGCTTCATCTAGTGGACCCCTACCAAGATTGTTCAAATTTTAGTGCTGGGACAAAAATGCCCCCGCCACGGGGCCCTTTGCTTTTACATTGGCTTATATAGGGAAAATTTTTAAAAATCTTCTTCTCTGAAACCACAAGGCCCAGGTCTTATATATTTGGTATGAAGCTTCATCTAGTGGACCCCTACCAAGATTGTTCAAATTATAGTGCTGGGGCCAAAAATGCCCCCGCCACGGGGCCCTTTGGTTTTACATAGGCTTATATAGGGAAAATCTTTAAAAATTTTCTTCTCTAAAACCACAAGGCCCAGGACTTTGATATTTGGTATGAAGCTTCATCTAGTGGACCCCTACCAAGATTGTTCCAATTTTAGTGCTGGGGCCAAAAATGCCCCTGCCCCGGGGCCCTTTGGTTTTACATAGGCTTATATAGGGAAAATCTTTAAAAATCTTCTTCTCTGAAACCACAAGGCCCAGGACTTTGATATTTGGTATGAAGCTTCGTCTAGTGGACCCCTACCAAGATTGTTCAAATTATAGTGCTGGGACAAAAAATCCCCCCCTGCCACGGGGCCCTTTGGTTTTACATAGGCTTATATAGGGAAAATCTTTAAAAATCTTCTTCTCTGAAACCACAAGGCCCAGAACTTTGATATTTGGTATGAAGCTTCATCTAGTGGACCCCTACCAAGATTGTTCAAACTATAGTGCTGGGGCAAAAAATGCCCCTGTCCCGGGGCCCTTTGATTTTACATAGGCTTATATAGGCAAAATCTTTAAAAATCTTCTTCTCTGAAACCGCTAGGCCCAGGTCTTTGATATTTGATGTGTAGCTTCATCTAGTGGACCTTTGACAAGATTGTTCAAATTTTAGCCTTTGTTGATGTTTGGTATGAAGCTTCACCTTTAAGACCTCCCTCAACATTATGTACATTAAAGCCCTGGGGCCAATAATGGCCCTCTCTGGGGCCCACTTGTTACACTATGGATCAGGTGAGCGATCCAGGGCCATCATGGCCCTCTTGTTTCTATATAATCTATACATTTTTGTTTGGATATAACACGGTTGTTTAACTAAAAGGGGTTTTTGCTTTGGACCCCAACAATAGTGTTATAATGGGGTTGGGTGTATTTGAAACGTTTTGTGTGAGTTATTGGGCTATGAGACTGAGCACAGCCATTGTTCATATCCTATGGCAGTGTATCAAGTGACGTGAGCACATTTTTCTTCCACGGTTGTATTTAATCTATATCACTGTCCGTGCTTTCACCACTACTTTGTCCGCTGAAGTGATCTGGTATGTCTGGTAGCTGGTATAGGTAGTCCTCATCCGAGTCATCTGAATCAATATTGTCAGAAACCAGGGCGTCGTCTGCGATGTCGATGAGCTGTTGTGGTAGTACATCCCCCGTGTACCACAGAGGCTCCAGCTTGTCATCCTTCAACACCCATCCATGACCAGTTTTCACATCGGGAACATCGGGTTCAGGGATGTGGGACCTCCTCCAGATTCCAACCTGGTAATTTACACGTCGTATGTGTTGTTCCAGGCTTCTTCGGCATGGTGGGAGAGATCCAAGATCAACATTCCTTGAAGGATGTAGTTGATCCTCCTTTGCACATAGCTCCTTAATCCGTATGTGGCGCAGTTCATCAACCTTATGGACCCTCGCTCGACCATAGATGGCACAGGTAAATTCTTCGAAGTCATCAATGAGGTCCACAGTGATGTCCCACTCCTCGCCCAGCCTGGAGAGCACTGCAGCGAACTTCGGAGTTTTCTGGAGAATCTTCAGTGGTTTGACCTTTCCTACTCCTTTGAAGGCGCTGGTTGTGTCACATCTGGTGTATGCATGGAGACACATAAGTGCTGTGCAGTGGCTCTGTGTGAAGTCTTCTGCAAGCTCAGTGACATTTATCAGTCTTTGTTTATTTCCTGTGCCAGTGTCGAACAGTATGACCACTTCTTTCAACGTTAGGGCATAGTGCAGCAGGATGAAAAAGACATCGCTGTCCGGACTTTTGATGTGGATGTACTGGTAACCCTTGTCTTTTCCATACATACAATACAGAACTACCCTTGAATCTGTCTCCTCTTGGGTTGAACGCAGAGTTTCAATTTCCTTCTTCTCCGTGGTCTTCCCATCTTCAGAGGTCAACTGGTATGCAGTTCCTTCGCAGATCAGGATAACATTTCTTCCCTGGAGTTTGCTGGCATTAGTCGGATTACTCCAGACAGTACACAGGAGACTGATGAATTGTGTCTTATTTTCATCATTTGCCAGGAACAGCTTCCAGTTGGGTGGTTTCTTGGTGCTTGGGCCCTTAATAATGAGTTTCTCACTGCATCCTCTTCTTTCACGTTCCATGGACTTGACAGAATTGGGTGAATACATGTCTGTGCTGAATACTGCGTCAGCTGTTGTTGACATCATGCCAAAAATCTTGTCACAAATCTTGCTGAAATTGGCTGGTATCTCCTTTAGGTAGTAGAAGTATGCGTTTCCATCATAGACCACAAGTGTAGACTCAGGTGCTGGAACTGGAGCATCTTCACACTCCTTGGTCAGGTACTGGAAAGATTTAGATTTGTCTGTCTTTGCCAGAAATCCATCAGCTGTTCCAATGCTGAATGGAACAGGACTGGTGTCAATGGGTACGTCATAAGTTCCTTCAGGTCCAACTGCAATCCCTGGCTTTGAGACTTAACAAACAGTTGGAAAGCAATATTGCCCTGTTGCTTATACTGGATCACCTTGTTACTTGCAGTTGTTACTTTCATCTGCTTGTTCATGTTACCAAGGGTTTTCAGGTTCAGTCTCTTTATTGGTTCGAAGAAGTTGTCATTTTTCTTCAGTCTGTCTTCGATGAAAGCTTCTTTTGCCTCCTTTCCTGCTTTTTCTGCTCTCAGAATGTCAGTTGCGATGTCCGCGGTAGCCGCAGCTCCAGATGATAGACAGATGAGCTTGTCATGATCTTCGACCAGGAATGGATTGAGGAAGCTTTCAACTGCCTCTTGTGCCTTTCTCACACACTTCTCACTCTTCAGGACTTCTGCAGGGCGTACATCTCGATGTATTGTCCCACTTTGGTTTTCTGTCAGCATGTCAGCCATATTCAGTGTGGCGCTGACATATTGGGATCTTGCATGTGTTGTCCTCACCCATCTTTGGTATGCGTCCTGGTTGCTGAGAATTCCAGACACACCAACGCCACCCCCACCGGCGCCACCATGAGATTTGGCCTGCCTCATGAATGTCTCCTCCATTGTCTTGTCGACAGCACAGCGGTTTCCGGGTATGAATGAACGAGCTACACTCATTGCTCCTCTCCTGATTAAAACAGTTGCTCCTGGGTGTGTTTCCTCGATGTTAGCCAAGAATATGGAGAAGTACGTCAGGTAGCGTGCATAGTTCTGCCCACCAAATGCAAAGAACAGGTCTCCCATGCGATGCAAACAGTGGGCGTATGCAAGGAAGTCATTACACTTTACTGCCTGCACGAGAGAGAGCACTAGCCATATATGAGTCATGTAAGAAGCCCACAGTTGCCCAGTTTTTCCGTGACTGCCCTCACTTACTTCCAACCTATACTGCAAGTAACCTCCGATGTAGTTACTGATTGCATCATCAGTCAATGCTGCTTCCAGGGTTGTTGCTTTGGTCGATTGTATCACATCATCAAGCTTTTTCACAGACTCTGCTGGAAGGGAAGAGAACAATTCGTGCTCGGCTTGTCTGGTCATGTACTGTTCTAGTAACAATCTTTCCAGGCACTCCAATAGGATTTTGTGGCAGTGCATCGCCCTTTCATAATGTTTTCCAGACAACACACCCTGCAACGACCCAGAAGCAATCAACCCTGCTTCTAGTAGGATGTCAGATAACCCAGTACCGTCCATCTTCTTTCCTACCATCTTGAGATATGCTCAGATGAGATGAAATGTGCCGATCAAAACTATGTGCTTTTCATACCGTTTTGGTTGGTTCCATATCAGTGGGTATGCTTTCATGCATACCCCCAAGTCGAAGGTGGTTATGACGTATTCCTGCTTTACTTCACGTGTAGCCTCCTCAGCATACCTGAGGCACTCTTGCACAGTCTTATAATCAGTGATAGGATGTGTGATGACTGGGTAGTAGTCAATGGTCGTGAGATTTGTTGGTACAACACCCGTCAACGATGTAAATCCTGTCCAACCGGGGATGTCTTGGTGTGGTTCTTTGCTCTTCATGCGAAGCAGGACCCATGTGAAATTGCGTTTCATAGCGAGTGTCACAGCTTCTTCAGCTCCAGGACATACCAACTGCTTGACTGTAAGGGATGGACTCTTTCGGTGTGTCACATAGCATTCTGGGAGATTCCCTGCTTGATCAGTTTTCAGTGAACGCTGTCCACTTCTACTAACAGACGGAATCTCAGGGCGAGTACCCCCATGTTGCACTGGGTCTCCTTCAATCTCCTGCAGCATGATGCCATGGGCAGTATGAATGGATCCCATACCTGTCAGATCGTTCAAGAGCTGATCAAAGTTATCGAACTCTGAATGGAATATGGAAGGAGCATCTGGATCACGAACAATTTGGGTGGAGAGAAAACTTGAAGTTTCTTCAACAGCCTTAGCGATAGCTGTTTCAAGTTCGAGAGAGAAGGAGTAACTCTCTGAGTGCCCAAGTCTGTTTAATAGGGTGATTAATTGTTCACTCCTGAATAAATGACGCATTGTCATACAGATGAGCACATGTTTGGGGAGTTTCCATTCACCATTGGTAGCAGCCCTGCATATGTCTTGGCCAATAGAATGTACCAGTCTGTGTGCTCGTGATGTTACAGCAGTTGGTTTACCAGTGATCACATAACTCAAGAACTTCTTAAGCTGCGATGGGAGAACATCGTCACTGTTTTCCAAGTCTTTTGATGTTGGTGGCCATTTCAGTTCTTCCACCTGTTCAAAGTGATGCAGTATCAACTGATGTAGGTGAGTGGCAGCATCCTGGATCATGTCTGTTGAACCTAGCTCATATGCACTCTTAACAGCACAGTCCACGCTAATATCAGAACTGTAAAGGATGCATGACGTAAACTGATTACCAAGCTTGCAGAATGATAATTTCCCACAGTAGTTTGCGTCCTTCTCTAGTTTGGCCTTCAACTTTTCACTCCGGTAGTTCGGATTGGCGAATTCAGTATCTGTCAGTCCTGAGATATACACCTGGCGTAGCTCACTCAGCTTGACAATCTTCCTATCACTAATAATGTCATTGTCGATCTTCTGACATACTCCCAGGTAGGCTTTCCTGTGCGCCAGTTCAAGCTTTTCTTGCTGTGCTCTATTTATGTCATCAGTACTTCTCCATTGCTGTGGGTTCGTAACATACTTGGCTCTACAGCTGTTGTGGAACCGCGCCTCACATTCAAACAAATCATGACCTCATATCCTTGTCAAAAGGGTTTCGTCTGCTTTCTCTTCAGCTGCTTCTAGCACTCTTTTCCATCCACCGAATTCAAACTGAGAGGTTCCTTCTGTCGTCCAGTTACCTTTCACCTTGATCTTCTTGTTCCCTTCACGGTTGCAAAATATGCAATCTGGCTTGAAAATGACTGTATCACTGTCATTTGAAGATCGACGACTTTTCCTGGAGCTGCATGTTGGCTCGGGCATTTCTAGAGGAGTCTCCAATCTCTTCAGATTCATCGTGAATCGTTGATAACATTCGCGATGAAATCCGTCATAGTCAGTGTATCTTTCAGGTATGAGATCACACACCTGCTGCATTCTGTGCTTTGACCCAACTGGTTGGCACTGTCTTAGGGATCGAACCTCTTTCAGTTTCTGTAGTGTTTTGTCACCATCATTCTTGTTGATAAATAACTGAAGTGGTCCATGTTTAAGTCCCTCAATATGGACAACACATCTTGGTGTCATTTTGGAGGATGGCGATTCACCACTGTCAACGCGTCTACTCTTTGATGGTGGTCTACCCTCTTCAGGAGGACCAGGAACATCTGTGGGAGTGGCCATTTTTGTGTATTGGTAGGTAGTACTCGTCAATCAGACCATTTGCTGGATCTTCACCCTACAGAACAAAAAAGCTATCAGAATATATGCAGATCTGATAGGTTGAAAACTAGTGTAGTTTGTTTTGTCTTCAAGATGGTGGCATTCTTGATGACATAAATACTGACCGTTCTTATGCATTTGAGTGGGCTTCTCTGTAATTAGGGTTACTAACAGGAACGATAGTTTACTTCTGGGGATAAATTTGACTGTTTCCAGTAAAATTGCCAAATTGAAAAGTAGCCGAAAATGGCTATTTTTGAGATAAAATCTATTTATTTCAATTTTTGCATATAGAATGTCATATATATTTGTATATAGACCCAAATATGTCTCTGTCATTCTATTGCGGTCATTTTGATACCTCATTTGTCAAATTCGGTTAATAAATGGCAATGTTATGATTGTTTTTTGTTTTCTGGTAAATTTCCAGATGGCGGCCATGTTGATGACGTCATAACCGGAAGTTCATCCCAACTTATGCAATGTTAACAATCTGATTTGTGATCAGGACCTCATAAGGGTTCAGAAAAATATTGGTTCGGAGGTTTGTGTGGGGGGTGCATGTGGGACCATCCTCGCCCATGGCCTATAAGTCTTGACATTTCATATTAAATCATCTCTATTTTATTTAAAAAAAAAAAATGCAGTCTGCTATTGATGATTGGAGCTTCAAGAATCAATGTACTTCAGAAGTGACTGGGAGAAGTTTGACAAGGGCCTTTATTATCAGTTTCCTACAGGCTCTGCTCCTCTGTTATTGGAAAGAAATCTAATTCCGTGCAGTTGATTTCTCAGCTGAGATACGTCCATGTAAATAGTGGCGGAGTGGAATTCAATAAATTTGTGAAATGAAAGTGACCAGGATATTGTTTTATTCCTTTCTTAGAAAATCATCAGCTAACAGAATTCATTCATGGCATTTAGGTTTCTTAGGATGGCATTTCTTGAATGGAATCTATGAGGTATGTTTCTAGGATTTTGTCATGACTGCTACAGCTGCAAGCTTGAGAAACACAGGGATCACATCCCTTTCCTTTGTAATCAGCTTCATTTAACCTTTACCACTGTCTAGGTTAATCAACAGACGACAAATTGTGGATATTTTTTCTTAATTTTCCCAGAAAACAGGACTTGACATATCATGCAAATTGTCTCCATAGGAGACAATTTGCATGAGATGTCAAATCCTGTTTTATTGGAAAATTAGAAAAAATATTTAAAACTGTCATCTGTTGCGAAAAAATACCGAGCATGCAGAGCGTTAACCCTTCGAGCACTATAGTATGTTTAGCAGACAACAGTTTTAAAGTATTTTGCAGTGAAATTGAGGCTTGATATTACATTCTTAAAGCATTAAGAATATTTATTAGCAGACATCATTTTAAAAGTACATTTTTATGAAACTAATGCTTGACATTACATATGAATTGTCCTTTTTTTTAGCTCACCGTCACATAGTGACGAGGTGAGCTTTTGGGATCACTTTTTGTCCGTTGTCCGTCGTGCGTGCGTGCGTCCGTCCGTCCGTGGGTAAACAATTTCTTTAAACGACATCTCCTCCTAAACCACTGATCGGATTTTGACCAAACTTCACAGGAATGATCCTTAGGTGGTCCCCTTTCAAAGTTGTTCAAATGGTTCCGGTCTTCTTCTCTGAAACCACAAGGCCCAGGACTTTGATATTTGGTATGAAGCTTCATCTAGTGGACCCCTACCAAGATTGTTCAAATTATAGTGCTGGGGCCAAAAATGCCCCCGCCCCGGGGCCCTTTGGTTTTGCACAGGCTTATATAGGGAAAATCTTTAAAAATCTTCTTCTCTGAAACCACAAGGCCCAGGTCTTTGATATTTGGTATGAAGCTTCATCTAGTGGACCCCTACCAAGATTGTTCAAATTATAGTGCTGGGGCCCAAAAATGCCCCCGCCCCGGGGCCCTTTGGTTTTACATAGGCTTATATAGGGAAAATCTTTAAAAATCTTCTTCTCTGAAACCGCAAGGCCCAGGACTTTGATATTTGGTATGAAGCTTCATCTAGTGGACCCCTACCAAGATTGTTCAAATTATAGTGCTGGGACAAAAAATGCCCCCGCCAAGGGGCCCTTTGGTTTTACATGGGCTTATATAGGGAAAATCTTTAAAAATCTTCTTCTCTGAAACCACAAGGCCCAGGTCTTTGATATTTGGTATGAAGCTTCACCTAGTGGACCCCTACCAAGATTGTTCAAATTATAGTGCTGGGGCCAAAAATGCCCCCGCCCCGGGGCCCTTTGGTTTAACATAGGCTTATATAGGGAAAATCTTTAGAATTTTTCTTCTCTGAAACCACAAGGCCCAGGACTTTGATATTTGGTATGAAGCTTCATCTAGTGGACCCCTACCAAGATTGTTCAAATTTTAGTGCTGGGACAAAAAATGCCCCCGCCACGGGGCCCTTTGGTTTTTCATTGGCTTATATAGGGAAAATCTTTAAATATCTTTTTCTCTGAAACCACAAGGCCCAGGTCTTTGATATTTGGTATGGAGCTTCATCTAGTGGACCCCTACCAAGATTGTTCAAATTTAAGTGCCGGGGCCAAAAATGCCCCCGCCAAGGGGCCCTTTGGTTTTACATTGGCTTATATAGGGAAAATCTTTAAAAATCTTCTTCTCTGAAACCACAAGGCCCAGGACTTTGATATTTGGTATGAAGCTTCATCTAGTGGACCCCTACCAAGATTTTCAAATTATAGTGCTGGGACAAAAAATGCCCCCGCCACGGGGCCCTTTGGTTTTACATTGGCTTATATAGGGAAAATCTTTAAAAATCTTCTCCTCTGAAACCACAAGGCCCAGGTCTTTGATATTTGGTATGAAGCTTCATCTAGTGGACCCCTACCAAGATTGTTCAAATTATAGTGCTGGGGCCAAAAATGCCCCCTCCCCCGGGCCCTTTGGTTTTACATAGGCTTATATAGGGAAAATCTTTAAAAATCTTCTTCTCTGAAACCACAAGGCCCAGGACTTTGATATTTGGTATGAAGCTTCATCTAGTGGACCCCTACCAAGATTGTTCAAATTATTGTGCTGGGGCAAAAAATGCCCCAGTCCCGGGGCCCTTTGGTTTTACATAGGCTTATATAGGCAAAATCTTTAAAAATCTTCTTCTCTGAAACCGCTAGGCCCAGGTCTTTGATATTTGATGTGTAGCTTCATCTAGTGGACCTTTGTCAAGATTGTTCAAATTATAGCCTTTGTTGATGTTTGGTATGAAGCTTCACCTTCAAGACCTCCCTCAACATTATGCACATTAAAGCCCTGGGGCCAATAATGGCCCTCTCTGGGGCCCACTTGTTACACTATGGATCAGGTGAGCGATCCAGGGTCATCATGGCCCTCTTGTGTTTTATATTAGGATCACTTTTTGTCTGTCATCCGTGCGTAAACAATTTCTTCAAACGACATCTCCTCCTTAACCACTGATCAGATTTTGACAAAACTTCATAGGAATGATCCTTAGGTGGACCCCTTTCAAAGTTGTTCAAATGGTTCTGGTCTGCTGCACATCTAGGTCACAGGAGCCAAAAATAGATTTTTTCACCGAAAACTTAAAAAATCTTCTTCTCTGAAACCACAAGGCCCAGGTCTTTGATATTTGGTATAAAGCTTCATCTAGTGGACCCCTACCAAGATTGTTCAAATTATAGTGCTGGGGCCCAAAATGCCCCCGCCCCAGGGCCATTTGGTTTTACATAGGATTATAGAGGGAAAATCTTTAAAAATCTTCTTCTCTGAAACCTCAAGGCCCAGGTCTTTGCTATTTTGTATGAAGCTTCATCTAGTGGACCCCTACCAAGATTGTTCAAATTATAGTGCTGGGGCTAAAAATGCCCCCGCCCCGGGGCCCTTTGGTTTTACATGTGCTTATATAGGAAAAATCTTTAAAAATCTTCTTCTCTGAAACCGCAAGGCCCATATCTTTGATATTTGTTATGAAGCTTCTTCTAGTCGACCCCTACCAAGATTATTCAAATTATAGTGCTGGGGCCAAAAATGCCCCCACTTCGTGGCCCTTTGGTTTTACATAGGCTTATATAGGGAGAATCTTGAACAATCTTCTTCTCTGAAACCGCAAGGCCAAGGTCTTTGCTATTTGGTATGAAGCTTCATCCAGTGGACCCCTACCAAGATTGTTCAAATTATAGTGTTGGGGCCAAAAATACCCCCGCCCCAGGGCCTTTGGTTTTACATGGGCTTATATAGGGAAAATCTTTAAAAATCTTCTTCTGAAACCGCAAGGCCCAGGTCTTTGCTATTTGGTAGGACGCTTCATCTAGTCGACCCCTACCAAGATCATTCAAATTATAGTGCTGGGGCCAAAAATGACCCCGCCCTGGGGCCCTTTTGTTTTACATAGGCTTATATAAGGAAAATCTTTAAAAATCTTCTTCTCTGAAACCACAAGGCCCAGGTCTTTGATATTTGGTGTGAAGTTTCATCTTGTGGACCTCTACCAAGTGTTCAAATTATAGCCCTGGGGCCAAAATGCCCCCGCTCCTGGACCCTTTGGTTTTACATAGACTTATTTTGGGAAATCTTCTTCTGTGAAACCACTAGGCCTAGGTCGTTGATATTTGGTGTGAAATTTCATCTAGAAGACATCTATCAAAATTGTTCAAATTATAGCCCTGGGGCCAAAAATGACCCTGCCCTGAGACCCTTTGGTTTAACAAGACTCATATAGGGAAATCTTTAAAAATCTTCTTCTCTGAAACTGCAATGCCCATGTCTTTGATATTTGGTATGAAGCTTCACCTTTTTAGACCTCCCTCAACATTATGCACATTATAACCCTGGGGTCAATAATGGCCCTCCCTGGGGCCCACTTGTTACTCTATGGATCAGGTGAGCGATCCAGGGCCATCATGGCCCTCTTGTTTTTTTTTTGGCTGAAAAATAATGAAAACAGATAGATTGCAGTCTGCCCTAGAATTTTCTTTAGTGCCTGAAGTGTTAATGATCATTCTGAAGCCCCTGATCTTGGCAGTGTCACATTTTGGGATTTCCCATATAAAAGTGGTTAAGGGAGTCTTTGCACTCTTTTACAAAAGCCAGCATTGGTAGCACAGTCGGATATGCGTCTGACTTGTGATCAGGAAGACGCGAGTTCGATACCTGCCGGGATCGCCAACATTCTTTCATGGAGATTGATCAGGAAATCTTTTCTACGGTCATTCTCTCCCTTCTGCTGATTCAAGAAGGGCAGTTGTAAGTTTCTGGTGAAAGAATTTGCACTGTTCTGGTTAACCGCTTACGTATAAGCCTGCATAGGTAAATTGACTGGCTTAAAAATGACCTAAATAGTGTTGACTGGACTGTTAAACTCCAGTACAAACTAACAAAATCTCTTATTCTACCTTACAAACCCTTTTGGTTTCTATGGGCGAGAGGTCTTTAGATGTCATTTCATCTCATTGTCGGGTAAAGTCCCACAAAATTGTAAGCAACGTCTCCAAAATGACCTAAATAGTGGTGATGGAGATGTAAAACCTCAATTCAAACAAACAAACAAAAAGCCTGTCCAACAGAGTAGCTCCTAACAGAAAGATACTTTAATCATAAGCAAAAATTTATCATCGTGTTAACTAGTTTATGTTATGAACACCCCGTAAACCCCACTTCATATAGAAAAAACTGGGGTTCTTACTTCTGCTCCAAGACCTCGTTAGAGCCGTCTCAATGAGTGATCTTATCCACTAGACCACGGTGGACCTGGTATGCATAGTTTATTCTGAAAATTGTGCATAAGCCTCCTCTGAAATCTTAGACAATAGTCCTGTTTCCGAGATTCAGGTATACTGTCTGCTTTTACACTGCCTTGGCTCAGATTTTGACCCTGTCTGGCCTGAATCATAATAGAAAGTTGGCAAAAAGTGTAGGACCAGATGAAATGTGGTGTAAAGTAATATCTTAGAAAGTGGGGCTCCACCAATTGGGACTTGGAGAAATAGATTGGGCTGCATGGTTTTCCACGTAAAGCTGAAACCGACTGCACATGAGTACTGGTAAACCACTTAGAGGGTCTAAGCCTGCCCAGGCAAATTGGTGCGAGTAGAACCATCCCTTCATATAAAACCTTATGGTTTGTTCGGATGGCAGGGCTTGATATGTCATTTCATCTGACTGTTGTTCAAAAGCAGCAACATCACAAAAATGACCTAAATAATGTTGATGGGGATGGATAACCTCTGTTCAAACAAACAATATTTGAGAAAGATTTGTGAAAAATAGAATGCTAGGATGTTGGCAAACAGTGTAGAAGCCAGTCAGACTGCAGAACACATTTGTCTGTTCTGGATCTACACTGCTTAAAGTACAGGCATTTTTATAAATAAATAGCACAAACAAAACAACATGCCACACCTTTGATTGGAAATGGACTGACCCCAAGTTGTTAGTGGTAGATTCTATTGTCATGTGGTTAAAATGCATTTTGTTTTTTACATGGTAATTTGTTGGTTAGATAGGACACAGACAAGTTTTTATGACAGTAAACTGTGGTATCATCTGTAACTATTACCAGGTCCATCAATTTTATTTGAAGTTTCTGGCTGATTTCCCATGGGTATGATGTCAGGACATGTTACTTAACGCATCTGTGACTAATAGAATTGTCCATGTAATAGTTGTGCATGGATCCATTTCCAAATTTGAGGTTTTAAGATTTTGTCCTTTTAAAGTTGTACACAAAGTTCTAAACTTTAAGCAACAAAGAAAACCCAGTTAGGAGCAGCATTCTGCATCATCTCATCTTGCCAATTTCCCATTTTTGGGATGTTATGCATAGGTTAATGTAAGAATTAGATTTTACTAGTTGGTGCCTCTACCTTTGCCTGCAAATTAGAAGATGATTTGAAAGTGTAGAACAAATAGCTTCTTAGGGTTAAAGAGAAGGTGGGATTATGTGGTTGGTGTGAAACTAATCTTCAAGTATTACAAAGGTTTAAGTCATAGATCTGCAATCCACTTGTTCAGTTTCTTAGATCGTCAGTATAAGTCCACCTAGTACAATATACACATTTATCATGATGTCGCATCTGAGAGTGTAATAATGCCATGTAATAAATTCGATAATCCACTAGTGGATTAAATATGCAAATTAGTTAGATACGCCCCTTAAAGTTACAAATGGTTACATGTATGACGTCCTTAACAACGTCACATTTACTAATAGCGGAATATTGACATTTTTGTAAAACAATCGTGAATAAAATGCGTTTAAATGTCATATGATAAATAGAATCTTGCATTTGTGCTCATGTATGATTGAATTTATTAAACTCGTTGAGGAAAAGGGATAAAATGCTCGGCAAAGCCTTGCATTTTATCCCTTTTCCTCAACTTGTTTAATAAATTCAATCATACATGAGCACTCATGTAAGATCCTCTATGTTTTTGCTGAAAAAAGAAGCCGCAAAATAATATGAAATGATCAAAGTTATAATGATACATTAACTATTGACATTTTTGGTTTGAACGACTGGGACCAGGTCAGATTTCTTATGGTAATTATTATGTAGATATTATTAATACCTTGACCTGAAAAGAACTTATAATGAGTTACACAATAAACAATGTAATAGGAATAAGAAAATAAAGAAAACAGCCTGTCAGTTACCACATCAGTCAAGTATTGGCCAAAATTGTAGAAATTTGATCTTCCAAATTTTCTTAACCCAAAGATTTTAACCCTTATCCTGCTGAGCGTGACAATCCCTACCTTTGCAAAATTAATAGTATACATCCAAAGAAGACTTGGTCAGGAACTACACTGTAAACAAGTACATTGTATCGAGTAATTTGATCGGCTGATTGTCAGAGATGGATGTGGCTAAATTAATTTATTCAGCAGAATTGTGACATAATGTCTTTATAATGTCTGAGACAAGATTAAAGATATTTGATAAACACACCAGGAAGGTTGGTCATTGGTAAATATATGACATTAAGGTCTAGGAGCTAGACTAGGTTTAGTATTCAGAAATACATGTACAGTTGAAATTCAATGGTTATATCATGTAATCTGATTGGCTGCTAGTCAGAAATGGGTGTGGCTAATTATTTTTTTCAGCAGGATAAGGGTCAATATAGACTAAAGCAACAATTACTGTAGTGTGAGTGCCTGTAGACAAAAGGAGTATTTTCTCAAGACATATATCTAAGAGTGTATGATAGCTAGAGATTCCTGTAGAAAGGTAACCATGGAAGAAAATAAACAATAACAGTTGAGACTCTTCCAGGTTTCATTAATATAAACAGTCCTTGACAGTGTATATAACAGTAGAGTTTGAGGCAGCACCTGTGAAAATGGTACTTATTGCATACATTATGATAACACTCCCGTGCGACATAGTGCATTTTTCGTATCTCCAAAATGGCTACTTTTCTGGTGAAATTAGGTGATATTTTTCTGATTAATATTGCAACCATGGGTTGTGGGTGCTCATTAGAACCGCCTCATTGAGGCGGTTCTAACGAGTACCCACAACCTATGTCTAGGAGCAGAAATAAGAAAAATAGTGTTTACCCCCTTAACCCCAGTTTTCTCTATATAAAGTGGGGTTTAGGGGGTGCTCATTTCACGGAGTTGTCCACGTGATGATTATGATGTCAGAAGCTTCAGGTGAGCTGTGCATACGCTCATATTGCCAGAACCTTCACTGTTTGAAAGTGTTATATGGGGAACAGATAATTTGTCAGAAATGAGCCAGAGATCCATCCAAACAAAATTTATGGATGCATATGGCAGATTTAAATAGATCCCTTTCCGTTGGAGCCGTCTGAATTGTTGTATGAAAGGGGCCTCACACAAAGGGTCCATAGCATGTGTCTGATCTAGTGGTTGATCATTAAGGTTCCAGTTGTTCAAAGCACCTCTAGCTTAAGGTCATGGTCAAAATTATAACTGTTCTAGCAAGAACCTTATCTGATACTCTGGCATTTTTGCTGGAAAAATGTGAGTAGCCTTTGCAGCAAAATATTATATTTCCATAGTATCAAAGTTTTAACAGTAACCACATCATTATTTTGAACAACTGGGCCAATTGTCTACAAACTTCTGATAGACCTGTTTGTATTGCGATGAATTTTGCGTTTTTAGTACAACCAGGCTTCATTAAAGGGAATGTATACACTTGTCGCATTTTCTGCCATTTTCATAAGGGAGGCAACTTTTTGGACTTTATGTTTGCTTTCCTGTTAACTGAGCTGCTCTGAAAAAGGGTCGAGCAAATTTTCCTTTAAGAATAGATCTCTAGGCTCAGTAAATAAGGAAGACAAAAATGATTTGAAACAGTCACCTTTCCTGAAGGTGTATCGAGTGTTTTGAGAGTGTTGTCTACTGTAAAAATTCGGACACCTTGAGGACTTGCTGTAATTATAGGAAATTTTAACAAATTTGTTTAAAAATCCAGCAAGGAGTCTTAGAAGTGCAGACAGTAGACCCTTCATGAGCAGTCTGATCTGGGTCTGCACTGTTTGCTTATGCCTGTCTGTCCCAATACTTAGGACCATTACGAAAGTCATATCTGTAGTTTCCCCGCAACACTGGATTTGATCCTTGCTGTGGTCAGAAGTAAGAAGCTATGTTCGGCTACAGAAGGTCAGGTGTACCTTTTTAACAGCATGGGTCTCTATGGCTGCCTCTTAAATATTGGGTTGCTCACTGCCTTAGATGAGAGAATCACTTTAGTCACATGTGAGACACCAACAGGAGGTCAGGTATGTCTGGGTATTTACCTGATTAACATTTGCCTCTGTATACCGATAATGCTAGGTTCCCACTGTCGTGCGATCTTTTACGAACGCCATTATTGGCCATTCGTAGCTAGTCGTGGAATTTTCTCTGAAATTTCAGGTTTGGATACAATTGTCATCTGCTTTGTCGTCTGTAGCTTACTTTCAAAGTCTTTTTTTGTGAACAGTGTGGACCAAGATTAGACTGCTCCCTGCTCCTCTAGGAGCAGTTAGTGGAGCATTCTGATCAGGGTCCACACTGTTTGCCTGTATGCAAAAATATATTTGAAATGTTTGCAAGAAGATGCTGCAGACGACATAAAGGTCCACACAGTTTGCCTGTATGCAAACATTTGAGCAGCATCGGATGACATAAACATGCAACATTTGCAGATGCATTTCTTTGCTTCTTATGGGTTAAAAGCATATTTAGGTTTCAGGTTTTCGTTTTTGTGTTTCCTACACAAAAAGTGGTCTTAAAAGACAACTTTTGAACAGTCCAAAAAGGTAGTCTTTTTACAGCAATTTTACTGTATTCTTAGAAGGGGGCCATAAAATCTAAATCAAAGAATTACAGCACAAAACATTATGTTGTTATTTCAGGTCTGATCCACAAAAGTCTGAGCCATTCTATGATGATGATGAGGAAGAAGAAGAAATCCTGGGATCAGATGATGACGAGCAAGAAGACCCAAAAGATTACTGTAAAGGTAAGGCACATGGTTTCAAGTACCAAATATAACATATTCAGTACCAGAAACCCCTAAAGCGGTACCTTGGCAAACAGTGCAGGCCTTGATGAGACGCCACATAATGCGGTGTCTGATCAAGGCATCCACTGTTTGCTAACTCTTATCCTGCTGTTCAACCCCTGTCTTTGCAAACAGTGTAGATCCAGATCAGATGGCTTCTGAAGAAGCCATCTGATCAGGATCTACACTGTTTGAAATTCAGTTTATGAATTTGTAGGAATAAATTACATCAAGTAATCTGATTGGTTCAAAGTAAGAGATGGGTGTGGCTAAAATGAATATTCAGCAGGATAAGGGCTAAAAGTTCAGTAATTTTCCAATCTAATTATTCATACCCCGGTACTTTAGAAAGTCCTTCAATTATGTTCAGACATATGCTTCTTATGTTGACTTTGGACATGTTGGGTTGAACTTAACCCTTTTTGTACCAAATGGAATCTTCCACCTTATATATAGCAGGATTCCATTTTGAAATTTAGGGGTGTTGGGTTGTGTTTTCTTCAAAATTTATTTGAGAAATGGCTTAACTTTTTGCAAACAGTGTAGGCCCTGATCAGATGCCATGTTCTGCGGCGTTTGATCTGGGCCTGCACTGTTTGCCAACTACCCTTCCGGTACAAAATGGGTTAAGTTGGCATAAAGCACAATAAGTTCCTGAACCCATTTTGTGCTGGAAACTTCAAAAGGGGTAATTGGTAAACAGTGCAGGCCCAAATTGTACTGTGACGTCGGATCAGGGCCTACACTGTTTGCATAAAGTTCAGTATTTTTCCAAATAAATTTTGATGAAAACACAACTTGACACGCCTAAATTTTGCAATGGACTCCGGCTATACATAAGGAGGAAGATTCCATTTGGTACAAAAAGGGTTAACATTATAAGGGCACCATTCTAATTATTCATACCTTAGAAAGTCCTTCAGTTAAGTGCATGTTCGCTTCTTATGCCCAATTTGGACGTTTGGTTGTACTTAACCAATGTCCTGCTGAATATTTAGATATGCCATACCCACTACTGATTATCAACCAATCAGATTACTTGATACAAATTATTGCTACAAAATCAAGGACTGAATGGTATTTAAACAATGAAGCCATCTGATCTGGATCTTCATTGTTTGAAAGATGAGACATTTCCGGGCTCAGCAGGACATTGGTTCAGTTTGCATAAAGCACAATAAGTTCCTTAACCCATTTTGTACTGGAAACCCCAAAAGGGGTAATTGGCAAACAGTGCAGGCCCAAATCGTTCTGCAGCGTCTGATCAGGACCTATACCTTTTTGCATAAAGTTCCGCCATTTTCCTGGAAGCCTCTGTGGTTGAAGTAGTTACGCTACTTGCCTTGTAAACCAGGGATCACAGGATCGACCCCGGGCTTTCCAGACTTTTGGATGAGTCTTTAAACCGAGGTCCCGTCTCCCTATGACCATAGCTGTCAGCGAGACGTAAAACTCAAACACTCACTCAGCCATTTTCCAGATACATTTTGAAGAAAACACAACCTGACACCCCTAAATTTTGAAATGGACTCCTGATATATATAAGGAGGCAGATTCCTTTTGGTACCAAAAAGATGAATAAACACAAGTCAGCAGTTTGTCCCTCTTTTGTTAGAGTGATCACTTTCAGCTAAGGCTGACACGATTAATCATATAATCGATTAATCGATCAATAAATTCCACAAAAATGATAATCATTTCTGATTTGCTTTTAATCGATTACTTGATGGGTACAATTTACTACCCAAAGTTATGCCTAAAATAGCTGGATGAGTGGCAAACAGTGCAGCCCCTGATGAGATGCCGCATTCTGCGGTGTCTCATCTGGGTCTACACTGTTTGCTCAGGCCTGTCTGTTCAAATATACATATGGTAAAGTGCAATATAGGGTAAGAGTCATGCTCAAACAGAAAGTCAGACAGGTAAAATTGTGACAAAAACCTCAGCGATTACTAATCGATTATCGATCGCAATGACAGGACTGATAATCGATTATCTTTTCAGCTCTGATTAGCCAGCCCTACTTTCAGCACTAGACTGCATAATCTTGCACTCTTCATTGGTGTCTTTGTTTGTTTGATTTGAGGTTTAACGTCCCCGTCAACACTGTAAAGGTCATTTTGGAGACGTTGCTTCCAATTTTGTGGGACTTTTACCCAACATTGAGATGAAATGACATCTCAAGCCCTGTCGCCCAATGAAACCAATAGGGTTTATTAGCATGGACGGTCCGACTCGCACCGCAGTTCCTGGACAGGCTTAGATCCTCTAAGCGGTTTACCAGTACTAGTGTGCGGGCCGGATTCAGCTCTGCGTGGAAGCATCATGCAGCCCATATATTTCTTCAAGCCCCAATGAGCGGGGGCCGTCATTGGTGTCCACTTCTTGACAAAGTATTGGTGTGGGCTTATTGGAGCATGTGCACTGATTTTGGCAAATACTGACATGAAAGAAATTAGTAATTTTGAGACCAGTGGAGCTACATGGATATTGCATACTTATATTTTATCAGTAAAAATGATATTGTACTAGCTAGAACCTTAACATTTTGACCACTAACAAGCTAGCAGCTGACAATTCTTTAAGCAGCTGGCCTTAGAAGTTTTAAGTAAATATGCATAAAAAGAGTTTGGATCAGTGGACAATGTAAACAAGACAAAGAAGCTAAATGTCTTGTCATAGTAAGATGTGTATGGTTCAAGTGCAAAAAATACATGTTAACCCATTCTATATTGGAAACACCAAATGGGATGCTGGCAAACAGTGCAGGCCACAGATGAAGGTAAAAATTATACAAATTGATCCTAAAATATATGGCAGTAGAAGGGACCATCGAAGTGAAGGCAATGATCAGGAATCGATACAATTAACCCACAGCTCCCATCAGAGACACCAAAGGGGGGAAAAAAACAAGACCCTAATGGAAACACCAATTGCTGAAAGCCAAAAGGACAGTCACTTTCCCACAAAATGGCCAATTGGCTGTCCAAAACAAAACATTTAAGCAATACACACAAGACTTCAGTTTTATTGCAAATGGGCAACTTATTTCAGCTTGCTGTCTGAATAGAAATGAACTTACATTCTATGTTGGGGCCAGTAGAAATTGATAGGCTGTCTGGTGTCTGTGCCACAGCTGCCAGTGATGAATATCATCCCAGATGGGACAGAAGGCTTGGAAATTCTGATATAATATGACAGCATGACAGATATTGTTGACTGTGATGTTAGTCTTCAGCATTTCTAACTAACAGGCTACATGCATAGGCAGTAAGCAAGCTTCATGGGTCAAGATGGCAAAACTCAAAAGACTTCATAAAATCAAAGCTCTGACAGCTCTGCTGGGGTCGATTGTCTCTGTGTGTATGTTTTGAGAAAATGATTTTAAAGTGGGATTTTGTATAACCCTTATTCCTGTACTATAAAACAGTGTAGAGCCTGATCGGATGCTATTTTCAGCAGCATCTGATCTGAGTCTACATTGTGTGTCAAGTGTAATTCCAGTCCATGGAACCCTCTTTACACAACACGCTGAGCTAATAACGATAAGTATTAGGTTTTGTACAAATCAGTGATGGTCATGTGGACATCATGAATGTAACTACTGAGCTTATAAACCCTTCTCTTGCTGAATATTCATTTAAGCCACACCCATTTCTGTTTAACAACCAATCAAATAACTTGATGTAATTTATTGCTACAAATTCATAAACTGAATGTCAAACAGTGTAGATCCTGATCAGATGGCTTCTTCAGAAGCCATCTGATCTGGATTTACACTGTTTGCAAAGATAGGGGTTGTCGTGAACAGCAAGATAAGGGTTAAAAGAAATTTCCAAGAAACTTAAGGTTCAGATATTTTACCCCATTTATAGCCTTGTGTTTACAAGTAGAAGAATATTGATGAAGCCATTAACTGATTTTGGCTGTTATTGTAATGGTCTGATCTTGATTTGGTTGAAAGTGTCAGGAATAGCAATCAGTTCTACAGGAAATTTACAGGAGAAATCCTGTCACACTTTCTGATTACTGAAGTCGTTTGCTCAGCATTAATGGCGAAAACAACATCTTAATTTGTGGAATGTATTGAATCAGTTGTTTCAGATTAGAATTGGTAACTGTTAATATTAGGATACATTTGCATGGGCTTTAAAGTTTATCCTATTGAAACTGCGGTTGAAAATGTGATAAAATAAGGAACCGTGTCAGTAGCAAGAACTGATATAAAGCAAACTAATCTATCTGAGTGCTCTTGGAGCAGCCAATAATGGACTGATCAAGGTCTTATTTGGTCAGCATTTTGGCACACATTGTCTAACCACCAGGGACCAGTTAAACAAAAGTAACGCTGTCCTTAGTATTATTAACTAATTTTGTACCAAATGGAATCTTCTTTCTTGCACACCAGACAAGGAAATCTGTGATTTTACCCTGGGATATAAATTTATGTTCTGACCCTGGTGTTCCGACCCTAAATCGAATATAATCACGTGTTTGATAAATGCACTGGTTGAATACGACCTTGTATGCGCCGTCGTTAAGGTTGACTTCACAGCACGTTACGTGACGTCACTAAACATTTCTGTAGTGTCATCACAATATGGCAGACATCGGTAACCGAAGTGACTGCAGCATTAAATATCTGCGCTAAGAAATGGAAAGTATGCAAGAAAAAGAATCCTATATTGGTGTAAGGGGTGGATAGAAAAATCTGTCCCTCGGGATCACTGTCCGGCATCACTCGGCAAGCCTCGTGATGCCGGACCGTGACCCTTGGGACGGATTTGTCCATCCACCCCTCGCACCCATATAAGATTCTTATATCCTTATACATGGCACATGTCCATTTCAAAATTTAAGGTTGTCGGGTTGTTATTTCATAAAAAAATATTTGGAAAATAGCTCAACCTTTTGCAAACAGTGTAGGCCCTGATCTGATGCCGCATTCTGCTGCCTCTGATCTGGACCTGCACCTTTTGCCATTTACCCCTTTAGGGGTTTCCGTTACAAAACGTGTTAAAACTTTGATTATTAAATATGGCAAATATACTATTTTTTTGCTGAAAAAGTGAGTAATGAGCTTTTGTAAAAAGATTTTGTACACACAAGAACAGTGAACATTTGAACAGCTGACAAGTTTGCTAAGCTGACAATGTTTGAACAACTTCAGATTTCAGCACAATTTTTGGTTATTGGTTGAGACATAAAAGTCATTAGAATTTCTAAAATTTCTAAAATGTTCGTTGTAAAATATTAGTGCAGTCGAGCTGTGAAGTTGCTGTTGCTTTCATGAATAAGGTAACCTTCTAAGCAGTTATTATGTAATTTGGAACTGCAGCCTTGTGCAATAAGTATTTTTATGGCCCACCACAGAAAGTGGCGGGGTATTATGTTATACCCTCCAAAATTTTGAGTGTCTGTCCATCCATCAGTGCTTTATAATTTTTTGTCTGCTCCATAAGTCTTGATACCATTTGAGATATTTTCATTAAACTTCACACTTATGTAAAGTACTGTAAGACGACAACGTATTATTGGTTTACTTTGAACATAGCCATTTCCAGTATTTACTAGTGTCCACTCCATAGCTGATTCGAGATATTTCCACATGTGCAGAACATATGAACCATAACTCTAGTTTGCCAACTTTTGGAGTTATTGCCCTTTGAATATTGAACATAGCCATTTCTACCGTGTACTCATGGTCGCTCTGTAAGTTGAAAACAATTTGAGATATTTTCATGAAATTTCTCATAAATGTAAAGCGCAATGAGATGACATGCAGAACAGAAGAACTTTAACTCTGCTGGACCTGCTTTTGGAGATACGGCCCTTTGAACGCAGTTAATATTGAAAATAGCCATTTCTACCATATTCATGTTCTTGTGTCCATTCTGTAAGTTGCAAGCCATTTCAGATATTTTGATGAAACTCAACCCTTGTCCTGCTGAATATTCATATATGCCACACCCACTACCGATTATCAACCAATCAGATTACTTGATGCAAATTATTACAACAAATTCACAACCTGAATGACAAACAATGTAGATCCTGATCAGCCAAGAAAAGGCATATCCGGGTTCATTAGGACAAGGGTTAACACACAGAATCGGGTGCAGAACACAAGAACACTGGTGAACATACGTCTGGTGTTATGGCCAACAGTGATTTCTGTAATATATTTGTGTCCGGTGTGTAACTCCTGGAGGTGATTCTGACAAGTTCCCACAACATTTGTTTCTAAGATTATCTATTGATTATACAAATTACTGTTTACCTGGAGTTTTTCTATATTATGTGAGACAGTTGTTATGACTCATTTGTGACAGTGTATGTAATGACTGAACCTGAACATAGCAAAAGGTACACATTGGCACATGTGCGCAATAAAGACTTATATCAACATGTGTATCCATGCAGTCTGATCACAAGTGTCTTTGCATTGTGTTTGTTTGTATTGGTTTCACGGCCCAGTCAACACTATTTAGGTTATTTTTTAGCCGGTCAGTTGACCTATCCACACTTTTCTTGGACAGGCTTATACGTAAGCGGTTAACCAGTACAGTGCACATTCTTTTGCCAGAAACTGACAACTGCCCTTCTTGAATCAGTGGAAGGGAGAGAATGACCGTAGAAAAGATTTCCTGATCAATCTCCACGAAAGAATGTTGCTGACCCCAGCAGGTATCGAACCCGCATCCTCCTGATCACCAGTCAGACGCGCATCCGACTGAGCTACCGAGGCCGGCTAACACAGAAAAAGCTAAAAACTCTGATCAGACATTGTCATTATCCATGTTTATTTGAATCTTTGCTAGATGTGCATGCCAACTTGTTAGCTCACCTGACCGAAGGTCATGGTGAGCTTTTGTGACAGTAAGATGTCCGGCGTCGTCGTGCGTCGTCCGTCGTCCGTCGTCCGTCGTGCGTAAACTTTTTCTTGTGAACACACTAGAGGCCACAGTTTTGGTCCAATTATCATCAAACTTGCTCAGAATGATAATCATGACAATATCTCGGTCAAGTTCGAATTTGGGTCATGTCGGGTAAAAAAGTAGGTCAGTAGGTCAAATCATAGAAAAACCTTGTGAACACTCGAGAGGCCACAATTTTGGTCCAATCATCATCAAACTTGCTCAGAATGATCATTGTGACAATATTTTAGTGAAGTTTGAATATGGATCATGTCGGCTTAAAAAGTAGGTCAGCGGGTCAAATCATAGAAAAACCTTGTGAACACCCTAGAGGCCACAATTTTGGTCCAATCATAATCAAACTTGCTCAGAATGATCATCATGACAATATCTTGGTCAAGTTCGAATATGGGTCATGTCCGGTCAAAAAGTAGGTCAGTAGGTCAAATCATAGAAAAACCTTGTGAACACTCTGAAGGCCACTGTTTTGGTCCAATTATCATGAAACTTGCTCAGAATGACCATTGTGACAATATTTCAGTCCAGTTCGAATATGGGTCATATCGGGTTAAAAAGTAGGTCAGCGGGTCAAATCATATAAAAACCTTGTGAACACCCTAGGGGCCACAATTTTGGTCCAATCTTAATCAAACTTGCTCAGAATGATCATCATGACAATATCTCGGTCAAGTTTGAATATGGGTCAAATGGTTCCGGTCCGTTGCACATCTAGGTCACAGGAGCCAAAAACAGATTTTTTTCACCAAAAACTTAAAAAATCTTCTTCTCTGAAACCACAAGGCCCAGGTCTTTGTTATTTGGTATGAAGCTTCATCTAGTGGACCCCTACCAAGATTGTTCAAATTATAGTGCTGGGGCCAAAAATGCCCCCGCACGGGGGCCCTTTGGTTTTACATAGGCTTATATAGGGAAAATCTTTAAAAATCTTCTTCTCTGAAACCACAAGGCCCAGGACTTTGATATTTGGTATGAAGCTTCATCTAGTGGACCCCTACCAAGATTGTTCAAATTTGAGTGCTGGGACGAAAAATGCCCCCGCCACGGGGCCCTTTGGTTTTACATTGGCTTATATAGGGAAAATCTTTAAAAATCTTCTTCTCTGAAACCACAAGGCCCAGGTCTTTGATATTTGGTATGAAGCTTCATCTAGTGGACCCCTACCAAGATTGTTCAAATTATAGTGCTGGGGCCAAAAATGCCCCCGCCCCAGGGCCCTTTGGTTTTACATAGGCTTATATAGGGAAAATCTTCAAAAATCTTCTACTCTGAAACCACAAGGCCCAGGACTTTGATATTTGGTATGAAGCTTCATCTAGTGGACCCCTACCAAGATTGTTCAAATTATAGTGCTGGGACAAAAAATGCCCCCGCCACGGGGCCCTTTGGTTTTACATTGGCTTATATAGGGAAAATCTTTAAAAATCTTCTTCTCTGAAACCACAAGGCCCAGGTCTTTGATATTTGGTATGAAGCTTCATCTAGTTGACCCCTACCAAGATTGTTCAAATTACAGTGCTGGGGCCAAAAATGCCCCCGCCCCGGGGCCCTTTGGTTTTACATAGGCTTATATAGGGAAAATCTTAAAAAATCTTCTTCTCTGAAACCACAAGGCCCAGGTCTTTGATATTTGGTATGAAGCTTCATCTAGTGGACCCCTACCAAGATTGTTCAAATTTTAGTGCTGGGACAAAAAATGCCCCCGCCACGGGGCCCTTTGGTTTTACATGGGCTTATATAGGGAAAATCTTTAAAAATTTTCTTTTCTGAAACCACAAGGCCCAGGACTTTGATATTTGGTATGAAGCTTCATCTAGTGGACCCCTACCAAGATTGTTCAAATTTTAGTGCTGGGACAAAAATGCCCCCGCCACGGGGCCCTTTGCTTTTACATTGGCTTATATTGGGAAAATTTTTAAAAATCTTCTTCTCTGAAACCACAAGGCCCAGGTCTTATATATTTGGTATGAAGCTTCATCTAGTGGACCCCTACCAAGATTGTTCAAATTATAGTGCTGGGGCCAAAAATGCCCCCGCCACGGGGCCCTTTGGTTTTACATAGGCTTATATAGGGAAAATCTTTAAAAATTTTCTTCTCTAAAACCACAAGGCCCAGGACTTTGATATTTGGTATGAAGCTTCATCTAGTGGACCCCTACCAAGATTGTTCCAATTTTAGTGCTGGGGCCAAAAATGCCCCTGCCCCGGGGCCCTTTGGTTTTACATAGGCTTATATAGGGAAAATCTTTAAAAATCTTCTTCTCTGAAACCACAAGGCCCAGGACTTTGATATTTGGTATGAAGCTTCGTCTAGTGGACCCCTACCAAGATTGTTCAAATTATAGTGCTGGGACAAAAAATCCCCCCCTGCCACGGGGCCCTTTGGTTTTACATAGGCTTATATAGGGAAAATCTTCTTCTCTGAAACCACAAGGCCCAGAACTTTGATATTTGGTATGAAGCTTCATCTAGTGGACCCCTACCAAGATTGTTCAAACTATAGTGCTGGGGCAAAAAATGCCCCTGTCCCGGGGCCCTTTGATTTTACATAGGCTTATATAGGCAAAATCTTTAAAAATCTTCTTCTCTGAAACCGCTAGGCCCAGGTCTTTGATATTTGATGTGTAGCTTCATCTAGTGGACCTTTGACAAGATTGTTCAAATTTTAGCCTTTGTTGATGTTTGGTATGAAGCTTCACCTTTAAGACCTCCCTCAACATTATGTACATTAAAGCCCTGGGGCCAATAATGGCCCTCTCTGGGGCCCACTTGTTACACTATGGATCAGGTGAGCGATCCAGGGCCATCATGGCCCTCTTGTACATTTGGAGCCGGTCAGTTAACCTATCCACACTTTTCCTGGACCGGCTTATACGCAAGCGGTTTACCAGTTCAGTGCACATTCTTTCGCCAGAAACTGACAACTGCCCTTCTTGAATCAGCGGAAGGGAGAGAATGACTGTAGAAAAGATTTCCTGATCAATCTCCACGAAAGAGTGTTTCGAACCCAGCAGGTATCGTGCCCACGTCCTTCTGATCACCAGTCAGACGTGCATCCGACTGAGCTACCAAGGCTGGCATACATTTTGTTGTGACTCAGCTGATATATTGTTTTACACAGGTCGGACTAGCTCTTCAGGCAGTTATTGTCTTTGAGAAGAGATGGAACTGTGTCTTGCCAGGAGAAATGCAGAATAGGACTGATAATCAACCTAGCTGTTAGTTAATGCCAAAAAGGGAGACTGGCCAATCGTGCAAGCCCAGATCAGACGCTGTAATTGGCAGTGTTGGTCAGGGACTTCAATGTTTGCTAGAATTTCAGCTTTTTCTAAGTCAGGTCCTTAAAAATACTCAACCAGACTCTCCCAAGTTTCGAAATGGATCTCTGCTGTATATAAGGGATCAAAATAGGTTAACCCATTTTCTACCAAAATTCCCAAAAGGGGTACCCTGACAAACAGTGCAGGCCCAGATCAGACGCCACAAAACGTGGCATCTGATCAGGGCCTCCACTGTTTGCTGAAAGTTCAGTCATTTTCCAAATAAATTTTGATGAAAACACAACCTGACACCCCAAAATTTTGGAATGGACTCGTGCTATATATAAGGAGGAAGATTCCGTTTGGTACAAAAATGGTTAAAGTGACATTACACACATCACATTATTACTGGAGCCAGTATCTTACAATGTTCAGTTTTGTTATAAATCTATTTTCAGGAGGATATCATCCTGTGAAGATAGGAGATTTGTTCAACAACAGATATCATGTTGTGAGAAAGTTGGGCTGGGGCCATTTCTCCACAGTATGGTTGTGCTGGGACTTACAGTAAGTGTCTAGGCTTTGAATACAAGCTCATGGGAAGTAGAAAAAAAGACGTACTGCAGTAACAGAGGCTAAACATTTTTCCAAGGCTTGAGTACCACCCCTAAGCTATCCATGATGCAGAAGTAAGGTCCTAGAACCTCCATAGAACTGAGAGCTAGAGCAGGATATGTATGATAATCCCCCTATCTTGCTGAATATTCATTTACCGTAAAGATTCGGCTATAAGGCGATTCGGCTATAAGACGGGACCCCTTTTCCAGTTTTTCTAAGGTGGGATTTTGCTTATACTCTTTTATAAGACGGGTCAAATTTTTGCCATATCTGTCGGAGCCTATCTGCTACCGCCAGATGCCATTTAGATGTGAGAAATTGCCCTTTTTTCGTCAGAAAACCCCTCTACTTACCCCTCGGGCCGATACGTCGTATCGCTGTCGGCCCGGTACATGCCTTGCTGGCTTAGGCTACACAGACTTCTATTTAATAGATGACAGGGGCTGACAAATCCATTTCCCGGCCGTCCGGGACAAGACCGAAATCATGCCGGGCAGGTGCACTTTGACCTTATGACGCTCGGTCGGGACAAGTGCAAAAAAAAAAAATTGTCTACAACTGCGAGGCGTTTTGTGTCCTTAAATAAGGTAAAACTAGACCAGAAGTAAATCGCTGTCAATTCAGAGACAAACCGACTGTGTATTTATTACGGTTCAAGTATGACACTATTGTTAATCCCTGTCGTATAATTGCCACCCTGCGGTGCGTGTCGATAAGGTGTGAAAATATGGTCAAGTTATGTCTCTAATTTGCGTTTATCCTCCAGTCATAAAATTTAATCCACAATCAATGTGAAAATGATTTAATTGCTCCTCAGACTATTAGCTACATCTAACGGTAGATGTTTGCATTATAAAATCGGACTTTTCTATGATCTCATGAATGGTTATGTTTTGGCACCAAATAGCAGACGTTGGCAGGAAAAGTCGAACGCTGTTGTTGGTTATTGACACGGAGCTTCTAGGGATAATTCGGGAGCTGTGCAAAGGGTTAATTTATATCCACCTCTATTTTTTTATGAAAGAGATACATGCAATGACATTAAACATGTGTGGGGATAATGGCGCAAGATGACGTCATTTACCGATCGCGTGCAGAAAAATCGTAGCGGTAGTTTGTGGGCGGCGATTTATATCAATTCAAAAATCACTGATCGGCTTTTTCCGTATGTCTGGTCTTCGGCGGACATTGCCGGAAAAAAGCATGCACTCCATGACCTCGGCTATAAGACGGGGTCACTTTTTTGGGCTCATTTTGGAGGGAAAAATCCTCGTCTTATAGCCGAATTTTTACTGTAAACCACACCAATTTCTGTCTATAAACCAATCAAATTACTTGATGTAATTTATTGCTGCAAATTCATAAACTGAATGCCAAACAGTGTAGATCCTGATCAGATGGCTTCTTCAGAAGCCATCTGATATGGATCTACACTGTTTGCAAAGATAGGGGTTGTCGTGAACAGCATGATAAGGGTTAACCCATTGTATGAGGGAAACTCCTAAAGGGGTATCTTGGCAAATAGTGCAGGCCCAGATCAGACGCCACAGAACGTGGCGTCTGAACATGGCATCTGAACATGGCATCTGAACTATTTGCTAACAATTTTCCGTCAAAAAAAAAAAAAAAATGAAAAAACCTTTATATGTCAAATTGACTTGTCCAACATATAGCAATGGAAGAGTAGTTTAGTAAAATGTTTACTGTGGATGTGGAGCAGCACATTGTTTCGAGGTTAAGCAGAAAATTAGAAAATTTCTGTGAACTTCTTGTTTTTGACTTACTCCTTCTACAGTTTAGATTTGATCCACTGAAATTTGATTATTCCATGACGTGGAGCTAGATGTTACAGTCCACTAAATATTAGTTATGACCCCTGTCAAAATATTGGTAAGCTCTTTTACTTTATTAGGGCCCCGCACTGAAAGTGTGGGTGCCCTATAGTAATCACTCCGTCTGTCCGTCCGTCTGTCTGTCTGTCTGTCTGTCTGTCTGTCTGTCCGTCTGTCCATCCACAAATTTTTTTATCCTCCATAACTTTCTTATTCCTGGATGGATTTAAATATTACTTGTCAGAAATGTTAACCATAATGTGATGGAGTGTTGCGCGCAAGACTCAGGTCCGTACCTCAAAGGTCAAGGTCATACTTAGAGGTTAAAGGTCTGTCTGTCCGTCTGTCCGTCCACAAATTTTTTTATCCTCCATAACTTTCTTATTCCTGGATGGATTTAAATATTACTTGTCAGAAATGTTAACCATAATGTGATGGAGTGTTGCGCGCAAGACTCAGGTCCGTACCTCAAAGGTCAAGGTCATACTTAGAGGTTAAAGGTCAAAAAAGGGTCTTTCCTGTGTCCAATTAATAACTTTGTTATTATTATTCCTGGATGGCAGAAGTGTTAACCATAATGTGATGGAGTGTTGCACGCAAGACTCAGGTCCGTACCTCAAAGGTCAAGGTCATACTTAGAGGTTAAAGGTCAAAAAAGGGTCTTTCCTGTGTCCAATTAATAACTTTGTTATTATTCCTGGATGGATTTAAATATTACTTGGCAGAAATGTTAACCATAATGTGGCCCCGCACTGAAAGTGTGGGTGCCCTATAGTAATCACTCTGTCCGTCCGTCTGTCTGTCTGTCCGTCTGTCCATCTGTCCGTCCACAAATTTTTTTATCCTCCATAACTTTCTTATTCCTGGATGGATTTAAATATTACTTGGCAGAAATGTTAACCATAATGTGATGGAGTGTTGCGCGTAAGACTCAGGTCCGTACCTCAAAGGTCAAGGTCATACTTAGAGGTTAAAGGTCAAAAAAGGGTCTTTCCTGTGTCCAATTAATAACTTTGTTATTATTAGGGCCCCGCACTGAAAGTGTGGGTGCCCTATAGTAATCACTCTGTCCGTCCATCTGTCTGTCTGTCCGTCCACAAATTTTCCTACTCCTCTGATAGCGCTGCCGGGGCCCTAGTCAGTTTCACTGACAGCTCTAGTTTCCACCTAATTACTCCTACAGTTTACATCCCATCAAACTGAAAGATGATTGAAGTGAAGTTGCACATTTTGTTTTGAAAATATGAACAACATTACTCATTACTTTACAATAGTTAACTAAGGATTTTATCTGCAAAAGCACTGAGAATATTGTCTAAATTCCCTACTAAATATCGGACGTACCCAAATGCAGTATTGGAAATGCCGACTTCAGAAACTCAGGGATGGAGGGTTAACCTTAAAGGCCTGTTTCACACATGATTGTGTGAGTCACATTTTGTCATTCGCCAGTTTTTCATTGTCTTTCCTGCACAGAAAACTTAAGTTCATAGATGTTAAAATACCAACAATTGTTGGCATTTTAATATTTTGATCATGACAGATGCCATCCTCTCCATTGTTGGTATTTTCTTGCAGTAAATGTTTTAAGTTGAACATGTAAAGTATAACTTTGGAGCCTGGCCCAGAATTTATAAAATGGTTCTCATGCTCAGCTGATTTGAGTACAGGGCAGTCCCTTTAGTACTCTACTCATTATAACATGGTTTTGGTTATAACACGGCCAGGTCTTGTCTCCCAAATTGTCATTTTACTATAATTTCTATATAAAAATATCCCTTTATAACCCGGTTCACTTATAACACGGTCCTGTTCTATGCATTATAAAGGGACTGCCCTGTATGTATTTTGCCATGCTCAGAAATTTGAAAATACAAATATATACAGCAATTTTCTTTTTCAGATCAGAATTGAATGTAATTTGTCCTAGTCCTATATATTTTCAATTGCCAACAATTGTTGGAATTTTAAAATTTAGGAGCAGGAAAAATGTCATGCTCAAGTGAGTTGAGCATGAAGTAACGTTAA
This sequence comes from Lucinisca nassula, assembly GCA_963580285.1. NCBI lineage: Eukaryota > Metazoa > Mollusca > Bivalvia > Lucinida > Lucinidae > Lucinisca > Lucinisca nassula. Next base: position 134,688,657 of record OY757016.1, on the reverse strand, counting down.
TATCTCTGTTGGGGGGGGGGGATGCTGCAGGGGGGGCAGGGCACAGAGCTGTCCCCGAGGTCATAAAACTTTTTCATGCTCAAAATAGCTGAGCATGAAATTTGTCCTGCTCATAAAATTTTAAAATTTCAACAAATTGGCATTTTAAAATTTATGAGCAGGACAAATAACTATCAGAATCAGAACTGCCACTGGTGACACGTCAAATGACATTCGTACACCAGGACCTGTGATGTGGGAAGTTAGTCTGTCCTGATCGACTCTATCATTCGTATTTTATATTTATGAGTATAATAAACTTCATGCTCAGCTTTTTTTGTCCAAACAAGCATTGGACATGTTAACCCTTGTCCTGCTGAATATTTAAATATGTCACACACACAACCGATTATCAACCAATCAGATTACTTGATGCAAATTATTGCAACAAATTCATAATCTGAATGACAAACAATGCAGATCCTGATCAGATGGCTTCTTCAGAAGCCATCTGATCTGGATCTTCATTGTTTGATAGGTAAGGCATATCCGGGCTCAGCAGGACAAGGGTTAAATATGAAAATATCATTATACCAAACAAATATTGATCTATATTTCTTCTTAAAGCAGTATCATGCAAAAGAACCATAAAACCTTCTCTGTCCGAACGTTAAGAGTTCAGCATTTTTATTACCTAGAGAGATTCATTGCTGAATTACCATAAAAATCAAAAGATTTAGGACACCTTGATGGCTTTCTGTAATTCCCTTTAATTTAAACAAATTTGTTACACGATCCGGCAAGGAGTCCAAAAAGTGCAGGCAGAATGACAGTGTAGACCCCGATCAGACTGCTCCTGCAGGAGCAGTCTGATCTGGGTCTGCACTGTTTGCTTAGGACTGTTTGTCCTAATACTTAGGATCATAGGATCATTACTGTAGTTATAATAAAATGGATTTTATGCACCAGGAAAGACTCAGATCAGACGTGCATCATAGGTTTGGCTGTTCACTCTATGGATATCCTAGTGGTATAACTTGTGTGTAGGCTTATCTGAGATATGCCTAGCATCATCAAATTGGGACATTGGCAAACAGTGTAGACCCATATCAGATGTGACATTTGAAGGATCTAAATTGCTTAACCCATTTCCTGCTGAATCAAATAGTTTAGCCACACCCTTGTCTGCGCTGACTCTTAATCATTATTAGGTCTCTCATTGCTGAGGGTTAGAGCCTGGCTCCTGTCACATATGAGACACCAAGTTCTGCAACGGAAGGTCACTCACCTGATTAACAATCAGCTTGATATGAGTGAAATGATCTTGAAAGGACCATAAAACCTAAAAAGCAAAAATGAATTCCCAAACTGCATGGCAAACAGTGTAGATCCTGATCAGATGGCTTCTGAAGCCATCTGATTTGGACCTACGCTGTTTGCAAAGGTAGGGGTTGTCGTGGTCAGCAGGATAATGATTAAAGCAGGGAGTAAATTTTTAGCAAAACTTGCAACAAACAAAACAGATCAGACACTGGTTAAATTTGGAATGGGGACTCCCAAAGCTGTTAACCCATTGTGTACTGGAAACCCCAAAATGGGTACCCAGGCAAACAGCACAGGCCCAGATCAGAACACGGCATCTGATCAGGGGCTACACTAGTTGCATAAGTTCAGCTATTTTCGAAATAAATTTTAAAGATAACACAACCTGCACCCCTAAATTTGCCATATACAGTAAAATCCTGCTAAAATCAAGACTAATTCTGCTTTTAAAAGCTTATTTAGTAGGTTGCAGTTATTCTTTCTGTATGTTTTCTGCAAACAGTGTCGTCTGGTCAGAGACCGCCTTTGGGACTTCAAAAGAACAGTCCCAAAGGTGGTCTTAATAGTGGAATTTTACTGTACAAGGAGGAAGATTCCATTTGGTACAAAAAGGGTTAATTAGAATATTGTGTATGTCATACATGGGATAATGGTATTGTTTGAGTTCTCTGTAATAGCAGCGGGTTGTTTATTGATTGCTTCAGTCTTATTGTTTCCAATATTTGTTGGAATATCCTATCTCAGCAATGTCTCAGATTGCCAACAGTGCTGTTGATCAGCTTGGGGTTGTATAGTCCTGGAGCAATGAGAAAACATTTTTATTTGACACCTAATCTCTGCCAGTCCTACAATGAATATGCGATCTGTAAATAGGAGGATGTCTACAGTAAAATTCCGCTTTAAAGACTGATATGAGGACTGATTCTGCTTTTAAAAACAGAATTAGAAGATTTCAGTTATTCCTACACCACTATCCTCTAGTAAGAGACCACCTTTGGAACTGTTCAAAAGTGGTCTGAAAGACCACTTTTGAATAGTCCCAAAAGTGGTCTTAATATACAAATTTTAATGTACTTGGTACTTTGCATGTCATGCCTGCTATTACCTGTTGCATCTGCTATTACATGTTGCTGTATAGGGATCTGATTTTCCGTCCATTCGTGTACTGTGATCAGGAGGTTGTGGGTTCAATACCTGCTTTAGTCGGTAACATTTTTAGCTCACCTGTCACGTAGTGACAAGGTGAGCTTTTGGGATCACTTTTTGTCCGTCGTCCGTCGTGCATCCGTCCGTGCATCCGTCCGTGCGTGCGTCCGTAAACTTTTCTTCAAACGACATCTCCTCCTAAACCACTGATCGTATTTTGACGAAACTTCACAGGAATGATCCTTAGGTGGTCCCCTTTCAAAGTTGTTCAAATGGTTCCGGTTCAGTGCACATATTATGATATAGGTCACAGTAGCCAAAAATAGATTTTTTTCACCGCAAACTTAAAAAATCTTCTTCTCTGAAACCGCAAGGCCCAGGTCTTTGATATTTGGTATGAAGCTTCATCTAGTGGACCCCTACCAAGATTGTTCAAATTATAGTGCTTGGGCCAAAAATGCCCCCGCACGGGGGCCCTTTGGTTTTACATGGGCTTATATAGGGAAAATTTTTTATAAATCTTCTTCTCTGAAACCACAAGGCCCAGGTCTTTGATATTTGGTATGAAGCTTCATCTAGTGGACCCCTACCAAGATCGTTCAAATTATAGTGCTGGAGCTAAAAATGCCCCTGCACGGGGGCCCTTTGGTTTTACATGGGTTTATATAGGGAAAATTTTTTATAAATCTTCTTCTCTGAAACCGCAAGGCCAAGGTCTTTGATATTTGGTATGAAGCTTCATCTAGTGGACCCCTACCAAGATTGTTCAAGTTATAGTGCTGGGGCCAAAAATGCCCCCGCACGGGGGCCCTTTGGTTTTACATGGGCTTATATAGGGAAAATCTTTAAAAATCTTCTTCTCTGAAACCGCATGGCCCAGGTCTTTGATATTTGGTATGAAGCTTCATCTAGTGGACCCCTACCAAGATTGTTCAAATTATAGTGCTGGAGCTAAAAATGCCCCCCACACGGGGGCCCTTTGGATTTACATGGGCTTATATAGGGAAAATCTTGAAAAATCTACTTCTCTGAAACCGCAAGGCCCAGGTCTTTGATATTTGGTATGAAGCTTCATCTAGTGGACCCCTGCCAAGATTATTCAAATTATAGTGCTGGGGCCAAAAATGCCCCCGCACCAGGGCCCTTTTGTTTTCTTGAAAAATCTTCTTCTCTGAAACTGCAAGGCCCAGGTCTTTGATATTTGGTATGAAGCTTCATCTTGTGGACCTCTACCAAGATTGTTCAAATTATAGCCCTGGGGCCAAAAATGCCCCCGCTCCGGGGCCCTTTGGTTTTACATAGACGTATATAGGGAAAATCTTGAAAAATCTTCTTCTTTGAAACCATAAGGCTTAGGTCTTCGATATTTGTTATGAAGCTTCAGCTAGTGGACCTCTATTAAGATTGTTCAAATTATAGCCCTGAGACCAAAAATGCCTCCGCCATGTGGCCCTTTGGTTTTACATAGACTTATATAGGGAAAATCTTTAAAAATCATCTTCCCTGAAACACAAGGCTTAGGTCTTTGATATTTGTTATGAAGCTTCAGCTAGTGGACCTCTACCAAGATTGTTCAAATTATAGCCCTGGGGCCAAAAATGCCCCGGCTCCGGGGCCCTTTGGTTTAACATAGACTTATAAAGGGAAATCTTGTTTTACATAGACTTCTATATGCAGGGTAAACCTTTAAAATCTTCTTCTCTGAAACCAGAAAGCCCAGGTCTTTCATATTCGATATGAAGCTTCATCTTGTGGACCTCTACCAAGATTGTTCAAATTATAGCCCTGGGGCCAAAATTGACCCTGCCCGGGGCCCACTTGTTATACATTGGATCAGGTGAGCGAACCAGGGCCCTCTGGGCCCTCTTGTTTTATTTTTGGAAGCATTTTTTTCCGGATAGCTCAATAATGCACCTTTAAAGTACAGGCATTTTATAAATAAATAGCATTAATAAATAGCATTAATAGTGGACCCCTACCAAGATTGTTCAAATTATAGTGCTGGAGCTAAAAATGCCCCCGCACGGGGGCCCTTTGGTTTTACATGGGTTTATATAGGGAAAATTTTTATAAATCTTCTTCTCTGAAACCGCAAGGCCAAGGTCTTTGATATTTGGTATGAAGCTTCATCTAGTGGACCCCTACCAAGATTGTTCAAGTTATAGTGCTGGGGCCAAAAATGCCCCCGCACGGGGGCCCTTTGGTTTTACATGGGCTTATATAGGGAAAATCTTTAAAAATCTTCTTCTCTGAAACTGCAAGGCCAAGGTCTTTGATATTTGGTATGAAGCTTTATCTAATGGACCCCTACCAAGATTGTTCAAATAATAGTGCTGGATCTAAAAATGCCCCCGCACGGGGGCCCTTTGGTTTTACATGGGCTTATATAGGGAAAATCTTGAAAAATCTTCTTCTCTGAAACCGCTAGGCCCAGGTCTTTGATATTTGGTATGAAGCTTCATCTAGTGGACCCCTACCAAGATTGTTCAAATTATAGTGCTGGGGCCAAAAATGCCTCCGCACCAGGGCCCTTTTGTTTTACATAGGCTTATATAGGGGAAATTTTTATAAATCTTCTTCTCTGAAACCGCAAGGCCCAGGTCTTTGATATTTGGTATGAAGCTTCATCTAGTGGACCCCTACCAAGATTGTTCAAATTATAGTGCTGGAGCTAAAAATGCCCCAACATGGGGGCCCTTTGGTTTTACATTGGCTTATATAGGGAAAATCTTGAAAAATCTTCTTCTCTGAAACCGCAAGGCCCAGGTCTTTGATATTTGGTTTGAGGCTTCATCTAGTGGACCCCTACCAAGATTGTTCAAATTATAGTGCTGGGGCCAAAAATGCCCCCGCACCAGGGCCCTTTTGTTTTACATAGGCTTATATAGGGAAAATCTTTAAAAATCTTCTTCTCTGAAACTGCAAGGCCCAGGTCTTTGATATTTGGTATGAAGCTTCATCTTGTGGACCTCTACCAAGATTGTTCAAATTATAGCCCTGGGGCCAAAAATGCCCCCGCTCCGGGGCCCTTTGGTTTTACATAGACGTATATAGGGAAAATCTTGAAAAATCTTCTTCTTTGAAACCACAAGGCTTAGGTCTTTGATATTTGTTATGAAGCTTCAGCTAGTGGACCTCTATAAAGATTGTTCAAATTATAGCCCTGAGACCAAAAATGCCTCCGCCATGTGGCCCTTTGGTTTTACATAGACTTATATAGGGAAAATCTTTAAAAATCATCTTCCCTGAAACACAAGGCTTAGGTCTTTGATATTTGTTATGAAGCTTCAGCTAGTGGACCTCTACCAAGATTGTTCAAATTATAGCCCTGGGGCCAAAAATGCCCCTGCTCCGGGGCCCTTTGGTTTTACATAGACTTCTATATGCAGGGTAAACCTTTAAAATCTTCTTCTCTGAAACCAGAAAGCCCAGGTCTTTCATATTCGATATGAAGCTTCATCTTGTGGACCTCTACCAAGATTGTTCAAATTATAGCCCTGGGGCCAAAATTGACCCTGCCCAGGGCCAAATTGTTATACATTGGATCAGGTGAGCGAACCAGGGCCCTCTGGGCCCTCTTGTTTAGCTCACCTGTCACGTAGTGACAAGGTGAGCTTTTGTGATCACATTTTGTCTGTCATCCGTGCGTGCGTGCGTCAGTGCATCCGTGCATGCATAAACAATTTCTTGTCCGCACAATAGCATCTTCATTTATGATTTGATTTTAACCAGACTTGCACACAACTTGTACCACCATGAGATTTAGGTTCGTTTCTTGAACCAGCCATATCCCATCATGTTTAATGGAGTTATGGCCCCTGAAAGGGCAAAAATTGCCTATCTTGGTCTTGTCCGCACAATAGCATCTTCATTTATGTTTTGATTTTAACCAGACTTGCACACAACTTGTACCACCATGAGATCTGGGTTCCTTTTTTGAACCAGCCATATCCCATCATTTGTTATGGAGTTGTGGCCCCTGAAAGGGCAAAAATTGCCTATTTTGGTCTTGTTTTGTTTTGTTTGTTTGTATTGGAGTTTTACGGCCCAGTCAACACTATTTAGGTCATTTTTTGAGCCGGTCAGTTTACCTATCCACACTTTTCCTGGACAGGCTTATACGTAAGCGGTTAACCAGTACAGTGCACATTCTTTCGCCAGAAACTGACAACTGCCCTTCTTGAATCAGTGGAAGGGAGAGAATGACCGTAGAAAAGATTTCATGATCAATCTCCACGAAAGAATGTTGCCGACCCCGGCGGGAGTCGAACCCGCGTCCTCCTGATCACCAGTCAGACGCGCATCCGACTGAGCCACTGAGGCCAGCATTTTGGTCTTGTCTGCATGATAGATGTTTCATTTATGATTTGATTTTAACTAAACTTGCACACAATTTGTACCACCACAAAATCTTGGTCAAGTTCGAAAATGGGTCATGTCGGGTCAAAAAGTAGGTCAGTAGGTCAAATCAGAAAAAAAAAACCTTGTGAAGACACGAGAGGCCACAGTTTTGGTCCGATCATCATCAAACTTGCCCAGAATGATCATCTTGACAATATCTCAGTCAAGGTCGAATATGGGTGTTGTCGGGTCAAAAAGTAGGTCAGCAGGTCAAATCACAGAAAAACCTTCTGAACACACTAGAAGCCACAATTTATGTCCAATCATCATCAAACTTGCTCAGAATGGTCATCTTGATAATATCTTGGTCACATTCAAATATAATTCATGCGGGGTCAAAAAGTAGGTCAGTAGGTCAAATCATAGAAAAACCTTGTGAATACACTAGAGGCCACAGTTTTGGTCCACTCATTATCAAACTTGCCCAGAATGATCATCTTGACAATATCTCGGTCAAGTTTGAATATGGATCATGTTGGGTCAAAAAGTAGGTCAATAGGTCAAATCATAGAAAAAACATGTGAACACACTAGAGGCCCCAGTTTTGGTCCGATCATCATCAAGCTTGCCCAGAATGATCGTTTTGACAATATCTCTGTCAAGTTCGAATATGGGTTTTGTCGGGTCACAAAGTAGGTCAGTAGGTCAAATCATAGAAAAACCTTGTGAATACACAAGAGGCCACAGTTTTGGTCTGATCATCATGAAACTTGCTCAGAATGATTATCTACAATTTCTTGGTCAAGTTCGAATATGGGTCATGTAGGGTCAAGATGTTGGTCAGTAGGTCAAATCAGAGAAAAACCTTGTGAACACACTAGAGGCCACATTTTTGGTCCGATCATCAATACACTTGCTCAGAATGATAGTCTTGACAATATCTCAGTCAGGTTCGAATATGGGTCATGTCGGCTCAAAAAGAATGTCAGCAGGTCAAATCATAGAAAAACCTTCTGAACACACTAGAGGCCACAGTTTAGGTCTGATCATCATCAAACTTGCCCAGAATGATCATCTTGACAATATCCTGGTCAAGTTTGAATACGGGTCATGTCGGGTCAAAAAGTAGGTCAGTAGGTCAATTCATAGAAAAAGCTTGTGAACACACTAGAGGCCACAGTTTTGGTCCGATTATCATCAAACTTGCCCAGAATGATCATCTTGACAATATCTCAGTCAAGTTCATATATGGGTCATGTTGGGTCAAAAAGTAGATCAGTAATCATAGAAAAACCCTCTGAACACTCTGGTGGCTACAGTTTTGGTCTGATCATCATCAAACTTGCTCAAAATGATCATTTGACAATATCTCGGTTAATTTCGAATATGGGTCATGTCTGGTCAATATGTAGGTCAGTAGGTCAGATTGTTGAAAAATCTTGTGAACACACTAGAGGCCCAAGTTTTGGTCCGATTATCATCAAACTTGTTCAGAATGATCATCTTGACAATATCTGTGTCAAGTTTTAATATGGGTCATGTCGGGTCAAAAAGTAGGTCAGCAGGTCAAATCATAGAAAACGTTTTGAACACTCTAAGAGGCCACAGTTTTAGTCAAATCATCTTAAAACTTGCTCAGAATGATCATCTGGAAAATATCTCAGTTAAGTTCGAATATGGGTCATGTCAAGTCAAAAAGTAGATCAGTAGGTTATTTTGTCATAACTTTTGAACCGTTTGAGATAGAGCCTTCATATTTGGCATGTAGGATCCTTCTGACAAGGCTTCCCACTCATAAAGATTTGACCTGTGACCTACTTAATCATACCTTTTGAACCATATGAGATAGAGCCTTCATATTTAGCATGCATGTTACTTGTGACAAGGTTTTCTCAACCATTCAAAACTTTTGACCCATGACCTTTATTTTTGACCTACGTTGTCATAACTTTTGAAGCATTTGAGATACAGCCTTCATATTTAGCATGTAGGTTCCTTGGGACAATGTTGCTTAGATGATCCTCTACCAAAAAGGCTAAAACAATCCCACTTGGATGAACAAAATGGCCACCAGAGGTAAAAATAGAAAAATATTGTAAATTTGATTCAAACGGAAACTCCCCCTAAACCCTAAAGGCCAATTTGATTCAAAGTTCCCAGGAATGTTGCCTCGGTTTCTCCCTACCAAATAAGCTAAAATCACTCTGCTGATGAACAAGATGGCCACAAGAGCTAAAAATAGAATGTACTCAAGACAGTAACACACAGGTGAGTGAACCAGGGCCCTCTGGGCCCTCTTGTTTTCCATAGAGATTGATCATGAAATCTTTTCTATGGTCAATCTCTCCCTTTTGCTGATTTAAGAAGGGCAGTTGTCAGTTTCTGATGAAAAAATGTGCACTGTTCTAGTTAAACACCTATGTATAATCCTGCCAAGAAAAAGTGTAGTTAGATAACTTGACCTATATAGTATTAAGTGGGACATTAAAGCTGATATGAAACAAAATTTCCAGTCTAATATGACCAAGATAGTGATGGCTTGAGATTTTTAACTCCCAAGTGAGGCGAAGATGTTGTGCATCTTGTAACACTGGGGGGTCCAGCGCTGATATTGAGCCAAAGTTCTGCAAGGCGTGATGGGTGAATATTGTTATTTCTTTAGTTTCTTTTGTCTTTCTCCCCTGTCTCACTCACCCTAACAATATCAATGTTCTTTCAAATTGCTAAAAATTAGAATTACACTACACACTGCAGTGTAATACGGGAGAAAGAGGAAAAGAAACTAAAGAAATAACAACATTCACCCACCAGGCCTTCGGTCCAGCTCACAAGGTTCAGAAAGCTTCAGAAATTATTTGACTTCATCATCATTCAGGGGTGTTATTATAACTGTACATTAACAGTTCCACTTTCTCATGATATATTGGGTTTTTATGCCCCCAACTTTAAAAAAGTTGGGGGGCATATTGCTTCTGGCTTGTCCGTCCGTTCGTCCGTTAGTCCGTTAGTCCGTTCGTACGTCACGCTTTCTTGTGCATAGCATATCTTTAGAACCGTGTATGCTAGTGTTTTGAAATTTCATATATGGGTTCCTCATGAAAAAATAGTTGACCCGTATTTTTTTTCTTGTCCAAATTATCTCCCCTTCTTGAATTATTTCCCCTTTAATTAAATAACATAGAATTCTCGTTAGCAAGATATCTCAAAAAGTATTTGAGCTACAGCCTTGATATTTGGTATAGTGATTGGGACTAAGGAGGAGATTACCTGATTAAATTTTCAACCAATTCTATAAAATTTTGTTAGAGTTATGGCCCTTTGTAATTTTTTGCCACTCAATTGTGTTGCTTTCTGGTGCATAGCATATCTTTAGAACCGTGTATGCTAGTGTTTTGAAATTTCATATATGGGTTCCTCATGAAAAAATAGTTGACCCGTATTTTTTTTCTTGTCCAAATTATCTCCCCTTCTTGAATTATTTCCCCTTTAATTAAATAACATAGAATTCTCGTTAGCAAGATATCTCAAAAAGTATTTGAGCTACAGCCTTGATATTTGGTATAGTGATTGGGACTAAGGAGGAGATTACCTGATTAAATTTTCAACCAATTCTATAAATTTTGTTAGAGTTATGGCCCTTTGTAATTTTTTGCCACTCAATTGTGTTGCTTTCTGGTGCATAGCATATCTTTAGAACCGTGTATGCTAGTGTTTTGAAATTTCATATATGGGTTCCTCATGAAAAAATAGTTGACCCGTATTTTTTTTCTTGTCCAAATTATCTCCCCTTCTTGAATTATTTCCCCTTTAATTAAATAACATAGAATTCTCGTTAGCAAGATATCTCAAAAAGTATTTGAGCTACAGCCTTGATATTTGGTATAGTGATTGGGACTAAGGAGGAGACTACCTGATTAAATTTTCAACCAATTCGATAAAATTTTGTTAAGAGTTATGGCCCTTTGTAATTTTTTGCTACTCAATTGTGTTGCTTTCTGGTGCATAGCATATCTTCAGAACCGTGTATGCTAGTGTTTTGAAATTTCATATATGAGTTCCTCATGAAAAAATAGTTGACCCGTATTTTTTTTCTTGTCCAAATTATCTCCCCTTCTTGAATTATTTCCCCTTTAATTAAAAAACATAGAATTCTCGTTAAGAGTTTCATTGATGATACTTGGTACATGCTTGGAACTAGGAGTGAAATTTTTATGCAGGCATCCATGTTTGACCTTGACCTAGATTTCATGGTTTGGTGACTTTGCGCCTCCACAGGCGCGACATAGCCTTCGGGGGAATTCTTGTTGTATGTTTTTGAGTCTTTAACAATATTTGTTGAATATTTTGCCATCTAAGGACAAGCAAAGGTTGGGGGCATTGTGTTTTACAAACACCATTTCTAGTTTACTCTACAAATGTTGTACAAGAGTCGTGAAATTTTAGAAAAAGAAACTGCAGGTATGGTACTATACAAGCAGTGAACACAAGGATACTGATCAGACTTGCTCAACTGCATCTATATTGTTTGCAAATCATGAATGACAAAACAGGTTTTTTCTCCTATTAAGGCTTGTATATAGAACATAACTCTGCATGACTGGCATTGTCTGTCATCAAACTACTTGGGCAGAGCTTCACAAAATCTTACAATGACCAGATTGCAAAGAGCCGTAAAATTCCACTTGCCCTAAAAAAATGTATGGTGATCTGAGTATACTCTGGTTGGCCTGTGTAGGTACAGTACCTCTAGTTCCTGTATCTAAAATTTCAAGACTCTTGTAGGCCAGCAGCAGGTGCAGACCAGCCTGCTCATCTGCACAGTCTGTTAATCCTTATCCTGCTGATCACTACAGCACCTACTTTTGCAAACAGTGTAGATCTAGATCAGATGGCTTCTGAACTACACTATTGGACATTCAGTTTTTGAATTTGTAGGAATAAATTTCAAGAAGTAATCTGATTGATTCATTCAGAAAAGGGTGTGGCTAAATTTAATTATCCCATTTCAGACTGGAAACCCCCAAATGGGTACCTTGGCAAACAGTGCAGGCCCAGATCAGACGCCGCAGAACGCGGCGTCTGATCAGGGCCCAAACTGTTTGCAAAAAGTTAAGCCATTTTCCGGATAAATTTTGATGAAAACACAACTTGACACCCCTAAATTTTGAAATGAACTCCTGCCATATATAAGGAGGAAGATTCCATTTGGTACAAAAAAGGGTTATTCAGCGGGATAAGAGTTAGTCTGTGTAGCCGAGCAGGTCAGTTTATGTCTTACCTGGTTGCAAGCCCTGAAGACAGGTTTACTTATGACAGGGCTCTGGAATAAAATGCTTTATCATATGGGCCCCGTCAAGCAATTTTGGTACTTATCGCCTATGCGAGCAGCAAAGGTTCAGGCGAGCCTGCGCATCCGCGCAGTCTCGCCAGAACCTTCGCTGCTCGCTCATACAAGCAGTGAATCAAGAGGAACCTTCAGACAGAAAGCCATATCCCTGGCCCCTCTGAATGGCTGGGCATGCGCAGTTAAAATTTGTCATGACGGAATGCTCGAAGACACAAATTCGCTTGGCGGGGTTCATATGACGTCTTTGGTAAGCAGTGGATAACGTCGTGTAATAAAAATTGTATGCCCACACGTGTAATAACACTTTGGCGGGATTAAGTAACGTCAGTCAACAATGTATTTTTGTGGAAAAAATGTCAAATGCAAAGGCGATAAAATCCAATTTAAAGCGGTCATATGATAAACAGAATCTTGCACTGATGGTCATTTCATATGAAATTTATGAAACTTGCCGAAGGCTCGTTTCATAAATATCATATGAAATGACCACTTGTGTAAGATCCTCTAATATTTATAAGAAGCACCATTAACCCTTTTTGTACCAAATGGAATCCTTCTCCTTATATATAGCAGGCATCCATTTCAAAATTTAGGGGTGTCAGGTAGTTTTCTTCAAAAACTATTTGGAAATTGGCTGAAATTTTTGCAAATAGTGTAGGCCCTGATCAGATGCCGCGTTCTGCGGCATCTGATCGGGGCCTGCACTGTTTGCCAGGCTACCCGTTTTGGGGTTTCTGGTACTAAATGGGTTATTTGACACCAGTGAATGAAGAAATTTTATGTCTTTCTCTCAGACATGGACTGCTTGAATATATATTGATTATGCTTATCTAAACAAACACCAATCTTACATTTCCATTGCAAATTTTGGGCTTGTCTGATTGAGTATTATCAAGAGAACTAGAAATTCAAGCAATCCATATCCAGCAATTTTTTGTGTTGTTATATTTAGTTTGCCTATCTAGCAGCTGTGGTGACCTCTATGTCAGAATCTTCAAATATTTTGAAGTTTCATGTAAACCCATTTTGTACTGAATGAAATAAAGTCGCAGACATTTTGAAATTTAGGTGTTTTAGAAATGGTTGAAACTTTTTGCACTGATCTGGGCCTTCACTTTTTGCCAGTATCTCATTTTTGGGTTTTCACATTTAAAATGGGTTCAGGTTTTAGAACGCTTAAGTTTTCCAAACTAAATGGTGGATTGTGTATAAACTTGGCACGATGATAGATATTGGTCTGACATTTTTATCCAACACTGCAGGGTTCTTTGGGTAGACAAAGACAGCTTGTATCTTATGACAGTAGGGCATCCAACTGATACCGGCTTAAAGCTGGGCAAGTCCGGGGGATGATGTTATTTCTCCTCTTTCTGAGACCATGAGGATAAGTTCACAGACTTTGAAACTCAATATTTTGAAGGCATGGAACAGGCAGGGTCTATTCTCAAGTTTTGTCTGACATTGAATGGTCACTGTCGCTTTATTTCTGTGTAACAGTAAGGTCCTAATAAAAATGGATGGCTATATCAGTTAGAAATTTCATACACCTTTAAGCCATTTTATACAGGAACACCAAAATGGGACATTGGCAAATAGAACAGGCCCAGGTCAGTCACCTCAGAATGTGGCGTCTGATCAGAGCCTACAATGCTTAAAAAAAAAAATCACCTATAATTTCGAAATGGACTTCTACAGCGAGGTAGATTCTATTCAGCTTAACCCTTATCCTGCTGTATAAAACAATTTAGCCTCACCCAATTACATTTCAACCAATCAAATTACTTGATTTAATTTATTCGTTCAAATTTGTAAACTGAATGACAATCAGTGTAGATCCCGATCAGATGTCTTCCTTCTTTTCTGGATCTACACTGTTTTCAAAGTTAGAGGTAGTGGTGAACAGCAGTATAAGGGTTAAACTGGTTAAGGTCCTGGGAGAGATAAAAATAATGAGAAGTACATGTATTTAATTTTTCAATGTGAAACTTAATGTGGATTCCATGCCAAAAGTTATTACCAATGTAATCCAGTCTTGTGTCTCACTGATTCTCAGTAAATCATGAAGGACTGGATTAACCCATTAGTGCTCGTTAGCCATACAAATAGTGTTTGCTGAAAGCATAATTTGAACTAAAAATTAATGGAACAAAAAAAAAAGAAAGAAACACTTCTAAATGGACTTGTCCAGGTTTGAGATGGAAAAATCCACCTGTTGAGGCTGGGCATTTATGAGTTTACTGTAGTAGTATTATTTGCTATTCTTCCAGGGACAAAGAGTAAGATTTGGTTTGCTAAATAGTTAGACCCTTTGAAATTTGCTTTGATATTTTTGGTATTGCATAGCTTAAGATGAGGAGAGATAAGGATAGTTTTGGGCAATGTTGGTATTATGTCCCTTAGATTTTAACCCATTGTATGCGGGGAAAACCCTAAAGGGGTACCTTGGCAAACAGTGCAGGCGCAGATCAGATGCCGCAGAAGGCGGCGTCTGATCAGGGCCTGCACTATTTGCTAACAGAATTTTCCATCAAAAATGGAATAAAAATGAAAAAAAAAAAAAAATAGGCCTATAGCATAGCATACAATGGGTTAAGAAGAAATAACAAAACATATCCCAGAATTATCATTAGTAATCCTTATCTGGAGCTAAGTACTGGTACAGTATTGATGGTCATTTTGTTATTTTTTTTTTTTTTTACATTTTTTTTAAACAAAAAAAAAAAAAAAAAAAAAATTAGAGCTACAGTCAACTCTCTTTATACTGACATTCCATATAGCGACAGAACTGTTATAACATCAATTTCAGTACTCCTCATTGGGATTCGCTATCACAGCAATTTTTCGCTGGCCTCGGTAGCTCAGTCGGTTTCGCGTCCAGGAAGATGCGGGTTTGATACCTGCTCGGGTCATGGAGATTGATCATGAAATCTTTTCTGTGGTCATTCTCTCGTTTCTGCTGATTCAAGAAGAGCAGTTGTCAGTTTCTGGCGAAAGAATGCACACTGCACTGGTTAACCACTTACTTATCAGCCTTATCAGCCTGCCCAGGAAAAGTGTGGATAGGTTTCCTGACAGGCTCAAAAATGACAGAAAGAGTGTTGACAAGTGGCAAATTCTCATGGAACAAATGTTGTTATTGCAAGGGTCCTCAGTTTAGAGAATTTTACATGAGTTTTTATGTTTTTATGTTTTTTTATCATGGAAAAAGTGACTGTTTAAACCAGAAGTGACCATTGATACAATACACAAATTTGCAGTCTGTTGCTTTAATTGCTGGTGGAAAAAACTCCCGGCTTTCCAAGAGTTAACTTTTTCCAAGTTTGAAATAGTTGTACTTTCAACCCTTGTCCTGCTGAACAAGACATCACCTTTGCAAACAGTGTGATACAGATTAGATGGCTTTAACCCATTTAGTACCAGTGTAACGGTCAGTTTCTTGCCCCGGCCTGGTTCTTCCGGAAACCCCAAAACGGGTACCAGGGAAAACGGTGCAGGCCCAGATCAGACGCAGCAGAATGCGGCATCTGATCAGGGCCTCCACTATTTGCAAAAAGTTCAGCCATTTTCCTAATTAATTTAATAGAAAACACAACCTGACACACTTAAATTTTGAAATGGACTCCTGCTATATATAAGGAGGAAGATTCCATTTGGTACAAAAAGGGTTAAAGCCATCTGATCAGGATTTACACATTTAATTGTTTTATTTGATTAGTTTATATTCAGAAGTGGGTGTAGCAAAAGTAACCCTTAAGATGCCAAGAAAAACTGCATCTGAAAATGTTAGCTGCTTATGTTGTCTGCTGCATCTTCAAACTTTTTAAAAAAAAAATTGCATACAGACAAACAGTGTGACCCTGATCAGACTACTCCTCTGATCTTAGAACAAACTGTTTGCATCAAAAAGTTGCCAGCAGGCAAGTGTGATTGCCATCTTAAATGTTAATTTATTCAGCAGGTCAAGGCCCAGAAGTCTGTAATTGGCTGTTTGGTCATGCAGCTTGTAGTATAAAATTCCTTTTACTCCAGATAAGGAGAAACAGCAGAGATATTTAGGAAATAATACTTTTTCTGGAAAACCTATCAGAGAACGCATCGTTAAGGTAATTCTACCAATTTTAAGCTGAAATCTGTTCCTAAATGATCTCCCATTACTCCTTACGTGGAGGTAAGTTTGTGGCACAGTCACTAATTTCATTGTTAACTTAGCATGCATAGTTTGGAGTGCTCATAAGAAAAGAGACTCCATAGTCAGTGCCAGCTGAGGAGAAATACTGAGGATGCCATAATGATGCTAAGTATTGGGACAGATATGCCTATGCAAACAGTGAAGACCCAGATCCTGAAAGAGTAGTCTGATCAGGGTCTACATTGTTTGCCATTCCATCAGCACCTTTTGGACTCCTTGCTGGATTGTGAAACAAATTTGTCAAAATTTTAAGAGAATTATGGCAAGTCTGTAAAACATCCAACAAAATTTTACGTTAATTAAGGGATTATTTCCCTTTTTGCTTGTTAGAAACATACATTGTGGGTACTTGTTAGAATCACATGATAGGATGACTCTAACAAGTACCCACAGCATGTTTCTATGGAGAAATAAGAAAAATATTTAGAAAATTATCCTCTTTACTCCTTAACTGGAGGTATAGTAGTCGCAGATAAGATTGACTAGGCGGGGCTATCGTTTGTACCTGCCTAAGTTATATCCCATTAACAAAAAGGTTAACCAAGTCACCCGATTGTGTGAATTCACCTGTAACACAAGCATAGCTGTGGTGTACAAGTCCGTTTCGTCCGCCTGTAGAAAGCGTGCGAAAGGCACTCCACCGAATCTTCTGGTGGACTCAGTGAAGTTGACATATATTAACAACACCTGAATAGCTCCGCCTAGTCAATCTTATCTGTGACTACTATATCTGATATCCCATCTGACAAGGGAGTCTCCCTTCTTGTATAGTAAAACAGTGTAATTGAGATTTTGAAGTGTTCTTTACAGTAACAGCCTGCATATAAGGGAAAAATAATATTGTATCAAGAGAGGTTTTTAAGAAACACCATGCATTTAGTATTAAAGGTTTTAACCAATTGACATTAACATTATTGTTAAAAATGAAAAAAAAAATGCCATTATCAGCTTTACAAAATGAATGGATTATGATCCATCCAAGGTAGTTTTCATAAAACATGTACAAACCATCACTAGGGGGATGTAAACAGTCAATTAAATGCCAAATTTTCTTTTTGTTTCAGGGCAAAGCGATTTGTGGCATTAAAGGTTGTGAAAAGTGCCCAACACTACACAGAAACAGCCGTTGATGAAATCAAGCTGTTGAGATGTGTAAGTACTATTAAATCCGCTTTCTCTGTCGACCCTTATCCTGCTGTTCACGACAACCCCTACCTTTGCAAACAGTGTAGATCCAGATCAGAAGCCATCTGATCAGGATCTACCCTGTTTGTCGTGCAGTTTGTGAATTGAACAAATACATGAAATCATGTAATTGATTGGTTGAAAGTTAGCAATGGGTGTGGTTAAATTAATTTAATCAGTGGCGAACGGTTAAAAGTTTGATAAATGGTCAGAGCTTTTTTCCTGTATAAACCATATACAGTAAAATTCCTATATTAAGGTCACCTTTGGGACTGTACAAAAGTGGTCTTAAAGACCACTTCTGAACAGTCCCAAAGGTGGTTTAATATTAGAAGACACTGGGTGTAGAAAACTCAAAGAAAAAAATAACTGAAACCTTCTCAAAATGTTTTTAAAAGCAGATTTTGTCTTAATTTTAAGTAGTCTTAATAGCAGAATTTCACTGTACAGTGAAATTCTGCTATGAAGACTACCTTAAATTAGGACTAATTCTGCTATAAAAAGCTTCTTTTGAAGGGTATGCTTAATTTTTTCTTTGTGTTTTCTGCCTACAATGTCCTCTGGTCAGAGACCACCTTTGGGACTGTTCAAAAGTGGTCTTTAAGAGCACTTTTGAACAGTCCCAAAGATGGTCTTAATATAGGAATTTTACTGTACAGTAAAATTCTATATTAAGACCACCTTTGGGACTGTTCAAAATTCCTTTATAAAGACCACCTTTTGGAGTGTTCAAAAGTGGTCTTAAAGACCACTTTTTGGATGGTCTATAACTAGTCCCAAGACAATGGGTGTAGAAAACACAAAGAAAGAAAAATATGGTTTTAAAGAAGGATTTTTTTTAATCATAGTTTTAGCTCTGGTCTTATAGCGGAATTCCACTGTACATGGGAGACCAAGAGCTGAAAGAAATATTGAATGTAATTATTATTATGTTGCCTTACCAATCCCACAGACTTCTTGTTTGAGCCTCGTAGCAAATTGTCTTAAAATGTGCGCCCAAGGAAGACTCTCGTCACTATACATACCCCACCCAGTCACTCTACATATCCCACCCACTCAATCAAATCATAGTCTTCCCTGAATGCTAGAATAAACTTGGCAGTGAACATAGCTCCAGATAAGGAGTAACAATGATAGTGAAGGGATATTTTTCTCTGATGTGATACATGATGGTGTAGGTATTGTTAGAATCACCTGGAATCCCCTCTTCGAGGTGATTCTAACAAGTACCCACAGCATATGTTTCACTGTTTTATCCCCATATTACTCTTAGTACTCCTTAACTGGGCCTAAGCACATTGAAGAAATGGAGTAATTCCTATGGAGAAGATCTTTGTGGACAATTAGATGCTTGGTTATTGTGTTAACCCTTTCAAAACTGGAGACTACTAGCAAAAGAAAAGAAAATGCTCCCTCATGGAGAAGCCCCAAGTGAGAATGATGTTAAATATTCAGTTATGACATAGGATCAGCCGCACAGCTATCGGTCTAATCAGATTTCACTGTTTGCTCAAAGCTGGTATAGGGATATTCAGCTGTGATGGACCTGGATGGATACACAAGCTTATCAGATCTTTCACTGTCTGTATACATCATACATGTCTGTACATTTACTTTACTGTTACTTTACAGGTGCGAGAATCTGATGAGACAGATCCCTTCAGAGAAAGAACTGTGATGTTACTAGATGATTTCAAAATATCAGGAGTTAATGGAACTCGTATCCTTTGCTTTGAGTTAAACATTGATAATTTATGCAGCAGGAATAAAATATAAGTTCTTTTACAAGACAGAAGCCTCCATGGTGCAGTGGTTATGCTACTCGTCTTGAAAACCAGGGGTCCCAGGAGCGATCCTGGGCTTCTCCAGACTTTCAGATGAGTCTTTAAACTGAGGTCCTGTCTCCGTATGACCTTAGTTGTTGGTGAGATGTAAAACTCAACACTCACTCTTTTACAAGACACTTTTACTGACATTTCAGAAATAGCCCCACCCCCACCCATCAGGGCTTGGAGAAATAGATTGGGCTGTGACCAAACTTGAGTACTGACAAACTGCTTATGTCTAAGCCTGCCCAGGAATTATGTCTAAGCCTGCCCAGGAAAAGTAATGGGAGTCAGGCGGCTCCTTATACCTTATGGGTTTCTATGAGCTGGAGATTTTATTTTCATCTCAATATCTGGTAAAAGTCCCAACATCTCCTTAATAGTGTTTAAAGGGAGGTAAAACCTCAACACAAACAAAATTCAGAAATAGCCATAAAGTAGAGCTACTAGCATTTATTTTGCTTTCATCGACTGATTCAAGAAGGGCAGTGGTTAATTTGTGGCAAAAGAATATGCACTGCATTTGCAAACTACTTTAGTCTAATCTTGTCCAGGAAAGTTGTGGTAAGGTAAACTGACTAGCTTTATATGACCTAAAAAAATGATGACTGGGGTGTTAAATTCAGAACAAGCAGTTTCTGAGATCTGTGAATAAAACTCATATTAATGAGCCAGGGAACAGCAATTCTTGCACACCAGACAAGGAAATCAGTGATTTTACCCTGGGATAGAAATTTATGTTCTGACCCCGGTGTTCCGACTCCAAATCGAATATAATCACGTGTTTGATAAATGCACTGGTTGATTACAACCTCGTGTGCGGGGGCGTCATGCGTGACGTCACTAAACATTCCTGTTGTGTTATCACAAAATGGCGGACATCGGTAACCGAAGTGACAGCAGCATTAAAAATTCGCAATAGAAATGGAAGGTATGCAAGAAAAATAATCCAATATGGGTGTGAGGGGTGGATAGAAAAATCCGTCCCTCGGGATCACTGTCCGGCATCACTCGGCAAGCCTCGTGATGCCGGACAGTGTCCCTCGGGACGGATTTTTCAATCCACCCCTCACACCCATATAAGGTTCTTATATTCCTACACTTTACATGTGTGCCCAGCGAAGAATCAGAAGAAGAAATCAGCCTGTTCACCCATATAGTCTAACCTGAGACTTCTCTTGCTACATCAAGGAGCACTGGGCATTTAGCTATCCTTAGAGCTCACAATGAAGTTTCTGGTCAGATTCTGCAGATGTGCAGGCTGATCTAAGTCTTTGCTAGGAAATGCTGTGCCCTGACTCAGTTAACAGTTGAATTTTGAGTTATTATTCCTGACCAATATTCTAGATGTTTGCATGGTGTTTGAGGTGTTAGGAAACAATCTTCTCAAGTTAATAATCCGTTCCAGTTACAGAGGAATACCTATCCTAAATGTTAAAAATATTATTAAACAGGTAAGTCACTTATTACATGGTGTATGCATGTTTATCATATCACCTCACTGTTGTTAGCTCACCTAAGCCGAAGGCTCAATCGTGAGCTTTTAGTATGGCAAGGGTTCGTTGTCAGTCAACATTTTCAAACATCTTCTCCTCTGAAACCACTGGGCCAATGGAAGTCAAATTTCATATGGAGCATCCATGGGATAGAGGAACAAAAGTTTGTTCATAGGGTCCAGGTCGTATGACCAAGACGGCCGCCATGTATATATAAGGTTAAAACCTTTAAAATATCATCTCCGCTTGAACGAGTGGGCCGATTGTCATGAAACTTGGAATGTAGCATTTGGAACTTGTATGGATAAAGTCAAAACTGTGTATTTTTCAGAAATTATTGCAGCCTTTGATAAGAAAATTGGTAGATGCAGTTAGCTAAATATGTAAATGAGCGGAAGCATTCAAGGTCATGGTCATTCTTTGACTGTGTCACAAGGTCATTTAGATATGTATTTTGCTCAGCAACCACTGGGCCATTTGTAACAAAAAAAAATTTTGGGCCCCCCCACCCATCGGGGCTTGGAGAAATAGATGGACTGCATGATGCTTCCACGCAGAGCTGAAACCGACCCGCACACGAGTACTGGTAAACCGCTTAGAGGATCTAAGCCTGCCCAGGCAAAGCGGTGCGAGTTGGACCATCCATGCTTACAAACCTATTGGTTTCATTTGGTGACAGGGCTTGGGATGTTATTTCATCTCAATGTCGGGTAAAAGTCCCAAAAATTGGAAGCAACATCTCCAAAATGACCTTTACAGTGTTGACGGGGACGTTAAACCTCAAATCAAACAAAAGTGACCAAATTTAATATGTAAGCCTTTAGGACCAAGGAAATGAAAATTAATTAATATGAGTTTGGTCACATGACTAATATGGCTGTCATGCCCATATATGGTAAAACACTTGAAAACCCTTTTTCTCCGGATTGATTGAGTGATTTGAGGTTTAACGTCCCCGTCAACACTGTATAGGTCATTTTGGAGACGTTGCTTCCAATTTTGTGGGACTTTTACTCCACATTGAGATGAAATGACATCTCAAGCCCTGCCGCCCAATGAAACCAATAGGGTTTATAAGCATGGACGGGCAGACTCTCAGCAATTTTCCTAGAGGGCTTAGACGTTCTAAGCGGATTACCAGTATTCATGTGCTGCCGGTTTCAGCTCTGCGTGGCAGCATCGTGCAGCCCAATCTATATCTTCAAGCCCCGATGGAGGGGTGCGGACCTTTTTCTCCGGAACCAGTGATCATATGGGGGAAAAAAGTAAACATTGTTTTGTTTTTTTGGAAACAATTGTTGCCTGTGAACTTTAAAGTTTGTACATGCAATCAGCTGAATGAGTAAACGAAGCTACATGAGTATCAAAGGTCAAGGTCACTTGACAAAGGTCAAGGTCACTTGACAAAGGTCAAGGTCACTTGACCCATCTTAGACCAAGGTCAAATTTGGTCACTTGTGCTTTTATTTGAGAAAAAGTGCAAATTAATAATTTTTCAAAAACTGTTATAGCCTGTGAACTTTTAATGATATATTCAATCAGCTAAATGAGTTAATGAAGCGGCATGAGTACCAAAGGTCAATGGTGCCTCTGCCTATTGGGGCTTGAAGAAATAGATGGGACTGCATGATGCTTCCACACAGATGAGTACTGGAAAACCGCTTAGAGGGTCTAAACCCGCTCAGGAAAAGTGGTGCGAGTCGGACCGTCCCTACATATAAACCCTTTTGGTTTGTTTGGATGAGCAGGGCTTGAGATGTCATTTTATCTAATTGTAAGGTAAAAGCCCCTGCCCATCGAGGCTTGAAGAAAAAATGGGCTGCATGATGCTTCCACACAGCTGAAACCGACCCGCACACAAGAACTGGTAAACTGCTTAGTGGATCTAAGCCTGCCCAGGTAAGCGGTGCGAGTCGGTCCGTCCATGCTTACAAACCCTATTGGTTTCATTGGGCGACAGGGCTTGAGATGTCATTTCATTTCAATGTCGGGTAGAGGTCCCACAAAATTGGAAGCAACGTCTCCAAAATGACCTATACTGTGTTGACGGGGATGTTAAACCTCAAATCAAACAAAAACACTAGTCCTACAAAATTGGAAGCAATGTCTATAAAATGGCCTAAATAGTGTTGGCGGGGACATAAAACATCAATTCAAACAAAATCAAACAAAAACCAAAGCTCAATAATATTCATTGTGCTTGGCCCAGGGTCACTCAGATATTAAAATAAAAACAGCTGGGCAAATTTATGCCAAATTTCATATGAAGCCTATTCGGGATGGAGGAACAAAAGTTTATTCTAATAGTTTAGGTCACTTGACTAAGATGGCTGCCATGGCGACTTCTCAGGTGAGCATTTAGGGACAGTTTGTCCTCTGGTTTAGTGAATAATGTCGTGGCATAAAAATGATTCTATGAGACTGCTCATTATACCCCAGGCATACGAAGTATGTCAGGGGGTTTATAGTTTTCGTCTTTCCGTCCATTCGTTGGTTGGTTCGTTCGTTGGTTCCTTAGTTCGTTTGTTCATACAGTCGAACTTCGATGGCTCGAACTCGCCGGGACCGCCGTAAAAAGTTCGAGCCATCGGTAGTTCGAGCCATTGGAGTCCAACTCGGCAAGATCCATCTTTGTGTACTATGATTTTTTATCTTAGCTGCGGCGATTTTGGTGACTTCGGATACATTTATCGGTCATAATTTAAGCCACGTAGTATACCTTTCGCACTTTCACGTAGTATAACTTTCTTATGATACTATTCACGCACCTGCACGACTTGATCGATAAAATTGGAATTTTTAAAAAGGTAATTAGTGCGAGCCATCGGTGGAATTTTACATAGAAAATGCACTCTAGGGACCAGGCTTAGAGTTCGAGGGTTCGAGCCATCGTGGTTCGAGCCAAGGGTGACATGTTTAGTTAAAATGAATAGGGATTTTGCCGGGACTGAAAAGTCAGTTCGACCCAAACGTGGTGTTCGAGCCTACCGAGTTCGACCCATCGAAGTTCGACTGTACTTGAGTCCGTCCCGCCGTGCGTCAACCTTTACGTCAAAGTTTTGCGTTAAACCTTTTTGACAGCTCATATCTCTGTAACCATATGCGAGATTCTCTTCAAGTTTGGTAAAGGATATCTCTATAGCATTACCTTTCATATGGAATATCTAAGCCCATGGATTAAGCCCCTGGGTGGGCTGTCTGTCTGTTCATCTACTTTTATGTCAAAGTTTTGTGTTAAACCTTTTTCATTGCTGATGTCTCTGTAACCACATGTTAGATTCTCTTCATGTTTGGTAAAGGATATCTCTTTAGCATTACCTTTCATATGGAATATCTAAGCCCATGGGTCAAGCCCCTGGGTGGGCTGTATGTTTGTCTGTCTGTTCATCTACTTTTACGTCAAAGTTTTGTGTTAAACTTTTTTCATTGCTGATATCTCTGTAACCAAATGTTAGATTCTCTTCATGTTTGGTAAAGGATATCTCTATAGCATTACCTTTCATGTGGAATATCTAAGCCTCTGGGTCAAGTCCCTAGGTGGGCTGTCGGTCCGTTTGTCAACTTTTACGTCAAACTTTTGTGTTAAACCCTTTTGATTGCTCATATCTCTGTAACTACGCTTTGGATTCTCTTCATATTTGTTAAAGGATATCTCTACAGCATTACCATTCATTTGGAATATCTTAAGCTCGGGATTCAAGCCCCTAGGTGGGCTGTCCATCCGTCAGTCTGTCGGTCTGTCCCTTCATCAACATTTACATCAGTGTTTTGTGTTAAACCTTTTGCATTGCTCATATCTCTGTAACAACATGTTAGATTCTCTTAATAGCTCTATAGCATTACCTTTCATATAGAATATCTAAGCCCCTGAGTCAATCCCCTGGGTGAGCTATCCGCCAGTTTGTAAACTTTGACATCAAAGTTTTGTGTTAAACCTTTATGATTGCTTATATCTCTGTTACCACGTTAGATTCTCTTCATATTTGGTAAAAGATATCTCGGCAGCATTACCTTTCATATGGAATATCTAAGCCCCTGGGTCAAGCCCCCGGGTGGGCTGTCTGTCCGTTTGTCAATATTTTCGTCAAAGTTTTGTGGTAAACCTTTTTGATTGCTCATATCTCTGTAACCTCATGTTAGATTCTCTTCATACATGGTACAGAATATAGCTGTAGTATTAACTTTCCTATGGAATATCTAAGCTCCTGGGTCATTCCCCAGGGTGGAGAAGGGGTCAATAACTAAGACTTAGGCATTTTGATTACGTCCAAGTTTTGTGTTAACTGCTTTCATTATACTCCTTGTTGTTGAAATGCAATAGTTATTCTCAGTGGACTAAATGGTTATATGGAAAGGTTCAATGCCACAGACAAATTGTCATTTCCATTTAAAGGGGATGGCACTGGCTGGGGGTATACGTGCCCCACTGGGCACTTTCTCTAGTTATGGAAGAATTTCAGTCTGATTCTATTAATACTCTTTTTTTGGGAGTCAGTTAAGAAATAAATTGGCTGTATCTCAAATACTGATATCAAAAACTACTGCTTAAGTCAAAGGAAAATTTGGGCAATGCTGTTTTAGTTTTGCTATATGTTCCTTAGATCTTAACTCCTTTTGTCTCAAATTGCTGCTATCTCAAACCAAAAATTTGAATCCTGTGGAGTTTGAGATGGTGGGAGTCAACTATTTTGTCTTCATTCTATCCCAGCTGTTAGTTCAGATAAGATGCCAAAGGAATATCCACTGTATAGGTTAATATCTTAAACATTTTGCAGGTCATTTGACAATAGTAGTGTTGACTAGGTCAGTAACCCATTTGGTACTGAATGGAATCTTCCACTTTATTTATATCAGGAGATATAGTTGATTTAAAAAATTGATTAAAAAATGGTTGAACTTCTTGCAAGCAGTGAAGGCCCTGATCAGACGCTGCATTCTGCTGCATCTGATCTGAGCCTGCACTGTTTGCCAGCTACCCCAGCTGCCCCCCTGTAGAGTTTGGAGAGATAAATTGGGCTACATGATGCTGGCAGAGCTAAAATGGACCGAACATGAGATTATTGGTAAACTGCTCAGGTCTAAGCCTGCCAAGGCAAAGTGGTGTGAGTCAGACCGTCTGTAGCAGTTTCTTTGGGCTTGAGATGTCATTTCATCTCAGTGTCGGGTAAAGGTCCCACAAAATCAGAAGTAATGTCTCCAAAATAACTTAAAAATGATGATGGGGATGTAAAACCTCAACACATACACTCAACACACACAAACAAAAAAAGCAACAACACTATTTGCCAGTTACCTGTTTTGGGGTTTCCCATATAAAAAGGGTTTAATTCCAAAACAACCAATATTTCTGCTGCCACTAGCAAGGCAGTTAAAATGCTGAAGCATGACTACCAACAGGAAGACGTGCGACCAGCAAATACTGCAGTCAACCTGCACATTTGCCTTGTTTGATCAGTCTTCTTTGTTAGCATGTGCCTTCCATTGCTGTTAGTGTTTCCAGAAAAATGGTAATGAAACACACTGGCAGGGTAGGACTGGGTGGATACAGACACGGACCTCAGTCTTTGGTGGTCACAGGCCTTGTAGGTTTTGTCATGCTATGCCTGATTTATCATTGAATGGATTTTCTTGCAAAAATATCTATGCGCATGGCTGTTTGAAGCCATTGTCAAATGGAGTGAAAGCCGTGCTCAAACAGCAAAAAAACATGCTCAAATCATGAAATTCGCCTGCTGTTTGAACATGGATTTTGAGCTTTTGATATCACAAGACTGGCCTTGCTTTGTTTTTCGTTACGTTGAGCGACGTAACGTTATCGCCCTGAACGTAGCATTTTAGGGTTCTACGATGACATCAGATGGTTACTGCGTTACAACATCATTATAAACAGCATTCTGAACTGGCTGTCATGTTGGTTCGCCGATCGCATTTGAAGAGTTTATATGGAGTTCTCGTATGGGCGTTTTCGTCAAAATTTGCTGTTGGAATCGTAAGTTATGCAAGAACAACGATCATCCATGGTTATTTCATTGCATTAACATTTGCCGGATCCCTCGGAAAATATTTGAACATTCGGCCTGGAGGCCTCATGTTCAAACAGCTTCCTCGGGAGCCGGCAAATGTTAATGCATGAAAAACCATGGTTGATCCCTATATTATACACTTACAGGTATTAATCGCCCAATGAACATAAGTGTCAATCTATGTGGTGTTGTCTGAGTCTGCCTATCACAGTTTGCTTGAGTGAGTCTTCAGTGTTTGCTGTATGGGCCAAGTTTCTTATGATCAACACTGTTCATAGCATCACGATTTTAACATTTGTTGTTGCACCTGCTTTAACATGACATGAAATAGGAGGCCATTCTTCTGTCCTTTCATTCATTTGTCAGCATTCTCATCAACTCCAGCATAAACCTAAATGTTCAAGTCCACACTTAAGAAGTACAAACAGTGCTGTGTAAACTTTATAAGTTCTCATCTTCATTGAGTTCTGTGTTGATATTCCCACAGTAATTTTGCAAGTTTCTTGGACTTAACCAGGTGTTTTTCTTCACAGGTGTTACAAGGACTAGACTATATGCACAGTAAATGTAAAATCATTCACACAGACATCAAACCAGAAAATGTTCTTATGTGTGTTGATGAGACACATGTACGCAAATTAGCAGCAGATGCCTATGAGTGGCAGAAGATGGGTCATAAACTTCCAGGCTCAGCAGGTAAGAACTGGCCGACTTGTAAAAGGGTCTTTTGGTGATCTGTCATTAACTTCATTTAGGTGATTACAGCATGGAATATGGCCCCCGTCCATCGGGGCTTGAAGAAATATGCATGATGCTTCCGCGTAGAGCTTAAACCGACTGCACATGAGTACTGGAAAACCACTTAAGAGGGTCAAAGCTTGCCCAAGAAAAGGGATGTGAGTCCATGCATATAAACCCTATTGGTGTCATTGAGCGGCAGGGCTTGAGATGTCATTACATCTCAGTGTCGGGTAAAAGTCCCACAAATTGGAAGCAATGTCTCCAAAATGGCCTATACAGTGTTGAAGGGGACATTACACCTCAAATCAAAGAAACAAAAAAAACGACATAGAATATGTATCTCCAGATGAGGAATAACAAGGAATAATTTTCCTTATTTCTTGCTAGAATAACATAAGGGTCTGGAGCATAAGTGATTAAACGACATTGCTTTATGTAAGATGGTATATGAAGACTTGCATGATAGTCAGTCCTACTTTTAAGCCCACCTGAGCACATGATAGCATTTTGATCAGTCATCATGCAGCATCAACAGTTTATTTTAAATGACAACTACTGGGGCCTTGGACCAGTTTCATGGAACTTCACAGGCATCTTGCCTACGTCACACTAACAAAACAGCTGAAATGGTTTTGCTCCATTGAACAATATGGCGTCCAGAGCTGAATATAGAAAAATCATTAAATGACAAAGCTTCCTAAAAGCGTGGGTGAATTTCATTCAAACTTCAAACAGGAATGTTGCCATAGTGGCTCTCTACCAAACTAGCAAAAACGGTTCTGTTCCATTGAACAAGGCCACCAGAGCTAAAAATTGAAAAAAGAAACTTTATTTAAATAATTGCTTGTAAAGCCTTGGGCATATTTCAGTCAAAAGTCACAGGTAAGTTGCCTAGGTGGTGGCTCACTACCAAAATAGAAAAAAAGGCTGGAAAGTATATCATGAGTATCCATACCTCTTAAAATCCACACATTTTATTGTTTGAAGACTGAAATTCATTACTCTGCCCATACTTGGTTGATGTTATAGACTCGTTCAGATGTCTAAATTGAATGGGAAAAAAAATTTAATCTCTGGTTTTCAGTGAGCACAGCTCCAAAAGAAAAACCTGTTGAATCCAGTAAAATCTCCAAAAATAAAAAGAAAAAGATGAAAAAGAAAGCTAAACGGCAGCAACAGCTGATGGAGATGCAGATGCAGCAAATACAAGAAGCTGAAGTAGAAAAGGTAATATTAAATCTGGCATTTTATATTTGGACTGTAGTGACAAGTACACGTCATGTCATCCTGTGAGTATTTTACATGTATAGCCAAAGAAGATACTGCCTCAGTCTATTTTGAACCTTCCAAAATTAGAACGGTCATTATGTGGGCCCCGTCAAGCGATCTTGGTACTTATCGCCTATGCGAGCAGCAAAGGTTCAGGCGAGCCTGCGCATCCGCGCAGTCTTGCCAGAACCTTCGCTGCTGGCTCATACAAGCCGTGAATCAAGAGGAACCTTCAGACAGAAAGCCATATCCCTGGCCCCTCTGAATGGCTGGGCATGCACAGTTAAAATTTGTCATGACGGAATGCTCGAAGACACAAATTCGCTTGGCGGGGCTCATGTCATGTTAGATTTGAATAGATTTAGGCCTTGTGTTGCTCTGACAAAACATGTTCTGCATTCTAATGTTTGCCAAGTCCAAGTGAGATAATGGCTGTGAAGTGCTGAGGGTTAAAAAAAACTATTACATAAGAGTTTAAACAAACTTAAACACTGGAAAAGAATGTTACTTACCTAAAGGAACTAAAACTTCTATATACCCTTGAAAAAAAATATATAATATATATACATTTCTGATATACCAGAAAATTAAGAACAAAATACTGAAATTTAAGGAGATGGTTTCAGTAATATCGTATCCTGCAACAGTTTATGTAGGAATTCCAGAACTATACATGTCTCAGATCCTGGTTTCAGTAGCATTCTAGCCCAATGTTGTTTAGTTACAATATGACATTCACATACAATTTAATTTGATAGGCATACACAAATGCGTTTATAGATGTAGTCTGTTGAACCACTGGACAAGTCCTGGGTTTATTTTTCGTATCTTCTTCGGCTTATACCTTTTGAATCGATTAGAACTTTCTGCACTCGTCAATGAGTTCTGATTACGTTTGATTTCAAAGCACTGTGCAAAATTACAATGTTTTTCCCAATATACCTACATAGTACATGTCCATGAATGGGAAAATTATGCCAGATGTAGTCTCCAATATGCAAGAAATTTTTGCATTAGAGTTAAAAATTATCTAGTACTCAAACTTTAGCAAAGAAAAAAAGGCCTCTCTGGTCTAGTGATTAAAAGTGATGTCTCTTAACCCTTGTCCTGCTGAATATTTAAATATGTCACACCCACTACTGAATATCAGCCAATCGGATTACTTAATGCAAATTATTGCAACAAATTCATAAACTGGATGGCAAACAATGAAGATCCTGATCAGATGGCTTCTTCAGAAGCCATCTGATCTGGATCTACATTGTTTCAAAGATAAGGCATATCCAGGCTCAGCAGGACAAGGGTTAAGCATTAGGTCTTTCACCACTGTGGGTTCAAGCCTCACTCAGGTCACATTGGATGCCAAATTCTTTAACCCATATATGCCTAGCAGCCCATTTTTGGGACATTGGCAAATAGTGTAGATCCAGATCAGATGCCGCAAAAGGCAGCATCTGATCTGGGTCTACACTGTTTGCTGAAAGTTCATACATTTTTGCAAAACTTACAGCTAACAAAACCAATTTTGTACCCCTGTGATTGGAAAAGAGCCCCTCCAGACTTACTAGGTGGGAGATGCCATTGTTGTATATGGGTTAATAGAACTTGGGTGTAGTCTACATCTACATCAGATGACAAATCATTCTCAGTCATGGTCATCTATTCCCCTTTCTTTTGAATTTACTCGGAGTTGACCAGACTTAACATTGTAAGATTGATTTGCTGTGCATGCTACATAACCCATTTTGAGCTGAATGGAATCGCCTTCACGATATACGGTAAAAATCCTAAAAATTAGGACACACAGGTCTTGCTGTAATTCTCCTAAAATTTTAAATTTGTTACATGATCCAGCAAGCCGGCCTCGGTAGCTCAGTCGGATGCGCGTCTGACTGGTGATCAGGAGGACGTGGGTTCGATTCCCGCCGGGGTCGGCAACATTCTTTCGTGAAGATTGATCATGAAATCTTTTCTAAGGTCATTCTCTTCCTTCCGCTGATTTAAGAAGGGCAGTTGGCAAAAGAATGTGCACTGTACTGGTTAACCGCTTACGTATAAGCCTGCCCAGGAAAGTGTGGATTAGTAAACTGACCGGCTCAAAAATGACCTAAATAGTGTTGACTGGGCCGTTAAACTCCAATACAAACAAACAAACAAAACATGATCCAGCAAACAGTCCAAAAAGCGCAGACAGAATGGCCTGATCAAATTTTGCTTCGGTTTTGTAACTTAAATGTTTATTTTGTAGGTAAAATAAATTAGGTCACCACTCTCATTGCACAAATGTTAACACTCTGAATTCTTTATCAAAAAAAGTTTTGTTTTTGATCATTCTTTTTATATTTTTTAGCCAGTGTTTGTTTTTAATTTGCTTTGAAGCTTTGACAAACGTAACAAATTCAAAATAGCTACATAGCCATTAGCAGTACTTGCATATGCATGAAATTTATGATATTATTTAGTTGGCTGGCTTCTTTACTTAATTTACAGAAGGGGGAAGACTTGATAAGGAGGATTGGTGATTCTGTGGATATTTATTTCATGGTGAAGTCATATGCTGTCAGTTTTTGTTTGATTTGAGGTTTAAGTTTAACATCCCCCTCAACACTCTATATGTCATTTTGGAGATGTTGCTTCCAGGTTTGTTGGACTTTTACCTGACATTGGGATGAAATGACATCTCGACCCTTGCTACCCAATGAAACCAATTGGGTTTAGATGCATGAACGTTCCGACTCGAACCACTGCCTGGGTGGGCTTAGACCATCTAAGCGGTTTACCATTACTCAAGTGCGGTTGGATCAGCTCTGCGTGGAATCATCCTGCAGCCTTATCTATTTCTCCAAGTTCCGATGGGAAGGGCCCATAATTAAGGCAATTCTGACACTATTGATAGTGTATGATGTTTTGTGAGAATCATCGAAAATTTTCGAATATTACCCAAAATAGAAGTGGAGGCAATGATCCTTAACAAGTCCTTTTCGAGTGAGTGAGTTTTAGTTTTACGTCCCACCAACAGCTAAGGTCATACGGAGATGGGACCTCGGTTTAAAGACTCATCCGAAAGTCTGAAGAAGCCCGGGATCGATCCTGCGATCCCTGGTTTACAAGGCGAGTAGTGTAACCACTGCACCACGGAGGCTTCTAAGTCCTTTTCGAAAAGCAGCAAGTGTGACATATTGAAGGAGCTTTTAATATGTGAGCTGTGGTAACTGATCAATGCATGTATATGTTCTTGAGTACTTTTTACCCCTTAAAGAGAAACTCCTTTTTCTAACATTAATTCAACCTCTTCCTGAGTTTGTTCTTATTGGTGTTGAGGGAGAAATAGAATATATCATTGGCCTCAGGTGTTGATAGATGAATCCCAACCAGAAGGTCAATGGATTTTGTAAGCAATCAGTCTGAAATGGAGGCCAGTGATCAATTATCAAACCATTTAACCCATTTCATACTGATTGTTTTCACCCATCTTACATATAGCATGAGTCCATATCAGGTTTAGGGCTTGAGGTAGATTTTATTATTTAGTTTTTACGTGATCAGATCCTCTTTCTGCTATGTCTGATCTGGGCCTGCACTGTTCGCCAGTGTCCTGTTCGGGTTACCTGTATAGAATGGTTAAAAAATCATAGCTGTTTATCAGTTATTTCCATGGCTTTTAATATTTGATGGAAAAAAATATCCACTTTTGCAAAACACAAATGACACATTCCTTGCTGTTGTGTTGTAACACATCACATTAAACTCCATCTCATTTAGCCTTTCCAAGTCAGAATTTCTCCAAACAGCCAAAAATAGAACAAACAAAGAAGAGGTTGATAGAAAAAAGCTGGAGAGTTACTTAACCTGGACCAATTTTCATATCTTCAGAAAGTGTTTTTATGCTTCTGCCAGTGCCAAAGAGTTTGGGGTGTCCATTCATGTGGTGGCATAGTGCCATAAAGATGTATATATAGTGTTTGGGGTGTCCATACATGTGTATATGTATCTGTACTTTCTGTGATCTGGGGCAAGTTGTTCAAAACTTAAAATGTCATATTTTTAGCTCACCTGTCACGTTGTGACAAGGTGAGCTTTTGGGATCACTTTTTGTCCGTCGTGCGTGCGTCCGTAAACTTTTCTTCAAACGACATCTCCTCCTAAACCACTGATCGGATTTTGACCAAACTTCACAGGAATGATCCTTAGGTGGTCCCCTTTCAAAGTTGTTCAAATGGTTCCGGTCCGTTGCACATATAGGTCACAGTAGCCAAAAATAGACTTTTTTCACCGAAAACTTAAAAAATCTTCTTCTCTGAAACCACAAGGCCCAGGTCTTTGATATTTGGTATGAAGCTTCATCTAGTGGACCCCTACCAAGATTGTTCAAATTATAGTGCTGGGGCCAAAAATGCCCCCGCACGGGGGCCCTTTGGTTTTACATGGGCTTATATAGGGAAAATCTTTAAAAATCTTCTTCTCTGAAACTGCAAGGCCCAGATCTTTGATATTTGGTATGAAGCTTCATCTAGTGGACCCCTACCAAGATTGTTCAAATTATAGTGCTGGAGCTAAAAATGCCCCCGCACGGGGTCCCTTTGGTTTTACATGGGCTTTTATAGGGAAAACCAGTGCTTCAGCTGAAGTGCACGACCCGCCGGATGCTTTTAGCTTTATGAGTGTTACCATATATGGGTATAGCAGCCATTTTGGTCATGTGACCTGGACATAAAACGGTTCCCCCAATAAATGCGCCTTATCGTAAGGAGCAAAAATATATCTTATACTTTAGTACTGTATTCTGAATCGTTTGCAGGATAAAATCCAACACAAAAGCATATGTGTCAAAGTTTGACCTAGGCACAAAGAAGGTCAAGGTCAACCCAGGGTCACCATTTTAGCAATTTATGATGGGCCTACGTTCCAGATGCTATTTATCAAGTTTCGTTGAAATCTGCACAGTGGTTCTGGAGAAGACTATTTTTGAAGGGGTTTTACCAAATATTGCTTGGCGGCCATTTTGGTCATGTGACCTGGACCCCATGGGGAAATTTTGGTTTCCCCCATCCCGTAGAGGCTCCATATGAAATTTGACTTCAATCGGCCCAACGATTTCCGAGGAGAAGCAGTTCGAAAATTTTCACATTTTTCGCCTCGGCGAGGCTGTACTAAATGGAATGTAATATTTCGCAAGTTCATTGATAAGATCTCATTGATATTTATCAGTATGCCAAAAATTGTTTAAATATTCCAAGCGGTTAAGTCACTATCACCAATTTTCACAAACGGGTTACGGACGGACAGATAGACAGACCATATATGGCTTTGCGGCCATTTTGGTCATGTGTCCTGGACCCCATGAGCAATTTTTGGTTTCCCTCATCCCATAGAGGCTCCATATGAAATTTGATTTCAATCGGCCCAACGGTTTCCGAGGAGAAGCAGTTCGAAAATTTTCACATATTTCGCCTCGGCGAAGCTATACTAAATGGAATGTAATATTTCGCAAGTTCATTGGTTAGATCTCATTGATATCTATCAGTATGCCAAAAATTGTTTAAATATTCCAAGCGGTTCAGTCACTATCACCAATTTTCACAAACGGGTTACGGACGGACAGACAGACAAACCATATATGGCTTGGCGGCCATTTTGGTCATGTGACCTGGACCCCATGAGCAAATTTTGGTTTCCCCCATCCCATAGAGGCTCCATATGAAATTTGACTTCAATCGGCCCAACGGTTTCCGAGGAGAAGCAGTTCAAAAATTTTCGAAAATTTTCACATTTTTCGCCTCGGCGAGGCTATACTAAATGGAATGTAATATTTCGTAAGTTCATTGGTTAGATCTCATTGATATCTATCGGTATGCCAAAAATTGTTTAAATATTCCAAGCGGTTAAGTCACTATCACCAATTTTCACAAACGGGTTACGGACGGACCCAAAGAAGGTCAAGGTCAACCCAGGGTCAACATTTTAGCAATTTATGATAGGCCTACATCCCAGATGCTATTTATCAAGTTTCGTGGAAATCTGCCCAGTGGTTCTGGAGAAGACTATTTTTGAAGGGTTTTTACCATATATGGCTTGGCGGCCATTTTGGTCATGTGACCTGGACCCCATGAGCAACTTTTGGTTTCCCTATCCCATAGAGGCTCCATATGAAATTTGACTTCAATCGGCCCAACGGTTTCCGAGGAGAAGCGGTTCGAAAATTTTCACATTTTTCGCCTCGGCGAGGCTATACTAAATGGAATGTTATATTTCGCAAGTTCATTGGTTAGATCTCATTGATATCTATCAGTATGCCAAAAATTGTTTAAATATTCCAAGCGGTTAAGTCACTATCACCAATTTTCACTTACGGGTTACGGACGGACAGACAGACAAACCATATATGGCTTGGCGGCCATTTTGGTCATGTGACCTTGACCCCATGAGCAAATTTTGGTTTCCCCCATCCCATAGAGGCTCCATATGAAATTTGACTTCAATCGGCCCAACGGTTTCCGAGGAGAAGCAGTTCAAAAATGTTCGAAAATTTTCACATTTTTCGCCTCGGCGAGGCTATACTAAATGGAATGTAATATTTCGTAAGTTCATTGGTTAGATCTCATTGATATCTATCAGTATGCCAAAAATTGTTTAAATATTCCAAGCGGTTAAGTCACTATCACCAATTTTCACAAACGGGTTACGGACGGACAGACAGAATGACAGAATGACACGGTGATTTTAGGGCACTCTTAGAAAAAACCGACTTCAGTCGGTTGCTTTTTCTGCGGGTCGTGCAATCTTGAAAAATCTTCTTCTCTGAAACCGCAAGGCCCAGGTCTTTGATATTTGGTATGAAGCTTCATCTAGTGGACCCCTACCAAGATTGTTCAAATTATAGTGCTGGGGCCAAAAATGCCCCCGCACGGGGGCCCTTTGGTTTTACATGGGCTTATTTAGGGAAAATCTTTAAAAATCTTCTTCTCTGAAACTGCAAGGCCCAGGTCTTTGATATTAGGTATGAAGCTTTATCTAGTGGACCCCTACCAAGATTGTTCAAATTATAGTGCTGAAGCTAAAAATGCCCCCGCACGGGGGCCCTTTGGTTTTACATGGGCTTATATAGGGAAAATTTTGAAAAATCTTCTTATCTGAAACCGCTAGGCCCACGTCTTTGATATTTGGTATGAAGCTTCATCAAGTGGACCTCTACCAAGATTGTTCAAATTATAGTGCTGGGGCCAAAAATGCCCCGCACCAGGGCCCTTTTGTTTTACATAGGCTTATATAGGGAAAATCTTTAAAAATCTTCTTCTCTGAAACTGCAAGGCCCAGGTCTTTGATATTTGGTATGAAGCTTCATCTAGTGGACCCCTACCAAGATTGTTCAAATTATAGTGCTGGAGCTAAAAATGCCCCGCACGGGGGCCCTTTGGTTTTACATGGGCTTATATAGGGAAAATCTTGAAAAATCTTCTCTGAAACCTCAAGGCCCAGTTCTTTGATATTTGGTATGAAGCTTCATCTAGTAGACCCCTACCAAGATTGTTCAAATTATAGTGCTGGGGCCAAAAATGCCCCCGCACCAGGGCCCTTTTGTTTTACATAGGCTTATATAGGGAAAATCTTTAAAAATCTTCTTCTCTGAAACTGCAAGGCCCAGGTCTTTGATATTTGGTATGAAGCTTCATCTTGTGGACCTCTACCAAGATTGTTCAAATTATAGTGCTGGGGCCAAAAATGCCCCTGCCCCGGGGCCCTTTGGTTTTACATAGGCTTATTTAGGGAAAATTTTGAAAAATCTTCTTCTCTGAAACCACAAGGCTTAGGTCTTCGATATTTGTTATGACGCTTCAGCTAGTGGACCTCTACCAAGATTGTTCAAATTATAGCACTGGGGCCAAAAATGCCCCTGCTCCGGGGCCCTTTGGTTTAACATAGACTTATATAGGGAAAATCTTGTTTTACATAGACTTCTATATGCAGGGTAAACCTTTAAAATCTTTTTCTCTGAAACCAGAAAGCCATGGTCTTTCATATTCGATATGAAGCTTCATCTTGTGGACCTCTACCAAGATTGTACAAATTTTAGCCCTGGGGCCAAAATTGACCCTGCCCGGAGCCCACTTGTTATGCTTTGGATCAGGTGAGCGAACCAGGGCCCTCTGGGCCCTCTTGTTACATGCTGTTAAACCTTTGGTCATTTTATTTTAATATTTTTGCTGAAAAATAATATTTTTGCTGAAAAAATGTGAGTTGCTTTTGCAATTGCAAAAACAACTCGCATTTTGCCAGCAAAAATAGTATAGTTTGGATATTGTTATAGAACGGTTAACAATTTGACCACTAACATGCTTACTGAGCTAACAATGCTTTGAAGAACTTGGCCCTGCTAGACTCATGATTTCTCCATTTCTATAAATCCAGCAAGGTGCTAGTGGGGCACATTTGTGTGGGCACATTTCTTGTTTATATATACCATAAAAATCCTAAAATGTGGACACCTTGAAGACTTGCTGTTATTCTAAAGTTTTAGCACATTCGTTTTCTGATCCAGCAAGGAGTCCAAAAACTGCAGATGGAATGGCAAATAATGTAGACCCTGATCAGACTGCTCCCTCAGGAGCAGTCTGATCTGGGTCTTCAGTGTTTGCTTAGGCCTGTCTGTCCTTATACTTAGGATCATTACGGTACATGCATTTTCTTTTCTCTGTCTCTTCACACTGTATCATTGTGTTGGGATTGTAACGAGTGTCTTTAATCATATACCACATTTTGTTGTTCTGTATAGTTGCAAAAATCATGAAAATAACAGCTAATCATAATATTGTCAAATATTCCAGAGTGATTAACTTTGTGTGTGTGAATGTCAGGAAGCCTTCACTGGGAAAAGATACAGTAAATACTAATTATGCAAACTAAAACATTTCAAAATTCTTTTGTTTTATATGCTGAAGCAAGACCGCACCATTGTGTCTGTTAGCATACACAACAAAGTCGTCAACCCTCACTGTTACAGCTTTTATCATGACTATGGTAGACAATTTACCTGCAATCTCAAGCATGTTTTTTTTTTTTCCAGAAAAATAACAACAACAAAAACAATATACCACCTCTTTAAACCACTGTTCATTGTAACAAAAGTTTGGATATAACAAGGTTCAAAGCTTTATCCAAAAAAAGTAATATGTTATCACATAAATATACATGTATATATTATACAGAGAAAGTACCATATAAATACTCTCAGGGCTAGATTGAGCTGCATGATGCTTCCACGCAGAGCTGAGATCAACTGCAAATAAGTGCTGGTAAACCCCTTAAAAGGCTAAGCCTGCCAGGCAAAGTGTTGCGAGTCCAACCATCCAATGCATATAGACCCTATTGGTTCATTAGACAGCAGGAATTGAGACATCCTTTCATCTCAGTGTCGGGTAAAAGTCTCACAAAATTGGAAGCAATGTCTCCAAAATGACCTAAATAGTGTTGACGGGGACTTAAACCTTGATTCAAACAAACAAAACCATAAATGCTTTATTTTCAACATGATGTCCATATTTGCACACGATTAGCTGAAGTTTGAGATTTGGAGAAAACTCTTCCACAGAGTTCATCAAATTTTTCTCCATAACAATTTAATATTTATAACCTGATAACCAGACTGATTTGTTCTGTTGATTGCTAGTACAGTGAGAGGTAAGGTTTCTGAGTTACTAGACCGGGCTTCTCCAGACTTTCGTATGAGTCTTTAAACTGAGGTCCCATCTCCGTATGACCTTAGCTGTTGGTGGGACGTAAAACTAAAACTCACTCACTCACTCTGAGTTACTAGAGATTGTAATCCATGGCTGCCAGGCATAGAAATGCATTTTGTGGACACAGAGATGGGGAAGTTTGTTATTTTCATGACATTCAGCAGAGAACTTGTTAAAGAGAGTGGCTGATAATTTCAGACAATTTTCTCCTCTTCTCAGAGTTTTTTCAAGTGGAGTGTTCTATTCAAATTCAGGCATTTCATTCTTGTACAGAATCATTAACAGGATGGTAAACAATATCAATCCTGATGAGACGGCTCATTGTGAGCCATCTGCTCTGGATCTACAAACACTGTTTGCATGGGTATCTTTTCTAGGGTCAGTTGTTCGAAACTACCAACATTGTTAGTAAACTTTGATCATTTAATATGGCAAAGATAATAATATTTTTGCTGAAAAAAAATTGAGTAGCTTTTTGCATATGCAGAAAGCTACTCACAATTTTTTTTCAGCAAAAATATGCTGAAAAAAAAATTGAGTAGCTTTTTGCATATGCAAAAAGCTACTCATATTTTTTTTTTCTGCAAAAATAATAAAGATATTGCACTTGCTAGAACAATCCATAATTTGACCACTATCAAGCTTGTTAAGCTAACGATTCTTTGTACAACTGAACCCTTGTCTTCAAGGTTGAGATGATTTTGAGTGCAAACCAGATTCAAGGAGAAAACAAGAAATTACTGTCACATAGCTTCAGATAACTAGTAATGGGGATAGTCTAGGGATAATGTCAGACAGTTATGGTTTCTTGTCCGTATTGCAAAATCGGGCTATTTCTATAAATGAGGAATCACAACTTAACATTCTCCAAGAAGAAAAAATATCGCATTTAGCAAGGGGAATTGATGCACCTGCATTGTCTTTCCTTTAGGAGTTGGCCCCCTTTTCAGAGAGTTTTAGTTATATTATGCAGATTTTTTCTACCAGGGAGACAGCTTTTGTGACTGTCTGTTCATTTTATTGTGAACTAATAAATTATATATTATGCAGTTTTTTTTTCTACCAGGGAGACGGCTTTTGTGACTGTCTGTTCATTTTATTGTGAACTAAAACTCTCTGAAAAGGGGGCCAACTCTTAAAGGAAAGACAAATCATTCAAAAACTCTTGAGATTCCCTTATCTTTTAGGGCAAACTTAAATTAAAGGAAAGAATTTCCTCCTGAGGTCAGGAGCAAATTCTTTCCTTTAAGAGTTTGCCCTTATAGATAAGGGAATCTCAAGAGTTTTGAGGAGCAAATTCTTTCCTTTAAGAGTTTGCCCTTATAGATAAGGGAATCTCAAGATTTTTTGAATGAGTTGTCCTTCCTGGTGGTGCAGCGATTCCCCTAAGTTGTCTCCATTAGTCGTTATCTGGAGCTACCCACGAGCAGCTAGTTTGTTTAGCAAGTTCTGAAGGTTGTTTATATCTTACACAGCTCCCTGATGTTTATGAAGATCAGGGGGACGAGGATGAGTGCGGCGATTATGTTCACGACAAAGATCACACCGAGGTATAGTCAGTTTGTTTGATAAAAAAAATGTTTTGCTCATTTTGAGAGCAGTATAAATTATTAGAAATCACTTGTTGCTAAAATTTATTTGATGTTGGTGTTTATGGCTGAGTTTCCTTGCTTTTATGATTTTTAAGAACTGAAAGAAAAAGAAAAGAACTCATATAAATAAGTTTTTTATCATTTAAATGAGACTAAATAGAAGAAACCACCCTCATTTTAGATGTAATGAAACACATCATGTCATCATGTCCATGTAATGAACACCCCTGCATACAGAAACTTGAGGTCAACAGAGGTTTTCCTTATTCTGCTTATTTCTACTCCAAACTACAGATTCTGGGTACTGTTAGAACAGCCTCATGGAGGTGGTTCTAACAAGCACCCAAAATCTATGTTTGGAGCAGAAACAAGAAAATTATTACAAGGTTTCATCAGAAACAAGTAAGTTTTGGAGATACCGTGTCACATGGGTATGTTGCAAATCATATCACTTTAATGCTCAGTTGAGCATGATAAAAGTTTTATAAATCATAAAGGCTGACATAGGTCATGACCATGTGACTGTACTTTGTCAATTCAACACTATAGATGTTAGAATTCAACACTGGTATCCACAGATAACGAACTGTAGATTCACATAAATTTGACAAAAATGTTAACCCTTATCTTGCTGTTCACGACAACCCCTATCTTTGGAAACAGTGTAGATCCAGATCAGATGGCTTCTGAAGAAGCCATCTGATCAGGATCTACACTGTTTGGCATTCAGTTTATGAATTTGTAGCAATAAATTACATCAAGTAATTTGATTGGTTGATAGACAGAAATGGGTGTGGCTTAAATGAATATTCAGCAAGAGAAGGGTTAAAAAAAAAAAAAATAGAAGTGAAGGCAGTGATCATGAACCAATACAATTACCCCACACCTCCCATCAGAGACACCAAAGGGAGAGAAACATGACCACCTGAAATAACATCCGGATGAAAACATCACAAGCGGAAAGCCAAATGGACAGCTTTATTCCTGCATGGAATGATTGAAGCATGTATGGCTATATTATTATGGCCAGGTTGATTTCACTTGATTTTGGTTGATGGATAATAGTGTCATAACTCCCAACTGGTCAATCATTTTGAATACAAATATCCTTTGTCATGGCATGCTGGATAGATAAAGCTAGAACATTAAAAAAAAGTAGGTTTAGTGTTTGTGGTGGAAATATTCTCTTTCTTAAGACTGGCTTTATTTAGTAGAACTGCAGTTGTAAGGCATATTTTATTGGTAATAAATTATTGCAGTATACTTCCTGTTCATTTCATTAAATGTCAAGAAAGCTATTTGATACTGTTTCAAAGATCTGTTTGAAGTTTTGCGGCATTCGAGCTAGCTTACAGAAATTAGTGAAAGGATGAATTAGGGAAATGATGACATGCAACTAGCAACGACTCTCACCAGCACACATCCTTACACATGACCCATTTGTTGATCTAAACCCTTATCCTGCTGCACCAATTAACTTACCACACCCATTGCTGACAATCAACCAGTCAAATTGCTTGAAATAATGTATACATTCAGATTTGCTAACTGAATGACAAGCATTGTAGCTCCTGATCAGATGGCTTCTTCAGAAGCCATCTGATCTGGATTTACACTTCAAAGGTAGAGGTTGTTGTGTTCAGCGGGATACTTGTTTAGCAGTCAACAGAGCAGTAATGATGATAGCGATCTTATTGTTTGACTGCACAGAATCATCTTAGTCTTATTTAGTGCTGTAAGATATTTTGTTACAATTACTTGGCTCAAATTTTGCTTTGTAATACTTCTAATGTCATCTGCTTCTGACAGTAAATTGCTTTTGGCATTCCACAAGCTTTGTATAAGAAAAATAATCAAACTTCTTTCTATGATAAATTGCATGCAATAATTGGCATTGGCTGTTGCTTTGCTTCATTTGGCTGCATAAAAAAGTAATAATGACACAATTGTATGAACATCTGATGAACAATATAAAATTCAACATTAATAAATAGACAAATAGAGAAAGCATGAAATAGGATAGGATTTAATTTTTTGTTCCTTTGTGGGGTGGTGGTGGGGGTGGGGGGAGGGGGTGGAGGTTGCTGGTTGGGTTATCCATTGCACTTGCATTTTGTTTGTCCATGATGAATGAGTTAGCTCGTTAACTAGACTGACTGTAGTTGCTGTTACTTTGATTAGACTTTACTTCTTGTAAAAGAAACAACCCATCAATGCCAAGTGTTCTGCTGTCCTAAAGGGAAAATTGGGAACCAGTGAACCATAGTCTGACCATCCTATTAGGATGGGGTCAGACAATGGTTGACTGGTTCTCAGACTATGGTTTACTGGCTCCCAGCAACTATAGTCAGGGTGGTTAACACTCAAACTGAGTTGGTAAGTTTTGTCAGTCTTAAGGGGAATGGGTACACCTTCAGGGGAGGCAACTCCTGCAAAAGTATTTTTGTCTCCCATGTCAATAGGAGTCAAATCTTAAAGGAAAGAATTTGCTCCTGAGGAGTAAATCTTTCCTTTAAGAGTAGGCCCCTTTTCCCGTTGGATAGGGCTTATAGAAAAGCGAACAGGAAGCCCCGAAAGTTGTCTCCCTTTGAAAATGGTGAAAAAATCTGCCAGGTATTCCCATTCCCCTTAAGAATTAACAAATCTAATGAATTGACTGGAGAACAAAAATAATGCAGTAGATTGAGACAAAACACATCGAGAACCAGCTTTTACCCTTTTACCCTTATCCTGCTGAACACGAAAACCCCTATGATGGCTTTTGCAGAGGAAACTATCTGATCAGGATCTACACTTTTTGTCAGTTTGTGAATTGAATAAAAACATTGTCAAGTAATTTGAGTGGTTGAGAGACAGCAATAGGTGTGGCGAAATTAATTCATTCAGCAAGACAAGGG
The DNA here is from genome assembly GCA_963580285.1 of Lucinisca nassula. NCBI lineage: Eukaryota > Metazoa > Mollusca > Bivalvia > Lucinida > Lucinidae > Lucinisca > Lucinisca nassula. Next base: position 134,645,569 of record OY757016.1, on the reverse strand, counting down.
TTAATATCAGATAGTCACATTCAGTCTAAATTGATCAAATAGAATTTTCCCTCAAAATTCAATTATTGTGTATAAATTTCCCTAGTTTAAAATTTCAAGAGGAAGAAATTAGTGCAGGTAGCAAAAACTGCATGGACTTGAAACTGACCAAAATTATTAGGGAGTCCACATGAATTGATTTTGATTTAAACAGGAATTTTGTCATAGTATGTGCGCATGAAAAGATGTTACATGTGCTTGGCATTTGCAACCATCAAAGATTTGGCACAGTTTTGTTCAGTTTTTGTCTGCCTGTCACAGAAGTTGTCTATGGCTCATTATGGCTCTACAAGCTGATTTGGCTGCATGGGAACACAGGATGATTTGGATTTTCACTGGTTGCATGCCAAGGTGTAACCTTTATGTGTGCATACACATATTTGAGGATTTTAACATGCTTTGCATGCTGGGTAAATTTTCAGCAGATGACATTTTAAAATATTTTTCTTGGAGATGTCAGGTCCTGTTTTACGGGGGACAATTAAGAAACATATAAAGAATTTATAGTCTGCTGAATTAGCCGAGAGAGTGGTAAAGGTTAATGTCTTTGTTTGTATTCCAGAACGCTGCGATGGCAAACAGTGTGAGTTGTAACAGTCTTCCTGCATGTGATAGCAATAGCAGCAGCAACAGGAACAGTGTGATCAGTGATACGTATGAAGTCCCACAGAATGAAGAAGATGAAGCCGTAGATAATAGTGAAACCAAGCTCCAGAATGATACAGTGACTGTTAACATTATTAAGAATAGTGAGAATGAAATCAGTGTACTTAGTCAGCAGAATAACAACTCCAAAACTGCCACCACAAATAATAAAGGTGAGCATAGCCCCAGATAAGGCGGCATAACAAAGATAACTGAGGGATATTTCTTGTCAAAAGTATAAATTGTGGGTGCTTGTTAATCCCCTGCCATGAAGCAGAGCAGGGATTATAGGAATGACCTTCGTCTGTCTGACTGTGACACTTTCTTGTCCACTCCGGATCTCCTGAACCTTTTGATAGATTTTCGTTAAACTTTTGTCAAATATTCCTTTCAGTGAGCTGATGTGCAGAACCCATAAATGAATCCTGCCGACTCAAGGTCAAGGTCACTGTTGAAGACCACAAGTTTGAATCTTTGAATTTTGTGTCTGTTCCATATCTCCTTTACTCCTGGAAGGATTTTCACCAAACTTTGGTCAAATATCCCCCTCGTGAGCTGATGTGCAGAACCGATAAATAAACCATGCCAACTGAAGGTCAAGGTCACAAGTGAAGGTCACAAGGTTGACCCTTGTTATTAAAGTGTGGTGGGGGATTTGGCTGTCCCTCAGACTGCTTTCTTGTTAAATTTGCATCAATGAAGCTAAAGCTAAAAAATAAGAATAGAAAAATCTTTAAACGACAATTCTTCTTATACCTCTGGGCTAAATTCATTCAAAATCCATAGGAATGTTGCTTAGGTGACCCTCTACCAAAGTAACTAAAACAGTTCCATTCTGATGATGGCTGCCAGAGCTTAAAAATTTCAGTCAAACTTCATAGCTTAGGTGACACTTATGGTTTTGCTTGGTTGAACAAGATGGCTGCTGGAGCTAAAAACCAAAAAAAAAAACACACACACACAAAAAACTTAAATAACAACTCTTTTTTGGTCCAGTTTCATCCAAATATCACAAAAATGTTGCTTAGGTGACCTTCTACCAAAATAAATAAAATGATTTTGCTCTAATGAACAAGATGGCCACCAGAGCTAGAAATAATAATAAAAAAAACTTCTCCTAAACGTTTGGTCCAGCTTCATTCAAACTTCATAGGAATGTTGCTTAGGTAACCCTCTGCCGAAATAGCTAAACAGTTTCTCTTAGATGAACAAATGGTTGACAGAGCTTAATAGAAATATCTTCAAATGAGAGCTCCTTATACATTCGGTTCAGTTTTATTAAAACTTCTCAGGAAGGTTGCTTAGGTGACCTTCTACTAAAATGGTTTTGTTTTATCAAAGAAATGGCTGCCAAACTTAAAAGTAGAAAAATCTTTTAATGTCAGCCTCTCCTAAACTCTTCAGCCAGTTTGATTCAAACTTCGCAAGAATGTTGCCAAGGTGACCATGTATCATGGTACAACAGTACTGTTATGCTTTAGGGAATTTTGTTTGTTTGTTTGTTTTATTTGGAGTTTAACGCCCCCCCTCAACACAGTAAAGGTCATTTTGGAGACGTTTCTTCCAATTTTATGGGACTTTTACCCGACATTTTCATGATTGAGATGAAATGACATCTCAAGCCCTGCCGCCCAATGAAAACAATAGTGTTTATAAGCATGGACAGGCCGACTCGCACTGCATTGCCTGGGCAGGCTTAGATCCTCTAAGCGGTTTACCAATACTCATGTGCGGGTCGGTTTCAGGTCTGTGTGGAAGCATCATGCAGCCCATCTAGTTCTTCAAGCCCCCATGAGCGGGGTAATAAGATGCCTGTCAGTTATCCACATGACTGTCAGAAGCTATGTGACATCCTGAAACCAGAGAGAAATTTAGGGCCATCATAGCCCTCTTGTTTTGAAGAATTAAGAAAAAGTGTTCCTTAATTTTCCCCATAAATAATAAAGGTAAGGACATACTTGTTCCTTTTTGCACTGAATAGAATTTTCCTCCCTATATATATATTAGAAGTCCATTTGAAGATCAATGGGTGTCATGTTGATTTGTTTTTAGAAATTATTCAGAAAATGATTGAACTGTGCAAACAGTGAAGGCCACATTCTGTGGTGTCTGACCTGGACCTGCACCCTTCGCCAGTGATTCCAGTATAAAACAGGTTGGTGTATAAACCTATTTGTCTCTGGAAAAATAAGAAGAAATATTTGAAAATGACATTGGCAAATCTAGTAATTGGCACTTTAACCCATTTAGTACCAGAAACCCCAAAACGGGTACCCTGGCAAACAGTGCAGGTCCAGATCAGACACTGCAGAATGTGGGGTCTGATCAGGGTCTACACTGTTTGTAAAACGTTCAGCCAGTTTCCAAATAGATTTTGAAGAAAACACAACCTGACACCCCTAAATTTTGAAATGGACTCCTGCTATATAAAGGGAGGAAGATTCCATTCGGTACAAAAAGGGTTAAGGGTTTGAATGGGGATGCTGATATAAATGAACTCAAGAAAATACTGGTGAGATAGTAGACTTACACAATATTACTAGGCTACTAGTGAAGTTGATACATTAACTCTTATCTTGCTGTTCACGACAACCCCTATCTTTGCAAACAGTGCAGATCCAGATCAGATGGCTTCTGAAGAAGCCATCTGACCAGGATCTACACTGTTTGACATTTAGTTTATGAATCTGTAGGAATAAATTACATCCAGTAATCTGATTGGTTCAAAATCAGAAATGGGTGTGGCTAAATTGAATATTCAGCAAGATAAGGGATAACCTGTTTTATCCAGAAATATACATGTACATATATTGAAGAGTCCATTTTCAATTTAATGGGTGTCAGATTGAATTCCAGCCAAACTTGGTGTAATATATAAGTTCAACATACAAAAGACTACCATGACCTCATTTTCAAGGTTACACTGGTCCAAAGATTGTTCAAATTTTGCTTGTTTGCACCATATCTCTTGAACAGATTGAAGAATTCTGGCCAGACTTGGTTGAGTATGACATTATATCAAAAAGTTGGCATCATTTCCAAGGTCACATAATTTTGGGAGCCATATTTGTGTGTGTGTGGGGTGGGATGGGGGGAGGTGTGGACAAAGTTTTCTTCTGAAAACAATTTAGTATATTTTTATCTTTCAGAAGAATCAACAAAGAACAACACTATTGAGGAAACCGAAAACCTTAAGAACACTGCAGAATCTCTACAAAATAATCTGGACAAACAGGAGGAAAGCAAGGAGAATCAAGACATTAAAACTCTTAACATAAAGCAATGTGAACCATCTCCTGAGGGAGATGCTAAGAAACTAACCCCATCCGAAAATGAGGAATTTGTAAATGTGATTTCGGAGTGTAACGGTAATGAAAGTGAATCTTCGGTGAAAGAGGATGCTAGTCCTGATGACGGGAGCATAGACTTAAAAAGAATAAATACTGCCTGTGATGAAAATAATATGGACGAGAGTCCTATCGAGCCTGCTCCCGAGGGTAACCAGGAATTAGCGGAAGGGGAAGAACAAGGAAATGGAGATGCAGATGTCAATACAGGTAAGTTGAAGGTGCTACATCATGAGAATGGTGCCATCCATATTGTGTTTTTGGACACATTTGTTCAAAACTAAAGATGTCATTAGTTAACATACGGTTAAAACATTAATCATGGCAGATATACTGGTATTTTAGGGGGTGGGGGGGGCGGAACAGCTGAAACCTACCCGCACGCGAGTACTGGTAAACCGCTTAGAGGATCTAAGCCTGCCCAGGCAAAGCGGTGCGAGTCTGACTGTCCATGCTTATAAACTCTGTTAGTTTCATTGGGCGGTAGGGCTTGAGATGTCATTTCATCTCAATGTCGGGTAAAAAGTCCTACAAAATTGGAAGCGACGTCTCCAAAATGACAGTGTTTTACATCAAACTCAGCAGGAATGTTCACTGGGCAGTAGCCTTTTAGGCAAAATCATTGTTGCCATGGTAATGAGGGGGCATCTCAAAGTTGTCAAAAAGTGTGATTTCACATGCATTTTTGACCCAGTCTAAATATTCACACTGCTGTCAATGCAACAATTGGTTTGGCACTTGCCATTTTCACTGTTTGCAGCATGTTTTGCCAGCCTCAATTTGGAGGCATTTTTGACCCCAGAAATCCTCAGATTTCATTTCAGCGTCCGGTTGGGCCATACCCCATCTTTTTTTCGGCGGTCAGTGGGGCTAATGCCTCCTTCAAACCCCCCATAGGTATATTTTTAGTGGGGAGCCGCAAAAAAAAAACAGGCCTTTTTTTAGGACAACTAATCCTAACGCAAACATAGCTGTCAAGGGGTGGGAATGCAGATTTTAGGTGCTTCTGGGGCTCAAAAGTGGGGGTTGTTTCAGACACATAAAAAGATGTATCTGAGTGGGAAAGGGTTAAAAGAGCACATACAGAAATTTGGAACAGTTTGCAACCATATCTGTACTTCTCGAGATGAAGCAGCTTTGTAGTTGTTACTTGTACAGACTGCACAGATGTGATTTCTAAAACTAGTTTATATATACCAAACCGAAAAAGAAATGCAACTTTTTAATCCAAAAGATTTTCATGCAACCATCAGGCTGACTGAAAAATCATTTTGCGATTTACTTTGATACTTTTTTTAGACTTTCGTATGCAGAAAACATTTGGGCGATATCTGTACAGTTTAACGCTCCACTTGGCAGTTTGTTGTTTTCAACATTTCCTCGTGCAGTACATTAAATGTATACAGTAACCGCATCATATTGGCATGTTGTGTTACCTGGAGTTTAGGTTTCAAAAGTCCCGTAAAATTGTTTACGGAATATGGTACGTTTGACGCAAGATCAACGTAACATAGCGGTCCAAATGCTGTACGTGAGACGTCTCAGGCTGTCATCGTCAGGAACTTCCAAGTGAGTAAATCGACGATAACTCGCTTGTACCAGCGTCTACATCAAATGGGAACGATAAATAACAGGCCCAGAATTGGATGTCCACACATCACGACACGTCGACAGGACCGATACATCCGTCTAACCCACCTTTGTAATCGGTTCCGTACAGCAGTTGAGATGTCTCTGGTGACACCAGGAACTCACAACAATCGAATAAGTGCAGATACTGTCAGGAATCACTTCGAGAGTTTGGCTTACATCTTTGTTGCCCGTTCGTGGTATGCCATTAACACCACGACAACGTCAGGTTAGAATGGCGTGGCCTACACAACATAGGCCAAACCTGTACCCTTCGTCAGTGGCGTAACGTAAAGTTTTCTGAGGAGTCCAGGTACTTGTTGTACAGAGCTGACGGCCGGCAACATTTGTATAGGCATGACAGAGCATTATCGTGACAATTGTTTGGTTGAACGTGATCTATTTGGAGGCGGTGGGTTGATGGTATGGGCCGGCATATCCTAGGCATAGAATGCCCCTGGTATTCATTGATGGATCTTTGACGGCTCAGCGTTACGTTGACATATTTTTACGACCAGTAGTTGTTCCATATGTATGACAGCACAAAGTTACGTTTCAACAGGATAACGCTCGGGCGCATGTAGCAAGGCTCAGCATGGCGTTTCTTCAGCAAAACAACGTTGACATGATGCACTGGCCTCCGTATAGTCCAGATCTCTCTCCTATAAAACATTTGTGGGACGGCTTGGATAGGCGCGTACGTAACCGCCCCCAGCCACCAACAACACATCAAGCCTTGCGTCTCACGCTCGTATAGGAGTGGAATGGTATTCCCTAGGCAGAGATCAATCATTTAATCTTGTCCATGACCAGGCGTGTGCGTGCAGGACTGAATGCAAACGGAGAACATACTCGCTATTAACTCCTTATGTTTTGAACTTGTGAAATGACTACCTCTATGACAAAACCGATTTGTGTTCCAAACATTCTCACTGGAAATTGAACTCTCTATGGTAGTTACATTCAAGAATTATTATATTATTGCGTCATTAGATCGATTTTCTGCAAACATGATTATTTCTGCAAATACTCGCATTTATATTTGGATTTGCGTTTCTTTTTCGGTTCAGTATATATTTACTTGTAACTACAAGATCAATTTACCCCACTTGCTGAATAAATATTTCTTTCCCACCTATTTCAGACTTTTATCCAATCAATATATTTGATATAATGTTCCATTCAAATTTGCATACAAATTGACAAACATTGTATATCCTGATCAGATGGCATCTTCAGAAACCATCTGATCTGGATCTACACTGTTTGCAAAGGTAGGTGTTGTCATGTTTAGAAGGATCAGGGTTAAGCTATGTACTTCCCTGTTGCAGATTCAAGAAAACCAGACCCAGTTAGAGATGTATGTGACATTCCTGTCAAACTTGCAGATCTGGGAAATGCTTGCTGGACGGTAAGAAATATGACGTAAAATAGTGTTAAACCCCAAAAACAATCTACTATTCAGGGAAAATTTTCCTATATTATCTTGAGAAACCTATGTTGTCGACACTTGTTGGAATCCCGTCATTGAGTGAGATTGCCTTATTGAGACCATTGAAACAAGTACCCACAACACAGACTTTTATGCAGGAAAAAGAAAACATAACCTTTAATTGTCCTCATTACTCTGTCAGGTTTCTGGAACTATGACCTGTGACATGAAAGACTGATCAACCTGTGTATCTGAGCAGAATAATAATAGTTTTCTCTCACAGCCTTCTGTAGTTGCTGAGAGCCATGAAACATTTTATCCTTACTGCTGATATCACAGGCGCCAGTTTCAAGCTTTTTGAGAGGAAAGCTATACTATCCTATAATAATATAGATAAGGGCACCTTCGGGAAAATATGAGCAGTCGTGAATGAAGTTGAGTATCTCTGGCAGTTTGTAACACACAAGTCAAAACTCTTGTCACACATGTAGATTACACATTTATGTATACAATAGTACCTGCTATCTCTAATCTAGTCTTCACGGTATGAAGCAACGCCACACAGAATGTCCAGAATTGCTGAAAAATGATCTCGTTTAGCTAAGCCTGTCTGCTCGCTTCCCAAGAGATTCCAAAGTTTTCCAGGGCACAACACAAAGAAAATTTATATCCATGTCCAGTATTTTCACCAATACCAATCACCTGTGTCCATAATTTAAAAAAAAAAATTGTAAATACTGCTGCAAAACTTGAAAACAATAACAAATTTGACAGATGCAGGCTCTGGAAAGCCATGTTTCTATTTACAGAACCGGAGTAAATAAATCATGATGTAATAGCATTAGGTAATTTTTTCATTGGCCAATTTGAATTGAATTGAGATTTTTAACCAAAGAAATCCCTCCTTTCTAATGGCTCCAAAAACCAGGCATCCCAGAGCCTGTATCTGTCAAAATTGTTATTGTTTTCAAGTTTTGGAGTAGTATTTACAAGTTCTTTTTGAAGTTATGGACACAGGTGATTGGTATTGTTGAAAATACTGGACATGGATATAAACTTTCTTTGTGTTGTGCCCTTGAAAACTTTGGAATCTCTTGGGAAGCAAGCGGACAGGCTTAGCTACACGATATCATTTTTAGCTCACCTGTAACATAGTGACAAGGTGAGCTTTTGTGATCACATTTTGTCCATCGTCCGTCATGCGTGCCTGCATGCGTCTGTGTGTGTGTGCATCCGTAAACAAATAAGTATATCTCTAATACCCCATGGCCAATCTTGATCAAATTTAATGAGAAGCATCATCAGGTAGGGGGAAAGGCTGCATAAGGTTTTTGGGCTGATCAGATTGGAATTCTGGTTGCCATGGAAACAAAAAGGTTCCATAGACTTATAATGGGGAAAATGACGTCACCACTTTTTCTCAGCCATTTCTGATCCGATCTTCATCAAACTTGCAGATAACCAGGAGGGGCTTACAGTCTATGTCGAGTTCGAATTTGGGCTGCACGGGACAAACAGGTTTTGAGTTACCTGCCCTTGAGCATAAATATAAGTGAAAAATGGTGTCTCCAGCTTTTCTGAGCCGCTTATGATCTGATCTTTTTGTAACTTTTCATAAATGAGGACAAGCGTAAAATCTCGGACGAGTTTGAATTCGGTTTGAATCTGACCAGCGGTTTTCCAGTTACATCCCCTTGAGCGTGAAAAATTTTCCCATAGACTTATAATGGGGAAAACGACGTCTCCACTTTTTCTCCACCATTTCTGATCCGATCTTTATCAAACTTGCAGATAACCAGGAGGGACTTACAGTCTACGTCGAGTTCGAATTTGGGCAAACAGGACACGGGACAAACAGGTTTGGAGTTACCTGCCCTTGAGCATAAATATAAGTGAAAAATGGTGTCTCCAGCTTTTCTGAGCCGCTTATGATCTGATCTTTTTGTAACTTTTCATAAACCAGGACAAGCGTAAATTCTTGGACAAGTTCGAATTTGGTTTGAATCTGACCAGCGGATTTCCAGTTATGTCCCCTTGAGCGTGAAAAATTTTCCCATAGACTTATAATGGGAAAACGACGTCTCCACTTTTTCTCCGCCATTTCTGATCCGATCTTCATCAAACTTGCAGATAACCAGTAGGGGCTTACATTCTACGTCGAGTTCGAATTTGGGCTGCATGGGACAAACAGGTTTGGAGTTACCTGCCCTTGAGCATAAATATAAGTGAAAAATGGTGTCACCAGCTTTTCTCAGCCGTTTATGATCTGATCTTTTTAGCTCACCTGAGCCGAAGGCTCACAAGGTTAGCTTATAGTATAGGTAGGCATCCGACGTCCGTCCGTCGTCCGTCCATCGTCCACACCTTTGAACTTGAATATCTAAGTGACTAGCTGGCCAATCCCAATCAAATTTTATGTGCAGCATCACTTGGTTGGAGGATTGACTGCATTAGGTTTTGGACCAGTTTTGATCAGAACTGTGGTTGCCATGGAAACAAAAAGGTTCCATAGACTTATAATGGGAAAAACGGCGTCTCCACTTTTTCTCCGCCATTTCTGATCTGATCTTCATCAAACATGCAGATAACCAGGCAGTAGGGACAAAGTCTACATAGAGTTCGAATTTCGGCTCCATGAGACAAACAACTTTGGAGTTACCTGCCCTTGTTTATTGATTTGAGGTTTAACATCCCTGTCAGCACAGTGTAGGTCATTTCTGGTTTTGTGGTACTTTTGTCCGACATCAAGATGAAATTATATCTTAAGCCCTTTCCACCCAATGAAACCAATATGGTCATTATGCATGGACGGTCAAACTGGCATCCCTTTTTCTGGGCAGGCTTAGAACCTGTTTACCAGTACTCGTGTGGTCGGTTCCAGCTCTGCATAGAAGCACCATGTAGCCCAGTCTATTTCTTCAAGCCCCGATGGGCATTCTTAAAACATCATTAATGATTTTCTGGTACGCAGGTGAGCGATATAGGGCCATCTTGCCCTCTTGTTGAGCAATTCTCGACATTCTGTGTGGTGTTGCTCCATACCGTGAAAACTAGATTAGAGATAGCAGGTACTATTGTATACATAAATGTGTTATCTACATGTGTGACAAGAGTTTTGACTTGTGTGTTACAAACTGCCAGAGATACTCAACTTCTTTCATGACTGGTCATATTTTCCCGAAGGTGCCCTTGTCTATATTATTATAGGATAGTAGATCTTTCCCCTCAAAAACCTTGAAACTGGCCCCTGTGGTTGATATATGCAAGTTGATCCAAGTCTTTCCTCTTCACACCATTTTGTCAATTGTAATCATTGTAACTTTATTGAATCAGTAGGGGATAATTAGTTATTGATGCATTTTTGGACAATAGTCAAAATTATTGCCCCAAAGTGTTGTGGACAACCTGAAGCACTGTTTCCCAAGACTAAAAGCTGAGGGCAATAGACTTGAGTGTCCGGTCATTCACAACACGGAGAGGCAATAGTTTTAACTATTGTCTAAACAGCCATCAAACAACTGTTCTATCTCTTTTCCTGCTGTTCACGGCAACCCCTTTTTTTGCAAACAGTGTAGATCCAGATCAGATGGCTTCTGAAGAAGCCATCTGATCAGGATCTACACTGTTTGACATTCAATTTATGAATTTGTAGGAATAAATTACATCAAGTAATCTGATTGGTTCAAATAAGTTTCAGAAAGGGTTATCTTTTGGAAGCAAGGAAAACACCACAGAACTGGAAAATATGGAGTGTACATGCATGTTTTTTGGGCCAGACAAGCTAGTTTCGGTCAATTAGGCCTCATCAGTGACCCTCAAATATTTTCAAAATTCAACAATGGAATCAATGATCCCAAAGGACAAGAAAATATTAACTACACTATGATGTAGGGCAGGGAGGCTTTTTACGGCCGCCACACATTCCCAGACACCAGCTGTAGTGACGTTAAATAAGTTTCAGAAAGGGTTTCAAAGTCAGAAATGGGTGTGGCTAAACTGAATATTCAGCAAGAGAAGGGTTATTACCCAGTCCAGCATACAGACCTCATTCTAACTATCAAATGGATGCTTTCATGTGTGATCTAAATCACTTGGTGTGTTTACATTCCTGTGTGAGTGGTTACGTGCTGTTGTCAAGATATGGTTCCCTGCTTTTACTGCATTGTGTGTTAAAACTATATCTTGAAAACCAACCCAACCATCCAGTAGCCAAAAATACTGGGATGATGATATAGTTCAACACAAGTTAAAACTGCTTAAAACTTGTCCCATTGCTCAAAAAATATCATAACTCATTAAATTAGAGATTGGGTAATAACAAATATTATCAGTTACACAATGGTTTAGTCAGTTTAAGGGGATTGGATACACCTGATACATTTTTTCCAATTTTTGGCAAGGGAGGCAATTTTCTTGGCTTCTGCCTAGCTGCCTGTCTCTTCTGAATAGGTTGTCCACTCTTAGAGGGAAGAATTTCCTTTTAAGAGTTGGACCCTATTGTCTGTCATTCTTTGTTGTATAACTAGTTATGCAACTGTTTTTGTCGGATTTGGGTCCACACTGTTTGCGAATGAAGACTTTTAAAGGAACTGGCAGACTGCAACACAGACGACTTTTGTTGTGATTGGCATTTCATGGGTTAAGATCTTTGATTACATTTATTTTTTTTTTTAGTTCACAACAGCAGGCTCAGGTATGACTGTGCATATATGTTTAATCTTCTCTTTACTGTTCCCATTTGAGCTATTCATCCTTTTCATGAGCTGGTAGAGTATGCAAAGAAGATTGTTAATGATGTTTGCTTTAATTTCAGTATCACCATTTTACGGAAGACATTCAGACCCGACAGTATCGCTGTCTGGAGGTGCTGATCGGTGCTGGGTATGGCGCACCTGCTGATATATGGAGCACTGCTTGTATGGTAGGTTCATTCTTGAAACCACTAAACTGACATACAGTAGAAACTACTGGTGGAAAAATTTGCACTGTACTGGAGCCTGCCAAGGAAATGTTTAGGTTGACTAGCCAGTTAAGACGTGCTTGACCTCACCGTCATAGCGTTGACTGGGTTGTTTAATTCCAAAACTAGCCAAAAATGGTATAAACTTAGGTAAACTACAGAAACCACGCAGTTTGATTAGCCCATTTTAAATGTGTAACCTAAAATGGGTCATTGGCAAACAGTGCATGCCCAGATCAAATGCGACAGAATGAAGTGTCTGATCAGGGCCTCCGATGTTTGCAGAAAGATCAAGCATTTTCTAAAGAAGTTTCTAAAAACAGCTGAACCTAACACCCCTAAATTCTGAAATGGGACTCCTGCTGTATATAGGGGGGTAGATTCCATTGAGTACAAAAGGTGTTAAACTTAAGACGTTTGTTCTTTAATCAGGCTGATTTGAATGCTGTTTGCACCTGTCATTTGGTGGCTTTGCATCACCTGTAGAAGTCCGTGAAATGAACGGCCCTTAATGCCCACTTTATATAGAGAAAACTGTGGTTTACGGGGGTATACAGTATTTCTCTTATTTCTGCTCAAAGATGTAGGTTGTAGATATTTGTTCTAATGAGTACCTTCAACCTATGTTTGCAGTATAAATAAGAAAAACATCACAGATTTTCATCAGAAAAGTAGCCGTTTTGGAGATGTGAAAAAATGCAGTTTGTCACACTGGTGTATTATCATAATGGTTACAGCATGCCTTGTTACTGTTTTATAGTTGGATACCTAACTACAGTTATTTACTGATTTTGGATAAGCCTGCAGAGGAAAGTGTGGTTAGGTAAACTGACCAGCTCAATATGACCTTAGTCATTACACACCAAAACAAACAATAGCTCAAAGATCAGCATACAATGGCTATCATCATCATCATCAACGGATTTTTGATTAACGTGCAGGTACAGGGGCAACGTCCACATAAGTGGGCCCCCTTCCAGGTAGCCGGCTTGCTGCACGCATGGCAGATCTTACACCAGATCTCCAGGCTTGTCTATCATGAGGATCGATAGCAGAGAGCTTCCATTCTCTGCAATCTCTTTCTGTTAGCTGCTTCCAGGTCATCTTGGGCCTATATGTAGGCATGTTAGTCTGCTCATAAATTTTAACAGTTGTTGGCATTGTAAAATCTTTAAGCAGGACAAACAACATTCTTTGCTGATCTGAGCAGAAAAATTGTCTGATTTGTTTGTACTTTAATAATTTTGAGCATTTCAAATTTCATGCCCAAGCGGGTTGAGCATGAAAAAATTGTTATAACCTTGGACCCAGTTTGTTTTCACATATTCAGTGTTTACCCACTTTCTGCAGTAACATTCCTGTCAGTAGTTTGCTGCATACAAACTGACTATTAATGTTTCATATGCAGAGCTTTTTTGGCATTTAACCAATATTGTGCTGAATGAATAAATTAACAGGGTCCGAAATTAAGCTCGCATTTACGCTAAATGCGAGTGAGAATTTCAAAATGCGAGGACAAAATATTTGTACAAGAAAATTTTCGTGAATGCAAAAAATGTCCATTCGACGATAAAAAAACAAAACGATAATACAGACGACAATAATATGCCGGGAGATGTTTTGCCGGTGCGATGTAGCAGAGGCCAATAATGGCGGCCGAAACCCGTCAAAATTTCGCTGAAAGTTATCACCTTTGATTATTTGTTTCTCAATTGTCCGATAATACTTCACATTAAAATTATTAAAGAATGAAAGACAAATGATTATATTATATCAAAATAATTTTCTTTTTTTTTTTTTGAAAATATCAAAATTACATGTAGAAATTTTGAGTTTAAAAGAAGCTAATATTAATAATGGCGTCCGAAACCCATTTAAATTTCGCTGACAGTTATCACCTTTGATTATTTGTTTCTCATTTGTCCGATTATACTTAACATTAAAATTATTAAAGAATGAAAGACAAATGATTATATTATATCAAAATAATTTTCTTTTTTTGAAAATATCAAAATTACATGGAGAAATTTTGAGTTCAAAATGACCGATTTTGCACTAGCTTTCCGGTTGATTGAGAGTTTACTAAGAGAGACAACTCTAACTGACTGCAGACAGCGACCACATATTACGCACAATAATGTTCAAGGCCATCAATAAAATACATAAGCCAGGACACGAAAAAAAAGCCTTGATCTTCGGCAGAAAATAAATTTCTGCTCTTATTAAAGGGGTTTTGAAAAAAATCGAGTTGATTTTCATTTTAGCTAGTTGATATTTTTTGTAACAAGCTAAATTTTGCTTGTGGCAAAATATTTAAGTTCGGACCCTGATTAAGCTGCAGGCCAGTCAAATTACTTGATGTAATGTATTTGTTCAGTTCACAAGCTGCATGACAAACAGTGTTGATCCTGATCAGATGGCTTCTTGAAACTTCAGATCTGGATCAACATTGCTTGCAAAGGTATGAGCTGTCGTTCGGCAGATCAAAGGTTAAGGAATGGTGTAGGGGCAACTGAACTGCGGAAATTAGCCTAAACTCTGTGAAGTAGGAAAATTCAATACTTAAGGGGAATGGGTACACTTTCAGGGGAGACAACTTCCACAAAAGTATTTTTGTCTCCCATGTCAACAGGGATCAACTCTTAAAGGAAAGAATTTGCTCCATAGGAGCAAATTCTTTCCTCCATAGGAGCAAATTCTTTCATTTAAGAGTAGACCCCATTTTTCAGTGGGGTTGAACCTATAGAAAAGTGAACAGGAAGTCTCGAAAGTTGTCTCCCTTTGAAAAATGGCGGAAAAATGTGCTAGGCGTTCCCATTCCTCTTAAAACACCTTTTTCCTTTGAGGTTACAAGTATCTTAATCATGCTATATTTGCTTCATTGTCTGCCGTTAAAAAACCAAACAGCTCTTTTTTCTTTCCACCCAAGCGCTATTTATACTTATTTTGTTGTATTATATTTTCAGGCCTTTGAATTAGCAACAGGAGATTATTTGTTTGAGCCTCACTCTGGGGACGGTTACTCTAGGGATGAGGATCATCTGGCTCACATCATAGAGCTTCTAGGACCTATACCTCGTCATATAGCACTAGCCGGCAAATATTCCAGGGAATTCTTCAACAGAAGAGGTAAAAATTGGCTTTAATCTGGTTTAGAGCATGTCATATGTACTAGTGGTTGCAACAGATCAGTTCAATCAAATTACTTGTTTCAGGCAACTGATTACACAATCATGGTTTTCCGTAATCAGTCAAAATTTTGTCTATACATAACAGAGACCAAGCATACACAGATTAGTCACTACGCTGTAAGTGATGCTAATTATCAGTAAATGCTGTTATGGCTGAGAATGGCTCAGACTTGAAATTTTTACAAGACACAGTTTCATTGCTATAGATATCCCTTGTTTCAACAAAATTGTATTATTTTACTTTAAAAAGCAGTAGTGGAGTGTAGAAATGTAACATTATTTTGATGAAAAGTTCAGCAGTTTTTGTAAACTTTAACGAGAAACCAAGGCACCTATTATAGGTATTTTCTGCACATTTAGCATAAATTTGTCAATGTTGGAGGCTTTAAGGTGTTTTAAATTCAATTTTAATCAATACACACTAAAACAAAAGTTTTCAACAACATTGTGTCAAAATTGACAACTAACATTTAATTACTGATAAAATTAATTTTCGTAGTGTCTCCAAAATGACCTAAAGTGTTGATGGTGGACATTAAACCTCATTTCAAACAAACAAATAATTTTCTTTGACCATAATTAAAATGGCTGTATGATCAAGACACAACAACATATTTCGGCAACTCTGTCAGTAACTAGACCGTGCATATTGGGTCAGAGATAACAAGTTCTCATAATTTGTAAGGATCAAAAGACTGGTGTGTTCGCTTCACAACGTGCAATGGTTGATTTAGATATATAAACTACATGTAAATAGAAAAAAGACCATTCAGCATCTGATCTGGGTTTACACTGTTTGCCAGTATTACGAAAAAGGGATGCTGGGTACGGTAAAATTCCTATATTTAGACCACTTTTGGGACTGTTCAAAAATAGTCTTAAGACCACTTTCGAACAGTTCCAAAGATGGTCTTTTAAGACAACTTTTGAATTGTTCCAAAGGTGGTCTGCATCTAGTCAAAGATACTGGGTGTAGAAAACACAAAGAAAGAAAAAATGAAACTTGTGAATATGTTTTAAAAGAAGAATTAGTCTTAATTTTAGCTGGTCTTAATAGCGAAATTCATCACGTGAATAAGTCCGTGAAATGAACACCCCTCTAAACCCTGCTTTATATAGAGAAAACTGGGGTTTACCCAGGTATATATTATTTTTCTTATTTCTGCTCAAAGACATAGGTTGTGGGTACTCGTTAGAACCGCCTCATTAGAACCGCCTAAATGAGGCGGTTCTGACGAGCACCCACAACCTATGTTTGCAGTAAAAATAAGCAAAATATCACGGATTTTCATCAGAAAAGTAGCCATTTTGGAGATGTATAAAATGCACTATGTCGCACGGGTATGTTATCATAATGCCACTGTATATATGGGTGAGTTATCCTGTGTATTTTCATACTGTTTATTATCTCGGGTGTCTTGATTATTTTCCAGGTGAATTACGGAATATACTGAAGTTAAAGCCGTGGGGATTGTTTGAGGTTCTTGTTGAGAAGTACGAATGGGATCATGAGGAGGCGCAAGGCTTTTCTGACTTTCTTATACCCATGTTAGAGTTTGATCCAGAGAAACGTGTCACTGCCGGAGTTGCTTTGCAACACCCATGGCTTAATTCATAACAGACATGTTTTATGTTGCTTGTATATGTATAGATGTCTATCAAACATTGATGACTGCTTTTAAGGTGAACAGATACACTTTCAAGACAGGTAACTTTGACATTGAACATTGTCCTCATTTTCAGTGGGCGCTGTTCTTAAAAACAAGGATTTCTTCCGAGGGAGCAATTTCTCAGTCAGAATAATCCCGACTTACAAATGCACTTGTTGTTTTCTCTCTGACAATGGTCTTTAAGTGGGCCTGTTCACCTTAACTTATGACTTCTGAAGCTGGCTTATGTGCTTTGATTTGTATTTTGTTTAGTGAGAATTACTACAGTAATTAAGGGGAATGGGTACACCTAGCTGATTTTTCTGCCGTTTTTCAAAGGGAGACAACTTTCAGGACTTCAGGATCACTTTTCTATAAAGGCAGTCCCACTGAAAAGGGGTCTAATCTTAAAGGAAAGAATTTGCTCCTGAGGAGCAAATTCTTTCCTTCAAGAGTTGACTCCTATTGACATGGGAGACAAAATACTTTTGCATAAGTTGCCTTCCCTGAAGGTGTATTCATTCCCCTTAACAAGTTCTTAATCTGAATAGAACCTTCCACACTATATATATATATAGAAAGATTCCATTTTAAAGTTTAGGGGTGTCCGTTTGAATTATTTGTAGAAAATATTTAGAAAATAGCTGAACTTCTTACAAACACTGTAGGTCCTGACAAACTGAGTCTTACCAAAGGTCTGTTTTGGGGTTTACCATTTAATATGGGTTAATGGGAAGTAAATCTTATTATATAACTCCCCCTGGTTTACAGACAGACTGCTTTAAACTTGTTATTCCTGTAAGTTTGGAACACCTTATCACTGTAATTATCATAAAATTTGAACAAGAATATATGCTTTGGCAATACAGTGATCCTAAGTATTGTGACAGACAGGCCTAAGCAAACCATGCAGACCCAGATCAGACTGAAAGAGCAGTCTGATCAGGTTCTACACTCTTTGGAATCCCAGTGGCAATTTTTGGACTCCTTGCTGGATCATTACAGATTTGCTAAAATTTTTGGAGAATTACGGCAGATCCTCCAAGTGTCCAACTTTTTTGGATTTTTAAGGTCTGTTTTTAACCCTTGTCCTGCTGAATATTTATATATGCCACACCCACTACTGATTATCAACAATCAGATTACTTCATGCAAATCTTGCAACAAATTCACAATCTGAATGGAAAACAATGTAGATCCTGATCAGATGGCTTCGTCAGAAGCCATCTGATCTGGATCTTCATTGTTTGGAAAATAAGGCATATCCAGGCTCAGCAGGACAAGGGTTAACATTGCTGACAGAAAATTACTGAGCCAGAACAAGTGAAATATATCTTCAAACATGTATGAACATCAGCCTTTGCATCTGGCTTAGCGCCAGATGTGGTCATGTAACAAGGATAATATTTAGGGGCAATTTACTTTATTTCTGGTTTGAAACATGGAGTGGGTATTTGTTAGAATTGCCTCAATGAGGTGATTCTGACAAGTACCCATAACATAGGTCTTTATCGAGAAATAAGAAAAATCATTTCAATAGGGTGGTGTATGGCTCATTTGACAAGGCTATAATATTGCTCATGGAATTTTTAATAATGGTAAATCAGCAAAAGCCAGTTAAGTAAATACACCACATACTCGTTATAACATGGTTCATTATAACACGGTTTTGGATATAACAGTTTCAAGATGGATCCCAAAAATGTATAGATTATATAGAAAAATGACCATAAATGGTCATTTTTCTATAAAATCTATACATTTTTGTTTGGATATAACACGGTTGTTTAACTAACATGGTTTCTGCTTTGGACCCCGACAATAGTGTTATAAGGAGGTTAAGGTGTATCTCAGTGTTTGTGGTGTTTAATAACTGTCTTAATGATGTCATAGGTAACTGTTTGTATAAGAAATGTTCACTATAACAATACTAGAATTGAATGGGCCATGGGTACACATGGTACTTCTGCCATTTTCAAAATGGAGACTGCCTTTCTTGTACAGACAAATAGGTTAACAGATAGAGGAACATTATGTTCCTCATGGTATAGATTGTTTCCTTTAAGATTTGAAAGTTTTGTATCCCTTGACAGTATATTACTCTTAAACAAGTGATAACTTTAAAAAAAGTTATAGACTTATTTACATGTGTAATATTTACACAGTTGTAATAATTTGTCCCACCATATATTGAATATTAAACCAGGATCTGGTGTAAGTGGATAGAAATAATCCTTCATGCTCTACAGACAGACGACAGTTTAATTTTTTTCTTCCACCCCATATTATTGACTTGCTAGATATATGCGAAATAATCTTGACAGGACCATAAAACTAGATCTTAATTTTCTGATTAAAAAAAAAAGGGCCTGACATTTTGTGGGAACTGTCTGCTGGTCGTGTGCCCAGCAGACAATTCACATGTATTGTGTAGCCTTATTTTCTCTGAAAAAAAAAAGTAAAATAAAGAAATGGATTTCTTAAGGGGAATGGGAACACCTTCAGGGAAGGCCACTCCTGCAAAAGTATTTTTGTCTCCTTTGTCAATTGGGGTCAACTCTTAAAGGAAAGAATTTGCTCCTTAGGAGCTGATAGAAAAGCGAACAAGAAGTACCGAAAGTTGTCTCCCTTTGAAAAATGGCAGAAAAATTTGCTAGGTGTTCCCATTCCCCTTAAGTTGTATGAAGTAGTGAAAGATTTTATAGTTTGAGTGGTAAAGAATTCGAAGTGGTAGCATAGTGATTAGATATTTCAGTCAGCTGTGTTTGATGGAGGTTTATCACATTATTACTTGTCTTAATAGGTACTTGTATACTAACATGTGCTGTTTTTGGTTTAAGTTCTTTCTGTTTTAGGATCTGATGATAAAAGGCATTTTACATGGACATTTTTCAGCAGAATTGACAGTTGTCATTTTCTCACTTCCTTGGCCCAGTTGTTCAAAGCCTTGTTAGCTTTACGAGCTCATTATTGCCCAAACTGTTATCAAACAGATATTTTTGCAGAAGAAAATGTAACTTTTACTTTTGCAAAAGATACATTTTTTTTTCAGGGGTATTTAATGATCGAAGTTTCAATGATACTTTAACAAACAACATCTTTAGTTTTGAACAACTGGGCTCTGGCTTAGCCTTAAGTGTGGAAAGCCCAAGATAGTCAGCCCTTTATAATGAAGCATATGCTGTTGTTTTTTCCCCACGTTTTTCTTTTCTGCCACTTTCTAAAATTGTACTCACTTCTGAATCATTTGCAGTAAATATTTGGAAGAACAAATATAATGAAATATTATTCTGAGTGAATATATATTAGTATTTTGATTAAAATACTGCAGCCCTGTAGCATGTGATATGATACTTGTTAGAATTGTCTCAAAGAAGACCGGATTCTAACAAGCACCCACAGTGTAGTATATTTCTAATAAGAAATAAAAAAAAAAATACCCTTTTTCCGTTATTCTATTAGGAGCTGTTTAATACACTGTGAAGAACAGGGGCCAGTTGTTCAAAGCATTGTTAGCTTAACAAGATCGTTAGTGGTCATATTGTTAACTGTTCTAGCAAGTAGAATATCGAAAATTTTGGTATTTTTGCTGAAAAAATGAGAGCAGCTTTTGCATCTGCAAAAGCTGCTCACATTTTTTCAGCAAAAATTTCAGCATATTTGCCATATTTAATGATCATTAACGACATCGTTAGTTTTGAACAACTGGCCCCAGGTGTATTATAAAACTTAATACTTTTGTGATTAACACTATACTGTTCATTGAAAAAGCAATCAAAAGTAGATGCCACCATAGTGAGATTTATTATTTGTGTTGATAGGCTAGCTGATTTATTGTTGATGGGAGAACATTGTATTAGGATGCAGAGGCATTGTAACAGGAAGTATTGAACAGTAATACTTGCATCAGGCTGATTCTAAAGTGTCAGATGTCAATGCTCCTGCAATTATTCAAGGACAAACTGCTGCCATTCTCTCCCACTGATCCAGGAAGAGCATTTGTCAGTTTCCAGCGAAAGAAATAGCACTGCACTGGTTAACCACTTAATTCTAGGCTTACCCACAAACAGGCTCCGTATGACCTGAAAAGTGTTGACTGAGCTGTTAAACTATAAGAATAAAAAACAAATGTTAGTACTGCTTAGAATTGGCACCTATGTTGTGTTGACGGGGATGTAAAACCTCTAATCAAACTGACAAACACCAAACAAGTGATGTGTACCTTTTTCTTGGAGTTGACTCAACCTATTCTTCTGTTTTACTTGCAAATATGTCTTCGAGTATGTTTTTCATCAAGTGAAAATTGCATAGATTCATCCACATTATCCAGAATACAGTCAAATTTCAATATCTCAAATACTTTTGGGATCATGAAAATTTATTCCAGTTAGGGGTAGTTCCAACTACTGAGGGTTAATTGAGCCCCGCCAAGCGAATTTGTGTCTTTGAACATTCCGTCATGACAAATTTTAACTGCGCATGCCCAGCCATTCAGAGGGGCCAGGGATATGGCTTTCTGTCTGAAGGTTCCTCTTGATTCACTGCTTGTATGAGCAAGCCGCGAAGGTTCTGGCGAGACTGCGCGGATGCGCAGGCTCGCCTGAACCTTCGCTGCTCGCATAGGCGATAAGTACCAAAATCGCTTGACGGGGCCCATATAAAGATTAAAGGAAGGTTGTGTGTACTCAATGAGGCAATTCTAAGGTATACACACGATAAAATCAGAAAAAAAACTTAAATATATGGATATCTGAATTCTCTTGGGGCTTAAGAGGAAATTTGCATTAGCCATGGTAAAGTTAAACTGTGTTTGATTTACTGAAATTTTGCTGTGTTTGTACAGAAAAGTAGTTTTTTTAACACAACTATAGTTGTTTTTCTACACAACTGAAGTTGTTTTTTTACACATCTGTAGCATATAATCTGGTGCATTGCTAAAACTGTCTCATATTTAGTCATGTAAAAGAAGTTGTTCTAACATTTAGACAATATATAATTGATACATACACCTGTCATATTTATAGCACAAGGTGCACTCCTTGATCTGACTGGAAAAAATCCTGCTCAGCTGTAACTCTTATCCTGCTGTTCACGACAACCCTTTTCTTTGCAAACAGTGTAGATCCAGATCAGATGGCTTTTGAAGAAGCCATCTGATCAGGATCTACACTGTTTGTCATTCATTTTATGAATTTGTAGGAATAAATTACATCAAGTAATCTGATTGGTTCAAAGTCAGAAATGGGTGTGGCTAAACTGAATATTCAGCAAGAGAAGGGTTAAGATCTGCACCAGACCTGCAGCTGCACTGGGACTTTTATCTGTGCTTCAAGGAGCCCTTTTCTTATAACCGTGGTGAAACTGTATAGATACGACGATCCAAATCTACTGGCATTTACACTCAGAGCAGGGTTGTACCTCTCTGTATGCAGAAGGCTATAGCTGTAAGTAAAGACATCGATCTGCATTTTTGCTGGACAAATTTTTGCATGAGAGTGTTTATATTATATAGTGTTCCATGTTGAAAACAAAAACTTGTTACATACAGGGTCATATATTTACATGGTGTATATATTTTATGAACTGAGTCTGTTCAATGATGGGGTAAAGCTGATAATAAGATTGTTATAATAAACCTGTATGACAGGCTAGTGAATGGCTGCACCTCTGTAAGAGAGCACTTAATCTCCTTCAGTATAGGATAACTTCACTGCAACATGGTGACAAAGGGTATCAAACCAGGGCCACAGCAGCCACAGGCAATGACACCCTTGTGGGGAAGATACTTCTTGATGTCTCCGTGTACGTATAATCATTCACCGTTAGCAGTAATTGTCTCTGGTGTTTATGCCACCAGAGCCTTGTGTTAGTGGCCAGACTTTTAACCCTTGACCTGCTGAATATTTATATATGCCACAGATTACTCACTGCAAATTATTGCAACAAATTATTAAACTGAATGGCAAACAATGCAGATCCTGATCAGATGGCTTCTTGATCTGGACCTACATTGTTTGTAATGTAAGGCATATTCAGGCTCAGCAGGACAAGGGTTAAATGCATCTTGGTCTCACATTTGTAACCTCCACTCTCGGCCCCCACTCACCCAACACACATACTTTTTTTATATGTGTCAGTAAATTAGCACTAGTGTTGTAAGTCAAATCCCTAAATTTCTCAAAATTTCACAAGAACATGCACTGGTACAAGTTTTGTCACCGACTGTGTCTTTAAAGCTAAATCATCAAGTTGCTGATAATTTGTTTAAAGCTATGAAATGTTTGAAAATATGAAGTTTGAGTTACAACAAGTAAAAATATGCCTCCTGACATGTGCATGCAGCAAACCATCAGCCTGCATAGCAGTCAGTATGTTAACTGTTCTAGCAAGCAGAATTAAGTAATACAGTGGTATTTTTGCTGAAAAAAAAATTGTGTGCAAAAGCTGTGACTGAGCGGCTCAAAAATTACCCAAATTGTATTCACTGGGCCGTTAAACTCCAATACAAGCTAATACCGGTAATACTGTAAAAAGGTGGGACAGGAATGGCGTAAAATTGACTAAGACATTTCGGTGGCAACTATTTCTATTAAAATTAATTATCAGTTTACAGTGATTTTACATAATGAATGCAGCTGTGTTCCACAGAAATGATACTGGTCGTTTTGTACAAGTTATCAAGTGAGAATGTTGAATGTATGGCTGACATGAAGAATTTATACCCTGAAAAAGATGCATTTACTTATTTATTGTGAGTTGTTGTACTTAGGTATGTGTACAGTTAGATGATATACCGACAATACTATGTATTACTGAGGGTGTACGGACTAGCTCGCCATTGTATAAACTCATTCCTCATAACTATCATCGGCCTCAGACACTTAGCTGTTGCTTATTTTATATGGTGATAATAATATTCTAAGTCATTTATTATTTTCATATCCAATATTGAAATTAATATAAACTAACACCAGGATTCAGTTGTTCAAAACAAACGCTGTCATTAGTTAACATATCGTTAAAACTTTGATCATTAAGGGGAGTGGGAACACCTTTTTTCCGCCATTTTTCAAAGGGACACAACTTTCAGGACTTCCTGTTTGCTTTTCTATAAGCCTTGTACCACTGAAGAAAAACAACAAAAAAACAGTCGGCCTCGGTTACTCAGTCGGATGCTCGTTTGACTGGTGATCAGGAGGACGCGGGTTCGATTCCCGCCGGGGTAGGCAACATTCTTTCGTGGAGATTGATCATGAAATTTTTCTACGGTCATTCTCTCCCTTCCGCTGATTCAAGAAGGGCTGTTGTCAGTTTCTGGCGAAAGAATGTGCACTGTACTGGTTAACCGCTTGCGTATAAGCCTGCCCAGGAAAAGTGTGAACAGGTAAACTGAGCGGCTAAAAATGACCTAAAATAGTGTTGACTGGGCCGTTAAACTCCAAAACAAAAACACAGAAAAAGGGGTCTACTCTTAAGGAAAGAATTTGCTCCTCAGGAGCAAATTCCTTCCTTTAAGAATTGACCCCTATTGACATTGGAGACAAAAATACTTTTGCAGGCGTTGCCTCCCCTGAAGGCATTACCATTCTTCTTAATGTCAGAGGTAAATATGTTGATATTTTTGATGAAAAAATGTGAGCAGCAAAAGCTACTCACAGTCTTCTAGTAAAAATACTACAGCATTAGATATTGTTCTTTATATTTAGTACTAGAACAGTTAACATTTTGACAACTGACGAGGTTGTTAAGCTAACAATGTTTTGAACAACTGAGCCCAAAAGTTTTTGATACCATCACTCCAGGAATGGCTACATATCACATATTTTTAGCCATTTTTGCAAGGGAAACAACTTTTGTAACCTCCTGTGATCTGAGCCTCTGAGAAAGGGTCTACTCTTAAAGGAAAGAATTTGCTCCTAAGGAGCAAATTCTTTCCTTTAAGAGTAGACCCCTATTAATCCGATAGGCAAACATTGTTGAGAGTTGTCTCCCCTGAAGGTGTATCCATTCCTCGTCAGATATAGCGTCCAGAGTCTTCTGATACATTTGACATTTTGAACCAAACCTACACACTTGTATGTAAAATCAATACACCCCATTTTGTTTTTAAGAATATGTTTAAGAGTGTCTACTTCTCTTCTGTGCTAGCATGTCTGGTTAACTCATGAGTAGCCATTGTCTTTTGTAGGATTGATACAAGTTCACTGTTTAAAGGGAAATCACTCTTTGATGAAATCACTGTTATGAATGCAAACATCTTGGCCTATACAGTTTATGGAGATCCATTTGACAGGATGCTTGGATATTAATGGTTTAACCAGTGACATAAACTTAACTTTATAAAGACAACTTCATAAAGATAATCCTTTCAGTGAAGGACAGATGACATTTTCATAGTTTTCTGAGAAAATTAAGCTTGACATACAATGTAAACCTTTTGCATTTAATTGCTAACAGGCATTGCAGTCTGATCACCTGTAATCTTATTAACAGATTTTGTATTAAAGATTTTTCCAGTCTTATGCTCTTTAAAACTCAGTTTGACATAAAACCAGTCTGATTTCCGGGAAGTGTTTCGGGACATTGGTTACCAAGATGTAATTTTGACATGAAATCTGGCTATCAATTCTAGTTAGCCTCTGGTTAACTTTGTGCTGTCTCATAGTCATTCCATTTTAGTCGGCATAATATGACCCAACATTTTAATTTACCCAGGATCCTTACATTTACTACCTATAGTGCTATTTTCCCTGTTAATAAAGAAGATATACTTGGAAGGTACCTGTGTGTGTTATTTTCAAAATGGAGTATATAGTTGTATCATTGAAGGAAAGGGATAAACCCAACCTATTTTCTGCTATTTTTACAAGGGAGATGACTTTTTGTGCCCTGTATGCTTTAACTGAAGCTATGTCCTTCAGTAAACGGTGTCTGCTCTTAAAGGAAAGAATTTGCTCCTCAGGAGCAAATTCTTTCCATTAAGAGTAGACACCAATTGATACAGAAAAAATATTTTTGATATTTTTGTCTCCCCTGATGGTGTATCCATTCCCCTTAATAATTGCAGACCTCACTACAGCAACCAAGAAGTAGTACTTGTATTTTAATAAAAAAGTGAAAGCAGTCGGTCTTTAAATGTCCATCAACTAAGACTGATCATACGGCTTTGTTTTGTTGTGGTCTAATGTTCTACTTTTAGGTGATATAGATACTCTACTTCTTAGGTTTTGTTGTAATTTTGGATCCAGTGGTTCAAGGCAAGTTCATTTTGGTCTAAAAAAAATTTCACACACAAAAAAAGTCGCATTTTAACCCATTTAGTACCGGAAACCCCAAAACGGGTACCAGGGCAAACAGTGCAGGCCCAGATCAGACGCTGCAGAATGTGGCGTCTGATCAGGGCCTCCACTGTTTGCAAAATGTTCAGCCATTTTCCAAATGAATTTTGAAGAAACCACAACCTGACACCCCTAAATATTGAAATGGACTCCTGTTATATATAAGGAGGAAGATTCCATTTGGTACAAAAAGGGTTAAGATATGAAAGCAAAAATTTCACGTTGACAGCTATGAAAAACTGGATCTAGAATTTCTTAACTCGTAAGATGCCAAGAAAAACTGCATTTGAAAATGTCTTCTGTTTATGTCATCAGCTGCATTATCTTGCAAATTTTTTAAATATTTTTTTCATACAGTGAGTGTGGACCCTGATCAGACTGCTTCTTAAGGAGCAGTCTGATCTGGGTCCATACTGTTTGCAACAATGACTTGAAGTAACCAACAGACACCAATTGTGATTGATGTCTTGAGGGTGAAGGGGGCTTGAGATAGAAGGGGTACTTTTTCATGAAATTGTGTTTTGTTACGAATTCAAAACCAAACACTGTAAATAAACAACCATCTGTTTTCTGGGGCATTTACATGGTTTGTGGTTGTGGCATTACAACCACAGATACAATGAAACCCTTAAAGCTCCAAGCAAAATTGAGCAGCAAATGACATTCTTATTATTTTTTCAGACAAAACCAGGCTTGGCATGTCAACTGAATAGTCTGTTTTGCAGGTGATTCCAGTTGAAATGTGTATATATTTGATTTTTCACAGATTTCAGGTAGACAATTCACATGAAATCCCGAGCCTTACTTTATCCGAAAAGTAACGTATATGTTTATACTTTTGAAAATGTCTTCTGCTAGTCGTGATGGCACTTTGGTTTATGTTTCTTCTTCAAAACCTTTGTAAGTTTCTTAAGAAAAGGAGAAAATAGGTTTTGTAAGATTTATACGACATACATGGACACTGCCATTTTTTTTTATTTTTTTTTTTTTTTTTTCTTAAAAAAAGGCCTGTAAAGGAAGTCTGTCATGTGGTTTCTCAGATAATATTTCTCCGCAAAATCATCTTCTTCCTTCAACCCTTGCCCTGCTGAACTATGATATCCAGATCAGGGGCCATTAGTTCAAAGCATCATTAGCTTAACAAGCTCATTAATGGGTAAATTATTAACAGTCCTGGCAAGTATATTATTGAATATTCTGTTATTTTTGCTAGAAAAATGGGAGTACATTTTTTCAGCAAAAATATTAGCTTATTTACCATAATAAATTATCAAAGCATTAAAGATATGTTAACTAATGACATGATTAATTATGAACAACTGTGCGAACATGGCTTATGAAGAAGCCTTCTGATCAGGATCTGCTATGAGTTCTCGAATTTGAATGAATACATTATATGATATGAAGTAATTTGATTGGTTGATAGTCAGAAAATTAATTTATTTAGCAGGACAAGGGTCAAAATGTCAGTTTATTTTGATGAGTATCCACTGGCAGATAAAACAGGTATCTGTGATGATCTCTGAAGCTGTTGAGAAAATCATCTCCAGAAGTCTTCTGTAATATTTCATGCTAAAAGTCTGCGAGGAGGAGCAGGTATATCTGACATAATTTCAACATTCTTTCACTAGGGAGGCAACACTCCTTTTCTCCTATCAATTGGGCCCCTTGAAAACGGATCTACACATGAAAAAAATGCCATTCTAGCACCTTCAAACAGATAGGGATAAGAAAAACTGATCATACAAATGAGGCCTTGTCAGAAACTTAACTGTTGGGACACAAATGGATATAGAGAAAACTTTGGCCAGAGAACTTCCTCCAAGCTACGTATGCGAAATTAAACTAAGATACTTGCACAATTATTCTTCAAGTGTCAGAGGAGACAGTAAAGCCATCACTTTCCCTGTACAGGCAGCAAAGATTCAAATCAGTTTGTTGCGAGTACAGGCAGACCAGTATTGTCATAACGGTATATCAGTTGTTAGGAACCTACACAAAGGGGAACCTACACAAAGGGTGTCTGCCTTTACGGTTAGAATCCAGTTGGTAAGGGATTTTATATTTATGCATCAGTGCTATGTAAAGAAGGTCATCTGTAGAAGATGGACGGGGCTCATGTGCTTGAACATCGGTACATGGTGTAGACCAAGATCAGATGCCACAGAATGCAACCTCTGATCAGGGTCTACTCTGTTCACCTAAATATGTCCATGTCTCCGTTCAGGTCCATTTTTCCAACCTACTCCAGAGACAACTCACCAGTGCTTTCAGTACTTTGATTATACCATGAAAGAGTAACCTCCCTTGAAGGTGTATCTGTTCTCTTCAATAGCAACTTCATAGCATGAAAACCTCTTAGCTTTGCATCTGTTTCATTGTGTTAAATGAATACCCTTTAGTAAAGTGTTATTTATATGCTATAAATCAGCAGTACAGCATACTAAAACAGCAGTTAATAAAACCATTTGAATTGTTCAGTGCTTTTGTTTTCTTTTTGTCCCTTTTCTGTTTAACAAAATAATTTCTGCTTCTAGCAGGGTTTGTTACAGGGTTCATATTTTCTGACTGAGGTCATCCATCTGTGTTTCACGGGTGGACTTCAGGGGAGCTATCGCGAAATCGCGTCAACGTAATTTTTTTCCCACGACACTTCGGAACTCTCGCAATAGTTCCTAGGACCTGAAAATGGTAAACAAAGGTAGGTTCCCTTGTGTGTTTTGATTTATTGTAGAAGAATGAGAGAATAACAAAGTTTCGGTGATGCTAAGCAATGTTAAAATGATTTACCTTTCTAAGCAGGCCGAAAAAAATAGTGAAAAAAATCATTGATGAAAGTAGGCCACCGTAACAAAATCGAACACAGGGTAATCTGACTTTAGTTTTATGTCAACACAAATGTATGAAAGCAATATTTTTGTAAGTTTCGCCTAGAACGAGATCCTTTGGTGCATTATCTGGGTATGTCAGCCATCATGCATCATTTAGATGTCCAAAAAATGATCAATCCATGTACAGTAAAGGGATAATGCCGCATATTTTCAGACGGAGTAGCTCCCACAATCGCGGCAACTCCCGAAATACGCTCTAGTTCCCATGAGTCTATCAGATACGGAGTCTGTCACATCTGGCCATTACCTCAGTTAGGCGGTTCGCTAAATTTAGCAATATAAAATCAATGGATGAGTTCTTAAATGTTAAATACGGAGAATCTCATCTGCAACTACCAGACTGATTTTTTGCCCCCGCCCATGGGGGCTAGGAGAAATAGATTGGTGCTTCCTCGCAGAGCTGAAACCGACCGCACATGAGTAATGGTAAACCGCTTAGAGGACTGAGCCTGCTCACACAAAATGGTGTGAGTGGGACTCTCCAAAGAATATGTCTTTAGGTTGCTTTGGGCGGCAGGGCTTGAGATGCAATATGAGATGTCATTGCATCTCAATGACGGGTAAAATCCCACAAAAATGGAAGCAACATCTCCAAAATGACCTACGCAGTGTTGACTGGGACGTTAAACCTCAAATCAAACAAACGAAATCCTCCCAGGGTGACCACTTTTCTGAAAACAAAATTCCGGGCTATTCTCCAAACACTGCCGGAAATTTAATTTTATGACTCGAATTACTCTACTTGTAGCCAGTTTTCGCCCTTTTTGGCATTATTTACAATAGAAAAACACAACAATGCCCTTAGAAAGTAGAAAAACATTTTTTTTTAAGTTATGGGCTATCAAATATTTTTCCGGGCTTTCGGGCTGTTTGTTGTATTTCCAGGACAGCCGGTGATTTTACAGACTAATGGTCCCTCTGTTTCTTCTTGAAACATCAGGATAGAAAAAGGCTCTGTATCGTTTCACTTTTCAATTTGTGTAGGTATTGTGAAAAGGAGTCTGTAAGTTATGGTAGCATGAGGTTTGGTTCGGTGGGTCTTGGTGATACATTATTGTTTAGGGTAGGGCATCATGATAAATTAATCGCGAATCATTAGTTTTACCAGTTTATTTATTTAAATTTTCTAGAACAACTATAGACTTTGGTCTAGATAAAAGGACTATGTTAGGTCCGTGGTTTGTGTACTTGCCTATGGTGCTAGAGGCCCCCGGTTCGATTCCCGGCTTAGTTAGTAAAACTGCGGTGTCAGAACACGTTTCACTTGCAGGGATGAATGCCACACAGTACACCGTCCTTCGAATCGGGCGTTAACTGGAGGCCCCTTGTGCAGGGAGAATCATCCCATGTGCAGGTGAAAGATCCTTGCCATAATTAAATGGTTACTGTGTAGGCTTTCATCATGCAAATCTGGAGTGTGTTATTTACACCTGCCAAAAATGCCTGAAAGGGTGTAGGCAGGATAGATATAGCGAGTGAGTGTTAGTTTTACGTCCAACAAACAGGTAAGGTCATACGGAGACGGGACCTCGGTTTAATTACTCATCCGAAAGTCTGGAGAAGCCCGGGATCGATCCTGCGATCCCTGGTTATGCCCCCAACTTTGAAAAAGTTGGAGGGGCATATTGCTTCTGCCTCGTTCGTCTGTTCGTCCGTTCGTCCGTCCGTTACGCTTTGGATGCATAGCATAACTAAAGAACCGTGTATGCTAGGGTTTTGAAATTTCATATATGGATTCCTCATGGAAAATTAGCTGACACGTATTTTTTTTTTAGTCCGGATTATGCCCCCTTCAAGAGTTATTGCCCTTTGAAATTTTTTAAATAAAATCTTGTCAGCAAGATATCTCAAAAACTATTGGAGCTAGAGCCTTGAAAGTTGGTTTTTATATTGGTGGTGATGAGTAGATGAACTGATTAACTTTTGACAAAATTCTGAAAAATACTTTGTGAGTTCTGGCCCTTTGTCATTTTGGTAATTTGTGCCCATTGTAATGTATGCTAAAAGTGATGCATAGCATAACTTTAGAACCGTGTATGCTGGGGTTTTGAAATTTCATATATGGATTCCTCATGGAAAATTAGCTGACGCGTATTTTTTTTCTTGTCCGGATTATGCCCCTTTTAAGAGTTATTGCCCTTTGAAATTTTTTTAATAAAATTTTGTCAGCAAGATATCTCAAAAATTGTTGGAGCTAGAGCCTTGAAAGTTGGTGAATATATTGGTGGTGATGAGTAGATGAACTGATTAACTTTTGACGAAATTCCGAAAAATACTTTGTGAGTTATGGCCCTTTGTCATTTTGGTAATTTGTGCCCATTGTAATGTATGCTAAAAGTGATGCAAAGCATATCTTTAGAACCGTGTATGCTAGGGTTTTGAAATTTCATATATGGATTCCTGATGGAAAATTAGCTGATGCGTATTTTTTTTCTCGTCCGGATTATGCCCCTTTTAAGAGTTATTGCCCTTTGAAATTTTTTTAATAAAATCTTGTCAGCAAGATATCTCAAAAACTATTGGAGCTAGAGCCTTGAAAGTTGGTGAATAGATTGGTGGTGATGAGTAGATGAACTGATTAACTTTTGACAAAAGTCTGAAAAATACTTTGTAAGTTATGGCCCTTTGTCATTTTGGTAATTTGTACCCATTGTAATGAATGCTAAAAGTGATGCATAGCATTACTTTAGAACCGTATATTCTAGGGTTTTGAAATTTCATATATGGATTCCTCATGGAAAATTAGCTGACGCGTATTTTTTTTCTTGTCTTATGCCCCTTTTAAGAGTTATTACCCTTTGAAATTTTTTTAATAAAATTTTGTCAGCAAGATTTCTCAAAAACTATTGGAGCTAGAGCCTTGAAAGTTGGTGAATATATTGGTGATGATGAGTAGATGAACTGATTAACTTTTGACGAAATTCCGAAAAATACTTTGTGAGTTATGGCCCTTTGTCATTTTGGTAATTTGTGCCCATTGTAATGTATGCTAAAAGTGATGCATAGCATATCTTTAGAACCGTGTATGCTAGGGTTTTGAAATTTCATATATGGATTCCTCATGGAAAATTAGCTGATGCGTATTTTTTTTCTCGTCCGGATTATGCCCCTTTTAAGAGTTATTGCCCTTTGAAATTTTTTTAATAAAATCTTGTCAGCAAGATATCTAAAAAATTATTGGAGCTAGAGCCTTGAAAGTTGGTGAATAGATTGGTGGTGATGAGTAGATGAATTGATTAACTTATGACAAAATTCCGAAAAATACTTTGTGAGTTATGGCCCTTTGTCATTTTGGTAATTTGTGAAAAACTTTGTCATCGTTCTAGCGCCTTCATTTCTTCACCAATTTCAATATAACTTCACACAAATGTTCCTTATAAAAAAACTCGAGCGAGTTCAACTTTCAGGGTCATGACCTCAAGGTCAAGGTCACTGTGGCTATTTTTAGAAAAACTTTGTCATCGCTCTTGCGCCTACATTTCTTCACAAATTTCAATATAACTTCACACAAATGTTCCTTATAAAAAAATCTCGAGCGAGTTCGACTTCAAAGTCATGACCTCAAGGTCAAGGTCACTGTGGCTTTTTTTAGAAAAACTTTGTCATCGCTCTAGCGCCTTCATTTCTTCACCAATTTCAATGTAACTTCACACAAATGTTTCTTATGACAATATCTCAGCGAGTTCGACTTTCAAGGTCATGACCTCAAGGTCAAGGTCACTGTGGCTATTTTTAGAAAAACTTTGTCATCGCTCTAGTGCCTACATTTCTTCACCAATTTCAATATAACTTCACACATATGTTCCTTATAAAAAAATCTCGAGCGAGTTCGACTTCAAAGTCATGACCTCAAGGTCAAGGTCACTGTGGCTATTTTTAGAAAAACTTGTCATCGCTCTAGGGCCTACATTTCTTCACCAATTTCAATATTTTTTTTTTTTTTTTTGGTTTGGGTTTTACGGCCCTTTCAAGATTATTTCACTCATATCGAGCCGATCGTTAATCAGAGGTGGGCGAAAACCGGAGTACCCGGAGAAAAACCACCTGACCTTCCGTTGCAGAACTTGGCGTCTCACACGTGGCCCGAGCGAGGCTCGAACCTACGGCGGTGACCAATTTCAATATAACTTCACACAAATGTTTCTTATGACAATATCTCAGCGAGTTCGACTTTCAAGGTCATGACCTCAAGGTCAAGGTCACTGTGGCTATTTTAAGAAAAACTTTGTCATCACTCTAGCCCTACATTTCTTCACTGATTTCAATATAACTTCAAACAAATGTGCCTTATGACAATATCTTGAGCGAGGTCATCTTTCAAGGTCATGACCTCAAGGTTAAGGTCACTGTGGCTATTTTTAGAAAAACTTTGTCATTGCTCTAGCGCCTACATTTCTTCACTGATTTCAATATAACTTCACACAAATGTTCCTTATGACAATATCTCAAGTGTGTTCGACTTTCAGGGTCATGACCTCAAGGTCAAGGTCACTGTAGCTGTTTTTAGAAAAAAATTGTCATCGCTCTAGCGCCTACATTTCTTCACCGATTTCAATATAACTTCACACAAATGTTCCTTATGACAATATCTCTAGCGAGTTCCACTTTCAAGGTCAAGGTCACTGTGGCTATTTTTAGAAAAACTTTGTCAATGCTCTAGCGCTTACATTTCTTCACCGATTTCAATATAACTTCACACAAATGTTCCTTATGACAATATCTCAAGCCATTTCAACTTTCAAGGTCAAGGTCACAATGGCTATTTTTAGAAAAACTTTGCTATCGCTCCAGCGCCTACATTTCTTCACCGATTTTAATATAACTTCACACAAATGATCCTGATGACAATACCTCAAAAGAGTTCGACTTTCAAGGTCAAGGTCACTGTGGCTATTTTTAGAAAACCTTTTTCATTGCTCTAGCGCTTACATTTTTTCACCAATTTCAAAATCGATTTACACAAATGTTCCTTATGACAATATCTGTAGCGAGTTCCATTTTTAAGGTCAAGGTCACTGTGACTATTTTTAGAAAAACTTTGTCAATACTCTAGCGCTTACATTTCTTCACCAATTTCAATATAATTTCACACAAATGTTCCTTAAGACAATATCTCGAGAGATTTCGACTTTCAAGGTCAAGGTCACTGTGGCTATTTTTTGAAAAAAAAACTGTCATCGCCCTAGCGACTACATTTCTTCACTGATTTCAATATAACTTCACACAAATGTTCCTTATGATAATACCTCGAGTGAGTTTGACTTTCAAGGTCAAGGTGACTGTGGCTATTTTTAGAAAAACTTTGACATGGCTCTAGCGCTTACATTTCTTCACCGATTTCAGTATAACTTCACACAAATGTTCCTTATGACAATATCTCGAACTATTTCGACTTTCAAGGTCAAGGTCACTGGGGCTATTTTTAGAAAATCTTTGTCATCGCTCTAGTGCCTACATTTATTGATGGATGTTAATAGAACTTCACACAAATGTTTCTTATGGCAATATCTCGAGTTGCTTGGTCATGACCTCAAGGTCAAGGTCACTATGGCTATTTTTAGAAAAACTTTGTCATTGCTCTACCGCCTACATTTATGATTTTAATCTAACTTCACACAAAAGATGCTTATGATAATATCTTGAGCAAGATCTACTTCGCGGCCATGGTCTCAAGTCAAGGTCCCTATGACTATTTTTAGAGAAATATTGTCATCACTCTAGAACCTACATTTATGGATGGATTTTTAAACAAACTTTACACAAATGTCGCATATGATAATATCTCAAGCAAGTTGGACTTTTGCCATTTCAGTGTTTTCCACACACGAAGATGTCTTGTGCGAGGGGATTTGTATCGCATGCGATGCCTTGTTTTTTTTAATACAATCTTGTCAGCAAGTCCATATCTTGAGAACTATTAGAGCTTCATTAATCATTCTTGGTACAAACTTGCATCCAGGCATTGCAACTTCAACGCAAGCATCCATATCTGACATTGACCTATATATCATGGTTCACTGACTTGGTGAATTATTGCGACCACCCTGACTTTCACCATTTCTCGAAAACTACTAAAGCTTTTTAAATTATAATTGGTACAAACTTGCATCTAGGAATTCCAACTGCAACGCAAGCATCCATATTTGACTTTTACCCATATTTCATGGTTCACTGACTTTGTGAATTATTGCGACCACCCTGACTTTCTATCTAATGTAAGAGTCCATTTCTCAAGATCTATTAGAGCTTCATTAATTGTATTTGGTACAAGCTTGCATTTAGGAATTGAAACTTCAATGCTAGTATCCATTTCTGACCTTGACCTACATTTTATGGTTCACTGACTTTGTAAAATAGTGTGACAACCCTAACTTTGACCCTGATGTAAGAGTCTGTTTTTAAGAGTTACTTGGTACATGCTTGCAACTAGGAGTGAAATTTTTATGCAGGCATCCATGTTTGACCTTGACCTAGATTTCATGGTTTGGTGACTTTGCGCCCCCACAGGCGCGACATAGCCTTCGGGGGAATTATTGTTGTATGTTTTTGAGTCTTTAACAATATTTGTTGAATATTTTGCCAGCTAAGGTCAAGCAAAGGTTGGGGGCATTGTGTTTTACAAACACCATTTCTAGTTTACAAGGTGAGTAGCATAACCACTACACCACGGAGGCTTCTAATAGATAGATAAGTGTATAGAGCTTGTGCCGTGACGTCACAAACCTGGTCAATACAAAGTGTATAGAGCTTGTGCCGTGATGTCACAAACCTGGTCAATACAGGGTTATCTATCTTACTGAGAGGTTACCGCAGGCCGTAATCAACAGAAAACAGCTGGAAATTTTATATTATTTTCTCATTCCTCTTCAAAAAATTAAAACACACAAGGGTACCTACCTTTGTTTACCATTTCCAGGTCCTAGGAACTATCGCGAGCGTTACCGGATGTGTCGTGGGAGCAAAATTACGTTGACGCGATTTCGCGATAGCTCCCCTGATGTCCACCCGTGTGTTTATGTCAGCCTTAGCATTGACATGTCTGTTCAATGGTCTTATTTGGATACCCACTAGTGAGGGGTTGTGGCTTCAGTCCATGTTAGATCAGGTAACATTTTTAACCCATTGTATATTCGTGGACTCTTCCATTGCTATATGTTGTACAATTCCATTTGTCGTTTTCATATAGGGGTACAGAAAATTCTGTTAGCAGATAGTGCAAGCCCTGATCAGATGCATTCTGTGGCGTCTGATCTGGGCCTGCACTGTTTGCCAAGGTACCCCTTCAGGGGTTTCCTGCATGCAATGGGTTAATGGAGATTGATCATGAAATATTTTAGTCATGTTCTTCCTTTCACATTCTAGAAGGGCAGTTGTCAGCTACTGGTAAAGGAAAATGTGTTGTACGGATTAAATACAAGGACGGAGTCTGCCCTCTGCCCAGAGAGAGCTGTAAGTGTAGCTAGATGGACTGAATGGATCATTACAAATACTGTTGATGGGGAAGTAATCTCATCAACTATAGGAGTTCATGACACCAGGCCATCTGGTTACCAGAGGTGACAACAGTACATGTACTCCAATCTATTAGCCCTTCTCTTGCTGAATATTCAGTTAAACCACACCCATTTTTGACTTTGAACCAATTAGATTACTTGATGTAATTTATTCCTACACATTCATAAAATGAATGTCAAACAGTGTAAATCCTGATCAGATGGCTTCTTCAGATCTGGATCTACACTGTTTCCAAAGATAGGGGTTGTCGTGAACAGCAAGATAAGAGTTAAATATGGAGGATTTTGTTTGTATTGGAGTTTAATGGCCAAGACAAAACCATTTTAGGTCAAAATTTTTGAGCCAGTCAGTTTACCTATCCACACTTTTCCTGGGCAGGCTAATAATAATCAACCTTATTAATAAAGGGTAATACATTTAGTACTAGTACTAATCTTCCATGTGGCCCTCTGTTCCTGGGTAGGAACTAGTACTAAGCAATATGGATAAAGTCTTGCTCAGATGCTTGCGGGGATCAAACTGGCTTCCTCTCGATCTTAAATCCAATGCTTTCCCACTGCACCACAGTACTCCATCGAAAATTGTGGATAGATAAACTGACCGGCTAAAAAATTTTGATCTAAAATGGTTTCTGGGCCAATTTTGACTATTCAGGCTTCATCAGTGAACCTCATATTTCTTTAGCCTTTGTCTAACCGCTGGGCAAAGCCTCACATGGGTAACTTTTGGTTGTTTTGAATTTAACATGTCAACCCTTGTGGGTCATTCTGTGTGGTCTCCCACAGAAAGGGAGAAAAGAGATAGAAGAGAGAGTAGTGCGGATGAAAGTGAGGGACAAAGGAGAAAGAGGAAAAAGAATGGAAGGGTAGAAAAAGAAGAAACTAGAAAAAGCGACCAGTGGGTTACGTAAACCCCCCGCCAGCGTCACCCTATGATATATCTTTCGAGCTTGTATGTAATATGAATGAAGTCAAGATGCTATAAGAATCTATAAATGTGCTTGTAAAAGCTAAACTAAACATAAAATTTCTAAATGGACCAAGGGAGTGAGAGCATCAAATAGAACATACAGGCATCTATAAACTTTGACATAAAACTTTAACCAAATGTAAAATTTCTAAGTCCGTGACCTTGAGGTCAAGGTCACCGTGGTTGGGGGAAGGGACATGCATCATGAAATCATTTATCAAACATGAAGAGAATCCAACATGTGGTTACAGAGATATCAGCCATGAAAAAGGTTTAACACAAAACTTTGACGTAAAAGTTGAGGAACAGACAGACAGACAGCCCACCCAGGGGCTTGACCCAGAGGCTTAGATATTCCATATGAAAGGTAATGCTATAGAGATATCCTTTACCAAACATGAAGAGAATCTAACGTGGTTACAGAGATATCAGCAATGAAAAAGGTTTAACACAAAACTTTGACGCAAAATTAGATGAACAGACAGACAGCCAGCCCACCCAGGGGCTTAGATATTCCATATGAAAGGTAATGCTATAGAGGTTCAACACAAAACTTTGACGTAAAAGTAGATGAACAGACAGATGGACAGACAGACAACCCACCCAGGGGCTTAGATATTCCATATGAAAGGTAATGCTATAGAGATAACCTGTACCAAATATGAAGAGAATCCAACCTGTGGTTACAGAGATATGAGCAATCAAAAAGGTTTGACGCAAAACTGAAGTAAAGGTTGACGAACAACCGAACGTACAAACGAACATACAAACCAACCAACAAACGGATGGAAAGACGTAAACTATATACTCCCTGACATACTTCGTATGCCGGGGGTATAATAACAACATTCCCCCTCTACCCTTACCTACTGAGAGGACAGCAGGCCTTGTTTGTTTGTTTGATTTAGCGTCCCAGTCAACACTGTATGTCATTTTGGAGACATTGCTTCCAGTTTTGTGGGACTTTTACCCGACATTGAGATGAAATGACATCTCAAGCCCTGTCGCCCAATGAAACCAATAGAGTTTATAAGCATGGACGGTCCCGACTCCCACCCCTTTGCCTGGGCAAAGCGGTTTACCAGTACTTTCAGCTCTGCGTGGAAGCATCATGCAGCCCATCTACTTTTGTCAAGTCCCGATGGGTGGGGGCCACAGCAGGCCTTGTCCAACTGTAAACCAACATCAGCTGGACACCCCAGTGACACAAGATACACATCACCCCACCCCCACATTGGTGATTATAAATGATAGTTTTGAGTCCGAGTCCCTATATAATATACATGGGAGATCCAAGATGTCAGGATAACTTTCACCCATGGCTTGAATAGTATATGGGCCCCCGTCAAGCGAATTTGGTTCTTATCGCCTATGCGAGCAGCGAAGGTTCAGCCGAGCCTGCGCATCCGCGCAGTCTCACCAGAACCTTCGCTGCTCGCTCATACAAGCAGTTAATCAAGAGGAACCTTCAGACAGAAAGCCATATCCCTGGCCCCTCTGAATGGCTGGGCATGCCCAGTTAAAATTTGTCATGACGGAATGCTCGAAGACACAAATTCGCTTGGCAGGGCTCATATAAAAATAGTATAAAGGAGAATACAAAAACTTTAATCTTCCTGCTTTCCTTAGCCAAAAGCCTCTTTATTATATCAC
Organism: Lucinisca nassula; assembly: GCA_963580285.1. Lineage (NCBI taxonomy): Eukaryota > Metazoa > Mollusca > Bivalvia > Lucinida > Lucinidae > Lucinisca > Lucinisca nassula. Next base: position 134,606,311 of record OY757016.1, on the reverse strand, counting down.
AGTACATCTACAGCAAAAGCCAACCAAACTTAAACTGAAAGAAAATTGATTCTACCATCAAAACATTAACTGATGCAAACTCAAATAATAAAAAAATGACCCGATTTACATAACAAACAGTTAAAATGTTCAACAAAGGCTCAAAAATCTCACGGAAGAAGAACATTTTAAATATTCTGGAAAAGGCAATATTCTGATATACAGATATTTTCGCTGAAAAGGTCTAAATAGCTTTTGTAACCAAGTAAGCTTCTGACCTGATATTTCAACAATAATATTACTGTATTTGCCATATAAACACCTTTGTTAACCCATTTTGTACTGGAAATCCTAAAACGGGTAATTGGCAAACAGTGCAGGCCCAGATCAGACGCCGCAAAATGCGGCGTCTGATCAGGGCCTACACTGTTTGCAGAAAGTTCAACCATTTTCCAAATAAATTTTGAAGAAAAAACAACCTGACACCCCTAAATTTTGAAATGAACTCCCTGCTATATATGAGGAAGATTCCATTTGGTACAAAAATGGGTTAACTGGGCCCTGGTCTAACAGTTGATGATTTTCCTTCCTGAATATTGTCTTGTTAGGCACTATGTATTTCAACACAACAATGTTAACACTTAAAGCACCATAGAAGATTGTACAGCACATGACCCCAAAATCTGTGACATTGAAAGGAAGGTCAAGGTCACCAAATTCTAATCTTGAACCCAAATATTACCAAACAGGTGAGCTAAAAATGATGTTTTAAGGGATACTGTAATGATCCTTAGTACATGTATTGCGAAAGATAGGCTAGGCAAACAGTGCAGACCCAGATCAGACTGCTCCTTTAGGAGCAGTCTGATCAGGGTCTACACGTTTGCCATTCTGCCTGCACCTTTTGGACTCCTTGCTGGATTGTGAAGCAAATTTGTTAAAATTTTATGAGAATTATACCAAGTCCTCAAAATGTCTGAATTTTTAGGATTTTTACCATAATACTTTTCTTGTGGCAAGCGAAAAGGGACCTTTGAGAGTGTGCATCCAGCAAAGACAGATCAGCCTCATGCGTGCAGTCTAATCAGTCATCCTTTGCAAACAGTGTAAATCCAGATCAGATTGAAGCCATCTGATGAGGATCTACACTGTTTGTCATTCAGTTAGTGTTTGAACGAAAATATATTATATAATCTAATTGGCAGGAACTGGTAGTCAGGAATGGGTGTGGCTATTTGAATAATCAGCAGGATAAGGGTTAAGTTTGTGTACAGGCAGACTTGCGACTGTAGAGCAAACATGCATGAAGACACCTTTTCTGTCACTTGTACTGTTTTGATTTGTTTAAGGTTTAACGTCCCCATGAACACTGTAAAGGTCATTTTGGAGATGTTGCTTCCAATTTTGTGGGACTTTTGCCCGACTCTGAGATGAAATGACTTCTCAAGCTCAATGAAACCAATTGGGTTTATATGCATGGACGGTCCGACTCGCACCACTTTGCCTGGGCAGGCTTAAATCCTCTAAGCGGATTACCAGCACTCGTGTGCGTGTCGGTTTCAGCTCTGCGTGGAAGCAGCATGCAGCCCATCTATTTCTTCAAGCCCCAATGGGCGGAGGCTGCCAATTGTCCTGTTAGGCTCTTTTTCAACACAACAATAATGTTACCATTACTTCTCTCTTAACCCTTGTCCTGCTGAACACCATTTATGGTCATTTTTCTATATAATCTATACATTCTTTTAATCCATCTTGAATCTGTGTTATATCCAAAACCGTGTTATAATGTACCGTGTTATAACGGGGTTGTGGTGTATATACATTTCAGGTGTCCCAGCTTTGTGACCAATACCAGAAAAATTAGCCACAACAAGTGAAAATGTATCTGGATGTGCACACCGCAAAGACTGATCAGCCTGGACAAAGGCATAGACTAATCAGCCTTCACAGTGGCGTATATTTATTAACCCATTTTGTACCAGAAACCCCTAAAAGGGTAGTTGGCAAACAGTGCTGGCCCAGATCAGACGCCGCAGAATGCGGTGTCTGATCAGAGCCTGCACTGTTTGCTAAATTTTCTGCCAATTTCCAGATGAATTTTAAAGAAAACACAACCTGACATCCCTAAATTTTTAAATGGACTTCTGCTATATATAAGGTGAAAGATTCCATTTGGTACAAAAAGGGTTAAAATAGCTCATGACAAAAAGCTTCTTTATGCAGACAGGGAGGTTGTTTATAGCTCACATGACACCTAAGGGTGAAGGTGAACTATTGTGATCACCTTGTATCCGTCGTACTTGCATCGTCTACATTTGCCTAGTTCACCCTCGAAAGGCCAGTTTTGCTTCAATCTTCATGAAACTATACCGGAATACTTGTCTTGGTCACTTTTGAATATGGATCATGTTTGGTCTAAAACTAGGTTACGAGATCAGATTTCTTTAAAACCTTGTTCACCCTCTACAGGCCACAGTTTTGCTTCAATCTCCATGAAACTTTCATAGAATGCATGACTCAATGTTACCTTGGTCAAGTTTGAATATAGGTCATATCAGATCCAAAACAAGGTCATTATGTATCGCTGTGTCAAATTTCTTTAAAACCCTGTTCATCCTCTAGAGACCAAATATTTGCTTCAAACTTAATGAAACTTTCCAAGAATGTATCCTAGACAAGTCTGAATATGTGTCATGTCCGGTAAAAAACTAGGTCAGTGGGTCAAATTTCTTATTCACCCGCTATTAGACACAGTTTTGCTTCAATCTTCATGGAACTTTACCAAAATAGTAAATTTTCCTGATGCTATTTCATTCAAATTTGCATATGGGCTGCACCTGTGGACTTAAAACTGTTCAAACTCCTATGAAGAACCTGTCAATGAATCTCTTTTCATCAAGTTAGTTTGACAAGCAACTGTCATTCATCAAAGAATTCTAAAACTAGATCAAGCAAATGATTGGTCTCATTTTGGCAAACACTTTCTGATTGACATTTTGAGATGTATTTTGATTGGACAGTGCAGAGTCTGCAATGAAATTTACATCATCTTGTGTTTTGAATTTATTTTTGTCTGGCAGTTGACTGACAGGATGTTAAGATATATTGAATGATGTTTTGAGTCAAAATGAAATGAAGCCCATCAAAGTTTGAAGTTTTGTGTCAACAAAAACTAGGTTGCTAGGTCAAATTTATTTTGCTTTACCATAATGTTTTTCTCGATAATATCTTGACTTACATTAAACATGGATCATATATAATTCAAAATTAGTTCACAATGTCAAATTTCTTTTAAGACTTTGTTCTCTCTCTAGAGGCCAGAGTTTTGCTTCAATCTTCACAAAACTTTACCAGATTATGCATCTTGGTGCTATCTTGTTCAAGTTCGAATATGGGTCATATCAGGTCAAAACTAGGTCAGATTTCTAAGAACCTTTTTCACTCTGAGGCTACAGTTATGCATTTATCTTTATGAAACTTGACCTGAAGTCGATCAAGTCTGACTATAGGTCATGTCATATAAAAAACTAGAAATGTGTCCAGACGACACAGATGCCCCCGCCAAGGGCCCCACCTCACCCTGAAAATCCATGTTGCAACAAAATTTTCTAAGTGTGTGACCTTGTCATCAGGAACATTTGTGAGAAGTTATATTGAAATTGGTGAAAAAATGTAAGCGCTAGAGCAATGATAAAGTTTTTCTAAAAATAGCCACAGTGACCTTGAAAATCGAACTCGCTCGAGGTAATGTCATAAGGAACATTTGTGTGAAGTTACATTGCAATCAGTGAAGAAATGTAGTCGCTAGAGCGATGACAAAGTTTTTTCTAAAAAATAGCCACAGTGACCTTGACCTTGAAAGTCGAAATCACTTGAGATATTGTCATAAGGAACATTTGTGTGAAGTTATATTGAAATTGGTGAAGAAATGTAAGCGCTAGAGCGATGACAAAGTTTTTCTAAAAATAGCCACAGTGACCTTGACCTTGAAAGTGGAACTTGCTAGAGATATTGTCATAAGGAACATTTGTGTGAAGTAATATTGAAATTGGTGAAAAAATGTAAGCGCTAGAGCAATGACAAAGTTTTTCTAAAAAAGCCACAGTGACCTTGACCTTGTAAGTCAAACTCGTTCAAGGTATTGTCATAAGGAACATTTGTGTGAAGTTATTTTGAAACCAGTGAAGAAATGCAGGCGCTAGAGCGATGACATTTTTTCTAAAAATAGCCACAGTGACCTTGACCTTGAAAGTCGAAATGGCTCCAGATATTGTCATAAGGAACATTTGTGTGAAGTTATATTGAAATCGGTGAAGAAATGTAAGCGTTAGAGCGATGACAAAGTTTTTCTAGCCACAGTGACCTTGACCTTGGAAGTTGAACTCGCTAGAGATATTGTCATAAGGAACATTTGTGTGAAGTTATATTGAAATTGGTGAAGAAATGTAAGCTCTAGAGCGATGACAAAGTTTTTCTTAAAATAGCCAGTGACCTTGACCTTGAGGTCATGACCTTGAAAGTCAAACTCGCTCGAGATATTGTCATAAGGAACATTTGTGTGAAGTTATATTGAAATTAGTGAAGAAATATAGACACTAGAGCTATGTTATGCGAGGGGATAATTAAAAATTTTTAAGTCTGTGACCTTGACCTTGAGCTCATGGGCATGGGTGGGGGTATCGCTGAATAAAATGGACAGGTATCTAACATCATACCAAATATCAACTCAATCCATCGCATGATTTGGAAAGTATCAACTCTTAAAATATCTAATTAAAAATTTCTAAGTCTGTGACCTTGACCTTGAAGCCATAGGCATGAGTGGGGGTATTGCCAAATAAACATTTGGACCTGTATCTATCATCATAGCATACATAAGCCAAATCCATAATACAGTTTGGAAAATTTGAGCTCTTTAAAATCTTTCACATTAAAATTGTCTAAGTCCGTGACCTTGACCTTGAGGTCATAGGCATGGGTGGGGGTATTGCTGAATAAAACATTGTACCTATATCTATCATCATATGAACCAAAGCCATCATAAAAGTTCAGGTTCTACCAGGTACAAATACCTTAACTGGAGTCTTTAACATGGAAAATTTCTAAGTCCATGACCTTGACCTTGAGGCCATGGGCATGGATGGGGGTATCGCTGAATAAAACTTTGGACCTATATCTATAATCATACCAAATATGAACCAATTCCATCAAATGGTTTGGAAAATATGAGTTCTAAAATGTTCAAGTCTACCTGTTACAAAAACCTTAACCTGAGTCTTGAACATTGAAAATTTCTAAGTCTGTGACCTTGACCTTGAGGTCACAGGCATGGGTGGGGGTATTGCTTAATAAAACTTTGGACCTATATCTATCATCAAACCAAAGATGAACCAGTTCCATCAACTGGTTAGGAAAATATGAGTTCTAAAAGTTCAGGCTCTACCTGTTACAAAAACTTTAACCTGAGGTTACAGGATCACGTATGTACGTACGTACGTACACACACACGTACAGACGGACGTACACATGTACGCACGTACGGAAAACCGAAAAACTATATGCCCCCGGCATCATATGATGCGGGGGCATAACTAGGTCACCAGATCAGATTACTTTAAACCTTGTTACCTCACCTGAGATCACAGTTTTGCATCAATCTTTGTGAAACTTTACCAGAATGTTTGACATGATAAGACAAAAGTTAAGTTGAAAGATGGGAAAAGTTGGAATATGGGTCATACTGGGTCAGAAACTGGGTCACAAGGTCTAATTTGTGCTCTCTAGAGGCTACATTTTAATGACGCCTGTGAGTGATCAAGGGCCCTCTTGTTTGAATGGGTATGCCAAGTTTGCAAGCCAAAAGTACAAAGTCTACCATGTTACCTTCCGTGTAACAGGCTGTTGTGAACTCAGTATTCTTGCCTTGCCAGCTTAACCCATTGCAAGTGGGAAAACCCTAATCGGGAACATTGGCAAACAGTGCAGACCCAAATCAGACCCCGCAGAGCGCGACGTCTGATCAGGGCCTGCACTATTTGCTAACAGAATTTTCCATCAAAAATAGAATAAAAACGAAAAAACAAGCCTGACACCCATTATTTGGACAAATGGACTTGTCCAACATATTACAATGGAAGAGTCCACTAGTATACAATGGATTAAATGAGACTCTGCTGAACACATTTGTCTACTTGATGTGGCTCAATATCATATCAACTGCAACAAAACAAAAGAGTATAAAAACTACAGTAAAACCACCTAAAATTAAGACTAATTCTGCTTTAAAAAGCTTATTTAGAAGGGTGCAGTTATTGTTTCTTCGTGTTTTCTGAACACAACTTCCTCTGGTCAGGGACCACTTTTGGGACTGTTCAAAAGTGGTCTTAAAAAGACCACTTTTGAACAGTCCCAAAGATGATTTTGGAATTTTACTGTACAAATCCTCAAAAGAAGCATCCCACACTATACAGTACCATTATACATTTATATTTGATTAAATCCTGGGGCCAGTTGTTCAAGTTAATTTACATGTTGAAACTCTGACCATTTAAAATGGAAAATACACTAACATTTTTGATGAAAAAAAAATGTAATCTTTTGCACTCCAAACATTTGATTTTAGCAAAAATACTATTGTATTGTATATGTACAAACAGTTAACATTTTAACCACAAACAAGCTCGTTAAGCTAATGATTGTTTGAACAAATGGGCCCTGGTCACAAACCCAACATTTTAGCTAACAAATAATAAAGGGGCCCGTGGACCACTGTGCTCATTAAAGCTCAGGTGGGTCCTGTCCCCTTACAGCCATATATTTCAACAATCCATGTTTGCTTCAAAAATCTATGGTAAGTAGAGGCCAAGAATCCTTGCTGCCAAATTAGGCCTCTTGTTTTTTACCGTATTTACCCTAAATATTCAGACACCTCAATTCCTTACCATACTTGTTCTAAAACTTGAATAAGTACTATTTCCTACCTGATTTTGTGTCTAAAAATAGCTGGATGAATGGCAAACAGTATAGACCCTGATGAGATGCCGCATTCTCTGGGTCTACACTGTTTGCTCAGACCTGTCTACCCGAATACATACAGATAATACAGTAGTTCCTGTGAAATCTTTGGCAAAAAGAGTCAACATTGACATATTCAGAGACAAAGATTTTTAAATCAGCCCAGCTATTTCAGAGAAAAAGTCCTTTTAAATGTTGACGGAAATTTAATCCTAATGACTTTGACCATTCTAATGCAGTACCTATTCATATTTTGAAGTACGACTTTTCTTGAAAATGCATTGTTTTCACTTTTTCCCCATTCAAAAGTTCACCTTGCCATTAAATAGATCCAGGTCAACCCTAAGGTCATCAACTGAACAAATTTGATAGTACTCATTTACCTGATGCTTTCTGCCTGGTTTCATGGCAATCAGCCCAGTAGTACTTGAAGGAAAAAGAGCTATAGGTTTATAAGATATATGGGCAAAGCATATTGGGTGTGCTAATAAAACAATTCCTCGCCCATACCCTCTCCCTCCCCTTTGCATGGAGACTGCACATGAAATTTAATTAAAATTGGCCCAGCAGTACCAAAGATGAATTCCTTTAAAATGCTGATGGACATTCAATCCTAGTGACCTTGGGCCAAGGTTACTAAATGACCTTGACCTTTGGCATTCACAGAGGTTCATATGAGACCTACCTTTATCTCTTAAACTACAACTGTTTTGGATAAATGCACTGTTTTAACCTTGTTCCATTCAAAAGCCTAAGGGACCAAATTCTACCTAGCACAAATTAACCCTTCTCTTGCTGAATATTCAGATTAGCCACACCCATTTCTGTCTATCAACCAATCAGATTACTTGATGTAATTTATTCCTACAAATTCATAAACTGGATGCCAAACAGTGTAGATTCTGATCAGATGGCTTCTTTAGAAGCCATCTGATCTGGATCTACACTGTTTGCAAAGATAGGGGTTGTCGTGAACAGCATGATAAGAGTAAAGGAAATTTCAACCCAGCATCATCATTTATATAGCTTTTGTATAGCTCAAGTCCCCTTTGCTGTTTGCTAAGTTCAAGATCATCTGACCTACAGTTTTGGAGATTTTTAAAGGGTTTTTACCACATATGGGCATGATTTAATCATATTCCAATGAAAAAATCTCAGAGTAAGCAAAGAATATTTTTCTATTGTTGAACATAGATGTGATTCAGTGTTGTTTTTTATGTCACCATAATCCAAATTTTCTCTTCTCGAAAGTTGGAAAGCTGTCAACCACAAAGACCAAGGTTAGTACCTCCATTATTTGACACTAGATGGCACTGTAGAAAACTGTTTATGGTTTCTTTTGACTGAAGAATTTCTCTGCTGTTTGTCTCTATTTACTGAGTCAGTCATGTTATTTTGCAATCCATAACAAACAGCTTGAAAACTTACTAAGTTTAACCCTTCTCTTGCTTGATATTGAATTTAGCCACACCCATCTTTGACTTTGTACCAATCAAATTACTTGATGTAATTTATTCGTACAAATTCTTAAACTGACTGCCAAACAGTGTAGATCCTGATCAGATTCAGAAGCCATCTGATCTGGATCTACACTGTTTGCAAAGACAGGGGTTGTCGTGAAGAGTAGGATAAGGGTTAAAATTCAGAAAAATAATTACAGGAATATGCCAAAACCACATGCAGATTTTCAGACCATGATAAAAAAAATCTGCAAAGTTTCAAAAGATCAGTCCACCACTGTAAGAGGAGTTACACCCACTAGGTACCCACTGTCTACGCACTCAAGAAGCTTATGCTACCGAGCTTATGGATTCCTCTATAGGTTCTGCACAGCTGGTATTTCCACAGATTCTGATTTCATTGGTCCCAGAGTTCAAAAATTAACTCTTAGCAAAACAATTCTGCTGCCAATATTTCAATCACACGCGGTCTCGTAGAGTGTTTTCTTACCTGACAAGTACTTAATAGCCCACCCAAAAAAAAAAAACAATGATTACAAGACTTACTGGATAGAGTGTGTTAGGAGAGGGTTTTATCCGATTTTAATGAGGTGCAACCACAGTGTTATAATTAAATTAGATAAGGGCTGCAAGTGTCTGGAAGAGCTGCCCAATCAGCTGAATTTTGCTGTACAGACCAGACGACATACCTCATAGCTCTGTGTGATGAGCTCTTGACGCAGTCTTATAAAATTTGACCTTGAAAAATGACTACATGAATGTTCATAAGGCAGTATCAAAAATAATTTTAGGAATATACCAAAACACATGTTCATCTTCAGATCATGACAAAACCATCTGCAATGTCTCAAAACGATTGGTCCATAACCACAAGGTACCCATCTAAAACAAGAGGTCCATGATGGACCTAATTTGCTCACCTGAGTTATGATGTGCTAACATGGTTGTTTACAGGTTTTTCTATATTTAGCTCTGACAGCCATTTTGAACAGAGGAGCAGAACCACTTAAGCACTTTTGGCAGAGGCCAGTCACCCAAGGAAGATTTCTGTCAAGTTATTTTGAAATTGAGCCATTTGCCTAGGAGATGTTCTTTGAAGATTTTTCTATCATTGCAGTCATATGGACATTTTGTTCAGCAGAGCAAACCCATTTCAGCAATTTAAGCAATCATCAATACAATAATACCTACTTTTATATGGTATGTTTCAATGGAACAGGCCTTAGCTGAGCCATACCGTTTAATCAATTTTGGTACAAAAATAAAAGAGAAACATTTCTGTGAATTGGGTTTGAAATTGTGCCATTGACCTAGGAAGATATGTCATTTAGAGGTTTTTCTATATTTAGCTCTGGCAGCCATTTTCTTCAGTGAAGTGGAACCATTTTAACAACAATATTGGTAGAGGGTCAACAAAGGAACATTTCTGTGAAATAATTTTGAAATAGGATTATTAACCTAGGAGTAGATGTCATTTAAAGTTGTTGTTTTTTTTCTATTTTCATCTCAGCGAAGCGGAACCATTTTAGCAAGAACATTCCTGTGAAATTATTTTGAAATTGGACCTTTTGCCTAGGGGATGTCGTTTTAATGTTTTTCTATGGTTTTTCTATTTTAGCTCTGGCAGCCATTTTGTTCAGCGATGCGGAACCATTTTAGCCATCCTGGTAGAGGGTCACCCAAGGAACATTCCTGTGAAATTATTTTGAAATCGGACCATTACCCTAGGAGGAGATGCTGTTTAAAGTTTTTTCTATTATAGCTCTGGTGGTCATTTTGTTCAGCAAAGCGGAACTATTTTAGCAATTTTGGTAGAGGGTCACCAAAGGAACATTCCTGAGAAATTATTTTGAACTCGGACCATTAGCCTAGGAGAAGATATCATTTAAATGTTTTTCTAAGGTGTTTCTATTTTTAGCTCTGGCGTCCATTTTGTTCAGCACAGCGGAACCATTTTAGCAATTCTGGTTGAGGGTCAGCCAAGGAACATTCCTGTGAAATTATTTTGAAATCAGACCATTACCCTAGGAGGATATGTCGTTAAAAGGGTTTTCTAAGTTTTTTTTCTATTTTTAGCTCTGGTGGCCATTTTGTTCAGCGGAGTGGAAATATTTTAGCAAATTTGGTAGAGGGTCACCAAAGGACATTCCTGTGAAATTATTTTGAAATCGGACCATTAGCTGAGGAGAAGAGGTCATTTAAAGGATTTTCTATTTTTAGCTCTGGTGGCCATTTTGTTCAGCGGAGCAGAACCATTTTAGCAAGTTTGGCAGAGTCAACCAGAAATTATTTCAAAATTGGCACTGTGGTTTTGGAGGAGATGTCATCTGAAGGAATCGTTGACTGACGGATGGACAGACGACGGACAAAAAGCGATCACAATAGCTCGCCTTCAGCACTTTGTGTTCAGGTGAGCTAAAAGTGACAGAACTACAGAAGGATAAGGCGAAGACAGTACAGCCACAAAGCAGTCATGACTCTGTTATTTTTCAAGAGCATTCTTTTCATGCACTGTTAATATGATGAGGCTGACCCCTAGGTACGAATATGGCTTGTTTTGAACATGCTCCAGTGTATACAGATAAAAACACACTAATATCACAACACTTATACTATCATTATATGCTCTTAACTCAATATATATTGTGTCACAGATCAGCATGTGCACAAAAAGGATTACACAGCTCCAGATAAGGAGTAAAATTGAATGATAATTTTGGGATAAATTTTTCATAACCCATATCTTGTGGTTACTTGCTAAAGTTTAATTCTAACAAGCCTGTTTCATTGTTTGTTTGGAGTTTAACTGCCGAGTCAACACTAATAAAGTCATATCGAGTCAGTTACACCTTTCCTGGACAGCCTTATAAATAATTGGTTAACCAGTACAGTGGACATTCTTTGCCAGAAACCGACAACTGCTCTCTTGAATCTGCAGGAGAGAGAATGACCTTAGAAAAGATTTCATGAGCAAACTCGAAAAAAGAATGTTGCCAACCAACAAGTACCCACAACGTACATGTATGTTCGTAACAAGAAATATTGAAAATTATCCCTTTGTTACCCTTATTATTCCTCTTTATCTGGACATATCCTAATAATCCTAAGTATTTGGACAGATAGGCCTAAGCAAACAGTGTAGACCCTGATCAGGATCTACACTGTTTGCCATTCTGTCTGCACCTTTTGGACTCCTTACCGGATTAACAAATTTGTTAAAATTTTAGGAGATATACAGCCAGTCCTTAATGTGTCCGTATTTTTAGGTTATTTATGGTATGCTTATATCTGGGGCCAGTTGTTCAAAACTAACGATGTCGTTAGTTAACGTATCGTTAAAACTTTGATCATTAAATATGGCAAATAGGCTGAAATTTTTGCTGAAAAAATGTGAGCAGCTTTTGCGGACGCAAAAGCTGCTCACATTTTTTCAGCAAAAATACCAAAATTTACGATATTGTACTTACTAGAAGAGTTAACAATATGACCACTTACGAGCTCGTTAAGCTAACGATGCTTTGAACAACTGGCCCCAGATTGCTAATATGCTCAGTTGGATTTAGCCTTACTTGATCCTGTGAAGACACTACTTGACTAGTCAATAGCTATACATAAAGCACCATGGAAATACTGAGCAGACTGGGCATCATGCTAACAAGTCTGTGTGATAAAAACCCCTCCAAACCTCACTTTATATAGAGAAAACTGGGGTTTACAAGGGTATACATCATTTTTGTTATTTCTGCTCCAAGACATATAGCCTGTGGGTGCTCGTTAGAACCACCTTAAACACCCACAACCTATGTTTTGTGTACTGATAACAAGAGGGCCCAGAGGGCCCTGATTCGCTCACCTGTGAGTCACTGTCTCGAGTACATTATATTTTTAGCTATGGTGGCCATCTTGTTCATCAGCAGAGTGATTTTAGCTCATTTGGTAAGGAGTAACCTAGGCAACATTCCTGTTAAGTTTGAATCAAATTGACCTTAGGGTTTAGGAGGGGTTCACGTTTGAATCAAATTTACAATATTTTTTCTATTTTTAGGGATTGTTTTAGCCTTTTTGGTAGAGGGTCATCTAAGCAACATTACTTCAAAGTTTGAATGAAATTGGCCCAAGGGTAGAGGAGGAATTGTCGTTTGAAGATGATCGGACCAAAACTGGGGCCTCTAGTGTGTCCACAAGGTTTTTCAACAATCTGACCTACTGACCTACTTACTGACCAGATTTGACCCATATTCGATATTGTCAAATGATGATTTTGAGCAAGTTTGATGATGATCGGACCAAAACTGTGGCTCAAGTGTGTTCAGAGGGTTTTTCTATGATTTTACCTACTGAACTACTTTTTGGACCAACATGACCCATATTCGAACTTGACTCAGATATTGTCAAGATGATCATTCTGGGCAAGTTTGATGAGGATCTGACCTAAACTGTGGCCTCTAGTGTGTTCACAAGGTTTTTCTATGATTTGACCTACTGACCTACTTTTTGACATGACATGACCCATATTCGAACTTGACCGATATATTGTCAAGACAATCATTCTGAGCTAGTTTGATGATGATTGGACCAAAACAGTGGCCTCTAGTGTGTTCACAAGGTTTTTCTCTGATTTGACCTACTGACCTACTTTTTGACCCGACATGACCCATATTTGCACGTGACCAAGTTGAAGATATTATCAAGATGATCATTCTGAGCAAGTTTGATGATGTTCGGACCAAAACTGTGGCCTCTAGTGTGTTCACAAGGTTTTTCTATGATTTGACCTACTGACCTACTTTTAGACCCGACATGACCTGTATTCAACTTGACCGAGATATTAGCAAGATGATCATTCTGGGCAAGTTTGATAATGATTTGACCAAAACTGTGGCCTGTAGTGTATTCACAAGGTTTTTCTATGATTTGACCTACTGACCTTCTTTGTGACCTGACATGACCCATATTCGAACACGACCAAGATATAATCAAAATGATCATTTTGGCAAGTTTGATGAGGATCTGACCTAAACTGTGGCCTCTAGTGTGATCACAAGGTTTTTCTATGATCTGACCTACTGACCTACTTTTTGACCTACTGACCTACTTTTTGACCCGACATGACCCATATTCGCACATGACCAAGTTGAAGATATTATCAAGATGATCATTCTGAGCAAGTTTGATGATGATCGGACCAAAACTGTGGCCTCTAGTGTCTTCACAAGTTGTTTTTTTTTATTTGACCTACTGACCTACTTTTTGACCCGACATGACCCATATTCAAACTTGACCGAGAAATTTTGTGACGGTACAAACTGTGTGCAAGTTCAGTTAAAATCAAATCATAAATGAAACAGCTATCATGCAGACAAGACTAAAATAGGCAATTTTTGCCCTTTCATGGGCCGTAACTCTGTAGCACCTGATGGGATATAGTTGGTTCAAGAAAGGAACCCAGATCTCATGGTGGTAGAATTTGTGTGCAAGTCTGGTTAAAATCAAATCATAAATGAAGATGCTATCGTGCGGACAAGACCAAAATAGGCAATTTTTGCGATTTCAGGGGCCATAACTCCGTAACACATGATGGGATATGGCTGATTCAAAAAAGGAACCCAGATCTCATGGTGGTACAAGCTGTGTGCAAGTCTGGTTAAAATCAAATCATAAATGAAGATGCTATCGTGCGGACAAGACCAAAATAGGCAATTTTTGCAATTTCAGGGGCCATAACTCTGTAACACATGACAGGATATGGCTGGTTCAAGAAAGGAACCCAGATCTCATGGTGTTACAAGTTGTGTGCACGTCTGGTTAAAATCAAATCATAAATGAAGATGCTATCGTGCAGACAAGACCAAAATAGGCAATTTTCGCCCTTTCAGGGGCCGTAACTCCATAACACATGATGGGATGTGGCTGATTCAAGAAAGGAACCCAGATCTCATGGTGGTACAAGTTGTGTGCAAGTCTGGTTAAAATCAAATCATAAATGAAGATGCTATCATGCGGACAAGACCAAAATAGGCAATTTTTGCGATTTCAGGGGCCATAACTCTGTAACACATGATGGGATATGGCTGATTCAAGAAAGGAACCCAGATCTCATGGTGGTACAAGTTGTGTGCAATTCTGGTTAAAATCAAATCATAAATGAAGATGCTATCGTGCGGACAAGACCAAAATAGGCAATTTTTGCAATTTCAGGGGCCATAACTCTGTAACACATGACGGGATATGGCTGGTTCAAGAAAGGAACCCAGATCTCATGGTGTTATAAGTTGTGTGCAAGTCTTGTTAAAATCAAATCATAAATGAAGATGCTATCGTGCGGACAAGACCAAAATAGGCAATTTTTGCCCTTTCAGGGGCCATAACTCTGTAACACATGATGGGATATGGCTGGTTCAAGAAAGGAACCTAGATCTCATGGTGGTACAAGTTGTGTGCATGTCTGGTTAAAATCAAATCATAAATGAAGATGTTATCGTGCGGACAAGAAATTGTTTACGCACGCACGGACGCACGGACGCACGGACGGACGCACGGACGACGGACGACGGACAAAATGTGATCACAAAAGCTCACCTTGTCACTACGTGACAGGTGAGCTAAAAAGAAATATCACAACTTTTCCCCCGCTCGGGTCACATGTGAGATGCCAAGTTCTGCAACGGAAGGTTAGGTGGTTTTTCTCCGGGTACTCCGGTTTTTGCCCACCTCTGATTAACGATCGGCTCGATATGAGTGAAATAATCGTGAAAGGGCCGTGAAACCAAAACCAAAAAAAAAAAATCACAAATTTTCATCAGAAAAATACAAGTAAAAGTTTTTGGAGATAAGAAAAAAAATGCACCATTTCACACGGATGTGGTATCGTAATGGTATAAGTCTTTCTTGGTTACATGGCAAATTATCATATGGGCCCCGTCAAGCGATTTTGGTACTTATCGCCTATACGAGCAGCGAAGGTTCAGGCGAGCCTGCGCATCCCCGCAGTCTCGCCAGAACCTTTGCTGCTCGCTCATACACGCAGTGAATCAAGAGGAACCTTCAGACACAAAGCCATATCCTTGGCCCCTCTGAATGGCTGGGCATGCGCAGTTAAAATTTGTCATGACGATATGCTCGAAGACACAAATTCGCTTGGCGGGGCTCATATGACTAACAACAAAAGCAATAACACAATGTCATTATAAAAAATCATATGTTCTTGCATAAAATCCTATGTTCATAGATGTTTGAAGCTATTCTTAACTGGGCCCACAGTCATGTTCAAACAAAACCCATGTTCAAATCATAAAGTTTGCATGTTGTTTTAACATGGGTTTTGAACTTTTGATATCATAAGATTGGCCTTGTTTTGTTTACGTTAGTTATGTTGGTTTTACAGTCACAAAAGAGTTTATATGCGGTTTAAGGATGTCTTCATCATACTTTGCCTTTGCAAGTTATGCAAGAACAACAATCATCTATGGATATCTCATTGCAATAACATTTGAAGGGTCCCTCGGAAGATATATGAACATTCGGCTTAGGGGCCTCATGTTCAAACGGCTAAGGCATGAGAAACCATGGATAATCCCTATAATCATATTATATAACACTCTTTAGCAATATCGATAACTGCGCATCATCACGTTAACAATTCCGTGAAATGAACACCCATCTAAACCCCAGTTTATATAGAGAAAACTAGGGTTTACGGGGGTTTACATCATTTTGCTTATTTCTGTTCCAAGACATAGGTTGTGGGTACATCGAGGCGGTTCTAATGAGCACCCACAACCGATGTATGGAGTATATATAAGTTAAATATCACAAATTTTCATAGGAAAAGTAGCCATTGAAAGAATCCACTATGTCACGCGGGTGTTTTATCGTAATGTGATGCCATCTGTGACAATGTACTGTGTGTAGCAATGGTAATGAATATGGTGAAAATCTTGCACCTGCAGTTACATACACATGCATTTCAAATGAAATATATTGAACTCGCCAAAGTCTTGTTTCATAACTTATCTATGAAATGGCCAGTCATTTGAGATCCTCTATTTGAATGAAATGAATCATAAACTGGAAATTGAACAATGTTTTTAGATAATATGATGCACATAAAAAGCTTATCTTGATTAAATAGATATGCACATATGTATATCATCCCGTCAGCTCTGACAATCTAATAAAAATAAAGAAAAAATATAGAAAAGTGCAACTGCAGATCAGCCTGCATATACCAGTTCCATCATGACATCTTACGACAAGCCGTCACAGGACAGCACAGCTCATATTTTTTACATGTGATCTTCACCTCAAAGTAATTTTAGCATATGAGGGTGAGCCAATACCTTGCAATATTCGAAACGTGAACAAAATCCTATTATGAGCTGTAATCATCTTGGAGATTGACAGTCCTGTCAACGCTACTTCTGGTGATACTGAGCCAGTCAGCTTACTCCTTGGCAGGCATATATTTAAGGGGAAGGGGAACACCTGGCAGATTTTTCTGCCATTTTTCGAAGGGAGACAACTTTTTGGACTTCATGCTTTTCTATAGGTGCAGTCCCATTGAAAAAGGGGTCTACTCTTAAAGAATTTGCTCTTCAGGAGCAAATTCTTTCCTTTAAGAGTAGACCTCTAGACATGGGAGACAAAAATACTTTTGCAGGAGTTGCCTCCCCTGAAGGTGTATCCATTCTCCCACTTGTGATTTTCACAGTGTTGCCTAGGACAGCAACTTCATTTAACCATTATTTCATAACAAATGGTCTGTTTTACATCAAACTCTGCAGAAGTGTTCACTGGGCAGTAGCCTTTCAAATGGAACCTTTTAGGCTAATTCGTTGTTGCAATCGTAACAAGGGGTCATCTCAAAGTTGTCAAAAAGTGTGATTTCACATGTAATTTTGACCCAATCTTAATCTTCACACTGCTGTCAAGGCAAATCCAAGAGACTTCTACAGATATATCAATAGTCAGAAGAAAGACGGGCAAGGTATCTCACCCCTTAATAAAAGAGGAGGGAACAGGGTTGCTGAATCAGACTCTGAAAGGGCAGAGGAACTAGTTGGTCAATTCAAGGGGTTCCATTGACAAGAAGATAGGCCCCATTCATGGAAAAAATGTAGTATCATCGGCAGGAGTGATCAAGTTACTTAAAGGCTTAAACCCCATTAAAGCTTTAGGACCTGATAAGCTACATCCTAGAGTCCTGACGAGGGGTCATCTCAAAGTTGTCAAAAAGTGTGATTTCACATGTAATTTTGACCCAATCTTCATCTTCACACTGCTGTCAAGGCAAATCCAAGAGACTTCTACAGATATATCAATAGTCAGAAGAAAGACGGGCAAGGTATCTCATCCCTTAATAAAAGGGGAGGGAAGGGGTTGCTGAATCAGACTCTGAAAGGGCAGAGGAACTAGTTGGTCAATTCAAGGGGTTCCACTGACAAGAAGATCGGCCCCATTCATGGAAAAAAATGTTGTATCATCGGCAGGAGTGATCAAGTTACTTAAAGGCTTAAACCCCACTAAAGCTTTAGGACCTGATGAGCTACATCCTAGAGTCCTGAAGGAACTAGCAAAAGAATTAGGTCCAGTTTTTGTCCACCTGTTTCAACAGTCTCTTGATATGGGGGAAATCCCCAAAGAGTGGCTCCCAGGGAACATTTGCCCACTCTTCAAAAAAGGAGATAGAGCTTGCTCGTTATTATCGCCCTGTGTGTCTGACTTGTGTTCTGTGTAAATTGCTTGAACGTATAGTCTGCTCAAACATCATGGCCCACTTGGATGAACATAAACTTTTATCAGACAGACAACATGCATTTAGGAAAAGGCATAGTTGTGAAACTCAGTTGAGCACAGTTATTAATGACTGGGCAAAAATCTTGGACAAAGGGGGACAGGTAGACACATTTATTCTGGACTTCCAGGAAGCTTTTGACACCTCACCACATGAACTATTTAAATCTAATTTATTTGTTTATGGAATTGGGGGAAATACTCTCAAATAGATAGATTCCTTTCTTTGCTACAGAAATCAGCGTGTTGTTGTTAATGGTGAATCGTCAGAGTGGGCACCAGTTTTGTCTGGAGTCCCACAGAGGACTGTTCTTGGTCCACTGTTATTCTCCCTGTACATCAATGATATTTCCAATGACAATGACTCAGAAATAAGACTGTTCACAGATGACTGTGTTTGCTACAGATTTCAGCCTGTTAAATGTAATATGCAGATAACTATGAAGAGAACAAATAAAATTGAGGCTTCTTACACCTTAGAGGGAATGGTCCTTGAGAATGTGGATTCCATTAAATACCTTGGTGTGACACTCAAACACAATTTGAGATGGAATACACATAATAGCAACATGTGTACTAAGACAAATCGGCCCCCGCCTTTAGGGGCTAGAAGAAATATATGAGCTGCATGATGCTTCCACGCAGAGCTGAATCCAGCCCACACACTAGTATTGGTAAACCGCTTAGAGGAACTAAGCCTGTCCAGGAACCGCGGTGCAAGGCGGACCGTCCATGCTGATAAACCCTATTAGGTTTCATTGGGCGACAGGGCTTGAGATGTCATTTCATCTCAATGTCGGGTAAAAGTCCCACAAAATTGGAAGCAACATCTCCAAAATGACCTTAACAGTGTTGACAGGGACGTTAAACCTCAAATCAAACAAACAAAAAACTAAGGCAAATAGAATGCTCGGTTTCCTGAGGCGAAATCTTCATCAGTGTCCTCAGGATGTAAAAGAGGCAGCATATAAAGGTCTTTTTCACCCAATCTTGGAATATGGTAGTTGTATTTGGGACCCCAGTGGAGTGGTCCTAATGAAGAAATTGAAAAAGTTCAGAATAAAGCTGCTAGATTTGTAACAAGCAATTACTGCTTTGAAATTGGGAGCATGACTGGAATACTGGAAAATTAAGATGGGAGTCTCTTAAGAAAAGGAGAAAATACAATAGGCTCATACTCTTATACAAAGGCCCAAAGGGTGCTGCCAGTATTCCAACAGATGACCATGTTCCCCCAGCTGTAGAAATCATCATTCATTGGCATTTCAGACCTGACATTTATAAAGAATCATTCTTCCCCCAAACCTTAGACAGGGTTCGCGCTAGCGGTCGCCAGAGTCACCAAATGTGAAAAGAAAATAAATCTGGCGCAAATCTGAGTCATTTGGCAAAAACTAGTGGGGAAAAAAAGGCCAATAACAAAGAAAGTCCTATCCTGTTTATTGCCGACTTAAGCCGTTTACTGGCACATGTATTTCACACCTCTCCACTCAATAATGAACACCTTTGACTATTTATCAAATTAGAATAATTGGAGATTGTTTATTATCGACACGTGCCAACAATTTAGCTCCGCCTTCTTGATATAAAAAGCTGCAGCTAGGTCAAATATCAACCAATGGGTGAAGAATATTATTTCTGTCCCGCATGGCGTAATGGTATACCCGGTTTTAAATCTAGTCACCCGATTGACTTTGCGGTCAAGGTTGATCAATAAAGCAATTAACTTCTACAATTTACGTCATCCGTCTTTGTCGCCCATTTCTTTATTGATCAACCTTGACTACTGCAAAGTCAAGGTTGATCAATAAAGAAATGGGCGACAAAGACGGATGACGTAAATTGTAGAAGTTAATTGCTGCACAACAAGCGTAACGGTAATTATCGTCAACTCTTGGGCAGTCATCCTTAATTGGTTTGTCAATGCAAATCAGCTCTTGTTTGACCATAAGTGGTTACGTTCTTTTTTTATGCCCATATTATATAAATGTGGGCTTTGAGTATTCAGATATATGAGCAGGCTAATTTAGAATATAAAAATAAATGTTGTCCTTTTCTTTCAATCTTTTGTTGCTGCAATCGGTCGTTCCCTATTTTGTTTGTTTTAAAAATCATGGGGTGAAATAATTAGTTTGGTAGCTGTTTTTTCTTTATCATTCCATCTCTTTAAGTTTACTTGTTTGCAATAAACTTGATCGTTTTATGAAATTCCAAATGTTTCCTGATTCGCATCGAAAGTCATGACAAAACACACCGCTTTGCGATGATTAATCAAATCAGTTTTCGCTGACCCCAAGAGCCTTTTGCAGGGCTACTCAGAGATAGGTGAGAAAAGAGGTTGCCCGGGTCGCGCATGTTGATCTGGGTCTTTGCAAGGTGTTGTGCGACACAGCTCAGTATACACGCTGTTTACTGTGTAATACTGTCGCAGAGTGATCAAGCCACGGGGATATAGCAAACACTAGCTGCGCATTTTGATCAGAGTCTTTGCAGATCATTCGCAACCAGTGAAGACGCAGATCAGCCTTCACACCCGTTCAGTCTGAGTTCTGCAGCCTGAGTTCTGAAGCGTTCACCAGTAAGGATAATTATTGAGTAGTTTCTCTTGAACAGATTACTTATTCAGTCTGACATGGGTTATTTTTTGTATTGCTTTAATAACACGCTTTCAGATGAATCAAACAATTTATTTTTTTTTTAAATATTATAAATCTCTATTAAAAGATACCTAGAAGTTAAATGTTCAAATGGTCTTTAAATAATACAGGTTACTATTGCTGCGACCCAGTACACCACTTACTTGTGAAATGCATGTAAATATATCTAATTCAGTAGAGACATCACTTCCATTAGCTCACCAACGTAAGAGAAGCCTCTTCTAGATCATAACGATCTTGATGACATTTCAAAGACCAAATAATGGTTCCCTATTTTTTGCATGCCCTACGCACCCAGCGACCCTCTGCCCTAAAATCCTAGCTCGAGCACTGCATGTGATCAACCAAAATGGCAGCCTGCATGACTTATGTTACAGCGAAAACAAAAGCATTTAAGCGAGGTTCTTTGCAGTTTCTGGAGGGAAGGTATTGCCGCTGGAAATCGGAAAACTCGAGCTATCTAACTGATCTGGGTCTATGGATTTTGCTTAGCTATATGTCGGCAAGACAACATAGATGACTGGTGCATTGTTTGAAGTGTGGCTGTGTTGGTTTGATTGAAAAACCTGGGGTTGTAAGGGGCATCTACTCTTGGATAATGCATCATTACACTCACTCATAAAGGCTTGTGCTTTTAAGCTTTAAGTGCCAAGGAAAATTATAGAGCAGATGAAATCTTTTTTACCCATGGTCAGCATTTTGGGAAGAAGTTTCTTCAACTGGCTCAGGTTTTAAGATTTTGGCACAAAAAAAAAAAATAGATTGGCGAAAGAAAAAATAATGCTAGCGCGAACCCTGCTTAGAGATTGGAATGCCCTTCCGGATTTGATTATTTCAGCAGCTGAAGGTGCTGAGGATTGTGTAGCTACATGTAAGTTTACCTTTTTATAAGAGCTAGGGACTAACTTCCCGTCAAAGGTCCTGGTGTAGGAATGTCATTTGACGTGTCACCAGTAACAATTCTGATTCTGACTCGGATTTCATTTCAGCGGCTGGCTGGGCCATACCCCCATTTTTTGGCAATGAGGGGCTACTGCACCCACCCCCCCTTCAAACCCCACATAGGTATATTTTTAGTGGGCAGCCGTGTGAAAAAACAGGCCATTTTTTAGGACAACTAATCCTAATGCTAACATAGCTGTCAAGAGGTGGGGAATGCAGATTTTAGGGGTCCTGGGGCTCAAAAAGGGGGGGGGATGTTCAGACACGTAAAAAGACATATGGGCCCCGTCAAGCGATTTTGGTACTTATCCTCTATGCGGGCAGCAAAGGTTCAGGCGAGCCTGCGCGTCCGCACAGTCTCGCCAGAACCTTCCCTGCTCGCTCATACAAGCAGTGAATGAAGAGGAACCTTCAAGAAGAAAGACATATCCCTTGCCCCTCTGAATGGCTGGGCATGCGCAGTTAAAATTTGTGATGACGGAATGCTCAAAGACACAAATTCGCTTGGCGGGGCTCATATATGAGTGGGAAAGGGTTAAGCCAGAAACTGACCACTGCCCTTCTTGCAAAAGCAGAGGGCAGGGAAAAGATTTCACGACCAATCTCCACAAAAGAATGCAGTGGTCGAACCTTCTACCTCCTAGTCAACAGGATATTATCTTGTTCGCAAAACATATTATCTTGTTTGCACAACAAAGATCTTGTGCGGACAACATAATATCTTATGCATCTAATTAAACTGTGCTAACAGATATTATCTTGGCCGCACAAGATATTATGTTGTCTGCACAAGATATTAAGTAATGTGAACAACATACATGTAATATCTTGTGCACACAAGATCTATGTTGTGCAAACAAGATAATATGTCGTGCAAACAAAATAATATGTTGTGCAAACAAGATAATAACTTGTGCGCACAAGTTAATATATTGTGCAAACAAGATGTGTGCTCAAGATAATAACTTGTGTGCACAAGATATTATGTTGTTTGCACAAGATAATATCTTGTGTACACAACATATTATCTTGTTCGCACAACATATGAAAATAAATTGCATGTCCCTTTCAGGGTTCCGTAAGGAGCAGACATTTTCATTTTTTTTCTAATTTTTTTAGAGAAAATAAGGCATGACATTTCATGTGAACAAACAGCTATACTTTGGACGAATACCATTCACATGTGAACCAATATAATTTAAAAGATGTAGAATGTTAAATGCTAAATACTGCTTGGCACTTTAACCCATGGTATGCGGGAAACCCCAAAAGGGATACCTTGGCAAATAATGCAGGCCAAGATCAGACGCCGCATTCTGCGGCAGAATGCGGCGTCTGATCAGGGCCTGCACTATTTGCAAACAGAATTTTCCATTAAAAATAGAATAGAAACGAAAAAATAGGCCTACCACCCCTTATATGACCAAATGGACTTGTCCAACAAATAGCAATGGAAGAGTCCACAAGTATATAATGGGTTAAATATCAAGGGTTAATAATCTTCCTCAATTTTGATTTAAAAGTTTATTTTGATCTCATTCCATTTTGTTTGGACAAAACTCTGTTTTTACTGTGACAGCTTTGTTGAGAAATATGCGAACACATCCATAAGAATACATCGGCACTGGCAGACTTCCCTTACACTGCCACATGTTAGTTTGAGGATCAAAACATTCTATAATGTGTGTGTATAGATTATCCTTTGCTCCACGTCGCCGACCACCAAGAGCATACAACTTCTCATTTAAGACTGCAAGGCTGACAAAATCCCGAGCACAGCTCATGTCAGGTAAAATATCCCAATTTTCGCTATCTGGTGAGAATCTGAAAAAGCCTTCAAGTCCTACAATGTAGATATAATTGTTCAATAAGACTGCATTAAGGCACATGTCATTTGCTGGCAAGTCACATGACAATGTCGTACAAGACCGTGTGACTGTATCATAATACTGGACACAGTTGGTGACAACTTCATCATTATTTTTGCCACCAAACAAATAAATTCGACTACCGTGAGTGGCAAAGCCCATGTTTTCGACTGGTTGATTTAAATTTCCACCATCCTCCCATTTATTTGCATCTGATTGCCAGTATTCAACTGATGAGAGTACATTTTCCTCATCAAATCCACCGAGAACAAAAATCTGCTCATCAACAGCTGCCATGCCGTGACGTCTTCTTGCATGCTGAAGGCTGGTTCCACGCAGCCAAGTGTCAAACACCGGGTCATACTTCCAGAACTCTGCACTTCTGAGTCCACCAGAAACATAAATATCATTGCCCACTGTGCACACAGCAAATTCATTCCTCTTCTTGAATGGCAGTTGTTTCAATGACATGAAATCAGAAGAATCTGCTAAAAAGCACTCAACATCATTACTAAGTCCATCAGCCAGTCTGCCTCCCAGTAGCACCGCAACTTCTGCATACATGAAATGTTGTCTTGGTGTAGTCTGATATGATGGCAGCTGCTGACGTCTTGCCGGGAGAGAATGAAATAATAATGCTTCATCCAGTAATTCTCTCCCCCTGTCATCTCCGATAACATGTGAAGACCTTGAGGCATGATCAAATAAGAAAGGTTTTGTCAAAAGGGGAAACTTAATGCACTCAAGAATCCGATATCGAAATACCCTTCTCTGTGTGATATCGTACTCCAGCCATTTTAAAGCGGTATGATAGACCAGCTCCTCTGTGTCACAGCTCAACCTTCTGTCTTGCAATAAATCTATCATGCACTCCGCCGACAGCCGATAGAGATCATCATCCTGACATAACGCCTGAAAATGCTCACAACAGAACTCCTTAGCAAACACATACAAAGGCTTATGTGCATGTATATCAGCAAGAGTGAGAGCTGACAAACAATTATGATCTTTCATGTTCTTTTCGAAGAAATCCACACACAAACCAATCAGCGTAGAAATCTGAAATATATGAGCTTGAGCAAACAGATCTTCTACCAGAACTGCCGTTATACAAACTTTCCCCGTGTAAATATACCCGAGAACCTGTTCAAACACATCACTTGCAAGCTGTTGCATTTTAATCACATTTTTATGACACTCTTCCATTCCTGAGGAAAACATTGATCTAAAATAAGGGGAACCAGCTGCCAGGACAACTTTATGGCAGGCGAACTGTCTTCCTTCCACATCAATGGTTATGTCTGTGAAACCACTGTCAACACGAAATTGTTCCATGTTGTCTATCAGATATCCAGAGTGCTCCCCGCTATTATAAATGCGACTGGACTCGGAACCATCATCCACAGAATCCAGGGATGCAATTGAACCATCAATCTGCAATACAGAGAGTGACTATCTTAACTCATTGTATGTGGGAAACCCTAAAAGGGTACCTTGGCAAACAGTGCAGAGTCAGATCAGATGCAGCAGAATGCAGCTTCTGATCTTGGCCTGCACTATTTGCTAACAGAATTTTCAGTCAAAAAATAGAATAAAAACGAAAAATTGGACCTGACATCCCTTATATGACAAATGGACTTGTTCAACATATAGCAATGGAAGAGTCCACTAGCATACAATGGGTTAAGTATACCATATTTAACCTACATACATGTATTCAGACACTATATAATACTCCTTTAGTAGCATAAACTAGAATTTGTTTTTCTACAAAAACACAGATGTCTCCCCCGTTTTTGACCTCTAAGTATAACCTTGACATTGGAGGTATTGAGCCGGGTCTTGTGTGCAACACATCATCTAATGAAGATAAACATTTCTGCAAAGTAACTTTAAAAATGTTCATAGAAAAATAAAAAGTTATTGGCCATACACAAAAAAGCCCTTTTTTACCTTTGACCTCTAAGTATGGCCTTGACCTTTGAGGTACAACACATCGTCTCATGATGGTTAACATTTCTGTCAAGTAATTTCAAAATCCATCAAAGAATAAAGAAGTTATTGACTGTCCCTTTTTTTTTACCTTTGACCTCTAGGTATGACCTTGACATTGGAGGTATATGGACCTTGGTCTTGTACATGACTCATGGTCTAATGACGGTGAACATTTCTGCATGGTTACTTTATAAAGTCCATCCAGAAATAAAAAAGTTATTGACTGGACACAAAAAAAAAAAAACTTTTTTTACCTCTGACCTCTTAGTATGACCTTGATCTTGGAGATACAGACCTAGGTCTAGCTTGCACCACATCGTCTCATGATGGTTAACATTTCTGCCAAGTAATTTCACAATCTATCCAGGAAAAAGAAAGTTCGTGACTGAATACTAAACTAGAAATGGTGTTTGTAAAACACAATGCCCCCAACCTGTGCTTGTCCCTAGATGGCAAAATATTCAACAAATATTGTTAAAGACTCAAAAACATACAACAAGAATTCCGCCGAAGGCTATATCGTGCCTGTGGGGCCCATCCAACCGCCCAACCACCCACCCGGACATCGCTATTTTAAAGGATGGAATTTTTGAAAAACCTGTCCAATAAAACCGAAAATTACCATGATTACAATAATAATTCAAAGTGTGTGGCCTTGGCCCCAAGGTTATGCTAACAAATAAATCAAAGGACAATAACTTTTGAAAGGGGCATAATACGGATGAGAAAAAAATATGTGTCAGCTAATTTTCCATTGCAAACCATATATAAAATTTCAAAACCCTAGCTTACACGGTTCTTAAGTTAATCCGGATGAAAAAAAAATACGTGTCAGCTTATTTTCCATCAGGAACGCATATATGAAATTTCAAAACAATAGCATACAGGGTTCTAAAGTTATGGAATGCATCACTTTTAGCATACATTACAATAGACACAAATTACCAAAATTACAAAGGGCCATAACTCAAATTTTGTCGAAAGTTAATCAGGTCATCTACTCATCACCACCAATCTTTTCATCAACTTTCAAGACTCTAGCTATAATAGTTTTTGAGATATCTTGCTGACAAGATTTTATTAAAAAAAAACTTCAAAGGGCAATAACTCTTGAAGGGGGCATAATCCGGATGAGAAAAAAAATAAGCATCAGCTTATTTTCCATCAGGAATGCATATATGAAATTTCAAAACAATAGCATATACAGTTCTAAAGTTATGCTATGCATCACTTTTAGCGTACATTATAATGGGCACAAATTA
This sequence comes from Lucinisca nassula, assembly GCA_963580285.1. NCBI lineage: Eukaryota > Metazoa > Mollusca > Bivalvia > Lucinida > Lucinidae > Lucinisca > Lucinisca nassula. The sequence goes on along the minus strand of OY757016.1, from coordinate 134,579,342 downwards.
CCAAAATGACAAAGGGCCATAACTCACAAAGTATTTTTCGGAATTTTGTCAAAAGTTAAGCAGGTCATCTACTCATCAACACCAATCTACGTGTATTCGCCAACATTCAAGGCTCTAGCTATAATAGTTTTTGAGATATTTTGCTGACAAGATTTTATTCAAAAAACTTCAAAGGGCAATAACTCTTGAAAGGGCCATAAGTAAGTAAGTAAGTAAGTAAAGTCTTTATTTAACGAGGGTAACAACATTTAGCATAGACATTTACATGTGTTAGCTAATCTTCCATGAGGCCCTCGAAAGTATACACATGTACAGGTGTACAAATCAGTGACAGTCTACTAATCCGGATGAGAAAAAAAATGCGTGTCAGCTAATTTTCCATTAGGAATGCATATATGAAATTTCAAAACCATAGCATACACGGTTCTAAAGTTATGCTATGCATCACTTTTAGCATATATTACAACGGGCACAAATTACCAAAATGACAAAGGGCCATAACTCACAAAGTGTTTTTCGGTATTTTGTCAAAAGTTAATCAGTCCATCAACTCATCACCAACAATATGTTCACAAACTTTCAAGGCTCTAGCTCCAATAGTTTTTGAGATATCTTGCTGACAAGTTTTTATTTAAAAAAATTCAAAGGGCAATAACTCTTGAAAGGGGCATAATCCGGATGAGAAAAAAAATACATGTCAGCTTATTTTCCATTAGGAATGCATATATGAAATTTCAAAACCATAGCATACACAGTTCCAAAGTTATGCTATGCATCACTTTTAGAATTCATTACAATGGGCACAAATTACCAAAATGACAAAGGGCCATAAGTCACAAAGTATTTTTCAGAATTTTGTCAAAAGTTAATCAGTTTATATACTCATCACCACCAATATACTCAACAACTTTCAAGGCTCTAGCTCCAATAGTTTTTGAGATATCTTGCTGACAAAATTTTATTAAAAAAATTTCAAAGGGCAATAACTCTTGAAAGGGGCATACTCCGGATGAGAAAAAAATACGCGTCAGCTAATTTTCCATGAGGAATCCATATATGAAATTTCAAAACCCTAGCATACACGGTTCTAAAGTTATGCTATGCATCACTTTTAGCATACATTACAATGGGCACAAATTACCAAAATGACAAAGGGCCATAACTCACAAAGTATTTTTCGGAATTTTGTCATAAGTTAATCAGTTCATCTACTCATCACCACCAATCTATTCACCAATTTTCAAGGCTCTAGCTCCAATAATTTTTGAGATATCTTGCTGACAAGATTTTATTAAAAAAATTTCAAAGGGCAATAACTCTTGAAGGGGGCATAATCCGGACGAGAAAGAAATATGTGTCAGCTAATTTTCCATGAGGAATCCATATATGAAATTTCAAAACCCTAGCATACACGGTTCTTTAGTTATGCTATGCATCAAAAGCGTAACAGACTGACGAACGGACGAACGAACTAGAACCAATATGCCCCTCCAACTTTTTCAAAGTTGGAGGCATAAAAAGGCCCCTTTTTGTCCTTTGACCTCTTAGTACGACCTAGACATTTGAGGTACCAACTTGGGTAATGCACACAACACATCGTCTAATGGTGGTTAACATTTCTGCCAAGTAATTTCAAAATCCATCTAATAATAAGAAAGTTATTGACAGAACACAAAAAAGGCCCCTTTTTTGACCTTTAACCTCTATGTATGACCTTGACCTTTCAGGTACCAAACTGGGTAATGCGTGCAACACATCATCTCATGGTGGTTAACATTTCTGCCAAGCAATTTCAAAATCCATCTAAAAATAAGAAAGTTATTGACCAAACACGAAAAAAGGCCCCTTTTTTGACCTTTGACCTCTATGTATGACCTTGACACTTGAGGTATCAAACTGAATCATGCATGCAACACATCGTCTCATGATAGTTAACATTTCTGCCAAGTGATTTCAAAATCCATCTCAAAATAAGAAAGTTATTGACAAAACACGAAAAAAAGGCCCATTTTTTGACCTTTGACCTCTAAGTATGACCTTGACCTTCGAGGTACTGACCTGCCTGATGCACACCACACATCGTCTCATGGTTGTTAATATTTCTGCCAAGTAATTTTAAAATCCATCTCAAAATAAGAAAGTTATTGACAAAACACGAAAAAAAGGCCCCTTTTTTTACCTTTGACCTCTAAGTATGACCTTGACCTTCGAGGTACTGACCTGCCTGATGCATACCACACATCGTCTCATGGTTGTTAATATTTCTGCCAAGTAATTTTAATATCCATCTCAAAATAAGGAAGCTATTGACAAATCACGAAAAAAAGGCCCCTTTTTTTACCTTTGACCTCTAAGTATGACCTTGACCTTCGAGGTACTGACCTGCCTGATGCACACCACACATCGTCTCATGGTTGTTAATATATCTGCCAAGTAATTTTAAAATCTATCTGAAAATAAGAAAGTTATTGACCAAATACGAAAAAAAGGCCCCTTTTTTGACCTTTGACCTCTAAGTATGACCTTGACCTTTGAGGTACTGACCTGATTTATACGCACCACACATCGTCTTATGGTTGTTAATATTTCTGCCAAGTAATTTTAAAATCCATCTGAAAATAAGAAAGTTATTGACCGGACACGATTTTCCCATATATATATATACATACCAACAAACTTCCAAGGGAGATAATTCAAAAAGTATAAATGCGAGAGTTATAGTTCTTGCGCACTGCACGTCGTCTAATGCTGATTTATATTTATACTAAGTTTCGTGACGATAGCTCGAACGGTTTTAAAGTTATAGAGCGGACACGAAAGTGTGACAGACGGACAGACAGACAGACAGACGCCCGGGGGAAAAACAATATGTCTCTCCGAAAAAAAATTTTTCGGGGGAGACATAATTACTCATAACATTTTGACCGCAAAAGCTTCTGCTCAAAAGCAAACAGTGTAGTCACTAATGATGTTCAGACTGCTCCTTCAGGCAATCTGATCTGGAGCTACACAGTTAACTCAAGACTTATTTGAAGCCTCCATGGTGTAGTGGTTACGCTACATGCCTCGTAAGCCAGGGGTCGCAGGATCGATCGGGGGCTTCTCCAGACTTTCGGATGAGTCTTTAAACCGAGGTCCAATCTCCATATGACCTTAGCTGTTGGTGGGATGTAAAACTCAAACACTCACTCACTCAAGACTTATTTTTATAACTTTCGGGTGTCTGAATATTTAGGGTAAATATTGTACTAAAGGAGTTGGTTGGCTGGTTGCTTTAGAGTGGCCTAGTCAACACTATCACAGTCATATTTACCTATCCATAACTTTCATGGGCAGCCTTATACCTAAATGGCTAATCTCTACATAGCGAATACTTCTGCCCGAAATTGACAACTGCCCTTCTTGAACCAGCTGAAGGGAGAGAAAGACCACTGAAAATATTTTGTGGTCAATCTCATAGAATATTGTTGCTAGACTAAGCGTGGGTTGAAACAGTGACCTCCCGATCAGAAATGTGAATCCAAATGTGTTACCACTGCAGGTAAACTTATTCATGGACTGGATATAAGATCTGCCATGCGTGCAGCAAGCCAGCTACCTGGAAGGGGGCCCACTTATGTGGACGTTGCCCCTGTACCTGCACGTTAATAAAAAATCCGTTGAAGATGATGATGATAACTGAGGTCTGTTCTTAAAGGAAAGAATTTGCTCCTGAGGAGAAGACACCTTTTAAGCCATAAAATGCTAGTCACAACAACTGCTGTCTGCTTTGCTGTCTGCTGGTTACTTTGAAACTCAATTTTGCAAACAGTCTGGACCCAAATCAGACTGCTCCTGTAGGAGCAGTCTGATTTGGGGCCACACTGTTTGTCTGTATGGAAAAATATTTTTAAAAAATTGCCAAAAAAATTCAACAGACGACAAAAGCAGACGACATTTTCAGATGTAGTTTTTCTCAGCATCTTAACCCTTGTCCTGCTGAGTCCAGATATTTCTGATTTTTCAAACAATGCAGATCCAGATCAGATGGCTTTCGATGAAGCCATCTGATTTCAGAAGCCATCTGATCAGGATCTTCATTGTTTGTCATTCAGATTATGAATCTGTTACAATAATTTGCATCAAGTAATCTGTTTGGTTGATAATCGGTAGTGGGTGTGGCATATTTAAATATTCAGCAGGTCAAGGGTTAAGATGTGCCAAGTGTAAACAAACAGGAAGCAAACAAAGTTGTCTCCCTTGTAAACAAGCAGTATAAAATGACAGGTGTATGAGCTGACATCTTCCTAGAAATTTGTTTGTTGGAGTTTAACAACACAGCCAACACTATTTGGGTCATATTGAGCCAGTCAATTTACCTATCCACACTTTTCCTATCAAGCCAGTCAGTTCCTTATCCACACTTTTCTTGCACAAGCTTATACGTAAGCAGTTAACCAGTACAGTGCACATTCTTTGCCAGAAATTTACAACTGCTCCCTAGATATTTAATGTTTCCAACCCTTAACATGCCAGGAAAAAAATGCATCGTAAAATGTTGTCTGTTTATGTCAGAGGGGCATAACTCTATTAACAAGAAAGCAGTCTGAGGGACAGCCAAATCCCCCGCCGCACTTTGTATCAAGGCTCAACCTTGTGACCTTCACCTGTGACCTTAACCTTGAGTTGCCATGGTTTATTTATGGGTTCTGCATATCAGCTTACTGCGGGGTATATTTCACAAAAGTTTAATGAAAATCCTTCCAGGGGTAAAGGAGAACCCTTTGACAGATTAATTTTGTAGTTTCAAACTCGTGACCTTGACCTGTGACCTTGACCTTGAGTTGGCATGGTTTATTTATGGGTTCTGCACATCAGCTCACTGAGGGGGATATTTAACAAAAGTTTAATAAAAATCCTTCCAGGGGTGAAGGAGATATGGAACAGACACAAAATTCAAAGTTTCAAACTCGTAACCTTCAACAGTGACCTTGAGTCAGCATGGTTTATTGATGTGTTATGTACATCAGCTCACTGAGGGGGACATTTGACCAAAGTTTAATGAAAATCCTTTGAGGGGTAAAGGAGATATGAAACAGAAACAAAATGTTTTATTTATGGATTCTGCACATCAGCTCACTGAGGGGGATAATTGACCAAAGTTTAATGAGAATCCTTGCAGGGGTAAAGGAGATATGGAACGGACACAAAATTCAAAGTTTCAAACTCCTGACCTACAAATGTGATCTTGACCTTGAGTCGGCATGGTTCATTTATGGGTTCTGCACATCAGCTCACTGAAAAGAATATTTGACCAAAGTTTAATGAAAATCCTTCCATGGGTAAAGGAGATATGGAACGGACACAAAATTCAAAGTTTCAAACTCGTGACCTTCAACTGTGACCTTGACCTTGAGTCGGCATGGTTCATTTATGGGTTCTGCACATCAGCTCACTGAGACGAAAAATTGACCAAAGTTTTATGAAAATCTATCAAAGGATTCAGGAGATATGGAGCGGACAAGAAAGTGTTATGGACAGACAGATGGATGGACAGACGAATGGACAGACAAACAAAGGCCATTCCTATAATCCCCACTCCGCTTCATGGCAGAAACAATATGCACTGCTCCACATCGTGATCTATCTACGAGGGTAGGCTGAAAAGTTACACACTTCCTCCAGCGATGCTGGAGTCCTTGGATCCCAGTGGTATAGAAGGTCTCATCTTGGTCCCTGAAAAACTCCTCCACAGCAGCTATCACCTCCTCGTCTGACAAATAATCTGCCCAGCCAAGTGCTTTTTCATGTTTGGAAACAGGAAATAATCGGATGGAGCTAGATCAGGAGAATACGGAGGGTGAGCGACAAGTTTGAAACCACAGTCATGCACAGCAGCCATTGCGACAACCGATTTATGAGCAGGCGCATTGTCCTGATGGAACAAGACCCCTTTTGTCAATTTTCTGGGTCGTTTAGCCTTAATTGCTTTTCGCAATTGTTTTAGCAGATCTGCATAATACTCCCCATTAATTGTTCTGCCCTTTTGAAGGTAATCTATGAATACTATACCCTTGGCATCCTAGAACACTGATGCCATCACCTTCCCTGCAGAGGAGACGACCTTTGCCTTCTTGGGGGGGAGGGGGGGGGGGGGGAAGCCAGGGTGCTTCCATTGCATGGATTGTCTTTTGGTCTCTGGCTCAAAGTGATGAACCCAACACTCATCCTGAGTGACAAATTGGTCAAGAAAACCATCTTGGTCTGCTTCAAAAATAGCCAAGTTGGCTTGTGACAGGTTCAGTCTGGTCAACTTTTGGTCAGGCGTCAAAAGCTGTGGCACCCATCGGGCGGAAACCTTCGACATTCCTAATTCACTGTGTAGAATGTTCTCTACTTGTTCACGGGAGATGCCAACAGTGTTAGCTAACTGATTCACAGTTAAACGCCTGTCATCCATCACGGCCCTGTGCACTTGGCTGATGGTTTCCTCAGTTGTTGCCGTTGTGGGTCGTCCACACCGGTCATCATCTTCAAGGCTGTCCTTGCCCATCTTAAAATTTGCTGCCCACCTTTTCATGGTTGCATACGAAGGAGCATCATCCCCTAATGTAGCAACCATATTGGCATGAATGTCCTTAGGAGCTAACCCCTTTTTATGGAGGTACTTGATGACACCACGATGCCAGATCTTGTCCATTTTCTCAAAAACGTGCTAGTATCAATTTTCAAAGTCTAGAATTTCTACTTTATTGCAGGTAAACTTGAACTCATTTGAGTCAAATAAAGTAATAAAGGTTTGGATTTAATGAATACAAAATTTCATGGCTGTTTGATGCCTGCTTCTTGGTCAGGCTCAGAACTTTTCAGCCTACCCTCGTATATCATGTTTCAGCTTGATCAAATGTAAAATGCAGAAAAGAAAGTTTACAGACAGATGGACAGACACAATGGACATTGAGGGGCATAACATAAAAAGCCCGTTTTTCAAATGTGTGTATATTTGACTTTAATATTTGACATCAAGTTCACCAAAATGTGTCCAAAATTTAGGTATAAACCAACTTAGACACATTGCTCAACAATATATCCCCACCAGCTGTATAGTGCAAAATTAATTTGTCAAAGGGTTCCCAAGATTCTATACAACAGATCTTCCTATGCCTTTCCACAGTCAAGTTAACCCTTATTTTGCTGAATAAATTAATTTAATTTTGCTGAATAAATTAATTTAGCCACATCCATGTCTGCCTATCAACCGATCACATTACTTGACATAATGTATTTGTTCAGTTCACAAACTGAATGACAAACAGTGCAGATCAGATCAGATGGATTCTTCAGATCTACACTGTTTGCTAAGATTGGGGTTGTCATGTTCAGCAGAAAAAGGGTTAAAATGTGAGATTCTGAAATGAAGTTTTTAGATACAGTGACAGTGGTCATTCAAAGTTTTGACTAGGGCTGCAATGATACAGTTACCTCACGATACGATACATATCGCAATATTTGTATCACTATAGGATACGTATCGTGATACATTTTCTGGCATGAAAAAAGGAACTTTAAGCAAAGACATTCCTAATAATCAGCTGTAAGCAATTCTCAAATATAATTGTAGAATTATAACTGTAATATACACGAACAATGGAAATAAAAGTGAAAATATTAACATATTTGTAATGTGTTGTCACAAGTTTAGGCAAAACCAGCAAAAGTTAAAAAATCTCATCTCTATCAAATTACTCAGTTTGCAGTATCGTAATTGTATCGTCAAACTGCTTCATGATATGATATGTGTATTGTCAGCAGATGTATCATGTTTACAATACGATTCAGTGAATCGTTGCACCTCTAGTTTTGACTTGTTTGTACAGTGTATACTATCAAAGATTTTCTCATCTTGACATATACAGTAAAATTCAGCTATTAAGACCACCTTAAATTAAGACTAAATTTGCTTTTAAAAGCTTATCGAGAAGGTTTCGGTTATTCTTTGTGGGCTCTTCACCCAGTGTCTCCTAGTAAGAGAACACCTTTGAGACTTTCAAAAGTGAACAGTCCCAAAGGTGGTCTTAATATAGGAATTTTACTGTAACTACATATTAGGCTTCTTAGCTTTAAACCACTGGCCCCCAGTCTTACCTCGCCAGACATTTTTTGGCCACAGTATCTTTCACCGGAAACCCTTATTGTTGTTCAGACTCAGAGATTATCTAGAATATACAGTCAACATCTTCAAGGAAGACGACACTCTGCCATAAACCTGCAACAGAATGAAACATAACATGTACAGTGAAATTCCACAATTAACCCATTGTATACTGGTGGACTCTTCCAATGTCATATATGGACAAGTCCATTTGACATGTAAGGGGTGTTGGGTCTAATTTCTCATTTATTTCAGTTTTAACGGAGAATTCTGTTAGCCAACGGTGTAGTCTAGACCCTGATCAGATGCCACTTTATACGGCTTCTGATCTGGATATGCACTGTTTTCCTTTCTCCCTTTTACAGGTTTTCAAGTAACTACGGGTTAAGACCAGCTTCATTTGTTTGTTTGATTTTAAGTTTAACGTCCCCTTCAACACTGTAAAGGTCATTTTGGAGATGTTGCTTCGAATTTTGTGGGACTTTGCCCCGACATTGAGATGAAATGGCATCTCAAGCCCTGCCGCCCAATGAAACCAATAGGGTTTATAAGCATGGATGGGTCGACTCGCACTGCATTACCTGGGCTGGCTAACCTAGATCCTCTAGGCGGTATTCCAGTGCTCATGTGCGGGTCGGTTTCAGCTCTGCGTGGAAGCATAATGCAGCCCATCTATTACTTCAAGCCCTGATGGGCGGGGGCTATAAGACCAGCTAAAACTAAAACTATTTCTACTTTCAAAAGCATGTGTAGGTGTCAGTTATCCTTTCTTTGTTTTTCTACAGCCAGTGACCACCTTTGGGACTGTTCAAAAGTGGTCAACACCGTCTTTAACAGGCTTTTAACCTTTATCCAACTGTTCCCGGCAACCCCTACCTTTGCAAACAGTGTAGATCCAGATCAGATGGCTTCTGCAGAAGCCATCTGATCTGGATCTACAGTTTGTCATGCAGTTTGTGAACTGAGTGACTACATAATACCAAGTCCTTTGACTGGTTGCTTGTCAGAAATGGGTGTGGCACAATCAATTTATTCAGCAGGATACACCTGTGAACACAAATCTGTTCAAACTTTGATGAGCCTCCATTCATCTTGACTTGGAACATCATTCAAAATATCCTTACATCATGTCAATCAACTGCCAGCCAGGAATAAATTCAAAACACAGTGTGTTTCATTGCAGACTCCAGCACTTCCAATCAAAATACATCTCAAATGTCAATCAGACCTAAAAATGGAAAAAAATAAGTGCTTGTGAAAATGAGACCAGTCAACGTATATTGCTGGATCCAGTTTTAGAATTCTTTAATGAATGACATTTGCTTGTCAAACTAACGATTAATTGAAAGGTATTAGTACTTCATAGGAGTCTGAACAGATTTGTGTCCACAGGTGTAAGGGTTAACAGCATCTTTCCGCCAAACCTCAATCCCTTCTCCACGATTGGCTGATTCAATCTCAATCTTGGGTCCCTAAGAACCCTTATCCTGCTGAATAATTAATTTGGCCATACCCATTCCCAACTATCAACCAAACAAATTACTTGACATACTTCATTCATTTGAATTCGAAAACTGAATGACTAACAGTGTAGATCCTGATCAGATGGCTTCTTCAGGAGCCATCTGATCAGGACCTACACTGATTGCAAAGACAGGGGTTGTCGTGTTCTTCAGTAAAGTGTTAAAATAACAGTGTAATAATAGTGACAACTTGGGGGATAAGTTCATCTGTTGGAATGCTGCTGGCATAACATCTGTGACCCTAGTTTCATGTACATGTACTTTACTTTAAACATATTTTATTGCCAACTAATTACATGACAAATGAGTTAGGCATCAAGTTCCAAAAACAATTAGTTTTGTCCCATCCCTCATAGTGAACATAATACATGTACAAATATATATTCAACAATGGATAAAATGTTTCATTTGTGTTGAGATTTTCATCAAACATGAGAACAAATAAGAGAACTAGAGCAAGCGACCAGTGGGTCATGTATACCCCTGGCCAGCGCCACCCTCTGATATATCTTTCAAGCTTGTATGTAATATGAATGAAGAAGCTATAAATGTGCTTGCAAAAGCTAAACCAAACATAAGATTTCTAAATGGACCAAGAGAGAAAGGGCATCGTAGTTACTGAAGGGGAGGGGGCATCAATGTTACTGAAGCAGCATGGTGGGGTATGCAATGAAATCTTTGGACTGGTATGCAACATCCATTCAAATATCAATTGAATTTGTCTTAGAGTATAGGACATAAAGGCATACAAAATCTTTGGACTGGTATGCAACATTGATGCAAGTATCAACTGAATTTGTCTTAGAGTTTAGAACATACAGGCATCTATAAACTTTGTCATAAAACTTTAACCAATGTAAATTTCTAAGTCCGACGAATATATGGCGTAAGCCACCAGGCCCCAGCAGACCGAACATGGACACATCTCCGGTAAACAAAACATGGATTTGGGTTTAAATAAAATAAGAAATGTTACTGGTTAAACAGATATAACAAAACGTTTTTTTTCTGAGTTACTTTGATGGCGCAACATGCGGTTTGTGATTAACGCATTATAAGCACCAGACAGCCGAAAAATCGCAAGAAGAGACAGTCATTAAATTCTACAGTTGCGCTCGACAGGCCCAGTGAATGATTTCTAGTGAGCCCCTCATGTAAAAAGCGGTCCAGGGCGCAATGGTGCAGCCTAGATTGAACACTGTAACCGCCACAATGAGACTTTCTTACCAATAGACATTATGATAACACAGCCGTGCGACAAAGTGCATTTTTTTCTGTTACACTAGGGTGAAAACTAGAGAAAGCAACCTGTGGGTCAAGTATACCCCCGGCCAGCGCCACCCTCTGATATATCTTTTGAACTTTTAAGTAATATGAATGAAGAAGTCAAGAAGCTAAAAGAATCTATAAATGTGCTTGTAAAAGCTAAACCAAATATATAATTTCTAAATGGACCTAGGGAGTGAGGGCATCAAAGAAGGGGTGGGGGCATCAATGTTACTGAAGCAGCAGGGTGGGTATGCATCAATGAAATCTTTGGACTGGTATGATTGATGCAAGTATCAAATGAATTTGTCTTAACATAATAGGCATCTATTAACTTTGTCATAAAACTAGTGTTTCCCCCAGCCCCTAAAAAGGGCATGGTGCTGGTCAGGAAAAAGGGCACTTTCAGCGCGCGAAAATGTGTAAAAAGGGCACTTTAAATACAAACAGCTATGTAAAAAGGGCACATTCACATGCAGCACCTTGCTAAAAGTGCACATCACTCAACTTTGAATAAAAAGATCCTTCTCTTATTCTTTTGTCTTGAATGCTAAATTAAACTGTACTGCCTCTTTTTATGCTAAGTGAAGAGATACATGTATGTGTCATTGGTGTCACAATGTCACAATAAGTTTAAGTTTTGCAAGCAAGCTGATCACTGATATAAACAAGATAAGTTTGGTACATGTTTGGGCCACAGCTACCATTCTCTAATACACACAAACATTGACATGACACAGGTCAGGCACACTTTCACACTTGATTTGTTTAATTTGTGTCAGGCACACTTGTTATCAAAACATAGTTATGACTTCTTAAAGTGACATAATTAAGTACAATAAACAGAGGGATTAGGAGTGAACCATAAAAGTGGACAATCAAATAGGCAACAATTTATTGCTAAAAGGTGTCTAAAATAGTCCTGATTTAAACAGGCATAACTTTGTTATGTTTTGGTCAATTTCAGTGATTTTTGTACCAAAATGTAGGGCAACAATTACTCTATCCAAAAAAGGGCATGGGGCTGGAAAAAAGGGCATGGCGCTGGAGAAAAGGGGCATGGCGCCGCGCCATGCTAAATAGGGCTGGGGGAAACACTAAAAACTTTAACCAAATGTAAAATTTCTTCTAAGTCCATGACCTTGAGTCAAGGTCACTGTGGGTGGGGGAAGGGACATGCATCGCGAAATCATTGGACTGGTATGCAACATTGATGCAAGTATCAACTGAATTTGTCTTAGAGTTTAGAACATACAGGCATCTATTAACTTTGTCATAAAACTATAACCAAACGTAAAATTTCTTAGTCTGTGACGGGGAGTGTGACATAAATCAATGAAATCTTTAGACCAGTATGTAACTTCAGTGTAAGTATCAACTAAATCTGTCAAAGGGTTCAGAAGATACAATCTCTTAGAAACTTTAAAGCAAAACTTTAACGGACTGACACATGGACAGACGAATGGCAGGATGAAAACTATACGCCCCCATAGCATACTTGTAACTTCATATGCCAGGGGTATAATTACCCATACTGGAGAGAGACACACTGTTTTTCGTCAACTTGATTAATGTAATCCAGTCGACACACGACGTCGAAACATTGATGATTAGACTGTCAATGTCATGACGTTGGATGAATGTGGATTAAATGATAGATAGCGGATAATTGCATGTCATTCTAAAAATACCCTAGAGGATTTGGGAAAGTTTTTCAGGTACAAATATCAATATAATACACAAAATTCATTTTTAACATGTTCCTCCACAAAATACCCCAATTACAAAGTGCTTTTTGTATATAATTATATGTGCTTTTCGATATTTTGGTTTCTTTCCAGTATTTTGATGCTTTCCGGTAATTCTATGTACCCGCACTCAACTGATGATAAGCCTCAAAGCTGAGGGCATACTGGCAAAAGCAAAAGATAGCTAAATAGGGTAAGCCTGCAGTAGTCGATCTGTTGTTTGTTTGATTTGAGGTTTAACATCCCTTCCACACTGTATAGGCCATTTTGGAGACGTTGCTTCCAATTTTGTGAGACTTTTACCCAACATTGAGATGAAAAGAGCAACTTGATGGTCGGGTATAAAGGCCAAGGCCGCGCTGGGCCGGGCCGAGCCAAGGAGCCAAAAATGCCGATCCGAAGATTTTATATTTCGTCTCTTGTTATAATTAAGATATATTGTAGTCAGTTGGGTATCAAATTATTATAAATAACATATTTGATAACTGCACGAAGGTTTATCTCTGTACATTGTTTAATTTTCTTGTAATAACCATTTTTCCGAAATCGAGGGGTATAAAAGACAAGGCCGAGAAAAATGATAATATTTCTTAATTTCTTGCAAAACTGGTTAAAGTACATGTACTTCTTTTTGTCCTGAAAATATTTTACTTTGATGATTGTCATCTTTTGTCCAGAGAAAAATATAACAAATAAATAAGACTACCTTAAATTTTCACTTTTCTTATTTTCTATTTGTTTCTATTTTTAGAATGACTTAATTTAAGAAAACAACCGAAAAAGAGCTGAAAGGGAAGAAAGTTTTGTTTACTGCTAGCTGGAATTAAAGAAAAATATAAAAATAAAAATTTTTCTTTATCATTTTCATATACACACACATGTTAAACAAGAGTTGTCAGAAGACAACATAGCTTGCCTCTGGGGGCCTAAGATGGATGAGGGCAAGTTATCAAAATTTTTTCTTCTGTAAAAAAGTCCAACAGACTGCAGCAAATGAAAGAGAACCAAAAAGACCCCTAATCATCCTGTTTTCAAGCCTTTCCACTGTAAAAAAAAAAATATGAAAAAATCTATATTTAATAAAAAAAAAATCTACAAACTTCCAAGTAATAACAAGGCATCACAGACGATACAAATCCCCTCGTGCAAGACAAATTAAAAAAAGCCTAGCCTAGCATTTGTGTAAAATTACATTATATCCATCAATAAATGTAGGTACTTAAGAGTGATGACAAAGTTTTTCTAAAAATTGCCACAGTGACCTTAACTTTGAGCCCCAGGCCCTGAAAGTTGAACTGACTCGAGATTTTTATCATACCCAACATTTGTATGAAGTTAACTTAAAATCCATCAATAAATGTGGACACTAGAGCAATGATCAAGCTTTTTGTAAAAAAAATAGCCACAGTGACCTTGACCTTCAGCCCCTAAGTCATTCAAGATATCATCATACCAAACATTTGTGTCAAGTTATATTAAAATCCATCAATAAATGAAGGCACAAGAGTGATGACAAAGTTTTTCTAAAAAAAAGCCACAGTGACCTTGACCTTCAGCCCCAGACCCTGAAAGTCGAACTCGCTCGAAATATCATCATACCCAACATTTGTGTAAAGTTATATTAAAATCCATCCATAAATGAAGGCACTAGAGCGATCACAAAGTTTTTCTAAAAATAGCCAGTGACCTTAACCTTCAGCCCCGGAACCTGAAAGTTAAATTCACTCGAGATATCATCATACCCAATATTTGTGTGAAGTTATATTAAAATCCATCCAAAAATAAAGGCGCAAGAGCGATGAAAAAGATTTTCTAAAAATAGTCAAAGTGACCTTGATCTTCAGCCCCAGACCCTGAAAGTCGAACCCGCTTGAGATATCATCATACCCAACATTTGTGTGAAGTTATATTAAAATTCATCAATAAAGGTATGCACTAGAGTGATCACAAAGTTTGTTTTTTAAAAATAGCCACAGTGACCTTGACTGTCAGCCCCATACCCTGAAAGTCAAACTTGCTAAAGATATCATCATACCCAACATTTGTGTGAAGTTATATTAAAATTCATCAATAAATTAAGGTGCAAGAGCGATGACAATGTTTTTCTAACAATAGCCACAGTGACCTTGACCTTGAGCCCCAGACCCGCTATGGTTAAAAAAAACAAGAGGGCCATGATGGCCCTTAATCGTTCACCTGATCAATAGAGTAACAAGTGGGCCTCGGGGAGGGCCATTATTGACCCAAGGGTTATAATGTGCATAATGTTGAGGGAGGTCTAAAAAGGTGAAGCTTCATACCAAATATCAACAAAGGCTATAATTTGAACAATCTTGGCAAAGGTCTACTAGATGAAGCTACACACCAAATATCAAAGACCTGGGCCTTGCTGTTTCAGAGAAGGTTTTTTTTTTAAGATATTCCCTACATAAGCCTATGTAAAACCAAATGGCCCCGGGACGTGGGCATTTTTGGTCTCAGGGCTATAATTTAAACAATCTTGATAGAGGTCCACCAGATGGTGTTTCACACCAAATATCAAAGACCTGGGCCTTGCTGTTTCAGAGAAGAAGATTTTCAAAGATTATCTCTATATAAGTCTATGTAAAACCAAAGGGCCCCGGGTAGGGGAATTTGTGGCCTAGGGCTATAATTTGAACAATCTTGGTAGAGGTCCACTAGATGAAGCTCCATACCAAATATCAAAGACCATGGCCTTGCAGTTTCAGAGAAGAAGATTTTTTAAAGATTTCCCTATATAAGTCTATGTAAAACCAAATGGTCTCGGCCGGGGGTATTTTTTGGCCCCAGCACTTTAATTTGAACAATCTTGATAGAGGTCCACTAGATGAAATTTCACACCAAATATCAAAGACCTAGGCCTTGTGGCTTCAGAGAAGAAGATTTTAAAGATTTTCCCTATATATGCCTTTGCAAAACCAAAGGGCCCCGGGGTGGGGGCTTTTTTGGCCCCAGCCCTATAATTTGAACAATCTTGGTAGGGGTCCACTAGATGAAGCTTCATACCAAATAGCAAAGACCTGGGCCTTGCAGTTTCAGAGAAGAAGCTTTTCCTGAGATAAGCCCATGTGAAACAAAAGGGCCCCGGGGCGGGGGCATTTTTGGCCCTAGCACTATTATTTGAACAATCTTGGTAGTGGCCACTAGATGAAGCTTCATACCAAATAGCAAAGACCTGGGCCTTGCGGTTTCAGAGAAGAAGATTTTTAAAGATTTTCCCTATATAAGCGCATGTAAAACCAAAGGGCCCTGGGGCGGGGGCATTTTTGGCCCCAGCACTATAATTTGAACAATCTTGGTAGGGGTCCACTAGATGAAGCTTCATACCCAAATATCAAAGACCTGGGCCTTGCCGTTTCAGAGAAGAAGATTTTTAAAGATTTTCCCTATATACATGTAAGCCCATGTAAAACCAAAGGGCCCCAGTTCGGGGGCATTTTTTGCGGTTTCAGAGAAGAAGATTTTTTAAGTTTTCGGTGAAAAAATCTATTTTTGGCTCCTGTGCAGCAGACCAGAACCATTTGAACAACTTTGAAAGGGGACCTCCTAAGGATCATTCCTGTGAAGTTTGGTCAAAATTCGATCAGTGGGTTAGGAGGAGATGTCATTTGAAGAAATTGTTTACGCACGCACGGACAGCGGACGAAAAGTGATCCCAAAAGCATGTGACAGGTGAGCTAAAAAAATCATGCCCCCCCCCCCGGATTTGAACTCTCGCAGCTTGCAGGTAAACTTTAACGCAGGGAAATAAGGAAGGTAATACAGAGGAAAATATTAAGTTCTAAAAAATCCAATTTGAGCCAAAAAACCTGAAAAAGGAAGTACAATGATAATCATAATGTTAAATATTGTTTTTTCCCAATTGTTAATTATACATTCAAAATAAACTTGTAAAACATCACATATAAGAGCTTGCAGGTAAACTTTAACCAAATGCGGACACCGTCGCTGACGCCGGGGCAATAGCTCCCCCTTATATTCGTAAGGCGAGCTAAAAATATAACAATCATTTTTTATATTTCTTTAATTCCAGCTAGCAGTAACAATACTCTTTTTTTTTTCCTTTTCAGTACATTTCGGTCGTTTCCTTCAGTAAAGTTAATCTAAAAATAGAAACCATTAGAAAATAAGAAATAAGATCATTTAAGGTGATTTTGATAGGTTTATTATATTTTTTATGTACACATGATATAAATTATCAAATTTAAATATCATCAGGGCAAAAAGAATTTCTTTAACCCTTTACCACTCAGGGATTTTGTCAATTTCACTGATTTTCACAGTGTTGCACCTGACAGCAACTTCAACTAGCCATTGTTTCATAATGGATGGTCTGTTTTACACCAAACTCGGTATGAATGTTCATTGGGCAGTAGCCTTTCAAATGCAACCTTTCATGACTTGATCATTGTTGTCATCGTAAAGAGGGGGCATCTCAAAGTTGGCAAAAAGTGTGTTTTCACATGAATTTTGGACCACATTTTAATCTTCACACAGCTGTCAAGGCAACCATTAAGGTGGTTGGCACTAACCATTTTCACTGTTTGCAGCATGTTTTATCAGCATCAATTTTCAGGCATGTTTGACCCCAGACACCCTCAGATACAAATTTTAGCGGCCGGTTGGGCCATAAACCCAAAATTTTTCGGGATGTGAGGGGGGCGTTGCCCTCCTTCAAACCCCCTCAGGAATATTTTTAGTGGGGAGGCGCGCGAAAAATCAGGTCACTTTTTTGCCCAACAAATCCTAAAGCAAACTTAACTATCCAGGGGTAGAAATGCAGATTTTATGTGCTTCTGGGGCTTAAAATGGGGTGGGGGGGGGGGGGTGCAGACACGTAAAAACACGTATCTGAGTGGTAAAGGGTTAACTGATAAAATCGTAAGAAATTAAGAAATATTTCCATTTTATCCAGCCTTGGTTTTTATACCCCTCGACTTCGGAAAAAAAGTTATTACAAGAAAATAAAACATTGTAGAGAGATGAACCTTCGTGCAATTATCAAATATGTTATTCTAATTCATAATAATTTTATACCAAACTGACTACAATATATGGCTTATTCTCATCAGGCCGTGCTTTCTTTTCAGCTCGTGTTTTTAGCTCACCTGTCACGTAGTGACAAGGTGAGCTTTTGTGATCACTTTTTGTCCGTCGTCCGTCCGTGCGTCCGTCTTGTGCATCCGTGCGTCCGTAAACAATTTCAAATAAGTATATCTCTAATACCCCATGGTCAATCTTGATCAAATTTCATGAGAAGCATCATCAGGAAGGGGGAAAGGCTGCATAAGGTTTTTGGGCTGATCAGATGGGAATTGTGGTTGCCATGGCAACATATAGCTCCCATAGACTTACAATGGGAAAAAATTAAAATATCTTCTTCTCTGAAACCACAGGGCCCAGAGCTTAGATATTTAGCATGTATTAACGGCCCGTGGTCACCAACATAATTCCTGCCAATCATGCCCCTGGGTTCCAAATGGGGGATGCCCCAGGGGCCGGGGCCCCTTCGCTCCCATAGACTCATAATGGAACAAAAAGCTTCAAAAATCTTCTACTCGGAAACCACAAGGCCCAGAGCTTAGATATTTAGCATGTAGCAACGGCAAGTGGTCACCTACATAATTCCTGCCAATCATGCCCCTGGGGTCCAAACGGGCCACGCCCCGGGGCCCTTTAGCTCCTATAGACTCATAATGGAAAAAAGCTTCAAAAATCTTCTTCTCTGAAACCACAGGGCCCATAGCTGAGATATTTGGCATGTAGCAACGGCAAATGGTCACCTACATAATTCCTGCCAATCATGCCCCTGGTGTCCAAACGGGCCACGCCCCGGGGCCCTTTAGCTCCTATAGACTCATAATGGAAAAAAAACATTCAAAAATCTTCTTCTCTGAAACCACAGGGCCCCGAGCATGTACCAACGGCAAGTGGTAACCTACATAATTCCTGCCAATCATGCCCCTGGGGTCCAAATTGGCCACACCCAGGTGCCCCTTAGCTCCCATAGACTCATAATGGAAAAAAAGCTTCAAAAATCTTCTTCTCTGAAACCACAGGGCCCAGAGCTTAGATATTTAGCATGTAGCAACCGCCAGTGGTCACCTACATAATTCCTGCCAATCATGCCCCTAGTGTCCAAATTGGCCACGCCCCGGGGCCCCTTCGCTCCCATAGACTCATAATGGAACAAAAAGCTTCAAAAATCTTCTTCCCAGAAACCACAGGGCCCAGAGCTTAGATATTTAGCCTGTAGCAATGGCAAGTGGTCACCTACATAATTCCTGCCAATCATGCCCCTGGGGTCCAAACGGGCCACGCCCCGGGGCCCTTTAGCTCCTATAGACTCATAATGGAAAAAAGCTTCAAAAATCTTCTTCTCTGAAACCACAGGGCCCAGAGCTGAGATATTTAGCATGTAGTAACGGCAAGTGGTCACCTAAATAATTCCTGCCAATCATGCCCCTGGGTTCCAAATTGGCCACACCCCGGGGCCCCTTAGCTCCCATAGACTCAAAATGGTAATTAATTTAAAAGCTTCAAAAATCTTCTTCTCTGAAACCACAGGGTCCAGAGCTTAGATATTTAGCATGTAGCAATGGCAAGTGGTCACCTACATAATTCCTGCCAATCATGCCCCTGGGTTCCAAATGGGGGACGCCCCGGGGCCCCTTCGCTCCCATAGACTCATAATGGAACAAAAAGCTTCAAAAATCTTCTTCTCGGAAACCACAAGGCCCAGAGCTTAGATATTTAGCATGTAGCAACGGCAAGTGGTCACCTACATAATTCTTGCCAATTATGCCCCTGGTGTCCAAACGGGCCACGCCCCGGGGCCCTTTAGCTCCTATAGACTCATAATGGAAAAAAAGCTTCAAAAATCCTCTTCTCTGAAACCACAGGGCCCCGAGCTGAGATATTTAGCATGTAGCAACGGCAAGTGGTAACCTACATAATTCCTGCCAATCATGCTCCTGGGGTCCAAATTGGCCACACCCCGGGGCCCCTTAGCTCCCATAGACTCATAATGGAAAAAAAAGCTTCAAAAATCTTCTCTGAAACCACAAGGCCCAGAGCTTAGATATTTAGCATGTAGCAACGGCAAGTGGTCACCAACATAATTCCTGCCAATCATGCCCCTGGGTTCCAAATGGGGGATGCCCCAGGGGCCGGGGCCCCTTCGCTCCCATAGACTCATAATGGAACAAAAAGCTTCAAAAATCTTCTACTCGGAAACCACAAGGCCCAGAGCTTAGATATTTAGCATGTAACAACGGCAAGTGGTCACCTACATAATTCCTGCCAATCATGCCCCTGGGGTCCAAACGGGCCACGCCCCGGGGCCCTTTAGCTCCTATAGACTCATAATGGAAAAAAGCTTCAAAAATCTTCTTCTCTGAAACCACAGGGCCCATAGCTGAGATATTTGGCATGTAGCAACGGCAAATGGTCACCTACATAATTCCTGCCAATCATGCCCCTGGTGTCCAAACGGGCCACGCCCCGGGGCCCTTTAGCTCCTATAGACTCATAATGGAAAAAAAACATTCAAAAATCTTCTTCTCTGAAACCACAGGGCCCCGAGCATGTACCAACGGCAAGTGGTAACCTACATAATTCCTGCCAATCATGCCCCTGGGGTCCAAATTGGCCACACCCAGGTGCCCCTTAGCTCCCATAGACTCATAATGGAAAAAAAGCTTCAAAAATCTTCTTCTCTGAAACCACAGGGCCCAGAGCTTAGATATTTAGCATGTAGCAACCGCCAGTGGTCACCTACATAATTCCTGCCAATCATGCCCCTAGTGTCCAAATTGGCCACGCCCCGGGGCCCCTTCGCTCCCATAGACTCATAATGGAACAAAAAGCTTCAAAAATCTTCTTCCCAGAAACCACAGGGCCCAGAGCTTAGATATTTAGCCTGTAGCAATGGCAAGTGGTCACCTACATAATTCCTGCCAATCATGCCCCTGGGGTCCAAACGGGCCACGCCCCGGGGCCCTTTAGCTCCTATAGACTCATAATGGAAAAAAGCTTCAAAAATCTTCTTCTCTGAAACCACAGGGCCCAGAGCTGAGATATTTAGCATGTAGCAACGGCAAGTGGTCACCTACATAATTCCTGCCAATCATGCCCCTGGGTTCCAAATTGGCCACACCCCGGGGCCCCTTAGCTCCCATAGACTCAAAATGGTAATTAATTTAAAAGCTTCAAAAATCTTCTTCTCTGAAACCACAGGGTCCAGAGCTTAGATATTTAGCATGTAGCAATGGCAAGTGGTCACCTACATAATTCCTGCCAATCATGCCCCTGGGTTCCAAATGGGGGACGCCCCGGGGCCCCTTCGCTCCCATAGACTCATAATGGAACAAAAAGCTTCAAAAATCTTCTTCTCGGAAACCACAAGGCCCAGAGCTTAGATATTTAGCATGTAGCAACGGCAAGTGGTCACCTACATAATTCTTGCCAATTATGCCCCTGGTGTCCAAACGGGCCACGCCCCGGGGCCCTTTAGCTCCTATAGACTCATAATGGAAAAAAAGCTTCAAAAATCCTCTTCTCTGAAACCACAGGGCCCCGAGCTGAGATATTTAGCATGTAGCAACGGCAAGTGGTAACCTACATAATTCCTGCCAATCATGCTCCTGGGGTCCAAATTGGCCACACCCCGGGGCCCCTTAGCTCCCATAGACTCATAATGGAAAAAAAAGCTTCAAAAATCTTCTCTGAAACCACAAGGCCCAGA
The DNA here is from genome assembly GCA_963580285.1 of Lucinisca nassula. NCBI lineage: Eukaryota > Metazoa > Mollusca > Bivalvia > Lucinida > Lucinidae > Lucinisca > Lucinisca nassula. The sequence continues at coordinate 134,557,907 of OY757016.1, read as the reverse complement.
GCTTAGATATTTAGCATGTAGCAACGGCAAGTGGTCACCTACATAATTCCTGCCAATCATGCCCCTGGGGTCCAAACGGGCCACCCCCCGGGGCCCTTTGGCTCCTATAGACTCATAATGGAAAAAAGCTTCAAAAATCTTCTTCTCTGAAACCACAGGGCCCAGACCTCAGGTATTTAACATGTTGCAATGGCAAGCGGTCACCTACATAAATCCTGCCAATCATGCCCCTAGGGTCCAAATGGGCCAGGCCCTGGGGCCCCTTAGCTCCCATAGACTCAAAATGGAAAAAAACTAATTCTTCTCTGAAACCAAAGGGCCCACAGTTAAGATATTTAGCATGTAGCAAGGGCAATTGGTCACCTACATAATTCCTGCCAATCATGCCCCTGGGTTCCAAATGGGCCACGCGCCTGGGCCCCTTTGCTCCCATAGACTCATAATGGAAAAAAGCTTAAAAAATCTTCTTCTCTGAAACCACAGCGCCCAGAGCTTAGATATTACGCACATAGCAATCGCAAGTGGTCACCTACATAATTCCTGCCAATCATGCCCCAGGGATCCAAAAGGGTCACACCCCGGGGCCACTTAGCTCCTATAGACTCATAATGGAAAAAAAGCTTAAAAAATCTTCTTCTCTGAAACCACAGGGCCCAGAGCTTAGATATTTAGCATGTAGCAATGGCAAGTGGTCACCTACATTAATCCTGCCAATCATGGCCCTGGTGTCCAAATGGGCCACACCCTGGGACCCCCTTAGCTCCCATAGACTCATAATGGAAAAAAGACTTCAAAAATCTTCTTCTCTGAAACCACAGCGCCCAGAGCTTAGATATTTAGCATGTAGCAATGGCAAGTGGTCACCTTCATATTTCCTGCTAATCATGCCCCTTGGGTCAAAATGGGCCACGCCCCGGGGCCCCTTAGCTCCCATAGACTCATAATGGTAAAAAGCTTCAAAAATGTTCTTCTCAGAAACTGTGAAGCACAGAACTTAGATATTTAGTATCTAGCAACATAAAATAGCCAGCTACATAAATCCAGCTAACCCTGCCTCTGGGGTCAAAATTGGCCTCGCCCCAGCTCATCACCTCCAACAGACTTATAATGGAAAAAAACTTAAAAGATCTTCTTCTATGAAACCATAAGGCCCAGAGCTTAGATTTTTAGTATGTAGCAACATCAAGTGGCCACCTACATAAATCCTGCCAGTTATGCCCCTGGGATCCAAATTGGCCCCACCCCAGGGCTCTTTAGCTTCCATAGACTTAAAATTGGAGAAACTTCAAAAATCTTCTTCTGAAACCACAGGGCCCTTATAATGAAAAAAAACAACAACAACAACTTAAAATGGGGAAAAAATCTTCTCTGAAACCATAAGTCCCAGAGCTTAGGTATTTAGCATGTAGCAATGTCGAGTGGTCGCCTACATGAATCCTGCCAATCATGCCCCTTGGGTCCAAATCCTGTGGCCCCTAAACTCCAACAAACTTATAATGGAAAAGGCTTCAAACATCTTCTTTGAAACCATGAAGTACAGACCTTAGATATTTAGTATATAGCAACACAAAATGGTCGCCTACATAAATCCTGCCAACCATGCCCTTTGGGTCAAAATTGGTCCAGCCCCAGGGCTCATTAGCTCCTATAGACTTAAACTGGATAAAACTTAAAAGCATCATTTTTCTCCAAAACCATAAGGCACAGATTTTGTTTGATTTGTGGTTTTACATCCCCATCAACACTGTATAGGTCATTTTGGAGATGTCTCTTCCAATTTTGTGGGACTTTTACCAGACATTGAGATGAAATTACATCTCAAGCCCTGTTGCCCAATGAAACCAGTAGGGTTTATAAGCATGGACACCGCTTTGCCTGATCTTAGATATTTAGTATGTAGCAATGTCAAGTGGTCTCCTACACTAATGATTTTCTGGTACACAGGTGAGCGATATAGGGCCATTGGGCCCTCTTGTTTATTTTCATGTGCTGTTGTTGCTAGTGGATGTAAGTTTCGCGAATATGTTCGGTTGAATATTTTTTTAAGGCCAGTCACGGTAACTCACAGCAGTAGAAAATGCGACAGAAACTGGTAAAAGGTGCTTCTCATGCTCATTCTTTTTGCCACATGTGACAAAATTATTATTTTTCTTTAAATATGTATCTGTTAGATACCTTCATTGAAAAAAGTCCTATATTTATTTACATTATCTTGTTTAAAAATGGCAGCCAAGCGCTTGCGCAGACGTTAAAGTCATGTGGCCATCATATGACCTATTTACTGTAAACCATCTAAAATACAGGTGTATTATTTTCAAATAGCCAATCAGAAAGTATTACCTGAATGACAAACGTCATTAAACAAAATGGCCATATGATGACTAGAAAAGTTTGGAATAAAGTCTATACGGAATTTGTTGTTGGAAAACTAAACTCCTAGTAACTTAAATATTGCAGAATAAATGCATAAAGCAAACTGAAAAAAAATATTTAAGTGATATAGGAGCTTTTTTCGTGACGTACTTCCGGTTCTAAAAATAGAACGAGAAAAGCCCTGGCGTACTCTTGCTTCAAGGTGGTGGGACAGATAAAGTGTTAATTACAGCATAAAACAGTGGAAATCTTTTAAACTTTTGGCGAATTCTAATATAAGATAATGGAAGAATCACCGATATGCTGCCAGGTGTGAAATTTCGCCAACCCCAAGTGTTATTTTTTTAGTTAACTGCTTTCTCTCTCTCTCTCCGAGTGTCCCATGGCCTACATGTTGCTCTCTGTCTTAGCGTACCAACAATTAGCGAGCAAAGTTTTTTGTTTTGTTTTATTTGAGTTTTAACGCCCCCGTCAACAATGTAGAGGTCATTTTGGAGACACTGCTTCCAATTTTGTTGGACTTTTACCCAACGTTGAGCTGAAATGACATCTCAGGTCCTGTCGCCCAATGAAACCAATAGGGTTTATAAGCATGGACGGTCCGACTTGCACCGCTTTACTTGGATAGGCTTAGATCCTCCAAGCGGTTTACCAGTACTTGTGTGCGGGTCGGATTTAGCTCTGCCTGGAAGCATCGTGCAGCCCATATATTTCTTCAAGCCCCGATGTGCGGGGGGCGAGCGAGCGTAGGTAAATGTAAATTACAGTTTGTCGTTAAATAACTCCACTAACCGACATGTAGCGTGTCAACAACGTCGTTTCTACATCAAACCAACATCAAAGCGATGCACTGAATTTGACATTGCAGCGTCGATGACAAGTCATAACTTGGCATTGGCCATAATACGGCGTTGCTTAATAAGTGCTCGGACCCATCAAAACTCACTTGGATTGGAAGATTACATTCAAAACAAACATAGAACACCCTTTCAGTGCATGAGAATGAAACACTCCTTCGCAAGTGCAAGATTTTACAGTAAAATGTGGTAGATTTGTTCAACCTGCTCAGCCCTTACATTAACCCTTTTGGTACCAGAAACCCCAAAACTGGTACCCTGGCAAACAGTGCAGGCCCAGATCAGACGCCACAGAATGTGGCATCTCATTAGGGCCTACACTGTTTGCAAAAAGTCAAGCCAATTTCCAAACAATTTTTGAAGAAAACACATCCTGACACCTCTAAATCTTGAAATGGACTCCTACTATATATATTGAGGAAGATTCAATTTGATACAAAAAAGGTGAATGGCTTATTAGCTTAGCTCTACAATATCTTTTTGGATACAGGGATCAGTCAAACCTCTCTCTCATCTCAACTGTCACGTGACATTGAAGGGAGTTGGAGTGGGTGTCGACGGCATCACGTGGAACCAACGTTTACTCGACACCCGTCTGTCAGTCCACCCAATTACGAAAACATGCCTATTCAAATACAATTTAAATTTTACTAATTTGCTGAAAAAAAGGAAAATTTTAACGTTGATATTATTTTTTATTTCTTCTCAAAATATAGATTGTGGGTACTCGTAAGAAGCGCCTCGACGAGGCGGTTCTAATGAGTACCCACAATCTATGTTTTTGAAATAATGTATACCCCTGCAAACTCCAGTTTTACTATAAAAAAGTGGGGTTTATGGGGGTTAGTTTTATATAGGCGTGTTTTCGTGATGATTAGACAGATCGCTAGACATTTTTTAACTGCACTTCGACAGTTTTCTCAATAGATAGATAGATTGGACGAACTGACGGGCAGATAGATAGATAGATAGATAGATAGATCGATCTAAGCTCTTACCGTATGTGAAAGCTATACTTGGATAGCGAATAGAACTTATTTTGTAAGTAAGATTTGGTGAATAACGGAATCTTAAGCCATTGACATGAGTCATTCACGAAGCGATTTTCGTCAATTAAAAACGGAGCCAGGATAAATGAATTTCAGTAATAAAAGCAAAATATCATTCTTTCCTTCTCAAGGCATTATTTCAATGTAAACGGGTATATTTTCTCTCAAAATGTCTGAATATTGTTAGCATTTTGAGTTCCGCCAATACATTTGAATAGCGAAGGCTGTTTCAATTGACGGCCAGCGCTTTTCGCATGTGCAAGTATGACGTCATAAACGGAATTCCTAAAACGTCCTATAGAAGATTTTTTATTTTTCATTGCTTAGGGACATGGTCTGGGCAGTACATCTAGGACGCATCCAGTGCCTCTTCTTCTTCTTTTTTCTCATCTAAATTCTAAATTTAGCAACCCAACCAAGCAAAATATTACCGACTCAGTATAAGAAGATAGATGGAACTAGAGCAAAGTCGATTGGGGGCCAATCGCAAATACCCTCACTTTTGACCTTGACCCTGGACCTTTGATCTGAAACCATATGTGTAATCTACACATCCCAGGCAATCATCCTGTCAAATATGAACACCATCTGACGACGGTGTAGGAGGAGTTCGCGTTACGAGGAAATGTGCACTGACTGACTGACGGGACTGATTACAGTTATCCGACTTTTACTTCAAAAAGTGCAAATATAACAAAGCATATATCTTCATTGTGACTAAAGACGAAATATAAAATCTTTGGATCAGCATTTTTGGCTCGGCCTTGGCTTTTATACCCGACCGAGCGTGATAGCTCAGTGGTTAGTGCACTTGCCTCTGATGCTAGAGGTCCCGGGTTCGTTCCCCGGCAGCGGCGATAAAATTTCGGTGTCCGAACAAGCTCCATTGGCATCATTTGCAGGGATGAATGTCATAAATTGCACCGTCATTTGGATCGGGACGTTAACTGGAGGCCCCCTGTGCAGGGAGAACCATCCCCTGTGCAGGTTAAAGATCCCTACCGTAATTACATGATTACTGAGTAGGCTTTCATCCTGCAAAACCTGGAATGCATGCAATATACACCTGCGGTAATGGTCAAATGTGACCGACGCAGTATCAGAAGATAGATTGATGCTAGAGGCACCCGGTTTGATCCCCGGAGGCGGTGATTATTTTGGTGTCAGAATACGCTCCATTGGCATCATTTGCAGGGATGAATGCCAAAAAGTGCACCATCCTTCCGAATGGGACGTTAACTGGAGGTCCCCTGAGCAGGAAGAGTAATCTCCTGTGCAGGTTAAAGACCCCTACCGTAATTACAGTCGAGTCCGGTAACATTGCGCGGCCGTTTACTTTGCGCAACCTGCATTCACATTTTCAATAACTTTAACCCTCACAATTTCTAACACCACTACCTGCGCATCTGCATTAAGTTTTAACTTAACCTGGAAAACATGGGGTTGCACGTGCAGATGAGACACTTTCGCGGAATTTTTCAAATTTGCCAAAGTACGAAAAGACCGAAAATTTTCAAACCCAAGACTGAATTTAAAAATAGGCAAAGGGACAAATGTTTTGTATCTAAATTTACATTTACATTGCATAATATCTAATGAACAACTTGTTACAGTCAACGTTCGTGTTCAACCAGCACAAAACACTTATTGTGCGCAATGTTGGGCGACAAAATTGGTAATCAAATTTCAAGGGGTATCCCTTTTCATAGAATTATATCTCCCGCCAGTTAAAAATTCAGAGGCCAATTTCTATTGCAGCAAGTAGATAAGGAAGTGCTGCAATCGTTCTGATTGTGATTGTTTGTAGGGTGTCTTTAACAAAGTCACACGAAGGTATCAAAACCTTATGTGCGCAATGTTACCGGACTGCATCGTACATGATTACCAGATTACTGTGTAGGCTTTCAACACTGCAACCTGGAGTGTATGAAATGTACACTTGCGAGTAATGGTCAGATGTGACTGATCTGCACATAATACTCATGAAAGGGTGCTGCAGTATATATAGATAGATAGATCGCAGTACAAGTAGAAAGAAAAAAAGAAATGACATCTCAAGCCCTGTCGCCCATTGAAACCAATCCTGCGAGAGTCGAACAGCCCCTACATATAACTCCAATAAACCGTGTTGAAGGGGATGTATAACATAATTCAAACAAACACCTCGGACGTTATCAGGACACACCCTAATTGCTGACATTTCAAAAACAATTTTACCAGCTTGTCCATTTTTTTTATTTTTTTACCGGAAATACCTTCAACCGGAAATAGAAAGGACAAACAACAAGACAGTTCCCCGAGCTACATCTGCCCTTCGTTGTTATCTCCCCTTCGGTCCACTGGAATCGAGACAATTCATCGACAAGACAATTCATCGACACGGTTTTTGGAGACAATTCATCGACACAATTGAAGACAACTCATCGACACTTTTTGAAGACAATTCATCGACACATTATTATGTTGAAATTATACACAAGCTGATAAAATGAAGACAATGTTTTGAAAATAAAATTATCTATTATCACATTTATGATCAAAATTACGAATTTAGAAAAAATTAATTCAATCTTTTGGCTTATTGACCATTTTAACCGCATTAGTTTGCCTCGTCTGATTTGATGTCGCAAAACAGTGACTGTCGGGGAGCTGTCTCAAAGTAGTTGAGGATAGCATGTAGCTTTCAGGGTGCTGAGTGCTATGTAGTGGCAGTATTGATAGTACGACCACTGGAGTTGAAGGATAATTTAGCCTCGAGATTTGTACAATTCGCATTTAGATACATAATTCTGATCATGAGATATAAACCGTGTCGGTGAATTATCATCTAGATAATAAGCCTATGCGACGGACCTTGATTAATCCCACTTTAGGGGTAAAAGTTCAGTTTAACCATTTTTGTACCAAATGGAATCCTCCTCCTTATATATAGCATGAGTCCATTTAAAAATGTAGGGTTGTCAGGTTGTGTTTTCAACTAAATTTGTTTTGGAAAATAGCTGAACTTTTGGCAAACAGTGTAGGCCCTGATCAGACGCCGCGTTCTGCGGCGTCTGAGCTGAGCCTACACTGTTTGCCAGGGTACCCGTTTTGGGGTATATGGTATTGAATGGGATTATGTTTACTTTTCATATTTCTGCCTATAAACGTTAGGCGTTATCGTTGGAATCGTTTCGATTTGAGCAGAATCTTATTTAATGCTGAAAATTTAGGGGAAAAATGCAAACATACATGTAACTCACAATCAAGCTTCACTTGCCATCTTTTTTATTTTGATTATGAAAGTTTTGAATAATATTTGACCAAGTTCCGTATACATTTTCTTTTATGCGGTTAAAAGGGTCTATAAGCCAAACTATTGAATTAAATGTTTCTAAATTCGTTATTTTGATCATAAACGTGATAAAAGATAATTTTATTTTCAAAACAGTGTCTTCATTCTATCAACTAGTGTATAATTTCAACATAATAATGTGTCGATGAATTGTCTTCAAAAAGTGTCGATGAGTTGTCTTCAATTGTGTCGATGAATTGTCTCCAAAACCCGTGTCGATGAATTGTCTTGTCGATGAATTGTCTTGTTCCCGGTCCACTGCTACACGACCCCCGCCCTTCGGGGCTTGAAGTAATAGATGGGCTGCATGATGCTTCCACCCATAGCTGAAACCGGCCCGCACACGAGTACTTGACCGACTCAGTATATGAGATAGATCTAAGCCTGCCCAGGCAAAGCGGTGGGAGTGTCGGACCGTCCATGCTTATAAACCCTATTGGTTTCATTGGGTGACAGGGCTTGAGAAGTCATTTAATCTCAATGTCGGGTAAAAGTCCCACAAAATTGGAAGCAACGTCTCCATTAGGTACAAGAACTTAAGAGTGTACCAAGTGTATCATCCTTACCCTGGATCACCCAGCAAATTCGCAGGCTGATCAGACGGAGAGACGACTTGTACAGAAAATTCAAAAGAACCGGAGACCAGACATTTCGAAACAAATTTCTATCCCTACGAAAATCTATAAAACATAAAATTAAACTCTCTTATAATTACTATCTTGAAGGCCTCCTTGGACTAAATGACGCAAACTCTGTCTGTGATAGTAAAAAACTCTTCACTTTCCTTAAGAGCTGCAAACAGGACCAGCTTGGTACACCGCCTCTCCAGAAGGGATCTAGACTCTTGACTGACAAGAAAGCTGATGCTCATAATCAGCAGTTCCACTCGGTCTTTACCCCAAAGGAACCTCTATCACTCTCTCGACTCTGTAAAATGAAGCTTCAGGATATGTCTGACAGTGGTACAATTAGTCCTGACTCGGTACCGCCTGGGGTACTGAATCCAACCCCAGCTATGGAGGACTTTTGTATCTCTGCAAATGGCATACTGAAACTCCTTCAAAACCTGAAACCTGGAAAAGCAGATGGACCTGACCGACTTAAGCCCCTTCTACTAAAAGAACTAAGAGAGGAAATTGCACCAATCATTCAAATCATTTTTGAACGCTCAATAGCTACAGGAAAGCTCCCTGCCGATTGGTGCAAAGCCCAGGTAACTCCAGTCTTCAAAAAGGGAGATAAGTCGTCCGCTGCAAATTACAGGCCCATTTCACTGACTTGCATTCTCTGTAAGACCCTCGAACACATAATGGCTTCCCACCTGGTAAAGCACCTTGATAAGCATGACCTCCTGTACGATTTACAGCACGGTTTTAGGGAAAAGAGGTCATGCGAGACACAGCTTACCATGTTGGTCGAGGACCTTGCAAATAATGTGAGTACAGGTAAGCAAACTGATTTGGCATTGCTGGATTTTTCAAAGGCCTTTGATAAAGTAAATCACTCCAAACTCCTTTGGAAACTCCATCAGTATGGAATCAGAGGTTCTACATTAAACTGGATCCGTGCCTTCCTTGGAAACCGAACCCAGACTGTGGTACTTGATGGCGAGGAATCAGGATCTGTCCCAGTGACCTCTGGGGTCCCTCAGGGGTCAGTTCTGGGTCCGATCCTGTTTTTCGTCTATATCAATGACCTGCCAGATGAGCTGACATCACAGGTCCGTCTTTTTGCAGATGACACGGCCGTCTACCTGACAGTCGGGGGCACGGAAGATGGGAAGGCACTACAGACTGACCTGGACAGACTATCTCAGTGGGAGAATCAGTGGGACATGGAGTTCAACCCATCCAAGTGCCAAGTAGTACGGGTGACAACAGCCAGGAAAGTGATAAATACAGTGTACACTCTACACGGCCAAGTCCTGGAGGTTGTCACCAGTGCGAAGTACTTGGGGGTTGACATCTCCAGTGGCCTATCCTGGAACTCCCACATTGACCGGATAACAGCAAATGCAAACAAGACCCTCGCCTTTGTTAAACGAAATATCAGAACAAAAAATCCGCAGGTACGAGAGACTGCCTACAAGACACTGGTCCGCCCCCAGCTGGAGTACGCCGCCCCCGTTTGGGACCCTCATACCAAGGAGAAAATACTCCAGCTGGAAAAAGTCCAACATAGGGCAGCACGCTGGACAACTTGCAACTATGACTACCAGTCTAGTGTCACTGCAATGTTGGACAGCTTGGGTTGGAGGACACTCGAACAGAGACGGGCAGATGCGCGTCTCTGCCTTTTTTACAAAATTGTCTATGGTCTTGTGGCAGTGCCCCTCCCTGAATATATCCACCCTGTTAACATTAGTAGTCTACGGCACTGTCATTCCATGGCATTCCGACAACTCCATACTTCCCGAGACTATTACAAGTACTCCTTTTTCCACTGGCCATTGTCCAGTGGAACGCACTACCAGAGACTGCTGTATGCTCACCAGACCTCGAGTCATTCAAGGTCGCAGTTAGTGAGTTGCAGCACTCCAGGCTCTAGATCCAAAAGTTGTTGTTTTTAACCTGATTTTAATCTCATCTGAACTATCATAACCTATCATCTTTCATCCCCTTCACTATTATGTTTTTAGCCTTTCTTTTAATTAACACTCTGCCTTTTTCTATTCGACAGCGCACCTGCCTAGAATGTCCTCGCGGGCGTATGGCAGTATATGGAGATAGATAGATAGAAAGTCCAAGTACTCGTTCATGACCGTTCCAAGCTTACACTCAGAGACAATCGGCCAATCAGTGTTGTCAGTTATTTGATTTCTTTACTCTCAACCCTCTCACCCTTGAGTTTCTTGAGTGGACTGTTCCATCACTGATGTTGAACATTTCCATTCTACTAAATAGGGCGTCTAGCTGGATATCCCGATAAGATCACATCATTTGCATAAGTACCTGTGTCTGGTTTTAGGATTGTAATGGATAGTAACAGGAATAGTGACATACATAGACATGTCGTAATCTATTATAAACCCTGAATTTTAATTTTGAGGCAATTCCACGGCAGCCGGCTGAGCATACACCACATTTCGCGGCGTCTGATCTAGGTATACAGCGTTTACCACGTGCAACACTGATCTGCATATAACATCGATAAAAATAGCGCGACTTTTTATATTAATAACAATAACCTTGATCGATAAAAACAGTGGGACTATTTCCGATTAATAACCATAACCTTGTTTTCCCGCAAATCAGTGACAGTCACGTGAACAACGGTATTAATTCAGGTTTTATCCTTTATAATTGCGGGTCGTTTGAAAACCAGTCGACCCCAAATTAGACGACATGCAACATGTCGCAATATTTATGTCGTTGTTTGTTACTTACTGTGTGTATCACTTGTGTCTTTTAATTTTGGATGGCCATATGGCCATTTTGTGGGAAAGTAACTGTCCATATGGCCTTCCTTTGTTTAGGTTTCCATTATGGTCTGGTCGCTTAATGTCTGTTTTTCTTTCCCTTTGGTGTCTTTTATGGATGGAGTAAGTTAATTGTATCAATTCCTGATCTTTGTTTTACTTCTACTTTGTAGCCGTCTTATAACGATGTGTAGCGAGATTTTGTGAGAATTCTACTCATGCCACTGTGCATAGAAGTAAAGGCAATGATCAGGAATCGAAACAATTAACCCACACCACCCATCAGAGGCACCAAAAGGAAAGAAACATTAGCATTAAATAACTAGACCCTAATGGAAACATCAATAGCGAAAAGCCAAAAGGACAGTAACTTCCTCACAAAATGGCCAATTGGCTATCCAAAATAAAATAATATAAGCGACACAAACACCCAAAGACAAACCATAACAAAAATAAACCACGACAGAAGAACCGCCTTGGAACGGTCAGCGGAAACGAATTCCACTGGGGGCGGGGGGGGGGGAATGTGTGCTTAAATCGATTTTACGTGGCCACAATCCTCGCCCTTACTTCTGTCGTGATTAAGACGAATAATTTGTTCATTCCACACGAAGGTCTCCTAACCCATCAGTGCAACATCTCAGTGAACACAAATATCAAACAACCACAGAGATGAAACAACGGTAAGGACTCAACAGCAAAACGAAAAGATACAAGCAATACACACACTCAAAGAAAAGCCATAGAAAAAATAAACCGCGACAGAAGAACCACCTTGGAACGGTGAGTGAAAAGAATTTCACTGCGGGGTTTAAATGAAATTTGTTTGTGGCTGCAATCCTCGCCCTTGATTCCGTCTTTATTTAGACAAATAATTTGTTCAGTCCGCATGAAGGCTTCCTAGCTCATCAGTGCAACATCGCCAAGAACACAAAAATCAAACAGCCACAGAGAGAAACAACGGTGAGAACTCGACAGCAACAGACCACTGAAATGCTGGAGCAAAAGAAAACCAACAGTTTGACTCCGATGGGCCCATGCCTCGAAAAGCGTGTCTGTTAATTTAAAGCCAGCTATCTGTGCATTACGTCCTTTCTTCCAATTTCGCCTTATAATTTACTCACTCGGCTACCCCTCGATCTCAAATCCGATGCTTTACCACTGCACCACGGCGCTCCACAAGTCTGCGAGTGTTAAAAAGATAATGATAAGGATTTCACTATTTAAAAATAAATTATGTCAGTAATATCAGTTTAAAAAAGAAAGTTATCTAAATGTTATCATTAATAGGGATATTAGAAAAAAATTAACACGATTTCGAGTTGGTGCTCATGATATAGAAGTCGCAAAAGGTAGATATAAAAATGTAAAATCAGAGAAAAGGGTATGCAAAAATTGTCAGACACTTGAAATAGAAGATGAATTTCATTTTTATTACATGTCCATAATATTTAGCTGAACGTGAAATTTTATTTACATATACTGCAAAATACTGTTCAAATTTTGATAAATTGTCAGATCATAATAAGTTCTTATGGCTAATGACTACAGAAGAGTGCTGGTAAACTAGAAGTGGAGGCAATGATCAGGAGTCAATACAATTAACCCACAGCTCCCATCAGAGACATCAAAGGGAAAGAAACACAAACATGAAACAACAGACCCTAATGGAAATAACAATAGCGGAAAGCCAAACGGACAGTTACTTTCCCACAAAACGGTCAATAGGCTATCCAAAATAAAACAATAGAAGCGACACAAATACCCAAAGACAAATCATAACAAAAATAAACCGCGACAGAAGAACCGCCTTGGAACGGTCAGCGGAAACGAATTCTACTGGCGGGGTGGGTTAAATCGATTTTACGTGGCCACAATCCTCGCCCTTACTTCCGTCGTGATTAAGACATATAATTTGTTCAATCCACACGAAGGTCTCCTAACTCATCAGTGCAACATCTCCGTGAATACAAAAATCAAACAATCACAGAGATGAAACAACGGTGAGGACTCGACAGGAAGAAACCACTGAAATGCTGGAGCGAAAGGAAACCAACAGTAAGAATCCGATGGGCCCGACCAGAGACAGAGCATCAGGTACCAACCAACATAAGCCTTTACGCTGGAACCGTCATGGAATCTGAGGCCGGACCCACCGGCGTGCAATTAAAGAGGGAAGCAAAATTGTCAACCGTGATTAGAGGATCTATGCCTGCCCAGGCAAAGCGGTGCGAGCCGGACCATCCATGCATACAAACCCTATTGGTTTCATAGGGAAACAGGGCTTTGTCTAAATCGCGACGGAAGTAAGGGCGAGGATTGTGGCCACGTAAAATCGATTTAAGCCCCCCAGTGGAAATCTTCCACTGACCGTTCCAAGGCGGCTCTTCTGTGGCGATTTATTTATGTTGTTGTTTGTTACTTACTGTGTGTATCACTTGTGTCTTTTAATTTTGGATGTCCATATGGCCTTCCTTTGTTTAGGTTTCCATTATGGTCTGGTCGCTTAATGTTTGTATTTCTTTCCCTTTGGTGTCTTTTATGGATGGAGTAAGTTAATTGTATCAATTCCTGATCTTTGTTTTACTTCTACTTTGTCTAAATCGCGACGGAAGTAAGGGCGAGGATTGTGGCCACGTAAAATCGATTTAAGCCCCCCAGTGGAAATCTTTCCACTGACCGTTCCAAGGCGGTTCTTCTGTGGCGATTTATTTATGTTGTTGTTTGTTACTTACTGTGTGTATCACTTGTGTCTTTTTATTTTGGATGGCCATATGGCCATTTTGTGGGAAAGTAACTGTCCTTATGGCCTTCCTTTGTTTAGGTTTCCATTATGGTCTGGTCGCTTACTGTTTGTGTTTCTTTCCATTTGGTGTCTTTGATGGGTGGAGTAAGTTAATTGTATCGATTCCTGATCTTTATTTTACTTCTACTTTGAGACGTCATTTCATCTCAATGTCGGGTAAAAGTCCCACAAAATTGGAAGCAACATCTCCAAAATAATCTATACAGTGTTGACTTGGACGTTAAACCTCAAATCAAACAACAAAACATTTTTTGTTTATTCAGGAATGCATGACTTTGTTGAACTCGGGGTATTTTCTCCAATATCACGTCAGTGCATATGCTATAAATAGACGTAATGGCTTCTGCTAGCTACAAATCATTATAGTGTAGCCACGTAGCGGAGACATTAACGTCAAGGAAACCAATCTACTATTTATCCATCTTAGATGAAATAGAAGTACAGGCAATGATCAGGAATCGAAACAATTAACCCACAACTGCCATCAGAGACGTCAAAGGGAAAGAAACATAAACATGGAATAACAAGACCCTAATGCAAATATCAATAGCGGAAAGCCAAAAGGTCAGTTACATTCCCACAAAATGGCCAAACGGCTATCCAAAACAAAAAAATATAAAAGCGATACGCACACACACAAAGACAAAGCATAACAAAAATAAACCGCGACAGAAGAACCGCCTTAGAACGGTCAGTGAAACGAATTCAACTGGGGAACTTAAATCGATTTTACGCGGCCACAACCCTCCCCCTTACTTCTGTTGCGATTTAGACAAATAATTTGTTCAGTCCGCATAAGTGCTTCCTAAATCACCAGTGCAACATCTCCGAGAACACAAAAATTATACAAACACAGAGATGAAACAACGGTGAGGACTAGACAGCAAGAAACTACTGAAATGCAGAAGCAAAAGAAAGCCAACAGTTAGACTCCAATGGGCCCGACCAGAGACAGAGCATCGGGCACCAACCAACATTACATAAAATTAAATTCTATTCTAATTCTGAGTAAGCATTTACGCTGGAACCATCATAGAATCCGAGAATCCGTGTGGCGGCCGTAAAACGTCTCCCCGTACATCAACCATAGTGCAGTTTATATTTTACTTTTGGTCCTTTGAGATCATTGTGAATATTCTGAGAAGTCGGAAATAAATTATTGGTTTAGACTCATATTCTAGACAGGTTTTTAATTATTTGGACCCCATTTTGCTTTATATCAGTCTTTATATCAGTTTCCATTATGGTCTGGTCGCTTAATGTTTGTATTTCTTTCCCTTTGGTGTCTTTTATGGGTGGAGTAAGTTAATTGTATCAATTCCTGATCTTTGTTTTACTTCTACTTTGAATCGACGGCCTATTCGAAATTCGCAAAATTGCAGTATGTTTCCTCTGGCTTTGTTTGTCGGATCATTACAGGGTCACTGATGAGGCTTTATTAGCCGAAACTACGTAGTATGACCCATCTTCTTTCTTATGAATGTTTTCATTGCTTTTGAAGGAACACATTTTTTATTTTTATTTTTACTGACCCACCGGCGTGCAATTAAAGAGGGAAGCAAAGTTGTCAACCGTGATTGGGTTAACTACCATACATGCAGTTTGTCGTATTACATTTATGTCGTATCTAATCTTTTTATATCGAAGAATGATTTTACGAAATTGGGTGCTGAAGTCATTTTAAGTATATATTTTTTTCTGAATTTATATACTAAGCCACCAAAAAATTCGGGTTGCAGAAGAGATTTAAGTCCAACATTGAATTTTGAAATTAAATCTTAATGACGTCTTTAATAATATATATATATAGAAAAGGCTTTGCTTAGTTTATGATACCCAGAACCCTGATTAAGAGGTTTAGCATTTAACAATTTATTAAGAGTGTTGAAGTCAGTTGCGAAATATAAACGCCATAGGATTCCGCACGAGGAACATCACCATCCAAGAAAGGAAAATTTGCAATCTCAAAATCAAAGCCTTGTAAATATACAGTGGTCTTTACTTGTAAATTTCATGGAGTTATTAACGTGATGTCCTGTGCAATTTTAAGTCCATGATGACTGTTTTAATGCTTTCTTGGGCTGATCTTTAATTACGTTTTATTATTACATCGATTGATGCGTCCTATACACTATACACGATAATCTAATTATTTATAGGTTGTTCAACGACACGCGTAACGATTAATCTAATCATTGATAAGTCAATCGTTACGCGTGTCATTAATTCGATTACTGATATAATCCCCATCTTACTAACTCGCTTACTACAGAGTTTTAGGAATAGACATCTGTGGAAAAGTTACACATGGGAGTTAATTAGCTTCTATATATTTATGCCGAACAGTAAAAAATGCAATGATATAAAATCGAATATTTTCATGGACTAGCGGGAGACTGGCTGAAGAAATATTTCATAGTCACGTTTCATCATCATCATCATCATCATCATCATCATCATCAATAGCAATCATAATATCATTTCCATCGTTTTCATAGTTATAATATATATTTTATTTACATTTATTATTACTGTTATTATTATTAGTAGTAGTATTCCTTGGTTACGTCAAACGCAACATCAAAGTGCATAATCAGGATATAAAACACCCACACGACCGCAGATGGAATATGCCTGAATTGTCTGGTCTCCCAATACCGCTGCTGACAGGCACAGAATTAATTGAATCTGTTCACCGCAGGGCTCATTACGAAAAACGCCTATTCAAATAGATTTGTAAAATTTTAGCACCAAAAAATGAAATTTTTCAGATAAAAACCCTAATATTTTTCATATTTCTGCTCAAAACATAGATTGTGGGTACTCGTTAGAACCGATTTCTGCTCAAAACATAGATTGTGGGTACTCGTTAGAACCGCCTCGGCTCGGCGAGGCGGTTCTAACGATTACCCACAATCTATGTTTTTGAGCAGAAATAAGGAAAATACTGTTTACCCCTCTAAACCTCAGTTTTCTGTATAAAAGTGGGGTTCAAGGGGGTCAAAATTATATAGGTGTGTTTACGTGATGTGCTAGGTGGGCAACTTGTGACTATCGGTTCACTTAAAGTGTTACAGAAATGCTCAGCAATCGCCTTTGGCGCCCGTGATGTATAAGGTCACATTTGACATTGTGGCGATCCCAGTCTCCGAATACCTTATACCAAACCGCAGAGAGTCAAAATTCACTCACTCTCTGGCATCCAGGCAAATCCCAACCTCAACCAGCTACCATAAATTTCTAGCTTTTTCCCCAGAACAGTAGTTTGTTGGAATGTCCTTACCACAAGCATCGCCATGCTCCAAACTGTGGCACAATTCTGTCATGCTGTATGCCAGGTGGTACATGTGTTCCCTTAAACACCAGATTCTGTTTTTACCCTTAAAATTACTATACCAGATACATAGATAGATAGATAGATAGATAGATAGATAGATAGATAGATAGATAGATAGATAGATAGATAGATAGATAGATAGATAGATAGATAGATAGATAGATAGATAGATATCCTGACTTGGAAAATTGTCCCCAGAGAAGGCTTAAAAAGCTGCTTAAGACGCGCTGAATGTCAAAATTACTCAGGAACACCCAGAAAAAACTGTCTTCGGACTGTTCTAATGATGGTTAGTACCTTTAGAACAGTTTTTGACTAATGTTGTTCGTGAGGGAGAAAAATATGACTTTATACCAGTTACCTCAGGCGTCCCCCAAGGGACAGTCCTGGGCCCCATACTATTTTTAATATATATAAATGACTTTCATGAATACCTTAACCACAGCACACAACGCCTATTTGCAGACGACAGCATTATCTATAAAGAGATCCAATGCACTGATTACGCCAGACAACTCCAACAGGATCTTGAAGCAGCTGCAAAATGGGAACAGGACTGGCTCATGGGCTTCCATCCTGATAAATGTAATGTCCTAAGCGTCACTCAGAAGAAGAATCCTGTTCAGTTCAGCTATACACTTCATGATCACTCCCTCCGGAAAATTGATTCTACAAAATATCTTGGTGTAACCATACAGTCAAATCTTAAATGGGACAAACATGTAAACGATGCTACTTCAAAAGCCAACCAGACCCAGAATTTCCTACGTATACCCAGAAAATCAAAGACCATGCATATGTGAACATGTAAGACCCTTGTTCAGACTAAAGCTCAATTATTCATCCTATGCCCCCACCCCCACCCCATTGGGCGCAGTTTTTGAGATGTCATTTCATCTCAATGTCGGGTAAAAGTCCCACAAAATTGTAAGCAACGTCTCAAAAATTATCTTTACAGTGTTGACGTGGGCGTTAAACCTCACATCAAACAAACAAATTTTTGTCACCCAAAACACTTCTGTAAATATTCTAACGCATGGCAAATAATCCTCAGTGATTGAGGGATTGCCATTATCCTCCAAGAAGAAGATTAACGTGGAAAATTGCCCCTTGAATGACAGACTGCATTTTTTCTTTTTCTTGGAGGTTGTGGTGGAATTGGAATGCCACAGAGAATCATCCTGGATTTTTAGTACTTTGATCTTTAGGTTTGTTTATTTATAGGTTTGACCCCTTGTTGTCAGCCTTATTTAGTTGACCAATCAGCTCCAGAATACAGAGAAATTAATACACAAAAGTGGCCCATTAACTACCAGTCAATATTTTAAGTCGAAATTTTCATTTGTTTCAACATAAATAGTAGAACGTCAGATTATATATACTTGATCGAATTTTGTGCATAATATTTGTTATTTTTTTTCACCTCAATTATTAGAACTATATTTTGTGGTATACTTCCGCAACACACAGGTGGGTGTTGTTAGGCTCCATCTGACTTTAGTTTTCGTGTCTCTGGAGTTGTCAAAATTTTGGATATTTTTCCATGGCAGCATCTTTTTTGTGAATAAAAGAAACTTATATTGGATTAATTTGACATGGATTATTAGTCAGAATGGATGATCCTTACGCAAACTTCGTGCCACCTCCAGAAGCACCGGTTTTCACTCCGACTGAGGAGGAATTTGCAGATTGTTTAGCTTATATTGAAAAAATAAGACCTGTAGCAGAAAAATTCGGCATTTGTAAGATAAAACCACCCAAGGTTTGTGTTAAAGTTCGAAACGGATTGTTTGTAAAAAGTTTCATATGTTTACTCTGTTCTAAAAGATGTTTTTCGAGTTTGACAGCTGTCAATGCATTTGTACGTGCTTGTTCTATTCACAAACATGGCGACGCTTTGTTGGCCAGGGTTTGCACTTTATGTGGAAAACTCTTTCACTAAATTTGATATTTCTTGCTTGCTAGCTGATGGATTTAAATAACTTTTGTTTCATATTATGTTCAAATCATTTGGCTATCCAACTAAGCTATTTTTTCATTGATTTCTTTCATATTTACTAGAGATTTTGTGAATTTAGTGAAAATACTCTCCACATTATACAACCTCATCATCAAGAGAGAGGCCTTGCAAAAGCCCTGCCCTTGGCATGAAAGTCATGTGACAAGATCTGGCTGGTCCATATTTCATTGCAAAACTATCAAAATAAAAGTTTGCAAAATGAAAAACCTGTGACATGTAAAAATATCAGAAAATATTTCGAAATATGTGAATCAAAAATATTTTTTTTAATTTATTTTATTTATTTATTTTTTTCAAACTGGACTAATTATAATAATTATTTCTTTGTTTAATAGCTCCATGTGAGTGATTCCTTAATTTTGTAATAAAACGGTGGCTTTCAGATTTTTTTAATGTTTACATCTAATATTTGATGCAGTTTGAAGATCCCATGTATTTGAATAAAATTTTTAGTCCCTTCTTCTTTCTTTCCATTTCTTCTTTTATTGAAATGATAACATTTCTGATTACTTCTTCTTATATTTAAGTGATCAGAAATGTTTTCATTTAACAAAATGATTGATCTTCACAGAAAATTTCACACTTTTTATTGTTAAAAAGAAAGAAAGGAAAATGAAGGAAAAAATGAGGTTGTGGTATCATCTGTCACATTAAGTTTGAGCAGAGCTGATGATAAGAAGTTTACGGACTGGTTCCAAAATTTTTATACATAAAAAGTCTGGAAGAAAGTAATGTTTTTGTTTGATATTAAAGTATTAATTAATACCAAATCATTAAGCTATATGTAAAAAAATATTCCTAATAAAGAAGGTTAAAAAGAACAGATTTAAAAGCAAAAAGAGAATAGCTGCTTTATGTAGGCAAAAAAAGTATAAAATCTGCAACATTTCTTGTAGGATTGGCAGCCTCCATTCGCTGTAGATGTGGATCAATTTAGATTTGTTCCTCGTGTTCAAAGGCTAAATGAATTAGAGGTAAGATTTTTTCTTTCCTATTTTTATCTTTATTTTCCTACCCATTGTGAATTTGTCAAATTTGGAACAAATTTGTCATCACGCAAACACACGTGTATAATTTTCACTGCATTTAACCCATATAACAAAACTGGGGTTTACAGAGGTATACATTCTTTTTCTTATTTCTGCTTCAAAACATAGATTGTGCGTACTCGTTATAACTGCCTCGCCAAGGCGGTTCTAACGCGTACCCACAATCTATGTTTTGAGCAAAAATATGAAAAATAGTAGGATTTTTATCTGAAAAATTTCATTTTTGACGGATTTGTTTTTCCAGTATATTTGAATAGGCATGTTTTCGCTATGTAGCTTTGGAACGTGTCTTTGAAATCCTTTTGTTTGTGCATCTATGCAAACTGATATGGATTGGAATGGTAAAGAATACGGTCATCCTGTATTCTGCTGACAACCCTTTGAGCATTGCATCAGAATTGTTACTGGTGACACGTCAAATGCATGTTAATACATGTAGGTGTCCACTTTTTGGTCTGTTCTCCGTTTGTCAATCGGACGAATCTATCAACATTTGCGACTTTGCGTCAACCCAGATAATTTAGTCCATTTCTTAGAACTACAATCACAGGCGTGAAATAGCCTTTGACAGAATTCTTACATTTTTTTGTGTGATTGGACTGCTGCGCAGTTGTAATTTTCATGCCGAGTGACACATTTGTTTATTGGGACTCCCAACTTTCAACACAAGACCTCTGGGACATCTATTTTAAAGTCTACTAATGAATACCTTGATTTACCTTAAATATTGTACAACTACATGTGCACTAACCTGTAATTCTCAGTCTGACTACATAGGTCAGCCTTGTCCAATCTTAAAATTCAGTATGGCTGCTGAATCAGTTTACATAGATGCTAGAAGCCTCACTTCTGTGCAAAGTTTCTTGCAACTTGTTTTTTTTTCCACTATGTTGTGTTCTGTCTTAAAAAGTCATATTCACATTTAATGCCTTAAATGCAAACCCACCAAAGTACAGGACACTTTGCATTGGCAAGATCACCTTGCTGTCCGATACACATGTACACATGTACGTTGTCGGGTAATAACAGCAAAAAATAAATGAGACAAAAAATGTCACCTTTTTATATGTATAATTTGTTACTGCAATCTTGATTTGTACAATCATCATCATTGCCATGAATACAGGACATCCAGACCATTTTGTTGTCAAACAGTTTAGCCACAAAATTTTCCAATCTCTTCTTCAATTGTCAGAACATGTTGTATACATGTATGCAAAATTATTGCAAATACAGTATGCCTGTCATTTGTAATCACTGCCTTGCTGCAGGCTAAAGCTATGGGGAATAACAATGTGTGTGTGGGGGGGGGGGGGGGGGGCGTGGGGGTGGAGGGTTAAATTTTCCTCAGCAAAGCCTGGTTAGCCAAGAACAGAAGGACACACAATATGAATGTGTGCATATAATTGGTAGAATAGAATGTGAAAATTGAAACACGCCACACTGCAACACTAGACTGGCCAAACAAAAATGTATAGATTATATAGAAAAATGACCATTTGTGGTCATTTTTCTATATAATCTATACATTTTTGGGATCCATCTTGAAACCGTGTTATAACCATAACCTTGTTATAATAACGAACCGTATTATATTGAGGTTGTGGTGTATCAAAATGTTTTGAAAGCTGTAAAAACTATTTGGTGTTCACTGTTAGTAGACTTGTTGGAAGCTGAAATTTTCAGTTTCTATTTTTTATATATACAGTAACTTAATCTGAGCAGTTGCCGCATAAAAATCAAAGCACTTACAGCACTGATTTGTTGATTTTCTTTGAGTGCAGTCTAGGAAAGTAGGCCTGAACAGAGTGTGAGTGTGTGTTTCAGTTTTACGTCCCATCAGCAGTTAAGGTCATACAGAGATGGGACCTCAGTTTAAAGACTCATCCGAAAGTCTGGAGAAGCCCGGGATCAATCCTGCAATCCCTGGTTTATCAGGCGAGTAGCATAACCACTACACCACGGAGGCTTCTAGCCTGAACAGAGACTTGGATTGTTTCATTTAACTCTTCAGTTTCTGTATTTTTAACAAACTTTGTACGTAGACCCCGATTAGGTTGCGGGTCCCAGCCCAGCTTTTCCAAATGACCTCTACACCGCATTCTGGTGTCACAGTGACAAGAATAGCACAGCTATAAATAGCTGAATGTTACATGTACCTATAAGTCAGCAGTAGTCACATGGATAGTAGCAATGTAACTCAGATTCAGCAGTAACTTAGGGTCAACCGGGTAACACATAAGGTACCTCCACCAACTGCACTGAGAAAACTTGAGAGTGGACAAGTGGATTGTGTGACTGGTATGTTAATGCACAGAGCAGTGTCCGTGTTGGTGACAGTTACAGTGAAAAGTTCGAAGTGAATGTTGGTGTTCATCAAGGCTCTGTTCTCAGCCCTCTGCTTTCCATCATTGTGCTTGAAGCATTGTCACAGGAGTTCCGTTCAAGAATCCCCTGGAAGACCTCTGTGCCGATGACCTTGTTATTATAGCTGAATCCCTTATGGAATGTGTCAGGAGGCTTGTAACTTGGAAAGAAGCTATACAGGAGAAAGGGCTTAGAGTAAATGCAGGAAAGACGAGAATCATGATCTGTGGTACTTGCTTGGACCTCCTGCAAAGTTCAGGCGAGTTCCCGTGTGCCATATTTCGCACTGGAGTGGGCAGCAACAGCATCTTTTGCAATGTTTGCAAGAAATGCAGTTGGCTCAAGCGCTTAAAGGAGGACCCCAAACCTGGATTACACATGTCAGGGATGGCAGACCAAAAAAGGAAGTCCATGTCTGACCTGACAAGCTAGAGATGGTAGCCTCCTTTTGCTACTTAGGAGACATGCTTTCTGCAGCTGGTGGCTGTGATCTTTCGACCACATCACATATTAAAACAGCCTGTAAGAAGTTAAAGGAGTTGCTACCAGTTCTCTCTTCCAACCACCTCTCGTGCAAGACACGAGACCTTGTGTGTGGAGTGCAATGCTCCATGCCAGGGAGACTTGGCCATTGACAAAGCCAAACCTCAACGTCTGCAGTGGAATGACAGGGCAATGATGCAACAAATCTGCAATATCAAGCCGCAAGAGACTGTCACCATCAGGTTCAGTAAGCTACTTGCACGGCTTGGCATGGAGGATCTGGACCTCATCCTGAAGGAGAGAAGGCTTCGCTGGTATGAACATGTGGAACGTTCCAACGGTGCAGTCAAGACAATCTTTGACATACAGGTGCCTGGGAGGCCCAAGATGACTTGGAAGCAGCTGACAGAGGGAGATAGCAGAGAGTGGAAGCTATCAGCTATTGACCCTCATGACAGATAGATATACCTGGAGATCTTGTGTGAGAACTGCCATGCATGCAGCAAGCCAGCTACATGGAAGGGGGCCCACTTATATGGCTGTTGCCTGTACATGTACCTGCATGTTAAACAAAACTTTGATGATGATGATGACCAACTTCAACTTCAGTTGTAGGGATTCATGTCTACTTAATTTCTGACACAGACAAATCTAGAGAAAAGTTACAATCACATTTTGTGAAGTAAGGAAGAATCTTGAAGAAGATGAATCCTTTTATTTTAGGTTACTTTTGTTTTATGAGAAAATGAGGCTTGACATTTCATGTGAATTGTCTGTTAGGCAGTCTGGCTGGGGTCATATGTGAAACTTCAAGTTCTGCAACAGAAGGTCAGGTGGTTTTTCTCCAGGTACTCCGGTTTTCTCCTACCTCTGATTAACTATCGGCTTATTCCTTAATATATAAGTGAAACAATCTTTAAAGGATTGTACCCCCCCCCCCCCCCCCTTAAAAAAAACCCGATAATTTTCCTTATTTTTTTTCTGATGAAAAAATACATTTGAATAAAAATGAATGTATTTGAAGGTTTTATCTTGTCAAGTTGTGCTTGTCATCAGGGTTAATTAGCTATAATATTTGTATCACACCTAATTATTATACCTGGGAAAATTTTCAAAACAAAAATATTTTTTCAGATCATATAATTTTGTACCTATGGTAAGATTTTTAGCTCACCAGAGCCGAAGGCTCTGGGGGAGCTTATAGGATAGGCAGTTGTCCGTCGTCATCGTCGTCTGCGTCGTATGTCCGTCGTCAACACTTTCAAACGACTTCTCCTCTGAAGCCACTGGGCTGATTGGGCCCAAATTTTATCTGTAGCATCCTTGGGCAGGGGGATTGAAAGTTTGTTTTTTATGAAAATCGGCTCATTAGTTTGGTTGCTATGGCAACTTAGAGTTCCCATAGACTTATAATGGGGAAAATTGAAAAATGGCATTTACTGCCAAGCCTCTGGAAATATTTTGACAAAACTTTCATAGAAATGTTCCTTAGACAATCTACCATATGAATTTAGGGCTGCTGCTCATTTGTATTGGTTGCCATGGAAACCAAAATGAAAAAATAGAAAAAAAATACTTAAAAAATCATCTCCTCAGAAACCGTATGCTCTATGAGGCTGAGAGTTTATGGAAATATTCACCATATTTGCCTTTAGAGGTTTTGTGTTTTTTTTTATGAAATTTGGCTCTGTAGTTTGGTTGCTATAGCAACTTAGATTTTCCATAGACTTATAATGGGGAAAATTGAAAAAATGGCATTAACTACCAAGCCTTTGCATATATTTTGACAAAATTTTCATAGAAACTTTCCTTGAGTAAACTTTTCTCAGGCATATGCTTTTATGTCAACCTGTGGGTCCCGTAGGTTGTGCCAGGGCCATGCCCCGCCCCCTCCACTTCATAAAATGTCTTATATCTCAGAAACCATTCAGATCCCCACCCCAAAACCGTATATATTCTTGTTTCTTATGATAAGACGCACCCAATGACAGCAACCTGGGGGTCCCTCGGGATGTGCCTGGGCAATGCCCGACCCTCTCCATTTCATAAACGGCCCAATATCCCAGAAACCCTACAGATCCCCACCACTAAACCATATATATTCTCGTTCCTTATGATAATTCGCATTCAGTGACACCAACCTGGGGGGCACCCAGGATGTGCAGGGGCCATGCCCGACCCCCTCCACATCATAAAAGGCCAAATATTCCAGAAACCTCACAAATCCCCACCCCTAAACCATATATATTCTTGTTCCTTATGATAAGATGCATTAAGTGACACCAACTTGGGGGTTCCCCCAGATGTGCCGGGGACATGCCCCACCCCCTCCACTTCATAAAATGCCATTTATCACAGAAACCATTCAGATCCCCACCCCTTAACCATATATATTCTTGTTCCTTATGATAAGACGCACTCAGTGACACCAACGTGGGGGTCCACCGGGATGTGCAGGGGCCATGCCCCATCTCCTTCACTTCATAAAAGGCCAAATATTCCAGAAAGATTTCAGATCCCCACCCCTAAACCATATATATTCTTGTTCCTTATGATAAGACACATTCAGTGACACCAACCTAGGAGTCACCCAGGGCATGCCTGGGCCATGCTGCACCCCTCAACTTCACAAAAGACCACATATCTGAGAAACTGTTCAGAGCACAACCCCTAAACCATAATATATTCTTGTTCCTAATGATAAGACGCAATCAGTGACACCAGCATGGGGGACTCCCGGGGTGCCACCGGCCATGTCCCACCCCTTTACTTCATTAAAAGCCATATATCTCAGAAACAGTTCAGATCCCCACCCCTTAACCATAAATATTCTTCTTCCTTATGATAAGTCCCCACTTCATAATAGGCTATATATCCCAGAAACCATTCAAATCCCCACCCCATAATCACATATATTCTTGCTCATTGTTATTAGATACATTTAGTCACCATAGTCTTGGGGGGTCTGCAGGGGTCATTTCTCTCCCATCCACTTCTTAAACGGACCTCATATCTCAGAAACGTTCAGCATTCAGTGACAGCAATCTTGGGCTTTTCTGGGATCTAACATGCCCGAATCCCTCCACTGCTTAAAAAGCCTTAAATCTCAGGAGCCATACATATCCCCACTGCTAAACCATAATGTCTCTGTTCCTTATGATAAGATGCATTTAGTGACACCAACCAGGGCTCCATTGGGTTCATGCCCCACCCACTCTACTTTATAAAACACCTAATATTTCAGATACAGTCCACATGAG
Organism: Lucinisca nassula; assembly: GCA_963580285.1. Classification (NCBI taxonomy): domain Eukaryota; kingdom Metazoa; phylum Mollusca; class Bivalvia; order Lucinida; family Lucinidae; genus Lucinisca; species Lucinisca nassula. The sequence continues at coordinate 134,531,554 of OY757016.1, read as the reverse complement.
TGCTCATTTGGGTATGGGCTTTGTTTTGGGAGACTTTATAATTGGTAGATTAAAATCATATCCTGTTAAAATACAATGTCATGGGCAGTGCCCACCTGAGCTCTGGTTGATGAAATTGGGCTCTTTGGTTTGTTTGCTATGGCAAGTTAAGAATTTTCATTGACTTATAAATGGGGAAAATTGAAAAATGACATTTATGCCTTTCAAAATATTTTGTCTAACTGACATAGAAATGTTCCTTTAATAATGTTCTTTTAGGCCTATTAGTTGCCACAGATGGGAAATTGTCAATTGTCATCTGTTGTCCTGCAACAACACATTCAAGTGACATCAGACCTCTGAAGCCACTAGGCTGATTGTGTCCTAATTCTGTCTGTAGTATCCTTGGGTGCAGGGCTTCCATGGTTAATTAAAATACATTGCTGCCAGTGTGCAGTGCCCCTTGAGCTCTGGTGAGCATAGTGGCCCATGGGCCTCTTGTTTGGGTTTGGATTTTTCACAGCCCTGTCAAGATAATTTCACTCAAATTGAGCCAATTGTTAATCAGATGACGATGAAAACTGGAGTTTCGATGCCCAGAAAAAAGAACTTGGCATCTCACATGTGACCAGAGCAATAATAGAAAAAAATCCAAATTGATTAGCTTGCAATACTGTCAGATTCTGATTAAGATAAAAAAAATCTCAGTCTGGGCCAGTGCAGTAAGGTAAAGCCTGCGCAACAAACACAATGGCCAGACAGCCCTTTCTTTTCTCAGATACATGTATGTATGCTCAGTGCTCTAGATAAGAATATGGCACAATGTGTATTTTACCCCCTGCTTTAAGACAATACATAAATGCCCACTCGCAATGCTTAACTATCAAAGAACCAAACATAAGAGTAGCATACAAAATTCTATTTTCGATAAATTTGGTTTTTAGACAAAATAAAGGTTGGCATTTCATGTGAATTGTCTGCTAAGCTCAGCAGACAATTCACATGAAATACCAAGCTTTACATGTATTTTCTCTTTATGTGCAGGGTTGAACCCATTCTGATCTAGTATACTGCTACTGCTTACAAAAGAAATTGCTTTCTGTTAAAAATGTAAATTGTTTGGTGACATTTTTACCCCCTACTTTTATTTCAATGCTGAAATTCAAAATTTTATTGAGTATTTTACCCCTCAAATTAAATTTCAGTGCTGATTTTCAAAATTTCAATGCTGAAATACCCTTTACTCCCTCTTATTTAGAGCTCTGAGGCCTGTTGTTAGAAACTAACGACATCGTTAGTCATAGTTAACAAATCATTAAAACTTTGATGATAATTTAATATGGCAAATACGCTAATATTTTTGCTGAAAAAATGTGAGCAGCTTCTGCATCTGCAAAAGCTACTCACATTTTTTCAGCAAAAGTACCAAAATTTTAGATATTGAACTTGCTAGAACACTTAACAATATGACCACTAACGAGCTTGTTAATCTAACGATGTTTTGAACAACTGGCCCCTGATGCTTATTTCTGTGTTTTATTAAAGGCCAAGTCTCGCGTGAAGTTGAATTTTCTTGACCAGCTTGCGAAGTTCTGGGAGCTGCAGGGCAGTAGTCTAAAGATACCCCATGTGGAGAGAAAACTACTTGATCTTCATGACCTTTATAAGGTGAGTTATCTTACCTCTTGGTTTTATCTAGATTTTATTTCTCACCGTGCTGAATGCTGAATAGTTCGGCATGCCACACTGCTTCCTGATTTTCAGCCATTAACCCTTGACCTGCTGAATATTCAAATATGCCACACCCACCACTGATTATCAACCAATGGGATTTCTTGATGCAAATCAATGCAACAAATTCATAAACTGAATGACAAACAATGAAGATCCTGATCAGATGGCTTCTTCAGAAGCCATCAGATCTGGATCTGCATTGTTTGAAAGATCAGACATATCTGGGCTCAGCAGGACAAGGGTTAATTTATGTTGCATGATAATATTGATTTCAATTTTTACCATAGTTTCATTAGCAGAATGCAGTTTACATCCGTTCTCATAGGGGGCTGCTACACAGAGTGTGCAAATTATTTCTTTGTCTACAAAGGAACAAGAAAGCCGCCATTTCTGAGACAGTAATCTCGCTATTGAAAAACGTGGCTGATTTGTTGTGTATCATTTCACCTTAAAACAAAACTTGCATATTATGGTGACCTTGATCAGACTAAGGAACAGTCTTATCTGGGTTTGTCTTGTTTGCCATTTTACTAGTTAAACAGTTTCTGGACAAAAACACTCTTAAAGGGAATGGGAACACCTGGCATATTTTTCTGCCATTTTTCAAAGGGAGACAACTTTCTGGACTTCCTGTTCGCTTTTTCTATCAATGATGGCCCACGGAAAAAGGGGTCTACTCTTAAAGGAAAGAATTTGCTCCTCAGGAGCAAATTCTTTCCTTTAAGAGTTGACCCCTCTTGACATGGGAGACCAAAATACTTTTACAGGAGTTGCCTCCCCTCAAGGTGTATCCATTCCCCTTTAGAGTGGAATCTTTCATGAAGTCCATATGATTTCGGAAAATTGCATGATACATGTTACTCTATAAGTTAAAAGTTTGATTTTTTTTCATTAATTTTGTTTTTATTGATGACAGCGTGTTGGAATTCCAAACGGTAAGAGTCTACAGCCAGATGACAATGACATTTCACCCAGTTTGAGACATAAATGTCACCTGCCTTCTCATTATAGCAAGAGTGTCTTGCTGGAAGATGATAATAATTCCTATGAAAACTGTTTAAAATCAACATATGCCTTCTAATATGGAGCAGATGCATGTAAATCTTATAAGAATGTTCAAGCATTGCACTACATTTAACCCTTATCCAGGTAAAAGTCCCACAAAATTGGAAGCAACGCCTCCAAAATGACCTATACAGTGTTGACAGGGACGTTAAACCTCACAAACAAACAAACAACAGTCTCTATCTTTGCAAACAGTGTACTGTAGATCCAGATCAGGTGGCCATCTATTTAGGATCTACATTGTTTGACAGTCTTTTTATGAATTTGTAGGAATAAATTACATCAAGTAGTCTGATTGGTTCAAGGTCAAAAATGGGTGTGGCTAAATTAATTATTCAGAGCATAGTTAGCTGTATAGTGGTCAAAATTTCAAACACCGTGGTATTTTGTTGAAAAAAAAATATTGGTGTATATTTCCATGAAAAGTTTTGATTTTATAGTAACAAAATCATTACCACTCTCTAGGCTAATTCAGCAGATGACAAATTGTTGATATTTAAAAAAAAACAAAAAACATGACATAACATCTTATACAAATTGTCTCCTGTGGAGACAATTTGCATGTAATGTCAAATCCTGTTTTCTGGGAGAAATAAGAAACAAGAAAAATGCCAAATGGCATTATGAACAGGTTTTTCAGGGTTAACCAAAAGGTAAACCGGGACGTGGACGCCCGGTCTGCCGCCCGCCCACACGGACAAGGCTATCCTAAAGGACAGAATTTTTCCTTGAAAAACCCATCCAAAAAACATTTCAAAATGTTGTCTGCTGAAAAAATACCCAGCATGCAGAACTATTACAACTAGGCCCAGAATGACTTGTGTCCTTGTCGAGTCCTGTATGGTGCAAGGCATTGTTTGTTTGTTCCCGGCAAGACAGTGGGATATTGATCTGTATCAGATGTGGGTCTGATCAATATTGCACCCTGTATCTGCAGAGACAAAGCAATTGAAAGAGGTCGGCATTTAAGTTCACCTTATTAGCCCATTTTATGCTGGGGGTGGGGAGAGTCATTGGTGTATGGTGCAGGGCCTGATCAGATGCTGCAGAATGTAGCATACATTGTATTCTGCAGCATCTGATCAGGACCTTCACTGTTTGCAGAAAGTTCAACCATTTTCCAAAACATTTTTATGCCCCCGCATCATATGATGCCGGGGGCATATAGTTTTTCGGTTTTCTGTATGTGCGTACGTGCGTACATGTGTACGTCCGTCTGTACGTGTGTGTGTACGTACGTACGTGTAACCTCAGGTTAAAGTTTTTGTAACAGGTAGAGCCTGAACTTTTAGAACTCATATTTTCCTAACCATTTGATGGAACTGGTTCATCTTTGGTATGATGATAGATATAGGTCCAAAGTTTTATTAAGCAATACCCCCACCCATGTCTGTGACCTCAAGGTCAAGGTCACAGACTTAGACATTTTCGATGTTAAAGACTCCGGTTAAGGTTTTTGTAACAGGTAGACTTGAACATTTTAGAACTCATATTGTCCAAACCATTTGATGGAATTGGTTCATATTTGGTATGATTATAGATATAGGTCCAAAGTTTTATTCAGCGGTACCCCCACCCATGCCCATGGCCTCAAGGTCAAGGTCATGCACTTAGAAATTTTCCATGTTAAAGACTCCAGTTAAGGTATTTGTACCTGGTAGAACCTGAACTTTTATGATGGCTTTGTTTCGTATGATGATAGATATAGGTACAGTGTTTTATTCAGCAATACCCCCACCCATGCCTATGACCTCAAGGTCAAGGTCACAGACTTAGACAATTTTAATGTGAAAGATTTTAAAGAGCTCAAATTTTCCAAACTATATTATGAATTTGGCTTATGTATGCTATGATGATAGATACAGGTCCAAATGTTTATTTGGCAATACCCCCAAATGCCTATGGCTTCAAGGTCAAGGTCACAGACTTAGAAATTTTTAATTAGATATTTTAAGAGCTGATATTTTCCAAATCGTGCGATGGATTGAGTTGATATTTGGTATCATGTTAGATACCTGTCCATTTTATTCATGCCCATGAGCTCAAGGTCATGGACTTAGAAATTTTCCATGTTAAAGACTCCAGTTAAGGTATTTGTACCTGGTAGAACCTGAACCATGCCCATGAGCTCAAGGTCAAGGTCACAGACTTAAAAAAAATTTAATTATCCCCTCCCGGGCCATAACTCCTAAACCGTATGGAATATATTCATGAAACTTCACAGGTGCATTCATCACACTGAGACGATGTGTCATGAACAAGGTAGACAACTCTTGCATTTTTGGTTTTTGGATTATCTGCCCTTGATGCATATATTTTATGATTGATTTGAAGTACATTTGTAATATTTTTATGAATGGCATTTGGCGGGGGCATCCGTGTCCTATGGACACTTTTTCTAGTTTTCTTCTTCTAAAAGTAGCTGATCCTCACACTATTAACCCTTGTCCTGCTGTATATTCATATATGCCACACCCACTACCGATTATCAACCAATCTGATTACCTGTAGCAGATTATTACAACAAATTCACAAACTGAATGACAAACAATGTAGATCCTGATCAGATGGCTTCTTCAGAAGCCATCTGATCTGGATCTACATTGTTTCAAAGAAAAGGCATATCCGGGCTCAGCAGAACAAGGGTTAAATTTAGGAATGGAATTCTTTTGTGTATAAAGGGAAAGATTCCATTCAGTACATAATGGGTTAACCCTTTTTGTACCAGAAACTCAAAAACGGGTAATTGGCGAACATTGCAGGCTCAAATCAGACACCACAGAATACAGCGTCTGATAAGGGCCTACACTGTTTGTGAAAAGTTAAGCCAATCTCCTAATAAACTCTGAAGAAAAAACAACTTGACACCTCTTAATTTTGAAATGGACTCCTGGTATGTATAAGGAGGAAGATTCCATTTAGGATTAAACAGTATTATTAACCCATTCAGTAACAGAAATCCCTAAAGGGGTACCCTGGCAAACAGTGCAGGCCCAGATCAGACGCTGCAGAACGCAGCGTCTGATCAGGGCCTACACTGTTTGCAAAAAGTTCAGCCTATTTCCAAATGAATTTTGAAGAAAACACACCTGACACCCCTAAATTTCAAAATGGACTCCTGCCATATATAAGGTGGAAGATTCCATTTGGTACAAAAAGGATTAAATTAGGTGCTTTGACTTGCTGCAAACTTAATCTAGACATTGAGGCCTTAATGTCTTGCAGTCATGAGATGCATGATACCTTTTGGGCGAGAGATTTTTGGATACATCATTCTGGGGCCATTTATGTGCCAAATAATAACAAATAGCTCACATTCTCCTAATTTGTCTCAGAAATTCCAGTTTGCATGGAACACATAGCCATTTTAATGAGTTTACATTTTCTTTCAGCTTGTTGCGTCTTTGTTTAGCCATATTAATGTACGTGTATAATAAAAAAGATTTTTTTGTTTGTACTGAGGTTTAACATCCCTGTCACCACAATTTAGGTCATTTTGTGGGACTTCTACCCAACATTCAGATGAAATGACATCTCGAGTTCTGCCGCCCGATGAAACCAAAAGGCTTACATGCATTGGACAGTCTGACTCGCAACACTTGGCCAGGGCAGGCTTAGTCCTTCTAAGCACTGACTAAGTGGTTTACCATTACTCATGTGTGGTCAGTTTCAGCTCTGCGTGGAAGCACCATTCAATCCTTCAATCCAATCTATTTCTCCAAGCCCTGATTTGGGGGGGGGGGGGAATAATAAAAAAAGAAGTCATCATAAGATATAAAATAAAAGCACTCACAGGCTAGTGACAGTACTGGTCGGCCCCCACCCATCCGGGCTTGAAGAAATAGATGGGCTGCATGATACTTCCACACAGAGATGAAACCGACCCGCACAAGAGTACTGGTAAACCATTTAGAGGATCTAAGCCTGCCCAGTCAAAGCGGTGCGAGTCAGACCTTCCATACTTATAAGCCCTATTGGTTTCATTGGATGGCAGGGCTTGAGATGTCATTTCATCACAGTGTCGAGTAAAAGTCCCACACAATTGGAAGCAACGTCTCCAAAATGACCTTTACAGTGTTGGCTGGGAAGTTGAACCTCAGATCAAACAAACAAAGCAAACAAAGACAGTACTGGTGGGTTGATCGTCTCTGAGTGTAGGCTAGGAAAATGGTCCTGAACCGCAACTTAGACTGTTTTATTCCTGTATTTTAACCAAACAGTGTAGATCCTGATCAGATTCTGCATTCTGCAGAATCTGATCGGGGTCTACACTGTTTGCCAGTGTCCCAGCATATGACCCCGATCCAGTCCATGTTTTACATAACCTTCTGTACATTGCACTCAGATGTCACAACATCAAGAATACCACGACTATAAATGTGCAGTCTGCTCAGAACCTGTGCTGTCTGCTTGAAATTTTAGTCTGCCTGTAAGCATGGACAAAGACATCAATGGCCCCTATTTGACTTCACAGATGCAGAGGCTGATTTATATCATAGGTAGTCAGAAGAAAGACCCATGTGCAAATCATAGCTCTAGATAATCTGAAGTACCATACTGTACTGATATTTTTCTTATTTCTGCATGAAAGCATATGTTGTGGGTTCTCATGGGAATGAGCCCCCATGACATATCTGGGGCCATGCCTCATGGTGTGGCTCATGTGGTTGTGCTCATTAGTACTCATAGCTCAGATACATGTCTGACTGGTAACCAGGAGGTCACAGGGCCGATACCTGGCGGGTTTGTCAACATACTTTTATTGAGATTGATCATGAAATCTCTCTTCCTCTCTCTAATTCAAGAAGGGCAGTTGTTAGTTTCTGGTGAAGAAATGTGAACTGTACTGGTTAACCGCTTCTGTATAATCCTGCCCAGGAAAAGTTTGGTCAGGTTAACTGGCTGGCTTGATATGACCTTTATAGTGTTGACTAGATCATAATGCTCCAAACAGACAAATTATAGCTCCAGATAAGGAGGTGTGCTTATAAAGGATGATTTGAGGGTAAGTTTTCTTTATACCTCCATTAATCCTTCTCTTGCTGAATATTCAGTTAAGCCACACCCATTTCTTACTTTGAACCAATCAGATTACCTGATGTAATTTATTCCTTGAATGTAAATCAGTGTAGATCCTGATCAGATGGCTTCTTTAGAAGCCATCTGATCAGGATCTACACTGCTTGCAAAGAAAAGGGTTCAATGTTGTGAACAGCAGGATAAGAGTTAAAACATACATATTATTGTGACAGTCCACATGTAACAAGTACCCACAACATCCAACAAGTTTTTAACAAGACGTAAGCGTCGGACTGGTGATCAGGAGGTCACGGGTTCAATACCTGCCGGGGTCAGCAACATTGTTTAGTGGACATTGATCATGAAATCTTTTCTACTGTCATTCTTCCCCTTCCCCTTAATCAAGAAGGGAAGTTGTCAGTTTCTGGCAAAAGAATGTGCACTGTACTGGTTAACCGCTTACCAATAAGCCTGCCCAGGAAAAAGTGTGAATAGGTAAACTGACCAGCTCAAAAACGACCTAAAATAGTGTTGACTGGGCCGTTAAACTCCAATACAAACAAACAAGACATAAGGAAATAATCCTATAGTTATTTTCATATTTGCTATGTTTGTTTTCATACCTGTAGATTGTTGATGAGGAAGGTGGTCTGGAGGATATCTCCAGGGAGAGGCGTTGGTCCAAGATTGCTCACAAGATGGGTTATGAGCCAGGGAAAGGTGTGGGAGGCAGCTTGAAGAGCCATTATGAAAGAATTCTATACCCATTCTACCTCTTTAAGACAGGAGCTTCACTCGAAGCAGCGGTGAGTGTCAGTCGTTGGCCATGTTCACAAAAGGGATTGAAAATATTTCAATACTTCACTCATCCTGCATGACAAAGGGTACCATATTAATCCTAAGTATTGAGACAGACAGGCCTAAGCAAACAGCGCAGACCCAGATCAGACTGCTCCTGAAGGAGCAGTCTGATCAGGGTCTACACTGCTTGCTATTCCATCTGCACATTTTTGACTCCTTGCTTGATTGTGAAACAAATTTTGTTTAAATATCAGGAGAATTACAGCGAATCCTCAAGATGTCTGAGTTTTTACGATTTTTGTGGTATGTAGAATTTTGTTAATTTCATTGATACTAGAAAAAAAATTTTTTACTTGACAAGTGGATTTTTTCAGCCCTGCACAAGATCAGTCCTTATAGAATTGGACTAAGTCGGGTGGTCAGGTTTACAAGATTGCTCATGGGAACAGGTTAATCAGCAAATGAGGTTTTGGCACGATTGATCATGGAAACATGGATTGTTCTAAAGTATTGATGGAAAAGTTGAATTTGACAGTTGATATGTGCGGAATATCTGACACCTGAGTGAAATGTATCAGTTTCAAATTTCACAATGTTGAGGTCAGAAAAGATTTTGCTTTACAGGTGGTAAGCAGTAAGGGTCTAAGGTTATAAAATGTCTTTCATACTCAGGTCAGTTCGGCAGGAAATTTGTAGTGCTTATAAATTAGAACTGAAATACAAACAAATGAGGCTTGTCCTGCTCATAAATTTTAACAAAATGCCAACAGTTCTTGGCATTTTAAAATTTATGAGCAGGACAACATTCACATTGATTTGAGTTGAGCTTGAAAATTTGATACCTTTAGGCCAGGTGGATTTTTCCCATACTCAGGCAGTGTTAATGACTGTTCACATATTAGTTTGCAAACAGTGCAGGCCCAGATCAGACGCCGCAGAATGCGCCGTCTGATCAGGGCCTACACTATTTGCAAAATTTCCAGCCCATTTCCAGATAGTTTTTAAAGAAAACACCACCTGACACCCCGTTACTTTGAAATGGACTTAGCTGTATATAATGTGGAAGATTCCATTTGGTATAAAATGGGTTAAGTGAGTGAATTTAGTGGTAACAACAGCTGCAAGGTGGCAAGTGTAATCAGTCTTGCTGTACATTTGCACAGTCCGGTCAGTCTTTGCAGATCTCCTGATTCACTGTGATCCTGAAATATCTCAAAAGGTCATACAAAGTTACTGCTACATCCCACTGAAATTTTCATGACATGGCCACTAGGGCCTTGTGTAGTATGTGCTTCTAGAATTGCTGTCTTGTAACACATCCCTAAAGGGGTACCTTGGCAAACAGTGCAGGCCCAGATCAGACGCCGCAGAATGCGGCGCCTGATCAGGGCCTACACTGTTTGCAAAAAGTTAAGCCATTTCTCGAATAAATTTTGAAGAAAGCACAACCTGAAATCCCTAAATTACAAAATGGACCCCTGCCATATATAAGGTGGAAGATTCCATTTGGTACAATACTTAGGGATTGAGCCTTGCTTATGTCCTGTGGGACACCTGGTTCTGCAACAGAATGTCAGTTGGTTTGCCTCTGGGTGCACTGGTTTTCAGGTGCCACTGATTAACGATCAACTCAATCTTGAAAGGCTTGTCAATTTTGTTTGTTTGATTTGAGGTTTAACGTCCCCGTCAACACTGTATAGGTCATTTTGGGGACGTTGCTTCCAATTTTGTGGGACTTTTACCCGACATTGAGATAAAATGACATCTCAAGCCGTGTCGCCAATGAAACCAATAGGGTTATTTAGCATGGACGGTCCGACTCGCACCGCTTTACCTGGGGAGGCTTAGATCCTCTAAGCGGTTTACCAGCACTCGTGTGCGGTCGGTTTCAGCTCTACGTGGAAGCATCATGCAGCCCACCTGTTTCTTCAAGCAAAGGATTGTCAAACCATGATAAATAATGTTCCTGACATTTGTATGTATACTGATCTGAGAAATGTTACGCTATATTTTATAGAACATCAAGTTAGATGAGTTGGAAGATGATGATGATGACAAAGAGTTTAGTCCTTATGATCCAAAGAAAAGGGCTTTACCAAAAGAGGTAAATCTGTTGTACATCTTTAAAACATAGTTCCAGACAAGATTAAGAAGGAGTTAAGAGGGTAATCTTGGGATAATTTCTTTTATTTTTCTATTAAATAGTATGATGTGGGTTCTTGTTATAATCGGGTCAATGAGGTGATTCTAACAAGTGCCAACAATATAACTTTAGCCCTTACCCTGCTGAACACAAAAATCTGCCTCTGCCAACAGTGTAGATCCAGATCAGATGGCTTCTGAAGAAGCCATCTGATCAGGATCTACATTGTTTGACATTTAGTGTGTGAATTTATAAGAATAAATTTTTTCAAGCAATCTGATTGGCTGAAGGTCAAAAAGGGTGGGACTAAATTAATATATTCAGCAGGACAAGTGTTAACAAGAAATAAAGGAAATTATCCCTTGATTATCCTCGATTATCCTCCTTATCTGGAGCTACGTAATGAAAGTCATATCATGATCACAAAGTAGAAAACATCTTAAGAAAAGAAAAAGATAAAATTGTATTTCTAGATATCAGTAGGTGAAATGGGGTTTGATTTACCACATTTATTGAAAAAAAAAAAAAAACAACATTATGTGCACATGTATAGTGCGAACAATTTGACCGGAGACTGACCTTTATGCAAGGAATAAATTAGTCAGTGCTATCGCCTAATGCGTTGGCTTTCGTAAACTTCTCGTGAATTTTCGGCACCACGTGAATAGCGGCCCATTTACCGGCCTCTGTATTGTATAACAATATCGCCATCTTCGGAACATGACAAAGATAAATATATGCATTCAGTCGGGTGTGAATTTATGTTTATAGAGTTCACCAGTCTCAGGTCAATTTGTTCGAACTATACTTAATGTGTATGTTTATAGTGTTGTCAGAATTGCCTCTGAGAAGCACTATGAACAAACATTTTGAAGGAGATATGGAAAAAATATCACTGTGTACCTTATCTGGTTCAATGAGGCAACATACAAACTTAGAAGTGTTTCACAGAAAGTATTAGAGTGAGTGAATGTTTGAGTTTTACATCTCGCCAACAGCTAAGGTCATATGGAGACAGGACCTCGGTTTAAAGACTCATCCAAAAGTCTGGAGAAGCCCTGGATCGATCCTGCTACCCCTGGTTTACAAGGCGAGTAGCATAACCACTACACCATGGAGGCTTCTACAGAAAGTATTAGGCACTGGTTTCTAATTTAGTACAGATCATAAACCTGATACAATCGTAATTGGACAAGTGTGATACAGACAAGTCCAGTCCTTGTATCTTGTGCATAGTAACAGATAAGGTTTGTATTTTAACCCTTATCTTGCTGAATATTCATTTAAGCCACACCCATTTCTGTCTATCAACCAATCAAATTACTTGATGTTATTTATTGCTACAAATTCATAAACTGAATGCCAAACAGTGTAGATCCTGATCAGATGGCTTCTGTCAGAAACCATCTGATCTTGATCTACACTGTTTGCAAAGGTAGGGGTTGTCGTGAACAGCAAGATAAGGGTAATGATAATTGACAGTTCTCCATAAAAACATATGTTTTGGGTATTCATTAGATCCGCCTCAACCAGGTGGTTCTGAATAATACTCAAAACATTGGTTTTTATGGAGAAATAATGAAAACTATCCCTCAGTTATCATAGAATACCCACCTTATATGTTGCTGTGAATTAACCATAGTCCTGCTGAGCCCGGATATGCCTTTTCTTTGAAACAATGTAGATCCAGATCAGATGGCTTCTGAAGAAGCCATCTGATCAGAATCTTCATTGTTTGCCATCCAGTTTATGAACTTGTTGCAATAATTTGCATCAAGTAATCTGATTGGCTGATAATCAGTAGTGGGTGTGACACATTTAAATATTCAGCAGGACATGGGTTAAGAATAATAATACAGGCTGTACACTGTCATCACAGTTCAGATCATATTGAGCCTGTCATTTTCTGGGCAGTCTTATACTATAATGTTATTAATCAAGTATATTTTGTATTGGCCCAGTTACAGGTCTGAGGTCTGCTGTATTGGCCCGAGGCCTTTGGCCTCGGGCCAATACAGCAGACCTCAGACCTGTAACTCGGCCAATACGAAATTACTTGAATAATGACAATTTTATTAATTGACACAGTTAAAAAACATGATTATTGATATTTGACCTGCTGTTAATACAGATGACCTCCGATCAATACAAGATAGTCAATTAATAAATAGTGGTTAACAAGTACAGTCCACAGTCAGTTTCTGCCAAAAGAATGTGCACTATACTCATTGACCACTTATGTATAAGACTGCCCTGGAAAAGTGTGGTTAGGTAATCTGACCGCCTAGATATGACCTAAATAGTGTTGACTGGCCAAACAAACAAAGTGTCAAGATAATGTGACAGTAAACTATTATGGGTATTTCAGTAAAAATATTTCAATATCATTAGATTACTTTTTATTTGAGTGATTTACTGTTGTTTATAAAATTTGGTATTCATTTGTTTATTGTGTATGGTTTTGAACACATAAATTCTCCTTCTAAAGATGAGAAATTTTTTATAAAACTGTATTGTAATGTATACTTGCTATATTTTTGGGGGAGCATATTTTATATGATGCCTGCTTCATTTTAAAAAGAAAACTTTTTATAGATTATATGAGCCCCGCCAAGCGAATTTGTGTCTTCGAGCATTCCGTCATGACAAATTTTAACTGCGCATGCCCAGCCATTCAGAGGGGCCAGGGATATGGCTTTCTGTCTGAAGGTTCCTCTTGATTCACGGCTTGTATGAGCGAGCAGCGAAGGATCTGGCGAGACTGCGCGGATGCGCAGGCTTGCCTGAACCTTCGCTGCTCGCATAGGCGATAAGTACCAAAATCGCTTGATGGGGCCCATATGGAAACTCATCAGAATCGTCTCAATGAGGTAGTTCTAATCTGTACTTTGGGCATACATATAAAGAAAAAAGTCTTATGATTTTATATCAGGATCCGTCAAATAGGGCAATGTATGACATGCTATGAATATATAATTTTGCAAATTGACGTTATTGGTTACCTAGAAGAACATGTATATGATATTGTGTTTGTTTGTTTGTTTGATTTGAGGTTTAACATCCCCGTCAGCACTGTAAAGGTCATTTTGAAGACGTTGCTTCCAATTTTGTGGGACTTTTACCCGACATTGAGATGAATTGGCATCTCAAGCCCTGTCCCCCAATGAAACCAATAGGTTTTATTAGCATGGACGGTCCGCCTCGCACCATGGTTCCTGGACAGGCTTAGATCCTTTAAGCGGTTTACCAGTACTAGTGTGCGGGCCAGATTCAGCTCTGCGTGGAAGCATCATGCAGCCCATATATTTCTTCAAGCCCCTATGGGCGGGGGCAATATATGATATTGTGAATGGACCTTATTGGCTAGCTGGAAGTGTCTGGGATTTAAAACCAGCAAAATCTATTGCTGGTGTTAGTTTTTTAATACAGCATTTGCTATATATGACAAGTTACAGGAGTTGAATGGTGATTTGTTGTCTCTACATCAGGAGCCTATTGTTAATTATTCTGTGAACTCTGAGCTGAAAAAACTAGCCTTCTATGGGCCAGGTCCAAAGGCAGCTATACCCACCATCACCACAGAACCAGGGGGTAAGATTCTCTGTTGTTACAGGCTCTAGATAAACTGACTTATCCGTTCTTATTCAAGGGTTACCAATTTTGCAAACAAAGAATAGCTTTTTTTTCTCAAATGCTCCAGGTTTGGAGTGCGTGTGCACCACAACTGTTCAATATAGCACAATTTTAGATACAACACAGTTTACAGGATCCCAAAAATATATAGATTATATAGAAAAATGACCATTTATGGTCATTTTTCTATATAATCTATATATGTTTGAATATAATATTTTTGTTTGGATACAACACAGTTGGTTGATTAACATTTTCTGCTTTGGACTCCCAACACTATGATACAACACAGTTGGTTGATTAACATTTTGTGCTGTGGACTCCCAACACTATGATACAACACAGTTGGTTGATTAACATTTTCTGCTTTAGACTCCCAACACTATGATACAACACAGTTGGTTGATTAACATTTTCTGCTTTGGACTCCCAACACTATGATACAACACAGTTGGTTGATTAACATTTTCTGCTTTGGACTCCCAACAATATGATACAACACAGTTGGTTGATTAACATTTTCTGCTTTGGACTCCCAACAATAGTGTTATAAAGAGGTTGTGGTGTACTTTTGACCTTAGTAACAAGGAAATTTCATATAAAGTATATTTAGTGAGACATTGTGGTGACATTGTGCCAACACAATACTGTATAGTGCATAAGTTATGAACAAAGGAAGATAATATACATTTAGTTTAAAGTGAGCCTTGACATGCCTTAAGGCATGTACACATAGCAAATGGAAATTGACCATGAAATATTTTCTGTGCTCATTCCCTTCCACTGATTCAAGAAGGGCTGTTGTCAGTTTCTGGTGAAAGCACATGCACTGTACTGGTTAACCACTTACATATAAGCCTGCCCAGGAAAAGTCTGGTTTTTAGAGAAACAGACCAGCTTAATGTAAACTTAATTGTCTTTACTGTTAAACTCAAACCAACCAACCAAAATCTTTTCTATACTATATGTGGATGCCCATCGACTGAAAGCTTCCTGAAGTCTTTACATAGCTCCAGATAAGGAGTCACTGGGATAATTTCTTAGTTCTCTAACAAGTACCCACACCATATCTTCCTGACAAGAAATAAGGACGATTATCCCTTATTATCCTCATTGCTTCCTGTCTGGAGCGAGGATCATAGGCCATAATAATATTTGTTATTTGAGTCTTTTCTGAGTGCATACATTTGAAGAAGACAAGATTGCTTGTCACTGCTCAAATGATTCATCTAGAGCCTGAACTGCTGTATTTTGCTTTGTTTGTGTTAAACTGTTTACTTAGCTTTCCATTGGAGTATTTGAAACATGCAAGTATTTGGTGATGATTAAAGGATAAGCTTTGTTAATTCTCCATACCGTGGCCTCGGTAGCTCAGTCGAATGTGCGTCTGACTGGTGATCAGGAGGGCGCGGGTTCGATACCTGCTGGGGACCTCAACAATCTTTTGTGGAGATTGATCATGAAATCTTTTCTACGGTCATTCTCTTTCTTCCACTGATTCAAGAAGGTCATTTGTCAGTTTCTGGCAAAGGAATGTGCACGGTACTGGTTAACCGCTTACGTATAAGCCTGCCCTTGAAAAGTGTGGATAGGTAAACTTACAGGCTCAAAAATGACCTAAATAGTGTTGATTGAGCCCTTAAACTCCAATACAAACAAACAAACATCCATACAGCCAGTGAGGCGGTTCAAATTAATAGTCACAACATAGGTTTATTTGGAGAAATAATGAAAATTATCCTGCAGTTATTGCAAAATACTCACCTTATCTGTTGGTATAAATTTTGCACTTAATTTTGGTGTGTTTTGATATTTTGGCATCAGATATCTTAAGTACTCATTAAAACAAGCTAGGCAGCATAAGTCTAGTCAAAACTTCATTTTTTATGGAAAATAATGCTTATAATGAAAACTCAAATCTCAAATACTCAACAAATTGTTCACTCACATGTATTAAAAATATGTGCTGCTTAATTATTATAACAGCTTATATGTGTTGCATACATGTATGTTTGTGGACCTGTCATTGATGCTTTGAATGACTGTTAATCAAGCTTCTGCGTGTTCAAGTTAATATAAATGCTTGAAAAAGTAGCTTATATCTAAGTTTAAATAGTAATATAGTTATGTTACACAAACAGTTGCTTTGCTTTATGAATTCAAGCTTGAATAATATGAACAGTGCAGTCCGGTAACATTTCGCACATGAAGTTTTGATAGCTACATTTGACTTTGTTCAAGCCACAACTCAAATTCACAATCAACTACATTGCAACATTTCCCTGTTGACTAGCTGCAATGAAAATTGGCATCTGAAGTTAGTGACATACAGGACAAAGAATACTATGAAAAGAAATACCCCCCTTGAAATTGAACTACAAATTTTGTCGCCCAACTTGGCGCCTGATAATTATTTCGAGTAGTTTGAACATGAGGGTTGACTGAAATAAGTTGCTGATTAGTTCTGCTGCAATGTTATCAGATGCAGTATGTTTAGATACAAGACAATATCGCCGTTGGCTAGTTTGAAACTTATGTTGACTTTTAAATTTTCGGATTTTTCGTATTTTGAGAAAATTGAAAAATTCTGCAAAACAAGCTCATCTGCACGTGCAAGCCCATGTTTTTCAGGGCTAAGTTAAACT
Source organism: Lucinisca nassula (assembly GCA_963580285.1). Taxonomy (NCBI): domain Eukaryota; kingdom Metazoa; phylum Mollusca; class Bivalvia; order Lucinida; family Lucinidae; genus Lucinisca; species Lucinisca nassula. The sequence goes on along the minus strand of OY757016.1, from coordinate 134,514,535 downwards.
TAATGCCAGTGCACTGATAATAGTGAAACTGATAATTAGGAAAAAAGGTGAATGCAAAGTGCGCAAAATAAACGGCCGCGCAATGTTACCAGACTCGACTGTATGCTTGATATATTAACTGTTGCTTTGCTATGTTATGAAATCATCTTTGCAAGCTTAAATAATATATACATGTGATATTATTTAAATTGTTGCTTTGCTAACAACCTGCTTTTGTTAACACTTACACCTCAAGTCATATCTTGGATGAGGGACCAGGCTTTTGAAATTCTCCCCCCATCCCTACAAAAAAAAACAGAGAATAGGGGAATAGACCTTTGAACTTCTCCCCCACCTCATATGCTGTTGACCACACCGCATCTTATTTACAATGGAACTTTAACCCATTTTGTAGAGGAAGCCCAAAAATGGGTAATTGACAAACAGATCAGAATGCGGCATCTGATCAGGGCCTACACTGTTTGCAAAAAGTAATAAATTTTAAAGATAACACAAGCTGACACCCCTAAATTTTGAAATGGACTCCTGCTATATATACAGAAAACTCACAAAAGTTCCCATTTGATACAAAAAGGGTTAATTACTCAAAACAACTGACTCATTTACCATGGCTGAGTCAGACTTATTCTTGATACCATAGTTAAGTTAGCCCACAGCTCCAAATGAAAAAAAGAGTACAAGGAGCAGTTATGTCCCACCACCAATGATGTTAGGGAGCATATTGTTTTTGGTGGGTGTGGATCCTATCGGGGTGGGCGTTGGCGTCTTTGCACTCTAGCTCCTGAAGGAATGGATGGATTTTGACAAAACTTACACAGATACATCTTTTGATGGGAGAAAAGTGCTGATTATAGTTTGGTAACCATGACCTGATATTCACGGTCACAAGGGCTTAGATTGTTGGAAAACAGCTGAAAATGGCTTGTCTGCACCCTAACTCCTGAAGAAATGGATGGATTTGACCAACACTTGCACAGTTATATTATTGGGACATGGCCAGGAACTGATTAGATTTTGGTGATATTGACCCCATTTTGAAGGTCACACATGGGCTTAGATTGTTTGAAAATGTCTTGCCTGCACCCTGTCTCCTGAAGGAATGGATGGATTTTGACTAAACTTGCACAGTTATATTGTTGAGACATGGCCAAGAAGTGAATTTTGCTGACCATGACCATATTTTTAAGGACACACTAGAGCTTAGTTTGTTGGAAGACAGCTTGTCTGCTCTCCTGAAAATAAGGTCAAGGTCACACATGGCCTTAGAATGTTGGGAAACGTCTTGTCAGCACCCTGTCTCTTAAAGGAATAGATGGATTATGACCAAACTTGCACAGCTCTGATACATGTAATAGACAAGAATTGATTAAATTTTGGTGACCTTTACCTTATTTTCAAGGTCACACAAGGCCTTAGACTGTTTGGAAATGGCTTGACTACATATTATCACCTGAAGGAATGAATGGATTTTGACTAAACTTGCACAGATATATTGTTTGGATAAGGACTGATCTGATTTTGGTTGCCCCAGAGTCCAGGGATTGATGGACCGATTCCGGGCTTCTCCAAACTTTAGGATAAGTCATAAAACTGAGGCCCATCTCTATATGATCTACGATGTTGGTGGATTGTAAAACTCAATTACACTCAACCCATGGTTTGCTATAACCTACAATTAACAATATTTTCACACTAAAATAAATTTGCCGCTTTTATTAAACATAGTTCTTTTTTTTCTTTGTGGATTGTATAGCCACGTCTATTGTAGATTTTGAAGAAGTAAAACCAGATATTAAGAAAGAAAGCAAGAAAAGTGTGAAAGAAACAGCACCAAGGATGAAGACCAGAAATAAGATGTCAAATCCTTCACTGTATTCATATGTAAGTAACTGTTTCAGATTTTTATACATTATCATTCTGACTTCTTAATTTTAATATCGTCATAATTATTCATGCCGTTTAACCATTAACCGACTGACGCTTATGACCCACCAAGAGGGTTGACGCGTCGTTAAACACGAAATCATCATCATCATCATTCATATGTAAGTACAATCACTCCACTCTGATATGTTTATATCATCAGTGCATTTACAGTTGACTATTGGGACAATGTTGTTAATAGGAAAATTATGTGCATTTTTTTTTTTTTTTCGCGCCAGCTTTAAGAATGGCACAATATAGGAATCCAGTTTCAGTCCATTCGTCAAGCTGTCAACATTTGTGACCACCCTACTTTTCACCCTAATGTAAGAGTCCATTTCTTGACCTTGACCAACATTTCATGGTTGGCTTACTTTATGAATTATTGTGACCACCCAAACTTTCAGCCTAATGTAAGAGTCTATTCTCAAGAACTTAAGAAGAGTTTAATTAATGATACTTTTTACAAGCTTGCATCTAGGAGTGACAACTCCTTTGCAGGCATCCATGAGTTACCTTCACCTAGACTTCATGGCTTGGTGACTTTGTGCCCCCACAGGCACGACATAGCCTTTTTGCAGAAATCTTGTTTTTTCTTGGTTCAGTTCTAGCCCTCAAACCAGAATAGTTTTGTTACATAATGGATGGAGAGTATTGTAAATGTAAGTAATAATGATTTTCATTGACGTTTGAATAACATTAGGTCACAAGCAAAGTAAGTGAGCCCCTCCCCTTACTTTGCTTATTGCCAGATGTTATTCATAGTTCATGAATTACATTCATTTCTTAATCCATTTTATGTTGGTGGACTCTTCAATTGCTGTAAGTTGGACAAGTCCATTTGTCATTATACGGGGTGGTAGGCCTATTTTTTGTTCTTATTCTATTTTTGATGGAAAATTCTGTTAGCAAATAGTGCAGGCCCTGATCAGATGCTGCATTTTGCAGCATCTGATCTGGGCCTGCACTGTTTGCCAAGGTACCCCTTTAGGGGTTTCCCATATACAATGGGTTAAATAAGTCCCATTGTGACAAAATGTTTGATCTAAGGCTTTGTTTGCCAGATTTATACCAATGCAGGCCACTGTGGTTCAGTCCAATCAAGTTCAACGGGGGATCAGGAGATTTCATGTTTGATTCCCACCAAATCTGGCAACATTCTTTAGTGCAGATTGATCATTGAATTTTTTTATCATTCTCCTTTCCGCAGAATCAAGAAGGGCAGTAGGCATTTTTCTAGTGAAAGAATTTTCAATGTACTGGATAACTGCTTAGTGCAAGCCTCTCCAGAAAAAATCTGGTACCAGCTCAGTATGACTTAAAATAGTGTTGACTGGGCTGTTAAACTCTAAAAACAATTAAAAGAATCCAAGTCCTATCAATTTACAGTACTTTGATCAGTCTGTCAACACAAAATGAGTAGTTGTCAAAATATATACTTATAAAAATTGAACACAGATAGTTTGCATTGTGCCTCATATTTTGTTAGTTCATAGGGAGGCAGTGACAAGGATTATAAAAGGATATTTTTATGCCCCCGCATCATATGATGCCGTGGGCATATAGTTTTTCGGTTTTCCGTACGTGCGTACATGTGTACGTCCGTCTGTACGTGTGTGTGTACGTACATACGTACGTGATCCTGTAACCTCAGGTTAAAGTTTTTGTAACAGGTAGAGCCTGATTTATGAATGGCATTTGGCGGGGCATCAGTGTCCTATGGACACTTTTTCTAGTCTCTTCAGAACTTTATTTTGTGGATACTTGGCAGAATCGCCTCACTGAGATGATCCTAACAAGTACCCACAACAGAAATGTTTAAGAAGAAATAAGAAAAAAGATCCTCATTGCAATTTAGAGTACCATAATGATCCTAAGTATTGGGACAGACAGACCTAAGCAAACAGTGCAGACCCAGAACAGACTGCTCCTGAATGAGCAGTCTGATCAGGATCTACACTGTTGGCCATTCTGTCTGCACCTTTTGGACTCCTTGCAGGATCATGTAACAAATACATTGAAATTTTAGGAGAACTACAGAAAGTCCTCAAGCTTCCGAATTATTAGGATTTTTATGGTAGCAACCAATTTGAAGGGAGATAAGGCAGAAATTTGTGGAAGTAAATTCCCTTGGAAGTGTATTAACCGCCCTCAATGAGGAAAGTATAGTTACTTTCATGCAATGAACATCAGGGGACAGTTCTTCAAAGCTTTGTTAGCATAATGAGCTTGTTAGTGGTCAAATCTTTAACTGTTCTAGTAAGTACAATATCTAATACAGTGGTATTTTTGCTGAAAAAAATGTGAGCAGCTCTTGCAGATGCAAAAACTGCTCATATTTTTCAGCAAAAATATTAGCATATTTGCCATGTTAAATGATCAAAATTTTTATATCTTCAGGTTGACATGTACTACTGTCACACATGTGGGCGGGGTGATGGAGAAGAATATATGTTGTTATGTGATGGTTGTGATGATGCTTTCCATACCTACTGTTTAATTCCACCGCTCAGCGACATCCCAAAAGGTGACTGGAGATGTCCCAAGTGTATACAACAGGTACATACATAATCAAAGCACTGAGAGTACTGGCGGGTCGATTGTCTCGGCTGGGAAAGTAGTCCTGGACTGAGATTTAAACTGTTTTGTTTGTCTCAACAAATTCCAGTTTTTATGCCCCCTAACTTCGAAGATTGAAAAAGCAAGCTGATTGTTTCGGTTATGGACAGTAGCTGAAATAAATCATTTGACCAAATTTAAAAACTGACATCTGTCTGGAAGTATGCCCCCTCCCATCAGGGCTTGGAGAAAAAGGTTTGGATGCATTGTGCTTTGGTGCAGAGCTGAAATCGATGATGAGTACTTGTGAACTGCTTTGAAGATCTTAGCCTGCCCAGGCAAAATGGTGCGAGTCGGACCGTCCCTGTCCATAAACCTTAACGGTTTCTTTAAGTGGTAAGGCTTAAGATATCATTTCATCTCAGTGTCAGGTGAATGTCCCACAAAACAGGAAGCAAATCTCTAAAATGACCTAAATAGTGTTGACAGGGGCATAAAACCTCAACACAACAAGGAAAAGAACTATATTTTAGAAACATGATGAAAGATGTATGTATACAATATATAACATAAGATCAGCCATGCCGTGAGAAAACGTAATAGCCATTTGCAAACAATAAAGGTGCAGATCAGCCTGTGCATTCGCACAGTCTTAACAGCACCTTCATGTTTGGATAATACAATACCTTCAGTTTCTGGTTCTTGCTACCCTGTGTACCAGGCAGGTTTTGTGTTAACTGGTCATAATCCATGAAGACAGGATTTCATGCGAGGAGGCTGTGATGTGAATGACTTCTGTTTTCAGGCCTGCTCTAAGCCACTAGATCCTTACGGGTTTGAGCAGTCAAAGAGAGAGTTCTCCCTGCAGTCATTTGGTGAGATGGCAGATAATTTCAAGGCAAACTACTTCAATATGCCAGTGCATGTAAGTATGAATGGGTTGTTTTGTTGTTGTTTTTTCAGGGTGCAGTTTTGGATTTTTAAGATGATAATATTTTCCATGTTGCATGCACACATTAGAACGGCCTGAAGATTTTCTTTGCATTTACTGAGTGGATGAAAAGAGCTTGCATTCACTGGCTCAAAAAAGAGTCCTGAAACTAAAGCATTCACCTCCAGAGTCTGATGATCTAAACACTTGGTGTCAGTTTCTTTCATGTATTTTGCCAACTTTATCCTTACTTCATATTGATTTTGTTTTGTGTCACAGGTCACCATATCATCCTGCCATTATTTATAGCTCATGGGCCAGTTGTTCAAAGCATCGTTAGCTTAACAAGCTCGTTACTGTTAGTGGTCATATTGTTAACTCTTCTAGCAAGTACAATATTGTAAATTTTGGTATTTTTGCTGAAAAAATGTGAGCAGCTTTTGCATCTGCAAAAGCTGCTCGTATTTTTTCAGCAAAATTTTCAGCATACTTGCCATATTTAATGATCGACGTCGTTAGTTTTGAACAACTGGCCCCTGGGAAGTAATCAGAAACCTGTGTTGTGTTTACTTGTTAGAATTGCCATAACAAGTACCAACAACACAGGTTTTTCTTAACCCCTATCTTGCTGAATATTCATTTAAGCCACACCCATTTCTGTCTATCAACCAATCAAATTACTTGATGTAATTTATTGCTACACATTCATAAACTGAATGCCAAACAGTGTAGATCCTGATCAGATGGCTTCTTCAGAAGCCATCTGATCTGGATCTACACTGTTTGCAAAGATAGGGGTTGTCGTGAACAGCAAGATAAGGGTTAATAAATAAGAAAAAACTTTCATTATCCTTGTTACTCCTCCTTATCTAGAGCTATGAACTGTCATAAATATTTATATCTAACTAATGCTTTAACCCACCTTATTTGGGAAATCACAGAACGAGTAGAATGGCAATCAAACACTAGAAATAGAACAGCACTGTTGCATTGATTGTCTTTGAGTGTAGGTTGGGAACTGGTCCTAAACAAGGACTTAGACAGTTTAGTTTAAACCTTTAATTCCTATACAGTAAGCAGACAATGCATAGAATGACATATGATCTGGGTATACAATGTTTGCCAAGCCCTACACATGATTCCAGTCCAGATTCTATAAATAACCTTTTTATGCTACACTCTGACCTCACAGCAATAATAATATTGATGCTATTTTCTATAAATAACACTTGCCTGGATTTCCTGCAAATCAGTGACAGTCACATCGACATCAGCACTGAAGAACATCTATGTTATTTAAGTAACTTTGTGTCAGTTGTCAAACAATCAACTCAAAATGTGTAGGCTCAGATCAGATGCCACAGAACATAGCTCCTGATCAGGGGCTCACTGTTAGTGAAAAATTCTGCTGTTTTCTAAATAAATTCTTGAAAATAACTTTACTTGGCACCCCTAAATGGATTCCTGACAGATTCCATTCAGTACATAATATGTCAAAGGGGTTGATATTGTTCACTATTTGCAACTGTAGAAAGCAAATGGTAAACTCTTCATTTTCTCTGCAGTGTTGTTACATTTCCTAATTGATGTTTTCTCTACATTTTCTGACAGATGGTACCATGTGAGACTGTAGAACGCGAGTTCTGGCGTCTTGTGAACTCCCTTGAGGAGGACATTGCGGTACAGTATGGGGCAGATATTCATGCCATGGACCAGGGAAGTGGGTTCCCAACCAAGGCAACTAAAGAGCAGTTCCCTGAGGATGAGGTAAAAGACAGTTTTGAAGAGGTAAAACATAGGCCGAGTTGCAAAGACTTGTATGTTTGGCTGTTTATTACATTCTCCAGATTCTTTTCTAATCCTAACCAGGATTTCTAACAAACTCAAATTTAACCTTTCACCCCTGAGTTTCTGAATGGACTGTTCCGTCATTGGATGTGGGCAGGTCTTTGTCTTTATATTAGTGATTTATTCAAAACCGTTAAGGGGTGGCAATCAGTATGAATCCTGATGAGACCGCTCCTTATAAGCGAGCTGTCACATCTGGACCTTTTCTGTTTGCATACTTACCTGTTCTAGTCTATGATGATAAATAGGGACACATCTCTTCCTTTAAACATTATCCTGCTGTTCACAACAACCCCAACCGTTGCAAACAGTGTAGATCCAGATCAGTTGGCTTCTGAAGAAGCTAACTGATCAAGATCTAAACTGTTTGTCATTGAGTTTGTGAATTTGAAAGAAAACATTATACCATGTAACCTGATTGGCTGATAATCAGAAATGGGTGTGGCTAATTAAAATATTCAGCAGGATAAGGGTAAAATGAGGTGTTTAGTCAAAATTATTAACCCTTGTCCTGCTGAGCCCGGATATGCCTTATTTTCCAAACAATGAAGATCCAGATCAGATGGCTTCTGACGAAGCCATCTGATCAGGACCTACATTGTTTGCCATTCAGATTGTGAATTTGTTGCAATAATTTGCATCAATTAATCTAATTGGCTGATAATCAGTAGTGGGTGTGGCATATTTGAATATTCAGCAGGACAAGGGTTAACAGGGTGGCAATCAGTATAGATCCTGAAATGACAGTTGTCCTCTTCTGGATCTTCACTGTTTGCATATACATATATCTGTACTAGTCAACAGGGATGAAAGGGTTAAAAGCTTGAGACGGTAGTATTGTAGTTTACTAAGACAAAAAATTCATCCAGCAACTTGCCTATTCGAATGTGACTTTTATAAGCCCTGTGAGAGCTCAAAACTGTTTAGACATCCAGTAGTCAGCTGAGCAAGGGTTAAAAAAACAATCATTGAAGACATGGGCCCTGTTACATTACTCTTGCAGATTTTTTTCTGAGACAGTAAGGCTTGACATTATATGTGAATTGTCTGGGACAGATGATTCACATGTAATCGTAAGCTTTATGCAGAGCTCAGATAAAATAATTGATCACAATAACACTGCTAAGATCATCATCGTTTATCAACATCTATTGTCCTACTTTCATCATCATTATCATGCAATTTTGGTACATGTTGTGTTCCTGTCTTCATTGTCAGGAATAGACACAACTTACATGTTTTCAACCTGTTTTCGAAAGAAAACTTTCTTGGCTTCTGTTTGCTTATCTGTAAATTGTTTCCACTGGAAAATGTGGTCTCGAAGAATTTGTTTCTTAGAAGCAAGGGTAGATATTATTGATATGGGTGACAAAAAGCATATCCATTCCATGTAATGTTCAATTGTCTTTCACTTTCTAGGAATACATCAACTCAGGCTGGAACCTCAACAACACAGCATGTCTGGAGCAGTCTGTTCTGCGCCACATCAATGCTGATATCTCTGGTATGAAGATACCGTGGTGTTATGTTGGGATGTGTTTCTCTAGTTTTTGTTGGCATATTGAAGACCACTGGAGCTTCTCCATTAATTATATGCATTGGTAAGCGGATAGTTTAACCCTTTTTGTACCAAATGGAATCTTCCTCATTATATATAGCAGGAGTCAATTTTAAAATTTAGGGGTGTCGGGTTGTGTTTTCTTCAAAATTGATTTGGGAAATGGCTGAACATGTAGGCCCTGATCAGACGCCGCATTCTGCAGCGTCTGATCTGGGCCTGCACTGTTTGCCAGGGTACCCGTTTTGGGGTTTCTGATACTAAATGGGTTAACCCTTAACACTTGTCCTGCTGAATAAATTAATTTTGACTCGACCATTTCTGACTATCAACCAATCAAATTACTTGGTAATGTTTTAGTTTAATTCACAAACTCGATGACAAAACAGCATAGTTCCTGACCAGATGGCTATCTGATCTGGATCTGCACTGTTTGCAAAGGTAGGGTTGTCGTTCAGCAGGACATGGGTAAAAAATTCAGTCACATCTGAAGGTAAAAATGTTGCCTGCTTGAGTTTTGATTGGTGGTTTAACTTTGGTCAGCAAACAATATTGACCAGTGAAATAATCCTGGACCCAAAAGATGCCTATCTGCTTTGTCGTCTGCTGGTTGCTTTAAAAGTCATTTTTGCAAACAGCTTCGAACCATACCAGACTGATCCTGTCACATCATGGTCCATACGGTTGCCTGTATACAAAAAATGCTTGTTTAAAAAGTTAGCAGGAAGATGCAGAAGATGACATAAACAGACAACAATTTTCAGTGCACATGATCTTGGCATCTTAAGGGTTAAGGGCCATTTCATTCATTAAAGTCATAACAGCTGAAAAAATACTTGCCTCCTGTGGGATTCAAACCCAGGCTGTTTGGTTGAAAGTCCAGTGCTCTAACCATTGAGCCAGAGTCTACTCCCTGATGCTGTTATTAGAGAATCTAAGATTGGCTATAAATCTTTATCATATGACGTCGCGTCTGAGAGTGTAATAACGTCATGCATTATTTTCGATAATCCACTAGTGGATTAGATATGCAAATTAGCTAGATACGTTCCCTAATGTTACATGTAGGACGTCCTTAACGGCGTCGCGTTTACTAATGGCGGAATATTGACATTTTTGTAAACAATCGTGAATAAAATGCGTTTTAAATGTCATATGATAAATAGAATCTTGCATTCGTGCTCATGTATTATTGAATTTATTAAACTCGTTGAGGAAAAGGGATAAAATGCTCGGCAAAGCCTCGCATTTTATCCCTTTTCCTCAACTTGTTTAATAAATTCAATAATACATGAACACTCATGTAAGATCCTCTATATAAGCTATGCATGGTCTACAAAGGGAGGTAATTGAAGGTATGACTTACCTTAAAACAAAAAAAGGAAAACTACACCACAACCTCTTTAAAAGTCTATTTGTTGAGTCCAAAGCGAAAATCGTATTAGTTAAACAACCGTTATATCCAAACAAAAATGTTCAGATTATATAGAAAACATTTTTGGGATCTATCTTTAACCCTTACCCTGCTGAATATTTAATTTAGCCACACCCATTTCTGATTTTTAACCAATCAGAATTCTTGATGTTATTCATTTCTCTATATCCACAAACTGAATGTCAAATAGTGTAGATCCTGATCAGATGGCTTCTTCAGAAGCCATCTGATCTGGATCTACACTGTTTGCAAAAATAGGGGTTTTCGCCAACAGCAGGCTAAAGGTTAAACAGTTTATATCCAAAACTGTGTTGATGAACTGTGTTATAAAGAGGTTGTGGTGTACTGAAAAAGAATAGACAGATGTGTGGCTGTACTATAAACCATTCTGCCAGTGCAGTAATCAGCTTTTAGGATAACAATAGTAACATTTTATATTTTTACAGGGGTGAGCCAAAGACCTGGTATGGGACAGGTAGTCAAGACGCGGAAGAACTAGAGTCAGCTATGAAGAGAAATGCCCCGGAGCTATTTGAGAATTCCCCTGACTTACTACACCAGTTAACTACCATCATGAACCCTAACATACTGATGAAACAGGGAGTAAAGGTACCAGAATTAGTAAATTTCACTTAAACCCTTAAGATGCCAATCACATTAATTGTTGTTCGTTTTGTCGTCTGCTGGTTACTCTAGAAGTCATTGTTGTGTAGGTCCACACTGTTCGCCTGTATACAAAAATATTTTTAAAAAGCAAGAAGATGCAGCAGACATAAACAGACATTTTCTGCTGCAGTATGTTTTGGCATCTTAAGGGGAATGGGAACACCTGGCAGATTTTTTCCATCATTTTCAAAGGGAGACAACTTTCAAGACTTCCTGTTCGCTTTTCTATTGGCCCTGTCCCGCTGAAAAAGGGGTCTACTCTTAAAGGAAAGAATTTGCTCCTCAGGAGCAAATTCTTTCCTTTAAGAGTTGACCCTTATTGACATGTTGACATGTGTGACAAAAATACTTTTGCAAGAGTTGCCTCCCCTGAAGGTGTATCCATTCCCCTTAAGGAACCCTTAAGATCTACATTTAACATAGATCCATATAAGGAGGAGTACTGAGGGATATTTAGGGATATTTCCTTAAAAACATATGTTGTGGGTACTTGTTTGAATCAACTCATTGAGGCATTTCTATTAGAAATTTTCTAACAAGTACCCAAAATGTATGTTTCTACCAAGAAGTAAGGCCGCACATGAGAAGTGGTAAACCACTTAGTGGGTCTAAGCCTGCCCAGGCAGAGTGGTGCAAGTCGGATCGTCCATGCTTATAAACCCTATTAGTTTCATTGAGCAGCAGGTCTTGAGATGTCATTTCATCTCAATGCCATGTAGAAGTCCCACATAATTAGAAGCGATGTCTCCAAAATGACATATGTAGGTCTCAAATCAAACCAACAAAAAAAAATATCCCTTAACCCATTTGGTACTGGAAACACCAAAAGGGGGAAATGGCAAACAGTGCAGGCTCAGATCAGACGCCACAGAATGCTGCGTCTGATCTGGGTCTACACTGTTGGCAAACAGTTCAGCCAATTTCCAAATAAAGTTTGGGAAAAAAACATAACCTGAAACTCCTAAATTCAGAAATGGACTCCTGCTAGATATAAGGAGGAAGATTCCATTTGGTACAAAAAAAGTTAATTATCCTTGTTACAGGTCCTTATCTGGTGCTATGAATCTGGAGGTGATTTGTTATTTATTGTGTGTGTGGGTGGGGGGGGGGGAGGTAATTTCAGTAAACAGTCTACTTTTGGGGTAAGCCTAACACATTTTATGTAGAAAAGCCAAAACAGGATACTGACAGGCGCAGAGTGCTGCATTATATCAGGGCCGTCACTGTTTGCAGTAAGTTAAACTATTTTCTGAATAAATTTTTAAGAACAACTCAACCTAACTCCACCACTGAATTTTGAAATGGACTCCAGCTATATATATAAAGCAGAAGATTCGGTTCAATACAAAAATATGGTTAGGAGTTGCCTCAGTAAGGCAGCTCTTACGAAAGAGATGCAAAGGAAAGCAAATTCTTTTCGGCCAGAGAGAATTTGAAATATAAAAATAAAAATTTAGGTAAATAAAAGAGGGTCCTATACTTGAAAATAAGCCTAGCCATTTTCATATGCTCTACCTATTAAGTTAAAAAATGAACATATTTTAACATGTATGAATTCCAGATGTTTTTTTCTGTCTATCAGTTAATTGCCTGGGGAAATTGTAATGAGTGACCTCCGCATATGCCTATTCCTTAAACATTCTTGTTAATTCTCTTTAGAACAGTGGGTGTCCTAAACTTGTACTTTGTAATGTGAAAACTTATTCCAGATCATTTTAGAGACATCCTGAGAGGTGTCTGTCTGGGCCCAACTGTTCAAAGCTTACAATGTCTTTACATTTTATTAAAGGTTCATCATTCAGGGCCCAGGTGTTCAAAACAAAAACAAAAAGTGTCATTAGATAAGGTATTGTTAAATTTTTCGTCATTTAATACAGCAAATATACTAATATTTTTGCAGAAATAATAAGAGCTGCAAATGCAAAAGCTGCTCACATTTTTCCAACAAAATTCCACTGTATTAGATATTGAACTTGCTAGAATAGTTAACATTTTGACCACCAACAAATTCATTGAGCAAAACTGGGTCCAGTTTGGCACTGGGCCCAGTTATGCAAGTAATACTGCATTTACTGGAACATGGTTAACATTCCAATTTCTAACATGTTCTTTACGTTAACCCTTATCTTGCTGAATATTCATTTAAGCCACACCCATTTCTGTCTATCAACCAATCAAATTACTTGATGTAATTTATATCTACCAAATTCATAAACTGAACGCCAAACAGTGTAGATCCTGATCAGATGGCTTCTTCAGAAGCCATCTGATCTGGATTTACACTGTTTCCAAAGATAGGGGTTGTCGCAAACAGCAAGATAAGGGTTAATGATGCTTTGAACCACTGGATCCAGTAGTGTACAATGGTACTGTCAAATTTGAAACTTGTCTTCTCTACTAAATATATTCATTTTTCTTTCAGATATATCGTATGAACCAGCATGCTGGAGAATTTATGATAACATTCCCGCGAGCTTACCATGCAGGGTTCAATCAGGGATACAATTTTGCTGAGGCTGTCAATTTCTGTACTGCTGACTGGGTATGTCTTTAGTTTAGAAACATCACTGAACATTTGAATTACAAATATTTGTCACCAGAAATAGTTTGGGTGGGTGGGTGGGTGGGTAGGGTGTAATTAAAGCATTGAAACAAGCCAAATGTATTCATATGAACAGCAAAGGCCCAGATCAGACTGCAAAGATAAGCAAGATGATCAGGGCCTTTGTTGGCAGCAAGTCATTACACAGGTTTTCTTCATTACTATGTTTTGGTTTCGCAGACTTGAACATTTCACAGGGTAAAAACGAGAATTCCCAGAGAAAAGGCTTTCCATAAAAGTAATCCAGAGGTGTGGGGACACATTTTGAAACTTTCTGAAAGGAGACCATATTCAGAAGCAGAAGTTGTTTTCCTGGCATCTGAATTTAAATTTAGCTCAGCTTAACTGAAGATTAACAGAGAGTTTAAAGAACTGACATGGTCCACAGTTGACACTCAAAATTTTCAAATGGCTTCTCCTCAGAAGCCCTTTGTATAACTTAAAACAAATCTTTACTAAAGCGTTCATTGATCAAGGGAGTCAAAAGTTTGCTCAAATTACCTTGTCCTGTTGCCATGCCTGTAGATGGTAAAAACACATTAAAATATTTGTTTTCAGAACAGAAAGAAGGAAACAGTTGCACTGGTTTATCTGTTTGTTTGATTTGAGGTTCAATGTCCCCGTCAACAGTGAACAGGTCATTTTGGAGACGTTGCTTCCAATTTTGTGGGACTTTTACCCGACATTGAGATGAAATGACATCTCAAGCCCAGTCGCCCAATGTAACCAATAGGGTTTATAAGCATGCATGGTCCAACTCACACCGCTTTACTTGGGCAGGCTTAGATCCTCTGAGCGGTTTAGCAGAACTCATGTGAGGTTAGTTTCAGCTCTGCGTGGAAGCATCATGCAGCCCATTTATATCTTCACGCCCCAATGGGCGGGGGCTGTTGCACTGGTTTAAAGCATCTGTGAAAGTGTATCCATAACCTTAACCCTTCTCTTGCTGAATATTCAGTTTAGCCACACCCATTTCAGTATTTGAACCAATCAAATTTCTTGATGTAATTAATTGCTACAAATTCATTAATTGAATGTCAAACAGTGTAGATCCTGATCAGATGGCTTCTTCAGAAGCCATCTGATCTGGATCTACACTGTTTCCAAAGATAGGGGTTGTCGTGAACAGCATGATAAGAGTTAAAGACTAATGGATACACCTTCAGGAGAGGCATATTTCTGTCTCCCTAGTTCATAAAGGTCAACTCTGAAAGGAAAGAATTCGCTCCTGAGGAGTCAATTCTTTCTTTTAAGAGTAGATGCCATTTTCTGACAGAGAGGTTTAGTTAATTGTAGGAAAGCAAAGGGTAATTTCCAAGAGTCATTTCTCTTTTAAAAGATTGTGGAAAATTCATTCTGCTAAAATGTTGTTACATGCAATGTTTGTTTTTTTTGTACACCAGATGCCAATGGGCCGAGAGTGTGTAGAGCACTACAGACTGTTACATCGGCAGTGTGTCTTCTCCCATGAAGAACTGGTATGTAAGATGGCTGCTGACCCAGACAACTTAGATTTTAAGATTGCTGCTAAAACACATGCTGATTTGTTGGTCATTGTGGAAACAGAGAAGAGACTTAGAAGAAAGCTACTTGATATGGTATGTATCAGTTCTGCCTTATCCCATTTTGCACAGAATGAAATCTTCTGTCTTATATATAGCATAAAATTCATTTAGAAAGTGGCTGAACTTATTGCAAATAGTGAAGGCCTGATAAGTAGCCAAATTCAGCAATGTCTTGTCTGGTCTTGCACTATTGTAAGTGTCTTGTTTTGTGATTGCGCACACAAATTGGGTTATACATTATGATTCCATACAACTAGTATTGTTTTGATGATCACCTGTTTCTATAACTGACTTTAGGATGTAATCACTTGCTAAGGAAAAGTGATCCCATAATGCAGTGTTCTCACGCATGCGCAAAGAACGTAGGGCAAAAAAGCACTAAACCATTGTTGAAAACCACTGACCCATGAGGATAGTCATGTCGTCATTAGTTTACAAACATTGCAATTTGTGGTAATTTATGGGATGTGTTAAATTTGCTATTGACATACAATGCCATCATCATGTAGTGGCCCAGGCTGCACAAAGTGCTTAAATCAGAAAGGAAACATAGTGAAAATGTTTCGGTTTCCGTTGTCCATTTGAACAAGGACAGCTATGAAAGACCGGTAAACAAGATCAATTGTGTGTCAGTATCGGGACAGAAAAATTCTAGGTCAGATGGATTATGAGAGCCTACAGATAATGACAGAGTCTGCAGTGCACATTTTATCTCGGGTACGTGACTGTGCAAAGATTTTAGAACGCCAATGAAATACCCCACCCACATAATATATCTATCCAGTCAGTCTTCAGAAAGTAGAGCTTGATATTTTATTTCATCTTAATTTGGGTAAAAGTCCCTCAAAATTGGATGTAACATCTCAAAATAGTGTTGAATGGGATGTAAACTTCCACACAAATAAACAAAATAATAGTGTCCATTATAATTATTATAGCCCCGCTTTGAAAAAGTGGGGCTATATTGGATTTGCCATGTCCTTCTGTCATTCCGTGATTCCGTTAATTTGTGTTGGCTCCATAACTTTGTATCTGCTTAACATATTTTCATGAAACTTCACACAAATGTTAAACACCATAAGACAATGTGCAGAGCGAAGGAATTATAACTGTGGATTGCCTACTTTTGGAGTTATTGCCCTTTGAACATTTTCCGTAATTCCGTAATTCCGTGATTCCTTTAATTTGTGTTGGCTCCATAACTTTGTATCTGCTTAACATATTTTCATGAAACTTCACACAAATGTTAAACACCATAAGACAATGTGCAGAGCGAAGGAATTATAACTGTGGATTGCCTACTTTTGGAGTTATTGCCCTTTGAACATTGAAAAATGGCAATTTTAATTGTGTCCGCTTCATAACTCGAAAACCGTTATAGATATTTTTAGGAAACTTCACACAAATGTTAAGCACTATGAGACGATGTGCAGAGCGCAGGAACCATAACTCTGCATTGCTTATTTTTGGAGTTATTGCCCTTTGAACATTGAAAAATGGCAATTTTAACAGTGTCCGCTTCATAACTCGAAAACCGTTTGAGATAATTTCATGAAACTTCACACAAATGTTAAGCACTATGAGACAATGTGCAGAGCGCAAGAACCATAACTCTGGTTTTCGTATTTTCTGTGTGTCTGTCTGTGTGTCTGTCTGTGTCTGTTAACAATTTTCGTGTCCGCTCCATAACTTTAAAACCCATTCACATATTTTCATGAAACTTCACACAAACATTAAACACCATGAGATGGTGTGCAGAGTGCAGGAACCATAACTCTGGATTGCCTAATTTTTGAGTTATTTCCCTTTGAATATTGAAAAATATCAATTTTAGCCGTCTTTGCTCGATAACTCAAAAACCGTTTGAGATAATTTTATGAAACTTCACACAAATGTAAAGCACCATATTACGTGTGCAGAGCGCAGGAACCCAAACTCTGGATTGTCTACTTTTTCAGTTATAGGCTTTTGAATATTAAAAAATGGCAATTTTAACTATGTCCGCTCCATAACCGTTTCTGATATTTTCATGAAACTTCAAATAAATGAAAAGCACCTTGAGATGATGTGCAGAGTGCAGGAACCATAACTCTGGTTTGCCTACTTTAGGAGTTATTGCCCTTTGAACATTTAAAAAGGCAATTTTGACTGTGTCGGCTCCATAACTCACAAACCATTTGAGATATTTTCATGACACTTCACACAAGTGTAAAGCACCATGAGACAATGTGCAGAGCGCAGGAACCCTGACTCTGATTTGCCTACTTTAGGAGTTATTACCCTTTGAACATTGAAAAATGGAAGATGAAATTTAGTATAAACATGGACATTCTGGTAATGTATCATGCTCATTGAAATGAGGGACAAGGGCTCACAACTCTTAGAGTTTTTCCAGATAATGTAAAATTTTCAACAGTTATTTCTTGTTCATAACTGTTTTCTCTGCAGCTTAAATAACTTTCTTCTCTGACAGCGCTGAAGCGGGGCTATAGTCAGATCCTCTGACAGCTCTAGTTATTGTTTGTTATAACGTAGCTTTGGATTTAACATGGTTAAAAGATGGATTCCAAAAATATATAGATTATGTGGAAAAAAAGACCATAAATTGGCATTTTTCTATACAATTTATACATTTTTGTTTGGATATAACATGGTTGTTATTAACATGGTTTCAGCTTTGGACCCCAACAGTAGTGTTCTAAAGAGGTTGTAGTGTAGTTAATAACATTGGGTAATATCTGAATGCATTGATATATTTGAATTTCCAGGGTGTGTGTGAGGCAGAGAGGGAAGCCTTTGAGTTATTACCAGATGATGAGAGGCAGTGTGACCACTGTAAAACCACATGTTTTCTCTCAGCCATAACCTGTTCTTGTTCACCTGGTAAGTTTCCTATAACAAATATACAGAACGAGGTATCATAGTTTCAGATAATTTTAGAACAGTCTTTCTTTCTTTTTCTGTGGCAGCCTTGGTACCTCAGTCAGACTGGCAATCATGAGGTATTGGGTTTGATTCCTGATGGGTTGGTAACATTCTTTCATGGATCATGAAATATTTTCTACTGTCATTCTCTTGCAGCTGTCAATTTTAGGGGAAAATGTGCACTATATTGGTTAATGGCTTAAAAGTGTTGTAAGATAAATTGACCAAGTCAGAATGACCTAAATAGTGTTGACTGGGCCGTCTCACCAAACTAGTTTCCTTATTTCTCCATAAAACATTTGTTGAGGCATTTCTATAAGTCCCCACATGTTTCTATCAAGAAATAAGGAAAATTATTCTTCAATTTGCCTTGTTGCTTCTTATCTGGAGCTGTGTATTCCTCTACCATAATCAGTCCCCGCCCATAGGGGCTTGAAGAAATATATGGGCTGCATGATGCTTCCACGCAGAGTTGAATCTGGCTCGCATACATGAACTGGTAAACCGCTTAGAGGATCTAAGCCTGTCCAGGAACCGCGGTGCGAGGCGGACCGTCCATGCTAATAAACCCTGTTGGTTTCATTAGGCGACAGGGCTTGAGATGTCATTTCATCTCAATGTCGGGTAAAAGTCCCAAAAAATTGGAAGCAACGTCTCCAAAATGACCTTTACAGTGTTGACGGGGATGTTAAACCTCAAACAAACAAATCCTCTACCATAAGAAATTTTGTATGTTAACCCTTATCCTGCTGATAAATTTAGCCACACCTATTTCTGATTATCTGCCAATCAATTTACTTGATATAATATGTGTTTGTTCAATCCATAAACTGCATGACAACTTGTGTAGCTCTTGATGAGATGGGCATCTGATCTTGTCATCTTGAGCGGGATAAGGGTTACGAAGTAATGTTTTTTCAACTCTTTTGTGGCAGCTGATATCGATAGATATTGGATTTATTAGGTTAAACAAAATGCTATCCCACTGCTGCCTATTGAAGGTCAAGGTCATAACACAGAGACAAGATGCAAACAGGGTACCTGTCGTGTGTTGTGAAAAAGGTTCATCAGGTGTACATGACATATCCTTTGACATAGAAATTTTGCTTACTACTTGTGAAACACAGCACTTGCTTTCCATTGAATCAAAGTTTGGATCAGCAAATGCTGCCTTAAACAATATTTCATTAACCAGGGGTTTGTAGGCTCAATTGTGCGCATCTCCAGACCTTCGGATGAGTCTTTAAATGAACAGAGGTCCCATCTCCATATGATCTCAATTGTTGGTAGGACATTATACTCAAATACAGACTTTAGCAATATGCATTCTTCTGTCTCCAAAAATTACAGAATTGTGATTGTCACTGATAAAATATTTTTACGATTTTGTGACTGTATGACTTTCAGACCAGAATAGAAACTTAAGAAGAATGTATGCCACACTGAAGCTATGAACATTGGCAGCAGAGGCCTTTGACAGTGCTATATAAAAGTTAAAATTTTAACTATTTTAACTAACCCTGAGCTATGAATGTATAAATGTTATCCTAACTGAATTTCAGTTCCCAGTTGTTCAAAGCATCATTAGCTTAACAAGCTTTTAAGTGGTCAAATTGTACAATTGTCAAGCAAGTACAATATCTAATATTCTGGTATTTTTGCTGGAAAAATGTGAGTTGCTTTTGCAATGGCAAAAGCTACTCACATTTTTCCAGCAAAAATATTAATATAATTACCATATTAAATGATCGAAGTCATAATGATGCATCTAAATAATGGCATCATAGTTTTGAACAACTGGACCCACATTTGAAAGCCATGTTCCTTTACAGATGGTGTTGTATGTCTTCACCATGTTGACCATCTATGTAAATGCCCACCAAGCAAGTACTGTCTGCGCTATCGTTACACCCTTGATGAACTACCGGCAATGATGTATAGGCTGAAAAATAGGGCTGAGTGTTATGACAACTGGAATAAAGCAGTGAAGGAAGCCTTAGAAGCCAGTGATGAAAACAAACTAGGTAAAAAAAGTTCTTTTCGTTTATGATGTAGTAGCTTAAAAAAGAACTAGCTAAGAAAAACTAAGAGTATGAAATAATTTTGTTACGGACCGCATTGCCTCCCTTCAGTTATCTACATGCATAGCTTATAGGTTTATCACCACTCTCTGACAACTGTGTCAGGGAGTCGACTCTTTGGCTCAGCGGTTAAAGCACTGGACTATCACCCGAGTAGCCCGGGTTCGAATCCCACCATAGGCGGGGATTTTTTTCAGGCTATGCTTTCCTCTGTTGCGGCTTTCATGTCGTAAGATGGGGGCTCATCCGAGATCGGACTTTATTTTGCCAAATATGGCTCCGTGCCGAAGTTGGCTTCACGTCATCATAAATGATGACTTCCTTGAAGAGGGGGTCTGCTACGGACAGCATTGCCTCCCTTCAGTTATCTACATGCATAGCTTATAGGTTTATCACCATTCTCTGACAACTGCGTCAGGGAGTTGACTCTTTCGCTCAGCTGTTAGAGCACTGGACTATCACCCGAGCGGCCCGGGTTCGAATCCCACCATAGGCGGGGATTTTTTTCAGGCTATGCTTTCCTTTGTTGCGGCTTTCATGTTGTAAGAATTTAAGGAGTCTTTTCTCTGTATACCATTTAAGATAAACGTAAGATATTTTGCATGTTTTTAGACTTGCCTATAGTTTTGTAGAAGTAACTGCAAAGCTCTTACAGTGTTAGAGTTTCAGAAAATTGTTCTTTTTGTTATGATTAGATATCTGTACAGCATAGTACATTCTTTCATATCCCCAAAACGGTTAATTTTCTGATGAAAATTTGTTGAATTATTCTTATACTCAAAACATAGATATAAGGTGCTTGTTAAAACCGCCTCCTAACGAGTACTCACAACCTATGTCTTAAGAGCAGAAATAAGACAAATAATGTATACCCCTGTAAGCCCCCGGTGTTCTTGTTACAAAATGGGGTTTATATGGTGAGGGGGGATATTTCATAGACTTGTTAACATGTTTGTAATTGTTAATGCGGATAAATATTTTCAAATTTTTGACTGTCACAATAGAAAGTTTCAGCTGTACTGTTGAGTATGTGAGCATTTTGTTTTATTCTAAATGAACTCTTCCACATTATACATTGAAAGAGTCCATTTTAGTTTTATGCGTTTCAGATGTTATTTATAGAAATTTATTCAGAATATGACTGAGCTTTTAGCAAAAAGTCAAGGCCCTGAACAGGCATGATCTGCACCTGTATTATTTGCCAGAGTTCCATTTAGGGTTTTCACAACAAAAAAGGTGTGACAGATCACATACCTATAGCTTTTGATAAAAAGGCATAACAAGGATAATTAACCCTTTTTGTACCAAATGGAATCTTCCTCCTTATATATAGCAGGAGTCCATTTCAAAATTTAGTGGAGTCATGTTGTGTTTTCTTCAAAATATATTTGGAAAATCGCTTAACTTTTTGCAAACAGTGTAAGCCCTGATCAGATGCCGCCGTATCGCGTTCTGCGGCATCTGATCGGGGATTGCACTGTTTGCCCTGGTACCCATTTTGGGGTTTTCGGTACTAACTGGGTTAAAGGGATAATTTCCCTTATTTCTTGTCAGAAGTATGTGACCCACAATATAACAAGCTGCCTTGCCAAGTGGGTGAGAGCGCTGTCTTATGGGTTGGAGCCTCGTCCAGGTCACATTTGAGACACCAGGCTCAGCAACGGAAGGTCAGGTGTTTTTTCTGTGTTTACTCACACCTTTGATTAACGATTGACTCGAAATGAATAAAATACAAAATAATCTTGGAAGGGTTTGTAACTCCCCCCCCCCCCCCCAGAAAGAAAAAAAAAATACAAAAAAAAACACAATATGTTTTTATGAAGAAATAAGAAAAAATATCCCTTAATTATTCTTGATACTCCTCCTTATATGGAGCTATGCATATCAATCTTTGTAGTTTCTGGCTGATTGAATAGTTTTGTTTTGTAAGATATCAAATGAACCATCAAGCAGCATTACAGACCATCTCCATATATATATTTTTTGGCGGAATTGTGGTTTAATTAAACTGACTGTTATTTCTTGTTGCACAGAACTTCAGGATCTCAAAGTGTTACTAAATGAAGCAGATGAGAAACATTTCCCTGAGTCTGAACTTCTCCAGTCCCTCAATAGTGCTGTTACCGAAGCAGAGAAATGTGCTAATGTTGCACACCAACTTGTATCCAAGAAAGTTAGAACAAGGTATGTTTTGTTTTCAGTTCTACTCATTTGTTAGAACAGTTGAAGGAAAATGGCTGCAACGCCATTGGGACTTTTAAATTTGTTTGAGACGGGTAGTTTGAGCCATTGAGAGTTAGCATAGTGCATAATAGCAATTTCTTTTCATGTTTTTTACAATAAAGGTATGTCAGATTGTGGCATCTGATCAGGATCTACACTATCTGCTTAAAGTACAGGCATTCAAGGGTCTAATTATAAGTTCAGGTCTAGCTGCATTTTTCTCAGCAAACACTTTGAGACTGTCGGGCCAACAGTGCTGTCAGTGCTTTGATTTTTCTTTCATAGTGTTAGATCACATCAGGATCACAGCAACAGATAAGATAAGTGTTCTGTGATAACTGGAGGATAGCTTTTGTCAATTCTCAATAAAAACCTATGTTGTGGATACTTATTAGAACTGCCTCGCTGAGGCGGTTCTAATGAGTACCCACAATATATGTTTTTATGGAGAAATAAGGAAAATCACAAAATATTTACCTTATCTGATGCTGTGATCAGGATAGATCTACAGTGTACACATACACTGTGTTGGGCGAGTTAATATATTGTGCATAAGCTACATTAAATGTTAAGAGTAATTGCCAGTGCAGTTGTATTAACTTAGCATCCAGCTTTTTCACCTCTCTATTAATAAAATGAACACTTCTATATTTGAATAATATACATAAAAAAGGTGGATGGAAACAGAGTAGATCTTGATGAGCTGATCTTGATAGCTCAGTGGGATAAACATCTCGGACTGGTGATTAGGAGGTTGCAGGTTCGATACCTACTGTGTTGGCAACATTTCTTTTGTGAAGATTGATCATGAATCTACGGCATTCTCCCCCTTTTGCTGATTCTGGCCAAAGAATGTACACTACTGGTTAACCAATGTATAAACCTGCCCAGGAAAATTGTTGTTAGACAAACTGACTGCACCAGCATGACCCAAATAGTGTTGACTGGGCCATTAAACTCAAAACCGAAGTGAAAAAGATTTTGATGTGATAGTAATATGAATATGAAGACCTTAAATTGGGATTTCATACACTTGCACTTCTGGGACCAGTCGTTCAAAATTATTGTTAAAACTGATCATTAACCCTTTTTGTACCAAATGGAATCTTCCTCCTTATATATAGCAGGAGTCCATTTCAAAATTTAGGGGTGCCAGGTTGTGTTTTTCAAAATTAATTTGGAAACTGGCTGACCCTTTGCAAACAGTGTAGGCCCTGATCAGACACCGCATTTTGCGGAGTCTGACCTGGGCCTGCACTGTTTGCCAGGGTACCAGTTTTGGGGTTTCTGGTATAAAATGGGTTAAATATGCATATACACTAATATTTTTGTTGAAAAAAAATGTGAAAAGCTTTGCAAAGTGCAAAACTGCTAACATTTTTACAGCCAAAATAACACTACAATAAATATTGCACTTACTAGAACAGTTTACATTTTAACCACCACTGACCTTAAGCAAACCATGCTTTGAACAACTGGGCCCAGGTAATTCTAATTGGTTTCCTTCTAACTTGTCAGGAACCGGCAATCAACAGATGGTAAATACATTGCTAAGCTGAGTCTGGAAGAGCTGAACAGTTTCTACGAACAGGTGGCTGAACTACCTTGTATCATTAAAGAAAGAAAATTGTTAAAGGTTTGTATTATAACATATGAATTTTTGTTTGATTTGAAGTTTAAGTCCCCGTCAACACTGTAAAGGTCATTTTGGAGACGTTGCTTCCAATTTTGTGGGACTTTTACCCGACACTGAGATGAAATGACATCTCAAGCCCTGTTGCCCAATGAAACCAATAGGGTTTATTAGCATGGACGGTCCACCTCGCACCGCGGCTCCTGGACAGGCTTAGATCCTCTAAGCGGTTTACCAGTACTAGTGTGCGGGCTGGATTCAGCTCTGCGTGGAAGCATCATGCAGCCCATATATTTCTACAAGCCCCTATGGGCGGGGGCGGTATAACATATGAATAAAATACGATTTTTGGATTTCAGTTTTTTAATTTGATGTATCATC
The DNA here is from genome assembly GCA_963580285.1 of Lucinisca nassula. Classification (NCBI taxonomy): domain Eukaryota; kingdom Metazoa; phylum Mollusca; class Bivalvia; order Lucinida; family Lucinidae; genus Lucinisca; species Lucinisca nassula. The sequence continues at coordinate 134,490,205 of OY757016.1, read as the reverse complement.
GAAAAATAACATACCCTTTGTTTATTTGATGTCAATTAGCTATATGTAATTAATGTGTGTCAGAAATAATGTCACACACTTTCACCTATCAATTAGATATCAATGACATTACTTTTAGTGCCAACTTTACGCAATTAATGCATGCGACACCAAATGCAGACATAATTTGAATGCAAATTGCAAGTGAACCATTAACATTCCAAGCTATTTTTCAGGTGCAAACTTACAGTTTACACCCAATATTATACCCTGCAAACTAACTGAACACAGTTAAATCATCACATAATTGCCATGGAAAAAGTTTGTACTCTGGGGATGGCTTGCGCTTTAAAATTGCATAAACAATTACAGTTCACAGCATAAAAAAAACACACAAAAAAAACCCGAAAAATCGATTTTTTTTTCAGTGCAGGATCAATTTATATTTCACTCAAAGCTGTATTTTCCCTTATGGCTTTGCCACTCTTGAAAATACTTCGTTTGGTGTAAAAATCAACCTTAGTCTAATAAAAAAATCAAATATCCTCTTATTTGTATTGTAAATACCGTAATGATCCAAAGTAATGGAACAGAAAGGCCTAAGCAAACAGTTCAGATCCAGATCAGACTGCTCCTGAAGATCAGGGTCTTCACTGTTTGCCATTCTGTCTGCATTTTTTGGACTCCTTACTGGATTGTGAAACAATTTGTTAACATTTTAGGATCTCAGGGATCCCGAATTTTTAGGATTTTAACGGTAAGACCAAAAAAAGTGTCAGGTGCATCCATTTCCTGAGAAGCGGAGGTTACATGTGTATTGTATAGGAAGTTACATATATTACTTAGTTGGTAATGTGTATTATTTAGATAACATGTATTGTTTAGTTTACATGTGTATTATTTAGGTGGTTACTTGTGTATTATTTAGGTTACATGTGTATTGAGGATTTGATTGATTGATTTGAGGTTTAACATCCCCGTCAACACTGTATAGGTCATTTTGGAGACGTTGCTTCCAATTTTGTGGGACTTTTACCCGACATTGAGATGAAATGACATCTCAAGCCCTGTCGCCCAATGAAACCAATAGGGTTTATAAGCATGGACGGTTCGACTCGCACCGCTTTGCCTGGGCAGGCTTAGATCCTCTAAGCGGTTTACCAGGTCTCGTTTGCGGTCAGTTTCAGCTCTGCGTGGAAGCATCATGCAGCCCATCTATTTTTTAAGCCCCAATAGGCGAGGGCCGGTATTGTTTTGAAGGTTTTGTGTGTTATTTAGGTGGTTACATATGAATTACGTGTATTATTTAGGCAGTTTCATATGCATGATTTAGGTAGTTACATATGAATGCTTTTGGAAGTTACATGTATATTACTTAGGAAGTTACTTGTGTGTTAATATGTATTACTTGAAAGGTTACATGTGTATTATTTCTTCTCTACAGGATCTGTTAGACCAGGTAATTCAGTTCCAGGCTGATGCCAAGGAAGCTCTTGAAGCGGAGACCCCAGACTCACAGAAACTGGATCATCTCATAGACTTTGGAATAACTCTAGATGTTGATCTCTCAGAAATACCTAAACTTAAACAGGTACTCATATGTAATATTTCAGTTAACCCTTATCCTGCTGTTCACGACAACCCCTATCTTTGCAAACAGTGTAGATCCTGATCAGATGGCTTCTGAAGAATCTACACTGTTTGTCATTCAGTTTGTGAATTTGGACAAAAACATCATTTCATGTCATCTGATAGGTTGATAAAAAGAAATGGGTGTGGCTAATTAAAATATTCAGCAGGATAAGGGTTGACATGCTAAAGACCTGGAAACTGTAAACAATCTTAATGAAACTTTAATTTAAAAATCTCTATACTTTCTAAGCATTGAGAATGTATTGAAATGGAAAAAATGGTATCGCATAAGAATTTTAATTCCATTCCAGTCCCATAGGCTTAGAGAAGTTAAATGTCGCTTAAAGTGAAGTGAAGCCATCTGATCTGGATCTACACTGTTTGCAAAGATTGGGGTTGTCGTGAACAGCAGGATAAGGGTAAAAGTTCATGGTAAATTGTTTTTACTTTATATCTTGGACAAGTCTGTTAAAAAATTGCTCTAAATTCCTCTGAGAAGTGGGACCTTGACCATGTGTTGGAGCATCTGAGTAGGCCAGTTTCTGGCAGAAGAACTGGCATTGTACATGCCAAGGGAAAGTGTGATTAGGTAAACTGACAGGCTCTTTATGACCTAAATAGTGTTGACTGTGCCATTAAACTAAAAAAAATCTTTTTTGTGATATTAGCATATATATTTTAGGTACTTGAACAAGCAAAATGGCTGGATGAAGTAAGAAATTCTCTCCAGGATCCAAACAGTGTGACTTTAGACACAATGCGAAAGTTGATGGAGTCTGGTGTGGGTCTGTCCCCTCACCCAGCGGTAGAGAAGGCTATGAGTGAACTACAAGAACTTCTAACACTCAGTGAGAAGTGGGAAGAAAAAGCCAGGATATGTCTACAAGCAAGGTCAGTAATAGACATATCCAGAAAAGGCTTAACCCTTCTCTTGCTGAATATTCAGCAAAGCCACACCCATTTCGTTATATCAACCAATCAAATTACTTGATGTAATTTATTGCTACAAATTCGTAAACTGAATGCCAAACAGTGTAGATCCTGATCAGATGGCTTCTTCAGAAGCCATCTGATCTGGATCTACACTGTTTGCAAAGATAGGGGTTGTCGTGAACAGCAAGATAAGGGTTAAGTATGGGCCTCATTTGGTATGTTCATAGGTATAGGAGTTTTATCCAGCAGAACCCAGCTCAAACTCAAGGTCATGATTCTAGAAATGTTTTATCAAGGCTGCCACTGAGAATTACTGAACTTATGGGTATTTAATGTTAAATCTTTACATTAAAACTTTAAGCAGCCCACATTAAGGTTTATATTAGTTTATATTTGGTGTGTTGATAGATATGATTCTGAATATTTTATTCAGCAATAATCCCATTCTTCCTATGACCTCAAGCACAGATTAAGGCAACTTCCTAGGCAAGCTATGCCCCTTGATGAGGTGTATTTAGATGCAATGACTAGTTTTGCATGGTAACTTAAGTTAATAGAAGTGAAGGCAATGATCAGGAATCGATACAATTAGCCCACACCTTCCATCAGAGACACCAAAGGGAACATAAACATGAAATAACTAGACCCTAATAGAAACATCAATAGTGGAAAGCCAAAAGGACAGTCACTTTCCCACAAAATGGCCAATTGGCTATCCAAAACAAATAAAATATAACACTGAAAAAAAAAAACCAACAGAAGAACCGCCTTGGAATGGTCAGTGTAACAAATTCCACTGGGGGGCTTAAATTGATTATACATGGCCGCAATCCTTGCCTTACTTTCATCACGATTTAGACAAATAATTTGTTTAGTCCGCATGAAGGTCTCCTAACTCATCAGTGCATCATCTCCGAGAACACAAAAATCAAACAACCACAGAGATGAAATAACGGTGAGGACTCAACAGCAAGAAGTCACTGTAATGCTGGAGCAAAAGAAAACCAACAGTTAGACTGATTGGCCCGACCAGAGACAGAGCATCAAGCACCATCCAACATTACATAAAATTAAATTCTAATTCTCAGTAAGCCTTTCCACTGGAACTGTCATAGAATCTGAGGCCTTACCCACCGGGGTGCAATTAAAGAGGGAAGCAAAGTTGTCAACCATGATTGGGTTAACTAACATATAGAGGATATTTGAGTTTTTCAGTGTAAGATCGAATTTTATTTCATCGAATGAACACCAAAACCAGTATTTTCACGAGTGGCGGAGCCACGAGTGAAATTACCAGTTTTGGTGTTCATGAGTGAAATTAAATTTGATCTTACACTGAAAAAATCAAATTTTCTGTTTCTTACATGATTCAAAACGGCAATATTTAGCTTCACTAACCGCGTCACTCACCCTCAGAGAAAACTAACTTTGTTCCTGGTCGTTACGCGTCAGTTTAGTGGTATCCAACGTATTTACTGGGTATAATATTGGGTGTAAACTGAAGTTTGCACCTGAAAAATAGCCTGGGATGGCATTTTTATGAATGGTTACTGAAATAATTGAGATATTAGTTTCCCAAAGAAGGCGCAAGTAGATCTAACGTCACGCAACAAAATACGTGACGTCAGCACCAAAAAATGACGTAATTAACGTCCTCGTGACGTGTGATTGGGTTTACTGATGAGGCTTTATTAGCCGAAACTACGTAGTATGACCCATTTTCTTTCTTATGAATGTTTTCATTGCTCTTAAAGGAACGCATTTTTGATTTTTATTTGCCTTCACTGCAGCTGGTGTTGTGCCGTGTGGCGGCCGTAAAACGTCTCCCCGTACATCAACCATAGTACAGTTTATATTTTACTTTTGGTCCTTTGAGAACAGCGTGAATATTCTGAGAAATCTGAAATAAATTATTGGTTTAGACTCATATTCTAGACAGGCTTTTCATTATTTGGACCCCATTTTGATTTATATCAGTCTTTGAATCGACTGCCTATTCGAAATTCGCAAAATTGCAGTATGTTTCCTCTGGCTTTCTTTGCCGGATCATTACAGGGTCACTGATGAGGCTTTATTAGCCGAAACTACGTAGTATGACCCATTTTCTTTCTTATGAATGTTTTCATTGCTCTTAAAGGAACGCATTTTTGATTTTTATTAGCTCAATTCTAATACATTTCATTAATTTTCAATCATCTGACAATGGAAAAACTGACCACAGAATTGGATTTGGAGAAAAAAGTAGTCCCAAACAGTGAAAAATAAAATTGATATCAGTCACTGTTTGAAACAGTGACAATATCGTTTTCTATTTCACTGAGTAATCTCTATATTTCATTGAAAAGCATGTAAGAAGCATGCAATCTGTCATATAACATTTATTTTGTACCCAATCCTTTTATATCGAAGAATGATTTTACTAACTAGGGTGCTGAAGTCACTGCAATTATATATTTTTCTGAATTTATATACTAAGTCACCATAAAATTCGGGTTCTGATAGACCTTGTTGCAGAAGAGATTTAAGTCCAACGTTGAATTTGAAATTAAATTGGAATGACGTCTATAAAATTTTTAAAAGGCTTTGCATAGTTTATGATATAGATAACCCTGATTAAGCAGTTTAGCATTTAACAATTTATTATGAGTGTTGAAGTCATTTACATGACTAGATACCCTGGCAAATCAAATTAATTGTGAAATGTAAATGCCACAGGATGCCGCACGAGGAACATCACCATCCCAGAAAGGAAAATTTACAATCTCAAAATCTATATCATTTGGTTTATCATAAATTTTGCAGGAAACAAACCCATCTACAATAGATAGATGTGAATCCAAAAATGAAGCCTCAATGTTAAACCCATTTTGTATGGGAAACCAGGAAACTGGCTAGCTGTGCAGACCTAGAATATGTATGGTCTGATCATCATGTCTCGCAAACTTTATAGTACTGCTTGTACTTCTGCTCAAATCTTAAAGTGAATGAATAGACCCTGAACATTTTTCTACCATTTTAACATTTAACAGGGATGACAACTTTTATGATTTTGACATCCTGCTTACTTCCCCGTATATACCCAGTCCCATCTGAAAAAGGGTCTGTTTTTAAAAGAGCAAATTGTTTCTTATTAGATCAGACACATATTCACAGGGACATCAGCTCACCCTGAAACATTGTTTTCAACTTTTCAACATTGATTTAAAAGTTGAGTGCCTGTCATAAGTTTTGAAGAGCTGCTTACCCTGAATGTGTATCCATTTCAAAAATAAATGTAGTCTTTTACTTCTTAGTTTAAAATGGGCTATTTTATGTTTTACAGACCCAGACATGTACTCAGTACATTAGACAGTATAGTAAGCGAGGCAGCTAACATCCCAGCCTACCTCCCCAATGTCTGGTCCCTGAAAGAAGCATTACAAAAGGCAAAGGATTGGATCTCCAAGGTGGAAGCAGTTCAGTCATCTGACTCCTACCCCTATTTGGACATGGTAGAGAACCTTGTAAATAAGGGTCGCCCGGTCCCAGTGCGACTGGACCAGCTCCCCCAGTTGGAGTCCCAGGTGGCCGCAGCCAAGTCCTGGAGGGAGAGGACTGCTAGGACCTTCCTGAAGAAGAACTCCACTTACTCATTACTGGAGGTATGTGCATAGCTACAGACAAAGGGTGGTAGTAATAATTGAATTCTTCATAAATAAAAAAGAAAGAAACAGAAAAAGTTTTATGGGTACTTGTTTGAATTCCCAAAATGAGGCAAATATGAAAAAGTACCCACAACATAGGTAAGAAAAGTAACCCCTTAATTATCAGGCTTTATCAGGATTTCTGCCATTATGACCAGCTAAAATGAAGAAATGAAGATAACCCCAGCATTACAACTAGCTAAAATGAAGATAACCCCAGCATTATGACCAGCTAAAATGAAGAAATGAAGATAACCCCAGAATTACAACTAGCTAAAATGAAGATAACCCCAGCATTATGACCAGCTAAAATGAAGAAATGAAGATAACCCCAGCATTACAACTAGCTAAAATGAAGATAACCCCAGCATTATGACCAGCTAAAATGAAGACATGACCTTATCTGGGGGTTATGTCTTCATTTTAGCTGGTCATAACAGCAGAAATCCTACTCTACTTCATTATACCCCCGCAAAAGAAGTTTGAAGGGGGTATATAGGAGTCAGCTTGTCGTCTGTCGTCGGTCCGTTACAAAAAACTTTAACATTGCTCATAACTTCCTTATTCTTTGACCGATTTCTTAAATATTCACACACCACACACCTTGCCACTAGTACTTAAGATTGATATACACAAACCTGACCTTGACCTTTACGTTGACCTTCCTCAAGGTCAAATACTTGTAAAAATTTGTCGTCTGTCGTCGGTCCGTTACAAAAAACTTTAACATTGCTCATAACTTCCTTATTCTTGGACCGATTTCTTTAATATTCACACACCACACACCTTGCCACTAGTACTTAAGATTGATATACACAAACCTGACCTTGACCTTTATGTTGACCTTCCTCAAGGTCAAATACTTGTAAAAATTTGTCGGTAGCGGGGGTATAATTGGCGCCCGTTAGGCGGCAGCTCTAGTTCTGCATTGGGTGTTTGGTCCGGTTAGTTGTATTTGAGATTGCTTTCATTAGGGTGAAGAAAAATATTCATGCCTGGACTGCAAAAAATGTAACCTTCTTATCCTAATACTTCGGCTTTATGCATTAATATGGCCTATTAATATGGATACTCTTTGAAGTAGGAGAGAGAAAAGATCTACAATATGGTAATTACAGTTCGGAGTGAAAATACAAAGCAAAGCCAGATTTTTATGTAATCATTCTTAAAAATCCACCCCAAAATGTTTCCTTTTCTGCCGCCCAGAACGCGGTGTCTGATCAGGGCCTACACTGTTTGCAAAAAGTTAAGCCATTTTCCAAATAGAATTTAAAGAAAACACAACCTGACACCCCTAAATTTTGAAATGGACTCCTGCTATATATAAGGAAGAAGATTCCATTTGGTACAAAAGGGGTTAATTCTGCAGGTCCAGTCCAAAACAGTAACATTTGCTGAGCTGAAACAGGTCATCACCGAACCTGTACTTTTGTGTCCATCTGTTCTATTTTAAGAATAGTTGGGCTAGAAATGATTTAATTTAGATATTGATAATATGTTGATTTTCAGTATGCATTATGAACGTTTAATTGTAGTTCGCCAATATGTGCAGTTATTAAACTACAGAATTGGGCATCTGGTCCAAATCTACACTGTTTGCTAAAGATACAGAGTAACTAACTTATAACAAAAAAAAAACATTACCATAGTGGAAAGTTCATATCGGGGAGGCCATATTGGAAAGTTCAAATGGTGTCCAAATCCACCCTGAGGAAGAGGGGAGACCCTAGAAAATTTGGAAGGAGTTGAAGAAAAACAAGTGGTACAATGTTATTATTATTCCCTTATGGAAAATATTCTGCAATTGAAAAAAGTAACAAAAAAAAAAAACATAAACAAAAAAAAACAGACAACCCTAGTTGGGTTTAATGCATTTCTTGTTGAATAGGTGCTTAGCCCATTCAGTACCAGAAACCATTTGGCAAACAGTGCAGGTCCAGATCAGACACCGCAGAATGCGGTGTCTGATCAGGGCATACACTTTATGCTAAAAGTTAAGCCATTTCCAGAATAAATTTTGAAGAAAACACAACCTGACACCCCTAAATTTTGAAATGGACTCCTGCTATATATATATATATAAGGAGGAAGAGTCCATTTGGTACAAAAGGGGTAAATGTATTTTTTGTTGAATAGGTGCTATCTCCAAGAGCAGACATTGGACTGTACACAAGTGGTAGAAAGAAGAAAAAGCTGAAGGATGTTGACAAGAAGGAGTCGGACTGTGTGGCTGGTGTTGATGTTAAAGTGGAGGAGCAGAGAGACCCAGCTCTTATTGTAAGTAGCTGTGTACAGTAAAATTCCTATATTAAGACCACCTTTGGAACTGTTCAAAAGTGGTCTTTAAGACCACTTTTGAACAGTCCCAAATGTGGTCCATGACCACAAGACACTGGTTTCAGAAAACACAAAGAAAAATCAGCTGCATCCTTCTCAATAAGCTTTTTACAACAAAATAAGTCTTAATTTTAGGTGGTCTTTATAGCGGAATTTCACTGTACCTTTATTTGAATGGATATGCTTTCAAGGGAGACACCTCTTAACCCATAAGATGCCAGTCACAACAATTGTCATCTGCTTTGACGTCTGCTGGTAATTGTAAAAAACTCATTCTTGCAAACAGAGTGGACCCAGATCAGACTGCTCCTCCAGGAGCAGTCTGATCAGGGTCCACACTGTTTACCTGCATATGTTTGAAAAGGTTGCAAGAATATTCAGCAGACAACATAAGCAGACAGCATGTTCAGATGTAGTTTTTTCATGGCATCTTAAAATATATTTGTTGCCTATTCAGTTTGGGTCAATTCATCATAGGAAGAATGTGCTCCTTAGAAGCAAATAATTCCCTTTAAGTCTAGAAACCATTTAACCTGAATATTTCAGTATACTACATGCCACCTCTGATTTTAAGCTATTTGTGTTGCATGTTTTCAGTTTTCACCTTGAATTCAGAAGCAGGGGGAAAACAGTTTAGATCCTGATCAGCTGGCTTCTGAGAAGCCAACTGATCTTGATCTATACTGTTTAACCCTTTTTGTACCAAATCGAATCTTCCTCCTTATGTATACCAGAACTAAATTTCAAAATTTAGGGGTTTCAGGTTGTTTTTTCTTCGAAATGAATTTGGAAAATGGCGTAACATTTTGCAAATAGTGTAGGCCCTGATCAGATGCTGCATTCTGTGGCATTTGATCTGGGCCTGCACTGTTTGCCCTGGTACCTGTTTTGGAGTTTCCGGTACTAAATTAAATGGGTTAAAAAAAAAAGATATATCCAGGTTCAGTTTGTTGCTGGTTATGGGAATCAGCTTGCAGGAAAACACATTTATTGTCGGGATACTTTATTTTTCATAAATATCAAAACAAACAAAAAAGTGGAAAATGCAGTGTATTAATCATTTTCCTTTATATGGTTCTAGTCTTGTAAATTACTGATTAAGGGGAATGGATACACTTTCAGGGGAGGCAACTCCTGTAAAAGTATTTTTGTCTCCCATGTCAATAGACATCAACTCTTAAAGGAAAGCATTTGCGCCTGAGGAGCAAATACTTTCTTTTAAGAGTTGACCCCTTTTTCCAAGGGACAGAGTTTATAGAAAAGCAAAGGGGAAGTCCTGAAATTTGTCTCCCTTTGAAAAATGGCAGAAAAACCTGCCAGGTGTATCCTTTCCCCTTAAATCTATTTTTGTCTTGTTAAAATTTGAACAAGTTAACATTACCATCAGTCATGGTATCAAGATAGGCACCCAGTGCAGATCCGGATCAGACTACTGCTATTGCAAAGTTAAAGTCATTACAAAATAAATTCTAGCTTAGTTTATACTAATTTATTTTAGTTCGATTGCGATGAAAGCTTCAAGCTTATTGAATCGCTCTCGAACACTCATTCCGGGTGTTTTCACGCACGCGCGAGAGAGAGGAAGTGGCTTTTACACCACTGCTACCCATTTACACCTGGGTGGAGTTGGGCAGTGTCATTACATGTCTTGCCCAAGGACACGCCTCGATACCGGTGGCCGGATTCAAACTCACAACCTCTCGATCATAAGTCGAACGCGTTAACCGCTGCGCTATCAAGGCTGACAAATTCTAGCTTTTTGATATAACATCACAAAAATGGGTAATGATCATGTAACACAAATTTTGAATAGATTTCTCCATAACTTAATAATAATGTGAGATGTAAATATTCACCCTTGTTCTGCTGAACAGGAGAGGTCTAGTGGGTAAGAGCACTGACTCTTAATCATCAGAAGTCTTTCACCTCTGGCGCGGGTCACATGTGAGACACCAAGTTCTGCAACAGACTGTCAGGTGTATTTTCTCTGGGTACTACAGTGTTCGCCCACCTCGACTAACAAATGGCTCTATATGATATATGTGAAATAATCTTGAAAGGGCCATAAAACCAAAACCAAAAAAAAAAAATAAATAAAAAAAAATGGAAAACTCCAACCTTTGCGAAGAAGCCATTTGATCAGGATCTACAAATCAGGATCAGTTTGCAAATTTGAATGAATGCATTATATCTAAGGCTGACACGATTAATTGTACAATCGAATAATCGATCGATAAATTCCACAAAAATGATTATCATTTCTGATTTGCTTTTAATAGATTACTTGATAGGTACAATTTACTACCCCAAGTTATGCCTAAAATAGCAGGATGAGTGGCAAACAGTGCAGACCCTGTTGAGACGCCGCATTCTGCGGCGTCTCATCTGGGTCTACACTGTTTGCTCAGGCCTGTCTGTTCAAATATGCATATGGTCAAGTGCAAGATATGGTAAGAGTCATGCTCAGACAGAAAGCCAGACAGGTAAAACTATGACAAAAACCTTAGCGATTACTAATCGATTATTGATCGCAATGACAGGGTGATAATCGATTATTGTTTTAGCTCCGATTAGCCAGCCATAATTATATCAAGTAATTTGATAGGTTAATAGTCAGAATTGGATGTGGCAAAATTAAGTTATCCAACACTGTGAGGGTTGAAGACATACTGATAAAGCTTTGTAGACACATCTTTATTGATATGTTCTTTATCTTCTAACCATGACAATGTTCATTTGTTGTCATGCCTGTTTTATTAAAGTATTGTGTGATATAGGAGCCCTGTTTTGTGTCCATTCATTTGTCCATTTTTGAATCAGTCATCATTTGCGACAACCCTAGCTGCCCTAATGTTCAAGTCCATTTGTCAAGAACTATAATAGCTTCATTAATGATACTGTGTACAAACTTGCATCTACAGATTGCAATTTTAATACAAGCATGCATATTTGTCCTTGACCTATATATTCATTGTCCACTGACTCTGCACCCCTGCAGGCACCACATTGCCTTCCACGGAATTATTGTTTATTTATACCATGCAGCATTGTTTTATGAGATAGAGTTTTAAATCTGATTTTCTGTTCCAGGTTGCAGCATTCAAGATGGCAGAAGAAAAGGAAGTGGAATCCATGATGGACCTACGCATTAGAAACATGGAGAAGATCCGCCAGGAAGGGCCAGAAGCTAAACTCTGTGTCTGTAGGAAAGGGGCTGTGGGTTTTATGTTACAGTGTGAACTGTGTAAAGACTGGTTTCATGGTGAGTAAGGACCTCATATAGGTTGTGTTTGGAGAAAACGTAGATCTAGTTGACTGCAATAACTATATTCTTTGATATCTCAACTCTTTCAATGCCCTAGTCGCATAGTTGTGACTGCCTAGCAGAGCACCCTAGTAGCAGTTTCGCGACCTGGAGTACCGATGTGATTCTGCTGTTTAGATCAACTTCTTAAGGGAAATAACAAGCTTGAGTATGTTGCAAATCTTTAGGTAAGACCTGTTTTTGGCAAAAACAAGTTTTTACCTAAAAAGAAAACAACATGTTATTGATCGTATCTTTACATGGTTCAAGTGGTAGAAAATGCCCGGAACTAAAAATAAATGTGGTGCTAGGAATTTAGTTTAGAAATCGATTTGGCACCTAAAGAGTTACAAAGCAAGATCAGTTATTTCAGATTTGCAATTTGCAGAGAGAATGTGAAAAATGTATGTTGAGGATGAACCTTGATTTTTACATGTTTAGTGTTCGTAGCGGCCTGATAGCTATGCCAATGACCAAGGCTTCACCCTGTATATGCAGCGAGACAGATAATCTGTTGCATGTTATCACAGTGAAAATCTGTTCACATTTTGTGTCAAATGCAGACATCTGAATGCATTTGTCAAATTTGCATGTAAAATAGGTTGTTTCTGTGCTGTTTACTCATCTTAAATTCCGGTTGTTAACACCTGACTGGAGAGGGTTTATCAAGAGTCTACAGGCCTCTGATTGGACAGTGCAAGGGCAATTATTTTCCTTACACCCTGTGAGCAAATGTATATTACCTTCTCGTGCGTGCCTTCATTGAATTGTGATGTTCGCTATCTTGCATTTACTGCACAGTTGATATGAAATATAAGCATGCACCACTTTTGACAATGTCCACTACAAAATAATACTTTGGAAAACATTGCAACAATGTACAAAATGCCGTCAAAAAGGTTTTCCAGTGTAATAAATTTGTTATTTTGATTCTTGACCGGGAACATAGATCACTTTCTCCGCCTGTAAGATGTAATGGCTTGTGCACAAGTGTGTGACTAGCAAAAATACTCTTACCTTTATACCTCTAAAGTTGCAGTCACAAAATCAACTTTTGAATAATCTGGTTCTGCCTCTTAACACCTGGATATTGGAAAAAAGAAAGAATCAAATTCAGCACATATTGACCTCAAATTTATTGACCTGGGCCCGTACTTCAAAGCTAACAAAGTCATATCTGCTATTGTAGGTACATGTGTGCCATTACCAAAGTCAGCCAACATGAAGAACAAGTCATCTCAGATGGCAGCAATTCAGGCAGCAAAAGACCTCAAGTTTTTGTGTCCATTATGTCTACGTTCCCGCAGACCAAGACTAGAAACAATACTTTCCCTTCTTGTGTCCCTTCAAAAACTGCCTGTAAGGTTACCCGAGGGTGAAGCATTGCAGTGTTTAACTGAGAGAGCCATGGCCTGGCAGGATCGTGCTCGGCAGGCCTTGACAACATCAGAACTTGCATCAGCTCTTGCCAAATTGAGTGTGCTTAGTCAGAGGATGGTGGAACAGGCAGCGAGAGAGAAGACCGAAAAGATTATCAATGCTGAACTTATGAAGGCAGCTAATAACCCAGAGTTACAGGGACATCTAGCCAGTGTGACACAGAGTGCATTCAGTGGAACAGCTAGTCTACCACAGGTTAGAAATTACAGTTGAACTGCAGTGGCTTGAACCCCAATGGCTCGTTAACCATGGAAGAGTCGAACCCATTCTTAGGTCAGCAGGGAATTCGTCCAAATACAATGGGGATAATGTAGGGAGATTTTCTTCTTTCATCTTGCAAATGAATGCTGTGAGGCGATTCTAATGAGTACACACAACATACATTTACAATATAGAAGATCTAGAAGATATCCCACAATTATCTCTATTATGCCTCTTGATATAACACTAATAATAACCGTCTCTGGCTTGAAACTGCTGTCTCGAACGAATTTTCATAGTCCCAAAGGGGTTCTAGCCATCAAAGTACGACTGCATACTGGTTGTTGGTTAGGAGTTTTAACGGCCCAGTCAACACTATTAAGGTCCTGTTGAGCTGGTTAGTTTACCTAACCACTTTTTGCCTGGACAGGCTTATACGTAAGCGGTTAACCAGTACAGTGCACATTCTTTCTCCAGAAACTAACAACTGCCCTTCTTGAATCAGCAGAAAGGAGAGAATGCCTCGCCGTGGTGCTGCTAATAAGTAGCCACAATATACGTTTTCCTGCATAAATAAGAAAAATAATATGTTGAAACCCCCTCATATCTGGGACTTCGATCAGTCGGCATGAAAGAATTTTTGCATCAGACTGAGCCACATGGTCTGTGTACTGATGCAAAGTAAAACAGGTACATAGAAATGTAAATATTATTTTAGCAATAAGGACTTCTGCTTAGAGCATCACGTTAACAGGCCCACACTTTCTGTAGGGAAATGTGGCATTTACAGGGGTATGTATGATTATCTTAATTGCTCCATGACTTATGACTATGGGTACTTAGAATGGACCTGTTGTGCTTTTTGTAAAGCGAACCTAAGTCAGTTTTTAGACTACAAAAATACCACACATAATCATTTATTGATCCATCTGATATTGCAAATTATGGTACAGGGGCCAGTTGTTCAAAGCATCGTTAGCTTAACGAGCTCGTTAGTGGTCATATTGTTAACTCTTCTAGCAAGTACAATATAGTGAATTTTGGTATTTTTGCTGAAAAACTATGAGCAGCTTTTGCGTCCGCAAAAGCTGCTCACATTTTTTCAGCAAAAATTTCAGCATATTTGCCATATTTAATGATCAAAGTTTTAACGATATGTTAACTAACGACATTGTTAGTTTTGAACAACTGGCCCCAGGTGTATTATTTTAACCCATATATGCCTGTCATGACAAATATAGGGCATTGGCAAACAATGTAGACCCTGACCAGAATCCACAGAATGTGGTGGCCCCCACCCATTGGAGCTTGAAGAAATAGATGGGCTGCATGATGCTTCCACGCAGAGCTGAAACCGACCGCACACGAGTACTGGTAAACCGCTTAGAGGATCTAAGCCTGCCCAGGCAAAGCGGTGCGAGTCGGCCCGTCCATGCTTATAAACCCTATTGGTTTCATTGGGCTTGAGATGTCATTTCATCTCAATGTCGGGTAAAAGTCCCACAAAATTGGAAGCAACGTCTCAAATGACCTATACAGTGTTGATGGGGACGTTAAACCTCAAATCAAACAAACAAATCCACAGAATGTGGCATCTGATCAAGAGTCTACACTATTTGCTAAAGCTACAGGAATTCATGTGAAACTTACAACAAACCAAATAAACCAGAGACCTATTAAGCAGTTTTGAGGAAGGTTCTTTTTTTTTTTTTTTTTTTTTTCAAAAATTGGTTAATAATGGAAGTTGAGTTGTTTGTTGTATGAAATGAAATAATTGTACATCATTTATGTATGTGATCTGATGTTTTGACCCCATTGAGGAGGGTGGAAAATATTTCCACACATTGAATGAATTTGGTTTGCATAAGTGCAAAAATATTCAAATATTATATTGCAATGTTGCCATATCTCCAGATTTGGACTACAGAGGATCATTTTGGGATAAATTTTCGTATTTCTTCATCAAACCATATTTTGTGGGTACTTGTTAGAATCACCTCAATGAAGCAATTCTAACACATATGTTATAAGCCCCATTGGTGTAGTGATTATGCTACTCGCCTTGTAAACCAGGGGTCGCAGGATTGATCCCTGGCTTCTCCAGACTTTCAGATGAGTCTTTAAACCAAGGTCCAGTCTCCATATGACCTTAGCTGTTGTTGAGACGTAAAATTCAAACACTCACTAACTCTAATACATATGTTTCTAACAAGAAATTATGCTCTGCATACTGGATATTTTTTGCAGCAGACAACATTTTTAAATATTTTTCTTATTCTCCCCAAAACACAATTTAACATCTCTTGCAAATTCAAATTGTCTCATTTGGATGAGATATCAAGTCCTGTTTTCTGGGAAAAATAAGAACATCAACAATTTGTCGTCTGCTGAATTAGCCTAGAGAGTGGTAAAGGATAAAGAACAAAATCCCTTGATAACCTTTGTATTCTTCCTTTCTTGTTGCTATACACAGGCCTCATATTTTTCAGGCATATGCAGGATTTCAGGCTTTCAGGGCTTGATTTTTTCTTGATTTTTCTTGATTTCAGGCTTTTTAGATTTTGATTTTTCCTTCTATATTCTGTTTAAAATGACTATTAAATGCTTATCCTGCTGAATATTATTTAGCTATTCCCATTTCTGACTATTTACCAATCAAATTACTTGAGTGAGTGAGTGAGTGTTTCAGTTTACGTCCCACCAACAGCTAAGGTCATACGGAGACGGGACCTCGGTTTAAAGACTCATCCGAAAGTCTGGAGAAGCTCGGGATCGAACCTGCGACCCCTGGTTTACAAGGCGAGTAGCGTAACCACTCGACCACGGAGGCTTCTAAAAATTACTTGATGTTATGCATTTATTCAAATCACAAACTGCATTACAAACAGTGTAGATCCTGATCAGATGGCTTCTGAAGAAGCCATCTGATCTGGATCTACACTGTTTGCAAAGGTAATAGTTGTTGTGTTCAACAGGATGAGGGTAAAGGCTACAAAATTAGGTATTTCAGGCATGGAAAAGCTTTGTCAGTATGAGGCCTGTATACAATATGTTTTTGTTTCTACAGAGTGTAGGTTCCCAGGCAAGGCATGCAGACTCTGGTATTGGAATGGACCTGGAGAGTTCTTTCCCCTCCCCACTCTCACCACAGGAGGAAGCTCAGAATGAAGATGATTACCAGCTGGAGGTTGAGGTGGTCAGCTCTGGTGGGGGGAATAATGTTCCTTCCGGAGGAATGTCAGAACATGCTTATTCTACAGCATCAAAACTTAATCCCAGTGAGTATGATAGGGTTTGGTCAGACTTTCTGTTTAGCCCATTTTATACAGGAACATTGGCAAACTGTGCAGAATCAGATCTGAAGGAGACAACACTTGTATCAGCATGCAGTGTATACTCAAAACTATTGTTAGGAAAATTGTTTTCCTCTTGTCTTTCTGTGATGTTGGAACTCATCATTTAAAGGAGCAGTCTGATCAGGGTCTGCATTGCTTGCCATTTCATTTTTTTTTTTTCGGTAAATAGGCACCTTAAAAAAGGTGACTGTTTTAAAATTCAGAACCAGGGGCAAAATAATACATGCTAGATATTTTCTGCCATGTTATGTAACGGAGACTGTGTGGATTATACTTGACTTTCTGTGGAATTATGCTCTAAAAAGGTCTGCTCTAAATAATTGTTTTGGAGCTGCAAATTATTTTAATCCTCAACATGACCTTGCAGCTGCAATCGTCCGTGATGGGAAGGTACCTTCTGACTGGGAACAGAGTTTCATTGTCTGTCTCTACAAGGGCAAGGGCGATGCATTGGAACGGGGCAACTACCGTGGTCTCAAGCTGACAGAACAGGTCATGAAAGTCCTGGAAAGGATTGTGGATGGCCTCATTAGGCAGTTGGTGTCCATCGACGATTCCCAGTTTGGCTTCGTCCCAGGAAGAGGCACAACAGATGCAATTTTTGTTGTCCGACAGCTGCAAGAGAAGTATCTGGCGGCCAACAAGAGACTCTACATGGCTTTTGTAGACCTTGAGAAGGCATTTGATCGAGTGCCTCGGAAAGTCATCTGGTGGGCACTAAGAAAACTTGGAGTGGACGAGTGGATTGTGAAACTGGTCCAAGGGATGTACGCAAATGCTCGGAGCCGTGTCCGCGTTGGTGATGGTTACAGTGAAGAATTCGAGGTGAAGGTGGGTGTTCATCAAGGCTCTGTTCTCAGCCCACTGCTTTTCATCATTGTGCTTGAAGCCTTGTCATGCGAGTTCCGCTCTGGAGTCCCCTGGGAGGACCTGTATGCTGATGACCTTGTCATCATAGCTGAATCCCTTGAGGAATGTGTCAGGAGGCTCTTAACTTGGAAAGACGCAATGGAGGCGAAAGGGCTGAGAGTGAATGCAGGAAAGACAAAGATCATGATCTGTGGTACAGGTCTGGACCTCTTGCAGAGTACAGGCCAGTTCCCATGTGCTGTATGTCGCACTGGAGTGGGCAGCAACAGTATCTTTTGTAATGGCTGCAAGTTCTGGGTGCACAAGAAATGCAGTGGGCTCAAACGCTTGATAGAGGACCCTGAGTACAGGTGTACACGGTGCCAAGGAACTGCACGCCCCTTAGATGGCAGACCACAGAGGGAAGTTCAAGTCGGATCAGACAAGCTGGAGGTTGTAGCTTCCTTCTGCTACCTAGGTGATATGCTCTCTGCAGGGGGTGGTTGCGACCTTTCAACTACATCACGTGTGAAAACAGCCTGGAAGAAATTCAAGGAGTTGCTACCAGTTCTCTCTTCCCGCCACCTCTCGTTCAAGACACGTGGCCGTGTGTATAGCTCTTGTGTGCGGAGCGCAATGCTCCATGCCAGTGAGACATGGCCATTGACAAAGCCAAACCTCCAACGTCTACAGCGAAATGACAGGGCAATGATCAGACAGATCTGCAATGTCAAGCCACAGGACACTGTCACCATCAGGTCCAGTGAGTTACTTGAGCGTCTTGGCATTGAGGACCTGGACCTCATCCTGAAAGAGAGAAGACTTCGCTGGTATGGACATGTGGAACGCTCCAACGGTGCAATCAAGACTGCCTGTGACATACAGGTAAGTGGAAAGCGGGGGCCAGGAAGGCCCAAGATGACCTGGAAGCAACTAACAGAAAGAGATTGCAGAGAATGGAAGCTCTCTGCTATCGATCCTCATGATAGACAAGCCTGGAGATCTGGTGTAAGATCTGCCATGCGTGCAGCAAGCCAGCTACCTGGAAGGGGGCCCACTTATGTGGACGTTGCCCCTGTACCTGCACGTTAATCAAAAATCCGTTGATGATGATGATGAACATGCTGTCTTTCTTGGAAGCCAGCTGATCATTTTCCAATCTTTCTTCTGTATCCGTTGTAAAATTGAAATACAACACAAATGGTCTACCAGGGGCAATATGATACATGCTAGATATGTTCTGCCATGTTATGTAAGGGAGAAAAAATATAAATAAAACATCTTTTAAAAATACCTAAAAAAAAATTTTTTTTTAAGGTAGCTCAGCCGAATGCACGTCTGACTGGTGATCAGGACGTGGGTTTGATACCTGACTGGGTTAGCAACATTCTTCGTCAAGATTGATCATTCTCTCCCTTCCGCTGATTCAAGAAGGGCAGTTGTCAGTTTTTGGCAAAATAATGTGCACTACTGGTTAACCGCTTACATATAAGCCTGCCTACAAAAAAATGTGGATAGATAAACTGACCGGCTCAAAAATGACCCAAATAGTGTTGACTGGGCCATTAACCTTTACCCTGCTGTAGGCGACAAGCCCTATCTGTGCAAACAGTGTAGATCCAGATCAGATCGCTTCTGAAGAAGCCATCTGATCAGGATCTACACTGTTTGTCATTCAGATTGTGAATTTGAATGAACTCATTATATCATGTAATCTGATTGGCTGAAAATCAAAAGTTAAATATTCAGCAGGTTAAAGGTTAAACTCCAATACAAACAAACAAAGCAACACAAATGGCTGAAAGTTGGAGAGGAGTGTAGCATATTGAAATATTCAGCATGTGAGAGTCAAGAAAAGACAACTATTGAGAAAGAAGATAAAACTATCTTAAGAGTTGCTTCCCTTGAAAGCGTATGAAGCTTACCCCTCTATAGCCAGTGGATTTTGTATCTTCAGACCTTTCTCCCAAGAAACATCAGCGTAAGACACCTCTGATTCCTCGTCAGTTAGAGAACCCAGTGTTGGAGTTGTCAGAGACTGCAAAAGCTCAGCTGGAGATCTTGATGATGGAGGGAGATTTGTTAGAGGTGTCACTGGATGAGACGCAGCATATCTGGAGAATACTGCAGGCCTGTAAACCACGGACAGAGGAGAGACTTATGGATATAGAGGTACGGAGGAGTAATAAGAACAAAGTAGGAATGATTTTTGACAGTAGATGTTTGAAACATTCGTTGTGGGTGCTTGTTAGAATCGCCTTATCAAAGCGATTCTAACAAGTACCCACAACATACGTTTTAATGGAGAAATAAGAAAAATTATCACAAAATTATCTTAATTCCCCTTATTTGGATGAGAGCTCTTTCTCATTTAAATATGTACTGTATTGAACAAAACATAACAAGACTATTGAACAAAACAAGACAGACCCAAAGTTTTGGAATTATGGATAAATTACAGTTTAACCTTTTTTTACCATTATAGAGATGGCAAGCATCCAGTAATTGAAAACAACAACAGCAAAAAAAACACAAAAAAAAAACAGTCAAAACTGATTTCTCAAATAGCCTTGCTTGTGAAGTTGCTTCCTGAACAGTGCAATTGAATGTAGTCTTTAAAAGGCTGTAGGAACAGACACAAAAGAATGGCTAGATTAATGTATGACATTTTGTTCATGTATACTGTGAAGTCTCATTGGCTGGAACAGATGGCTCATTTATGATGGATGACGAACTAATTTGTAAGCAACCTAAGAGCCAATTTTACATACCTTTTCAGAAGCCTCTGTGGTGTAGTGGTTATGCTACTCACCTCATAAACTAGTTTGATCCCGAGCTTCTGCAGACTTTCGGATGAGTCTTTAAACAGAGGTCCCATCTCCATATGTCCTTACCTGTTGGTGGAACATAAAACGCAAACACACACATGCATACCTTGTCAACCTTGTTTATTAAAACAACCCTCACCAGAACATATGTATAGCCCCAAGGGTGTGTGAACCTAAGGTTTCGGTGTATGTATTATTTAAAGGAAGTACGAGATTATAAAAGTTCAAACTGTAAGCATAAAAAGGTTGATCCAGCATAAAATGAACCTTAAAATAAACTCTGTCCAACAAAGACTCAGATCAACCTGTGCATCCACATTTTTCCTGATCTCTCTGTGAGTAACCTGGCGGCTGTAGAAGGCTTATGCGATCAGAAAAAAAACTCTGATCAGACTGGGCATACACACAGGCTGATCAGAGTCTGCCTGTCACACAAATCTTGTAGGTTTTGTCAGGTGTTAGCTCATTTAATATTGTTTACCTTGTTAACCCATTGCATGTGGGAAATGCCTAAAGGGATACCTTGGCAAACAGTGCAGGCCCAGATCAGACGCCGCAAAACGCGGCGTCTGATCAGAGCCTGCACTATTTGCTAACAAAATATTCTGTCAAAAATAGAATAAAAATGAGAAAATAGGCATGACACCCCTTATATGACAAACATACTTGTTCAACATAGAGCAATGGAAGAATCCACTAGCATACGATGGGTTAACTAATAAATGCATGTAACTTTTTTCACACAGACCAATACAGGAGAACCATTCATTCCAAGGATAGGCCTGGATGGTGAGAAAATCAGAATTAAGAAAGAGAAAGATCCAGAGAAGAAGAAAAAGAAGAGAAAGAAGGAGGGACTGGAAGGCTTGGACCCACTTAAACCCAAGAAGGTCAAGGTCATCACTGTGGGACTGGATGGAGAGAAGCTGAAAAAGAAAAAGCTGAAACTAATGAAACCTAAGATCAAGAGAGAGTTGGATGAAAATGGAATGGGTAAGTTTATAGAGCTTTTCCCTCCTAATGACTAAGGCTGTCACGATTAATTGTATAATCAATTAATTGATCGATAAACTCCAGAAAAATGATTATCATTTCTGATTTGCTTGTAATCGATTACCTGACAGGTACAATTTACTAACCAAAGTTATTCCTAAAATAGCTGGATGAGTGGCAAACAGTGCAGACCCTGATGAGACGCCACATTCTGTGGCGTCTCATCTGGGTCTACACTGTTTGCTCAGGCCTGTCCGCTCAAATATACATAAAATAAAGTACAACATATGGTAAGAGACATGCTCAGACAGGTAAAATTATGACAAAAACATTAGCGATTACTAAACGATTATCGATCGCAATGACATGACTGATAATCGATTATCTTTTCGGCTCCGATTAGCCAGTCCTACTAATGACTGAAATTTAAATTGCAATTGACCCAAAGTTAATACCGTATTCGCCCTAATTACCGCACTGTGCGCTTAGTGTTTTCAAAATTGTGTCAAAAAATCACAGTGAAAAATCTACCTAATTAGCGCACACTTGATGTGAAAACAATAGCTTCTGAGATGATGCATACTGATATTTAATGGGACAGAAAAGGATACTAAAGCATTGCCTTCACTGTTGAAGAAATAACGGTAAGTTTTTTATAGATTTACTGTGAGAGCTTCCATGGGGAGGTTACTGTAAAGTGTGCGCTTATGCATTTCCTTTTCAAAAATAGCTTTGGTGTGTGCTTATAGGAGCATGTGCGGTCATTAGGGTGAATACGGTAATTGCAGTAGCTTTATATTGACTATCACTGATTTGTATGAAAACAAGATAATGATTATTTATAGCCCCACTATTTTTATCATTGTGAGGAAAGAGGGTGACCTGAAGAATTGATTTGGACTTGTGTTGGGTTTGGCAGACAGTTTAGACCCAGTTCAGATGCCCAAAAAAAAGCAGTGTCTGATCAAGGTGTACTCTGCTTAAAATACAGACTTCAGGCCAGGAGTGTTAGGTTTTTATAAACGTAAGAATTGTGGTCTTCATATTTGTAAAAGCTGCTGCTAATATGTAAGTTGTGTTATTAGAAAAACTGTTTTATGCCATATGACCATACAAGGCTCTGATCAGACTAAATGCATAGTCTTATCAGATCTTTACCTGTCTCCAGGAGGATGCTGTGAATTTGGATATGTCTTGTGATTCTGAACAGGTGCAAACAAGAATCTTGAAGGATGTCTTTCTCATGACTAAGCTTAACCCTTCTCTTGCTGAATATTCATTTTTACCGCACCCATCTCTGACTTTGAACCAATCAGATCACTTGATGTAATTTATTCCTACAAATTCATAAACTGAATGTCAAACAGTGTAGATCCTGATCAGATGGCTTCTTCATCTGCTCCGGATCTACACTGTTTGCAAAGATAGGGGTTTTCGTGAACAGCAAGATAAGAGTTAATATCTCAAGACTGCTTTGTCCTTCTCTATTTGCAGAAATTCCTGACCTGATGCAGGAGTTGGCTGATTACAACATACCCCTCACCATGGATATCAAACCAGAAAAACTTAAGATGAAGAAGCTGAAAAAATTAGAAAAGACAGATAAACCCAAGAAGAAAAAGAAGTTAAAGGTACGTGTTACTTTATTTTTCTTTATTTTGATTATTTTACGAGGACTGTTCAAATATGAATGCAACTAAGCACATAAAAATGATTCCGCGATAGATCTCGATGAAAGATTTATTTTGTCACCTCAAAGTATTCCCCTTTAACAGATATACAAACTTTCAGTCTTCTGATCCAATCATTGAATGCATTTTGGTAGTCTTTTCGAGGTATACTATGAAGGCACTGGAATATTGCAGAACCAAGGTGTTTGCGCTGTACAAATTTTCGACCAGAAAGGTATTTTTTCAGCCGTGGGAACAAAAAAAGTCACACGGGGCAAGGTCAGGGGAATATGGGGGGTGAGGGAGTTCAACAACCTTTTCCTGCTTCAGATAGTCTTGCACAATGAACGCCTTGTGCGATGACGCATTGTCATGTAGCAATCTGACATTGGCCAAACCAGTTGCGGGTCTTCATTCTTTGAAATATTTCTTCAATTTTCGAAGAACTTTATTCTTGTAAAACTTCGCATTTACAGATTTGCCTTTAGGCACAGCAACCTGAATAGCAGGGCCCTGATTTGAAAAAAATATGGCATACATTACCTTCTTGACGCTCAAGGTTCGTTTTGCAATGCATGGTCTTTTGCAATACTTTGTTGCCCATATTTTGTTCTGAATTTTCCCTTTTGGCTCAAAAAAATGAACCCATGTCTAGTCACCTGTGACGACAACAGCAAAAGACCGTGCATTGTAATTTGGAAACTTTTTAAGCAACTTCTTGGCGCACTGAACGCGTGTCTTTTTCTGCTCATCTGTCAACAGATTGGGAATCCATCTAGCACAGATCTTTCTCATTTTCAAATCCCGTTTCAGAATTGTATGAGCTGCTCCTAATGAGATGCCAACCATACTAGCTATTTGCCTAGTGGTGTATCGTGCATCGGTAGCAACTATTTCTTTCACTCTAGCAACCATCTTGGCAGATGTTGCTCTTTTCGGCCGACGATCATGTGGTGCATCTTCTGTTGAGCCTAGCCCACAGCTGAATTTCTTACACCAATGAAAAACCGTCGGAAAAGACATTTCCTTATGCCCATAAACCGAACATACTTCATCAAAAATTTCTTTGCACCGTATACCAAGAATACAACGATTCTTAATATAGGACCGTATTTCAACGGCATACTCTGACCTTCTTCCAACCATGTTTTGTATTAAAATATAAGAGTAGACAGTGTTTATCGAACGATATACATGGCTAAAGTCAACTGATTTAACAGGTTTGGTATCAATGTATAGGTAAAGTGTTTTTCTACGCTGTGATATTTATTTCCAGGTGATTTTCGCATTAGTGCATGAGAAAATGTTCTACTTGCATTCATATTTGAACAGTCCTCGTAACCTTTACAATTTAGCAGACGACAAATTGTTGATGTTTCTTTTTTTCCGAGATAACAGGACATGACATCTCATGCAAATTGTCTCTTGTGAACAGTCCCAAAGGTGGTCTCATTCCAGAAGACGTTAAGTGCAGAAAACACTGACTGAAACCTTTTAAATATGCTTTTTAGCGGAGAATTAGTCTTAATTTTAGGTGGTCTTAATAGCAGAATTTCACTGTACTGTCTAACCTGTATTAAGCAAGCACCTAAGGGATAACCAAAATGTGCTTGCTTAAAACAGGTGCTTGCTTAATAGAGGTGAAATTTAATGCAATTGCTTTTTTGGGAACCAAATGCATGCTTGCTTAAAACAGGGTGCTTGCTTAATAGAGGTGGCCACTGAGACAGGTTTTACTGTATTTAAATTCAGAAGGTTGAAGATTAATATCCACAATGTTTGTTATTCCAGGTGAAGGGTGAAGATGGTCAGGTGGTAGAAAAGAAGCGTAAGAAGAGAGCAAAGAAACAGGAGTTAATGATGGATGATGATGACAGTGAAGAGGATTGTGCTGCCATGAAGTGTCTGAAACCTACAGGTGAACTTTTCTTGCACACCAGATAAGGAAATCCATAGTTTTAGCTTGAGATAGAAATTGTGTTCTTACCCTGGTGTTCTTACCCAAAATTGAATATTAGCGCGTGTTTGTGAATGCACTGGTTGAATACGACCTCATATGCGCGGTCGTTAAGGTTGATGTCACAGCACGTCACTAAACATTCCTGTAGTGTCATCACAATATGGCATACGTCTGTAACCGAATGGCTGCAGAATTAAAATCCGCACTAAGAAATGGAATGTTTGCAAGAAAAAGAATCCTATATAGATGTGAGGGGTGGATAGAAAAATCTGTCCCTCGTGATCACTGTCGGGCATCACTTGGTAAGCTTCATGATGCCGGACAGTGACCCTCGGAACGAATTTTTCCATCCACCCCTCACACCCATATAATATTCTTATAATACACCAACATCTCTTTTCTTGTATGGCATTGTGTATGAGAGTTTAACCCTGGTTATGTGGGAAGTCTCAGAACGGGACACTGACAAACAGTGCAGACCCAGATCAGAATGTTGCATCTGATAGGGGCCTTCACTGTTTGCAAAACGGCCCCCGCCCATCGGGGCTTGAAGAAATAAATGTGCTGCATGATGCTTCCACGCAGAGCTGAAACCGACCTGCACACAAGTACTGGTAAACCTCTTAGAGAATCTAAGCCCAGGCAAAGCGGTGCAAGTCGCCCGTCCATGCTTATAAACCCTATTGGTTTCAATGGGCGGCAGGGCTCGAGATGTCATTTTATCTCATTATCGGGTAAAAGTCCCACAAAATTGGAAGCAATGTCTCCAAAATGACCTTTACAGTGTTGATGGGGATGTTAAACCTCAAATCAAACAAAACTGTTTGCAAAAAAGTCATTTTCTAAAAGAACTTAAAAAATAACACAATCAGACACCCCTTTATTTCATGATGGACCCCTGCAAGATTCCATTCCATACAAAACAGGTTAAGCCTGCTGAACCAGGATATGCTGTACCTTTACAAACAGTGTAGATACTGATCAGATGGCTTTAGTTATTGAATTTTTAGGATTTACTTACGTAAAGTTATCTTGCTGGTTGAAACTCAGAAATAAGTATGGTAAATACAGTAGAACTTCGATGGCTCAAATACCGATGGCTCGTTTACCATGGCTGAGTCGAACCCATTCTTGAGCCCCTAGCGAAATCCTCTACATAAGAAATAGTGGGGGATAATTAAGGAGATTGTAGTCTTTTATCTTGCAAATGTATGCTGTGTGTACTCATTAGAATCGCCTCGATGATGCTATTCTAATGAGTACATACAGCATACATATTCATTATAGAACACCAAAAAGATGTCTAAAAGTATCTCGTTATGCCTCCTGACAGTAATCTCAGTGGCTCGAACTACCCCTGTCTCGAACAGATTTTCGAGATCCCAAAGGTGTTCGAGCCATTGAAGTTCGACTGTAAATTTATTCAGCATGACAAAAGTTAATGAAATGCTAATAGAATGGTGCATTTTTAGGTGACATAACTCTTACCAAGAAGTATACTCATCATGAGATGCGCTATATGTCATTATTGTGACCATGCTGAATATTTCAGTTAGCTACAATCCTCACCAATCTTCAGCCATTTGTGTTGCATGATTTCAATTTTTACTATGGATTCAGCAGCAGAATGGAAAACAGTACAGATTCTGATCAGCTGATTCAAACAAGGATATTATCCTTGTTCCGAATATCCTTGTTCCGCATGGTGAGGGTTAATTTTGGGGTCCTGACCTGCTTCTTGGTGTGTAAAAATTATCACAGGAGATCAGAGCCTTTTCTTTGAATCCCCTTCAAAAAGGGTATCTGATAATTCAGGGCAAATCTTTAGAGATGTGTTTGGGGTCCTGACCTGCTTCTTGCTGTGTAAAAATTCTCATAGGGCGGGAGCCTTTTCTTCATAGCCCTTTGAAAAGGGTATCAGATAATTCAAAGCACATCTTGAGAGATGTATTTATGCACCTCCAGTGACTGCACAATAGAGGTGGAGCAGCTGAGAAAAAACAATCTGTGGCCAGCACTTGGAGTTGAAAGTCTCCAAAATAGGCCTGTTAGCTTAACCCTTAAAGTGCAAATTACAACCATAGCAGATGACATTTCCACAACATGTTTTTTGAGAGAGAAATTAATGCTAAACATTTCATTTGAATTGTCTACCAGGCAGATGAAATGCCATGACTAGAATGGAAATGTCATCTGCTAGTTTTGGGTTGGTGGTTTAAGGCTTAAGCATCTTCAGGTATGTCATCAGAAGTCTAAAAGTCCCTGCCCAAAGCTCAGAACTCGTGTCTGATTCTCAAGGGTTGGGATTTTATCCTCTTCAGGCCTTAAGAGTTCCCTCTGACCCTTTCCCTCTGTGGCAAAGCATTGATTTGTCCTGCTGAACAAGAAAGACGCTACTTTTTCAGATAGGGTATATCCAGATCAGATGGCTTCTGAAGTCAGAAATGGGTGTGGCAAGGTTTAATTTAATCAACAGGTCAATGATTAACCCTTTGCATGTGGGAAACTCTTTAAGGGGTACCTTGGCAAACAGTGCAGGCCCAGATCAGATGCCGCAGAACGCGGCATCTGATCAGGGCCTGCACTATTTGGTAACAGTGTTTACCGTCAAAAATAGAATAAAAATGAAAAAATAGGCCTGACACCTCTTATATGACAATGATTAACCCTTTGCATGTGGGAAACTCTTTAAGGGGTACCTTGGCAAACAGTGCAGGCCAAGATCAGACGTCGCAGAACGCGGCGTCTGATCAGGGCCTGCACTATTTGCTAACAGAATTTTCTGTCAAAAATAGAATAAAAACAAAAAAAAACAGGCCTGACACCTCTTATATGACAACTGGACTTGTCCCACCTATAGCAATGGAAGAGTCCACTAGTATACAATGGGTTAAATTAACCCTTATCTTGCTGTTCACGACAACCCCTATCTTTGCAAACAGTGTAGATCCAGATCAGATGGCTTCTGAAGAAGCCATCTGATCAGGATCTACACTGTTTGGCATTTAGTTTATGAATTTGTAGCAATAAATTACATCAAGTAATCTGATTGGTTCAAAGTCAGAAATGGGTGTGGCTAAACTGAATATTCAGCAAGAGAAGGGTTAACCACACAGCATGATTTCAACACAGCATGATTTCAACACAGCATGATTTCAACACAGCATGATGTCTATTTTCAGGAGAGGTGAACTGGGTGCAGTGTGACCGCTGTGAGGAGTGGTTTCACTTGCTATGTGTTGGGCTGGCAGAAGATGAAGTCTCGGAGGAGGAGGATTACGAGTGTTTCTTGTGTAAACAACGGAAACAACCAGTCATGATAGGGGATTATAAAACTGTGCACACATCTCCCCAGAAATCTGCTTATGGTAGTAATATTATGGATTCTTTAAATTACGGGAATGTTTCTGTGATTAAGTCTGAACCAGACGACAACCAGCAGGAAATCGAAGTCACCATGGATACAGGCATTGTAGGCTATGATGATGTAATGAACAATTTTCAGAGATCTCAGATTCCGAAATCAAAGAGTTCTATGTCAACAAAAGTGACTCAGTTTTCGTTTGATGATGAAAGCTCTCAGGAGGAAACCAAAAGTTCCTATGAGTTAGCAGAAGATGGGGTCATGTCTTCTAGGGTTGGCATGTCACATGACAGTAGTAGTAGTGAGAGCCTTGGTGTTCCTAAAAATATTGGCATGGAGTTCAGCGATATGAGCAATATTCATGAGGAAATTGTTGGAAACCAAAACCAGACATAGCTGTTGGCAGAAACAAGTGTGGGTAGTCATATTTCAAGTTGTAGGGATGCTATGATAAAAGAACCTTTAGTCCATTTTCATCTGAATGGAATCACTGGAGTTCATTTCGAAATGGAGAGGGGTCGGGTTCAGTTAGTATCAGAAATTCACTTAGGAAGTGGTTGAGTTTTTTCTCTTTTTTTTGCAAACAGTGAAGGCCCTGATCAGATGCGGCAAAATGCGGCATCTGATCTGGGCCTGCACTGTTTTCCATTGTACCCATTTTGGGGGTTTCCCTTGCTGAAATCGGTTAGATCATGACAACACAACCTACCAAGGCCATCTGGCATGCTTGTGCCAACTGGCCAGGGCATAAATAAATGGATTTTTGTAGGGGAAATCACTCATGAAGGAGCCACCTCACAGGGGGATATGCCATGTCAGCATAAACCATTGTTCCCACCAGATAAGGCACTTTATATCATCAGAAAAGTACTGATACATGAAAACATATGTTGTGGGTATTCATTAGAAGCGTACTTTTAATGAATACCCACAACATATATACAGTAGAACTTCGATGGCTCGAACATCGATGGCTCGTTTACCATGGATGTGTCGAACCCATTCTTGATCCCCTTGCGAAATCTTCTATATAAGAAATAGTGGGGGATAATTAAGGAGATTTTAGGCTTTTATCTTGCAAATGTATGCTGTGTGTACTCATTAGAATCGCCTCGATGAGTACACACAGCATACATTTTCATTATAGAACACCGAAAAGATGTCTAAAAGTATCTTGTTATGCCTCCTTACAGTAACACTCAGTGGCTCGAACTACCCCCCTCTCAAACAGATTTTCGGGGTTCCAAAGGTGTTCAAGCCATTGAAGTTCGACTGTATGTTATCATGCAGAAATAAGAAAAATAATATGTGGCTGTCCCGTTGTCTGGGGCTGTACTTTCAATATGATTGGACAATTGCGATGATGTTGTTATTAGGAAAACTGGGCAATTGCTTTCTTGTTTCAATTTTAGCCTTCAAACCAGAAAGTTCATCAATCGCTGAGCTGGAGTGGTAAAGCATTGGATTTGAGATCGAGAGGTAGCCGGTTCGATCACCGCAAACACCAAGTGTTGTTTCCTTGAGCAAGAGACTTTATCCACTTTGCTTAGTACTGGTTCCTATCCAGGAAAAGAGGGCCACATGGAAGATTAGTACTAGTACTAAATGTGTTACCCTCTTTAAGTAAGGTCGATTATTATTATTATTTTAATAATGGGTGGAAAATAACATAAATAATAAGGTTAATTTGTTCAGCGTTCATTGAAGTATCAAAACAACAGGTCACAACCAAAGTTTAAGTTCGCTTAACTTTGCTGCTCTGATGTTAATAAAATTACCTTCATTTCTTAAATAAAAATTTAGTCATGATGCAAAATGATGTATCTTGTTGCACACTCTTATTATAAAACAATGGATCTTTCATATCAAAATTTATGAAATTCCTTTTAGATGTTAAGGGTTATTTTGCTCATTTCAATCTATCCTACCTGAATCTATAGTTTAAGTTTTGTTTGGGGTGTTTAAGCTTGCATACCCCATCAAAATGCCAGAAATAAAAAAATCAGGCTTCGAACATCTGTTAGGCTGCTTACGTTCTGAACAGCAGTACATGTTTATACCAATATGAAGAAAAATAAACAAATTGATTGTTTACAAGATGACCTGCACCCATTTTTGATGGAATAATTAAAATTCTAGGGGAGCTTCATGATGCCCGCCAGTGACCCTCAGGATGGATTCTGCTATCCACCCCTCACACCCATGTAAGATTCTTGTATACTTCTCAGAAGCAAGTAATATTCTTTTAACCCTTATCTTGCTGAATATTCATTTAAGCCACCCCCATTTCTGTTTATCAACCAATCAAATTACTTGATGTAATTTATTGCTACAAATTCATAAACTGAATGCCAAACAGTGTAGATCCAGATCAGATGGCTTCTTCAGAAGCCATCTGATCTGGATCTACACTGTTTGCAAAGATAGGGGTTGTCGTGAACAGCAAGATAAGGGTTAATAGTGGACTCCAGTGGATAAAGGAGAGAAAAATGCCTTTTAGAGTTGCCTCCCCTGAAAGTGTTTCCGAGTGATGCCAGCAAGTATTCTGGGATTTATTGTGTGTTTGCAAATGTTTTTGATTTAGTGTGTTATAACAGTGAAGACTTCTTATCATGGCATACCTCAAATGTGCACATTATCATATGGGCCCCGTCAAGCGATTTTGGTACTTATCGCCTATGCGAGCAGTGAATCAAGAGGAACCTTCAGACAGAAAGCCATATCCCTGGCCCCTCTGAATGGCTGGGCATGCGCAGTTAAAACTTGTCATGACGGAATGCTCGAAGACACAAATTCGCTTGGCGCGGCTCATATAGTTCCAAATATTAACCCATTTCATGCTGGAAACCCCTATTGAAAGGGGTACATTGGCAAACAGTGCAGGCCCAGATCAGAGGCCGCAGAATGCGGCGTCTGATCAGGACCTGCTCTATTTGCTAACAGAATAATCTGTCAAAAATAGAATAAGAATGAAAATAGGCCTGACACCCCTTATATGACAAATGGACTTTGCCAACATTTTGCAATGGAAGAGTCCACCAGTATACAATGGGTTAAAGGAGTAACAAAGATAATTAAGGGATAATTTTCTTATTTTTCTGTTCAAAATGAAAATGAATCATAATAAATTGTCGGTATTTGTTAGATTCCCGCATATTTTAATGGAGAAGAAAATTTTCAGCATTTTTTTCCCAGTACTACTCCTCAGCGGGAGCTATGTTTGTACATTAACCCATTGTATACTAGTGGACTCTTCATTTACTATATGTTAGACAAGTCCATTTGTCTTATAAGGGGTGTCAGGGTTATTTTTTTCGTTTTTATTCTATTTTTGACAGAAAATTCTATAAGCAAATAGTGCTGGCCCTGATCAGACGCCGCGTTCTGCGGCGTCTGATCTGGGCCTGCACTGTTTGCCAAGATACCCCTATAGGGGTTTCCCCGCATACAATGGGTTAAACATGTATATTTTGTGTATAAAAGCTATATGTACATGTAACACTATACATGTACATTTTGTAATTAAGAATTACAGTAACAAAATAATCGCCTTCACTTACAACATTTCACATTTATTTGAAGCTGAATAGGATGTTCAAATTGTCATTTTCATTATTGTTCTTCTCTTTTAGTTATTTATTTTTAAAGATCATGTTCATATCATTTTTTTTTTCTTGATGTTCTGTATGAAGCTTGCAATGACACTTGATTTTGTCACGTAATTTTAGATGTGGTAAATATTAACCCTTCAAATGCCAAGCAAAGCTCGAATAGGTGACTTATCAAATTATTAATTTTTTTTGTTATTTTCTTGGAAAAATATACTAAAAAAAAATACATTTCATCATGTAAATTGTCTGCAGATACAATTTTACATAAAAAGTCAAGCCCTATTTTCTGTGAAAATAATAAGATATAGGCTGTTGTCTGCTCCAGTTTTGTTTGGTGATTTAACCCATCTCTTGCTGAATATTCATTTTAGCCACACCCATCTCTGAATTTGAACCAATCAGATTACTTGGTGCAATTATTTCCTACAAATTCATAAACTGAATGTCAAACAGTGTAGATCCTGATCAGATGGCTTCTTCAGAAGCCATCTGATCTAGATCTACACTGTTTGCAAAGATAGGGGTTGTCTTGAACAGCAAGATAAGGGTTAAAGGAGTAATTTCTTGGCATTGCAAAACATGTTATACCATTATAACATACCTGCACTGTCCATATTAATTTCCACTATAACATGCCTGCACTGTCCATTTTATTTTTTTGTATGATTATTTCCCTTAACTTTCCTCTTAGCTATAGAGGACTGGATAATCTTGATATATTTCTCACCATTTTTACAAGACTTTCGAGGCTTCTTTTCAGCAGCACTGCAGCACATCCATGTCCTTTCATATCTCTATAACTAGCATTTTTTTTTGGAAATATTCAATACTTCTTATTTCTGGTCCAAACATAAATTGTAGGTGATTCTAACCACTACCTCCAATTTGTACTTTTGAGCAAAAATAAGGTGGGGTTTAGAGTGGTGTTCATTACAAAGTGCTTCACAACCTGGAAAAGAAAATGCAGTCTATTCTAAAACCAAAAAATCCTTTACCCCTTTGAGAGCAAGTTCTTTCTTCTATGAGTAGATCATATTGAAAATAAGAAAAAAAAATTTCTGCCCTTTTAGTGTAATCTGATCTAATAGCATCTCATCTAATAGCATCTCATCTCTGATCTAATAGCATCTCATTTTCCAAGGAAGGATAAAGACATATATTTGATCATACCTAGGGGAAATGTTTGATACAAATTCTCCCAATTAGAGGATTCTGAGCACCTACAAGGCTTTAAGGGGGAATGGAAACACCTTCAAAGGAGGCAACTGCAAAAGTATTTTAAAAGTCTATAAGGGTCAACTCTTAAAGGAAAGAATTTGCTCCTGAGGAGCAAATTCTTTCCTTTAAGAGTAGACCCCTTTATCAGTGGAACAGGGCTTATAGAAAAGTGAATACAAAGTCCTGAAAGTTGTCTCCCTTTGAAAAATGGCAGAAAAAACAGCCAGTTGATCCAATTCCCCTTAAAAAATGCACGAGTTTTGTTGCATTTGCTTTTTTGTCCTAGAGTTCTTCATCCAGTCACCAACATTTATATCAACACTAGCATCTATGATCAACCCTGACTATGACCCTTCTGTTCAGGTCAGATATAGCCCTCATAGGTACAGCATACCCTTCGATGGAATTCTGTAGTTGGAAAGTGAATATTTACTTCCAAAAAATCTCATTGTACCTGCATTTTTGTCAGGTTTCATAAGATTCTATGATGTCAACATCTAGAGGTCTTTCAGCACATAATATATCTATTATTACATTGAGACAGATAATTTGGGTATTTGATTATTACGATAATTAAAGGACAATTCTTGACTGTTCTCCATAAAAAAACATTCTGGTATTCATTTGAATCACCTCAGCAAGGTGGCTGTGGTATTCAGCAAGGTGGCTCAAATGAATACCCACAACATAGGTTTATATGGCACTGAGGTACACCAAATACCCAGAACATAGGTTTATATGGCAATGAATACCCAGAACATAGCTTTATATGAAGAAATAAAGAAAAATTATTTTCATCAGCAAATACCTTTCCTAAAGCTATGTAATAAGAGTTCTATGGGTTCTGTGTGGGCTAGTCAGGGGCTAGTCAGCAAATTCTCACCTCGCAGTGCAAGACTTGTTTCCAAATTCAATATCGTGTTACCCCATTAAATGGTTTTACATCAGATATGTGCCATATAACATCATTCAGAACATTTCCCATTTAAGAATCACCAAAAATTCACAGAGATACTGGAGGAAAATTCTCTACAAGAACAGAATATGAAATAAGAAATACATGTAGTTGAGAGGTGGTGTGTTCAGAATGCAAGGGTATTTACAGTGTGATTGAAAATTTTAGTATACCATAAAATCCTAAAACATCAGGCCCAGTTGTTCAAAGCATTGTTAGCTTAACGAACTCGTTAGTGGTCATAATGTTAACTGTTCTAGCAAGTGCAATATCGAAAATTGTGGTATTTTTGCTGAAAAAATGTGAGCAGCTTTTGCAGATGCAAAAGCTGCTCACATTTTTTCAGCAAAAATTTTAGCCTATTTGCCATATTTAATGATCAAAGTTTTAACAATTTGTTAACTAACGACGTTGTTAGTTTTGAACCAGCTGGCCCCAAACTCCTAAAACTTGAACAAGTTTGTTTCGCAATCCAGCAAGGAGTCCAAAAAGTGGAGATGGAATGGAAACGGTGTAGACCTTGATCAGACTGCTCCTAGCAGTCTGATCTGGGTCTGCACTGTTTGCTTAGGCCTGTCTGTCCCAATACTTAGGATCATTACGGTATTAATCTTTTCAGTTTACCACAACTACTGTTACTTATTTGGATTATCAGTGCATGACGACACAGTGATGATGCAGATCAGTCCAGGTCAGCTCTGTTTGTGGTTCCCCTTACACTACTTGAACCATTAAGCTGCCGAAAAAAAAAAATGGAATCTGAAAACGTCTGTTTATGTCGTCTGCTGAATTTTCTTGCAAACTTTTTAGGAATATTATTGCATGCAGGTTAATAGTGTTGGCACAGGTCAGACTGCTCCTGGAGGAGCAGTCTGATCTGGGTCCACACTTGCAACAATGACCTTTAAAGTAACCTGCAGCCGACAAAGTGACAGTTGCGGTGATTGGCATTTTATTGGTTAAGAGTGATAAGCAAAAATGTGTGTTTGGTCATGTGCCTACAACAAAAACTCACGTCAGCCTGTGCATATGGGCAGTCTGGTCAGTCTTTATTGTGTGCTACCCTTGACTCACAGCAGCTTCATGCCCGCTGGAAAAATTGTTTTTACTGAGTGGGTCAATGTTGCTCATTAATTTTGCATATTTCATGTTTGAATTTTAGGGTAGCTATGTTAAAAAGTTAAGGCATTAAATATTGGGGGTAACTACAGTTGAACAATAAATGGATTAACAAATAAGAGGTCACACAAACCAAGCGCAGTGGTTGCCTTCTGTCTCATTGGGAGCAGATATAAAAGGAAAAAAAGTACACAGGTACTTTCACATTGAAAAGGGAGGCAAAAGCTTCAGAAGGGTTCCCTCTCAGGTATTCCTTTAAGTGGGGATGATCATTAGGGTTGGGCAAGATTTAGCTAACTTTGTAACAGATGTTGAGGAAACAGGTGAGAAGTTCACCTAAACCTCTTTGTAACGGTCATCATTATAAAATGGTTTTGGATATAACATTGTTTGATGATGGATCTCAAAATTATATAGATTATATAGAAAAATGACCATAAATGGTCATTTATTTTTTCTACATAAATGGTCATTTTTATGCCCCTGTAATCGAGATTCGGGGGGCATATAGTTTTTGGTCAGTCTGTCTGTTTGTCCGTTTGTCTGTCTACAAAAACCTTGACATTGGACATAACGTTTGAATGGTAATAGATAGAGCTTTCATATTTCACATGTGTATACCTTATCACAAGACCTTTCCAGTGGTACCATAATTTTTTATCTCTTGACCTTTGACCTACTTTTTTTCAAAATTTTAACATTGGCAAGATTGGGCATGACTTGTGAATGGCACTGTCCGGGGGCATCAGTGTTTCACAAACACATCTTATTTTCTATGTAATCTATATATTTTTGTTTGAATATAACATGGTTCTAACACTATCATAGTTTCTGCTTTGGATTCAAAAATAGTGTTATAATAAAAGAGGCTGTGGTGTACTTAGTGATAACTTTGGGAGAGAAAAAGCGCTCTCTTTAAAACAAGGGTTAGGGTACTATTTAGCTTTGCCTCGCTGAGACTTCAGATGAGAAAACAAGTTTTATGGACATGTATAAAAAAGTAGTTCTACATAAAAAGTAGTTCTACATTATCCCAGGTAAATCTGGCTATCCACAACTGTGAAACTATGTAATAATGTTTCGTGTGTATATTTTAAGAGACATTGAAATAAACGAGGGAGAATACAGAGTTATGTTTGGTGTTGTGAGAGTCTAGTAGATTTAAGGGGAGTGGATGCAACTTAAGGGGAGGCAACTCCATAAACATTTCTGCCTCCATTATCAATATGGATCTACTCTTAAAGGAAAGAATTTGCTCCTATGGAGCAAATTCTTTCCTTTAAGAATAGACTGCGTTTTCAGAGGGGCTTCTTCAACAGGAAAGCAAACTGGAAGTCTGAAGAGTTACCCCCCTTGTATTCATTCTCCTGAAGAACCTGCATCAAGAAAGATACAAAGAAACAGATGCTGGGAAAACTTGCTGAAAATTCTAGGATTTGTCTCAGCATTTTCCATTAAAAATATGCCATTTGCTATTTGAAGATGAATAAAATGTCCAAATTATTGTCATTCTTTTGATATGTCCTTGGCATTTTGTATTTTTTGTGTCACTCTTGATGCAGTTTCTGTAGTTATATAAACTGGCTCATTTTCCAACAAAATGGCATTTGTCACAGTAAACTATGCTCAGATCAGCCTGTGCGTCACTGTGGCCAAATGAGTTTGTCACTATTTATGCTAAAGGTATACCAAAAACAAGTTTATTCATATACTAAGCAAAGTCTGGTCAGATCATACGGGTAGTCTGGTTTATCTAAGTATTCACTGATCACAAATGCCACTTTGTTGGGATTTCTGAGAGTAGCTTGTTTGATATTTTAATGTAAATCAGTCCCAGATATTAGTGATTCTTTGTGCGTAAATTTCATTGTTTTAACATGGTAAGTGCTCTGTTACAAAGGGGGTATGGTAGATAGGGGGATTATTTGGGTAATTCTGGGATATGTTTTTATTTCTCTATAAAAGCATGTGTTGTTGGTGTTTGTTGAAATCGCCTGCTTGAGGCAATTTTAAGGAGAAGCTGCAGCATATGTTTTTCCAGAAGAACTTGTGCCTCCTTATCTGCACTTTTCATTTAACCCTTGTCCTGCTGAATATTTATATATGCCACACCCACTACCGATTATCAACCAATCAGATTACTTGATGCAAATTATTGCAACAAATTCTTAATCTGAATGGCAAACAATGTAGATCCTGATCAGATGGCTTCGTCAGAAGCCATCTGATCTGGATTTACATTGTTTCAAAGATAAGGCATATCCGGGCTCAGCAGGACAAGGGTTAAGAAATAATTTTTCCTTACCATTTTTTATCATGACAATGCATGTTGTTAGAGGAAGGATTTTGAAATATTAATTCAATGAAAAGTGATCATGAATTATTGTTTCACAATCCACCTGGCTGGTTTTGGTTGCTGAGTCAGTTGTGCGCCTAAATGGTGATCAAGAAGTCGTGGGTTGCAGTGTCGGCAACATTCTTTTGTGGAGATTGATCATGTAACCTTTTCTACGGTCATTCTTTCCTTACACTGATTCAAGAAGGGCAGTCACCAGTTTCTGGCAACAGAATTTGCAGTGTATAAGCCGGTCCTGAAAAAAAGATGCAGTAGAGTGGCTCAATATGACCTTGATAGATTTGACTGCGCTGTTAACCCTTGTCCTGCTGAATATTTATATATGCCACACCGACTACCGATTATCAACCAATCAGATTACTTGATGCAAATTATTGCAACAAATTCTTAATCTGAATGGCAAACAATGTAGATCCTGATCAGATGGCTTCGTCAGAAGCCATCTGATCTGGATCTACATTGTTTCAAAGATAAGGCATATCCAGGATTAGCAGGACAAGGGTTAAGAAATAATTTTTCCTTACCATTTTTTATCATGACAATGCATGTTGTCAGAAGAAGGATTTTGAAATATTAATTCAATGAAAAGCCATCATGAATTATTGTTTCACAATCCACCTGACAGTGCTGGTTTTGGATGCTGAGTCAGTTGTGCGCCTAACTGGTGATCAGTAAGTCGTGGGTTGCAGTGTCGGCAACATTCTTTTGTGGAGATCGATCATTTAACCTTTTCTACCGTCATTCTTTCCTTCCACTGATTCAAGAAGGGCAGTCAACAGTTTCTGGCAACAGAATTTGCAGTGTATAAGCCGGTCCTGAAAAAAAGATGCAGCAGAGTGGCTCAATATGACCTTGATAGATTTGACTGAGCTGTTAACCCTTGTCCTGCTGAATATTTATATATGCCACACCCACTACCGATTATCAACCAATCAGATCACTTGATGCAAATTATTGCAACAAGTTCACAATCTGAATGGCAAACAATGTAGATCCTGATCAGATGGCTTGTTTCAAAGATAAGGCATATCCGGGATTAGCGGGACAAGGGTTAAATTTCAAACAAACAAAACCATCTAACAACATACATTGATCATGACATAACATGATAAGAACAGGGGTCGTGGGTTTGATCCCAAACTTCTCCAGACTTTCGGACGAGTCTTTAAACCGAGGTCCCGTCCCCATATGACCTTAGCTGTTGGTGGGACATAAAACACAAACACACTTGCACACGCATGATAAGGAAATAATTATTTCGATTCTGACATGAGAAAGAAATCCACCTTTACAGTGATGTTTACTCCGGACATGCTTGTTGATAGGAAACATGTCACATCTGATGTCACCAAATACGCGTGTGAGCATGCTGTATGTTAGTGACATGTATCAGTACAGTGAAATTTCAATGGCTGAAACACCTTTGGGACCGTGAAAATTCATGCGAGATATGGTAGATCGAGCCACAAAGGGTTTTCATTAGGCTTTGTCAGGAGGCACAATGCTTCTATAAAACGAAGGTATGCTGTGTGTACTCAGAGGTGTTCCTAATGAGTACACACAGCATACCTTTTCATCACAAAAATATATTCCTAAGCTTTCCCTAACTATTTCTGAACAGGAGCTACAGACAGAATTACCAAGGGACTTGAGAACTAGTTTGACTCAGCCATGGTAAATCATTATGATAACACACCCGTGTGGCATAGTGCCTTTTTCACATCTCTAAATTGGCTACTTTTCTGATGAAAATCCTTGATATTTTTCTTATTTATACTGCAAACATAGGTTGTGGGTGCTCGCTAGAACCGCCTCATTGAGGCGGTTCTACCGCCTCATTGAGGCGGTTCTAACGAGTACCCACAACCTATGTCTTGGAGCAGAAACAAGAAAAATAATGTGTACCCCTGTAAACCCCAGTTGTCTCTATATAAAGTGGGGTTTAGTGGGGCGTTCATTTTATGGACTTGTTCACGTGATGTGAGCCATTGGTGTTCAAGCCATTGTGGTCTTACAGTATTACATGTACTCAGAATCGTCACATGTTGTGGTTTCCTGTAGACAAAAATTAATGTTACTGCCATGTTATATTGCATGATAAGTGGAAGTGTATGTGTTCCAGCAGCCAGCAGAACCATATCTAGCAAAGGCAAGGATCAGTCGGAATGTCTTCACAATTCGATCAGATTCTCATATTTTTGGTCCGATTGTTTAGCAATCAACCGACATTACTATCTACAGGAGCTTCCCACCTGCTATTGCCCATGTGACTATTGCTGAATAGTGACCATGTACAAAATCCAGGTACCTGTTGTTTATAGCAATGATAGTCTTTTCTCCTTGTGATGTCAGAGCCCTGTGTAAAAAGTAAAATCTGGACTTGGCTTATGTACTGGGTCATTGGCAAAGTGTAGACCCAGATCAGATGCCGCATAATGTGGTGTCTGATCAGGGTCTACAATGTGTGCTTAAAATACTGAAATTTAAGTGTTAAACAAAACAGTTTAAGTCTCAGTTCAGGATCAGTCTCCCAGCCAACACTTAGAGACAGCCATGCAATTCTTACTGCTGTGACGTCAGTGTTGCCCGAGAATCTGAA
Source organism: Lucinisca nassula (assembly GCA_963580285.1). Taxonomy (NCBI): domain Eukaryota; kingdom Metazoa; phylum Mollusca; class Bivalvia; order Lucinida; family Lucinidae; genus Lucinisca; species Lucinisca nassula. The sequence goes on along the minus strand of OY757016.1, from coordinate 134,449,818 downwards.
CTGGAATCATTTGTTGGGTTTGGCAAACTGTAGTCTCTGATCAGATGCAGATCTGATCAGAGTCATCACTGTTTGCTTACGGTACAGGAATTTAAGGGGCAGATCAGGTTCTACACCATTTGCTTACGGTACAAGAATGTAAGGGTTAAAAAAAATGTAAATGTTGCAAGTAATGGTTCAGGATCAGTTTTCCAGCTTACACTCAGAGACAATCAACCCACCAGTGCTGTCGGTGCTTTGATTTTAACCCTTTTCCTGCTGAATATTCATATATGCCACACCCACTACCGATTATCAACCAATCAGATTACATGATGCAAATTATTGCAACAAATTCACAATCTGAATGGCAAACAATGTAGATCCTGATCAGATGGCTTCGTCAGAAGCCATCTGATCTAGATCTTCATTGTTTGGAAAATAAGGCATATCCGGGCTCAGCAGGACAAGGGTTAATGTGATGGATAATTGTTTGATAACTCTCGGATACATGTAGCAGGATTTTATTCTCATCAGAATTGCTTCATTGAGGTAACTGGAACAGTTACCAGAACATGCTCGTATGTTCCTTTCTAAAAGGTGAAAATACACCTAAACCTCTTTATAACACTTCATTAAAACATGGTTGTGGATATAATATGAATTGGAGATTGATTCCCAAAAAATGTGTAGATTACAGAGAAAAATGACCATTAAATGGTCATTGTCTGTATAATCTATAAATTTTTGTTTGGATATAACAGGTTTAACTAACAAAGTTCTGCTTCTCTAAGTTATCTCAGTTATTCCCCCTTATCTAGACCTAAATGAATAATTTTAGTCTGATCAGCTTATAGATTGACTGAAAGATCTTCTTGGTCTTTGCTTGATACTCATTGTGGTTTGGTTTGGCCTTTATAGCTCTGTGGCCAGTTGTTCAAAAACTTAACGATGTTGTTAGTTAACAAATCGTTAAATTTTGATCATTTAATATGGCAAATATACTAATATTTTTTGCTGAATAAATGTGAGCAGCTTTTGCACATGCAAAAGCTGCTCACATTTTTGGGGCAAAAAATAACTAAATTTTAGGTATTAAACTTGCTAGAATAGTAAACAATTTGACCACTAACGAGCTTGTTAAGCTAACAAGGCTTTGAACAACTGGACCCTGTATATTATTCTTCACTTGGATTAATGACTAAGTTTGCAAGAAATTGCAATAAATTCATTGTATTTCAGATTAGTGTGTATTTGTTTTTTCCACTCCACATTAATTGCCACTTGTCCTTGTCAGTCTTTCCTGTACAAATAGTCCCTGAAGGAGGGCATATAGTTTTTGCACTGTCCGTTTGTGGGTTTGTGCGTTTGTAAGTCCGCACTTTTTCGGGGGCATTGCTCACTTTTAGGTATGCAAGAAAAAGAATCCAATATGGATGTGAGGGGCTCACTTATAGTGACAGCTCTTGTTTCCAGTTAAATTTCTCTCATTCCCAAAGTATGCTGTTCCCGAGGGTCTACTCTAAGAAGAATATATTTGCTCCTTATTCTTTCCTCAAAACATTGAGGTCTTTGATACCTTAAAAATGTCCCCCTCCCCCCACCCCTTCCAGAAGGTAGAAAAAAAGTTTTTTGAAAGAGTTGCATCCTTGTAAGTAGCCATTCCCCTTGAAATTTAGGGGAAAATGAACACCTGGCAGATTTTTCTTCCATTATCAAAGGGAGACAACTTTTAGGACTTCCTGTTTGTTTTTTTATAAGCCCTGTTCCACTGAAAAGGGGGGCCACTCTTAAAGAAAAGAATTTGCTCTGAGGAGCAAATTCTTTCCTGAGAGTTGACCCCTCTTGACATGGGAGACAAAATACTTTTGCAGGAGTTACCTCGAAACAAAATGTGCTGCTCAGCATCATGGTCTAATTATATATCAAGTGTCACCTTGAATGAATGTTAATTGTAGGAGTTAGCCAGAAATGAAATGTTTACAGAAATTTTGAAAGTGTCACTATTATGACTGATAATATTTGGTGGACTGTAACCTCGAAACAATATACTCGGCTCCAAATCATATCAAGTTACAGCTTGATTGGATCTAAATTGTACGAAGAGTTAGTCAGACAGAAATTCTCAAAGGAGCATAACTCTGTTAATATTTGGTGGACCACAACCTCAAAACAATATGTGCTGCCCCACATCATAGTCTAACTATATATCAAGTTTCAGCTTGATCGAATGTCAATTGTAGGAGTAAGCCTGAAACGAAATAAATGTTTACCATTGCGAGATTTTCAAAGGGACATAACTCTGTTAATATTTGGTGTACCATAACCTCGAAAAAATATGCTCTGCTCCACATCATGGTCTAACTATATATCAATTTTCAGCTTGAAGGAAAAATGTAGGAGCTATCTGGAAACGAAAAGTTTAGAGATGAATGGATGAACAGATTGACGCCTAGGGGCATAACATAATCTGACCATTTTTTAAACGGGCATATAATAATGGGGTCTACTTAATGAATAGGGTTGACACTTGGGAGCAATTCCTTTCAAAGGTAGACCGCTATTAATAAGATACAAATATTTATGGAAGTTTCTCTGGGTGACACGGTATCATGACCTCCAAAGGACACCAGAAACCCCAAAACGGGTACCCTGGCAAACAGTGCAGGCCCAGATCAGATGCCGCAGAATGTGGCGTCTGATCAGGGCCCACACTGTTTGCAAAATGTACAGCAATTTTCCAAATGAATTTTGAAGAAAAACACAACCTGTCACCCCTACATTTTTAAATGGACTCCTGCTATAAATAAGGAGGAAGATTCCATTTGGTACAAAAAGGGTTGTTATTAATCAGTGTCACAGCTACCAGGTGGGGGGATCTGTGTCTCTTGGACACATTCCAAGTTATTTTGAGTTTCACTTGTATGGACTGTTAACTTTGTTAATCACTAGTTGGTGAAAAACAGAATATTCCAGGAAAATCACCTAATCATTTGCAATCTTGGCTCTTGAATAGAGACCCTTATGACAAGACACTTACCATCAGCTCTTTTCTCCTGCTGCTGATGAAACTTCTTGCAAATGATGATACCTTTTGCCACTTAACCCATTGTATGCGGGAAACCCTAGATGGGTACCTTGGCAAACAGTGCAGGCCCAGATCAGATGCCGCAGAATGCAGCATTTGATCAGGGCCTGCACTGTTTGCTAACATAATTTTGCGTCAAAAATAGAATAAGAACGAAAAAATAGGCCTGACACCCCTTATGTGACAAATGGACTTGTCCCACATATAGCAATTGAAGAGTCCACTAGCATTCAATGGGTTAACCAGTACAGGGTACATTCTTTTGCCAACTAGAAACGTGTTCAATTGACACAGATGCCACCCTCCAGGTAGTTGTGACAATGATGAAAAACAACCCTTATCCTGCTGATATATTTAATTTAGCCACACCCATTTCTGACTTTGAACCAATCAAACTACTTGATGTAATTTATTCCTGAAAATTCACAAGCTGAATGTCAGTGTAGACCATGATCAGATGGCTTCTTCAGAAGCCATCTGATCTTGATCTACACTGTTTGCCAAGGTAGGGGTTGCCGTGTTCAGCGGGATAAGGGTTAAAATGCAAATCTCAGAAAAACTTAAAAAGCAAATTTCTAATGCCGGACATGGACAGAGAGGGATGGATGGATGGACAGGGGTAACACAATATGCCCTTTCCACCATTCTTCGAATCTTGGGGGCATAAAAACGAACAGCTACCCTTCTCGAGTCAGCAGAAAAAACTGTTGCTAACCCCAGTTGGGATTGAACCCTTCTGGTGACCCTTAGTAATGTTGTAATTCTGAACTAAGATTGTAGTATTGTGGTATTTCTACACCTTGTAATGTGGTATTACCATACCTAGTGTACACAGTATGGAAAAACTACACCTAGTAATGTGATTGTCATAGCATGGTATTTCTACACCCACTTGTATGGTTTTTCCATAGCTAGTATCACAGCATGGTATTTCATCACCTAGTAATGCGGTATTTCCATACCTACTGTACACAGTGTAGTATTTCTACACCAAGTGTCAGTGTGGTATTTCTACACCTAGTAATATAGTATTTCTACACCAAGTGTCACATTATGGTATTTCCACACCTAGTAAAGCGGTATTTCCATACCTACTGTACACAATGTGGTATTTCTACACCAAGTGCCACAGTGTAGTATTTCTACACCTAGTAATGTGGTATTTCCATACCTAGTGTCACAGTATGATATTTCTACACCTAGTAATGTGTTTTTCCATATCTAGTGTCAAAGCATGGTATTTCTGCTCCTAGTTATGTGGCTTTTCCATACCTAGTATCACAGCGTGGTATTTCTACACCTTGTAATGTGTTTATTCCATACCTAGTAATGTGGCATTTCTATGAAAAGAAGACAAGAGACAGCTGTAGTTTGATTTTTTTTATTTCATTTTTTTTTCTTATTTACTGTTTTACGAATGGGCAATGAGATTTTTACATGATGATAATGGAGCTTGTGGCCAACAGAAAGATACTAGAAAAGATGTATGACCAGGGTCAACACAGATCAGCTTTTCTATCAAAACAGTCATATCAGCGGTACTCCCTAGATAATAACATGATGTACAGGCTGACCATGGCAATCACTCACTGAGGAGCAATACTGTTAATGTATAAATGTGTATATACTTTTTTCATATTTCACTCTGCACCTAAACCTCTTTATAACAATTTTCATTATAACATGATTTCGGATAAAACAGGCTTTTGTTGCCTTCATCTTCTATTTTGAAGATAAATCCCAAAAATGTAATAGATTAAATAGAAAAATGACCATATATGGCCATTTTTCTATATAATCTACATAAATTTTTGTTTGGACATAGTTTGGTTATTAAACTATTACGGTTTCTACTTTATTTAGACCAAAACAATAGTGTTATAAAAAGGCTGTGTTGAATGTTGTATACACTTGCTAGAAATGAGGCTATTCTACCAAACATCCATAACAATGATCACCCTTAAAATTCCATGAACAACTGCATCTGAAAATGTCGTCTGCTTATGTCGTCTGCTGAATCTTCTTGCAAACTTTTTAAAAAAAATTTGCATATCAGCAAACAGTGTGGAACCAGATCAGACTGCTCCTAGAGGAGCAGTCAGATCTCGGTCCACACTGTTTCCAAAAACGACTTTAAAAGTAACAAGCAGATGACAAAGCAGACGACAATTGTCGTGACAGGCATTTTATGGGTTAACTCTAAATTATCTCTATTTTTCCTCCTCTTCTACATTCATGTCTAATAGTATCTTTATTGCCCACATGATCATTATATAAATGTAATACAGCACAAACTCAGTCACTACAACTCAAACAAGCACTATGTGAGCATCACCAACAAAATCTTGGAAAACCAAGAAATGAGGTAATCTTTGGAGAATCTTCAGTATCTAGGACCTGCCCCCACCCATCGGGGCTTGAAGAAATAGATGGGCTGCATGATGCTTCCACGCAGAGCTGAAACTTACCCGCACACAAGTACTGGTAAACGGCTTAGAGGATCTAAGCCTGCTCAGGCAAAGCAGCGCTGGTCAGCCCATCCATGCTTATAAACTCTATTGGTTTCATTGGGCGGCAGGGATTGAGATGCCATTTCATCTCAATGTCGGGTAAAAGTCCCACAAAATTGGAAGCAACATCTCCAAAATGACCTTTACAGTGTTGACGGGGACGTTGAACCTCAAATCAAACAAACAGTATCTAGGAAAGCCAAGAAACAAGGTTATCTTTGAAGCAACTTCAGAAATTTGGAAAAACCAAAAAATTAGGTTATCCTCAAAGAATCCACAGATCCTTTGAAAGGCAAGAAATGAGGAAATCTTTGGAGAATCCACAGAATCTAGGAAAGCCCAGAAAAAAGGTTAACAGATCCTTGGAAAGCAAAGAAGCAAGGTAACCTTCGGAGAATCCACAGTATCTTGGAAACCCAAGAAATAAGGTACATTGTAATCTTAAAAGAATCCACAGAATCTTGGTAAGCCAGGAAAAGATGGTATCATAGAAGGTGCTAAGGGAATCGAGAGACAAGCTAACACTTTCAAGCAGCTTTGTCAGGGTCCTAACCTTTCTTTAAATCTTTCTTTCTATCTTTGGATTTTTCAAAGGGGCACAATTTTGCAAACAGTATTTTCTCTCAAAATCTGGGGCTGCTCTTAAAGGAAAGAATTTGCTTCCATAAGGAGCAAATTCTTTCCTTAAAGAATAGTTCCTACACCAATGAAGGCAAAGTACAAGTGAAAGCTAACTCTTTTATCAGCAGCTATAAAATATTCATGTTCAAAACAGTTTCTAGGAAGGGTCATATAACAATTTCCCATTGCAGCTGCAAAACATTTAGTTCTCAACATTCATTTCGTATAGTGAACTAGTCATTTTGGCAACCTCACAAGTATGCCATGGTGGGGTAAAGCCCACTGCTACTGTATCTCCTATAATAATAATTCATATATTGTTACTGCATTTTCTCCATCCCCAACTTCATAGTGACTAGGGATAAGCTTAATATCATTGTAAGGGTCATCAAATAAACAAGAGGTCCATGGTGGTCCTTCATAATACAACTCTTAACATAATCAATGGAAACAGACAACTGAAATTACCTTAAATCCTAAAACCTGCCCTTGTTATCCTTTAGCTTCATGGTTATCAATTCAAACATTATGCTTGTCTTGCTGAATAAATTCATTTAGCCAAACCCATTTTCGACTTTCATGATGTTATTTATACTTACAAATACATACAGTGACTGTCAAACAGTGTAGATACAGATCAGACAGCTTCTTCTGTATCTATACTGTTTGCAAAAAATAGTGCATATTCTATATCTATACTGTTTGCAAAAAGTAGTGCATATTCTGAATCTATACTGTTTGCAAAAAGTAGTGTATATTCTGGTTCAGCAGGACAAGAGTTATTAACGTTACTTTGGAACCAATTGTTCAAAGCCAATGAAGTCATTAGTTAATATTTGTTATTAAGACTTTAATCATTCACTACTGATATTTTTACATTTTTTTCAGCACAAATACCACTATATTAGATACTGTATTTCCCAGGATAGTTAACATTCTGACCACTAATAAGCTTGCTAAGCTAATGGTGATGAACAACTGAACCCTAGTGTCCAAAGTAAAACATAGGCATTTTTGGTAATCAAAAAGTTGAAACAACATGTAGGAAACTTCTGTACAAAAACCTTCCTCAGCCTTTTAACTAAAGTCAACTTAAAAGATAATATCCAATATTCTTTAATCTATAAAAGTAAACAGGTAAAAAGTTTTGAAAAACAGAAATGGTTTCAGCAAGACAAATAAAAGATCATATACAAAAGGATTTATCTATTTCTGTAATAGAACAAATCATATTTTTGCAGCACATATGTAAAATCTTTTTAAAGGTACCTCTTTATAGTGTATTTACAAATACTTCATTAAAACTTCATAAAATTATATACCGGTACCTGAACAGTCCCCCATCCAAGTAATTCACCTCATATTGCACACAAGCACACAAAAACACCACCCACTGATAAACTTTATACATGTATTAGTATTTATCACATAAAATCATAACAAACAACATACAATGTTTTGCTGAATAGACAAAATCAAACATGATGGCTTCGGTACAAATACATAGGAGCAGTAAATGCTGTAAACAATTTTTACAACTGCCTGAAGATTTTAGTGAATTATCTCCCTTACACTTGTAAAATATGTATCCTCTCTGCTATTACAAGGTGAGATCAACACAATTAACAAATACCATCACGAAAACACGCCTATATAATTTTGACCCCCCTCGAACCCCACTTTTATATAGTGAAACTGGGGTTTACAGGGGTAAATCTTATTTTTCTTATTTCTGCTCTAAAATATAGAGTGTGGATACTCGTTAGAACCGCCTCGATGAGGCGGTTCTAACAAGTACTCACACTCTATATTTTGAGCAGAAATAAGAAAAATATTATAATTTTTCATCTTAAAATTTTCATTTTTTCGGCGAAAAAGGTTACAATGTATTGGTATAGGCGTGTTTTCGTAATGATACTAGAGAAAACTTCTTAATGGGAATGAATACATATTCTTTGAAAATAAGGGGTCTACCACCATTAGGTCCAGTGAGTTACTTGAGCGTCTTGGCATTGAGGACCTGGACCTCATCCTGAAAGAGAGAAGACTTCGCTGGTATGGACATGTGGAACGCTCCAACGGTGCAATCAAGACTGCCTGTGACATACAGGTAGTAGATAGCGGGGGCCAGGAAGGCCCAAGATGACCTGGAAGCAGCTAACAGAAAGAGATTGCAGAGAATGGAAGCTCTCTGCTATCGATCCTCATGATAGACAAGCCTGGAGATCTGGTGTAAGATCTGCCATGCGTGCAGCAAGCCAGCTACCTGGAAGGGGGCTCACTTATGTGGACGTTGCCCCTGTACCTGCATGTTAATCAAAAATCCGTTGATGATGATGATGATACTCTTAAAGGAAAGAATTTGCTCCTCATTCCATTAGAGTAGACCTCAGATTTGGAGGTGATCAGTTTATAGGACAACAAACAGGAAATCTTGACAGTTGCTTCCCTTCTCACAAAATGGAAGAAAATTTTCCTTGAGTACCGTATTCGGGCGTGTATTACCCGCAGTTTTTTTCCCTCAAATTACAGGCCCAAGTTCTGGATGCGGGTAATCTACCCGAATTATTTTTGGACCATTTTATTTTTACTTTTTACAGCTGAAAATACGATGCATCTCATGTTATGCTCTATCCTTTTACGATTCCCGACATAAATAACGTAATCTCTATTACTAGCAAGCCCGAATTTGTGAGTATTATTCCTAAAACTTTGATTTTAAACAAAATAAACAAGCAAGTTCAATGCGAACATCAAAGTTTTCCGGCATCCAAACTGCCGCCCACAAATCACCACTAGTTTTTTTCTGCACGCGATCGGTAAATGACGTCATCGTACCCAGCAACCCCACACGTGTCTATTGTTTTAGCTTAATGGGGCGTATCTGTCTCATTAAAAAAATGTTTGGAAATGGTAAAAGTATTCTCGCTAGCAAAACAGCGCTTTCCGTAAGCTCCGTGTCAATAACCAACAACAGAATACAGATGTGTTAACACAAAGAGTTCAACTTTTCTCGCCAAGCGTCTGCTATTTGGCGCCAAAACATAACCATTCACGAGATAGCAGAATAGTCGTAGCAACTCGTCTTAGGAGCAATTAAATAATTTTCACACTGATTGCGGATTAAATTTTATGATTGGGGAATAAACACAAATTAGAGACATAACTTGACCATATTTTCACGCCTTATCGACACGCACCGCAGGGTGGCAATTATATGACAGGGATTAACAATAGTGTCATAATTGAACCGTTATAAATCAATAAACAGTGTAAATCCAAATCAGACATCTGCGGCGTCTTTCTGAGGTGTCTGATCTGGGACTGCACTGTTTGCCGATGTCCCAAAAAAGAAACGTCTGCGGCGTCTTTCTGAGGCATCTGATCTGGGACTGCACTGTTTGCCGATGTCCCCAAAAAGGGCCGCGGGCATATGTGGGTTAATAAATTAATAACACTGGTGAACAGGTAAAGTTTTTTCAACATTTTAATCAAAATACATGCTTTCTGGTGATACTCGCACGCACGTGCATTTTCCCGCCTTTTGAAGACGATCGCGCGTTCCGTTGTGTGCTACAAAAACTGGCCAAATTCTTACTTTTTCTCACTTACGCATCCACCAAAATTTCAGCAAATGTTCCATGCGGGTAATACAACAGTATAACAGTTTTCCCCCAGATTTTGGCAACAAAAGGGGGTGCGGGTAGTACGCAAATGCGGGTAATACACACCCGAATACGGTATCCATTCCATAAAAGTTGTCACTTTTTTGTTTCTAACTACTGTTCTTATTACTCTTTTTGTTTCTCCCTTTTTCAGACTCTGTAAAATATGGATTCTTCATAAAAATTCTTCACTTAAAGCTATAATGCATAAAGTATAAATCATGGGGTGCTAATGTCAATCCTGTTGCTCCACTGCCTCTGCCAGCCCCAACAGTTTGTTTGTTTGATGTGAGGTTAAACGTCCCCGTCAACACAGTATAGGTCATTTTGGAGATGTTGCTTCCAAATTTGTGGGACTCTTACCCGACACTGAGATGAAACGACATCTCAAGTCCTGCCTCCCAATGAAACCAATAAGGTTTATAAGAATGGACGGGCCGACTCGCACCGCTTTGCCTGGGCAGGCTTAGATCCTCTAAGCAGTTTACCAGTACTTGTGTGCGGGTCGGTTTCAGCTCTGCGTGGAAGCATCATGCAGCCCATCTATTTCTTCAAGCCCGGATAGGCCGGGGCGGTGTTTTCGTGATGCCAACAGAGGTAGTGTAATAGTACTTCCTGTACTTTGTTTTATAGGTAAGCTGTAGTTTTGTACTGGTTGGCCAAAATTCTAAAAAAAAAAAATCTGATGTGATTTGCAGACATATTTTTTTTCCTGAGAAAATAAGGCTTGGCATTACATTAAATGCTAGGCAGACAACTGACATGAAATATCAAGCCTTATTAGCCAAAATGTTAATTTTCCATCTACTTTAAAAAAATTCTGTGGTGTTTTAAGAGCTAACTTCAGGAGAGGTGGGGGTGTTGGGAGAGTGGTTACAGGGCGGGGGTAGGCTGGCCACCCATCCGTTTGGTGTAGATTTCTTGTTTCTATCTGGTTTCTTTTTCAGGTAAACTCTGAGAAAATCTGAAGAGCCTGAAGAGAAATCGGAATACCTCAGAAGACACTGTCACTGCTACCAGGCTTAGGCTGGGGGTGGATGAAAAATTGGTAGTCTATATAAAATTGGATTTTCACTGGTACAAGGAAAACAGGAATAACAATTGTATATTTGAAAACAACATTCCTATAAATAACTTAACAGTTCAAGTAATTAAACCTGAGTATTCAACTTATAAAAGCAGTAATTACCCAGTGTCAACCATGTGACTACTCTCAGCACTGAGACTGCAGGTCCTGAGCAGTGTAGACTCGGTTCAGCCTGGCCCAAGAGGAACAGTAGTTTCACTGTTTGCTACTAAGCCAGAACCAGGTTAAACCACAACACACAAGAAGCCAAGAAAAATTGCATCTGAAAATGTTTACTGTTTATGTTGTCTGATAAGTCCTCTCGCAAACTTCTTAAATTATTTCTACAAGAGCAGTCTGATCTGGGTCCACACTGAGTGCATCTATGACTTACAAAGTAATCAGCAGACAACAAAGCAGATGACAATTGTTGTGATTGGCCAGTTAAGGGTTAAGACATCAATCACACTGACTGGTTTGCTGGTTACTTGCAAACAGTGTGAAGCCCAGATCAGGCTGCTTTAGAGGAGCAGTCTGGTCAGGATCCACACTTTTGACTGTATTCAAAAATACTTTTAAAAAGTTTGCAAGAAGACACAGCAGATGACACAGACAATATTTCCGATGTAGTTTTCTCTTGGCTTCTAAAGGGTCACAGTACCAATCATGACAACATTTTCATTTTTTTTTTCTGTGTGTGATTTGTGATCTCATATCTTTAGCCTATACAGTCAACTCTCTTTATACCGACATTCGTTATAACCGTGAAACTCGTTATAAAGACAATTTGAATGGAATGACTACTTAGCTAGTTCCGAACGACGCGAGCTTCCCTCGGGTTGGAAATGTACAACTCGAGTCCATAGTCATGAAAAAGTCTTGTAATCTAATACTCCAAGAAACAAATGTTGTAGGTATTTGTTAGAATTGCCTCACCGAGGTGATTCTATTCTAACAAATATCAATAACATTTGTTTCTTGGAGTATTACTGGGGAAAAGGCGTTTTATTACTTACCATACTCCTAACTGGGATTCTTTATAACGGCAAATTCTTTGTAATGGAACAATAATAGGGAATAAAATTTAATACTGTCATTATAACGAGAGTCCTCTGTACATTACAAAAAAGATAAAAATTCGACTTTAGAACAGTTAAGAATTTGACCACTAGTGAGTCTGTAAAGCGAACAATGATTTGAACAACTGGGCCCTGGTATACACCTGTTGTAACATTGTTGTAAGAAGCCATCAACAAAATGTTTTTACCCTGAAGATACCAATCAAAACAAATGTCATCTGCTTTGTCCTCTGCTGGTTACTTTAGATGTCATTGTTGCAAACAGTGTGGACCTAGATCAGACTGCTCCTACAGGAGCAGTCTGGTCTAGGTCCACACTGTTTGCCTCAAAAAATATGCATCAAGAAAAGGCTAATCAAAAATATGGTTTAAAATGTTCGCAACAAGATGCAACAGATGACATGACATTTTCCCATGCAGTTTTCTTGGCATCTTAACCCTTGTGCTGCTGAGCCCGGATATGCCTTATCTTTTAAACAATGTAGATCCTGATCAGATGGCTTCTGAAGAAGCCATCTGATCAGGATCTACATTGTTTGTCATTCAGAATGTGAATTGGTTGCAGTAATTTGCATCAAGTAATCTGATTGGCTGATAATCAGTAGTGGGTGTGGCATATCAAAATATTCAGCAGGATAAGGGTTAAGGGTATATGACTATTTACAATACAGCAGGCACCATGGTGATAGTGCAGTGATGTAAGAATATTAAATTCATATTTTATACAATGTAATTAAAACATCCTAGAAGCATATAATTATCATTATCTTTGTACAAATTTCAAAACAATTTATTACCTAAAATACTCTTTGTTACATGTTACTATGAAAATGAATTTTACCTCTCACACACAAAATGGCAGGATTTTTGTATCACATACAAATAACTATGAGCCACTTTCATCCACATTCGTACACAACACCAGTTAACCCTTAGGATGTCAATCACAACTATTGTCATCTGTTTTGTTGTCTGCAGCCATTGTTGCTGACAGTGTGAACCCAGATCAGACTGATCAGGGAAGATCAAACTGCTCTTATAGGAACAGTCTGTCTAGAGCAGTCTGATCAGGGTCCACACTTTGTGTGTGTGCTTATGAAGTATTTTTTAATCAAAACACTGAGAGTACTGGTGGATCGATTGTTTCTTAGTCTAGGCTTGGAAAATAGTCCTGGACTGAGACATAAACTGTTTTATCATATGACCTCGTTGATAAGCAGTGGATAACGTCGTGTAATAAAAATCGTATGACCACAAGTGTAATAACACCTTGGCGGATTAAGTAACGTCATGACGATGTCCATGTCAACAATGCATTTTACGTAGAAAAATTGTCAAATTACAAGGCGATAAAATCCAATTTAAATAAGTCATATGATAAAGAGAAGCTTACACTTGTGGTCATTTTGTATGATATTTATGAAACTCGCTGAAGGCTCCTTTCATAAATATCATATGAAATGACCACTCTTGTAAGATCCTCTATTTGTTTAAACCTAAAAATTCCAGTTTGTTAAGCAAACAGTGTAGACCCTGGCCAGATGTCATGTTTTGCAGCATCTGATCTGGGTCTACACTGTTTGCCAAAACCCAGACCATGATTCCAGTCCAGATTCAATAGATAACCCTCTTACGCAACACTGACCTCACAGTGGCTATTTTCTATAAATGATTTCCAATAATCAATAATAGTCACAGACTTTTAAGACTTAGTAACTTTGGGTAGATTGTCTTGATAATCAACCCAAAAAATAACAGACAACATTTTGAGATGCTGTTTTTCTTGGCATCTTAAGTGTTAAGTTGAATAGGCAGATATACCAAACATGTTTTTTAGTTTTTGCAAGGGGGGACAATTTGTAACTTCTACTTTGTTCTTCCATACCCTGTACCCCTCTATAAAAAGGGTCTACTCAAAAATGGAAGAATCTGCTTCATCAGCTTTTTTTTTGGCTTGGATTGGAGTTTAATGACCCAGTCAGCATTGGTAAAATCAAAATGAGTTAGTCAGTTTAGCTAAACACACTTTTCCTATGCAGGCTTATGTGTAAATGGTTAACCAGTACAGTACACATTCTTTCACCAGAAACTAACAATTGCCCTTCTTGCATCAACAAAGGGAGATAATCACCAAAGAAAATATTTCATGATCCATCTCCACAGAAAGTATGCTGTCACACTGGGCAGGGCTTAAACCACAGCCTCCATCACATTAACAAGTCAGTGTAATGACCACCCCTCTACACTCCACTTTATTTTGAGAAAACTAGAGTTTACATGGCTATACTTTCTGCTCCAAGACATAGGTTGTGGGTACTCGTTAGAACTGCCTCATTGAGGCAGTTCTAATGAGCCCCCCCTCAATCTACGTGGGGTGATCAATAAATTCGAGAACTTTTGCTATAACTTTTTTAATATACAACCAATCGCAATAAAATTTATACGGTCGATAGAATAGCACGTTACGGACAACGTCAGCAAGGTATTACGTTCGTGACATCACTAGTTTTTCAATGACGTCATATTTTCTATGTCATACTTCACGTTCACAGTTCAGAAATGGCTGACGATGTTGTTGCAGAACAAAGGACTATCATTAAATTCTACGTAAAATTAGGGAAGACTATGAGCGAAATCAAAGAGGATCTCCAAAAAGTATACGGAGGAGCAGCATTTTCGAAATCTTGTATTCATAAATGGTGGCATCGCTTCAGTGACGGAAGAACATCGACCGAAGATGACGCCCGATCTGGCCGCATTGTGAAGTATACTTCAGAAGAAAACTGTGCTGCCATTGAACAATATGCAATGGAAGACAGGCGAGTGACTGTTAGAAATGTAGCGGAAGACTTTAACTTAAGTTATGGTACAGCCCAAGAGATTCTGACGGAAAAGCTTGAATTAAGCCACGTGTGCGCAAGGTGGGTACCCCGTCTACTTCAGCTGACCAGAAGAGAGTAAGGAAACAGATCTGTCGAGATATTCTCAACCTATATGCAGATGAAGGTGATGGGTTCCTGAATAAAATAACAACATGTGATGAAACATGGTTCCACTTCTTTGAGCCGGAAAGCAAGCAAGTTCCGTGTGGAAGCATGCATCGTCACCATCGCCTGTAAAAGCCCGACTTTCCAAGTCAGTGGGTAAAGTTATGTCCATCATATTCTGTGACACAAAGGGAATTGTGTTGAATCACATGGTGCCAGCTAAAACTACAGTCAATAGTGAATACTACGCACATCTAATTAAATTCCAGTTGCAGAGAGCTATTCGAGATAAACGTCCTGAACTTGTAAGGTCAGGGTTCATTTTGCACCAAGACAACGCTCCAGTGCACGTGAGTCAACTTGTGACGTCCACCCTCAAGGAACTGGACATCGAAACTCTACCGCATCCACCGTATAGCCCAGACTTGGCTTTCTGTGACTTTTCCCTGTTTCCAAATGTGAAGGATCAGCTGCGTGGAGTAAAATATGAGATGCGAGATGAACTAGGGGCTGCTGGAACGGTGGCGCTTAGGGAGGTGTCACGTGACGGCTTACGTCACGCTTTCGGCACGTGGATGAACAGATGTCAAAAGTGTATCAAGGTCAAGGGATCCTATGTCGAGAAATAATAAACAGTATTCGTGAGTATCGTTTTCATTATTAAGTTATAGCAAAAGTTCTCGAATTTATTGATCACCCCGCGTATGTTTGGATTATAAATAACAAAGGTATCACAAATTTTCATCAGAAAAGTAACTGTTTTGGAGATATGAACGCTTGCACTACATTGTATGGGTGTTAAATCATAATGTCTACTAAAACTACTGGGCTGATTGAAACCAAATTACATGTGGAGCCTTTGTGGTATGGGGCAATGGAAGTTTAATTTTGGGATCTGGGTCACATGACCAGGATGGCTGCCATGTCCTTCAGAAAAGGGTACTGCTGTCTTGAGGAGCAAGTTCTTTGTCTTTAGTGTGGAATGGTTATTTCACCTTCTTTTAAGGGTAAATGGACACACTGTCAGGGGACGCAACTCTTTCAGAAATATATTGGTCTCCCTTTGGAGCAGTTTCTTAGCTTTAAGAGTAGATCCCTTATCCTGAAGGATCAGTTTATGGGTGAAAACAAACAGGAAGTCCCAAAAGTTGTCTCCCTTGTAGAAAAAGGCAGAAAATATGCCAGGTGCATCCACTCCTTTCAATACTTAAGATGCCAGTCATAGCAACTATCGTCTGCTTTGCTGTCTGCTGCTTACTTTTGACGCCACTTTTGGAAACAGTGTGGACCCAGATCAGACTGCTCCTCTAGGAGCAGTCTGATCAGGGTCCTCTCTGTTTGCCTGTGTGCAAACATGTTTGCAAGAAAAGTAGCAGACGGCATGAACAGGTGACATTTTCAAATGCAGTTTTTCTTGGCATCTAAGGGTTAACAGGTCACCAAATTTCGTTTAAATTCAGAACACCCGCAACACATTGGGTTGGGCTGAGGTAACTGCTGCAATTTTAACCCCTCAGGGCAGGTGGCTGTTGGATTTCAGGTTCCTTGTCAAGTTGTTCTCCCAACCAACTGAACAAATATGATTGGTGAAAGCATTGGTAGGACTGTGTAGATGCACCAACTGGCTAGAGGCTATGCTGATTGCATACAAATTTTGTGTTCAAAATATTCATCATAACTTGAGTCTAGGGTCCAGTTGTTCATCATTAGCTTAACTAGCTTGTTAATCGTCAACTTGTCAGATGATCTAGTAGCTGTTTGTGTGTGTGCATTTGGGTTTAACGTCGCTTCTAACAAATTTTCAGTCATATCACGACGGTGTCTGGTTGCGACAGGGAGCTCAATGCTCACTTTTATAGTGCTGCCTCACTGAAGTATCAAGTCCCAGACATATTACATGATACCACACCCAGTCACATTATCTTGACACTGGGTCGACCAGTCCTAGCTCTACCCCGTAAATCTGAGTGCCAGGCGAAGAGCAGCTAGTACCATTTTTAACGACTTTGGTATGTCGCTGCCCGGGATCGAACCCGTGACCTTCCGTTCCCCGGAGCGGACACTCTACCAACTGAGCTATCGGGGCCTGTGCTCTAGTAGGTACGATATCTACTACTCTGGTATAAGAAACCAACTTTTTGATTTTAAGAAAAATGTATAAATTATATAGAAAATGGGACAATCTAATGTAGTTTTTCAGATTTGTTTACACATAAACCACCAAGCGTTGCAGATGTCAATGTTACTTTCAAACACACTCCACTTAACACTTATCCTGCTGAATATGACAACCCTATTTTTGCAAAAAGTGTAGATCCAGATAAGTGGCTTCTCTAGAAGCCATCTGATCAGGATCTACACTATCATTCAGTTTGTGAATGTGTAGGACTAAATTACATCAAGTAATCTGATTGGTTCAAAGTCAGAAATGAATGTGGCTAAATTAATTAGTCAGTAGGATAAGGGTTAAATTTCACAGAAAAATCAGGCTTGACATTTCATGTGAATCATCTGCCAAGCAGATGATTCGCATGAAATGTCAAGCCTGATTTCTCAGGAAAAAAAATTGAAACACAAAATTAGAATGCCATCTGCTGTCCAACTTTGCTTTGTGCTTTATGGGTTAAGCTACAAAGATTTTGCTTTTGGTGCCAAAAACAGTGTTATATGGAGATTGTAGCATCTTTTATTTTTCTCAATGTTTTTGTTCATGGGGTGTTGTTTCTTTGAGCCAGCTCATGTGAAGATGGTTGAAGACTGTCACACAAGTGAAGGTCAGGTGATTGCGTTTGATTTGAGGTTTAACGTCCCAATCAACACTGTATAGGTCATTTTGGAGATTTTGCTTCAAATTCTGTGGGACTTTTACCCAACATTGAGATGAAATGACATCTCAAGCCCTGTCACCCAACCAATAGGGTCTATAAGCATGGACTGTCCGACTTGCACCACTTTGCCTGGGCAGGCTTAGATCCTTTAAGCGGTTTGCCAGTACTCGTGTGCGGTTGGTATCAGCTCTGCGTGGAAGCATCATGCAGCACATCTATTTCTTCAAGCCCCGATGGGCGGGGGTGGCGAGCCAGCTCGTGAAGATGATTGAAAGACAGTCACACAGGTGAAGTTCAGGGGAACTCGTGTATTTGTCCAGGCTGCCCAGAACATATTCTGTAGTCACACATATGATATAGAACCAGAGCCAGAGATTTAGAGCCTAGGTTAGAAAACTTTGCTTTACAGATTCATCTCAACAGAGCATGTAATTTGTAATGCTCATAAAAAATATTAACCCTTGTTCTGCTGAGCCCGGATATGCCTTTTCTTTGAAACAATGTAGATCCAGATCAGATGGCTTCTGAAGAAGCCATCTGATCAGGATCTACATTGTTTGTCATTCAGATTGTGAATTTGTTGTAATAATTTGCTACAGGTAATCTGATTGGTTGACAATCGGTAGTAGGTGTGGCATATATAAATATTCAGCAGGACAAGGGTTAACTCTTCAACTGCTAAATAAATTTCTAGAGCAGCTGACAATATTTTTTTTCACAGAAATTTAGGCTTGACATTACATGTGAATGCTTCATGTGTAATGTCAAGCCTTATTTTCAGTGAAAAATAAGAAAAATACACTTTGAAAATGCCATCTGCAAGCTGTGATTAGCAGTCAAAGGGTTAAAATACAAACAATTGTGACAAATATTGTTTGTCCTGCTTATAAATTTTAAAATGCCAACCAAATGTTGGCATTTTAAAATTTATAAGCAGGACAAATTTCATTCGAAAGTGAGGTGAGTAGGAAAAACATTTTGTAACATCAGGCCATGGCCTTACCAAGGCAATTTTTTAGGGACAGAAACAATGGATTGCCCCTATTCTGGCTTATGAAAACATCTTACCTACTTTCTGACATTTTCTACAGGGGAGACAACTTTTGAAACTTCTTGTTTGCTTTTCTGTGCATTGTTCGCTTCGAGCTTCACATTCCATCCACTAATGTCATATGGAAAAAGGACATCTGTTAAAAGACCCCTGGTTTAGAAGTCTCCCTGTACATTGGTTTTGGAGTTTTTTACCGTATTTACCATGTGTAATTGTTTTGTTTTGTTTGATGCCTGTCAACACTGTACAGGTCATTTTGGAGACGCCCCCAATTTTGTGGGACTTTTACCCAACATTGAGATGAAATGACATCTCAAGCCCTGCTGCCCAATGAAACAAATAGAGTTTATAAGCATGGACGGTCCCACTCACAACGCTTTGCCTGGGCAGGCTTAGATCCTCTAAGCGGTTTACCAGTACTTGTGTGTGCTCAGTTTTAGCTCTGCGCAGAAGCATCATGCAGCCCATCTATTTCTTCAAGCCCCAATGGTATTTGCAAAGGCAAACCTAAGCAAAAGTGTAGTCCCAGATGAGATGCAACAGAATGCAGCATCTCATCAGTGTCTACACTGTTTGCCTCTCATCCAGCTATTTCTAGACACAACATCGGTTAGTGGACACAACTTGTACAAATTTTAGAACAAGTACGGTAAGAAGTTGAGATGTTGGAATACTATCACTTTAAATGTAAAAACAATGGTAAATATGGTAACTCTTTGTGTGTCATTTGTGCTGCCTGTCTTCTGTATGCTGAGGTCTAATCTTAACCCTTATCTTGCTGAATATTCATTTAAGCCACACCCATTTCTGTCTATCAACCAATCAAATTACTTGATGTAATTTATTGCAACAAATTCATGATCTGAATGCTAAACAGTGTAGATCCAGACAAGAAGCCATCTGATCAGGATCTACACTGTTTGCAAAGATAGGGGTTGTCGTGAACAGCAAGAGAAGGGTTAATACATTACTATAACACATCCGTGTGACATACTGCATTTTTCCACATATCCAAAATGGCTACTTTTCTCATGAAAATCTGTGATACTTTTTCTCATTTGTACACCAAACATAGGTTGTGGGAGCTTGTTATAACTGCCTCATTGAGGCGGTTCTAATGGGTATCCACAACCTATGTCTTGGATCAGACATAAGAAAAATAATGTATACCCTCATCAACCCCAGTTTTCTCTATAAAGTGGGGTTTAGGGGGGGGGGGGGATCATTTCACAGACTTGTTCATTTGATGGTAAGAATTTGCGACGCACAAATAAGGGCTCAGACCAAACTCACATAAACACCTCTGAGGGCTCACTCATCACACAATAGTAAGAGTCAGCTCAGCACACATATCAAATAAACAACAGAAAATCAAATCAACACACAGTCATAGATTTTAACAGTTTATTAATACAATATAATCAACTGGTCATATAGAATTGTTAAAATCTGTATTGGACATGTATGAGTGACTAACCCATTTATGCCTCTAATCCCCTAAACAGGGCATTGGCAAAAAGAGTAAACCCAGATCAGATGTCATAGAATAGATCATGTGATCAGGATCTACACTCTCTCCAAAAACTGGGTAAAAAGTACTAAAAAATAAATTATTAATTAGATACCCTTTAAATTGAAGAAGAAAAAAACTTGAAATTGTAAAAAAACAACAAAAAAGCTAAAAGAGTTCATTCAGCATTAATGGGTTAAAATCAGCATCAATATTTAAATAATACAATTCTACCCCAACCCCTTTCCCCTATTTAAAGTCATGAGCACAAGTGAATATGAAATGCAGTTTCTCTTAAATGAAACAATTGTTACTCATCACGAAAACATGCCTATTTAATTCTGACCCCCTTGAATCCCACTTTTATAGAGTAAAACTGGTGTTTACAGGCGTAAACCTTATTTTTCTTAATTCAGTTCTAAAATACAGACTGTGGGTACTAGGTAGGACTGCCTCATCGAGAAGGTTCTAACATGCACCCACAATCTATATTTTGAGCAGAAATAGGAAAAACATCACATTTTTCAACTTAAAATCTTCCTTTTTTTGGCAGTTAGATTTACCATGTATTTGTATAGGCCTGTTTTCGTAATATCATAAAAGAGTCTGTAAAATAATGATATTCACACTATCACAAAATACATATCCATAACTAATGCATCAACAATGATTTCAAAATATTTTTGTCTGTCCAAAGTGTTCTACCATCCAAAGGTGTTCCCCTATTTCATGTTCATTTCTCCCTACTCTAAACTTACATAAACATTCCAAAAATTTGGACACCCCAAACTAAAGTGAAAAGGGAGTTTACTCCTGCAGGAATGATTCATTTGCTTTCTGCAAGGGGGGCAATCTTAAAGAAAAGAATTTTGCTCCCCTTGGGAGCAAAATTCTTTTCTTTTAAGAGTTGCCCCTATCAAGACTAGCTTCTAATACAAAACAAACCAGATTATTTCTGTATGTGGTCTCCTTTTGAAACATTGAAGCTAATTTAGTCAAGCATATCTGTTTACTTGATGGATAAATTTAGTTCCATATATCTTGAACAGGGAGTAAAATGCATTATTTGCCTCCCAATGCAATGTTAGTTTCTTCAAACAAGCATTTTTGTTAATTTCCTACTCAGTGTCAAAGATTTTTGGACTATCTATGTTCAACTGGGAACCCACAATAAGATACCTACACAGTTCCATAACCAGTGAAGGTAGGAACCAGACTACTGGTCTGAGGTATCCCTAAAGGTACTCTTTTACATGTTTCCAGCCTTAATCTAAATGCCATTTCATGTCTGTGAGCTGATGAAAGCTATCTCTTTGAGATATCCAACAAAACTAACATCCGCCATCACTTCGAGATATCCAACAAAATTGACAACCTATCACAGGCCACATAATAATTAAGAAAGAAAGGGATTACAAGACTATTTGAGGCAATTTTCCTAATTTGTGACCTCTTTTGGCAAACCTTATAAAAACACCTTGTTACTATCATAGAAATATGCTCTTGGTTAAGAAATCTCACCATCAATGATGCTTGAGAACAAATATAATCAACGGCTAATATAAAGGGAAATAATAGAACTTTCAGAAAAGAAAACTGTTTCAAAATATTTTCTCCCAAGTAAATAGAGGTCTTCTCTTAAAGGAAAATATTTGCTTCTATTTTACCCCAGAAAGTTAACCCTTCTCTTGCTGAATATTCAGTTTAGCTACACCCATTTCTGACTCTGAACCAGTCAGATTACTTGATGTAATTTATTCCTACAAACTGATAAAATGAATGTCAAACAGTGTAGATCCTGATCATATGGCTGCTTCAGAAGCCATCTGATCTGGAACTACACTGTTTGCAAAGAAAAGGGTTGTCGTGACCAGCAGGATAAGAGCTAAGCAACATTAGTAAATATTTATGCCCTGCAATAAAGTGTAAATTTGCTTTCAACCAACTTTTGAGCAGTATGACAAGATTTAGGCCAAGAAAACAGTATATAATAACCTTGAGATTTCAATCTGTCCCACATCTGAAAACACATAACAACAGATAAGGTAAGTATTTTGTGATAACTGAAGGGTAGTTTTTGTCAATTCTCCATGAAAACTATGTTGTGGGTATTCATTAGAACCGCCTCGCTGAGGCGGTTCTAATGAGTACCCACAACATAGGTTTATATGGAACAATAAGGAAAACTATTCTTCAATTATCACAAAAATACTTACCTTATCAATCCTCTAAGAGTGGACACCTATTTAAGTTACAAGGGAGATAAAAAGAGAGAAAAAAAGAACATCTTTGAAAGGGCTGCCTCAACTGAGGGTGCATCTTCAAGAACACTGGTCAAAATAAAAAGAAAATGAAGACAAGATTGCTGCTTTTGTTGGCAGCCAGGTTGCCTGTGTGTTCTGCTTGGCCCAAATCTGTCTCACAATAATGAAGAAAAATACATGTAAATCTTGTCTTTGGTTTCGTGTTCTGACTGAGTACTTCATACCCACTAATGGTGCCCTATACACAGCAACAGTTGTGATAATTGGAGGATAGTTTTCCTTATTTCTCAATATAAACCTATGTTGTGGGTATTCATTAGAACCGCCTCATCGAGGCGGTTCTAATGAATACCCACAACATAGGTTTTTATGGAGAATTGACAAAAACTATCCTTCAATTATCACAAAATACACACCTTATCTGTTGCTATGCCTATATACAATGGCAACACCATCTCTCACTACTATGAGGTATCGATTGCTTGAATGCTGGTCTATACACCACTGTGTATATCGATAACAAAAAATGTCTTTGCCACGACAATGGCAATCCAATCACTTCTGACCCCTCAACAGTACCTCAACAGACTGGGTTCTTCTCCAACCAGCATCATCAACACCAGTCTGAGGAAAACATCTGAGACACTGTCTAGTCTCTATTTTTCAATACTGGGTACCAGACTAGTCTCCATGCACAAGTCTGAGACACAGTCTCTCTTAACAACCAGTCTATTTTCTGATCACAACACCTCAGAGATCTGAACCAATTAACATGCTTGCACATGTCTTGTTTATTTATCGAGGTCATAAACCTCTTTGTGAAGGGGAGGGAATTCCTGTATGACATTTGCATTCTGCATCTTCATACTATTTAAGGCCATTGAATGTTTCTGA
This sequence comes from Lucinisca nassula, assembly GCA_963580285.1. Lineage (NCBI taxonomy): Eukaryota > Metazoa > Mollusca > Bivalvia > Lucinida > Lucinidae > Lucinisca > Lucinisca nassula. Next base: position 134,426,276 of record OY757016.1, on the reverse strand, counting down.
TTAATGTACCTAAACACTGGAATTACACCGACAAGCTTACAGAATTTGTCCTCGAAGTTGAGATGGTTTCTCTTCATGCTAACATACAATGACTGTAAGTAAAGAGTGTTCAGTTTTTCAATGGCTTTCACGTTCTTCAAATCGTCTCGTTCTGCAAAAAGACAAAAGACAACAGGTTTTAACCCTTATCCTGCTGAATGAATTAATTTGGCCACACCCATCTCTGATTGTTAACCAATCAAATTACTTGATATAATGTATTTAGTTAAATTCGAAAAATTCCTGACAAACAGTGTAGATCCTGATCAGATGGCTTCCTCAGAAGCCATCTGATCTGGACCTACACTGTTTGCAAAAGTAGTTGTTGATTCAGCAGAATAAGGTCAGCAGAATAAGGGTTTACGGGATGACATATTTTGTAATTTTTTACAAAATGTTTCCTATATATAAATGAACTCCCTCTGAATAAGGGATCTACTCTTTAAAGAAACAATACAAAATAGTTCTAATAGAGTTGTCTCCCCTGAAGGTTTATCCAGCCCCTAGCTTTGGACAAGATAAAATTAGGGCCGTAATCAATGTAAAAGGGAGTCAAGTGAAAACTTGTTTTCAGAAATGGGCACTGTGAAGACTGAAATCGGTGAAACACAGCAGTTCCTGTGTTTGAAGAAACCTAACATACAGCACCCAACGAAGACTGATCAGGTTGCCATAAAATATTTGAGTCCCACCAAGCAAATTTGTGTCTTCGAGCATTCCGACATGACAAATTTTAACTGCGCATGCCCAGCCATTCAGAGGGGCCAGGGATATGGCTTTCTGTCTGAAGGTTCCTCTTGATTCACTGCTTGTATGAGCAAGCAGCGAAGGTTCTGGCGAGACTGCGCGGATGCGCAGGCTTGCCTGAACCTTCGCTGCTTGCTTAGGCGATAAGTACCGAAATCGCTTGACAGGGCCCATTTATTATGCAACTAGACTAAGTCACAGATGTTGGCTTTGATATCTGCTAGAACATTTAACATTTCTGCATTTAAAAAGTTTGCTAAGCAGTCTGGGTCTATAATAGTTAATACACAAAAAAAAAAATTCTTTATAACACCGTCATTACAATATGGTTTTGGATAATAAGGGTTAAAAATGGGTTTACAAATGGTTTCCAAAAATATACAGATTACAGAGAAAAGAAAAATGACCACTAATTGCCATTATTTTTCTATATAATCTATATACAGTGGAATTCCGCTATTAAGACCACCTAAAATTAAGACTAATTCTGCTTTAAAAAGTTTATTTAGATGGTTGCAGTTATTCTGTCTTCGTGTTTGGTGCACAAAATGTTCTCTGGTCTCGGACCACCTTTGGGACTGTTCAAAAGTGGTCGGGGAATATTCTGAATAGTCTGAGGTACAGTAAACTGGGACTCAGAGCTTCTCGGACCTGGGCCCAGTTGTTCAAAGCATCAAAAGCTTAATGAGCTCGTTAATGGTCAAATTGTTAACTTTTCTAGCAAGAACAAGATCTGACAGTGGTATTTTTGCTGAAAAAAGTGAGCAGATGCAAAAGCTGCTCACATTTTTTTCAGCAAAAATATTAGCATATTTGCCAAATTAAATGATATTAAATGATCAAAATTTTAAAGATATGTTAACTAAGTGGTTTTGAACAACTGGCCCCTGGAGATAATTTGGAGAAATTTAACTCACCAGGGCACATTAGGAGGACCGCACAGAAGATCCCAATCTCTTTGTCAGTAAGTTGGATGGGGTTGAATTGCTCAGCTACAGTGAAGAATTCCTCAATAAAGAATCCCATTGGCATACTCTTTATCACAGCTCTGCAAAGAAGAAAATAAACAACTAATAAGCAAATGTTGCTTTGCCGTCTGCCGGTTACCTTAAAAGTATATTTTTGCAAACAGTAATGACCGAGATCAGACTGCTCCTACCGGCCCCGATAGCTCAGTTGGTAGAGTGTCCGCTCTGGGGAACAGGAGATCACGGGTTCGATCCCGGGCCGCGACATACCAAAGTCGTTAAAAATGGTACTAGCTGCTCCTCGTTTGGCACTCAAATTTACGGGGTAGAGCTAGAACTGGTCGACCCAGTGTCAGGATAATGTGACTGGGTGTGGTATCATGTAATGTGTCTGGGACATGATACTTCAGTGAGGCAGCACTATAAAAGTGAGCATTGAGCTCCCTGTCGCAACCAGACACCGTCGTGATATGACTGAAAAATTGTTGAAAGCGATGTTAAACCCGAATTCACACACATACACACACAGGCTCCTATAGGAGCAGTCTGATCTGGGCCCATTCTGTTTGCCTGTATGCAAAAAAAAATATTTTTAAAAAGTTTGCAAAAAAATTCAGCAGACAACATAAGCAAATGACATTTTCAGATATACTTTTTCTCGGCATCTTAAGGGTTAACAAACCTCGGCGGATGACTTTTTCTCTTCTTTTTCTTATGTTTCAGAGATGATCAGGTTTAACAAATACAACTTCTGCAGACGACATCTTCATTTTTTTTTTAGAAAATATGGCAGGACATTGCCTGTGAATTATCTAGCAGACAATTCGCTTGGAATGTCAAACTTGATTTTCTCATATGCAATGACCATGAGTGTAAGAATCTGTTTGTCATATAAAATGAGGGGGTGATTGGGTGAGGCGAAGGTTTTGTGTAACTTGCGTCACTAGGGCATCCAACTGAATTGGCTTAAATTTGGGCAGGTTAAGGCAGAGGGGAAATGATTTTGTTTCTTCTGCTCCACATTTTTGTTCATTTTCCCCTTTCTTCCCTGTCCATCACTTTCTCCCATTTCTTTTTTCATTCTCTGGGAGGCAACACAAAATGACCCACAAGGATTGACGCGTTGTTTTAGTGTTTTGGTTACTGTCCCAAGCTAAGTTTTGAACCTGTTACCTTCATCAATGGCTGGGGCACAAAAGGTCACAGTATGCAATTTTAGGATATTTTTTTCTTATTTGTTAATAAAAACATATGTTGTGGGTACCTGTTACAATGAGGCAATTCTAACAAGTATCCACTATAATTATGTATTTTTATGAGTGAGTGTGAGTGTTCGAGTTTTACGTCCCACCAACAGCTAAGGTCATACGGAGACGGGACCTCAGTTTATAGCCTCATCCAAAAGTCTGGAGAAGCCTGGGATCGATCCTGCGACCCCTGGTTTACAAGGCGAGTAGCGTAACCACTACACCATGGAGGCTTCTAATGTATTTCTATGAAGAACTAGGAAAAAATATTCCATAATTTTTCCTTGTTACCATAATGATCTTATGCATTGGGACAGATAGGCCTAAGCAAACAGTGTAGACCCAGATCAGACTGCTCCTGAAGGAGCAGTCTGATCAGGGTATACACTGTTTGCCATTCCGGCTACACCTTTTGGACTCCTTGCTGGATTGTGAAACAAATTTGTTAAAATTTTAGGAGAATTACAGCAAGTCCTAAATGTGTCCGAATTTTTACGATAGTCCGCCATATCTGGAGCAATAACGGGGCTTCTCTAAGCATGAAAAAGCACATGAATAAACATCTTTACCTTGGACACTTCATTTTCATGTTGGGGTCAAACATCATCCCATTTATGTGGTCCACTAACATACACATTCGACAGTTCAGGATCTCAAACGAACCTTTCTTGATCAGGATTATCTGGTCATCTTGTTCTATTTCACCAAACCCTGAAAAAAGTCAACAAAGCTCCTTTTGATTTATCTTTAAAATGTGTTTGGACACATCGTATAAGAACCAGATATCTTCAGAAGCCTCCGTGGTGTAGTGGTTATGCTACTCGCCTTGTAAACCAGGGATCGCAAGATAGATCCCAGGCTTCGCCAGACTTTCAGATGAGTCCCTGTTTCCGTATTATCTTAGCTGTTGGTGAGACAATGCAAGCTTCTTCAAGTTCCTCTTCCCTTCTTTGAATATTAACCCTTATCCCTCTGCATAAATTAATTAAGCCACTCCCATCGCTAATTCTGAATAACCAATCAAATTACTTGTTATAATATATTTGTTCAATTCACAAACTGCATGACAAACAGTGTAGATCCTGATCAGATGGCTTCTTCAGAAGCCATCTGATCTGGATCTGCACTGTTTGCAAAGATAGAGGTTGTCATGAACAGCAGGATAAGGAAATATTGAAGAAAATAAGTGATAAGCAATTAACACAGTTTTGTCTGTGTTCAGAATATCAAAGCAGAACAAACCTGCTTTTTAGTACTTGTTTATGTGTACCAGCCATCAGAAAAAAAACAATGCGCAGTACTTCTAGTGTCTTATTGCTGTCTAACAACTGTTCACACCAGACACATCAGTGCAAAACAACAAACTAAAGAAGCACAGTCTACTGTAATGTGCAACTAATCTCTGAAAGCTGCATGGTACAAATATAAAACTGTTTCATGTCTTGTTTCTTTATTGTTATAAGCTCTATAAAATCGGCCCCCGCCCATCAGGGCTTCAAGAAATAGATGGGCTGCATGATGCTTCCACACAGAGCTGAAACTGACCCACACACGAGTACTGGTAAACCGCTTAGAGGATCTAAGCATGCCCAGGAAGCGGTGCGAGTCGGCCCGTCCATGCTAATAAACCCTATTGGTTTCATTGGGTGGCAGGACTTGAGATGTCATTTCATCTCAAGGTCAGGTAAAAGTCCGACAAAATTGGAAGCAACATCTCCAAAATGACCTTTACAGTGTTGACGGGGACGTTAAACCTCAAACCAAACAAAACAAAACAAAAGCCCTGCAAAAATTGTACACCACAACCTCTTTATTATATGACACTGTTATTAATCAAGTGTATTATTTCCAAACCAAAATGTATAGATTATACAGAAAAATAATTTTTCTATAGAGTCTATATATTTTTGGAATCCATATAACCAAAATTGTGATATAACGAAGAGGGCAATAAAGTAGTTTATGCATTCTTTATCAAACCCAGTAGACCCTGATCACAGATCCTGTCCTGCAGTGTCTCATCTTGGGCTTCATTGCTTACCATTGTCCCACTAGGTATAAATGGATTAACCCTTATCTTGCTGAATATTCATTTAAGCTACACCCATTTCTGTCTATCAACCAATCAAATTACTTGATGTAATTTATTGCTACAAATTCATAAACTGAATGCCAAACAGTGTAGATCCTGATCAGATGGCTTCTGAAGAAGCCATCTGATCTAGATCTACACTGTTTTCAAAGATATGGGTTGTCGCGGACAGCAACATAAGGGTTAATGTATTCGACAGCATTATGTAATAAAAGCACCAAAAGCTGTAGTGGGTTGACTGTCTCCGAGTACAGAATGGCAAAATGGGCCTGAACGGGGGACTTAGAATGTTTCATTAAACTTTGAAATTCATGTACTTTAAGCAAACAGTACAGACCCTGATCAGATGCTACAGCATCTGATCTGGGTCTGCACTGTTTGCCAAACCCAACAAGATTCTAGTCCAGATTCTATTAACAACCTTCTTATGCAACACTGACAGAATAACGCTGATCTTTTCTTCAAATAACAGTTACCCAAATTTCCTACAAACCACATAGATATCAGCACTGAAGAGCTTCTGTAATCAAGGATCAACTGACTAGCAATTGACCAAAAAAATGGAGTCTGATCTAGGGCTAAGCAGTTTGCCAGGTCCCTGTTATAGGACGCTTTGTGTGACAAGTGACAATATTTACCTGGCAATTTCTTACAGAACTTCACTGCAGCAGTGATCTCCACTACCATGGACTCCACAAACTCCTGCCACATCTTGTCAGGATTAATGGACAGCTTTGACAAGTCCGGCTACAAAAGAAAAGTACAGCTACACCTCAACCTCTTTATAACACTACTGTTGGGGTTCAAAGTAGAATCCAAACAAAAATGCTTAGATTATTTAGAAAAATGACTATTTAGAGTCATTTTTCTATATAATCTATACATTTTTGCAGTTGCAGCCCATCGCTACATGTCATAAAACTGAAAACTATCAACAGAGGGTGGCAGTGTAGCAAACCAGCTGAATCTGGGGTCAGTTCACCTATACTGACACAGTTTACCTGTACTGACCCATACATTTTAACAACTACTTCTCTTGCACTGAACACAATCTTGCAAGAGGAAATCCACAGGAAAAAGTAGTTTTATAAAAAGGTGCTTTTTAAAAAGAGAAACAGGTATGGTTCACGAAAAAATTGCAAATATGCATAGTCTTTAGGGATGGGTATTGTCAGAATTTTCGTATCACGATATATCGCGATACGGTTACTGCGTATCACGATACGTATCACGATATATTATGTAGCAATCTGAAACACACTGGTAATTGGAAAACCACAATATATATGGAAAAGAGAAGGGAGTTTTCATGGGTAAATATCATTTAACCTACTTACAAAACAAAGGTACTTAAAAGAATTGTCCCAATGTTATGAGGGGAAATAAAGATACTATCTGAAAGTGCTATTAAATGTTGTATTAGATTGATGGCCTCAGTCACTTTATTTGTGACTGTCATCTTTTGCAACCTGAAATGTTGCTAGATATCGGTAGTTGGCCATGGTAAAGTTTGTTTTGGTTTTCACTCTATCACACAATCTTGTAAATGCTGGGCAGCTTACACTAAAGTGACGTATACAACAACAACAGCCGCGTGATTCACCGAAATCCTAGCTCGGCCTACCGTAAAAATTCGGCTATAAGACGAGGATTTTTCCCTCCAAAATGACCCGGTCTTATAGCCGAGGTCATGGACTGCAGGCTTTTTTCAGGCAATGTCCGGCGAAGACCAGACATACAGAAAAAGCCGATCAGTGATTTTTGAATTGATATAAATCGCCGCCCACAAACCACCGCTTCCATTTTTCTGCATGCCATCGGTAAATTTCGTTATCCGACGCTAGCACCCCCATACGTGTTTAATGTCATTGTGTGTATCTCTTTCATAAAAATGTTTGGAACAGGTAAAAAACCTTTTCTCGATAGCTAAACGGTTGTGAACAGAGGTGGATAGAAAACCAGCGCTTTGCACAGCTCCCGAATTATCCCCAAAGGCTCCGTGTCAATAAACAACAACGTTCGACTTTTCCCGTCCAGCGTCTGCTATTTGGCGCCAAAACATAACCATTCATGAGATCATAGAAAAGTCCGTTTTTATTATGCAAATATCTACCGTTCGATATAGCTAATTGTCTGAGGAGCGATTAAATCATTTTCACATTGATTGTGGATTAAATTTTGTGATTGGAGGATAAACGCCAATTAGAATCATAACGACCATATTTTCACACCTTATCGACACGCACCGCAGGGTGGCAATTTTATGACAGGGATTAACAATAGTGTCATACTTGAACCGTAATAAATACACAGATGGTTTGTCTCTGAATTGACAGTGCAGCAATTATTGCGATTTACTTACTGATCTAGTTTTACCGTATTTAAGGACTCACAAAGACTGACAGACTGAGCTGTATTTACCGATCAGTTATGAAAGAAAATATGAAAAATGGATAAAAAAAAAGAAAATATCGAAAATATCGGTATTGGCGGACCGTATTGTGATATGATTTTTTTCTGAAGTGTATCACGATATACCGATATACCGATAATATCGCACATCACTAATAGTCTTATCAGCATCAATGCTGCAAAGGTAATATGTACTGTGTTTACCCTAAGTAGTGGGACACCTCAACACCTTAACATACTTATTCTAAAATTTGAACAGGTACAACTCAATGTTGTGTCTTAAAATAGCTGGATAAGTGGCAAACAGTGTAGACCCTGATGAGACGTGCAAGATGTTTGTTAGTTTGTTTAAAATTGAGGTGTAACATGCCCATCAACGGTCATTTTGGAGACGTTGCTACCAATTTTGTGGGACTTTTACCCGACACTGCGGTGAAATGACAACTTAAGCCCTGCCGCCCATTGAAACCAATAGGCCGGTTAGACACGCACCACTTAAAAGATGTATCATTTATTAAGTTTTTTTTCAATGTATCAAATTTAAATTTATTCAAAATATAGCTATTTTTCAAACTGTGTTCTGATTAAAAAATAAAGCAACAAGCAAAAGTGTACCAGATGTATCATTTTTTTTTTTATCCCATTTTTTTTTTTGGGGGGGGGGGGGGGGGGGGGGGGGGAAGGGGTGCAAAATATTTCATGTGAATACAAGCCTAATTTTTCCAACAGTGAAAAAATATTTGAAACTGACATCTAAAACAGTTGCAATTTTGCACTATAAGTGTTTTTCTAGTTTCCAACAGTCCATTTGGTAATATACCATAACTTGAACTTGCCCTATTTTCTAAGGTGTTTGTTTGTGAAAACAAAATTTATATAAGACATCCAGGGGTGTTTTATATGTGACATAAATATAAATAAGTCTTGGGCCTGTAAAAATGCACCTGAAGAAGCCTTGAGCAATGGCTTATCCATATTGTGACCAGCAAAGACTCTGCGTAGACTGCATGAAGGTGCAGTCAGATCTTTTGCAGGGCACACAATGTACTGGCAATACCAGTAAGCATTTTTCCACATAGATGCTATATGTTGCAGTGTCTACTTGAGCATCTGAGCCAGACATCTACCTGCACATGACGGACCACTAAGGCCGTGCTAACCCTCAGAGTTTTGTTTGTTTGAGTTGTGGTTTTACATACCAGTCAACACAATTTAAGTCATTTTGGAGACATTGCTTCCGGTTTTGTGGGCCTTTTACCGGACATTACAATAACTGTCACCAGAATAATCTCATTTTGACAGTTAAGAAAGAAAGCATGTGTTTGTTTGTTTGATTTGAGGTTTAACTCTCGTCAACACTATATAGGTCATTTTGGAAATGTGGCTTCCAATTTTGTGGAACTTTTACCCGACATTGAGATGAAATGATATATCATGCCCTGCCGCCAAATGAAACAAATAGGGTTAATAAGCATGGATGGACCGACTCTCGCACCACTTTGCCTGGGCAGGCTTAGATCCTCTAAGCGGTTTACCAGTACTCGTGTGAGAGTCGGTTTCAGCTCTGCGTGGAAGCATCATGCAGCCCATCTACTTCTTCAAGCCCCGATGGGCGGGGCCTGAGAAAGCATGTATTATCTTCATAGTTAAGTGATTAAATGACTCTCAAGCCCTGTTGCCCAAAGAAACCAATATGGACGGTTTGACTCACATCATTAGACCTCTAAGGGGTTTACCAGTACTCTTGTTCAGTCCGTTTCAGCTTTGCATGGAAGCAAAATGCAGCCCAAATGAGTTCTCCAAGCTCCGATGGGCATGGCCATATCATATTTACCGTATGTAACTGGACAGACAGGTCGGAGCAAAGAATGCGGCATCTCATCAGGGTCTGTACTGTTTGCCATCCATCTAGCTATTTTAGATACAACACCAGGCAGTAAGTTTTTAGTCCAAGTATGTTAAGGAGCTATAGACAGCTACGGCGTCCGAACACTTAGGTTAACACATTTTGTCCCGAAAACCCCAAAACAGGTACCCTGACAAACAGTGCAGGCCCAGATCAGACGCTGCAGAATGATCAGGGCCTACACTGTTTGCAAAAAGTTCAGCTATTTTCCGAATAGTTTTTGAAGAAAACACAACCTGACACACCTAAATTTTGAAATGGACTCATGCTATATACAAGGTGGAAGATTCCATTTGATATAAAAAGGGGTTAAATACAGTAACCCTCTTAGTGCCAGACAAGGAGTAGCAATTTGGATAATTTTTGGATAACTGTTCTTATCTCTTCATAAAATCATTTTGTGGTTACTCATAAGAATCCCCTCATGGAAAAGTCTATAACAATACCCAAAACAAAAGTGTCAAACAATTACAGTTGTTGCTTGTCCTTATCCTCAATGTGCCAATCATGGCGATTAAGGCTGACACGATCATTCGTATAATCGATTAATCGATCGATAAATTCCACAAAAGTTATTATCATTTCTGATTTGCTTTTAATCGATTACTTGATACGTACAATTTACTACACAAAGTTATGCCTAAAATAGCTGGATGAGTGGCAAACAGTGCAGGCCCTGATGAGACGCCGCATTATGGGTCTACAATGTTTGCTCGGGCTTGTCTGTTCAAATATACATATGGTAAAGTGCAACATATGGTAAGAGTCATGCCCAGACAGAAAGCCAGACAGGTAAAATAATGACAAAAACCTTAGCGATTGCTAATCGATTATCGATCGCAATGACAGGACTGATAATCGATTATCTTTTCAGCTCCGATTAGCCAGCCCTAATGGCGATAAGAGATGGCATTTTCAAATCTTTTTTTTAGAATTTTTCAGGGAAAATAAGGCGTGACATATTACGTTTGCCTAGTGTTTTGGAAGTAAATAATCATCAAATAAAGGAAGACAAATGTTTCACTTACCAGTTCTCCATCAGCCTGCATCTTCTCCAGTCTTGCATTAGCTTCAGCCACAGACTGGTATGTGGGTCGTACAGTCCCCAAGTGTGCTTCACCAACTGTCTCAATAACTTGTTCAATCAGCTGACTACGCAACTCTGACGGAACCTGCTTCACTTCTTCCAAGACTCTGTCCACATCTATGAAGTTGGCATTAGGATCAGGTTCTGGGAGATCCATTGGCATATCAAAACCACCTGACATCATTCCAGACATCATACCCATCATCTGCTGCATGCTGTTGTTGTCCATCATGTCCGGCATCATCATCATCGTTTCCGGAGACAATGCCGGAAAGTTGAATGGTGAGGCAGCATCCGGCGAAGACGGAGAACCTGTGTTTGTCATGGACTGGTTTTGCCTCATACAGAACGTATCATACTCTGGTTCTGTTTTGATTGTTGGAAAGCCAACGGTCTCATCACCTGTTGGGATAATGTCTCTATTCAAAAGATTTAGCTCTTGTGATGCCAGGAAATTATCTGGCTTCTCACTCAACAATCCCTCTTTATTGTCAATATTTTGATAGTTATTATTACGAACAGAGGTTGGATCAGTCGGTGACAGGCTCGACGTTGTGCTGGTCGGGCTACTCATATTTGTGTATACCGGCTCCTTTTTAATGTGAGGCACATTCTTCTTATTGTCATTATTATTAGTATGTCTCTGGTGTTCACGGAAACTGACCTGTGCGGCAGACAGGAATGCCTGCATCAGCTCCGATTTGAACGTACCATTCTGCTGCAATAACCTTTGCAATTCCGCCATTCTCAATTTATACAATTCCGTAGGGGAAGGATACGGTGCTATTGGCAAGTTAACCTGTGCTTGTTTTGCTTCTCCACTTGAATCTTTTAGACGTTTAGGTCGTCGACCAAGTCTTGACGCTGAAAAATAAAGCATTTCACTTTGAGACCTATGTACTGTCATGAACCTACCTTATGTACTTGGACAGACAGGCCTGAGCCAACAGTGTAGGACCCAGATAAGACAACGTAGAACACAGCATCTCAGCATGGTCTACAATGTTTGCCATTCATCCAGTTTTTTTTTTTTGCACAACATTTGGTAGTAAATTGCACTTGTTTAAATTTTAAAACAAGTATGGTATGGATTTGAGATGTCCGATTACTTAAGGTAAATATGGTACACATTACAGTAAAATTCCTTTATTAAGACCACCTTTGGGACTGTTCAAAAGTGGTCTTAAAGACCACTTTTGAACAGCCCCAAAGGTGGTCTCTTATCAGCAGACACTGGGTGTAGAAAACACAAAGAAAGAATACTTAGGCTTCAAAAAGCAGATTCAGTCTGAACTTTAGGTGGTCTTAACCCTTATCTTGCTATTCACGACAACCCCTATCTTTGCAAACAGTGTGGATCCAGATCAGATGGCTTCTAAATAAGCCATCTGATCAGGATCTACACTGTTTGGCATTCAGTTTATGAATTCGTAGCAATAAATTCAATCAAGTAATTTGATTGGTTGATAGACAGAAATGGGTGTGGCTTATATGAATATTCAGCAAGAGAAGAGTTAATAATGTAATTTTACTGTATTTTCTTTCTAACTATTCTACCACAATCGGGCTGTGCAAAAATAATCATTTTTTGTTATTGCTTTCCAGAGAAAATAAGTCTTCACATTTCATGTGAATTAGCAAGCAGACGATTACACTACATATTACATACATGTACTGTACATGCTAAATGACCGCCAATGCCAATGAGCTCGTTAAGCTAAAGATGCACTGAACAACTGGGCCCTTGTCATAAAACCCTTGATTTTAATCATTGTATGACTTTTGGAAGCCTCAATAAATAAATTTTTATTATGAATGCAAAAAATCTACACAATTTCAGAAGATTTGTGATTTATTTCTCAAGAAAATAAAAAATTGAAAAAGAAAATGCTTGAGGTCAGGTCTGATTAGCTTTCTAGCCTGACAGAACAGGCCTACTATCGATAAAACTTGTTTGAAGGCCTTAAAACCTTTAAACAAGTTTTATCGATAGTAGCCTTCAAACAAGTTTTATCGATAGTAGGCCTGTTCTGTTGGGCTAGAAAGCTAATCAGACCTGACCCAAGCATCTGTGCTTAGATTCAGTTCCAGAAAGTGATTCAAATCACATGCCAAGACTTAGAGCAGTTACAATATTGCACCAATGCTTTTTCTCACATATAACATTTTATGAAAGAATTATAAAAATGAGAACTTCTTCCTTCACAGTACAACCATGGAACAAGACAAACTTTCTACCTGTAAAGTATGTATAAAGATCACTTACCTTTGAATACAGCTTGTTATAGAAAATGATTACCTCTGGCTTGCGTACTACTCTTAAATACTCACTTTGGAACAGTCCACTTCACTTCGGGGAAATGCAAGTCTATCCAGGGTTAAAACTTGTGGGAAATTCTTATTTTCATATGCTAAGTTTGATTTTAACCATTCATTATACAGTAAACATATCTGTGTTTATGATCTACACCTTGAAAAAGGCATTATTTCCATTCTAAGAAAGCAAATATCACTCTAATTTCCACTCCAGCCAAAATGGACCAAACCAAATTTTGGTAAAGAAAACAGATGTGCATTTATTAACTCATTTCTTGAAATAAAATTTTCTAGGTTATTGATAATCACCTCTACTGAGCATGCACAGGTGGAAGTCTGATCAGCAACTGAAGCCCTGATCAGGGCGGGCCTCTGATTGCCAGTTTTGGAAACTGTCCGAATTAATAATCAACCAGTAACTATCGAAGAGATTACTAACCTCTGACTGAGATCTCTATTTCTTTAATAAATTGACCGCATTGCCTCAAAATACTACTGTTATTTTTTTCTTTTCTTTTTTCTTAACAAATAAATATATTATTTATTAATAAAATTTAATTGCGTGGTCGGTATAATGTTGTTCAAACAGTACAATAGAAATGTTTGATTTCTCCACGCCTTTTAGGTCAGTCATCGAAAGTACGAGACCCAGCTGTCTGAACTGGGTATCAAACATCCATTTCCATAGTTCACCCGTCGGACAAGATTTCCTGACTGGCTATAAATTCTTATGTAGGAATAATATTGTCATATATACCATATACGGGTAAAAGTACCGCATAGAGCTTTTACTTCCCTGTCAGTGTCCTGACATCTAACAATTAACAATAAAATTCAGTAAATGGATGTACCGGTACTTGTGGCTTCAGAAGAAAAAATTCTCTCTCTTATCAATGGGTTTTTTTTCCTGTTGATCATAGCAACATCTACCTTTTGGGGCCATGCCGATCGGGACTTAAAGAAATTAATTGGGCTGCATGATGCTTCCACATTGAGCTGAAACCGACCGCACACGAGTACCCTTCTGGTTTGTTTGGGTGGCAGGGCTTGAGATTCATCTCAATGTTGGGTAAAATCCCACAAAATTGGAAGCAACATCTCCAAAATGACATAGTGTTGATGGGGATGTAAAACCTCAATTCACCCATCTTTGCAAATAGCTTAGATCCAACAGCAAAGCCAGCTGATCAGGATCTACACTGTTTGTCATTCAGTTTAGGAATCAACCTTTTGAGGCCATGCCGATCAGGACTTAAAGAAATTAATTGGGCTGCATGATGCTTCCACGTCGAGCTGAAACCGACCACACACAAGTACCCTTCTTGTTTGTTTGGGTGGCAGGGCTTGAGATTCATCTCAATGTTGGGTAAAATCCCACAAAATTGGAAGCAACATCTCCAAAATGACATAAATAGTGTTGATGGGGATGTAAAACCTAAATTCACCCATTTTGGCAAACAGCTTAGATCCAACAGCAAAGCCAGCTGATCAGGATCTATACTGTTTGTCATTCAGTTTAGGAAAATGCAACCAAAAAATTACATCAAGTGACTTGATTGGATGATAGTCAGAAATGGGTGTGGCTAAATTAATTTATTCAGCAGGATAAGGGTTAAAAGAAAGAAGAGAAGCAAAATCTGTCCTTTAATGGGTATGGGAACACCTGGCAGATTTTTCTGCCATTTCAAAGGGAGACAATTTTCAGAAGAGTTGACCCCTACTGACATGGGAGACAAAAATACTTTTGCATGAGTTGCCTCCCCAGAAGGTGTTCCAACTCCCCTTAAGCAAGCTTGCATGGGAACCCCAAAAATGGGACATAGGTAAACAGTGCATGTCGTCTCATGTGAGATAAGAAGGTCGGGTGGTTTTACTTTCGGTACTCCAGTTTATGCCTGCCTCTGATTAACTATGGCTTGAAAAAAGTGACATAATCTTGAAAGAGCCGTAACCCCCCTCCCCCCCCCCCCCCCCCAATGAACCTGACCTTGTATGTGCGTGTGAGGGGGGTTGTTTACAAAATGGGTTTACTCTTATCACAACAACCCTTTCCTTTGCAAACAGTGTAGATCCAGATCAGATCTGTGCGTTGAGATGAAATGACATCTCAAGCCCTGCTGCCCAATAAAACCAAAAGGACGTTTCGACTTGCACCACTTCTGAAGAAGCCATCTGATCAGGATCTACACTGTTTGACATTCAATTTATTAATTTGTAGGAATAAATTACATCAAGTTATCTGATTGGTTCAAAGTCAGGTTCAAAATGGGTGTGGTTAAACTGAATATTCAGCAAGAGAATGGTTAAGAATAATAGAGAAAACCTCAACAGTTGTCTACATTCTCCAAAGGTGAATGAGTAACTAGGATACTTTATATACACCTGACTAAAACAAGTTTACCAGGGATTTTGCCGAAAAACCAATAAATTACTACAACACTAGATGTTTTTGTCCCCAGTATGACACCCTTGGCTTCACTTACAAACAACATGACCAAACAGACTGAAACAGGTCAGCTGTATTGTTGTCAGCGGTGACACGATACACAACTGTCAATGGGGGTTTGAAACCTGCTTCCTCAGCAAAATACCTTCACACAAACTTAACCCACTAAATCTGCTTGCTCAGCAAAGAATCTATACAACTTTACCTTTGATAAAACAAAGGTGAAATTGCAGAATGGACAATCAATTTTTTTGTTTTTCATTTTTTCTGAGAAAAAAAAGGTGTAATATTTCATATGAACTGTCTCACAAAAACTACCTAGCATTATTTTCACTGAAAATCTATGGAAAAAAAATGAACTTGTAAGTGATTGTACCGTAAATCACAAAACAGGTTATTGGCAAACAGTGTGGGCTCCGATCAAACACCCCAGAATGCTGCAACTGATCATAGCCTACACAATTTGCAAAAAGTTCAGCCATTCTCCAAAAAATTATGAAGAAACAAGATGTGTTTGTGAAACACTAACATGTCCTCGGGTCATTTTTTTTTTCAAGGTTGGTCACAATTCAAGGCCAAGGGTCAGGATTTTTTGTTTGTGTGGGAAGCCCTTGACACAAGGAACCTACATGCCAAATATGAAGGCTCTATCTTAAATGGTTCACAAGTTATGAAAAATATTTTTTTCTTTAAATAGGTCAAGGTCACAGGTCAGAATTTTTTGCATGAATGTAAAGCTCTTGTCACAAGAAACCTACCGGTACATGCCAAAAATGAAGGCTCTATCTTGAACGGTTCAAAAGTTATGAACAATTTTATTTTTTCTTTTAAGTAGGTCAAAGGTCAAGGTCACTGCCAAAATTTTTGCATAAATGTTAAGCTCTTATCACAGGGAGCCTACATGCCAAATATGAATGCTCTATCCCAATTGGTTCGAAAGTTATGACCAAAATGTTGTGTTTTTTTTGTTTGTCAAAAGGTCAAAGTCACAGGTCAAAATTTTTTGCATGGATATGAAGCTATATCTTGTGAGATATACAAGGAACCTACATGCCGAATATGAAGGCTCTATCTCAAACGGTTGAAAAGTTATGGTCAATGTTAAATTTTACTTTTAAGTAGGTCAAACGTCAAGGTCATAGGTCAAAATTTTTTGTATGAATGTGAAGCTCTTGTCACACTAAACCTACATGCCAAACATGAATGCTCTATCTCAAATGGTTCAAAAGTTATGACCAACGTAATAAAGATGTCCACGTACAAACCAACAATCAAACAAACAAACAAACATATGAACATAACAAACAAACAAACAAACAAACAGACAGGGCAAAACAATATGTCCTCACTATCGCTACCGGGGACATAAAAATCAACCTGACACTCCAACACTTGGAAATGGTTTTGTGTTGTTATACAAAGTGGAAGATTCCATTCCGTGCAAGGCCCCCGCCCATCAGGGCTTGAAGAAATAGATGGGCTGCATGATACTTCCACACAGAGCTGAATCCGACCGCGCACGAGTACTGGTAAACTGCTTAGAGGATCTAAGCCTGCCCTGGCAAAGCGGTGCAAGTCAGACCGTTCATGCTTATAAACCCTATTGGTTTCATTGAATGACAGGACTTGAGATGTCATTTCATCTAAATGTCGGATAAAAGTCCTACAAAATTGGAAACATCCTCACCAAAATGGCCTTTACGGTATTGATGGGGACGTTAACCTTAAATCAAACAAACAAACAAAATCCATTCCATCCAAAATGATTCTGCCAGGTCTTACAGTACAAATGAGTAAAAATTGTAGTACAACTTTAGATTTTAAATTCATGGAAGTATGTCAAGATATATTTATAAACATAAATTTGGTCTATTTTTCAATCATGGATGACCGTGTTCCAAATCAACATACTGTTTACAACACAGTTTAGCTTGATAAGGCGAAAGAGCTACAGAAATGATGTTGGGTATGTCAGGAAAAAAAGTTGATTTTGATTAAGGATTTACAGCCCTTCACTCACATCAGCTGATCATTGAACCAGACAAAACCCACATGACCTTCTGGTCTCAAATGCAAACAAAGCAAAATCTCAAAAAAGTACAAGACCTCATGTTCGCATCTCATCATTACTTTTTGCCAAAGTCATGTTAATGGAATGCTAGGATTTAATGGGTTAAGCAATTCCTTGACTGAAGTGACAACTCTTTTTTATGCAGGAAACTGCTGAAACTAACATTACAACAAGAGGGCCATGATGGCCCTGGATTGGCCCTGGATCGCTCACCTGATCCAGTGTAACAAGTCGGCCCCGGAGAGGGGAATTATTGGCCCAAGGGCTACAATTTGTATAATCTTGAGGGAGGTCTAACAGGTGAAGCTTCATACCAAATATCAAAGACCGAAGCCTTCTGGTTTCAAACAAGAAGATTTTTGAAGGTTTTCCTTATATAAGTCTATATATAAAACCTGTGGGCCCCGGGGCAGGGCCCAGGGCTATAATTTGATCAATCTTGGTAGAAATCCACAAGACAAAGCTTCATACCAAATATCAAAGACCTTGGCCTTCTGGTTTCAGACAAGAAGATTTTCAAAGGTTTTCCCAAATATAAGTATGTAAAACAAGTGAGCCCCGGGATGGGCCCATTTTGGGCCCCGGGGCTATAATTTGAACAAATTTGGTACAGGTCCACTAGATGAAATGTAATACCAAATTTCAAAGACCTTGGCATTCTGGTTTCAGACAAGAACATTTTCAAAGTTTTTCCTAAATTAGTCTATGTAAAACCAGTGGGCACTGGAGTGGGCCCATTTTGGGCCCCAGGGCTATAAAGTGAACAATCTTGGTAAAGGTATACTACACAAAGCTTCATACCAAATATCAAAGACTTGGCTTTCTGGTTTCAGGGAAGAGGGTTTTTAAAGGTTTTCCCTATATAAGTCTACGTAAAACCAGTGGGCACAGGGTAGAGCCATTTTTCATACCAACTGTCAAAGACTGAGCTTTATGGTTTCAGGCAAGGGGAGTTTTAAAGGTTTTCCCTATATAAGTCTATGTAAAACCAGTGGGCCCAGGGGCAGAGCCATTTTTGGCCCCAGGGCTATAATTTGAACAACCTTAGTCAAGGTCTACTAGACATACCAAATATCAAGGAACTGAGCCTTCTGGTTTCAGACAGGAAGATTTTTAAAGTTTTTCCCTATATAAGTCAATGTAAAATCGAAGGGCCCCAGGGCGGAGGCATTTTTGGGGCCAGGACTATAATTTGAATAATCTTGATAGAGGTCCACAAGATGAAGCTTCATACCAAATATCAAACACCTGGGCCTTCTGGTCGCAGACAAGAAGATTTTTAGAGGTTTTCCCTAAGTAAGTCTATGTAAAACCAAAGGGTCCCAGGGCGGGGACATTTTTGGCACAAGAGCTATAATCTGTACAATCTTGGTAGAGGTCCAATAAGTGAAGCTACACACCAAATATCAAGCAGTTTCAGAGGAGAAGATTTTTTTTAGATTTTTCCTATATAAGTCAATGTAAAACTAAAGGGGCCGGGGCCGAGGCATTTTAGGCCCCAGGGCTATAATTTGAACAATCTTGATAGAGGTCCACAAGACAAAGCTTCATACCAAATATCAAAGACCTGAGCCTTCTGGTCGCAGACAAGAAGATTTTTTAAAGGATTCCCTATGTAAGTCTATGCAAAACCAAAGGGTCCCAGGGCTGGGGCATTTTTTGGCACAAGGGCTATAATCTGAACAATCTTGGTAGAGGTCCACTAGGTGAAGATACACACCAAATATCAAGCGGTTCCAGGAGAAGATTTTTTTAGATTTTTCCTATATAAGTCGATGTAAAACTAAAGAGGCCCTGGGCGGGGCATTTTAGGCCCCAGGGCTATAATTTGAACAATCTTGATAGAGGTCCACAAGACAAAGCTTCATACCATATAGTAGGGGTCCATTAGATGAAGCTACACACCAAATCTCGAAAACCTGAGCCTTGCGGTTTTAGAGGAGAAGATTTTTTAAGTTTTCATTAAAAAAAATCTATTTTTGGCTCCTGTGACCTTGATGTGCAATGGACCGGAACCATTTGAACAACTTTGAAAGGGGACTACCTAAGGATCATTCTTGTGAAGTTTGGTCAAAATCTGATCAGTGGTTTAGGAGGAGATGTTTTTGAAGAAATTGTTTACGCAAGCACGCATTTGTCATATAATAGGTGTCAGACCTATGTTTTCATTTTTATTCTATTTTTGACAGAAACTCCTGTTAGCAAACAGTGCATGCCCTGATCAAACGACACATTCTGCGGCATCTGATCAAGGCCTGCACTGTGTGCCAAGGTTTCCCTTTAGGGATTTCCCGCCTGCAATGGGTCAACATCAGAGGAATACATGAGCCCGAGATATGAGGGGCTATCCACGTATTATTTTTCTTATTTCTGCATGAAAACATACATTGTGGGTACTCATTAGAAGCGCCTCAGTGAAAACACAACCTGACACCCCAAAATTTTGAAATGAACTCCTGCTATATAAAAGGAGGAAGATTCCATTTGGTACAAAAAGGTTTAACAAGTACCCCATGTTTTTATGGAAAAAGAAGAAACATTATCAAAAAATGTCCTTATTATGCCTGCTACCCCACACAATTCTCAGCCCCCGCCCATCGGGGCTTGAAGAAATATATGGGCTGCATGATGCTTCCACGCAGAGCTGAATCCGACCCACACACGAGTAATGATAAACCGCTTAGAGGACCTAAGCCTGCCCAGGCAAAGCGGTGCGCACGAGTTGGACCGTCCATGCTTATAAACCCTATTGGTTTCATTGGGCAACAGGTCTTGAGATGTCATTTCATCTCAATATCGGGTAAAAGTCCCACAAAATTGGAAGTAACGTCTCCAAAATGACCTTTACAGTGTTGATGGGGACGGTAAACCTCAAATCAAACAAACAAACAAAAAACCCATACAATCCCAAGATCTAAATAGAAATTTGGTCAAATGATAAAACCTCACCCGAGTATTAACCCTTTTGTACCAAATGGAATCTTCCTCCTTATATATATATATAGCATGAGTCCATTTCAAAATTTAGGGGTGTCAGGTTGTGTTTTCACGAAACACTATTTGGAAATAGGATGAAAATTCTGCAAACTGTGTAGGCCCTGATCAGACGCTGCGTTCTGCGGCGTCTGATCTGGGCCTGCACTATTTGCCAAGGTACCCGTTTTGGGGTTTCTGGTACTGAATGGGTTAAATGCTGTAGTACACCCATGATGTGTGGTGATGTGACGTAGGCTCATTAAGTTTGGAGCAAAATACGTCACAGCACAGCTTGTCAAGAAAATGACCTCCTGTCAATTATTCTTACTATTTCATAGTAAATACACAGAACTAGGTGAGCTGAATCTATGATAATGTCTATCTGACTGACAGCACATAGCTATATTAAAAGTACGTACTTAGCAATTTTAGTTACCGAATTTTTCTGGATTTTGTGGAGATTGAGGGCCCCCATCTTACAACAATGTATTCAGCAGAGGGTTAGCCCCCGCCCATAGGGGCTTGAAGAAATATATGGACTGCATGATGCTTCCATGCAGAGCTGAATCCGGCCCGCACACTAGTACTGGTAAACCGATTAGAGGATCTAAGCCTGTCCAGGAACCGCGGTGCGTGGCGGACCGTCCATGCTAATAAACCCTATTGGTTTCATTGGGTGACGGGGCTTGAGATGTCATTTCATCTCAATATCGGGTAAAAGTCCCACAAAATTGGAAGCAACTTCTCCAAAATGACCTTTACAGTGTTGACGGGGACGTTAAACCTCAAATCAAACAAATTCAGCAGAGGGTGCACTGCAAATCAGGGGTCACAACATTGAATCCTTGCACAGTCACATAATTTATTATCATGAAAAAATTGCTTTGGCAATTGCCCACTAATGCTGATCCAAGCTGAGCAGTAATAAGTTACTGTTGCCAGTTAGTTGGAAAGGGGTCTACGCCCATCCAGAAAGATGCTGCTGTGCATCTGCAGCTAAACAAGCTCATAAGTAGTCAAAATGTTAACTGTTCTGGTAAGCAAAATACATTGGTATTTTTGCTGAAAAACAAATTTAAGCAGCTTTGGCATTTACAAAACCTGTTAACATTTTTTTCTACAAAAACATTTAGTTTTAATTATCAAAGTTTTAATGGTATATGTTAACTAACAACATGCTTAGTGTTGAACAACTGGCCCCTGGAGTTTAAAATGACAACCCTTTGACAGTTTGTGCTCTCTCTCAGATAAAGGAAAACAGAAGCAGGAAAGAGACAGGCATTTTCAAGAATGTGATGAAAGAATGAGGTTATTGTTAATTTTTGTTGATGATGGATTCTAGGTAAAAATCTAAACTGCTTGTTTGAACAGAAGAGGTGCAAACTGCCATTTGCTTACCCTGAACCCATGTCAATAGATACAGTATATATGAACAAAAATAACCCTGTAAGTGCCAGCACCCTATGACATAATTGTGATAAAAAGGACCCATTAATACGAAAGCACGCCTATACAAATACATTGTAACCTTTATCGCCGAAAAATTGAAAATTTTAAGATATAATGTTGTGTTTTTTTTTCTTATTTCTGCTCAAAATATAGATTGTTGGTACTCGTTAGAACCGCCTCATCAAGGCGGTTCTAACGAGTAACCACAATCCATATTTTAGAGCAGAAACAAGAACAAGAATTCCACCGAAGGCTATGTCGCGCCTGTGGGGGCGCAAAGTCATCGAACCATGATATGTAGGTCAAGGTCAAACATAGATGCTTGCACTAAAGATTCCATTCTCAAATGCAAGCTTGTACTAAGTATCACTAATGAAGCTCTAATAATTCTTGAGAAATGAACTTAACCATTAGGGTGAAAGCTAGGGTGGTCCCAATATTTTACAAAGTCAGTGAACCATGAAATGTAGGTCAAGGTCAAATATGGATGCTTGCATTTAAGTTGCCATCCCCAGATTCAAGTTTGCACCAAATATCATTAATGAAGCTCTTATAAATCTTGACAAATGAACTTGACCATTAGGGTGAACGCTAGGGTGGTCGCAATATTTTACAAAGTCAGAGAACCATGAAATATAGGTCAAGGCTAAATATGGATGCTTGCATTTAAGTTAATACCATCCCCAGATACAAGTTTGTACCAAGTAGCATTAATAAAGCTCTTATAGTTCTTGAGAAATAAACTTGACCATTAGGGTGAACGCTAGGGTGGTCGCAATATTTTACAAAGTCAGTGAACCATGAAATGTAGGTCAAGGTCAAATATGGATGCTTGCAATCAAGTTGCCATCCACAGATACAAGTTTGTACAACATATCATTAATGAAGTTCTTATAGTTCTTGAGAAACAAACTTGACCATTAGGGTGAACGCTAGGGTGGTCGCAATATTTTACAAAGTCAGTGAACCATGAAATGTAGGTCAAGGTCAAATATGGATGCTTGCATGTAAGTTGTCATCCCTCGATACAAGTTTGTACCAAGTATCATTAATGAAGCTCTTATAGTTCTTGAGAAATAAACTTGACCATTAGGGTGAACGCTAGGGTTGGTTGGTTGATTTGAGGTTTAACGTCCCCGTCAACACTGTAAAGGTCATTTTGGAGACGTTGCTTCCAATTTTGTGGGACTTTTACCCGACATTGAGATGAAATGACATCTCAAGCCCTGTCGCCCAATGAAACCAATAGGGTTTATTAGCATGGACGGTCCGCCTCGCACCGCGGTTCCTGGGCAGGCTTAGATCCTCTAAGCGGTTTACCAGTACTAGTGTGTGGGCCGGATTCAGCTCTGCGTGGAAGCATCATGCAGCCCATATATTTCTTCAAGCCCCTATGGGCGGGGGCTAGTGAACGCTAGGGTGGTCGCAAATGTTGATGCCTTGACGAACTGACGGAGGAACGAACGGATGGACGAACGGACAGAAAACCGGGCGCCTATATCGCGCCATGCTAATAGCAGGCACGACAAAAATAAGGTTTACCCCTCCAAACTCCAGTTTTACTATGTAAAAGTGGGGTTCAAGGGGGTCAAAATTATATAGGCGTGTTTTCTTGATGATTTATTATCACTTTTTAGTATAATTTATACATTTTTCTTTGACCAATGTTTCAACCATGTAACATCCCAAACCATGTAATAATGAGGTTTACACTTAACCTATTTGGTTCCGGAAACCCCAAAACGGGTACCCTGGCAAACAGTGCAGAACGCGGCGTCTGATTGGGGCTGACACTGTTTGGAAAAAGTTCAGCCATTTTCCAAAAACATTTTGAAGAAAACACAACTTGACCCCCCCAGGTTTTGAAAATGGACTTCTGCCATATATGAGGAAGATTCCATTTGGTACAAAAAGGGTTTAATGTAATTCAGCTGCCACCATAAAACAAAATTAAGGTCAGTCCAACAAATTCTAGGTTAACCTGTCTGCTAAAAATGTTTTAAACAACAGAAATCAGTGCCAAAACCTCAAGGACTTGTTTTGTTGATGTTTTTTTTTTTCTTCTGTGAGAGAAGCAAAAGGAACTGAGTATTTACATATGAACATCTGTGACAAATGTCATATCTGAAAAGTCTGAATCAGCTATAATCTGATTGGCTGTTTTGTAGGTAGGTAATTTCGGTAATGGCTAATTAAGTCTATTCTTGGAAGTCTGGTCTAAAAAAAACAAATGAACAGAAGCTTAATTACATCACCTGGGAAATTTTTCTTGGCATCTTACATCATGAAAAGAACCAGTTAACCTCCAAACGTCAAAACATTCTAACCCGAAACAAAGTTACCATATCGTACAGACAGGGCTGAGCAAACAGTGTAGACTCAAATGAGACTGCAGAATGCGGCGTCTCATCAGGGTCTACACTGTTTGCCACTCATCCAGCTATTTCTAGGCTCAACATCGGACATGTTCCAATTTTAGAGCAAGTATGGTCGGAAGTTTAGGTGTCCTAATACTTTAAGGGTTTTGTTTGTTTTTATTGGAGTTTAATGGCCGGCTTGGAGAAATAGATTGTGCTGCATGATGCTTCCCCGCAGAGCTGAAACCGACCGCACACGACTACTGGTAAACCACTTAGAGGATCTAAGCCTGCCCAGGCAAAGCGGTGGGAGTAGGCCCATCCCTGCTTATAAATCCTATTTGTTTCATTGGGTGACAGGCTTGAGATGTCATTTCATCTCAATGTCGGGTAAAAGTCCCACAAAATTGGAAGCAACATCTCCAAAATGACCTTTACAGTGTTGACAGAGATGTTAAATCTCAAATCAAACAAACAAACAAAACTCCTCCACTTCAATAATCGGACAATGATGGTCCCGAACGTTTGTTTGTTGGTTTTGTTTAATTTGAGGTTTAAAGTGGAGACGTTGCTTCTGATCTGGGCCTGCACTGTTTGCCAAGGTACCCCTTTAGGGGTTTCCCCCATGCAATGGATTAAAGTAACAGCACTAAAGGGTTAAATGAAATGGTCAATGTCTCATTTCCAATCGCCCCCGCCCATAGGGGCTTGAAGAAATATATGGGCTGCACGATGCTTCCACGCAGAGCTGAATCCGGCCCGCACACTAGTACTGATAAACCGCTTAGAGGATCTAAGCCTGTCCAGGAACCACGGTGCGAGGCGGACCGTCCATGCTTATAAACCCTATTGGTTTCATTGGGCGACAGGGCTTGAGATGTCATTTCATCTCAATGTCGGGTAAAACCTCAAATCAAACAAACAAATGTCTCATTTCCAAAGACGATTTCAAAAGTTGTTGTTTTAATCATATATTGGTGTGACCAACTTGGTCATTGGTTGTATGACCCAGACCCCATTGAAAACATTAGTGTCCTATCCCACGGAGGCTCCACCAGTAATTTGAATGCTTTCAGAGGAGCTGACAGACAATGACAACAATGGACAATGTCATGATAGACAACAGAATTTTGCCATACTGCAAGCTGTATCATGCACCCCCCCCCCACCCTCACCCCAAACTCACACTCAAGAACTGCTTAACCCATAACTTTGTCCTAGACAGAGTAACAAGAGCATTTCAAATTTAGGGATGTCATGTTCAGTTGTTCTAGGACTATTATGAAAATGGCTGAACCTTTTACAAACAATGAAGGCCCTGATCAGACATGACAGACTGCAGGGTCTGTCCAGGGCCTTGGCTGTTTGTTAGAGTTGTGTTTTGGTGTTTCCCCTATAAAAGGCATATAATTTTTCTTATTTCTGCAAGAAAACATGTTGTGGGTATTCATTAGAAGCACCTTGATGAGTACCATACCCACAACACACCCCCGCCCATCGGGGCTTGAAGAAATATATGGGCTGCATGTTGCTTCCACGCAGAGCTGAAACCGACCCACACAGGAGTACTGGTAAACCACTTAGAGGATCTAAGCCTGCCCAGGCAAAGCGGTGCGAGTCGGACCGTCCATGCTTATAAACTCTATTGGTTACATTGGGCAGCAGGGCTTGAGATGTCATTTCATCTCAATGTCTGGTAAAAGTCCCAGAAAATTGGAAGCAGTGTCTCCAAAATGACCTTTATAGTATTGACGGGGGGGGACGTTAAACCTCAAATCAAACAAACAACAAACGTACCCACAACAAATACTTTTATGCAGAAATAAGAAAAATATCAGTACTTTTCGGATGAAAATGTTTCTTATCTGGAGCTAGGCCCCCGCTCATAGGGGCTTGAAGAAATATATGGGCTGCATGATGCTTCCACGCGGAGCTGAATCCGTCCCGCACACTAGTACTGGTAAACTGCTTAGAGGATCTAAGCCTGTCCAGCAACCGCGGTGCAAGGCGGACCGCCCATGCTAATAAACCCTATTTGTTTCATTGGGCGACAGGGCTTGAGATGTCATTTCATCTCAATGTCGGGTAAAAGTCCCACAAAATTGGAAGCAACGTCTCCAAAATGACCTTTACAGTGTTGACGGGGACGTTAAACCTCAAATCAATCAATCAATCAATCTTATCTGGAGCTACGTTAGCCCTTCTCTTGCTGAATATTCAGTTTAGACACACCCATTTCTGACTTTGAACCAATCAGATTACTTGATGTAATTTATTCTTACAAAGCCATAAACTTAATGTCAAACAGTGTAAATCCTGATCAGATGGCTTCTACAGAAGCCATCTGATCTGGATATACCCTGGATAAACCCTGTTTCCAAAGATAGGGGTTGTCGTGAACAGCATGATAAGAGTTAAAGGTTATGTTTTGTAATAAAGAAACAGAAAAATTTGAAGTAACATGTACAAATGTTATACCTAAAATGTAGACAAAAGCAACCTTTAAAGCAGACTGGGCAAAATTTTTCATCTAAACCAGAGGTTAAGACTTCTGATCAAGAAAAATCAATCAATGACAAAATTTACCCAGGTTGAATACAGCCGGACTTAACTGACCGACTCACCGACCGACCAACTTCTAATACATTCATGGTTAATTACAGTCTAACCATACTCCTCCACTTCAATAATCGGACAATAATGGTCCCGAACGTTTGTTTGTTGGTTTTGTTTAATTTGAGCTTTAACATGGAGACGTTGCTTCCAATTTTGTGGGACTTTTACCCAACAATGAGATGAAATGACATCTCAAGCCCTGCTGCCCAATGCAACCAATAGGATTTATATGCATGAACGGTCCAACTCGCAACACTTTAACTGGGCAGGCTTAGACCCTCTAAGCAGTTTACTAGTGCTCATGTGCAGTCAGTTTCAGCACTGCGTGGAATCAACATGCAGCCCCAGTTTACAGACTGGACCAATCAAAAGACATTTGAGATTATGAAAATTTGTATGAGGCATGAATAGTTCAAGCCATAGGCATCTTTGGGATACACTTTTGATTTTCATTAAAATAAAGATTCTAATGAGCACACACAACATACATTTTGACAAAACAGGAAATTATCACAAATATATTCATATCTGCCGTTAATATCAGACATTTTTTGCAGGGACTCAATAACTAGACCTAAAGAACAATAGTAAATGAGCTATTGATGTTCAAGCTCTCCAAGATCCACATTACGGGATAATTTTCCTCAGAATCCTTACTTCTTATAGAAATTCCTTTAACCCATAACATGCCAATCATGACAATTGTTGTCTGCTTTGCCGTCTGCTGGTTACCTTAAAAGTAATTTTTTGCACATTGTGGGCCCAGATCAGACTGCTCCTGTAGGAGCAGCCTGATACGGGCCCACACTGTTTGCCTGTATGCAAAAATATTTTTAACAAGTTTGGAAAAAAATTCAGCAGACGACATTTTCAGAGGAAGTTATTTTCAGTGTCTTATCCATTTACAAGGTCAAATATTGAGGGATTGATTGAAAATTAATGTACTCATAATTAACATTTAATTAACATTTATAAACACTGAAAAGTTGCTTAAAAAGTGACCCCTAGTTAACTCCCACACTCTGTGCTATCTATTGTGGTTTTATTGCCCAGTCAACAGCTAAGATCATGTTGGGCCAGTCAGTTACTGTCGCTATTCCTGGACAGGCTTGGACCCTCTGAGGGGTTTACTTCTAGTTAATAGTTAGAGAGATTGCCTGCCCCCCATTCCCAATGACAGTAACTGACAACAGCTGGAGGGTCAACGGCTGAATCCTCAAGCAACTGTACATTCAAGCCGTCTCCCAAGAGATGGGGCATAAGAAAAATGAAAGATAGGATAGGGTAGTTGAAGAAACAACAGGGCCCTGATTCGCTCACCTGAATGTCATTGTCTCTAGTACATTCTATTTTTAGCTCTGGTGGCCATCTTGTTCATCAGAGTGAAACGATCTTAGCTATTTGGGAAGGGTGTCCCCTAGGCAACATTCCTTTGAAGTTTGACCTAAGCAACATTCCTATGACGTTTGAATGTAATTGGCTCCAGAGTACAGAAGGATTTGTCGTTTGAAGATTTTTTTAGCCCTGGTGGCCATCTTGTTTATCAGAGGGGAATTATTTTAACTATTTTGGTAGGGAGTCACCTGGGCAACATTTCTGTGAACTTTAAATCAAATTGGCCTAAGAGTTTAGAAGTTGGCGTTTGAAGCAAATTTATGATGTTTTTCTATTTTAAGCTCTGGTGGACATTCTGTTCATCAGAGCAGGATCATTTTAGCTAATATGGTAGAGGGTCATCTAAGCAACATTCCTATGAAGCTTGAATGAAATTGGCCCAAGAGTACAGGAGGAGTTGTTGTTCAAAGATTTTTTCTATTTTTAGCTCTGGTGGCCATCTTGTTTGTCAGAGTGGAAAGATTTTAGCTATTTTTGTAGGGAGTCAACTAAGTAACATTCCTGAGAAGTTTGAATCAAATTGGCCCACGTCTTTAGGAGGAGTTCATGTTTGACGCAAATTTACAATGTTTTCCTATTTTTAGCTATGGCAGCCATTTTTCTTGTCAGAGTGAAACCCTTTAAGCTATTTTGGTAGAGTGTCATCTAAGCATCATTCCTATGAAGTTTGAATGAAATTGGCCCAAGGTTACAGGAGGAGTTGTCGTTTGAAGAATTTTTCTATTTTTAGCTCTGGTGGCCATCTTATTAGTCAGAGCGGAACAATTTCAGCTATTTTGGTAGGGAGTCACCTGCATAATATTTCTGTGAAGTTTGAATCAAATTGGCCTAAGGGGTAAGGAGGAGTTGGCGTTTGAATCAAATTTAGTGTTTTTCTATTTTTAGCTATGGTGGCCATTTTGATCAACAGAGCAGAACTGTTTCGGCTTTTTTTGGTAGAGGGTCACCTAAGCCACATTCCTATGACGTTTGAAAGAAATCGGCACAAGGGTACAGGAAGAGTTGTCATTTAAAGATTTTTTTCTATTTTTAGCCCTGGTGGCCATCTTGTTTGTTGAGTTGAATGATTTTAGCTATTTGGGTAGGGAGTCATCTAACTAACATTCCTGTGAAGTTTGAATCAAATTGGCCCAAGGGTTGAGGAAGAGTTCGCGTTTTGGTGCAAATTTACAATGTTTTTCTATTTTTAGCTATGGTGGCCATTTTGCTCATCAGAGCGAAAACATTTTAGCTCTTTTGGTAGTGGGTCATCTAAGCAACATTCCTATGAAGTTTGAATGGAACTGGCCTAAGGGTAAAGGAGGAGTAGTCATTTGATGAATTTTTCTATTTTTAGCTCTGGTGACCATCTTGTGAGTCAGAGCGGAATGATTTTAGCTATTTTTATAGGGAGTCACCTACATTACATTCCTGTGAAGTTTGAATGAAATTGGCCCAAGGGTTAAGGAGGAGTTTGTGTTTGAAGCAAATTTATGTTGTTTTTCTATTTTTAGCTATGGTGGCCATTTTGCTCATCAGAGCAGAACCTTTTCAGCTATTTTGGTAGATGGTCACCTAAGCAACATTCCAATGAAGTTTGAATACAATTGGCCCAAGGGTACAGGAGACGTTGTCATTTAAAGATTTAATCTATTTTTAGCTCTGGTGGCCATCTTTTTTGTCAGAACAGAACGAGCGTAGCTTTTTTGGTAGGGAGTCACTTGGGCAACATTCCTGTGAAGTTTGAATGAAATTGGCCTAAAGGTTGGGGAGGAGTAGTAAAATTTATGATGTTTTCTATTTTTAGCTATGGCGGCCATTTTGCTCATCAGAGCAATACCGTTTTAGCTATTTTAGTAGAGGGTCACCTAAGCAACATTCCTATGAAGTTTTAATTAATTGAAGTCATTTAAAGAATTTTCTATTTTTAGCTCTGGTGGCCATTTTGTTCCCCAAAGCTAAACCGTTTTAGCTATTTTGGAAGAGGGTCAACTAAGCAACATGCCTATAAAGTTTGAATGAAATTTGCCTTAAGATATAGGAGAAGTTGTCGTTTAAAGATATTTTTAGCTCTGGTGGCCATCTTGTTCAGCAGAGCGGAACGATTTTAGCTATTTTTGTAGAGGGTCACCTAAGCAATATTCCTATGACGTTTTATTGAAACTGGCTCAAGGGTTAAGAAGGAGTTAGCATTTAAAGGAAATTGTTGACGCCGCATGAAGCACGACGGCCGACAGACAATGACCGATAAAAATAGTTCACCATGAGCACTTCATGTTCAGGTGAGCTAAAACTAAACAGTTCCCCATCCCGCACCCTCTGCAAGCACAAAATGCCCAAAGCAGTAGAACGCTCCAGCACTGAAAGCTGCTACACAGCATCTTCACACCCTCTCAACCTCCTATCCCCCTCACTGAACTGCATGGACAGCAAGCAACAAATAGGATTTAACAGACCATACACTCGAGCACATATTTTGAATGCAAAACAACGAGTATGTGAGAGACTAGCAGATGGCATTTTCAAATTACTGCATCAGTTTCCATATAAATGAAGGCTTGACATTTCGTGTACATCATATGACGATCAATTCACATGAACTGTTAAGCATTAGTTTTTCTGCTGAAAAGTGAGAAAGAAAAGAATGTATGTTTTCTGTGCTCCCTCATCTTGCAGAACATGACAACCCCTATCTTTAAAAACAGTGTAGAATCAGATCAGCTGGCTTCTGATCAGATTCTGCACTGTCAACCTGTCTGTGTATTGAACAAGTGCATTATATCAAGTAATTTGATTGACTGATAGTCAGAAATGGGTGTTACAAAATTAATTTATTCAGCAGGATAAGGTTAAGGGTTAAAACACATGTATTGGCCTCAACATCTGTACACAGAATCTACCGTTATACATCGTGAACTGTCTTCCGATGTTCACTCTTTCCATGTATGATATTGTAAAGAGCAATGGATGTATATAAAATGTTCTTCCAGTAACCTATATGTAATCTGAAAAAAACTGCTGAACTAACAGAAATAATAGGTGGTTGTTCATAAGGGTGCACATCTGAACAGTCTCACCAAAGGTGTCTCACAAACACACACACAACACACACCAGTGTGGCAGACTAACAGCATCAAATGGCCAGGGGGTGTTTCAGGGAGCATTGTGCCCTTTGGCAGTATAAGGAACCTTTTTTCAGGTGTTGGCACATAAAACAGAAGATGGATTATTCAGATAAAAAGCTAAAAGCCAAGGTCCTAAAGATCACTAACTTTTCTTATTGTTCTGCAAAGTATTGGAAGCACTAGTTGCCTGATAAGGTTTATATTTGTTTGATTTGAGGTTTAACATCCCTGTCAACACTGTATAGGCCATTTTGGAGATGTTGCTTCCAATTTTGTGGGACTTTTACCCGACATTGAGGTGGAATGACATCTCAAGCCCTGTTGCCCAATGAAACCAAGGTTTTATAAGCAAGCCTGTCTGTTAAGGTAGTAGCCAGATATGTTCCACGGAGCCTCCTCATTAGCTTAACGCTTAGACTAGCTACTAGTCGGATATCATATTTTAAAGTTAATAAGTAATATTCTTCTATTATATTTATTTTTACTTCTTTTTCCCTCTCTGATAGCAACTTGTTTTATCTTGGGAAGATATCTGAGACAAGATTAAAGTTTAACAAGGTTTCATATTTGATTAAAACACACAGGAAGGTTGGTCATTGGTCAATATGATATCAAGGTCAAGGAGCTACTTAACCCTCTGCATGCTGGGTATTTTTTCATGGCAGATAACATTTTGAAACATTTTTCTGAAAACAGGATTTGACATCTCATGCAAATTGTTTCTTATGGAGACAATTTGCACGAGATGTCAAGTCATGTTTTCTTGGACAATTAGAAAAATATTTCAAAATGTCGTCTGCTGTGGGAAAAAATACCCAGCATGCAGAGCGTGAACAAACTGGTCAGTACTGTTCTAGCCCTTCAAGATGCCAATCATAACAATTATCAGGTGCTTTGTTCACTGCTGGTTACTTTATCAGCCACTGTTGCAGACAGTGTGGAACCTGATCAGACCATTCTGTTAGCCTCTAGGAGCAGTCTAAGACCAGGGCAGTCTGGGTCCACACAGTTTGCCTGTATGCAAAACATATAATATTATTTGAAATCTTCGTAAGAAGATTCTGAGTTGGACATAAACAGTCAATATTTTCAGATGCAGTTTTTCTTGACTAGCTACTCAATTCTGGGTTACATTTTAATGAAAAGTAAAAAAATACTTAATTGAATTTCAGCAACTGGGCTGCCCCCGCCATCGGGGCTGGAAGAAATATATGGGCTGCATGATGCTTCCACGCAGAGCTGAAACCGACCAGCACATAAGTACTGGTATACAGCTTTGAGAATCTAAGCCTGCCCAGGCAAAGCAGTGCGAGTCGGCCGTCCATGCTTATAGACCCTATTGGTTTCAATGGGTGACAGGGCTTGTGATGTCATTTCATCTCAAGGTCAGGTAAAAAGTCCCACAAAATTGGAAGCAACGTCTCCAAAATGACCTTTACAGTGTTGACGGGGCCGTTAAACCTCAAATCAAACAAACTTGCATTCAAGCCTCGTGAGAAAGCAAGTTCTGCAACAGAAGGTTTGGTTATTTTTCTGCATCTGCAGACTGCGGCATCTCATCAAGTTTCACACTATTTGCCGCTTATCTAGATATTTTTAGATACAACATCAGGTGCATGTAGTAAAATTGTATTAATTCAAATTTTAGAAAATGGGTGTCCAAGTATTACTCCAGTTATAATTAAGCGGTACAGATTTGTTTGATTTGTTTAATTTCAGGTTAAACGACCCCGTCAACACTGTAAAGGTCATTTTGGAGACATTGCTTCCAATTTTGTGGATTTTTTACCCAAGATTGAGATGAAACGACATCTCAAGCCCTGTCGTCCAATGAAACCGATTATAAGCATGGACGGTCCGACTCCTGCGCACTGTTTTGCCTGGGCAGGCTTAGATCCTCTAAGCGGTTTACCAGTACTCGTGTGCGGGTCGGATTCAGTTCTGCGTGGAAGCATCATGCAGCCCATATATTTCTTCAAGTCCCGATGGGCGGGATTAAGGGGTACAGATGAATGCACTTAGTGTCCAAGGATGTGCTTCTATGAGTAGCTGCAATGTTATCCCTTGCAGCCCTTCACATAGTGTTCACTGGGACGAACAAACAAAATCCCTTGCAGCCCCAGCAGACCAAAACAGGTCATAAAGAGCCAACTCATCTGACTCTGCACTTTTTGCCAAACTTTTTAAAATTTGATTGTTACTCCAGCAGACTGGAGGTGTCCAAGGTGAAAAGGTTAATGGTATATAACTGATTAGCTCCAGCTGATTGTCAAAATTAACAGCTGTTTCCAAAACAGCTGATTAAGCATTTCTACATTCTTGCCCTTGTGAACTTGCACTTTTTAAGGTCACAATCATAAGAAGCAAAGTACCTATTGAGATACACTCAGGGCAAGGATAAACTGTGTGTTCCCAAAAGTCATCTTGTCTTATCCTGCAGAACACTACAGCCTCTACTTTTACAGTGTAGCTCCAGATCAGATATAGAAGCCATCTGATCAGACATGTTAAGTTTTGAAAATACAAGAGGCTCAATGAGCCTAAACCGCTCACCTGAGGAACTTAAGTTTTAACAATTCACAGACTTGACTACTAAATCTGCTAATAGAATCCAGCCCATTGACCCTTACAGGATATAAGTCATCATTATTGCATTGCATTCCAAGTTTGAGACTTCTAGCTTCTATAGTTCCTGAGAAATCTTTGACGAAAATTTAACATTGGTCAAAATGGAGAGAAAGAAGAATGAAAGAACAGATGAACAAATAAGCTGAGAAAGCCCAATGTCTCTTACACAAAATAAGTCATCATTATTCTATTGAATACCAAATTTGATGCTTCTAGCTTTTATAGTTCCTGAGAAATCTTTGATTAAAAATTTAACATTGGTCTATTATCTCTATATGGAGAGAAAGAAGAATGAAGGAACAAATGAACCAGACTAGCTCCAAAACCTAATGCAGCCTTTCCCCTTGCCAAATGGTGCTACACATAAAATTCAAACAAGATTGGTCGACTGCCTTCTGAGATATGCTTCATTGAAAGTGTGGACGACGGATGGACGGACGACAGACGACGGACTCCGGAGCCTTGGTATACTATCAGCTCACTGGAGCTCAGGTGAGCTAAAAATTCAAGTCGCTATTTCTGTCACAACATTTTCCCTACGTTAAGTCTATGGGCAAATTTTTTTGTCTCTCAAGGTCACGTAACTCCGAGGTCAATATTCCGATTCGGCCCAAAATCGAAATTAACCGAGATTTTATGCCTGTCCTTGTTACCTGCAAGTTTGAAGCTGATATGAATAAAAATAAAGCTGCTATCGTGGTCACAACGTATTTTTTTATGCTCAAGGGCAGGTAACTCCAAGGCAAATATTCCGATTCGGCCCAAAATCGAACTTAACCGAGATTTTATGTCTGTCCTCGTTACCTGCAAGTTTGAAGCTGATCTGAAAAAAATGCAAGTCGCTATCGTAGTCGCAACATTTTCCCTAATTAAGTCTATGGGCAAATTTTTTGTCGCTCAAGGTCATGTAACTCCGAGGTCAATATTCCGATTCGGCCCAAAATTGAACTTAACCGAGATTTTATGCCTGTCCTCGTTACCTGCAAGTTTGAAGCTGATATGAATAAAAATAAAGTTGCTATCGTGGTCACAACGTATTTTTTTATGCTCAAGGGCAGGTAACTCCAAGGCAAATAATCCGATTCGGCCCAAAATCGAACTTAACCGAGATTTTATGTCTGTCCTCATTACCTGCAAGTTTGAAGCTGATCTGAAAAAAATTCAAGTCGCTATCGTAGTCACAACATTTTCCCTATGTAAAGTTTATGGGCAAATTTTTTGTCGCTCAAGGTCATGTAACTCCGAGGTCAATATTCTGATTCGAACTTAACTGAGATTTTATGCCTGTCCACGTTACCTGCAAGTTTGAAGCCGATCTGAATAAAAATAAAGTTGCTATTGTGGTCACAACGTATTTTTTTATGCTCAAGGGCAGGTAACTCCAAGGCAAATAATCCGATTCAGCCCAAAATCTAACTTAACCTAGATTTTATTTCTGTCCTCGTTACCTGCAAGTTTGAAGCTGATCTGAAAAAAATTCAAGTCGCTATCGTAGTCACAACATTTTCCCTATATGTTAAGTCTATGGGCAAATTTTTTGTCGCTCAAGGTCACGTAACTCCGAGGTCAATATTCCGATTCGGCCCAAAATCGAACTTAACCGGGATTTTATGCCTGTCCTCGTTACCTGCAAGTTTGAAGCTGATCTGAATAAAAATGAAGTTGCTATCCTGGTCACAACGTATTTTTTCATGCTCAAGGGCAGGTAACTCCAAGGCAAATAATCCGATTCGGCCCAAAATCTAACTTAACCGAGATTTTATGTCTGTCCTCGTTACCTGCAAGTTTGAAGCTGATCTGAAAAAAATTCAAGTCGCTATCGTAGTCACAACATTTTCCCTATATGTTAAGTCTATGGGCAAATTTTTTGTCGCTCAAGGTCACGTAACTCCGAGGTCAATATTCCGATTCGGCCCAAAATCGAACTTAACCGGAATTTTATGCCTGTCCTCGTTACCTGCAAGTTTGAAGCTGATCTGAATAAAAATAAAGTTGCTATCATGGTCACAACGTATTTTTTCATGCTCAAGGGCAGGTAACTCCAAGGCAAATAATCCGATTCGGCCCAAAATCGAACTTAACCGTGATTTTATGTCTGTCCTCGTTACCTGCAAGTTTGAAGCTGATCTGAAAAAAATTCAAGTCGCTATCGTAGTCACAACAGTTTCCCTATGTTAAGTCTATGGGCAAATTTTTTGGTCGCTCAAGGTCACGTAACTCCGAGGTCAATATTCCGATTCGGCCCAAAATCGAACTTAACCGAGATTTTATGCCTGTCCTTATTATCTGCAAGAATGAAGTCGATCAGAAAAAAATTGACAGAGCTAGAGTGATGACAAGCTTTTTCCTATGTTAAGTCTATGGGAGCTATATGTTGCCATGGTAACCAGAGTTCCACTCAGATCTGCATGAAAACCTTATGCAGCCTTTCCACTTGCCCAATAATGTTACACATGAAATTTGATCAAAGTCGGCCAAGTAGTCTTCAAGATATACATTTTTGAAATTCACATTAACCCTTATGCAAAAATGCACAAGGGCAGGTAACTCCTAAGTGTATGATTCGATTCTGCCAATTATCGAACTTGACCGAGATTTCATGGCTGTGCTGGTTATCTGTAAGAATGAAGCCAATCCGAACAAAATTGAAGCAGCTACAGTGATGACAACATTTTCCCCATGTTAAGTCGATAGGCAATTTTTCGGGTGCTCAAGGGGACGTAACTCTTGAGTGAATTATCTGATTCGGCCCAAAATCGAACTTGACCGAGATTTTATGCCTGTACTGGTTATCTGCAAGAATGAAGTCGATCAGAAAAAAATTGACGGAGCTAGAGTGATGACAAGCTTTTTCCTATGTGAAGTCTATGGGAGCTAGATGTTGCCATGGCAACCAGAGTTCCACTCAGATCTCCCTGAAAACCTAATGAAGCCTTTCCACTTGCCCAATAATGCGACACATGAAATTTGATCAAAGTTGGCCAAGTAGTCTTTAAGATATACATTTTTGAAATTCCCATTAACCCTAATGCAAAAACACACAAGGGCAGGTAACTCCTAAGTGAATGATCCGATTCTGCCAGTTATCGAACTTGACCAAGATTTCATGGCTGTGCTGGTTATCTGCAAGAATAAAGCCAATCTGAAAATAATTGAAGCAGCTACGGTGATGACAACATTCTCCCCATGTTAAGTCAATAGGCAATTTTTTCAACGCTCAAGGGCACGTAACTCCTGAGTGAATAATCCGATTCAGCCCAAAATCGAACTTGATCGAGATTTCATGCCTGTCCTCGTTATCTGCAAGGATGAAGTCGATCAGAAAAAAATTGACGGAGCTAGAGTGATGACAAGCTTTTTCCTATGTTTTTTCAACGCTCAAGGGCACGTAACTCCTGAGTGAATAATCCGATTCAGCCCAAAATCGAACTTGATCGAGATTTCATGCCTGTCCTCGTTATCTGCAAGAATGAAGACAATCAGAAAAAAATTGACGGAGCTAGAGTGATGACAAACTTTTTCCTATGTTAAGTCTATGGGAGCTATTTGTTGCCATGGCAACCAGAGTTCCAATCCTATCTGCCCGAAAACAGTATGCAGCCTTTCCCCCTACCTGATTATGCTTCACATGAAATTTGATCAAGATTGGCCCACTGGTTCCGGAGATATACTTCTTTGAAAGTGTGGACGACGGACGACGACGACGACGACGGACGACGGACGCCGGCTCGTGGTATACTAATACCTCACATGAGCCTTCGGCTCAGGTGAGCTAAAAAATGGAGACAGCGTATGCGAGGAGGTTTGGTGTCTGAACTTTTCTGTTTATTGATTAAACTCCTGTTCATAGCGTTTCCTTGTCACGGGTGGACATCAGGGGAGCTATCGCGAAATTGCGCCAACGTAATTTTTCTCCAACGACACATCCAGGAACTCTTGCGATAGTTCCTAGGACCTGGAAATGGTAAACAGAGGTAGGTATTACCCTCGTGTGTTTTGATTTATTGTAGAAGAATGAGAATAATATAAATGAAAAAATCGTTGCTGAAAGTAGGCGACCGTAACAAAATCAAACACAGCTTACACAGGGTATCTGACTATAGCTTTATGTCAACACGAATGAATGATGCAACTGTTTTGTAAGTTTTCGCTTAGAACGAGATATTTTGGCGCAAATTCTGTGTATGTCGGCGCTAATTCACCATTTAGATGTAAAACATTTTATCAGTTCATGTAGTGTGAAGAAGTGCATGATGCCAAAATTTTCAGGCAGAGTAGCTCCCACATCATCGCGCTAGTTCCCATGAGTCTATCATTCCATCACCTGGAGAGAAATTTTTGGATTAGATTATATGTCGATTAAAACCACCAGGCAACCGCTAACATATAAATGACTCATTGTTACAAGAAAGGAATATAACAGGATTTAAGACAAAAAGCGAAATCCTGTGACGTCACACACCTGGTCTATATTTACCGAGGCCCTGATCAGATGCCGCGTTCTGCGGCATCCAATGCAGCATCTGGGCCTGCGCTGTTTGCCAATTACCCGTTCAGGGGTTTCCGGTACAGAATTGGTTAAACCACAAGTATCTCCATCTATCTATCTATCTACCTATCTATCTGTTTGGGTGATGGGCACTAGTAGGGAAGGCATCTTCACAAGCAAGGGTGGACTTCAGGGGAGCTATTGTGAAATCGCGTCAACTTAATTTTGCTCCAAGGACACATCCGGGAACTTTAGCGATAGTTCCTAGGACCTGGAAATGGTAAACAAAGGTAAACAAAACACATACATGACAGATTTGCCGGGTGAAAGCCTACACATTAACTATTTAATTACGGAAAGGATCTTTCACCTGCACATGGGATGATTCTCCCTGCATAGGGGGGCTCCAGTTAACGGCCCGATTCGAAGGATGGTGTACTTTGTGGCATTCATCCCTGCAAGTGGAGCATGTTCTGACACCGCAGTTTTACTAACTCTGCCGGGAATCGAACCTCTTGCACCATAGGCAGATGCACTAACCACTGAGCGACCACACTCCTTTCCTAAATTTAGACCAAAGTCTAGTTGTTCTAGAAAATTTAAATAAATAAACAGGTAAAACAAAATTATCATGATGCCCTACCCTAAACAATAATACACCACCCAGACCAACCGAACCGAACCCATCAACACTATTTAGATCATATTGGAGATGTTGCTTCCAATTTTGTGGGACTTTTACCAGACATCGAGATTAAATGACATCTCAAGCCCTGCTACCCAATGAAATCAAAAGGCTTATATGCATTGGACAATCTGACTCACATCGCTTTGCCTGGGCAGGCTTAGTCCTTCTAAGTCATGTATGGTCAGATTCAGCTCTGCATGGAAGCACCATGCAGCCCAAACTATTTCTCCAATCCCCGATGGGCGGGGGCAAAAACAACAGTCTGTATCATAGGTATTAGGCCTATAGTGATGCACTGAAGAATTCCTTCTTTCCCTGACCTATTCCTCTGTGAAATAGTCTTCCCTTATCTGTGGAAAATGCCAAAACTGCAGAAGAGTTCAAAGCCCGCACGGTGTAGTTTGGGATAGCTAAACGGTTGTGAATAGAGGTGGAGAAAACCAGTGCTTTGCACAGCTCCCAAATTATCCCCAGAAGCTCCGTGTCAATAACCAACAACAGCGTTCGACTTTTCTGGCACAGCGTCTGCTATTTGGCGCCAAAACATTACCATACATGAGATCGTAGAAAAGTCCATTTTTATTATGCAAACATCTACCATTAGATGTAGCTAATTGTCTGAGGAGCGATTAAATCATTTTCACATTGATTGTGGATTAAATTTTATGATTGACATAACTTGACCATATTTTCACACCTTATCAACGTGCACCGCAGGGTGGCAATTATATGACAGGGATTAACAATAGTGTCATACTTGAACCGTAATAAATAATACACAAATGGTTTGTCTCTGAATTGACAGTGCAGCAATTATTGTGATTTTCATACTGGTATAGTTTTACAGGATTTAAGGACTCAACTAGTAATGTGTCCAGACGACACAGATGCCCCTGCCAAGGGCCCCACCTCACCCCGAAAATCCATGTTGCAGCAAAATTTTCTAAGTGTGTGACCTTGTAATCAGGAACATTCGTGAGAAGTTATATTGAAACTGGTGAAAAAATGTAAGCCCTAGAGCAATGACAAAGTTTTTCTAAAAATAGCCAAAGTGACCTTGACCTTGAAAGTCGAACTCGCTCGAGGTATTGTCATAAGGAACATTTGTGTGAAGTTATATTGAAATCAGTGAAGCAATGTAGTCGCTAGAGTGATTACAAAGTTTTCCTAAAAATAGCCACAGTGACCTTGACCTTGAGTCAAAATCGCTCGAGATATTGTCATAAGGAACATTTGTGTGAAGTTATATTGAAATCGGTGAAGAAATATAAGCGCTAGAGCGATGACAAAGTTTTTCTAAAAATAGCCACAGTGACCTTGACCTTGAAAGTGGAACTTGCTAGAGATATTGTCATAAGGAACATTTGTGTGAAGTAATATTGAAATTGGTGAAAAAATGTAAGTGCTAGAGCAATGACAGAGGTTTTCTTAAAATAGCCACAGTGACCTTGACCTTGAAAGTCAAACTTGTTCGAGGTATTGTCATAAGGAACATTTGTGTGAAGTTATTTTGAAACCAGTGAAGAAATGCAGGCGCTAGAGCGATGACAAAGTTTTTCTAAAAATAGCCACAGTGACCTTGACCTTGAAAGTGGAACTCGCTAGATGTTGTCATAAGGAACATTTGTGTGAAGTTCTATTGAAATCGCTGAAGAAATGTAAGCGCTAGAGCGATGACAAAGTTTTTCTAAAAATAGCCACAGTGACCTTGACCTTGAGGCCATGACCTTGAAAGTTGAAATTGCTCGAAATATTTTTATAAGGAACATTTGTGTGAATTTATTTTGAAATTGGTGAAGAAATGTAGAGGCTAGAGTGATGACAAAGTTTTTCTAAAAATAGCCACAGTGACCTTGACCTTGAGGTCATGACCTTGAAAGACGAACTCGCTCGAGATATTGTCATAAGAAACATTTGTGTGAAGTTATATTATCAGTGAAGAAATGTAGGCACTAGAGCGATGACAAAGTTTTTCTAAGAATAGCCACAGTGACCTTGACCTTGAGGCCATGACCTTGAAAGTCGCACTCGCTCGAGATATTTTTATAAGGAACATTTGTGTCAAGTTATATTGAAATTTGTGAAGAAATGTAGGTGCTAGAGTGATGACAAAGTTTTTTCTAAAAATAGCCACAGTGACCTTGACCTTGAGGTCATGACCTTGAAAGTCAATCCTGCTCGAGATATTGTCATAAGGAACATTTGTGTGAAGTTGTATTAAATTAATGAAGAAATATAGACGCTAGAGCTATGTTGTGCGAGGGGATAATTAAAAATTTTTAAGTCCGTGACCTTGACCTTGAGCTCATGGGCATGGGTGGGGGTATCGCTGAATAAAATGGACAGGTATCTAACATCATACCAAATATCAACTCAATCCATCGCACGATTTGGAAAATATCAACTCTTAAAATATCTAATTAAAAATTTCTAAGTATGTGACCTTGACCTTGAAGCCATAGGCATGAGTGGGGGTATTGCCAAATAAACATGATGATGATGGACCTGTATCTATCATCATAGCATACATAAGCCAAATCCATAATATAGTTTGGAAAATTTGAGCTCTTTAAAATCTTTCACATTAAAATTGTCTAAGTCTGTGACCTTGACCTTGAGGTCATAGGCATGGGTGGGGGTATTGCTGAATAAAACATTGTACCTATATCTATCATCATATGAACCAAAGCCATCATAAAAGTTCAGGTACTACCAGGTACAAATACCTTAACTGGAGTCTTTAACATGGAAAATTTTTAAGTCCACGACCTTGACCTTGAGGCCATGGGCATGGGTGGGGGTATCGCTGAATAAAACTTTGGACCTATATCTATAATCATTCCAAATATGAGTTGGACACAAGTTTGTGACCAACAAACTTTCAAGGGAAATAACTCATAAAGTATAAATGCACGAGTTATTATTCTTGTACTCTGCATGTCGACTAATGTCTGAAGCTTCGTGAAGATAGTTTGAACGGTTTTCAAGTTAAAGAGTGGCCAGGATTTTGTGACCGACAAATGTCCAAGGGCAAAAACTGAAAAAGTTAAAATGCAAGTTACATTTCTTGGGTACTGCACTCCTCTAATGTTGAATAATATTTATATGAAGTTTTGTGAAGATAGCTTGAAAGGATTTCGAGTTATACAGTGGACACAATTTTGTGACAGACAGATGGTGGCTTGTGAGACAGTA
This sequence comes from Lucinisca nassula, assembly GCA_963580285.1. Classification (NCBI taxonomy): domain Eukaryota; kingdom Metazoa; phylum Mollusca; class Bivalvia; order Lucinida; family Lucinidae; genus Lucinisca; species Lucinisca nassula. Next base: position 134,384,048 of record OY757016.1, on the reverse strand, counting down.
TGAAAACAGTGTAGATCCTGATTAGATGGCTTATTCAGATCTACACTGTTTGCAAAGGTAGAGGCTGTCATGAGCAGCAGAATATGGATTAAAATGCCAATGTCTGGTGCATCTTCTTTTGCATATACAGGCAAACAGAGTGAGTGAGTGTTTTGAGTTTTACATCCCACCAACAGCTAAGGTCATACGGAGACGGGACCTTGGTTTAAAGATTCATCCGAAAGTCTGAAAGACCATTTTTTTTGCCTTTGACCTCTAAGTATGACCTTGACCTTGGAGGTACGGACCTGGGTTTTGCAAGTGACACATTGTCTCATGATGGTTAACATTTTACAAAGTAATTTCAAAATCCATCCAGAAATAAGAAAGTTATTGACTGCGTTTAAGTTTCGGACCCTTTTTTTGGCCTTTGACGTCTAAGTATGACCTTGACCTTGGTTAACATTTCTGCTGAGTAATTTTAAAATCCATCACGAAACTAGAGCTGTCAGTGAAACTGACTAGGGCCCCGGCAGCGCTATCAGAGGAGTAGGAAAAAATTTGTGGACAGACAGACAGACGGACGGACAGAGTGATTACTATAGGGCACCCACACTTTCAGTGCGGGGCCCTAATAAGAAAGTTATAGAGGATAAAAAAATTTGTGGATGGACAGACAGACAGACAGACGGACGGACAGAGTGATTACTATAGGGCACCCACACTTTCAGTGCGGGGCCACCTTATGGTTAACATTTCTGCCAAGTAATATTTAAATCCATCCAGGAATAATAACAAAGTTATTAATTGGACACAGGAAAGACCCTTTTTTGACCTTTAACCTCTAAGTATGACCTTGACCTTTGAGGTATGGACCTGAGTCTTGCGCGCAACATTCCATCACATTATGGTTAACATTTCTGCCATCCAGGAATAATAATAACAAAGTTATTAATTGGACACAGGAAAGACCCTTTTTTGACCTTTAACCTCTAAGTATGACCTTGACCTTTGAGGTACGGACCGGAGTCTTGCGCGCAACACTCCATCACATTATGGTTAACATTTCTGCCAAGTAATATTTAAATCCATCCAGGAATAAGAAAGTTATGGAGGATAAAAAAATTTGTGGACGGACAGACAGACAGACGGACGGACAGAGTGATTACTATAGGGCACCCACACTTTCAGTGCGGGGCCCTAATAAGGAAGTTATTGACCGCATTTAAGTTTCGGATGCACGGACGAACGGAGGGGGGCAATGCTATATGCCCTTTCCACCATTCTTCGAATGGCGGGGGCATAATAAAACCAGAGGACCAGTGGTCCTGAACCGCTCACCTGTCTGGTGACAATTTTCCTACTTAGATCAGCAGAAAATGTCATTTACCCTGCTCATAAATTTTAAAATGCCATCTCAATATTTGTTGGCATTTAAAAACTTATGAGCAGGGTAAATTTCATGCTGAAGTGAGTTGAGCGTGAAAAAAGTTTTATAACCTCGGTGCCTGGCTCACAGAAAGGGAAAATATGAGGAACTGTCCATTGGACATAAATGGTATACTGTATACAGAAGCAAATGAAACAAAAAGAAAACTTGTTCCAATTTTCACTTTGCCCCATGCAAAAGCCTAAGTCGGCAAATTCGACATTGCTGTAAAATAGGTCAAGGTCAACCCAGGGTCACCATTTGTACAAACCATGATGGGCCTGAGTACCATATGCTACATGCCAAGTTTCAAGGCCACTGGCCTTATGGTTCTGGAGAAGAAGATTTTTGAAGGCTTTTTACCATATATGGGCATGGCGGCCATCTTGGTCATGTGATCCAGACCCCGCGAACAAACTTTTGTTCCCCCATCCCACTGAGGCTCCATATGAAATTTGGCTTTGATTGGCCCTGCAGTATTGGAGAAGAAGATCTTTGAAAATGGTGGACGGACGTTCTGACGGACGGACGTTCTAACAAATCCGGTTTATGGGCTTTTCCCATTATAAACTCCCATAGAGAAATTAAGCTCCTAAGCCGAAAAATAGCCCCTAAGCAGTAAGGTTTATGAGTTTATAGTGTTAACTTAACGGAATAAACCGATAAGGTTGGACAAAATATAACCCCTAACACTTCTATGTTGGCCCGGACGGACGGACGACGGACGGACGGACGGACGGATGGATGACGGACCATGGCTATACTATAAGCTCACCTATGAGCCTAAAGGCTCAGGTGAGCTAAAAATCCGTTATTTTCACTTTTTTCTATGCAAAAGCCTAAGTCAGCATATTTGACATTACTGTAAAATAGGTCAAGTTCAACCCAGGGTCACCATTTGAACAAATTATGATAGGCCCGAGTACCATATGCTACATGCCAAGTTTCAAGGCCATTGGCCTTACGGTTCTTGAGAAGAAGAATTTCGAAGTGTTTTTACCATATATGGGCGTGGTGGCCATCTTGGTCATGTGATCTAGACCATATTGGCAACTTTTCATTTGTTCAACGCCCAAAGGCTCCATATTGAATTTCACTTCAATTGGCTCAGTAGTTTCTGAGCAAAAATGTTTGAAATATGGAACCTGCGTGACCTTGGTCTAAGGTCAATTAATGACCTTGACCTTTCTTACACATAGATCTTCATGTATTCAGCTACTTTACCTTATCTACTAATTTTGGTGACAGTGTCTTCAATGGTTTCCTAAAAATCCATTATTTTCACTTTTTCCCATGCAAAAGCCTAAGTCGGCAAATTTGACATTGCTGTAAAGTAGGTCAAGGTCAACTCAGGGTCACCATTTGTACAAACTATGATGGGCCTGAGTACCATATGCTACATGCCAAGTTTCAAGGCCATTGGCCTTACGGTTCTGGAGGAGAAGAATTTTTAAGGCTTTTTACCATATATGGGCGTGACGGCCATTTTGGTCATGTGATCTAGACCGTATTGGCATTTTTTCATTTGTTCAACTCACAAAGGCTCCATATTAAATTTTACTTAAATTGGCTCAGCAGTTTTGGAGAAAAAAATGTTTGAAATATGGATCCTGAATGACCTTGGTCTAAGGCCAATGAATGACCTTGACCTTTCTGACCCATAGATCTTCATGTATTCAATTACTTTACCTGATCTACAAATTTTGTTGACACTGTCTTCAATGGTTTCCTATTAATCCATTATTTTCACTTTGCCCCATGCAAAAGCCTAAGTCGGAAAATTTGACATTGCTGTAAAATAGGTCAAGGTCAACCCAGGGTCACCATTTGTACAAACCATAATGGGCCCGAGTACCATATGCTACATGCCAAGTTTCAAAGCCACTGGCCTTATGGTTCTGGAGAAGAAGATTTTTGAAGGCTTTTTACCATATATGGGCATGGCGGCCATCTTGGTCATGTGATCCAGACCCGCGAACAAGGCCAATGAATGACCTTGACCTTTCTGATCCATATACATTCATGTATTCAGTTACTTTACCTGATCTACAAATTTTGGTGACACTGTCTTCAATGGTTTCCTATAAATCCATTATTTTCACTTTGCCCCATGCAAAAGCCTAAGTCGACAAATTTGACATTGCTGTAAAATAGGTCAAGGTCAACCCAGGGTCACCATTTGTACAAACCATGATGGGCCCGAGTACCATATGCTACATGCCAAGTTTCAAGGCCACTGGCCTTATGGTTCTGGAGAAGAAGATTTTTGAAGGCTTTTTACCATATATGGGCATGGCGGCCATCTTGGTCATGTAATCCAGACCCCGCGAACAAACTTTCGTTCCCCCATCCCACTGAGGCTCCATATGAAATTTGGCTTTGATTGGCCCTGCAGTATAGGAGAAGAAGATCTTTGAAAATGGTGGACGGACGGACGGACGACGGACCATGGCTATACTATAAACTCACCTATGAGCCTAAAGGCTCAGGTGAGCTAATAAGCAGCAGGACGACAATTGTTGTGACTGGCATCTTAAGGGTTAAACCACCAGTCACAAATGTTGCAGATATTATTTTCAAATGTGAATCGTCTGCTTGCAGAAGATTCGCATAAAATGCCAAACCCGATTTTTCTCTGAAAAAAAAAGAAGAAAGAACTAGAAATGTGTCCAGACGACACAGATACCCCCACCAAGGGCCCCGCCTCACCCCGAAAATCCATGTTGCAACAAAATTTTCTAAGTGTGTGACCTTGACCTTGAGGTCATGGGCAGGGTCATTGGTATGGGTGAATGAGACTTGGGACCTGTATCTATCATCATTCCAAATATGAAGCCAATTCCAAATATGAAGCCAATCTATAAATATGAGCCCTAAAACTTTAAAAGCGTAATAAGAGTACGGTAAGTCTGTGACCTTGACCTTGAGGTCAGGGGTGAGGGTATATACAACTTTGGACGTGTAACTATCATCATACCAAATATGAAGCAAATCTATATGGTTTGGTGAGTATGAGCTCTTAATAAGCTTTAAATAAAAAATTTCTTTGTCTGTGATCTTGACCTTTAGGGCACATGCATGGGTGGGGGTATTGGACCAGTATCAATCATCATACCAAATATAAACTTAATTCATCATACGATTTGGAAAATATAAACTCTAACAAATTTCTAATTAAAAATTTTTAAGTCTGTGACCTTGACCTTGAGCTCATGGGCATGGGTGGGGGTATCGCTGAATAAAACGGACAGGTATCTAACATCATACCAAATATAAACTCAATCCATCACATGATTTGGAAAATATCAACTCTTAAAATATCTAATTAAAAATTTCTAAGTCTGTGACCTTGACCTTGAAGCCATAGGCATGAGTGGGGGTATTGCCAAATAAACATTTAGACCTGTATCTATCATCATAGCATATATAAGCCAAATCCATAATATGGTTTGAGCTCTTTAAAATCTTTAACATTAAAATTGTCTAAGTCTGTGACCTTGACCTTAAGGTCATAGGCATGGGTGGGGGTATTGCTGAATAAAGCATTGTGCCTATATCTATCATCATATAAACCAAAGCCATCATAAAAGTTCAGGTTCTACCAGGTACAAATACCTTAACTGGAGTCTTTAACATGGAAAATTTCCAAGTCCATGACCTTGACCTTGAGGCCATGAGCATGTAAGGGGGTATCGCCGGATAAAACTTTGGACCTATATCTATAATTATATCAAATATGAACCAATTCCATCAAATGGTTTGGAAAATATGAGTTCTAAAATGTTCAGGTCTACCTGTTACAAAAACCTTTAAACATTGAAAATTTCTAAGTCTGTGATCTTGACCTTGTGGTCACAGGCATGGTAGGGGGTATTGCTTAATAAAACTTTGGACCTATATCTAGATGAACCAGTTCCATCAATTGGTTAGGAAAATATGAGTTCTAAAAGTTCCGGCTCTACCTGTTACAAAAACCTTAACCTGAGGTTACAGGATCATGTATGTACGTACACACACACACGTACAGACGGACGTATACAAGTACTCACATACGGAAAACCGAAAAACTATATGCCCCCGGCATCATGCCGATGAGGGGGCATAAAAATTCTAAATGTCATCTGCAACACAACTTTGCATAGTAATTTAAGGGTTAAGTGGGTCTTATTTTTTGCTTAAAACATAATATTGTGGGTATTTGTTAGAATCACCTTGCTGAGGCAATTAAGATTTTTTTCTCCAAAATCTTCCTTGTTCCTGACCTCAGAATGAGTGTATCTCAAGTTATAGAAATGGAAGAAATATGCACCATATCATCCCCACTGACTGCATTGCGACCCACTTACACAGTAACCCTCTTGAAACAGACACTCCACTCACCCATGATCACCTGTATGTCACTCCACTCACCCATGATCAAAACATTATGTGGCTGAGATATGAAAAGAATCACATATTTCTACTTAATGCTCTCACGTTCACAGGCAATCATGCCATTTCAGTGTGCAACATGTTAATTGCAGATTACAGATTCGTTCAGTTTATTTTAAATCTCTTTTGCCAAGAAATTGAAAAAAAAATTCCTCATATTGCACAACCAACACTGAACTACATATTGAAATTCTTTGATTTTTCTGGATTTTTTACAGTAAAACATCTGGGGCCAGTTGTTCAAATCTAATGAAGTCATTAGTTCAAGTATAGTTAACCCTTATCTTGCTGAATATTAAATTTAGCCACACCAATTTCAGATTTTGAACCAATCAGATTACTTGATGTAATTTATTTCTACAAATTCATAAACTGAATTTCAAACAGTGTAGATCCTGATCAGATGGCTTCTTCAGAAGCCATCTGATCTGGATCTACACTGTTTGCAAAGATAGGGGTTGTCACAACAGCAAGATAAGGGTTAAAAGTGTGCTCATTTAATATGGGAAACATGCTAATATTTTTGCTGAAAAAAATGTGAGCAGCATCTGCAAAAGCTGCTCACATTTTTTCAGCAAAAATAGCAAAATTTTAGACACTGAACTTGCTAGAACAGTTAACAATATGATCACTAACGAGCTGGTTAAGCAAAGGAGGCTTTGAACAACTGGCCCCTAGTATATTCATTCACCAAGGTTATAGGTTTGATCCCAATCTTTCAGTCCAAACCCTTGTCCTGATAAAAAAAATCAATTTTGCCACACCCATTTCTGTGGTGCAGTGGTAAAGCATAAACCATTGGATTTGAGATACAGAGGTAGCCGGTCCGATCAGGATCTATATGGAGTTAAGACTGTGAGGACGGTTCGATCCCCGCAAGCGCCTAGTGTTGTTTCCTTGAGCAAGAGACTTTATCATATTTGCTTACCATAGTACTGGTTTCTACCAAGGAAAAGAGGGCCACATGGCTGGATTACTACTAATTTACTAAATGTGTTACCCTCTTTAAATAAGGTTGATTATAATTATCATTATAATTATTATTATTTCTGACCATAATCAACCAATCTAATAACTTGGTATTATGTATTTGTTCAGTTCAAAAACTGAATGATAAACAGCATAGATCCTGACCAGAAAGCTTCTTCAGTAGTTATCTGATCTGGATCTACAGTTTGCAAAGGTAGGGTTTGTAGTGTTAAGCTGGACAAGGGTTAAAATGTCAAACCACATACAGTAAAATTCCTCTATTAAGACCACCTTTGGGACTGTTCAAAAGTGGTCTTTAAGACCACTTTTGAACAGTCCCAAAGGTGGTCTCTGACCAGAGGACACTTTATGCAGAAAAATCAAAGAAAGATTAAATAACCTTTTAAAGCAGAATTAGTCCTAATTTTTAGGTATTCTTAATAGCGGAATTTTACTGTTTCTTACATGCTTTCCAAAGGCGACAGGGCTTGAGATGTCATTTCATCTCAATGTCGGGTAAAAGTCCCACAAAATTAGAAGCAACGGCTCCAAAATGACCTTTACAGTGTTGACGGGGATGTTAAACCTCAAATCAAACAAAGTTAACAAAACATGCTTTCCAAAGAAATATAGAGATTTCCCAGTGAAATCGAAAACTATATTGTCACTGTTTCAAACAGTGACGGATATCAGTTTTATTTTTCACTGTTTGGGACTACTTTTTTCTTGAAATCTAATTCTGTGGTCAGTTTTTCCATTGTCAGATGATTGAAAATTAATGAATTGTATTAGAATTGACGCTAAGGCCGTTCACACGTCACGAGGACGTTAATGACGTCATTTCAACGCTGACGTCATGTGTTTTGTCGCGCGACGTTAGATCTGTCCGCACCATCCATCACGTGAACAAGTCTGTGAATTAAAGACCCCACTAAACCCCACTTTATATAGAGAAAACTGGGGTTTACGGGGGTATATATTATTTTTCTTATTTCTGCTCCAAGACATAGGTTGTGGGTACTCGTTAGAACCGCCTCAATGAGGCGGCTCTAATGAGCACCCAAAACCTATGTTTGGGGAATAAATAAGAAAAATATCACACATTTTCATCAGAAAAAGTACCTTTTTTGAAGTTAGAAAAATGCACTGTATCACACGGATGTGTTATCGTAATGTTTGGGAAACTAATCTCTCAATTATTTCTGTAACCATTCATAGAAATGCCATCCCAGGCTATTTCTCAGGTGCAAACTCTTAGTGTACACCCAATATTATAGCCAGTAAATATGTTGGACACCACTAAATTGACGCGAAACGACCAGGAACAAAGTTAGTTTTCTCTAAGGGTGAGTGACACGCTAAGTGAAGCTAAATATAGCCATTTTGAAGCATGTAAGAAACAGAAAATTTGATTTTTTTAGTGTAAGATCAAATTTTATTTCACTCATGAACACCACTCGTGAAAATACTGGTTTTGGTGTTCATTCGGTGAAATAAAATTCGATCTTTTACTGAAAAAATCAAATATCCTCATAATCCTCTATATATTCAAGCACTACAGAAATTTCTTCAGCAGATAGCTTTCTATTTTTTTTTTTTCTTTTCTTTCTTCTTATTTTTAATGTAAAAAAAAAAAGACTTGACATTTTATGTTAACTGTTTTCCATTCTTAAAGTCATTTTTATAAACAGGGTTGGCTCAGAGCAGTATGATCAGGTTCCACACTATATGCCTGTATTTTGCAAAAATCTGTTTGAAAAGGTTGAAGTTTGTAAGAAGATACAGCAGATGACATAAACAGACAACATTTTCAGATGCAGGTTTTCAAGGCATTTTTGTGGTTAAAAAGTCCAGCCAAAAGGAGACAATTCACATGCAGTAAGTTTCTGAGTTTGTTGCTTGGTAACTGAACAGCGGGTGAGTGGGTGGCTGGATGGGGCCATTAGTGAGAAAATGCAGTTTTGGGATGCTTCAATGACTTTTCCTTGGAACTGTAGTCTCTAACAAATGCCCATCCCCCTTCTCATTGAAGGCAATGATTCTAATAAACGCCCGGGCATCCGATACAGATTTAATGGTAAGAAATAAGACTAGAAAAGAGAGACAGAAAAATCTAGAAATGCGTCCTTAGGACACGGATGCCCCCGCCTGAAAATATGTTGATGCTTATATTAATCCATAAATAGTTACTGACAGCCTTTAAGTTTTTGACTCTTTTTTGACTTCTTAGTATGACCTTGACCTTACATTGTCTCCTGATGGTGAACAGTTCTGCAAATTAATTTCAAAATCCATACAGAAACAAGGAAGTTATTGACCCTGATTTAGCTTCAGACCCTTTTTTTTTTTATCTTTGACCTCTAAGTACGACCTTGACCTTAGTACTGACCTTGGTTTTGCAAGCAACACTTCATCTCATTATGGTGAACATTTCTGCAAAGTAATTTCGAAATCCATTAAGAAATTAGTAAGTTATTGATTGTGTTTAAGTTTTGAACCCTTTTTTTGACCTCTAAGTATGACCTTGACCTTAGAGGTACGGACCTGGGTTTTGCGGGCGACACATCGTCTCATGATGGTGAACATTTCTGCCAAGTAATTTCAAAATCCATCCAGAAATAAGGAAGTTATTGACTGCGTTTAAGATTCAGATGCACACACAGACGGACAGGGGCAACACAATATGCCCTTTCCACCATTCTTCGAATGGCGGGGGCATAAAAAAGAAAATAACAGTGGGACTTGTACAAGTCTAGTCATTTATTTACAAACTTACTTTGAACCTAAAAAATTAAAGGTCATGATATATAGTGCTGTTGTTCCAACTGTTCAAGTCTGCCACAGTTTCGGCATTTAAAATGGTGCCAATAATAGAATCAAGGCTTTAATATCAAGCTAAAACTCTTGTTAGCATTTGTCATTAAGCCAAAACAGTTATACCTTCAACTACAACTTGCACCCTGTGATGATGCAAGTGTTGCAACTGCAGTTCAGCTACTTGCCTGACAAACCAGGGGCCCTGGGTTTGATTATAGGCTTCTCTAGACTTTTAGATGAGTCTCTAATCCAAGGTTCCATTCCTATTTGACCTTTCTCCCCCTGTCCCTCACTTTCATCACTTCTACTATCTCATTCTATCTCTTTTTTTTCCTTTCACAAAAGTTGGGTGTCATTAAAAACAAAACAATGAATCACCCAATCAACAATCCAAATATAGTATGCACTAATAGCACCTAACAAAATTTTCTTTTCACACAGAATCAGGTTCACATTATGTGAATTACCTGCCTGCCAGAAAATAATTCCCATGAAATGTCAAAAGCCAGAAAAAAAAAAGTTACTTAACACCTTAAAGATGGTATTCAAAGCACTGACAGCACTGTTGGAGCTGGGAAAGTGGTCCTGGATGGAGAATTAGGCTGTTTATTCCTGTAGTCTAAGCAAACAGTGTAGACCCAAATCAGATGCCGCAGAATGCGGCATCTGATTTGGGTCTAAACTGTTTGCCAATGTCCAAGCAAATGTGCTGAGTCAATATTTCACAATAAGCTTCTTTAACACAGCACTGTGACATCACAAGGACAAGAATAGTATCGCTAGTTTCTATAAATAACTGTTACCTGGATTTCCTACAAATTAGTGATAGTCACATGGACATGAGAACTGAAGAGCTTCTGTGCTTAGTAACACTTTGGATCAATTGACAATCAACCCAAAAAGGAAGTCTCACTTTTATTCTCTGAAAGTAAGTTTTGTTTTGTTTGATTTGAGGTTTAACGTCCCCGTCAACACTGTAAAGGTCATTTTGGAGACGTTGCTTCCAACTTTGTGGGACTTTTACCCGACATTGAGATGAAATGACATCTCAAGCCCTGTCGCCCAATGAAACCAATAGGGTTTATCAGCATGGACGGTCCGCCTCGCACAGCGGTTCCTGGACAGGCTTAGATCCTCTAAGCGGTTTACCACTACTAGTGTGCGGGCCGGATTCAGCTCTGCGTGGAAGCATCGTGCAGCCCATATATTTCTTCAAGCCCCTATGGGCGGGGGCCTCTAAAAAGTAAGATCTGAAAAATTAGAAGAAAAAAAAATTGTCTGCTAGACGGTGTTTGGTGCATTAGGGTCACAACATGGGTAGAAAGAGGGACAGGAAGTTCAAGATCTGAGTTAATGTACCACTCCAATATCCAGGAAGTGGCCATGTGAATGCAGCTGGTTGGTTGATGGACTTGGCAGCAAATAGCTAACAAAGTTCTGGAAACTACAACTCAGCAAACTTCCTAGAAAACAGGATAAATGGCATTTTAACAAGTTTGTTCCTTGATCCAGCAAGGAGTCCAAAAGGTACATAAGGAATGCCAAACAATGTAGATCCTGATCGATCAGGGTCTGCACTGTTTGCTTAAACTATATGACCCAATACTTAGGATTTTGTTTGTTTGATTTGAGGTTTGACGTCCCCATCAAAACTGTAAAGGTCATTTTGGAGACGTTGCTTCCAATTTTATAGGACTTGTACCCCACATTGAGATGAAATGACATAACAAGCCCTGCCACCCAATGAAACCAATAGGGTTTATAAGCAAGGACGGTCCAACTCGCACTGCTTTGCCTGGGCAGGCTTAGATCCTCTAAGCGGTTTACCAGTACTCTGGTGCGGTTGGCTTCAGCTCTGCATGGAAGCATCATGCAGCCCATCTTTTTCTTCTTGGGATCATTATGGTATTATTAAGCAAATGTTCAAGGGAGACTGAGCATGGTATGTGCTGCCTCACCTAAAATTTCACTTTTGAAAGGAACCTTTCATACTGGCTGGCATGTTTACTTAATCACTATCATAAACAAATCTTATGGGATCTCATGAAACCCATTTTGGCAAGGAAACTTTAATCAAACTGCCAAACCATCTTTTTTTGTCTTCAAGGCTAGGGAATACTTGACATCTTTGTTTTTACCTCATCTGAACTACAAGTACCAGTCATTTTTGGACTGGCCTTGGAATATTTTTAGTTCTGAAACAGCTGATCACTATGGAAGCTCTGGAGTACACATCCAGCTTGCAAACAGTGTAGACCCAGAACAGATGGCTTCTGATCTGATCAGGATCTACACTGTTTGACATTCAGTTTGTGAATATGTATGATTTAATTACATCAAGTACTCTGATTGGTTCAAAGTCAGAAATGGCTTCTCCTGAGACTTTCGGATGAGTCATTAAACCGAGGTCCCGTCTCCGTACAACCTTAGCTGTTGATGAGATGTAAAACTCAAACACTAACTCAGTCAGAAATGGGTATGGCTAAGTTATAAGGGTAAAGCAGTATGGTTTAACATCCCCATCAACACTGTATAGATTATTTTGGAGACGTTGCTTCCAATTTTGTGGGACTTTTACCCAACATTGAGATGAAATGACATCTCCAAAGCCCTGTCCCCCAATGAAACTAACTGGGTTTATAAGCATGGACGGTCCAACTAGCAACGCTGCTTAGATCCTCTAAGGGGTTTACCAGTACTCCTGTGCAGTTGGTTTTAGCTCTTGGTGGAAGCATCTATTTCTTCAAGCCCTGATGGGCGGGGACCAAGAATCAAACAACTGACAGAACTAGCAATGGTGGGTCAATTGTTTCAGAGTGTTGTTTTTTGGCTTGATTTGAGATTTAATGTCCCTGTCAACACTGTATAGGTCATTTTGGAGACATTGCTTCCAATTTTGTGGGACTTTTGCCCGACATTGAGATGAAATGACATCTCAAGCCCTGCCACCCAATGGAACCAAAACGGTTTATAAGCATGGATGGTCCGACTCGCACCGCTTTGCCTGGCCAGGCTTAGATCCTCTAAGCGGTTTACCAGTGCTTGTGTCGGTCAGTTTCAGCTCTGTCTCAGAGTGTAAGAGAAATGGTCCTGAAATGGGACATAAACTGTTTCATTTAATCTTTAAATTCCTATACTATTAACAAACAGTGAAGACCCTGATCAGATGCTGCATTCTGCAGCATCTGATCTGGGTCTACATTGCTTGTCAAACCCAGCATATGATTCCAGTCCAGATTCTATTGATAACCCTCTTACCCAACACTCTAACCTAACACCAGTAAGAATTGTGTGGATTTTTTCTAAAAATAACCGTTACCTGGATTTCATGTAATCAGTGTTTCGAGTCACTTGCACATCAGCACTCAAGTAGGAAGCTCTGGGTTGATTGACAATCAACCCAAAAAGCATTCATTTTATCAAACCCAAAATTATATACCCACTTTACTTCTGATGTCAATGTGACTACCAATACTGTAAAACCAAGTGCAGATTATAATTGAACAGAGTGGATCCACAAATACCAATGCCTTAAAGGTGCATTATTGAGCTATCTGGAAAAATGCTTCCAAAAATAAAATACATATAGCCGGTATTTTTCTTTAAAACAATACAAATGAATGCATTTTATGCAAAAATGCAAACAATTATGACAGGTAAACGAGTTTGAGAGGGATTCCCTAACTAGGTTTCGAACACTAGTTAGATCTATTTTTAGTTCGTGACAAAAATAGAATCCCCATATATGACGTTATGCGACGTTCATTTTGGCCTTGTTTGCTTAGGCCATGTCTAATTCGGAAAAAAATATGACGCTGAATACCATGCCATAAGTAACGACACTCAGAGATGATACTGTCGCCATGTATGTGTAAAGTGACAGATTTATTTTTAGAACAGAAATTCCGAACATATGTTCAGAGCTAAGGGTAAACACGACTGAAAACGACCATTTTCACAAAGTTCTGAAGCTGCATTTGGCTCCAAAAGTGTACACATGACAAAGGAGTATGCATTGAAGATAAAAACCAGAAAAAAAATTTTGAGACCCGGTAGCTCAATAATGCACCTTTAAAGTGTTCATTATAGTTATGTCCAATAAGGGGTTGGATCAGAATCCTGTTTCCTTTATGCACATGTTCAATGCATGTCTGAACTGTGTTGCAAGTTTCAATGTCCTGCATCAAATACTGTAGGAGGAGTTGCAGAGACAGTAACACTACTGCTACACATATGGCCAAAATGTTTAAGTCATTCAAGGGGCATAATTCTGCAATAAGGGGCTGGATCAGAATCCTGTTTGAACAGTTTCCTGTATACACATATTCAATGCATGACTGTTGCATGTTTCAATGCCCTGCAATAAATACTGAAGAAATACTGTAGGAGGAGTTGCTGAGATACAAATTGTGATGTACAGACGTAGATACAGACAAGGGCAAAACTATATTATGCCCATCCCCACTTCTTGGTGGTGGTGATGGTGGTGGTGGTGGGGAAGGGGGGTCACCTATTTTTCATGAGTAGTGCGACTAACACAATGAATGAATGGACACATCTGAAGCAAAAATGAAGTTGTTGGTTCGATTGAGGTTTAACATCCCCGTCAACACTATAAAGGTCATTTTGGAGATGTTGGAAGCATCATGCAGCCCATCTATTTCTTCAAGCCCTGATGGGCGGGGGCCATAAAAAAATGAAGTTGAAAAAGGGTCATAACTCTCATAAGAGTTGGTGCATTTTACCAAAAATAACACTTCACCTGTAAAAATGACTGGACCGGTTGGTAATTTTCAGTCTTTAGAGTCATGATGGAAGCATATCCTTCTTTTAGAATGTACTTTATACCAATACAAACTATACTAGTGTACCAAGAACATAAAGGTTGCAAGGTGAATTTCCACAAAATTAATTGATCTCTTTTTCTGTGAATATGTAGGTAAACCTTGAACCATCTCAAGGCAGTTAAACTAGTTCTAGAAGGTCAAAGTTCATAAAAACAGCTGACTCTGCAAACTTTTTTTTGGCATGAATAAGAACAGAACACTGAATGGCTACTCAAAAAAGAAACAATCTGGGTTCAGTTGCTCAAAGCATTTTATTAGCTTAACAAGCTTGCTAGTGGACAAATTATTAACCCTTTTTGTACCAAATAGAATCTTCCTCATATATATATCGAGAGTCAATTTCTAAATTTAGGGGTGACAGAAAATTGATTTGGAAAATGGCTGCAAATAGTGTAGGCCTTGATGAGAAGCCGCTTTACGTGGTGTCTGATCTGGGCCTGCACTGTTTGCCAAGGTACCCCTTTAGGAGTTTCCCCGCATACAATGGTTTAACTGATCTAGCATGTGTAATATCTAATACTCAGCTATTTTTGCTGAAAATAAAGTGAGTAGCTTTTGCATTTGCAAAGGTTTTACATCACAACAATATATTGACTTTGGCCCCACCCATCGGGGCTTGAGAAATAAATGGACTGCATGATGCTTCCACGCTGAGCTGAATCCGACCTCACATGAGTACTGGTAAACCGCTTAGTGGATCTAAGCCGGCCCAGGAAAAGCGGTGAGAGTCGGACCGTCCATGCTTATAAAACCCTATTGGTTCCATTGGACGTTGGACGGCAGGGCTTGAGATTTTATTTCATCTCAATGTCGGGTAAAAGTCCCTAAAAATTGGAAGCAACGTCTCCAAAATGACCTATACAGTGTTGACGGGGGACGTTAACCCTGAACATGAAATTATTTCTCAGGTCATTATCTACTTCCCCTGATCCAAGTTTACCAGTTAAATGTTTTTTTTTTTTTTTTTTGTTTCTTCGTATTTAACAGCCCAGTCAAAACTATTTGAGTCATATCAAGCCGGTCACTTTACCCAAACAACACTTTTCCTAGATAAGCGGTTAACCATTACAGTGCACATTCTTTTACAGAAGCTACTACATGTAGCTATAATATGACTTAAGTCATACAGTGCCAATCAATTTACCTAACCACACTTTTCCTGTGTAGGCCCCGCCCATCGGGGCTTTAAGAAATAAATGGGCTGCATGATGCTTCCACGCTGAGCTGAATCCGACCTCACACGAGAACAGGTAAACTGTTTAGAGGATCTAAGCCTGCCAAGGCAAAGCAGTGTGAGTCGGACCGTTCATGTTTATAAACCCTATTGGTTCCATTGGACGACAGAGCTTGAGATTTTAATTCATCTCAATGTCGGGTAAAAGTCCCACAAAACTGGAAGCAACCAACATCTCAAAATTACCTAACAGTGTTGATGGGGACGTTAACCCTGAACATTAAATTATTTCTCAGGTCATTATCTACTTCCCCTGATCCAAGTTTACTAGTTAAATGTTTTTTGTTTTTTGGGGTTTTTTGTTTTTTTCCAGTTTAACAGCTCAGTCAAAACTATTGGAGTCATATCAAGCCGGTCAATTAAACAAACAACACTTTTCCTAGATAAGCGGTTAACCATTTTTCCAGAACATACTACATGTAGACATAATATGACATGTGAACACAGTACTGGTTCAACAGTGCAGTCAACATTATTTAAGTCATACAGTGCCAATCGATTTACCTTATCACACTTTTCCTGTGCAGGCTTATATGTATACATAAGCGGTTAACCAGTACAGAGCAAATTCTGCTAGCTATAATTTTACAAATGAAAATTTTTTTTTGGGGGGGGGGGGGGGGGGGGTTTGGTTTTACGGCCCTTTCAAGATTATTTCACTCATATCAAGCCGATCATTAATCAGAGGTGGGCCAAAACCGGAGTACCCAGAGAAAAACCACCTGACCTTCCGTTGCAGAACTTGGCGTCTCACATGTGACCCGAGCGAGGCTCGAACCACAGCGGTGAGAGACCTAATGATCAAGAGTCAGCGCTCTTAACCACTAGGCCACGGAGGCCCATCTGACATATGAACATAGTAAAAGAATAACTGACCTGAGCAATATAAAACTGAAGAACAACTACATGTACACTGAAATTCCACTATTAACCCATTTAGTACCAGAAACCGCCGGCCTCGGTAGCTCAGTTGGATGCGCGTCTGACAGATGATCTGCCAGGGTTGGCGACATTCTTTCGACATTCTTTCGTGGAGATTGATCATGAAATCTTTTCTACTGTCATTCTCTCCCTTCCGCTGATTCAAGAAGAGCAGTTGTCAGTTTCTGGCGAAAGAATGTTCACTGTACTGGTTAATAGCTTACGAAAAGCTTGCCCAGGAAAAGTGTGGATAGGTAAACTGACTAGCTAAAACATGACCTAAACAAGAGGCCCATGGGCCACTACGCTCACCAGAGGTAATGTGGTTTATACCATACACAGGCAAGGTGCCCATCTTGGTCATGTGACAACAATACCACGAATAATGTTTAACTGCCTCACCCCCATAGAGGCTTTTCATGTAATTTGGTTTCAATCAGCACAGCTCTTTTACTGGAGAAGAAGATAAAAATACTGATTCTGAGCCATCCAAGACAAAGGTCAGTAATGACCTTGACCTCTGGAATTAATAAACTTCCATTCAGCTAACTGCAAATATCATTTTTGATGTCACAGCCTACCAGGCAATCAGAAATATCCACTACTTTGCCATTTTTTCCTGCAAATGTCTAAGTGATCAAATTTGACCTTGACATAAAACAGGTCAAGGTCAACCAAAAGTCATCATTTGAACAAACTTGGTAGGGCCAGAGTCCCCGATGCTGCATACCAAGTTTCAAGATCATCGGGCATTGGGTTCTTGAGAAGAAGATTTTTAAAGGTTTTTACCATATATTGGCATGGCTGCCATATTGGTCATGTGACCCAGTCCTCGCGAACAAACTTTCGCTCCCTCATTCCACAGAGGCTCCACATGTAATTTGGTTTCAATTGGCCAAGTAGTTTAAGTGAAGAAGAAGATAAAAATACTGAATCTGAGCCGTCCTAAACAAAGGTCGGTAAATGACCTTGACCTTTGGAACTGACAAACTTCCATTCAGCTGATTGTAAATACCATTTCTGATGACACTAGCTAATATACAATCAGAAAAATACACTGTTTTGCCATTTTTCCATAACAATGTCCAAGTGACCAAATTTGACCTTGACGCGAAGCAGGTCAAGGTCATCATTTGAACAAACTTGGTAGGGCCAGAGTCCCTGATGCTGCATACCATATATGGGCATGGTGGCCATATCATATTGGTCATGTGACCCAGTCCTCACGAACAAACTGATAAACTTCCATTCAGCTGATTGCAAATACCATTTCTGATGCCACTAGCTAACATACAATCAGAAAAATCCACTGTTTTGCCATTTTTCCATATAAATGTCTAAGTGACCAAATTTGACCTTGACGTAAAACAGGTCAAGGTCAACCAAAGGTCTTCATTTGAACAAACTTGGTAGGGCCCGAGTCCCCGATGCTGCATATCAAGTTTCAAGATCATCGGCTGTTCGGTTCTTGAGAAGAAGATTTTTAAAGGTTTTTGCCATATATGGGCATGGCGGCCATATTAGTCATGTGACCCAGTCCTCACGAACAAACTTTCGTTCCCCCTTCCCACAGAGACTCCATATGTAATTTGGTTTCAATTGGCCGAGTAGAGGAGATGTTGTTTGAAAATGTTGACGACGCAGACGACGACGGCGATGATGACGACGACGACGGACCAATGCCTATACTATTATGATGACAGGTAAAATTCGCATTTTTGCATAAAACGGACCAATGCCTATACTGTATATACTGAGGGCCTCATGGAAGATTAGCTGTTACTTGTATTTTGTGCTTGTATGTGCTAAATGTTGTCACCCTCTATAAATAAAGTCTTTACTTACTTACTTACTTACTATAAGCTCCCCCGGAGCCTTCGGCTCTGGTGAGCTAAAAAGTGATGACTGGGTCGTTAAAGGTGCATTATTGAGCTACCGGGTCTCAAATTTTTTTTTCTTGTTTTTATCTTCAATTCATACTCCTTTGTCATGTGTACACTTTTGGAGCCAAATACAGCTTCAGAACTTTGTGAAAATGGTCGTTTTCATACTTGTTTACCCTTCGCTCTGAACATGTGTTCGGAATTTCTGTTTTAAAAATAAATCTGTCACTTTACACATACATGGCGACAGTATCGTCTCTGATACTGTCGTTACTTATGGCATGGCATTCAGCGTCATATTTTTTCCGATTCAGGCATGGCCTAATGGCAAACAAGGCCAAAAATGAACGTCGCATAACGTCATATATGGGGATTCTATTTTTGTCACAAACTAAAAATAGATCTTACTAGTGTTCGAAACTTAGTTAGGGTATCCCTCTCCAACTCCTTTACCTGTCATCATAATTGTTCGCATTTTTGCATAAAATGCATTCATTTGTATTGTTTTAAAGAAAAATACCAGCTATATGTATTTTATTTTTGGAAGCATTTTTTACCGATAGCTCAATAATGCACCTTTAAAACTCCAATAGAAACAAACAAGTACCAGAAACCCCAAAACGGGTAAAAATGGCAAACAGTGCAGGCCCAGATCAGAACGCGACGTCTGATCTGGGCCTACACTGTTCGCAAAAAGTTCAGCCATTTTCCTATTCAATTTTGAAGAAAACACAACCTGACACCCCTAAATTTTGAAATGGACTCCTGCTATATTTAAGGAGGAAGATTCCATTTGATACAAAAAGTGTTAAGAACAGCTAAAATTGAGACCTATAATTCTACTTTAAACACATATTTAAACATTCTCAGGTTTTGTGCCTTTGTGTTTCCTATACCCAGTTCCCTTTGTAAGAGACCACCTTTGGTACTTCAAAAGTGCTCTTAAAACTGAAGACTAGTAACTTTTGAACAGTCCCAAAGTGATCTTGATATAGAACTTGGCATTTTGATATTCATGAACAGGAAAAATTCATGCAACTGAACAGGGCATGAGAAGTTTTATAAACCTGGGGCTTGGTCTAGTTCCATATTAAGCCTCATCAGTTATGTCTTAAGTTAGACTGCACAAGCTTAATCTTTATTCCACTGAATACAACAACCCCTACATTTGCAAACTGTAGATCCAGACCAGATGGCTTCTGAAAAAGCAATCTGGTCAGGATCTACACTGTCATGCAGTTTGTGAATTGAACAAATACACTAAATCAAGTAATAGTTTGCAATGGGTGTAGCTAAATTAATTCATTCAGCAGGGTAAGGGTTAACCAGGTATTCAAATGTAAATTGTTTTCATTTTCCACAACAAGGCTCAACTGTTATCAAGGAGGGCTAATCAAACAAGTATTAAAAGTTCACAAAGTGCTCGAGAATTGTCTCCCTTATACTACAGACCTACTGTTCAGGGTAAATAATCAAATCTGTTAAAAAGTCTATTAGCTGTAAACCATTTGTCTCCCTTACCATGCACTACCTTACCCCGAAATAAAATTAGCAGGCATGAGGACTGGTAAACCGCTTAGAGGATCTAAGCCTTCCCAGGCAAAGCGGTGCGAGTCGCCTGTCCATGCTTATAAACCCTATTGGTTTCATTGGGCAGCAGGGCTTAAGATGTCATTTCATCTCAATGTCGGGTAAAAGTCCCACAAGATTGGGAGCAACGTCTCCAAAATGACTTTACAGTGTTGACGGGGACGTTAAGCCTCAAATCAAACAAACAAACACATATAGCAGGAGTCCATTTCAAAATTAAGGGGTGTTAGGTTGTACATGTATTAGCTTCAAAATTTATTTGTGACAAGGAATGCACATGTGAAATATCAAAGCGCTATCACTTACCATTCAAAAGTTATGCCCAATGTTAAGGTTTTTGCGGACAGACAAAAACAGACAAACAGATGGGCAGACCAAAAACTATATGCCCCCGGGGTGATAAAAAGATGGAACAAACCATATGAAAGAAGCTTTCGTGATGTAGTCACCTTCTAAACCAGGAGTTGTGGGTTTGATTCCAGGCTGCTCCAGACTTTTGGATGAGTCTTTAAATCTAGGCCCCATTTCATTAGTTGTTGGTGAAGGACTGGAAAATTCCACTCATCCACTCACCATGAGGAGCAAACATTTTGGAGGACAGGAAAATATCTTGTAGGTTTTGTCCCCATGAAATTTACCAAAATTTACTTGCCACTGGTCATCCAAAATGAGTGAAATTTTGAATAATTTTCCCGCCCTGTGGTGGGATGTAAAACTCAAGCACACATACACCACATATGAAACAATGTGCATTTCGAAACAGATAACAGTTAACCCACATCCTGCTGTTAAGGACAACCCCTACCTTTGTAAACAGTGTAGATCCAGATCAGATGGATTCTGTCATCTGATCTGGATCTACCCTGTTTGACATTCAGTTTGTGAATTTACAGGAATAAATTTTATCAAGTAGTTTGATTGGTTGAAATGATGTAAATGGGTGTGGCTAAATTAATTCATGCAGCAGGATAATGGTTAACTTATTTCAGAGTTTAACAGCCCAGTGAACACTGTAAAGATCATGATGAGCCAGTCAGTTAACTTACTGTCAAACTGCCAAAACTGCATGATATATATATTTGGACCAAAAAGGGTGTGAGTGGGGCTGGGCTCAGTATAAACCATGTTCAAGCCCCATCTCACCCTAAAAAAATAGCTCCATATAAGGATTTGTGGTCATTGGGTAGATACTGCCAGTTTTTTTGTGAACTGGGTATTGGCATTTACAATTGGGTATCAATTTTCAACAGGGTATCCATCAAATAGTTAATCGGCCCCCGCCCATTGGGGCTTGAAGAAATAAATGGGCTGCATGATGCTTCCATGCAGAGCTGAAACCGATCGCACATGAGTACTGGTAAACTGCTTAGAGGAGGCAAAGTGTCGGTCCGTCCATGCTTATAAACCCTATTGGTATCATTGGGCGACAGGGCTTGAGATGTCATTTCATCTCAATGTCGGGTAAAAGTCCCACAAAATTGGAAGCAGTGTCTCCAAAATGACCTGTACAATGTTGACGGGGACGTTAAACCTCAAATCAAACAAAAATCAAATAGTTAACCCTTATCTTGCTGAATATTCATCTAAGCCACACCTATTTCGTTAAATCAACCAATCAAATTACTTGATGTAATTTTATTGCTACAAATTGGTAAACTGAATGCCAAACAGTGTAGATCCTGATCAGATGGCTTCTTCAGAAGCCATCTGATCTGGATCTACACTGCTTGCAAAGAAAGGGGTTGTCATGAACAGCAAGATAAGGGTTAACAGAAGGCTGAGTATTGGGACAACCTCATTTGGAAGTTTGAGCCTTGCAGACTTGCTTACTGCTTTGCTTTTCTTTTTCCACTGTATCAACAGCTAAGCAAGGGCATTTATCATGGATTGTGTTATAGGTCACTGGATCTATTACCTGAACTTTTGCTTTCAATCACATCTGCCAAACCTTCCATGAACAAAAATCTGCAAGATCACCCCCATCAGTGATTTCTTTAATAACTAGTGGACATCAAAGACAAGCTGAGATAGCCAGCTATTTTATTTAGTGCAACTATCTCCCAATGGAAGCCATGAAAGATAACAATGCAGAGAGGACATGTGCAAAATAGTGGTAAATCTCAAACACTAATCCCTGGTACAATGGGTGTGCAGATGGTAGGCACAAACAGCCAATTCATAATTTCACTTAGATATGCTGAAAGTTTACTGGTATTGTTTTACATATACATGTATGTATTTTTTTCTGAATATTTTCGTAAAGATGCTGCTTATCTGGAGCAGTAGTACCCTTGTGTATGTACCTGTTTGGTTGTTTGTTTGAATTGAAATTAGAATATTTTGGAGACATTGCTTCCAATTTTGTGGGACTTTTATTGGTCATCGAGATGAAATGACATCTCAAGCCCTGCCATCCAAACAAACCAAAGGGTTTATATTTAGGGATGGTGAGTGAGTGAATGTTTGAGTTTTACGTCTCACCAACAGCTAAGGTCATACGGAGACGGGACCTTGGTTTAAAGACTCATCCGAAAGTCTGATCAGGGACTGTCCAACTCGCACCACTTGACCTGTGCAGGCTTAGACCCTCTAAGAGGTTAACCAGTACTCATGTGCAGCAAGTATACATCATGGTAAGAGAGATTTCATGGAAACAAGTGGAGAAAGGACAAAAATTGTACCATCATATGAAAAAGACCGTAAAATGACACCCCCACCCCCACCCCACCCACAAACCACACTTTCTACAGAAAAACTGGGGTTTGTGGGGGTATACATTATCTTTCCTATTTCTGCTCCAAGACAGGTTGTTGGTACTCATTAGAACCACCTCAATGAGGCGATTCTAACGAGCACCCACAACCTATGTTTGCAGTATAAACAATCAGAATATCACAAATTTTCATTGGAAAAATAATCATTTTTGGAGAAATGAAAAAATACACTATTATACCACATGGACATGTTATCATAATGGAATAAATGTATGAGCAAAATTATCCATATGGCTGAACCTGGCACAGGCTCACAAAATTATAATGCTTAACCCTTGTCCTGCTGAATATTTAAATATGTCACACCCACTACTTATTATCAGCCAATCAGATTACTTGATGCAAATTACTGCAACAAATTCATAAACTGGATGGCAAACAATGAAGATCCTGATCAGATGGCTTCTGAAGAAGCCATCTGATCTGGATCTACATTGTTTCAACGATAAGGCATATCCGGGCTCAGCAGGACAAGGTTTAACCCTTTTTGTAACAAATGTAATCTTCCTCCTTATATATAGCAGGACTTCATTTCAAAATTTAGGGGTGTCAGGTTGTGTTTTCATCAAAACTTATTTGGAAAATAGCTGAACTTTTTGTAAACAGTTTAGGCCCTGATCAGACGCCGCATTCTGGGGCATCTGATCTGGGCCTGCACTGTTTGCCACGGTACCCGTTTAGGGGTTTCCAGTCTGAAATGGGTTAACCCACAAAGTGGCAAGCAAAAAACTGAAAAGCAGAAGACATATTTTTTTATCTTCAAGGAAAATTCCACTTGTCAAGCCAGATTTTTGCCGAATCATTTTTTTTAAATGTCATCTGCTATTTTCATGAATGACACTTTATGGGTTAAATTAGACTCATCATCATTGAAAAGTCGCACAGTAATTAGTGATTTAAATTTCAGTTAGTTGGTTGGTTGTAAGATAATATGTGACAAAAACTGGGATATGCAAAACCTTGCATTATTTCATTGTAATGCATAAACTGCACAGTGCAGCAACAAATGATTTACCATATTCGACCTATTTACCGCACATGCTCCTATAAGCGCACACCCAAGCTTTTTCTGGAAAAAAATACACAAGCGCACACTTTACAGTAACCTCCCAACAAATTCATATTGAGTTTTGCTGCATCTTTGACCCGGACAATCACATGTATATGTGGTGAACCCCTATGCTGAAATTCAACTCAATAAAATAATCATATCGGAAGCTTTTTTTCGCATTTTTTTCGTATTGAGTGTGCGCTTATTAAGTAGATTTTTTACCACAATATTTTTATACAATTTTGAAAAAACTAAGCGCACGGTGGGGTAAATAGGTCGAATACGGTATGAAAATTTTCAAAGGGACATACCGTATTCGACCTATTTACCGCACCGTGCGCTTAGTTTTTCAAAATTGTATGAAAATATTGTGGTGAAAAATCTACCTAATAAGCACACACTCAATACGAAAAAAAATACGAAACTAGACATGTGTCCAAAGTACACAGATGCCCCCGCCATATATCTTTGTCGATATGGCTTGTACCCATTCTCTAGAATGGCACGGGGATGTCCGGAGGGACCCGGAGCTGTCCACAGGGACCCAAGGTCTGTGTCAGTGAATGCATCTTATCATAAGGAACAATAATATATATGGTTAAGTGGTGGGGATATGAATTGTTTCTGAGATATAAGGCCTTTTATGAATTGAAGGGGGCGAGGCATGGTCCGGGGTTGACAAGAGGGAGCCAAAGTCTGTGTCTTAGAATGTGTCATATCATAAGGAACAATAATATGTATGGTTTAGGTGTTCGAATCTGATTAAGTCTGTGTCAGTCAATGCATCTTATCATAAGGAACAATAATATATATGGTTTAGGGGTGGTGACATGGATAGTTTCTGAGATATAACGAAGGGGGCGGTGCATGGCCCAGGGGGGACCCAAAGTCTGCGTCTTGGAATGTGTCATATCATAAGGAACGATAATATATATGGTTTAGGTGTTCGAATCTGATTAATTTTCAAGATAATTAGGTGGGGCATGGGTCGGGGGTGACAGGAGGGACCCAAAATCTTTGTCTTGGAATGTGTCATATCATAAGCAACAATAATATATATGGTTTAGGTGGGGGGGGGGGGGGGGGGGGGGGGGGGTCGGGATGGACCCAATGTCTGTATCAGTCAATGCATCTTATCATAAGAAACAATAATATATATGGTTAAGGGGTGGGGATATGGATAGTTTCTGAGATATAAAGACTTTAATGAAGCAAAGGGGGCGGGGCATGGCCCAGGGGTGACTGTAGGGACCCAAAGTCTGTGTCATGGAATGTGTCATATCATAAGGAACAATAATATATATGGTTTAGGTGTTCGAATCTGATTAATTTTCAAGATAATTAGGCATTTTG
Source organism: Lucinisca nassula (assembly GCA_963580285.1). Classification (NCBI taxonomy): domain Eukaryota; kingdom Metazoa; phylum Mollusca; class Bivalvia; order Lucinida; family Lucinidae; genus Lucinisca; species Lucinisca nassula. The sequence goes on along the minus strand of OY757016.1, from coordinate 134,358,770 downwards.
ACAGTTTTGCATACAAATTTCTATATAAATGGGGGGGGGGGGGGGGGGGAGTCGGGATGGACCCAATGTCTGTATCAATCAATGCATCTTATAAAGAACAATAATATATATGGTTAAGGGGTGGGGATATGGATAGTTTCTGAGATATAAAGACTTTAATGAAGCAAAGGGGGCGGGGCATGGCCCAGGGGTGACTGTAGGGACCCAAAGTCTGTGTCATGGAATGTGTCATATCATAAGGAACAATAATATATATGGTTTAGGTGTTCGAATCTGATTAATTTTCAAGATAATTAGACATTTTGACAGTTTTGCATACAAATTCCTATATGACAATTTTGACCTGTTACGCAATCTGACCCCTGGGCCCACCCAGGGGCATGACCCTGGATCAACTTGAACATGAACTGATAGGTCTTGGTTTGAGTAGATGTCATACCAAATTTCAACTTTGTAATATGGATAGTTTCTGAGATATAAAGACTTTAATGCAGCAAAGGGGGTGGGGCATGGCCCAGGGGTGACTGTAGGGACCCAAAGTCTGTGTCATGGAATGTGTAATATCATAAGGAACACTAATATATATGGTTTAGGTGTTCGAATCTGATAAATTTTCAAGATAATTAGACATTTTGACAGTTTTGCATGCAAATTCCTATATGACAATTTTGACCTGTTACGCAATCTGACCCCTAGGCCCACCCAGGGGCACGACTTTGGGTCAACTTGAACATGAACTGATAGGTCTTGGTCTGAGTAGCTGTCATACCAAATTTCAACTTTGTAGCACAACAGGTAAAAAAATTATATGCAAGTCCGAGGTTTCAGCTCGACATTTCAGCCCGAGGTGGTTACGAACTTGACATACGCACGAACGCACGTACGGACGTAACATCACGGCGAAACGCTATATGCCCCACTCCTGCCAAGGCAGGCGGGGGCATAAAAAAGCTTCCGATATGATTATTTTATAGAGTTGAATTTCAGCATAGGGATTCACCACATATACATATGATTGTCTGGGTCAAAGATGCAGCAAAACTCAATATGAATTTGTTGGAAAGTTACTGTAAAGTGTGCGCTTGTGTATTTTTCCCAGAAAAAGCTTGGGTGTGTGCTTATAGAAGCATGTGCGGTAAACAGGTCGAATACGGTAACTCTACTAATATTTGGTGGACTGAAACCTCGAAACAATATGTTCTGCTCCACATCATGGTCTAACTATAAATCAGTTTATTAAACTATAGGAGGAGTTTGCAGTTTATGGACACACAGACAGATGGATGGATGCTGTACCCCATAACACAATATGTTTTTCAAACGGGCACATAAAATGCTAAATGGCCAACCTCAGTAGCTTAGTCAGATGTGCCTGAGCTCTGGAGGCTGCTAGCTTTATACCCGGTGCATTGCACAGATATTAAGGTAAGTATTATGTGATAATTAAAAGGTAGTTTTCCTTATTTCTCCATATAAACCTATGTTGTGGGTACTCATTAGAACCGCCTCAGCGAGGCGGTTCTAATGAATACCTACAACATAGGTTTTTTATGGAGACTTGACAAAAACTATCCTTCAATTAGCACAAAATACTTACCTTATCTGTTGCTATGATACCTGTCAGGTTGGCAGCATTCTTTTGTGGAGATTGATCATGAATTCTTTTCTACAGTCATTAATTCTCTCCTAGGACAGTTGTCAGTTTCTGGCAAAGAATGTGCACTTTTAATGGCCCTTTCAAGATTATTTCTTATATTTCAAGCGGATTGGCAACCATAGGTGGACGAAAACCAGAGTACAGAGAGAAAACCACCAGACCATCCATTACAGATTGGCATCTCACATGTGGCTCAAACCCGCAGCGGCAAAAGACCTAGTGATTAGGAGTCGGCACCCTTATCCACTAGGCAACAGAGCCCCATTCATTACCACTGCACAATCTGGGTACTCCAAGGGTAACTCGCTACAGTGACACAGTCAGTAGGTTACATAGATTGACGAGGAAATTACAGTAAATTAACTTTAACATGGATGACCCATTTGCCATGGCTCTTTGGTTCCCATAGCTCCAGATAGCCATCTATATATGATATTTTATGGAGGCATTTCTGCTTCTTTCTTGAAAATAGAAGTTGTGTGTACTCATTAGAATTGCCACAATCTAATGAGTACATACAACATTCCTTAATTTTCTAAAAAATCAAGAAGATCTCCATTACGAGTCATTACCTGGAGCTATGATTAACCCTATTCTTGCTGAATATTCATTTAAGCCACACCCATTTCTGTATATCAACCAATCAAATTACTGTATGTAGTTTATTGCTACAAATTCATAAACTGAATGCCAAACAGTGTAGATCCAGATCAGATGGCTTCTTCTTTGTTTGCAAAGATAGGGGTTTTCGTGAACAGCAAGATAAGGGTTAACCCTTTTTGTACCAAATGGAATCTTCCTCCCTATATATAGCAGGAGACCATTTCAAACTTTAGGGGTGTCAGGCTGTATTTGCTTCAAATTTTATTTGGAAAAGGGCTGAATTTTATGCAAACAGCATAGGCCCTGATCAGACGCCGTGTTCTGCGGCATCTGATCTGGGCCTGCTTGCCAGGGTACTTGTTTTGGGGTTTCCAATACAAAATGGGTTAACCATCAGTTTCCAGAACAAAATGGGTTAACCATCTGTAGTTCCAACTACCCTTTGGATGGTGCTGTGAACTGTATGTCACCTAGGTCTCTTACAGTTAGGGTTGGCTTATCGGAGGTGAAAAGATAATCGATTATCAGTCCTGTCATTGCGATCGATAATCGAATAGTAATCGCTCAGGTTTTTGTCATTATTTTACCTGTCTGACTTTCTGTCTGAGCATGACTCTTACCATATGTTGCACTTTACCATATGTATATTTGAACAGACAGGCCTGAGCAAACAGTGTAGACCCAGATGAGACGCCGTATAATGCGGTGTCTCATCAGGGTCTGCACTGTTTGCCACTCATCCAGCTATTATAGGCATAACTTTGGGTAGTAATTGTACCTATCAAGTAATCGATTAAAAGCAAATCAGAAATGATAATCATTTTTGTGGAATTTATCGATCGATTAATCGATTATACGATTAATCGTGGCAGCCTTACTTACAGCTGGGCAAAGGTTCGCTATCCTTTTAGCAGGTAAAGGTAGAGGGGGAATGTTTTTCTTTATTTCTACTGATTCTACACTTTCATTCATTTCCTCTTTCTTTCCCTCTCTTTTATCTCTTCCATATCTCTCATATCTCTTTTCTCCCTTTCTCTGGGAGATGGCTGCCCCCGCCCATAGGGGCTTGAAGAAATATATGGGCTGCACGATGCTTCCACGCAGAGCTGAATCCGGCCCTCACACCAGTACTGGTAAACCGCTTAGAGGATCTAAGCCTGTCCAGGAACTGCGGTGCGAGGCGGACCGTCCATGCTAATAAACCCTATTGGTTTCATTGGGCGACAGGGCTTGGGATGTCATTTCATCTAAATGTCGGTTAAAAGTCCCACAAAATTGGAAGCAACGTCTCCAAAATGACCATTACAGTGTTGACAGGGACGTTTAACCTCAAATCAAACAAATTCTCTGGGAGATGTATCAAAGTTGACAAGTCCAAGAGATGTTTCAGCTATCAAAGTTTCACTGTACTTTTTCTATGCTGTCTTAACCCTTGTCCTGCTGAATATTTATATATGCCACACCCACTACCGATTATCAACCAATCAGATTACTTGATGCAAATTATTGCAACAAATTCACAATCTTAATGGCAAACAATGTAGATCCTGATCAGATGGCTTCGTCAGAAGCCATCTGATCTGGATCTACATTGTTTCAAAGATCAGACATATCCGGGCTCAGCAGGACAAGGGTTAAAGCACTACGAAGATTTTAACCAATTGTATACTTTGCTATATGTTGGACAAGTACATTTGTCATATAAGGGGCGTCAGGCCTAATTTTTCATTTTTATTCTATTTTTGACAGAAAAGTCTGTTTGCAAACAGTGCAGGCCCTGATCAGACGCCACAAAATGCGGCATCTGTTCTGAGCCTGCAATGTTTGCCAAGGTACCCCTTTAGGGGTTTCCTGCATGCAATGGGTTTAAAGCATCCAACAAGAGAAAACAATGCTTGACATTTAAAGTGACCTTTCACAAGTAAGTTCATATGAAGCCTATTTTCTCTGAAACAATTGGATAAAAAAAGCACTCAACTAGTCGTGACTGGTTCCACAGCATTAAAGTAACTGAGAGTGACGTCATCCAGAAAATCCAATCCTCTGATCCGCAAATAGCAGAGGTCAATAAACTTCAGTATTTGTCTAGAATGTTTGAGAAGGATACGTGATAAGATTAACCTATTTAGTACCGGAAACCCAAAAAGCGGTACCTTGGCCAACAGTGCAAGCCCAGATGAGACGCCGCAGAACGCGGCGTCTCATCAGGGCTAAAACTATTTGCAGGAAGTTAAGCCATTTTCCAATACCACAACCTGACACCCCTAGATTTTGAAATGGACTCCTGCTATATATATATATAAGGAGGAAGATACCATTTGGTACAAAAAGGATTAAGGACAGAGGTACTGGGACAATACTGTTTGCTCCTGAAGCAGCTGTTCACCAGGGCCCAGTTGTTCAAAGCATCGTTAGCTTAACTAGCTCGTTAGTGGTCATATTGTTAACTGTTCTAGCAAGTTTAATATTTGAAATTTTGGTATTTTTGCTGAAAAATGTGAAGCTGCTCACATTTTTTCTGCAAAAATATTAGCATATTTTGCGATAATAAGTGATCAAAGATTTAACGATACGTTTACTAACGACGTCTTTAATTTTGAACAACTGGCTCCTGTTCAGAAACACCATGTCAATTAGCACTGTTACATTCACTGGTGAACTCTTAGAATGCCAGGCAAAAATGTGCAGATGACATTCTGTTTTACTCTTCGGAGAATGCGAACTTGATGTTTAATGTGAATAGTCTGCTGACTCAGCAGACGATTCATATGAAATGTCAAGCTGACTCTGTGTGTGTGTGTGTGTGTGTGTGTGTGTGTGTATGTGTGTGTGTATGTATGTATGTATGTATGTATGTATGTATGTATGTATGTATGTATGTATGTATGTATGTATGTATGTATGTATGTATGTATGTATGTGTATGCATATGTTTTGATTTTTTGTTTGATTTGAGGTTTAACATCCCCGTCAACACTGTATAGGTCATTTTGGAGACGTTGTTTCCAATTTTGTGGGACTTTTACCCGACATTGAGATGAAATGACATCTCAATCCCTGGTGCCCAGTGAAACCAATAGGTTTATAAGCACGGACGGTCCAACTCGCACCGCTTTGCCTAGGCAGGCTTAGCTCCTCTTAAGCGGTTTACCAGTACTCATGTGCGGTCGGTTTCAGCTCTGCGTGGAAGCATCATGCAGCCCATCTATTTCTTCAAGCCCCGATGGGCGGGGATGTTGTATGCATATATTATACATGTATGTATGATGTATGATAACTTACAAAAAGTCATACCGATGGTTGCTTTGTTTGTTTGATTTGAGGTTTAACGTCCCCGTCAACACTGTAAAGGTCATTTTGAAGATGTTGCTTCCATTTTGTGGGACTTTTACCCGACATTGAGATGAAATGACATCTCAAGCCCTGTCGCCCAATGAAACCAATAGGGTTTATTAGCATTGTCGGTCCGCCTCGCACCGCGGTTCCTGGACAGGCTTAGATCCTCCAAGCTGTTTACTAGTACTAGTGTGCGGGCCAGATTCAGCTCTGTGTGGAAGCAACATGCAGCCCATATATTTCTTCAAGCCCCTATGGGCGGGGGCGAAATCCGACGGTTGCTTAAAACATTTAATCACTCCTGTATTTGTAATGTGTGTGTGAGTGAATTCGGGTTTAACGTCGCTTTCAACAATTTTTCAGTCATATCACGACGGTGTCTGGTTGCGACAGGGAGCTCAATGCTCACTTTTATAGTGCTGCCTCACTGAAGTATCATGTCCCAGACACATTACATGATACCACACCCAGTTACATTATCCTGACACTGGGTCGACCAGTCCTAGCTCTACCCCGTAAATCTGAGTGCCAAGCGAGGAGCAGCTAGTACCATTTTTAACGACTTTTGTATGTCGCGGCCCGGGATTGAACCCTTGACCTCCCGTTCCCCGGAGCGGACACTCTACCAACTGAGCTATCGGGGCCGGTACCTGTATTTGTAAGACAATTGTGGTATTTGTATATATTTTATCTGAGATGCCCTTAAATGTATTTGGCAATCTGAATAAAATTTGAATTGAATTGAATTGTTAAGGTAGTAACTCCAGCATGACTCCTGATGAGTACAATTACTATACTGAACCGAAAAATAAACGCAACTTTTTAACCCAAAAGATTATCAAGCAACCATCAAGTTGACAGAAAAATCTTTTGCGATTTACTTTCATACTTTTTAAACTTTCTTATGCAGAAAACATTTGGGCGATATCTGTACAATTATATGCTCCACTTGAAAATTCGTTGTTTTCAACATTTCCTCGTGCAGTACATTAAATGTATACAGTAACCTCATCATATTGTCATATTGTGTTATCTTGAGTTTGGGTTTCAAAAGTCCGGTAAAATTTCTACGGAATATGGTATGTTTGACACAAGTTCAACGTAACATAGTGATCCAAATGCTTCTACACGAGACGTCTCAGGCTGTCATCGCCAGGAACTTCCAAGTGAGTAAATTGACGATAACTCACTTGTACCAGCGTCTATGTCAAACGGGAACGACAAATGACAGGCCCAGAAGTGGACGTCCAGGGGTTACGACATGTCGTCAGGACCGATACATCCGTCTAACCCACCTTCGTAATCGGTTCCGTACAGCCGTCGAGACGTCTCAGGTGACACCAGGAACGCACAACAATCAAATAAGTGCAGATACTGTCAGGAATCACCTTCGAGAGTTTGGCTTATGTCCTCGTTGTCCGTACGTTGGTATGCCATTAACCCCATGACAACGTCAGGTCAGAATGGCGTGGCTCACACAACAAAGGCCAAACCTGTTTCCCCTTCGTCAGTGGCGTAACGTAATGTTTTCTGACGAGTCCAGGTACTTGTTGTACAGAGCTGGTAGGCTCTCCGTCTAGGAGGTGCTAGACCTCTGAAGAAAACTAGCTTGGGTAGGTGGAACCCGTAGCCTTGGTTGGCAATCCACCTAGGGGTCATAGGTCCTTAAACAAAGCCTAGCCTGGGCAGATGGAGCCCATAGCCTTAGTTGGCAATCCTTCTAGGAGTTAGTGGTCTCTGAATGAAATCTGGCTTGTCACATTCATTTAAAGCAGGCGCGACAAAACTGACGTCTGCAACAGTTAAGGCTTGCTGCTTTAGTCAGAATTTGTAAATTGTGCTATTCTATGTAAAATTCTGAGTACAAGTACAATAAAAGCTGCAAGCACTGCATGATGCCCCACCACTACAATTACATCAAGCAACTGCCATATCGTAGTGAAAAAGGAATTCAAAGTGAGGATGCATTTCTCTTCCCCTTAATAAAGTTGACAGGAATACATGATTGAGATGACTATGTTCAATGTTGAAAGAACCATGGCTCCAAAAGAACGTAAACCAGAATTAAATTTCTCATTTTCAATTTTTGGGGGCCAGTGCCCTTTAAAATATGGTCAAGGTCTTCAAAATCTAGTCAAATCTTTGGTCAATTGCAATATATTGTACCAAGTTAGACCACATTTCATTGATGTGTTCATGAGATTGGGTGCAGACAAGCCATCTTTGGCCAAAAACTGACAGTCTTTGGAATTTGTGCCCTTGAAAATAAGGTCAAGGTCATCAAAACCTAATGGTTGTTTTCCCCCATCCTAGTGAGGTTATCATATGAGTTTGGTCAGAATCAATCATGAGTTCAGGAGATTCAGTGCTTCAAACAGAATGGCTATGTTCAATGTTCAAGGGGCGATAACTCCAAAAGTAGGAAAATCAGAGTTATGGTTCGGTACATCATCTCATGGTGTTCAAAGGGCAACAATTCAAAAGGAGGACTTTCAGAGTTACTGTTCATATGTTCTGCATGTCATCTCATAGGGCTCTACATACCTGTGAAGTTTCGTGAAAATATCCCAAATGGTATCAGTTATGGAGCGGACACAAATAGCAGCAGCTATAGTCAAAGTTCAAAAGAAAATAACTTCAAAAGTAGGAAAATCAGAGTTATGGTTCATGTGTTCTGCACGTCGTCTCATGGTGCTCTACATATCTTTGAAGTTTCATGGAAATATCTCAAAACGATATTCAAGTTATGGAGCGGACATGAAACTATGACAGATATGGCTATGTTCAATGTTCAAAGGGCAACAACTCCAAAGGTAAAAAAATCAGAGTTACGGTTCATATGTTCTGCACCTTGTTTCATAGTACTCTATATATCTGTGAAGTTTCGTGAAAATAGCTATGGAGCGGACATGACACTGATAGGAGCAGCTATATTCAAAGTTCAAAGGGATATAACTCCAAAAGTAGGAAAATCAGAATTACAGTTCATATGTTCTGCACGTCGTCTCATGGTGCTCCACATATCTGTGAAGTTTCATGGACATATCTCAAACGGTATCGAAGTTATGGAGTGGACACAAACTATGACAGAAATGGCTATGTTCAATGTTCAAAGAGCAACAATTCCAAAAGTAGGAAAGTCAGATTTACAGTTCATATGTTCTGCATGTTGTCTCATAGTGCTCTGCATATCTGTGAAGTTTAGTGAAAATATCTCAAACTGTATCAGAGTTATGGAGCGGACATGAAACTATGCGGCACTGACGGACGGACGGACACTCAAAACTTCAGAGGGTATAACATAGGAGCGAACAAGAAACTGATAGCAGCAGCTATATTCAAAGTCCAAAGGGCAATAACTCCAAAAGTAGGAAAATCAGAGTTACAGTTCATATGTTCTGCATGTCGTCTCATGGTGCTCTACATACCTGTGAAGTTTCATGGAAATATCTCAAGCGGTATTGAAGTTATGGAGTGGACACAAACTATGATAGAAATGGATATGTTCAATGTTCAAAGAGCAACAATTCCAAAAGTAGGAAAGTCAGAGTTACAGCTCATATGTTCTGCATGTCGTCTCACAGTGCTCTGCATATCTGTGAAATTTCGTGAAAATATCTCAAACGGTATCAGAGTTAAGGAGCAGACATGAAACTATGAGGCACTGGATGACGGACGGACACTCAAAACTTCAGTGGGTATAACATAGGAGTGGACAAGAAACTGATAGCAGCAGCTATATTCAAAGTTCAAAGGGCAATAACTCAAAAAATGTAGGAAAATCAGAGTTACAGTTCATACCTTCTGCATGTCGTCTCATGGTGCTCTACATATCTGTGAAGTTTCGTGAAATTATCTCAAACGGTATCAGAGTTATGGAGCGGACACGAAACTATGAGGCGCTGATGGATGGACAGACTGACACTCAACACTTCAGAGGGTATAACATAATACCCTGCCATTTTTGGAATGGCAGGGCATAAAAAGAAAAAACTGGGGAAAAACAACACTTTTTACTGTATCAGAAACAATCCACAGATGTCCCTGCTTTTTGTGGCAATAAGCACATTCTTTCTCTAAATATCTGGTCTCATTTAGATATTGGAAACCATTTTGTTTTCATATGAGAAATATTTTCACCATAAAAGAACTTGCCATGAAACTTTATCACTGCAAATTAGTTCACTTTACCACACTTAATATAGCATGTGTGGCACTTGCTGTGAAATCAGACATTAAAGATTCTTGCTGTGAAAATGAATTGGTTTACAGTATTCCCAACAGTAAACAAACCAGGGAAAAACACAAATTAATTTTCAGAAAAAAAAAGGAAGGGCAATACAACATCATATACCAGTCATCTTCTAACACTAACCCTTTCGATGCCAAGAAAAATGGCATCTGAAATTGTCGTCTGTTTATATTTTTTGCATATATGCAAACAGTGTGGACCCAGTGGAGGAGCAGTCTGATCAGGGTCCACACTGTTTGCAACAATGACTTGCCGGCCTCGGTAGCTCAGTCGGATGCGCGTCTGACTGGTGACCAGGAGGATGCGGGTTTGATACCTGCCGGTGTCGGCAACATTCTTTTGTGAAGATTAATCATCAAATCTTTTCTACGGCCATTCTCTCCCTTCCGCTGATTCAAGAAGGGCAGTTGTCAGTTTCTGGCGAAAGAATGTACACTGTACTGGTTAACCGCTAACATATAAGCCTGCCCTGGAAAGTTTTGATAGATAAACTGACCGGCTAAAAATGACCTAAAATAGAGATGACTGGGCCGTTAAACTCCAATACAAACAAACAAAACATAAACAAGTGTGTTGTATCCGAACAAGAATATTTAGATTATAAAGGAAAATCATCATTTATGGTCATTTTTCTATATAATCTGTACATTTTTGTGATCCATGAATCTTTTCACTGTGGTTATAAGCAAAACCATGCTGTAATAAACAGTGTTATAAAGTGTTGCGGTATAAACAATCCAACACGCATTAAACAAACACCTTAGGGATAATCAAAATGTGTTTGCTTAAGACAGGTGCTTCTTTAATACAGGTGCATTTTAAGGTATTAACAGAATGCATGGTTGCTTAAGACAGGTTGCTTGCTTATTAGCGGTGCTCGCTCTGACAGGTTTTACTGCATGCATATTTAAATTTAATCCATATGTGAAGTGCCAACGGCTAGGCAAACATATTCCAAGGACAAACATATTAACAGTGTTTACTACAGCTTAGCAGGGAAAGACAAAATAGACTTACCTAGTATGGAATGAAGCTCATTCACCATGATGCAAAGTTGTCCCAACACAATACCTTACCTTTTCCCGTCAAGCCAGACACGAACTAACCCAGACACAAGCATGTTAACCCTTATCTTCCTGAATATTCATTTAAGCCACACCCATTTCTGTCTATAAACCAATCAAATTACTTGATGTAATTTATTGCTACAAATTCACAAACCAAATGCCAAACAGTGTAGATCCTGATCAGATGGCTTCTTCAGAAGTCATCTGATCTGGATCGACACTGTTTGCAAAGATAGGGGTTGTCGTGAACAGCAAGATAAGGATTAAATATATCCATCAGAAACATTGGTTTTGTTTGATCTGAGGTGAAACATCCCCATCGGCACTATTTAGGTCATTTTGGAGACATTGCTTCCAATTTTGTGGGACTTTTACCATATTGAGATGAAATGACATCTCAATCCCTGCCACCCAATGAAACAAATATGGTTTATATGCATGGATGGTCTGACTCGCATCACTTTGCTTGGGCAGGCGGTTTGTCACTGGTTTCAGCTCTGCCTGGAAGTATCATGCAGCCCAATCTTTTTCCCCAAGCCCAGATGGGTGGGGGCAATCAGAAGCATTGGCAGATCTTCTCAAACAAAAGTATATACACCAAAACCTCTTTATAACACCGTTCATCAAAACATGGTTTTGGATATAACATGTTTTCAAGATGGATCATAAAAATACATAGATTATTATTTTAACCCTTGTCCTTCTGAGCCCGGATATGCCTTATTTTCCAAATAATGAAGATCCAGATCAGATGGCTTCTGACGAAGCCATCTGATCAGGATCTACATTGTTTGCCATTTAGATTGTGAATTTGTTGCAATAATTTGCATCAAGTAATCTGATTGGTTGATAATCGGTAAGGGGTGTTGCATATATAAATATTCAGCAGGACAAGGGTTAATAAATGGTCATTTTTCTATACTCTCTATATATTGTTTGGCTATAACAGGATTGTTTAACTGACATGGTTTGGACCCTAACAACAGTGTTTTAAAGAGGTTGTGGTGTAATTACAAACTTCTGATATCCAGATAAGGTCAGCTGTCTTCATGGGAGCTAACTAGAAAATGGAGAAGCCATCTGATCAAGATCTTCCCCTGCTAACACGACAACCCCTAGTTTTGCATACAGTGTAAATCCAGATCAGATTGCTTCTGAAGGAGCCATCTGATCAGGATCTACACTGTTTATCATGCAGTTTGTGAACTAGATGAATACATTATATCAAGTAATTTGATCGGCTGATACATGTACATGTATTTATAAATAAGTGATGCTAAATCAATTTATTCAGCAGGATAAGGGTTAAGAAGGTCCCCTCTTGGGGAAAGATGATATTTCCAGATTTTCCTTCCTGGGCATAATAATTATTTTCTTCTGTAAACAACCTCATAGAAACATTTGGTGATAAGTGAACAAAAAAAAAACATATTGCAGTGAGGTGGTTCTAATGAATACCCACAACACGCATTTTTTAAATGGAGAAATAACATAAATTATCCTTCAATTATCACCAAATATGCTATGATTTAAATTCTCCTTCTATCAAATTCTCAGAGCCAGAAAGCCACTGTTTTTTTTCCTGAATACACAACACTCACCTTCTCTTGACATTCCCACTTCAAAACACTTTTTAAGTCGACAATACTGACAGGAATTCCGAGTAAAAGGAGTTATTTCACATTTTTCTTCATTAGAACATTTGTGGGTCATTCCCTGTGTTATACACCTCCGGAAGAAACCCTGAAATTACAAAATAAAAACTTATGGCTGTGTGGGCCAGCTGGACGTTTGTCGAATTCAATATTGTTCCATTCAATATTGTTGAATTTTTTCATATCATAATATTATGTCTTCATTGTGTCAGACTGCCAAATGCAACATTTCCATTCTCACAGCTGACAGTCTATTCCTTGAACAAATTGTCCATAGTATTACTACTGCATTTGACAATCAGCCCCCACCTGTTGTGGCTTGGAGAAATAGATTGAGCTGGATGATGCTTCAACACAGAGCTGAAAAAGATGGTAAACCGCTTCGAAGGTCGGCAAAGCGGTGCGAGTTCATAAACCTTATTGCAGGGCTTGAGAAGTCATTTCATATCAATGTTGGGTAAAAGTCCCACAAAACTGGAAGCAACGCCTCCAAAATGACCTAAATTTGGTTGACAGGGACATAAAACCTCAGTTCAAACAAGAGGCCAATGGGCCCCAATGCTCACCAGAGCTCAGGCTGCACCGCCCAATGGCAGCCATGTATTTTAACATGATATCATTTTAATCTACCAATTATAAAGTCTCCCAAATGAACCCCCATATCCAAATGAGCACCCATGTGGACTCAGTATCTGAAACATTAGGCCTTTTAGGAAGTAGAGGGGGTTGGGCAAGGACCCAATGGAGCCCTGGTTGGTATCACTAAATGCGTCTTATCATAAGGAACAAGAATATAATATATTATAACGGTATATTTTTTTTTTTTGGTTTTGGTTTTACGGCCCTTTCAAGATTATTTCACTCATATCGAGCCGATCGTTAATCAGAGGTGGGCGAAAACTGGAATACCCAGAGAAAAACCACCTGACCTTCCGTTGCAGAACTTGGCGTCTCACATGTGACCCGAGCGAGGCTCGAACCACAGCGGTGAGAGACCTAATGATCAAGAGTCAGCGCTCGACTTAACCACTAGGCCACGGAGGCCTGTATATAATGGTATATATGGTGTAGCATTGGGCATCTGTATGCTGGAAATATAAGGCCTCTTAAGCGGTGTAGGGGCTGGGGCATGCCCTATTGATCCCAGGAAAGCCCAAGATTGTTGTCGCTAAATGTGTCTTAACATAAGGACCATGAATATATATGATTTATTGGCGGGAATCTGAATGGTTTCTGATATATTAGGCCCTTCTATGAAGTGGAGAGGAAAAAAATGGCCCCTGCGGACTCCCAAATGGTGTGCTTTTGTTAAGGAACAAGTACATATATGATTATGGGTTGGGGATTTGAATGGTTTCTGAAATATATTGCCTTTTATGAAGTCGAGGGCGGAGCACATTGCCCCAGCACAAAGAGACTCCCAGATTGGTGTGACTGAATGATTTTTATCATAAGGAACAAGAATATATATAGTTTAGGGGTGGGAATCTGAATGATTTCTGAGAAATATTGCTTTTAATGAAGTAAAGCAGTGGGGCATGGCCCGGTGTAACAGGCCGGTTCTTCCCCCCAGTCAGTTTCTTCCCCGGGGAAGAACTGGGCCGGCCCGTTTCTTCCCCAGGGAAGAAACTGACTAGTCAGTTTCTTCCCCACCCAGTCAGTTTCTTCCCCACCTGAAATTTTTTTAGAACCACAGAGAACGAGTAATTTATGCCTCACAAATTGTTAAAAATTCGAAAAGAAACCATTCTGAATTAGTTTTGAGTCTCTTACAGCTTGAAAGGCAAAATGTTCTCTATGTCATACAATATATGGAGATCCAAGGAAATTTTCACCCCAATTCCAGTATCTATGATTAATTTTCTTAGCTTTTTATGACAATAATTGGTATTAACTAAACAAATATAATAAGCAACAACTCTTTAGTGCTCCAATCTAAATATAATTTGGAAAGTGGGGGTGGGGAAGAACTGGGTCGGCGCATTTCTTCCCCAGGGAAGAACTGGGCCGGCCCAGTTCTTCCCCACCCCAGATTTTTCTGTTTACTAAAATTCTTGTGATAAATTTTCTTCACTTTTAAAGACATAAATTTGTATTATTAAAGAGATATAATAATCTACAAATGTTTTGCCCTTAAGTTTTAATAGAATTCAAAGACTGGGGGGTGGGGAAGAACTGGGCCGGCCCAGTTCTTCCCCACCCCAGATGTTTCTGCTTACTAATAATTCTGGTGATTTCCTTTGCTTTTTTAGACATAAATTGGTATAAACTAAACAGATATAATAAGCAATGATTGTTTGGAGCTCAAATCTTAATAGAATTTGGAGACTGGGGGTGGGGAAGAACTGGGCCGGCCCGTTTCTTCCCCACCCCAGATTTTTCTGTTTACTAAAAATTCTTGTGATAAATTTTCTTCACTTTTACAGACATAAATTGGTATTAACTAAACAGATATAATAAGCAACAAATGTTTGGCACTAAAAATTTCAATAGAATTCGGAGACTGGGGGGTCGGGAAGAACTGGGCCAGCCTGTTTCTTCCCCACATCAGATGTTTCTGTTTACTAATAATTCTTATGATAAATTTCCTTTGCTTTTGAGGACAAAAATTGGTAGAAACTAAAAAGATATAATAAGCAAAAATGTTTGAGCTCTTATATCAAAAGAATTTGGAGGCTGGGGTGGGGAAGAACTGGGCCGGCCCAGTTCTTCCCCATCCCCCATGTTTCTGCTTACTAATAATTCTGGTGATAAATTTCCTTTGCTTTTTAAGACATAAATTGTTATATACTAAACAGATATAATAAGCAACAATTGTTTGGAGCTCAAATCTTAATAGAATTTGGAGACGGGGGGTGGGGAAGAACTGGGCCGGCCCGTTTCTTCCCCACCCCAGATTTTTCTGTTTACTAAAAATTCTTGTGATAAATTTTCTTCACTTTTAAAGATATAAATTGTTATTAACTAAACAGATATAATAAGCAACAAATGTTTGGCACTTAAATTTCAATAGAATTCGGAGACTGGGGGGTGGGGAAGAACTGGGCCAGCCTGTTTCTTCCCCACCTTTGGGTAGTGTTGTACAGTTATGACAGTTATATTGCTGAAGATGTCTTGGGTGGGGAAGAACTGGGCTGGTCCGTTTCTTTCCCACCCTTGGTAAGTGTTGTACTGTTAAGACAATTATGATGTTGAAGGTGTCCGGGGTGGGGAAGAACTGGGCCGGCCCATTTCTTCCCCCATCCTGGGTAGTGTTGTACAGTTATGTTAGTTATATCACTGAAGATGTGATTTGAACACCAAACAGTTTTTGCTTATTATATCTGTTAAGTTAATACCAATTTATATCTTAAAAAGGGAAGAAAATTTATCACAAGAATTTTTTGTAAACAGAAAATCTGGGGTGGGGAAGAAACAGGCCGGCCCAGTTGTTCCCCACCCCCAGTCTCCAAATTCTATTTAGATTTGAGCTCCAAACATTTGTTGGTTATTACATCTTTTTAGTTTTTACCAATTTATGTCTAAAAATGCAAAGAAAATTTATCACAAGGATTTTTTGTAAACAGAAAAATCTGGGGTGGAGAAGAAACGGGCCGGCCCAGTTCTTCCCCACCGCCAGTCTCCAAATTATATTTAGATTTGAGCTCCAAACATTTGTTGCTTTTATATCTTTTGAGTTTATACCAATTTATGTCTTAAAAAGCGAAGAAAATTTGTCACAAGAATTTTTTGTAAACAGAAAAATCTGGGGTGGGGAAGAAACAGGCCGGCCCAGTTCTTCCCCACCCCCAGTCTCCCAACTCTATTTAGATTTGAGCTCCAAACATTTGTTGTTTATCATATCTTTTTAGTTAATACCATTTTTTGTCTTAAAAAGCAAAGGAAATTTATCACAAGAATGATTGGTAGATAGATACATCTGGGGTGGGGAAGAACTGGGCCGGCCCAGTTCTTCCCCACCCCCAGTCTCCAAATGCTATGTAGATTTGAGCGCCAAACATTTGTGGCTTTATATATATTATATCTGTTTAGTGAATACTAATTTATGTCTTTAAAAGCAAATAAATTCATCAAAGATGCTTGAATATGGATGCATATTTTATTGCATCTCCATGAATGGTGTAGCATAGAGCACATTTTGTCATGTAAGCTAAAAGGACTCAGAAGTTATTCAGAATGGTCTCATTTCTCATTTATAACAAATTGTGAGCTGAAAATTACTCGTTGACAATGGTTCTGAAAAAATTTCAGGTGGGGAAGAAACTGACTGGGTGGGGAAGAAACTGACTAGTCAGTTTCTTCCCCCGGGGAAGAATCGGGCCGGCCCAGTTCTTCCCCCGGGGAAAAAACGGGCCGGCCCAGTTCTTCCCCGGGGAAGAACTGGGCAGGGGGAAGAAACTGACCATTACACCGGGCACCCCGGAGGACTCCTAAGCTGGTGTTGTTTGAATGTGTCTTATCATAAGAAGAAGAGTGAGTGGGTTAGTTTGAGTTTTACGTCCCACAAACAGCTAAGGTCATAGGGAGATGGGACCTCAGTTTGAAGACTCATCCGAAAGTCTGAAGAAGCCTCGGATCTATCCTGCGATCCCTGGTTTACAAGGCAAGTAGCGTAACCACCACAACGTGGAGGCTTCTGATAAGAATACGAATATATATGGTTTAGCGGTGGGGCTCTGAACAGTTTCTGAGATATATGGCCTTTTGTGAAGTGGAGGAGTGGGGAAAGGCCCTGGAAGACCCCCAGGTTGGTGTCAATGAATGAGTCTTATCATAAGGAACAACAATATATATGATTTAGAGGTGGGGATCTGTAAGGTATCTGAGATATTGGGCTTTTTATGAAATGAAGGGGTGGGGCACGGCCCCGGCACAACCCAGGGGACCCCCAGGTTGATATCACTGAATGCGTCTTATCAAAAGGAAAAGAATATATATGGTTTAGGGATAGGGATCTGAATGGTTTCTGAGATATATGGCCTTTTGTGAAGTGGATGGGTGGGGCAAGGCCCCGGCGCACCCAGGGAGACCCCCAGGTTGGTGTCAATGAATGCATCTCTTCATAAGGAACAAGAATATATATGGTTAAGGGGTGGGGATTTGTAAGGTTTCCCAGATATTGGGCCTTTTATGAAATGGAAGGGGTGGGTCATGACCCCGGCGCATCCGAGGGGACCCCCATGTTGGTGTCACTGAATGCGTCTTATCAAAAGGAATAAGAATATATATGGTTTAGGGTGGGGATATGAATGGTTTCTGAGTTATATGGCCTTTTATAAAATGGAGGGGGTGGGGCATGGCCCAAGCACAACCTGGGGGACCCCCATGTTGGCATAAAAGCATATGGCTGAGAGAAGTTTACTCAAGGAACATTTCTATAAATTAAGGTTTTGTCAAAATATCTGCAACTATCAAACACCTGGGCCTTGCAATTTCAGTGTTTGAGTGTTTTGAATTTTACGTCCCACCAACACCTAAGGTCATACGGAGACGGGACCTCGGTTTAAAGACTCATCCGAATGTCTGGAGAAGCCCGGGATCGATCCTGCGATCCCTGGTTTACAAGGCGAGTAGTGAAACCACTGCACCACGGAGGCTTCTGCAATTTCAGTGAAGAAAATTTTTTAAGTTTTAATAAAAACATCTATTTTTAGCTCGTGTGAGCTAGATGTGCAACAGATCGAAACCATTTGAACAACTTTGAAAGGGGGCCACCTAAAGATCATTCCTGTGAAGTTTGGTCAAAATCCGATCAGTAGTTTAGGAGATGTCGTTTGAAGAAATTGTTTACGGACGCACGGGCAGACGGATGCACGACGGACGAAAAGTGATCACAAAAGCTCACCTTGTCACTACATGACAGGTGAGCTAAAAAAAGAACATCTTTTTCTCATAACAGAAGCCATATTAAGGAGAAATTGCGTACAAGTTCTTAAATGAATTCAGTTTTCACAAGCCAAAGAGAACAGAGGATAGGCTTCTAAGCCTAAAAATGCCAAAAACAACAACTGTTGTCTGCTTTGTTCTCTGCCTGTTACTTTAAAAGAGTATGAACCCAGATGAGACTGCTCCTAAGTGAGCAGACTGATCTGGGCCTGCACTGTTTGCCAGTGTCACGTTTTGAGGTTTCCCAAAATAGAACAGAGACTGATCAGAATGATGCACAGGATGATCTGAGTAGTCCTGGAGCAGTACCATGATGTAAAACACATCTTTAATGACACCTCAATTTATATCCTCGAAACAGACATAATTTATGAAACCCATAAAATGATGAAATATACATTTTCTTACGATACAGCATGGAAAAAGGGCCCTTACCAAATCACAAGCAACTATGTCAGGTTCAATTTATTGCATTTTTTAATCATGTAATCGTTTCTATGGTCATCCTCTCCCTTAGCCCCCCATCCATCTGGGCTTGAAGAAATAGATGGGCTGCATGATGCTTCCACGCAGAGCTGAAACCGACCCGCACACGAGTACTGGTAAACTGCTTAGAGGATCTAAGTCTGCCCAGGCAATGCGGTGCGAGTCGGTCCGTCCATGCTTATAAACCCTCTTGGTTTCATTGGGTGGCAGGGCTTGAGATGTCATTTCATCTCACTGTCGGGTAAAAGTCCCACAAAATTGGAAGCAATGTCTCCAAAATGACCTATACAGTGCTGACAGGGATGTTAAACTTCAAATCAAACAAACAAACAATTATCCCGCTGAACACGACAACCCCCATCTTTGCAAACAGTGTAGATCCAGATCAGAAGGCTTCTGATCAGGATCAACACTGTCTGTGATGCAGTTTGAAAATTGAACAAATACATTAAATCAAGTAATTTGGTTGGTTGATAGTTAGTTAGCAGTGGGTGTGGCTAAATTAATATATTCAGTGGTATAAAGGTTGTGTATACTCATTACACCTCCTCATTTGGAAGGGCAAGATCTGTGGTTCTGTTCATTCACCTTATTTGCATTATCTGCTGGTTCCTAGTCTGAAGGTTATCAGTGTTGGAAAAACAGGTAACCAGACCCCCACTGAGGTTAAAAGGTCAGGGGGGTCTGGTTACCTGTTCTTCCAATGTTGAAAATGTGCAAGCTGGGAGCCAGCAAATAATGCAAATACATGTATGGTGAATGCCCATTATAAACATGTGCAGATGAAAAGGTACACTGGCATGAAAAGGTACACTACGAGGGATTGAAATCAGCCATTCACCTTCTGAATGCACCTTCACAAACTGAATGTAAAGCACCTTTCTTTTCCACTCTACAGATATATGATAAGGCTGCAAATAAGGATTATATGCATGCTGATCCAAGTTTCACTGATCACACAATGCCAACTTGCGCCTTTCCTGTGCACTGGCTCATATTAGCAACATTTGTGAAAAAAAAACAGGTCCCGGGGTTATCAAATCTTTTTCATGCTCAACTCACTTGAAATAAGTTCTGCTTATAATTGTTGGCATTTTAAATTTATGAGCAGGACAAGCAACAAATAACTCTAAATCTGTGATCTTGAGCTTATGATCATTAGGCATGGGGCATGGGTAGGAACTTGTTGAATATTCCTATCAGCATTTATTCCTACAATGTCTTCCTGGACTTTGTCCAAGCAAGCTTAACCCTTGTCCTGCTGAATATTTTAATCTGCCACACCCACTACCGATTATCAACCAATCAGATTACTTGATGCAAAATATTGCAACAAATTCACAATCTGAATGACAAACAATGTAGATCCTGATCAGATGGCTTCTTCAGAAGCCATCTGATCTGGATCTACCTTGTTTGAAAAATAAGGCATATCCGGGCTCAGCAGGACAAGGGTTAACAAGAATTCTGCCGAAGTATATGTCCCCAAAAGGGACCACAAAGCAGCCCGGCATCTTGTGGGTTAAGAGTAGGAATGAATACAGAAACTCTTTCAAAATTATATTTGTCTCCCTTATCAATAACAGTCTCATACTATTCTAAAAGGATAGAATTTGCTCCTCAGGATCAAATTCTTTCCTTGAACTAGATCACACACCACAGAATGTGGCGTCTGATCAGAGCTTTTTATGTTTGCTTCCAGGGGCCAGTTGTTTAAAACTAACAATATCGTTAGTTAAAGTATCGTTAAAACTGATCATTTACTATGGCAAATATGCTAATATTTTAGCGGAAAAAATGTGAGCAGCTTTGCGTTCGAAAAAAAGCTGCTCACATTTTTTCAGCAAAAATACCAAAATCTTAAATATTAAACTTGCTAGAACAGTTAACAATATGAGCACTAACGAGCTCGTTAAGCTAACGATGCTTTGAACAACTGGCCCAAGAAGTTCAGCCATTTTTACATCTACATGTGTGTGTGTGTGTGAATTCGGGTTTAACGTCGCTTTCAACAATTTTTCAGTCATATCACGACGGTGTCTGGTTGCGACAGGGAGCTCAATGCTCACGTTTATAGTGCTGCCTCAGTGAAGTATCATGTCCCAGACACATTACATGATACCACACCCAGTCACATTATCCTGACACTGGATTGACCAGTCCTAGCTCTACCCCGTAAATCTGAGTGCCAAGCGAGGAGCAACTAGTACCATTTTTAACGACTTTGGTATGTCGCGGCCCGGGATTGAACCCGAGACCTCCCGTTCCCCGGAGCGGACACTCTACCAACTGAGCTATCGGGGCCGGTTTTTACATCTACATGTATTTGTTCTATCAACCTAAATTTGGAAATGGACTTCTGCTGAAGATTCCATTCAGTGCAAAACAGGTGAACAGTAGACCCCATTTCTACAGGGGTTCTGTTTATGTGCAATCAAACCAATGTTGCTCTCTCTAGGTGTAATCAATCCCTGCAATGTCTACATATGCTGTTGGAAGTCTTTTTCTTCAACTGTTACAAAAAGAGGTACTGCCACATGATGTCTGCCACGCAGTCTATAATTTTCTTCTCGAATGGCCTTTGGCAATATTGTACATTTACAATACATCTTCATGATCGGTCCAGGCGAGAAGTACGTAACAAGGGTAATTTTTCTATAATTCTCCTTTATTAGCTAATAACATGTTGCATCAGCTTGTCAAAGTGCTCTCAAAAACATTTTTGTTTCCTTTTTTGGTTGATTGTTCCTTAGTCAACCCAAAGTTATTTAATTATACAAGCACATTCATATTGCTGATGTCCATATATCTATCACTGATCCCAACTGCCCCCCCCCCCACCCCACAACCACACACAGCACCCCCCCACCCACACCCACACACACACCTTTCCACCCCTCCCTGCAAATAATAGCCATGCTAATTTTGTTGTTGTGATGCCAGTGCTGTGTAAATAGGGTAAGAATGGGTCAAGTCCCACTATATACTACTATCCTTGACCCATTGTATATAGTGTATACTGGTGGACTCTTCCACTGCTATACACTGGAAAAGTCCATTTGTCATTTAACCCTTTTAGTACCAAATGGAATCTCCCTCCTGATATATAGCAGGAGTACATTTCAAAATTTAGGGGTGTCGGATGGTCTTTGCTTCAAAATTCAATAATTTGGAAAATGGCTGAACTTTTTGCATACAGTGTAGGCCCTGATTTTTTTGTTTGTTTGATTTGAGGTTTAACGTCCCAGTCAACACTGTAAAGGTCATTTTGGAGACATTGCTTCCAATTTTGTGGGACTTTTACCCGACATGGAGATGAAATGACATCTCAAGCCCTGTCGCCCAATGAAACCAATAGGGTTTATTAGCATGGATGGTCCGCCTCGCACCGTGGTTCCTGGACAGGCTTAGATCCTCTAAGCGGTTTACCAGTACTAGTGTGCGGGCCGGATTCAGCTCTGCGTGGAAGCATCATGCAGCCCATATAATTCTTCAAGCCCTGATGGATGGGGGCTAAGGGAGAGGATGACCATAGAAACGATTACATGATTATAGAAAAGATTACATGATTATGTATGGGCGGGGGCCGGTGAAGGCCCTGATCAGACGACGCATTCTGCAGTATCTGATCTGGGCCTGCACTGTTTGCCAAGGTACCCCTTTAGGGGTTTCTGGTACTGAATGGGTTAAAAGGTTTCAGGCCTATTTTTTCATTTTTATTCCATTTTTGACAGAAAATCCTGTTAGCAAACAGTGCAGACCCTGATCAGATGCCGCATTATGTGGCGTCTGATTTGGCCCTGCACTGTTTGCCAGGCTACCCTTTTAGGGGTTTCCCACCTATAATGGGTAAACGCCATGGGCATGACCGAAACCAGAAATGATTACCGGTAGTGCATCTGTCAGTTCATCAGGTCAGAAGTACTTATAACATATGAACAGACAGCCATTATACATGACCTTGAGTTTTATACAAATATTATAGTTTTATTCACACATGGCCATGTCATGAGGCCATTATACCTACTTTTACTCAAATTTACCTTGAGAAACTGATAGCACATTCTCTTTTTCAAACACCAAGGTTTGACATTCCATGTGAATTATCTACCAAGCAGACAATTCATTATGGAATAATTTTTTCTTAAATGTCAAGCTTGTTTTCTCTGAATAAAAGTGAAACATATTAGAGAATATCGGCATCTATTGCCAAGTGCAGTCAGACAATTTTTGACACACTGACCCATACTGTAACAAATGAAATTTTTGTATGTTTATTTTCCAGAGAAAACAAGAGGACCCGCTCACCCAAGTGCTGAGAGTTTATTGAGCCATTTCATTTCTGAGAAGAAGATTTTCAAAGGGTTTTTACCATGGTAGCCATCTTGGCCATGTGACCTTTACCAAACCCAACCACCCACCCATCTCCCAGAGGTTCCACATGCAATTTGAATTCAATCTGCCCAGCAGTTTGAAAATGTTGACTACGCAGACCATTTATGCACCACTGTCTAATGAGCTTCCCTCGAGCCTTTGGCTCTGGTGGGCTAAAACAAATTTGGAATGCAATCTGCTATTCAATTTGCTTGGAGCATGGTTATGGTGTCATAATTTTTTTCAGGGCAAAATAATTTATTTTTGTCAATACTTAATACTTATCACAAATCCCAGAGGGATTTTGCAAGAAAAAATAGCTTGTGTCTATTATGAGATACTGGGAGTTCATAAAGGTGAATTTATTTATGATCACTGCTTCTGAAAATGTTGTCTGTTTATGTCATTCTTGAAAACTTTTCAAACCTATTTTTGCACAGAGGCAAACAGTGTGAACCCTGATCAGACTGCTCCTACAGGAGCAGTCTGATATGGGTCCCCACTGTTTGCAAAACACTGACTTTTAAGGTTACCAACAGACAAAAAGCTGGGAACACATGTTGTGATTGCAGGGTTCAACATTAACTTTTTAAAATGTCCTGTAGCTCTTCTGGATGTACTGGACCTGATCTGAGTTCAACTGGACTGAAGAAGGATGCTTCACCAAACCACCCTCAAATATTTCACAGAAAAAGCATAATTAATTTTTTTTCACCAGAAGAAATCAAGGTTGGGTTGGGAAACCCTTAATAAACCCTTTTTTTAATTTGACCTTATCCTAAATTTATTTTACTCAGGACTCAAGAAGGGTTGCCAAGCATCCATGGTAAACAAGTCATAGGCGAGTCACTTAACCCATAGAATGCCAATCATGACAACTGGCGTCTGCTTTGCAGTCTGCCAGTAGTATTTTTTTGCAAACAGTGTGGACCCAGATCAGACTGCTCCTGTAGGAGCAGTCTGATCTGGGCCCACACCATTTGCCTTTATGCAAAAATATTTTTAAAAAGTTTCCAAAAAAAATTAGCAGACATCATATTAAGCAGACGACATTTTTAGATGTAGTTTTTCTCAGTCAAAGTCTTACGGGTTAAGTTTCACTGCAGGTAAAATATGTTCTTACCTTACAACCTTCACACGAGTCAACACCATAGTGAAACCCTGATGACTCGTCACCACAAACTTTACACGTAGGAGATTTTCCGCCAACTTTTACCGGCATTGTCGCTGTTGTCATACTGCTACATCTGAAAATATAACAAAATTTTATCAGATCCGTTAGTTTTTCCTGTCCATGTATTTTATTTTATTTATCTATACTAGGGACAAAAAATAAGGGAACCCCCAAATTCAGATAGAAAGAAGCGAAACTTCAATGTCACAGGGAAGGTTTATATGCAAGGGGGATCAGTATCTGGTCCATGCACCACGAGCATTAATGCATGCATGACACCTTCTGGGCATACTAGTGATTGTGCGACGGATTATCTCCCTTGTCTTGGAACTCAAAGTTCCCACCAATGCGCCAGGCGAATAGGACAACCACTGGACGTAAAATTTGGTCTACGTAATGCTGGCCAGTCAAGTTACCTTGAACAATCATGGTAACTTGAATGGCTAGTGTTACGTAGACCAAATTCGAAGACGACAACACATGCTCACATCGAGCCCGTGTTGCCGTCAAATTTCTGAGACAACAAGGTGCAAGGACACTGCCGTGGCCAGCCAAATCCCCTAATATGTCGCCGATTGAGCACATTTGGGATGTCTTGGGTCGGCGCATGTGCAACAGACCGCAGCGTTGTAACAATCTGCAACAGCTTGACCGAGCATTGCAAAAAGAATGGCGACGGATACCAAGGGAGATAATCCGTCGCACAATCACTAGCATGCCCAGAAGGTGTCGTGCATGCATCAATGCTTGTTGTGCATGGATCAGATACTGATCCCATTGCATATAATCCTTCCCTGTGACAATGAAGTTTTGCTTCTTTCTATTTGAATTTGGGGGTTCCCTTATTTTTGGCCCTAGTATACATATTTTTTTTTTTTGGGACACAATTTTATACTGGGGGAACCCCCAAAATGGGACAGTGACAAACAATGCAGACCTACATCAAACACCACAGAAGGCAGCGCCTTATCAGGGGTCTTCAATATTTGTATTTTTCAGATATTTCTAGAGCAAATAGACAGCCAGAATTCTACAGCCTTGATACAAATTGTGAAGATGGCCATCTACATTGCCTGGTATTCCAACTAGATTATTCCAACTGGACAAAAATAGCCATCGGAAGAGATGGCAAATCCCCCGACCAAAAGCCAATATGGCCTTCAGAAGATTGTTCACCAATAGAAAGTGCACCAGAATTAAACCAGCAATATATCACAAAAGTATTGCAGTTATGGCCATCACAAGATTATACTGTCAGGGGAGATAACTGAAAAACCAGGGCACTCAGAAATGTGGTTCTTGCGCATGACATGCCTGCTTAAGCTCATGTATTTCTGTACAAAGTACCATCAGTATGTCTGAAAAGGTATTGGAGATATGGTGATCACAAGCTGATCATACTGTTATATTGGAAGGGTAGATAACTCAAATACCACAGCACCAACAGTTGTGGTTCTTGCACATGACATCCCTTCTATACCTTGTATACAATTGTGCCAAAGTCCTTCAATATATCTCAAAGGGTGTTGGAGTTATGGCCATCACAAGGTTATATTGCCAGGTGAGATAACTATAAAACCAGAGCACCCAGAGTGGTAATTCTTGAGCATGACACACCTGCTTAACCTCATGTACATCTGCATTAAGTACCACCAATATGTCTCAAAGGGTATTGGAGGTACGATGATCACAAGGTTGTCATACTGTTATATTGGAAGGGGAGATAACTCAAATACCATAGCACCCAAAGTTGTGGTTCTTAGGCATGAAGCACCGTCTCAATGTTGTATACAATTGTGCCAAGTACCATCAATATATCTCAAAGGGTATTGGAGTTATGGCCATCACAAGGTTATATTGTCAGGGGAGATAATTATAAAAACCAGGGCACCCAAAGTTGTGGTTCTTGCACGTGACACACCTGCTTAACCTCATGTACAACTGTACCAAGTATCATCAATATATCTCAGAGAGTGTTGGAGATATGGCCATCACAAGGTAGTGATTCTATATTATTGGAAGGGGAGATAACTAAAAAACAATGGCACCCAGAGTTGTGGTTTTTGTGCATGACACACCGTCTCGGCCTTGTGAACAACTGTGCCAGGTATCATCAATATATCTTAAAGGGTATTGGAATTATGGCCATCACAAGGTTGTCACTCTATTTTATTGGAAGGGGAGATAACTCCAAAACCATGGCAACCAGAGTTGTGGTTCTTGTGCATGACACGCCGTCTCAGCCTTGTGAACAACTATGCCAGGTACCATCAATATATCTCAAAGGGTATTGGAGTTATGGCCATCACAAAGTAGTCATTCTATTTTATTAAAAGGGGAGATAACTAAAAAAGTATGGCATCCAGAGTTCTGGTTCTTGCGCATGACACGCCGTCTCAGCCTTGTGAACAATTGTGCCAAGAACCATCAATGAATCTCAAAGGGTATAGGAGTTATGGCCATCACAAAGTTGTCACTCTATTTTATTGGAAGGGGAGATAACTCCAAAACCATAGCAACAAGAGTTGTGGTTCTTGTGCATGACACGCCGTCTCAGCCTTGTGAACAACTGTGCCAGGTACCATCAATATATCTCAAAGGGTATTGGAGTTATGGCCATCACAAAGTAGTCATTCTATTTTATTAAAAGGGGAGATAACTAAAAAAGTATGGCATCCAGAGTTCTGGTTCTTGTGCATGACACGCCGTCTCGGCCTTGTGAACAATTGTGCCAAGAACCATGAATGAATCTCAAAGGGTATAGGAGTTATGGTCATCACAAGGTTGCGTCTACGGACGGACGGACGGATGGACGGACAGACGAACGGACAGACGGACGGACGCCAGGCTGATCGCTATATCCCCCGAACCTATTCGGTCGGGGGATAAAAACTATACATCAAAGATAGATAAAGAACTAAAGGGTCAGAATAATGGTCCTTGTTCACAATAATACATAACCTTTTATAAAAATTCAGCTATTAAGACCAGCTAAAATTAAGACTAATTCTTGGTTTAAAAAACATATTTTAATGTTTTATTGTTTTCTTTCTTTGCAAAGTGTCTTCTAGAATGAGACCACCTTCAGGACTGTTTAAAAGTGTCTTAAAGGCCCTTTTTGGACACTCCCTAAGGTGGTCTTAATAAAGGAATAAAGTTTTGTTAAGCTGTTCCATTACAGGTCAAGAATTATTTTTCAGAAATATCAAGGGGAAATAACTCCAAAATAGTTTTTTGTTTGTTTGATTTGAGGTTTAATGTCCCCATCAACACAATTTAGGTCATTTGGAGACGTTGCTTCCAATTTTGTGGGACTTTTACCCGACATCGAAGCAATTTTCATGGGCATGCTTAGACTTTCTAAGTCTAAGCGGATTACCAGTACTGATGTACGGTCGGTATCAGCTCTGTGTGGAAGCATCATGCAGCCCAATCTATTTCTCCAAGCCCTGATTGGCGGGGATGGAACTCCAAAATAGTAGTTGACCACAACATAATTTTTGTGCTCAGTATATCTGGGTCAAAGTTTTATCCATCAATTTCATATACATTGTAGTAAAGGAGCTAGGGGCCAAAACCCATGTTTTACATATATCAAGGGCAGATTGAGAATGGTAAGGCCAAACTAGGAATGTTTTCAGAGGACAAACATAAGTATAACTTAAACACCCATTTGACCTTGAAAACTAGGTTTAGGTTACCAAAATCTAACAAGCTTAGCCATTTTTGGCCAAAAACTAAAAGTTTTTATGAGCCTTATAATAACCTTAAAATCTAATCCAATCTTTGGTAGGTAAAAACTATATTGAACTTAATTTGACCAACTTATATGACATAGGGTGCAGACAAGCTATTATTTGCACAAAACTGACAGTTTTCTTGAAAATAAGGTTAAAGTCACCAAAATCTAATCAAATCCTCCGTAAGTTGCAATGAGATATTGTACCAAGCTGACAAAATTTCATCAATTTGTTCATGACAGGGTGCAGATAAGCCTAAACTGACACTTTTTTGGGGGGGGCTGTGCCCTAGTAAATAAGGTCAAGGTCATCAAAATCTAACAAAATCTTTGATAGATTGCAATGATATATCGTAAGAAATATTTCTATAAAAGGTCTGGCAGTAAATGCCATTTTTCTATTTTCCCCATTATAAGTCTATGGAAACTCTTAAGTTGCCATAGCAACTAAACTAATGAGCTGATTTTCCTTAAAAACACAGATTTTAAACCCCCCCCCTGCCCAAGGATGCTAGGGATGAAATTTGGGCTGAATCGGCACAGTGGCTTCAGAGGAGATGTTGTTAGAAAATGTTGACGCCAGACGACGCAGACGATGACGGACAACTGCCTACCCTATAAGCTCCCCCAGAGCCTTCGGCTCTGGTGAGCTAAAAACATTTTTCACATATATCAAGGGCAGATAACTCAAGAACACGAGCAGCCAAAATAGTGCTTCCAAGCCACAATATGCTACCTTCAGGTCTGTAAACATGTGAAGTTTCATCAACACATTCCAAAGTGGCCAACAACCATTTATCAAGAACTAAAAAGGACCATAACTGTCAAACACAGTTGGAGATTCTGTCCGCTAACAATCAGAAACCAGCCGGCCTCGGTAGCTCAGTCGGATGTGCGTCTGACTGGTGATCAGGAGGATGCGATTCTATTCCTGCCGGAGTCGGCACATTCTTTCGTGGAAATTGATCATGAAATCTTTTCTACGGTCAACCATGAAATCTTTTCTACTGTCACTCTCTCCCTTCCTCTGATTCAAGAAGGGTAGTTGCCAGTTTCTGGCAAAACAATGTGCACTGTACTGCTTAGCTGCTTACGTATAAGCCTGCCCAGGAAAGTGTGGCTAGGTAAACTGATCGGCTCAAAAATGACCTAAATAGTGTTGACTTGGCCGTTAATTTCCAATACAAACAAACAAACAATCCCAAACCACTTGGCCATTACATTTATGTGCATGCAAAATTTTGAAAGAAATCTGTCAGAAAATATTAAAGTTAAACAGCAGAAATGAAGAACTGATGGCTGGACCAATAAATAGGTGGCTGGCCAGAGGACAGGCACTCAAACAGTATAACCTCTGGTTTACTTTTAACCCTTTTTGTACCAAATGGAATCTTCCTCCTTATATATAGCAGGAGTCCATTTCAAAATTCAGGGGTGTCAGGTTGTGTTTTCGTCAAAATTTATTTGGAAATTGGCTGTACTTTTTGCAAACAGTGTAGGCCCTGATCAGACGCCGCAATCTGCGGCGTCTGATCTGGGCCAGCACTGTTTGCCATGGTGCCCGTTTTTGGGTTTCTGGTACTGAATGGGTTGAAGTGTAACAGGTGCATGACATTCAAAATTTACCACTGACATTGCCCAGCAGACCATTCACAAACTGTCAAGCCTTATTTTCTCCAAAAAATAAAAGAAACAAGAAAAACACCAAATGGCATTATGGACCGGTTTTTCAGGGTTAACAAAAAGGTAAACCGGGACACGGATGCCCGGCCGCTCGGCCGCCCGCCCTGCCGCCCGCCTGCCCAGACATCACTATTCTAAAGAACAGATTTTTTCCTTGAAAAACACGTCCAAAAATATACTAGAAAATGTCACTGGTAGACATGCACTTTATGTGGAATATAGTTTAACAGGGTACCATACTTACCCTAACTAATCAAACTTTTGTATGGTTTGTTTGTTTGTATTGGAGCTTAACGGCCCAGTTAACACTATTTCACGTCATTTTTGAGCCGGTCAGTTTACCTATCCACACTTTTCCTGGGCAGGGTTATCCGTAAGCGGTTAACCAGTACAGTGCACATTCTTTCGCCAGAAACTGACAACTGCCCTTCTTGAATCAGCGGGAGAGAATGACCGCAGAAAAGATTTCATGATCAATCTCCACGAAAGAATGTTGCCGAACCTGGCAGGTATCGAACCCGCATTCTCCCGATCACCAGTCAGATGCACATCCGAGTGAGCTGCCTACCTATTCATTTGAACAAGAGCAATTGACTGCCAGATATTGTGTCTAAAAAAACAAAAGCTGCATTAGTGGCAATCATTGTAGACTCTGATGAGACACAGCATTCTGAGTCATCTCATCTGAGTCTACACTGTTTGCTTATAGGCCTGTCTGACTGAAGACATACGGTTAATACTGCAATGAGGATAATTTTGGGTCAATTTTTCCAGTTTTATTTCCCCACAAAAACACATGCTGTGGGTACTTAGGAGTCCCTAAGCACAGAAGCTCTTCAGTGCTGATTTTCTAGGCTTCCGCCCATCGGGGCTTGAAGAAATAGATGGGCTGCATGATGCTTCCACGCAGAGCTGAAACCGACCACACACGAGTATTGGTAACCAGCCTAAAGGATCTAAGCCTGCCCGAATCCCATGCTTACAAACCCTTTTGGTTTCATTGGGCGACAGGGCTTGAGGTGTCATTTCATCTCAATCTCGGGTAAAAGTCCCACTTACCAGCTGCAAGGAAAACAGGCCTTGCTCAAAATTTTATGTATTAACCCTTATCTTGCTGTTCACGACAACCCCTATCTTTGCAAACAGTGTAGATCCAAATCAGATGGCTTCTGAAGAAGCCATCTGATCAGGATCTACACTGTTTGACATTCAGTTTATGAATTTGTAGAAATAAATTACATCAAGCAATCTGATTGGTTCAAAGTCAGAGATGGGTGTGGCTAAAATGAATATTCAGCAAGAGAAGGGTTAAAGGCAATATCAAAGGGGCATAATTTTGTTTTTATCTGGTGGACCATAACCTTGAACTAGATCACTGACCATGACAGAAAGGGCCCCACATAAAGCTGTCAAAGAGATATGGTTCAAGTTTTTGTCAGATTGTAGGTCATGTGTGTGAAGTTCCATGAAAGAAAGTCAAATACTTTTGAAAGGGGCATAAGGCTGTAAATATTTGGTGGACCGTAACCTTGAAACAATATGCGCTACACTGCCTCATAGTCTTGTGAGGGTGAGTATGTGCGTGAAGTTATGAACGAGTGAGTGTTTGCGTTTTACGACCCACCAACAGCTAAGGTCAAACGGAGACGGGAACTTGGTTTAAAGACTCCTCCGAAAGTCTGGAGAAGCCGGGTTCAATCCTGTGATCCCTGGTTTTGGTTTACAAGGCGAGTAGCGTAACCACTACACCACTGAGGCTTCTAAGTTATGACAGAGGTTAAGTTTTTTGGTTAAGGTGTGACAAACACACTCACAAAAGCAATAGAGCTATAGCCCTTTGTCAGAATGTAGGTCTTGTGATGTTAAGTATTTGTGAGAAGTTTCATAAGAGTATGGCTTATAATCATGGTTAAGTTTTTTGGTTAAGGCGTGACAAACACACAGACAAAAGCAATATAGTTATAGCCAATGTGGGGCCCTAACAATATGAGCTGCTCCACTGTTCATGGTCTGTTTCAGCTTGATTGAATATTAATTGTAGGAGAAGTTAGCCCGAAATAAAATGTTTTCAGAAATATTCAAAGGTTCATAACTCTGTAAATTTGGTGAACTATAACCTTCAAATAATATGCATTACACCACCTCACAGTCTTACTATCTACCTTTGTTTGTATTGGAGTTTAACGGCCCAGTCAACACTATTTAGGTCATTTTGAGCTGGTCGGTTTACCTATCCACACTTTCCTGGGCAGGCTTATACGTAAGCGGTTAACCAGCACCGTGCATATTCTTTCGCCAGAAACTGACAACTGCCCTTCTTGAATCAGTGGAAGGGAGAGAATGACCACAGAAAAGATTTCATGACCAATCTCCACGAAAGATTGTTGCCAACCCGGCAGGTATCAAACCTGCCTCCTCCTGATCACCAGTCAAACGTGCATCCAACTGAGCTATCGAGGCCGGCATTACTATCTATCTAGTTTCAGATTGATCGGACAAAAACTGCAAGTAGACTTATCCAGAAATGAAATGTTTACAAAAATTTTCAAAGGGGCATAGCTTTGTAAATCTTTGACGGACCATAACCTCAAAGCGATAAGATCATGCTGTTCTGGTCTCCTTCAAGAAGACGCAAATGTGAAAGGTTACAAAATGGAACAACAAGAAGGTACGATAGATACCCTTAATTTTTGTGGTAACTTTGCTAACAGACTAAACTGACTGTGTACTGTTTGTTTCCTCGTCATCTCATTATTTGTTTTTTGTTGTTTTTTTTTTTATGGGGGAGTGGGGGTGGGGGGTGAGTGAGTGAGTGAGTGTTTCAGTTTTACGTCCCACCAACCGCTAAGGTCATACGGAGACGGGACCTCGGTTTAAAGACTCATCCGAAAGTCTGGAGAAGCCCGGGATCGAACCTGCGACCCCTGGTTTACTAGGCGAGTAGCGTAACCACTCGACCACGGGGGCTTCTGTGGGGGGTGAGTAATAAGGGTAATAGAGGTACCTATTTTCAGAGAAATGGACCCAAAATTCAACATTTTTTTTAAACTGACATTGTGGGGATGGGTGTTTATCAGAACATGAGAATTAATTCGAAGGGTTAATAAGGGTAATAGAGGTACCTATTTTCTGAGAAATGGACCCAAAATTTGACATTTTTTTAACTGAATTTGTGGGGATGGGTGTTTATCAGAACATGAGAATTACAGGAAGAACAAAATTTACTATGTCTGCACTGGAGTTGGCTTGGTGGTTAAAGTGTGACAGAGGGATGTATGTATGCACATACGGGAGGAAGGCAATCCTATATGCCCTTCTGATATTACCGTATTTACCGAATGTTTCGGACAGTCAGGCCTTAGCAAACAGTTTAGACCCAGATGAGATGCTGCAGAATGCAGCATCTCATCAGGATCTACACTGTTTGCCACTCATCAACACAACATTGGGAAGTTGTACTTGTTTCAAATTTTAGAACAACAGTGGCAAGGAGTTGAGGTGTCTGAATATTTAGGATAGATACGGTATACAGGAAACCCCAAAACAGGTCACTGGCAAACAGTGTAGACCTTTGCAAGACCAGACACTGCACACTGTGGCGTCTGATCAGGGACTTGGCTGCTTGCAAAGAGTAAAGTTATTTTAAATCATTTTTAAATCATCATGATCTGGGCCTGCACTGTTTGCCAAAGTACCCCTTTAGGGGTTTCCACGCATGCAATGCGTTAACCCATTTCAAACTGGAAACCCCTAAACGGGTACAGTGGCAAACAGTGCAGGCCCAGATCAGACACCGCAGAATGCTACACTGTTTGCTAAAAGGTCAGTCATGTTCCAAATAAATTTTGATGAAAACACAACCTGACACCCCTAAATTTTGAAATGAACTCCTTTTATTTTTAAGGAGAAAGATTCCATTTGGTACAAAAAGGGTTAAAATATCAACCACGTACAGTATACATTTTAGAAATGTTCTTCTTTTACTTCTCAGATAAACTCAGGATTCACATGAAATGACAAGCTTTATTTTGTTTGAAAAATTATTTTAACCCTTGTCCTGCTGAGCCCGGATATGCCTTTTCTTTGAAACAATGTAGATCCAGATCAGATGGCTTCTGAAGAAGCCATCTGATCAGGATCTTCATTGTTTGCCATCCAGTTTATGAATTTGTTGCAATAATTTGCATCAAGTAATCTGATTGGTTGATAATCGGTAGTGGGTGTGGCATATATGAATATTCAGCAGGACAAGGGTTAAAAATGAGATTGTTGTCTGCTCTGGGTGGAGTCACTATCATATGATGTAATTGATCAGGAATGTGGAAATATATAGCTACCTGAGTTCTGTCTGGTTTACCTGTCAAAACATTTTGCTTGTAGAAACCCAGAAGCGTAATCCTAATCTTACTGCTCTGATCTGAGTCTACATTGTTTGCATGAGACTGTCAGTCCAAATATAATGGTAACTCTTAAGCACCAAGAAAAATTTCGTAGCAGATATCAATCAAACTTTTTTCTTATTTTTCAGAGAAAAGAAGCTTGACATTTCATGTGAATCATCTGTCATGATTCACCTATAATGTCAAGCCTTATTTTCTCAGATGATTCAAAAGTAAAAGTCTGGAAAGAGCCGTCATAATAACACATCCGTGTCATGTGTAATGCATTCTTACCCGTCTCCAAAACGGCCTTTTTTCTGTTGAAAATTTGTGATTTTTTCTTATTTATACTTGTGGGTACTCGTTGAGGTATTTTAACACATTGTATACTAGTGGACTAATAGATTGCTAAATGTTGGGCAAGTCCATTTGTCATATAAGGGGTGGCAGGCCTATTTGTTTACTTTTTATTTCTTTTTTGCCAGAAAATTCTGTTAGCAAATAGTGCAGGCCCTGATCAGACATCCCTTTCTGTGGTGTCTGATCTGGGCCTGCACTGTTTGCCAAGGTACCCCATTAGGGGTTTCCAACCTACAATGGGTTAAAGAGCACCCTATTATGTCATTTTAGCAGAAATAAGAACAAGAGCACCGCATGCGGGTGCCAACGCTCGGCTGCAGTTTCTTTTAGTTAAAAAAAAAATTCTAAGTCGAAAAAGGGGCATAACTGTGCCAAAAATATTTTAAGGGCTACCTCATCTATTGGTATGAGTTCCCCTTATCATAATGAACAACTTGTCCGAGTTTCAAGTAAATATGTTCAGTAATGACAAGAGATATTACAAAATGTCCAAGTTTTTGCAAAAATTCTAAGTCGAAAAAGGGGCATAAATGTGCCAAAAACGTTTTGAGGGTTACCTCACCTATTGGTATGAGTTCCCCTTTTCATAATGAACAACTATTCCGAGTTTCAAGAAAATATGTTCAGTAATGACAGAGATATTACAAAATGTCCAAGTTGTTGCAAAAATTCTAAGTCCAAAAAGGGGCATAACTGTGCCAAAAATATTTTGAGAGTTACCTCACCAATTGGTATGAGTTCCCCTTTTCATAATGAACAACTATTCGGAGTTTCAAGTTAATATGTTCAGTAATGACAGAGATATTACAAAATGTCCAAGTTTTTGCACGACGACGCAGAAGACAGAGCTATGACAATACCTCGTTGTTTTCTTCGAAAACAGCCGAGCTAAAAATATGCATATCCCTGTAAACCCCAGTTTTCACCATTATGAAGTGGGGTTTATAGAGGGGTGTTCATTACATGGACTTGCGATAAGGGGGTATAAAGAGTAATATTTCGGAGTACTTTTTCCTAATTTCTTGATGTGGGTACTTGTTAGAATCGCCTCACTGAGGCGATTCTAACAAGTACCCACATCAAGAAATTAGGAAAAATATATATGTTTTTTAACATTATTCCAAAACTATCCTTGTTTTGGCTTGAAGGGTTAAATTATAATAGCCAGCAAACAGTCAATTTGAACTTCAATGTTTACTCTGAATCATAGGTTTGAATGTGCACAAATTCATTAGTAGCAGGGTTTTCACTTAATACAACACATTATGACATTGTAAACAAGGCAATTTCGGAAAGGTGAAGTATACCATATTCTAAGTGGAAGCGCTGCATCTCCACCAACTGAATCTATAAATGTATCCAAATTTCAAAATGGCACATATGACATGCAATCACATTTCCCTAATCAATGATTATATGGCTAAGAAGAAATAATCGCCAGATCAGATGTCCTTAACTAAGGTACAACAATACTATCTGTATTTATATTGTGTCCTACACCGCATGTTCAGCAGACGTGATTAAAACCTAAGGGAGACAACCTGTATTACATAACTACTAAATTATATGGACATTTACTTAAATTTACCATAAATACCCTAAATATCTGGAGATCAATACCTAACTTAGATCAGACTGCATAAAGAAATCTGAACAGGGTGAGCACTGTTTGCCATTCTTTTAGCACAATTTGAACACAGACATTAACCCTTTTCCTGCTGAGCCTGGATATGTCTTATCTTTTAAACAATGAAGATCCTGATCAGATGGCTTCTGAAGAAGCTATCTGATCAGGATCTTCATTGTTTGTCATTCAGCTCATGAATTGGTTGCAATAATTTGCATCAAGTAATCTGATTGGCTGATAATCAGTAGTGGGTGTAGCATATATAAATATTCAACAGGTCAAGGGTTAAGGTCATCTTGTGTGAACCTTACAAACTTATGATTTCTCAGATTTTTAGCTAATACTTTGAAATCTTTTGTTTGTTTGTTGGATTTGAGGTTTAACGTCCCTGACAACACTGCAAAGGTCATTTTGGAGACGTTGCTTCCAATTTTGTGGGACTTTTACCCAACATTGAGATGAAATGACATCTCAGCCCTGTCGACCGATGAAACCAATAGGGTTTAAATTTATTAGCATGGACGGTCCACCTCGCACCGCGGTTCCTGGACAGGCTTTGATCCTCTCAGCAGTTTACTAGAACAAGTGTGCGAGCCGGATTCAGCTCTGCGGGAAAGCATCGTTTAGTTTTGGTTTTACGGCCCTTTCAAGATTATTCCACTCATATCGAGCCGATCGTTAATCAGAGGTGGGCGAAACCGGAGTACCCGGAGAAAAACCACCTGACCTTTTGTTGCAGAACTTGGCGTCTCACATGTGACCTGAGCGAGTGGAAGCATAGTGCAGCTCATATATTTCTTCTAGCCCCTATGGGCGGGGGCCGTTGAAATCTTTTGTATCTTGTCAAATAATATGGAACAGCAATTCTATATGTTCCTTTCATATATCATAATAAAAGTATTGGCTTAGAAGCCTCCGTGGTGCAGTGGTTATGCTACTCGCCTTGTAAACGAGGGTTCGCAGGATCGATTCCGGGCTTCTCCAGACTTTCGGATGAGTCTTTAAACCGAAGTCCCGTCTCCGTATGACCTTAGCTGTTGGTTGGACGTAAAACTCAAACACTCACTCTCCTAGG
This sequence comes from Lucinisca nassula, assembly GCA_963580285.1. Taxonomy (NCBI): domain Eukaryota; kingdom Metazoa; phylum Mollusca; class Bivalvia; order Lucinida; family Lucinidae; genus Lucinisca; species Lucinisca nassula. Next base: position 134,321,417 of record OY757016.1, on the reverse strand, counting down.
TATTGGCACAGACATGCCTAAGCAAACAGTGCAGGCCCAGATCAGACTTTTCCTGAAGGAGCCGTCTGATCAGGGTCTACACGGCTTATCATTCTGTCTCCACTTTTGGACTCCTTGCTGGATCCTGAAAACAAACCTGTTAACCCTTATATCTTGCTGAATATTCATTTAAGCCACACCCATTTCTGTCTATCAGCCAATCAAATTACTTGATGTAATTTATTGCTACAAATTCATAAACTTAATGTCAAACAGTGTAGATCCAGATCAGATGGCTTCTTCAGAAGCCATCTGATCTGGATCTACTCTGTTTCCAAAGATAGGTGTTGTCGTGAACAGCATGAGCAGGGTTAAAATTCTAAGAGAATTACAACAAGTCCTCAAGGTGTCCGAAATATTTAGGATTTATACAGTATATTTTGTTCTATTTTTTAAGTGCATAATCTTAGCTCCAAATAAGGACGAGTAACAACAATATTATTAATTTTATTTCTGCATTAAAACATAATGTTGTGGATACTTGTTAGAATCTCCTCCCTGTGGCAATTCTAACAAGTACCCACAACATACATTTCCAGGAGAATTAATTAAGGAAAACTGTTCTATGTTTAGCCTTGTCACTCCTCCTTATCAGGAGCTGTTGAGTGATTTATGTAATTTACCTTTTTAAAAAATGTAGGGTAAAGACTGCACAATCACGAATACCATATTAGGTGCACCAAAGGACAACTGGCCTTATAGGGACAAATATTATCTTTTGTCAACAATCAAGATGGGGACATTCAAATGCAAAACCTTGCCAAGAACTACTTCTCAGAACTCCCTCAAGTTTCTAAAGCATGGCTTATGGACAAAAAACAAACCACCAATCCAGGGTAAAGATTGGGTTTAACAAGTCAACCCTTCTAGGTCATTTTGTGTCCTCTCCCAGAGAAAGAGAGAAAAGAGATACACTTTAGTCCCTTTAGTACTCATTATAACACAAATTTGGCTATAACATGACCAGGTTGTCATTTTAATATAATTTATATGGAAAAAAATCCCTTTATAAGATGGTTCACTAACTTTACTTATAACACGGCCCTGTTCTATGCATCCCAAACATAGCGTTATAAAGGGATCGCCCTGTAGAAGCGATAGTTGGCATAAAAGTGAGGACAAAAATGAATGGAAGTGTATAGACACAGTAAAAGAAATAAAACTGCTCCACTGTAAGCCAATATCAACAGGACACACCAGTAATGCAAGATACACATCATCACAGCCTCACCCAACCACCACACCAAGGCTTAACCCTTGTTCTGCGGGTCCCGGAATAATCCGGTCTCACAGGCCCAGGCCGTATGGCGGCTCCCGGAATAATCCGGATTCACCGGTACCGGTTTATACCCGCATATATCCTTTAACCAATGAAATGCCGCCTACTATTGATGCTTCGGTCGGTTGCTATGAATATCAGAAATAACGTTTCCGCATATCGGACAATATTATTGGTTTTTACAGGTAAGTCATGTCCAATTAGAATTCGGAAGTGTACCTGAATTAAAGATGGCGACGTACTCGACACACATATGTCATTTTTCACCGATTTAAATGTGAATTCCGACAGCGGGTTGGAAATGAAGGCTTTTAATCGGCCAAAATAAATTGTGACAGAGAAGACCGTTATTCAGGGGATGAAGACTCCTTCGATATGGGCCGAAGGAGATGCCCAACCATCACGGTACCAATTTACAGGTGTACATGGCATTTCCGAGGCTACGGGGCTGCCAGATGACCCCAGAATTGCAGACTAAGTCCATAAATGTGAAAAAACAAGTTGGCTTCTTTAAAAAGAATCTAAAGGATGGGTCTGCTGGCTCGCACAGTGAAAAACTACCATTTTGAAAAATTCAATGAACACACCTGTGTGTATTTCCTTTGATGTTCCTTTGATGTTTGACCGAACATTCTTACCTGAGTAGCTTTATGAGTGAGAAATTTTAAGAAAAGACAGTATTTATATTTTCACAATGATACCAGGACTTTGAAGGAAAAAAACCTAATTTTGACAGGTATTTTGTGGCTTTTCCAAATTTTATCATACCGTTACCTTAATTAATTAATTTTACAGGTAAATGGTCTCCGCATACATGCTGATATCAAAATTGGACTCTTTACAATTTTGCATCACATGTACATGAGGTTTTACCTCATTAGTGGTTCATTGCAGGATAAAATTGCTGTTTTCAATATGTCTTATATTTTGGAAAAAAAACTTAACTTACCTGTACTTTTAACCTTTGATGCTAGACTTTCTCGTCACACCTGAGAACCTGAATTTTTTTCTACAGGCCACAAAATCAAAGGGGCAAAAAATATCACAAAACAACATGGTATTGAAAGAAATAACACAGGTTTTACATCATTTTATTGCATTTTATTACTTTTTATTACCTTTACCTTAATTAACTAAAATATTTTACAGGTAAGTGGACATTAATGAAAAAATATAAAAAATTCTCAAAGTACAATATAATACCTTTACAATGATATATAACATGTCAACACCTAAACATCAAATATTGTCAACAATCTTACCTAAAACATAATATCCACATTTTACAAGATTACCAAAAAATACTCAGCCAGCAGCACTAGAACTATATAGTAAATTCAGCAGAACAAGGGTTAAGATTAGCCTGTGCTGTCTAGTCTGATGAGAGCCTTAATTGTTGCCTGCATGATGCAAACTTCATTTTATATATGAAAGCCTGACAATCAGTGCTGGCCTAGATCGGACACCACCTAACAAGAAAGCAGTGGAAGCTACACTAATGGGTCAGCAATACAGAGCTAGCTTGTATGTCACCATCTGGGTACCTTGTGGACATTGAGGGTCAGTTCCTAGTGCACCAGATGGAGATAAGTGGCTCAGTGTAAGTCACAATGCCTCGTGGTGACAAATTGGGAGGGGGTGGGGGTTGGCATCTGAAGTTAAAGACTTATGTGTAAGTGCTTCCCTTTGACAATACAAAGCTGACTTGTATATCACTATCTGGGCACCCTATGGACATTTTGGGTCAGGTCCTAGTGCAACAGACAGAGATGAACTGGCTCAGTCTAACGTACAACTGGACCAAAAATATAGGCCATGGTCACCAGGTCAAGGTACGTGCCAAATCAGTACAATGAGGAGAAGTACTAGGCAAAGTTTGGTGGCTGTAGGCCATTTATTTTAGGACATATTGAACATTGACGTAAAAGTCACTGGAGTGCATAATACAGGTTAAGGTCACTAGGTCAAGGTACCCACAGAGTAAGTAAATGTAGGAGAAGCACTATGCAAGGTTTGGTGGTTGTAGGCCTTATAGTTAAGAAGATATGGAATGTCGACCTAAAATGTGTTAAAGTCAATGGACTGCAAAAAAATAGGTCAAGGTCACAAAGTCAAGGTACCTGCATAGTCAGTACATCTAGGAGAACCACTATGCAAGATTTGGTGGCTGCAGGCCTTTTATTTGAGAAGATCTGGAACATTGACGCAAATTGTGTCAAAGTCAATGGAGCATAAAATATTGGTCAAGGTCACCAGGTCAAGGTACCTGCAGAATCAGTACATCCAGGAGCAGCATTATGCAAGCTTTGATTGTTGTAGGCCTTTTATTTGCAGAGATCTGGAACTTCGACATAAAAATTTGTCAAAGTCGCTGGAGCGTAAAATATAGGTCAAGGTCACCGGGTCAAGGTACCTGCAGAGTCAATACATCTAGGAGAAGCACTATGCAAGATTAGATGGTTGTGGGCCTTTTATTTGAGGAGATCTGGAACTTCAACGTAAAATGTGTCAAAGTCAGTGGAGCGTAAAATATAGGTCAAGGTCACCATGTCAAGGTACCTGCAGATTCAATACATCTAGGAGAAACACTATTCAAAATTTTACTGGTGTAGGCCTTTTATTTGAGAAGATCTGGAACATTGACGTAATTTGTGTCAAACTCACCGAAGCGTAAAATATAGGTCAAGGTCACCAGGTCAAGGTGCTTGCCTAGTCAGGAGCTCAGGGTGATGTTTCATATGAAAGGTTTGATGGTTGTTTAGTCTTATAGTTGATTACAATACAAACTTCGACGTAAATGTCGAACTTCAATGTAATGGTAAAAGTCACTGGAGCGCAAAATATAGGTCAAATTAACCAGATCAAGGTGCTTACAAAGTGAGAAGGTCTATGAGATGTTTCATGTAAGGTTTGATGGTAGCTGAGGTTTGTAAAATAAAAACTTTGATGTAAATGTCGAACTTTGACGTAAATGTCGAACTTCGACATAATGGTCAAAGTCACTGGAGCGCAAAATATAGGTCAAAGTCACCAGGTCAAGGTGCTTACAAAGTGAGAAGGTCTATGAGATGTTTCATGTAAGGTCTGATGGTAGCTGAGGTCTGTAAATAAAAACTTTGATGTAAATGTCGAACTTCGACGTAAATGTCGAACTTGACGTAATTGTCAAAGTTACTGGAGCGCAAAATATAGGTCAGAATCACCAGGTCAAGGTGCTTACAAAGTGAGAAGGTCTATGAGATGTTTCATGTAAGGTCTGATGGTAGCTGAGGTTTGTAAATAAAAACTCTGACGTAAATGTCGAACTTCTACGTAAATGTTAACAGACGGACAGACGAATGGAAAATCGGACGCCTATGTCGCACCCTGCTACAAGCAGGTGCGACAAAAAGATCTATTGTTGGTTCCTGTGACCTAAATGTGCAATGGACTGGAACCATTTGAACAACTTTGAAAGGGGACCACCTAAGGATCAGTCCTGTGAAGTTTGGTCAAAACCCCATCAGTGGTTTAGGAGGAGATGTCTGAAGAAATTGTTTATGCACTCACACACACATGGATGCACACACGCATGTAGGCACGACAGATGACGGACAAAAAGTGATCCCAAAAGCTCACCTTGTCGCTACGTGACAGGTGAGCTAATAAAACATAATTAAAACAGCTTCTAATATGAGTGATATAATGTGTCAACAATACACATTAAGCATTTAATGCCACAATATACCAAAGACACTTGATAGTCCCAAAAAATATTCAGGTTCAGAAGTGCACATGACCCCCAAAAATATCTGCTGAATGGTCAGACGAGGAGGTGATAGCTGCTGTGGAGGAGTTTTTCAGAGACCAAGATGAGACCTTCTATACCACTGGGATCCAAGGACTCCAGCATCGCTGGAGGAAGTGTGTGGACAGGAAGGGAGACTTTGTTTAAAAATAAGGCACTTTCAGCATGGACAAACAATTGGATCTTGGTCAGGCTCAGAACTTTTCAGCCTACCCTCGTATATGCCCGTAACATGCGATTTTATTCAACTCACCATGAATGTTTATCTGTTTTTTCAGTTAGGCGTCAAAAGCCGTGGCACCCATCTGGCGGAAGCCTTCGACATTCCTAATTCACTGTGTAGAATGTTCTCTTCTTGTTCATGGGAGATGCCAACATTGTTAGCTAACTGATTCACAGTTAAACGCCTGTCATCCATCACGGCCCTGTGCACTTGGCTGATGGTTTCCTCAGTTGTTGCCATTGTGGGTCGTCCACACCGGTCATCATCTTCAAGGCTGTCCTTGCCCATCTTAAAATTTGCTGCCCACCTTTTCACGGTTGCATACGAAGGAGCATAATCCCCTAATGTAGCAACCATATCTGCATGAATGTCCTTAGGAGCTAACCCCTTTTTATGGAGGTACTTGATGACACCACGATGCCAGATTTTGTCCATTTTCTCAAAAAATGTGCTAGTATCAATTTTCAAAGTCTAGAATTTCTACGTTATTGCAGGTAAACGTGAACTCATTTGAGTCAAATCAAGTAATAAAGGTTTGGATTTAATGAATACAAAATTTCATGGCTGTTCGATGCCTGCATTTTTCCCATCTCCAAAATGGCTACTTTTCTGAGGAAAATTTATGACATTTTTTTTATAAATACTGTAACCATAGGTTGTGTGTGATCGTTAGAACCTAGAACCGCCTATTTTAGGCGGTTCTAACGAATACTCACAATCTATGTGTTGGAGCAAAAATAAGAAAAATAATGTATACCCCTTAAACCCCAGTTTTCTCTATATAATTGGGGTTTAGAGGGGTGTTTGTTACATGGACTTCTTACCATGGCGTCTCACTTTTTTATTAGGTGTCATAAATCTGTGATTTCATAACATTAGAGACTTTTACGATCAAATAGGCAAGATTTGTAAACTTCCTTTGGTCTATTAATAGCGCAATCCCGCAAAAACAACTACGGACATGAATTCAATCCTTCTCGTTTCCTTTTGTCAATGCAGAATACTTTTAATTTCATTTTTTGACAGATAAATATCATCATACATTATTTTAACGACGTTGATATGAAATTGTTTCACTGTGTGGTACGTGTTGGTATGGTCGGGTCTTAGGCAATTACGAATTGGTCTTATTAGTTGAACCATGTGAAATTTATAGGAAAATTCCGGGAAAGAATGACGCACATTAAAGAATGGCAATATAATTAACCCAAATATGCCTAGCGGCCCTTTTTCTGTGAAATTAGCAGACAGTGCAGACCCAGATCAGACGCCACAGAACGCGGCATCTGAGCTTGGCCTATACTGTTGGCTAAGAGAACATTCATTTTTTGTAAAATTTGCCACCAAAACAAATAAACCTGACACCCTTATAATTGGAAATGACCGCTCCAAACTTACTTGGTGGAAGATTCCATTGTCATATATGGGTTAAAATATAGAAGACTAGTTTGTTTCCCTTACCCCACCCCCTTCAGCAGAAAAGAATGAATGGCTAAAAAGGTGTCCAAAATTTTGTTTGTTTGATTTGAGGTTTAATGTCCCCGTCAACACTGTAAAGGTCATTTTGGAGACGTTGCTTCCAATTTTGTGGGACTTTTACCCGACATTGAGATGAAATGGTCCAAAATTAAATATTGCCAGGATATTTGTTTGTTTGAATTGAGGTTTAACTTCCCGGTCAACACTATTTAGGTCATTTTGGAGACGCTGCTGCAAATTTTGTTGGACTGGGTTTACCTGACATTGAGATGAAATGACATCTCAAGCCCTGTCGCCCAATGAAACCAAAAGACATATGCATTGGACGGTTTGACTAAGTGCCCCTGCCCATAGGGGCTTAAAGAAATATATGGGCTGCATGATGCTTCCACCTAGAGCAGAATCTGGCCCGCACACTAGTACTGGTAAACCGCTTAGAGGATCTAAGCCTGTCCAGAAACTGCGGTGCGAGGTGGACCGTCCATTCTAATAAAACCTATTGGTTTCATTGGGCGACAGGGCTTGAGATGGCATTTCATCTCAATGTCGGGTAAAAGTCCCACAAAATTGGAAGCAACGTCTCCAAAATGACCTTTACAGTGTTGACGGGGAAGTTACACCTCAAATCAAACAATCAAACGGTTTGACTAACACCACTTTGTCTGGGCAGGCTTAGTCCTTCTAAACGGTTTACCAGTACTCATGTGTGGTCAGGTTTAGGTCTGCATCCATTTCTTCAAGCCCCGATAGGCGGGTGCGTTTGAGTTTACGTCCCCACCAATAACAAGGTCATATCGAGACGGGACCTCAGTTTAAAGACTCGCCCGAAAGTCTGGTGAAGCCAGGAATTGATCCCACGACTCCTGGTTTGTAGCTTATCCTCTACACCACGGGATTCTAATTGGCATATATGGGATACGAGTAATAAATTTTACAAAAAGCTCGAGTCTACGCTTAGCACACATTAATTTGAGTAGTCAAAGGATTAGAATTTCAAATGACAAAGCTGCCGGTGTGTTCTGTATAAGTGTGCCAGTATAAAATACTGAAGCCAAAGATTCCAAAAGTTGACTCCAGTTTCCTATATAAATAAAACTACCAATAACCCCTCGTACTAAGAAAACAAAACATCAGTAGAACAGATGCATCTGCCTTCTTTTAGCGAAAACAAACTAAAAAGATGTACTGTATCATTGAAGGGAAGTCAACATCATCAGAGGCTGTGATAAACAGGTCAATCCCAGTTTTTAATCATTATAACAAATAACCATGCTGATCAGTCAATAGAATATAGCATTAAGTCAGTAATGGCCTTCTCTTTCCTGCTTCTGGAGCAAATTTAAACCACAGATAGTCCACACCTATAAGTGTAGACAATAACATGGATGACATGCTAATAGAAATAATAACATTCACCTAGTTATGACCTTTTCTTAAATGCTTCCAGAGCAAAAGTCATCCTTGAGATAGTCTAGGCCCGTGGGCGTAAACAATAATACAAAGTAACCGCATGTAATACATGGTGCCTATACAGATGCCTATGCCAAAATGAGACCTCTCATTCGGAGCTGTCTCATTGTAATCTACTTTATCTCGCATTTTGATGATTTTAATTGAAGCATCTGACATAGTAGCAAACATGGATGCTTTTCGCGAAATTCAAAGATGAAAGTGGCAGAAACTCAACTCATTACGTAAGTGTAAAGTTTTTTGTCAGCTGTTCGAGCAATATTAAGCTATGTAGTTTGAGGTCATTTGTCAAGAGTCCCAAATATGGCAATGCAGATCAAGATGAGACGCAGCAAAAATCGGTAATTGGTATACATGGTTTGCTTAAACCGCCGGTCTATTTGTAAAACTTACAACAAATAAAACAAAGGAGAAAGCTGCCTGTCAAGTATTGTTATGGGGAAGATTCTGTTTGTCATATACAGGGTACATGCACCATGAAAGGAGCCTGCGACCAGTTAAGACTCATATCAACCTGTGTAGCTGTACAGTCTGATTGCTTTCAGATGCATCTCGGTGCAGAGCGGCCCCCGCCCATAGGGGCTTGAAGAAATATATGGGCTGCACCGTGCTTCCACGCAGAGCTGAATCCGGCCCGCACACTAGTACTGGTAAACCGCTTAGAGGATCTAAGCCTGTCCAGGAACCGCGATGCGAGTCGGACTGTCCATGCTAATAAACCCTATTGGTTTCATTGGGCGACAGGACTTGAGATGTCATTTCATCTCAATGTCGGGTAAAAGTCCCACAAAATTGGAAGCAACGTCTCCAAAATGACCTTTACAGTGTTGACGGGGACATTAAACCTCAAATCAAACAAACAATCTTTGTGCAGAAATGATTTAATACGAAATGTGATGGAACTGATGGAACTGATTAAACTGCGCCAATGCGAAACATGTCCAAATATTTCGAACAAACACTGTCATATGAGTGTCTAAATTTTGCTAAGAATGACAGAAATGAAGAAATATCACGCATGTTGTGCAATTGTGCAAGCCAACTGGCTTGCAGATGCACAACAGTTTTTAAACATGAACAGGTTGGACCAATGTCTATCCGTCAGCAGTTGAAACCTGCCTTCTCACAAACAATTTTGACAGATTGCATTCACATTTCCTATACACGTTCATATTGTGTAAATTCCACCACTTTTATCTGTGTGATGATTCTTCTTCTTCTTACTACTACTACTACTACTACTACTATTACTACTACTACTACTACTACTACTGTATAAGATATGGCCCCTATTAAGAAAATTTCACTTATTTTCATCCCAGCATCAATCAGAGGGGGGTGAAATCCAGATAACCAGGAGAAGACGACCTGACAATGGGTTGCAGAATTTGGCGTCTCAAATGTGACCCGCACGAGGTTCGAACCCACAGCAGTGAGAGATGATATGATTAAGAGACAGCGCTCTAACCCACTTTGTCATGAAGGCCCGTTGTTGGCATTTGAAACAGTGGGTTTAAGGGGCTCTAACACTGGCACGATTTTGGCCACGACTCACCACGATTTTTTAAATCGTGGTAAATCGTGAACAACGTTGTAGAGAAGTCCGCAGAGATCTTGAGGAATCGTGGTTGATCGTGATAGTTCGGGAGTGACCACAACTGTTTTGGACATGTTCAAAACATTCGTGACGAGTCAGCATCATTTTTCAAATCGTAGCTCACTTATGAGCCATCGTCGTGGTAATCGTGGCAAATCGTGAATAATCGTGACTGAATTCTACCACAATTGAGCTACGACGAGACAAGATCATCTACGACGCCTCTATGATTCCGTTGCGACTGCCCTGCTATCTACTACGATATCACGACGACTGCTCACGACAATGCAAGATTCACCAGGAATGCTCTACGATTGATGACGACACTAGCACGATTTATCCTGACGAAAACTTATATATACCCAGATCGTTATAAATCCTGACGAATCGGGAGATGTCTTGGTTAATCTTGAGTAAATCGTATCAAATCCTCCATGATCGTACTGAGTCTTTGATCATCTTGCCAATTCGGCCTTGGTCGTACAGCAGTCTTGCAGGGATAGTGAGAAATTGTGTATGATTGTCTGATATCTTGAAGCAATCGTGGTGCAGTCGTAGAAGAATCCTAGAGGATCGTAAGACATTGTGGTCGATCATGGAGGATCGTTGTAAATCGGCTCCATTATCCTACAGCAATGGTGATTGTTCGTAGAAGTGTCGTAGCAATGTCGTGAGTATTGGTAGGGTAGTGAAATTGGAACCGTGTATGCCCCGATTTGCCAAGATTTTCATGGTCCCCATTGGTCGTGGACAGTCCTGGACAGTCCTGGACAGTCATGGTCAAAGTCGTGACAGTGTAAGAGCCGCATTATGGATTTTGATATAATATTATATAGACTAGCTGAACGAAACCGCCAATAAATGCGGACCTTTAGAAGTTTCAATGTACATATATCTGCACAAGAACCACCACTGTCGATCCAGTTTCTTCAGTTTCCTGCCCTTCAAACATCCGAAGAAAAAAAATGGTTTGGGTCTAGAGATAGACTTCTAAATAGAATATCGGAATGAAACGTCAAACATTAGAATACCTGCATGAAACCCCGAACATTTACAAAGTGACTAAAGTGCGGGCTGCGGGCCGCGGGTTGTGAGACATAAATAATAACAAGAGGGCCCAGAGGGCCCTGAATCCCTCACCTGAGAATCAGTGTCTCTAGTACAGTCTTGGCCCAAGGGCTATAATTTGAACAAACTTGGTAGCGGTCCAAATAGCCTTCTAGTTTCAGAAAAGAAGATTTTTAAAGATTTTCCCTGTATAAGTCTGTGTAAAACCAAAGGCCCCCCAGGGCAGGGGCATTTTTGGCCCCAGGGCTATAATTTGAACAAACTTGGTAGAGGTCTACTAGATGAAGCTTCACACCAAATATCAAAGACTTGGGCCTTGTTGTTTCAGAGAAGAAGATTTTTAAAGATTTTCCCTATATAAGCCTATGTAAAACCAAAGGCCCCCGGAGTGGGGGCATTTTTGGCCCCAGGGCTATAATTTGAATAATCTTGGTAGAGGTCCACTAGATGAAGCTCGTACCAAATATCAAAGACCTGGGCCTTGTGGTTTCAGAGAAGAAGATTTTTAAAGATTTTCCCTATATAAGCCTATGTAAAACCAAAGGCCCTCGGGGCAGGGGCATTTTTGGCCCCGGGCAAAAATTTGAACAATCTTGATAGAGGTCCACTAGATGAAGCTTCACACCAAATATCAAAGACTTGGGCCTAGTGGTTTCAGAGAAGAAGATTTTTAAAGATTTTCCCTATATAAGCCTATGTAAAACCAAAGGCCCCCGGGGCGGGGGCATTTTTGGCCCCAGGGCTATAATTTGAATAATTTTGGTAGAGGTCCACTAGATCAAGCTTCATACCAAATATCAAAGACCTGGGTCTTGTGGTTTCTGAGAAGAAGACTTTTAAAGATTTTCCCTATATAAGCCTATGTAAAACCAAAGGCCCTCGGGGCAGGGGCGTTTTTGGCCCCATGGCTATAATTTGAACAATCTTCATAAAGGTCCACTAGATGAAGCTTCATACCAAATATCAAAGACCTGGGCCTTCTGGTTTCAGAGAAGACGATTTTTAAAGGTTTTCCCTATATTAGCCTATGTAAAACTAGTACGGGACGTTTTTGGCATCAGCGCTATAATTTGAACAATCTTGGTAGAGGTCCACTAAATGAAGCTTCATACCATATATCATAGACCTGGGCCTTCTGGTTTCAGACAAGGAGATTTTTAAAGGTTTTCCCAAGATAAGCCTATGTAAAACCAGTGGGCCCCAGCGCAGGGACATTATTGGCCCCAGGGCTATAAGTTGAACAATCTTGGTATAGGCCCATTAGATGAAGCATCATACTAAATATCATAGACCTTGGCCTTCTGGTTTCAGAGAAGATTTTTTAAAGGTTCTCCCTATATAAGCCTATGCAAAACCAGTTGGCCCCAGGGCGGGGTCATTTTTTGCCCCAGGGCTATAATTTGATTGATCTAGGTAGAGATCCACTATATGAAGCTTCATACCAAATATCAAAGACCTGGGCCTTCAGGTTACAGAGAAGAAGATTTTTTAAAGGTTTTTCCTTTGTTTGTTTGTTTGATTTGAGGTTTAACGTCCCCGTCAACACTGTAATGGTCATTTTGGAGATGTTGCTTCCAATTTTGTAGGACTTTTACCCGACATTAAGATGAAATGACATCTCAAGCCCTGTCGCCCAATGATACCAATAGGGTTTATTAGCATGGATGGTCCGCCTCGCACTGCGGTTCCTGGAAGGCTTAGATCCTCTAAGTGGTTTACCAGTACTAGTGTGCGGGCCGGGTTCAGCTCTGCGTGGAAGCATCATGCAGCCCATATATTTCTTCAAGCCCCTATGGGTGGGGGTGATAAAGGTTTTCCCTATATAAGCCTTTATATAACCAGTTGGCTCCGGCGAGGGGGTCATTTTTTGCCCAAGGGCTATAATTTGATTAATCTAGGGAGAGATCCACTGGATGAAGCTTCATACCAAATATCAAAGACCTGGGCTTCTGTGGTTTCAGAAAAGAAGATTTTTATGTGTTTTCCCTATATAAGCCTATGTAAAACCAGTGGGCCCTGGTGTTGGTGCGTTTTTGGACCAAGGGCTTCAATTTGAACAATCTTGGTAGAGGTTCACTAGATGAAGCTTCATACCAAATATCAAAGCCCTGGGCCTTCTGGTTTCAGAAAAGAAGATTTTTATATGTTTTCCCTATATAAGCCTACGGTATATAAAACCCATGGGCCCCGGGGCGGGACCGTTTTTTGCCCAAGGGCTATAATTTGAACAATCTTGGTAGAGGTCCACTAGATGAAGCTTCATACCAAATATCAAAGTCCTGGACTTTCTGGTTTCAGACAAGAAGATTTTTAAAGCTTTTCCCAATATAAGCCTATGTAAAACCAAAGGCCCCTGGGGCAGGGGCATTTTTGGCCCAAGGGCTATAATTTGAACAATCTTGGTAGAGGTCCACTAGATGAAGCTTCACACCAAATATCAAAGACCTGGGCCTTGCAGTTTCAGAGAAGAAGATTTTTAAAATTTCCATTAAAAAAAATCTATTTTTAGCTCCTGTGACCTAGATGTGCAACAGACTGGAACCATTTGAACAACTTTGAAAGGGGACCACCTAAGGATCATTCCTGTGATGTTTGGTCAAAATCCGATCAGTGGTTTAGGAGGAGATGTTGTTTGTAGAAAAAGTTTATGGATGCACGCACGCACGCACGGACGACGGACAAAAAGTGATCCCAAAAGCTCACCTTGTCACTACATGACAGGTGAGCTAATAAAAATAATAATAAAAAAATAAACTTAAAGGCTGTAACATGATATAATATCTTATAGCTCAAAATTAAGTGAGTTGACCCGTTCAAGCAGTTTTAAGGCCACAGTGAAGCCAGAAGATTCATCAATTTCTTTTATTTTCTAATTTTATTTTTTGTGCACTTTTAATCTGTAACATGCTTGCAATTTAATATAATAAAACTGGGCATCTGGTATTTCACAATTATTTAAAGAGCTGACACTTCTGGTGGGTGCATAGGCTGTTCATTGAATTCTTGAACTTAAGTGGAATGAACACACAGCTTCAGGGGAGGCAACTCCTGCAAAAGTATTTTTGTGTCCCATGTCAATAGTGGTCAACTTTTAAAGGAAAGAATTTGCTCCTCCTCAGGAGCAAATTCTTTCATTTAAGAGTTGAGCACATTTTTCCGTGAGACAGAGTTTATAGAAAAGTGAACAGAGGGTCCTGAAATTTGTTTCCTTATGAAAAATATTGGGTAAATCTGCTAGTTGTTCCCATGCCCCTTAAGCCAGTATTGTAGACCCAGATCTGATGTCCGCTTCCTGCAGTGTCCTGATGTATTTATTTTGCTTGCCAGTGTTCCAGCACATATGCCTAGTCCAGGGTTTATAGATAACCCGCTATACACAGCACTCTGTGGCCACAGTGACAAGAATAGCATAGCCATAAGCATTGATACCAGGATTACTGGTCACATGGACACTCTGAACAATCGCAGGAAAGCTTCTAGGTTACTGTGGGTTCATTGTTTCATCATAAAGTATACAGACTGTAAGCCATTTGTCTGACATTTAGTATTTCCAGTCTGAATGAATTGCATAACCTTTTCTGCTAAAGTGGAAGTTTTTAATATGAAACAGACATCCTGAACCCAAAATCATAAAAAAATATAGAGTACCATTTTTGTCAATAATAGGTTACCATTTGTTTGTATTCAATTAGTAGTTTAAAGGAATCAAGGCCCAAAGTTGCATTGTCTGACAAATGAAGTCACTCTGATCTATCACAGACTTGTAAGTGTCCTTAGTTTATACTAATATAACAGAATTCCAAATAATGTATGGCAGGAATAATAAATAACAATTCTTTTATTTTATTATTTAGCTGCAAGTAATTTACTGTTCATTCATAAAATAAAATTACAAAATTGTGGCCGGCAGCCCGCAAAATAGCAACTCTGGAACATTTATCAGCCGATTTGTAGTCTATCTGGAAAATCCTCTATGAATGATTTATCTGGAAAATCCTCTGTGAATTATAATTATTTTATTCTATAAAATGTGAAAATATTATAGAGAGAGAGAGAGAGAGAGAGAGAGAAAGAGAAGAGAGAAGAGAGAAGAGAGAGAGAGAGAGAGAGAGAGACGCTATTTTCACCGTCGTTGTTTATATACATGGGAAATATTCAAGACTGCTCAAAACCGTGCTTTTTGACCCTCCAAAGTAAGGAGATATGCAAGTAGGTACTGATTTAGGCATAAATTGTAAATCCGTCATTGGTATCCATTGTCTGCGTTTCATGGTAACATCAAAGGAATGCGTCTGTCATAAAGATTATCTTTCGTCTGTCATAAAGATTATCTTCTTTCAGCATGGTGCACTCAAGCCCATGCTTATTGCTGCCCGAGCAACGTGTGACACAAGTATATAGGAGTTTATTTTTGAACAAGAACTATTACTCTTTCAAGCTTCAATGACATTTTGGATAAATCAGTCGCATTTCTGGTAATTATACTATTTTGTTTTAGAAAATTTGCATGTTTTGCATTTTAGTTGTCTGTAAAGACTCTTTCATGCAATCTATCTTAAATGCAAAAACAACATTACGAAACAGCTGTGACAGTACCAGAAGAAAACAGCAAAAATCAAAGCAGATTTTTTTAACAGGGTCGCAAAAAAAAAACAGGATTTTATTGACTCACCCTCTTTCAAATTGAAAGTAAACAGTCGGCGTTTTTGGTATCCATCTGCGTTCCAGGTAGTCGAATACCCCGTGTGCAAATTGTCATAAAATCTTTAACCCTTTCACTAGATGATGTTCTATTGCATCATCAGTGACAAAAATAAAATACGCACTGCTCTATATGCAAATCACGTGTTGCTTTATATCACGTAATATTGATTTACCTGAAATTGGAAATCTTGAGGAATCACTGTACAACATACAGTGAAATTCAGCTATTAAGACCACCTAAAATTAGGACTAATTCTGTTATAAAAAGCTTGTTTTGAAGGGTACACTTAATTTTTCTTTGAATTGTTTGGCTATAATGACCTCATTTAACCCATTCTAGATGGGAAACCCTTGAATGGGTTAAGTCTGGCAAATAGGGCAAGCCCAGATCAGAATGTCGCAGAAAAGGGGTCTGATCAGGGCCTACAATGTTGGCAAAAAAGCCATTTTCCAAATAAATTTTGAAGAAAACACAACCTGACACCCCTTACTTTTATTTCATTTGGTACAAAAAGGGTTTCTGGCCCAGAAAACATGTACACTTCACATTTTCCAGTTCTGTGGTGTATTCCTTGCTTCCAAAGGTTAACCCTTTTATAGAACATACGAGTTTAACGTCACTGCAGCTGGTGTCTGGGAATGTGTGGTGGCCGTAAAAAGTCTCCCTGCCCTACATCATAGTGTTTGTTTGTTTGATCTCAGGTTTAACGTCCCCGTCAACACTGTAAAGGTCATTTTGGAGACGTTGCTTCCAATTTTGTGGGACTTTTACCCGACATTGAGATGAAATGACATCTCAAGCCCTGTCGCCCAATGAAACCAATAGGGTTTATAAGCATGGACGGTCCGCCTCGCACCGCGGTTCCTGGACAGGCTTAGATCCTCTAAGCGGTTTACCAGTACTAGTGTGCGGGCCGGATTCAGCTCTGCATCGAGGCATCATGCAGCCCATATATTTCTTCAAGCCCCTATGGGCGGGGGCTCCATCAAAGTGTAGTTTATATTTTCTTGTCTTTTGGGATCATTTATTCCATTGTGGAATTTTGAAAATTTGTGAGGGTCACAGATGCCGCAGAACGCTGTGTCTGATCAGGGCATGCACTGTTTGCAAATTTTTCGGCCAATTTCCAAATACTTTTTGAAGAAAACACAACCAAACACCCCTACATTTTGAAATGGACTCCTGCTATATGTAAGGAGAAAGATTCCATTTGGTACAAAAACGGCTAATAAGGCATAAGGGCTTGGCAAACAGTTAAAAGAATTAAAAGCACCGGCAGCACTGGTGAGTCAAGTGCCATAAACTGTTAACCCTTTTTGTACCAAATGGAATCTTCCTATCTATATATAGCAGGTGTCCATTTCAAAATTTAGGGGTGTCCGGTTGGGTTTTCTTCAAAATCTATTTGGAAATAGGCTGAACATTTTGCAAACAGTGTAGGCCCTGATCAGATGCCGCATTTTGAGGCATCTGATCTGGGCCTGCACTGCTTGCCAAGGTACCCCTTAGGGGTTTCTGGTATTCCAGTATATTAACCCTTGTCCTGCTGATCCCAGATATGCCTTATTTTCCAAACAATGAAGATCCAGATCAGATGGCTTCTGACGAAGCCATCTGATCAGGATCTACATTGTTTGCCATTCAGATTGTGAATTTGTTGCAATAATTTGCATCAAGTAATCTGATTGGTTGATAATGGGTAGTTGGTGTGGCAAATATGAATATTCAGCAGGACAAGGGTTAAGCAAACAGTGTAGGCCCAGATCAGACAATGCAGATTACTGTTTACACAGTGCTCAGGTGACAGCCCTGCTTTAAATGTAACCAGAACCTGTATTTTGTACAGGGTCAGCAGTTGTCTCATAGACAATCACAGACAGCTTTGGGCAGATTGATAACACAATATTGACCCAGAAAATGCACTACTGCTGAATTGTTTCAAGGCCATGCAGGTCAATGACTGGCTAATGGGTATAACTCCATGTGTAAATATTTATAGAGCCTTGATGATGAAGCAGGTCTGGACATTGCAAGGCCAGGAAAACAAGGGCTTTCATCATGCATCACAATTATTGGTAGCCGATAGCAGCAATAAAGCTGAATACTAGAACTTAACCCTTTTTGTACCACTTCCTCCTTATCATGCTTATATATAGCTGGAGTTCATTGGTGTCAGGTTGCGTTTTCTTCAAAATTTATTAGGAAAATGGCTGAACTTTTAGCAAACAGTGGAGGCCCTGATCAGATGCCCCGTTCTGCGGCGTCTGATCTGGACCTGCAATGTTTGCCAGGGTAGCCGTTTTGGGGTTTCTGGTACTAAAAAAGCCTACACCAAGGGAGGGAACTTCAGCAGTCTTGTACAACTACAATACTTATGCAACATAATCTAAAGCCATGACCTGATTAGACTATAAATAGCGCAACAGCTGATTTACAGCTGACTTCCAGCAGAGTCAAGGACCTGTGTTTATAGAAATTTTATAATCAATGTCAAAAGTGTGTATAAGTACATGAGCCCAAAACCACTGTAAAACAATATCCGGATATGCACCATATTTAAATATAGGCAACATGCACTTATAGTACATTGATACCCTATGTAGTACATTGATACCCTATGTCTTATGTATGAAGACAAAAAATTTGCTTAATATGTGTTAAACCGCATGCAGGCTTCTATACACACTGTGTGTGTGTGTGTGTGCGTGCATGTGTGTGTGTGTGTGTGTGTGTGCTGAATTTGTGTTACGTGTGTGATAAAAATTCAACTTCCTACTGAATGAAATGAAATAATCTACAAAAATTACATGCATGTCCCCATACCCACTTGTTGGAAGCGTGATATCAATGTCATTGGCTTCCAATATTTCGTTAGATTTGAATGGTGATATAAAAGTCGCAGATAAAACTATCAATATGTGTCAAATTCACTGAGACCACAAGAAGATTCGGTTGAGATTCTTTTGCATGCTTTCTGCAAGCGGACCAAATGGTCATATATGTGACAGCTTTAATTGTGTTACAGTTGAATTCACACAACTGGGTGACTGGCTTTACCTTGTGTTAATAGATCATACTAAAGGCAGGTGCAAACGATTGCTCTGCCTAGTCAATTTTATCTGTGACTACTATACCCCTAACTCAGAAATCCCTGCCAAAAAGGCTGTACACCATAAATTTAGGCAGAATCTTAATCCTTGTACAAAGAATGTTTATTTATCTGTGATGAGGTTTTACGTCCAATTAACACTATTAGGTCATTTTGGAGACGAGGCTTCTTTTCCTGACATCTCTCACCCTTTTGCCTAAAGAAACCGCTTGGTTTTATGGAGCAGTCTGACACACACCACTTTCCGGGTTGGCTTAGAGCTTCTAAGTTGTCTACCAGTACTCAAGTTTGGCCGGTTCCAGCTCTGCACGGAGAGAGTGCATTTGAGTTTTACATCCCACCAACAGCTAAGGACATACCAAGATGGGACCTCGGTTTAAAGACTCATCACCCTGCATTAGAGCCAAAGTTTTTCTCTGCTTCTCTACTTGTTAATTCTGGGTCTGTCCCACAACATGCATTTTTTTCCTGGAACAAATGGTATTTTTGGTGTTTTTCTAGACAAACAAATATCTTAATTTCCTTGTGAAGGAAGGAAAATCTTAATCTGTGGTTAACACTCACAAGTTATAGATACTCATCAGTTTAAGGCTCATTCACACCGTTCAGCTGCAGTTTTCTCTACAGGATGAGTTTGAAGACAGCTGATTGGTCATCAGCTAAGAACTTTAGAAAATTCTATTTGCGAGAAGTTGAACCAAGAAATCTAGGTTTTGTTAGGGCTGTTGTGCCGTTTAAACTGGACTAGTAAAGTCTGGATGTTTCCAGTCTTTTTGAAGCTCACTGAGATCCTATATTTACCGTATTCGACCTATTTATCGCACCGTGCCCTTAGTTTTTTCAAAATTGTATGAAAATATTGTGGTGAAAAATCTACCTAATAAGCGCACACTCGATACGAAAAAAAATACCAAAAAAAAATCATACATGATTATTTTATACAGTTGAATTTCAGCATATACAAAGGATTGTCTGGGTCAAAGATGCAGCAAAACTCAATATGAATTTGTTGGGAGGTTACTGTAAAGTGTGCGCTTGTGTATTTTTTCCAGAAAAAGCTTGGCTGTGCGCTTATAGGAGCATGTTCGATAAATAGGTCGAATACGGTATGTTATATTTAGTTTGTGTTTTATGGTTTTTTTTTCGGGTTTTGAGCTTTTGGTAACTAAAGTTTGTTTTTAAATAGATTTCATGTGTTTTGTTGCCTCATTTAACTTTAAGTTGCTGTATATGTGAGGCATTAACAGGAAATAATGACCCCTCATCCAAGCATTCATGATGGATTAGGTATTGTTTGTTTGACTTGAGGTTTAATGTCCCCGTCAACACTGTAAAGGTCATTTTGGAGACATTGCCTCCAATTTTGTGGAACTTTTACCCAACATTGAGATGAATTGACATCCCAAGCCCTGTTGCTCAATTAAACCAATAGGGTTTATAAGCATGGATGGTCAGACTCGCATTGCTTTGCCTGGGCAGGCTTACCAGTACTCATGTGGGGTCGGTTTTAGCTCTGCGTGGAAGCATCATGCAGGCCAATCTATTTCTTCAAGCCTCGATGGGTGGCGTTATTGCATTTACAAGAGGACCATGATGATCTTACATCGCTCAACTGAGCTAAGAGGTTAACATGTAGGTCCCAGGGCGGTGCAATTTTTGGAACAAGGCCTATAATTTAAACAATCTAAGCAGAGGTCTACTGAATGAAGCCTAACATCGAATATCAAAGGTATGGGCCTTTTAAAGATTTTTTAAACTTTTGTCTATATAAGTCTAAGTAAAACCAGTGGGCCCAAGGGCGGGGCCATTTTTGGCCCCCATGCTATGATATGAACGATCATGGTAGAGGTCCACTAGACGAAGCTTCATACAAAATATCAAGACCTAAGCCTTCTGGTTTCAGAGAAGAAGATTTTTAAAGGTTTTTTCCTATTTCCCCTTTATGTTGCCATGGCAACCAGAGTTCTATATTGAACACTTTTGACAGAGGGCCAACTAACGATAATTTCTGCCAAGTTTCCACAGAATCTGTTCAGTGGTTTAGGAAGAGATTTTTTTTTTTTTTTTTGGGTTTTACGGCCCTTTCAAGATTATTTCACTCATATCGAGCCGATCGTTAATCATAGGTGGGCGAAAACCGGAGTACCCGGAGAAAAACCACCTGACCTTCCGTTGCAGAACTTGGAACTTGGCGTCTAACACGTGACCCGAGCGAGGCTCGAACCCACGGCGGTGAGAGACCTAATGACTAAGAGTCAGCGCTCTTATCCATTAGGCCACGGAGGCCCGTTATTTAGGAAGAGATGTTGTTTAAAGAAATTGTGGATGGACGGATATACGGACAGACGACGACCACGATGATGATGACGTGCGGTGACCGATCACAAAAGCTCCGCCGGAGCTTTCGGCTCAGGTGAGCTAAAAACCCAGAGGCTTGAGCACATATAAATCTTTTGGGGAGAAAATGCTTTTTTCCAGATTCCCACCCAATTTTGGGGGTTTTGTGGTAAAATTATGGATCGGCTGATGTGTCGCTTGTGTTTTATACAAGAAGTGACGTCATGGCTATATATATAGTACATGTATTAATAACAAGTTTTAACTTTTGAAAGATGGCCCCCACCCATCAGGGCTTGAAGAAATAGATGGGCTGCATGATGCTTCCATGCAGAGCTTAAACCGACCGCACACAAGTAATGGTAAACCGCTTATAGGATCTAATATGTTCTATGAAAGGGTTATCCTCTGGAAGCAACGAATACACCACAGTACTGGAAAATATGAAGTGTACATGTTCTAAGCCTGCCCAGGCGGGTTGGGCCGTCCAAGCTTATAAACTCTATTGGTTTCATTCGGCGACAGGGCTTGAGATGTCATTTCATCTCATTGTCGGGTAAGAGTCCCACAAAATTGGAAGCAACGTCTCTAAAATGACCTATACAGTGTTGATGGGGACGTTTAACCCCAAATTGAACAAACAAAACTTTTGAAGTTACGTTGGGCGAATATGCTGTAAATGTGCTCAAGCCTACAGCTTTAACTCCAATAATGCCCCTCATCCATCATGGACGCTTGGATGAGGGATTCTGGGTATATTATGATGAAAATTATTGATAGAAAACAACAAAAAAATATCTATCATGAAGACCCAGATTTCCCAGTAACAACACCTGTGTACATGACCCAACATATTCATTTATACCTGAGAAATGTGACCTTGAAACAGTGTGTTCAACTTTAGGCAGGTGTGTTTGGTCTGGAGCTGCACTCATCTACATGTGGTGTATTAACCCTTTTTTGTACCATATGGAATCTTCATCCTTATTTATAGCAGGAGTCCATTTCAAAATTAAAGGGTGTCAGGTTGTGTTTTCTTCAAAATTTCTTTGGGAAGTGGCTTAACTTTTAGCAAACAGTGTAGGCCCTGATCAGATGCCGCGTTCTGCGGCATCTGATCTGGGCCTGCAATGTTTGCCAGGATACCTGTTTTGGGGTTTCTGGTACTAAATGGGTTACAGGCATGTCAAGCTGGCCAGTGAACCTAGTGTGAAAATGGGACCAACTGTCCAATCCTAAAAATTCGGATACCTTGAAGACTTGCTGTTATTCTCCTAAAATTTTTACAAATTCATTTCACAATCCAGCAAGGAGCTCAAAAAGGGCAGAAGGAAAGGCAAACATTGTAGATCCTGATCAGTCTGATCAGGGTCTGCACTGTTTGCCTAGGCCTGACTGTCCCATAAGATTGACCAGACAGAGCTATTCAGATGTTGTCAATATATGTCAAATTCACTGAGATTCGGTACAGTGCCTTTTGCACGCTTTCTACAAGCGAACGAAATGGTCATATACGCCACAGCTATGCTTGTGTTAAAGTCAAATTCACACAATCGGGTGATGTGTGTGTGAATTCGGGTTTAACGTCGCTTTCAACAATTTTTCAGTCATATCATGACGGTGTCTGGTTGCGACAGGGAGCTTCACTGCTCACTTTTATAGTGCTGCCTCGCTGTTGTATCATGTCCCAGACACATTACATGATACCACACCCAGTCACATTATCCTGACACTGGGTCAACCAGTCCTAGCTCTACCCCGTAAATCTGAGTGCCAAGCGAGGAGCAGCTAGTACCATTTTTAACGACTTTTGTATGTCGCGGCCCGGGATCAAACACGTGACCTCCCGTTCCCTGGAGCGGACACTCTACCGACTGAGCTATCGGGGCCAGTCAACACAATCGGGTGACTTGGTTTACCTTTATGTTAATGGAATATTCCTAAGGCAGGTACAAAAGATAGCTCCGCCTAGTCAATCTTATCTGCGACTACTATTTATAAAATAGAAAAAAGCAAATACACGTGTAACACATCTTTTTTTTCAGCAATAGAGGATTAATTGCGTTGTGATTTAACGACATGTCAACCATTGTGTGTCATCCAGAGAAATGGAGAAAGGAGACAGAAGAGAAAACGGAGGACAATGAATGGAAGGGTAGAAACTGAATATTTGTTTGATTTGAGGTTTAACGTCCCCGCCAACACTATGTAGGTCATTCTGGAGACATTGCTTCCAATTTTGTGGGACTTTTACCCATTGGGGCTTGAAGAAATAGATGGGCTGCATGATGTTTCCACGCAGAGCTGAAACCGGCCGTACACAAGAACCGCTTAGAGGATCTAAGCCTACCCAGGAAAAGCGGTGCGAGTCAACCGTCCATGCTTATAAACCCTATTGGTTTCATTGCGCGACAGGGCTTGAGATGTCATTTCATCTCAATGTTTGGTAAAAGTGCCACAAAATTGGAAGCAAAGTCTCAAAAAAATGACCTTTTACAGTGTTGACGGGGACGTCAAAACCTCAAATCAAACAGACAAACAAACTGAGACGAAATGACATCTCCAGCACTGCTGCCCAATGAAACCAAAAGGGTTTATACACATGAACGGTACGACTTGCACCACTTTTCCTGGGCAGGCTTAGAACCTCTAAGCCGTTTACCAGTACTAAGGTGCGGTCGGTTTCAGCTATGCCTGGAAGCATTATGTAGCCCAATCTAATTCAAGCCCCAATGGGCAGGGCACCTTACCAGCTGCAAGGATAGCAGGTTTTGCCCATCAGATGGATGCCCCAGTGATGCAAGACATCAGTAATAGAGGATTAATGAGGATAATTTTGGAATATTATTCTTATTTCTCCTTACGGGCCTTTGTGGCCTAGTGGATAGGAGCACTGACTCTTAATAATTAGGTCCCTAGCCGTTTGTTTGTGCTGGAGATTAATGACCCAGTCCACACAATTTTAGGTCATTTTTGAGCAGGTCAGTTTACCTATCCACACTTTTCCTTGGCAAGCTTATACGTAAGTGGTTAACCAGTACCCGTACAATGCACATTCATTCGCCAGAAACTGACAACTGCCCTTCTTGAATCAGCGGAAGGGAGAGAATGACCATAGTAAAGATTTCATGATCAGTCTCCAGGAAAGAATGTTGCCGACTCTAGTAAGTATCAAACCCGCGTCCTCCTGATCACCAGTCAGACGCACATCCAACTGAGCTACTGAGGCCAGCGGCCAGCAGTTTTGATGAGACCATGTCACTTTGCTCTGTCCTGTGCAATTTGTTCCCATGACTCTGCTGGCATGTTGAAGTCCCTGAGGGAGGTTTTGAGGGTGTCCTTGTAGCGCTTCTTCTGACCGCTTGGGAGCGTTTGCCCATTTCTAGTTCTCCATAGAGAATTTTCTTTGGCAAACTTTCCTCAGGCATTCTGGTAACATGGCCTGTCCATCTTAACTGTGCTAATTTCAGAAGACAGGGGCTGACAAATCCATTGCCCAGCCGCCCGGGACAAGTCCGAAATCGCACCGGGCAGGTGCACTTTGACCTTTCGACGCCCGGTCGGGCAAGTCCAAAAAAAAACGTTTACAACTGTCAGTCTTTTGAGTCCTTAAATACGGTAAAACTAGACCCGTAAGTAAATCTCAATAATTCCCGCTTTGTCGGCAATTCAGAGACAAAACCATCTATGTTTTTATAACGGTTCAATTATGACACTGTTGTTAATCCCTGTCATATAATTAGCAATTAAACATGATTGCCCGGCAGTGCGCGTCTTTCATTTCTGGTGTAGTTTGTACCACCAGCGCTATCGATAAGCGTGACAAGGTGTGAAAATAAGATATGTCTCTAATTTGCGTTTACCCCTGTCATAAAATTTAATCCACAATCAATGCGAAAATGATTTACTGTAATAGCTCCTAAGACGATTTACTACATCTTACGGAGGTAAAAACGGACTGTACTATCTCGTGAATGGTTATGTTTTGGCGCCAAATAGCAGGCGCTGTTGGGAAAAGTCGAATCTTTTGATGTTGGTAAACGCGGATTAGTCGCGCCTCTATCCACAACCGTTTAGCTATCGAAAAAATATTATTTTACCGATTCCAAACATTTTTTTATGAAAGAGATACGCCCCCTTAAAATAAAACGTGTGGGGTTACTGGGGTCAGATGACGTCATTTACCGATCGCGTGCAGAAAAATGGGAGTGGTGGTTTGTGGAGGACGATTTGGATGGCGGAAATGATGATCGCATTGAACTTGCTTGTAGAGCGGATGTGAAAGTTTTGGTTCGTTTTGGATGGAGGGGGTCCTCGTCTTGCGGTTGGGTCGTTAAATTGTAAGCTAAATAAACTGCATTCTTTTAATCTTTTATCTCGCTGCCCTGACGCTTCTTATCTTTTGAGTAGATCTATATCGGCTGCAGCTCGTGTTTATCATGCGTGTCAAGCTAAATGAGTTTATATAACTGTATCTTAAATTGCTTATCGGTTAAGGTATTATGTCAGCAATTAACTTGAAAAAGTACCGTTATTGACGGTGACAACAAAAGTATTTTCAACAATTTTACCGCACAGAGGGAAATAAATAGAAGTGGATGCAATGATCAGGAATCGATACAATTAACCCTGAGCTCCCAACAGAGACACCAAAGGGAAAGAAACAAAAACATGAAATAAATTGACCCTAATGGAAAGTGGTTGTGCTTGAAACTTGATAGAAACCTTGGCTTATATTTATAAATGTTGGTCGTCATCATTGTCGCCATTATCCCCCACCCCCGCATCCAACCCCACTTTGAGTTCTAAAATCCTGGGCAAGTAGGATTTTGAGCTGGGCAAGTGCAAAAATATTTTACTTGCCCGGTGGGCAAGTGGAAAATTTTTGGATTTGTCAGGCCCTGGAAGAGTATGTACACTTTGCATCCCTGCCCTGTTCAGGACTTCCGTGTCTGGAATCTGTCTTGCCACTTAATCTTTAAGAGTTTTCTAAGACAGCTAGTATGGAAGTGGTTCAGGCTTTTGGCGTGCCATTGGTAAACTGTCCATGTTTCACATGCATACAAAAGTGTTGGCAGAACCAAAGCTCTGTAGACTTTTGGTTTTGTGTCAAGTCTGATTCCACTTCGATCCCAGACGGCCAAATGCTGCACTAGCTTTGGCAATCCTGGCATTGACTTCATCATCACTGTGCATGGCTCTTGACAGTGTGCTCCCAAGATAGGTGAACTTGTCTACCACTTGCAATCTTTGACCTTTCACTGTGATGATGGGCTCTTTGTAAGGCTTACCAGGTGTTAGGTGATATTTTACTTCAGTGTTTTTGATGCTGATTGTGAGGTCATAGCTATCACAGGAGTCAAATACTTTAACTTAATCTATACCTTTTTGCATCTTCTCTTCTGTAGGAGCACCTTTTGCCATGTCATCAGCAAAGAGGAACTCATCTAGCACCTCTGCCTGCACCTTGGATTTGGCTTGCAACCTTCTGAGATTGAAAAGCTTCCCATCAAAGCGATACCTAATAGGTATGCCATTGTCACCATCCTGGAAAGAATCTGTGAGCATTGCAGAAAACATCATGCTGAACAGTGTTGGGGCTAAGACACAGCCTTGCTTGACTCCATTTGTCACAGGGAATGGATCTGAAAACTCACCATCATTTTGGACCCGTGCAAGCATACCATCGTGGATCTGTCTCACCATTGCTATGAACTTGGTTGGACATCCATACTTCACACATCCATACTTCACATATTAGTAATAATTCCTTAATCCATCATAACATATTGTGAATGTCCAGATAAGCTTTAAGCAGAGCTCTGTCAGACACATCTTATCACTTTGGCTGCTACTGATTTATATTAGTTAGCCAGAGTTATGATTCTTGTGTTCTGCACCTGACTTCATGATGCTTTACATTTGTGTGAAGTTTCATCAGAAGATCTGGACCAGTTTCAAACTTAATAGTGGGCTCAAGTATGATTGGTAGAAATGGCAATTTTCAATATTAAGTATTTTTGAAGGGCCATAACTCCAATAGTAGATTAACCAGAGTTAAAGTTCTTGTGTTATGCATGTTGTCTCATGGAATTTTACATTTGTAAGAAATTGTATAAGTATATCTTGCCTTTTTTACAGAGTGGATAGAGTACATGGTAGAAATGGCTATGTTCAATGTTTAAAGGGCAATAACTCCAAAAGTAGGCAAGCTAGAGCTATGGCTCATATGTTTTGCATGTCTTCTCATGGTGCTTTACATTTGTATGAAGCTTCATGAAAATATAATGGTATCAGATTTATGGAGCACACAGGAGCTAATGGTAGAAATGGCTATGTTCATTGTTCAAAGGGCAACAAGTCCAAAAGTAGGAACATCAAAGTTATGGTTCCTAATTATGTTCTGCATGTCATCTCATAGTGCTTCACAAAGCAGTGAAAATTCATGAAAATATCTCCAATAGTTTCAGAGTTATGGAGCGGACACAAAATCATGAGGCGCTGACAGATGAACGGATGGACAAATGGACAGACACTCAAAACTTCAGAGGGTATAACATGATACCTCACCAATTTTTGTGGCGGGGCATAGGAAGTTGAAGCACAGATGATGTATGCTTTGCTTAAACCGCATAAACTTTTTAATGCTCTGCATGCTGGGTATTTTTTCAGCAGACCATATCTTGAAATATTTTTCTTATTTTTCCCAGAAAACAGATTTGACATTTCATGAAAATTGTCTCCTATTTGCATGAGATGTCAAGACCTGTTTTCTGGAAAACAAAAATAAACAAGAGGCCCATGGGCCACAATGCTCACCAGAGCTCAGGGGCCACTGCCCACTGGCAGCAATGTATTTTAATCAACCATGGAAGCCCTGTGCCCTAGGATGCTACAGATAAAATTTGGACCCAATAAGCCTCGTGGCTTTAGATTCGATGTCGCTTGAATGTGTTGTTGCAGGAAAACAGATGACAATTGACAATTTCCCATCTGTGGCAACAAAAAGGCCAAAAAGAACATTATTAAAGGAACATTTCTATGAAAGTGTGACAAAATATCTTGAAAGGCATTAATTTCATTTTTCAATTTTCCCAATTATAGGACAATGGAAACTCATTACTTGGCATAGCAAACAAACCAAAGAGCCAAAGTTCATAAACCAGAGCTGAGGTGGACACTGCCCAATGGCAGCCATGCATTATAACATGATATGATTTTATTATACCAATTATAAAGTCTCCCAAACAAACCCCATACCCAAATGAGCACCCATGTGGACTGTATCTGAAATATTAGGTGTTTTATAAAGTAGAGAGATCGGGGCATGGACCCAATGGAGCCCTGGTTGGTGTCACTAAGTGCATCTTATCAAAAGGAACAAAGACATATATGGTTTATCAGTGGGAATATGTATGGTTCCTGAAATGTAAGGCCTTTTAAGCAATGAAGGGAATCGGGCATGGCAGATCCAAGAGAAGCCCAAGATTGTTGTCAATGAATAAGTCTTATCAAAAGGACCAAGAGTATATGCGGTTAAACGGTGGGGATGTTTCTGAGATATGAGGCACTTTTATGAAGTGGCAGGGAGAGAAATGGCCCCTGCTGACCCCCAAAGACGGGGGTGACTGAATGTGTCTAATAACAATGAACAAGAATATATGTGATTATAGGATGGGGATTTGAATGGTTTCTGAGATATAAATTATGGCCTATTATGAAGGTGAGTCTTATCATAAGGAACAAGAATAAATATGGTTAATGGGTGGGGATCTGAACGGTTTCTGAGATATATGGATTTTAATGAAGTAAAGGGGTGGGGCATGGCCTGTGGCACCCCGGGGGGACCTGCATGCTGGTGTCATTGATTGCGTCTTATCATAAGGAACAAGAATATAATATGGTTATGGGGTGGGGATCTGGAAGGTTTCTTAGATATATGGATTTTAATGAAGTAAAGGGGTGGGACATGGCCTGTGGCACCCCGGGGGGACCTGCATGCTGGTGTCACTGATTGCGTGTTATCATAAGGAACAAGAATATATATGGTTTAGGGGATGGGCTCTGAACAGTTTCTCAGATATATGGTCTTTTGTGAAGTCAAGGGGTGGAGCATGGCCCGGGCGCACACTGGGTGACCCCTAAGTTGGTGTCACTGAATGTGTCTTATCATAAGGAACAAGAATGTATATGGTTTAGGGGTGCGTATCTGTAAGGTTTCTGGAATATTTGGCTTTTTACTAAGAGGAGGGGGTTGGGCATGGTCCCGGCACATCCCAGGGGACCCAAAATTTGGTGTCACTGAATGCAACTTATCATAAGGAATGAGAATATCTATGGTTTAGGGGTGGGGATCTCAATGGTTTCTGAGATAAATTGCATTTTGTGAAGTGGAAGGGGTGGGGCATGTCCCCGGCACATCCCGGGGAACCCACAGGTTGGTGTCACTTAATGTGTCTTATCATAAGGAACAAGAATATATATGGTTTAGGGGTCGGGATCTGAATGGTTTCTGAGATAAATGGCCTTTTATGAAGTGGAGGGGTCGGGGCATATCCCCGGCATCCCGGGGGACCTCCAGGTTGGTGTCACTTAATGCATCTTATTATAATTAACAAGAATATAGATTGTTTAGGGGTGGGGATCTGTATGGTTTCTGAGATATATGGATTTTAATGAAGTAAAGGGGTGGGGCATGGCCCATGACCCCTGGGTGGACCTGCATGCTGGTGTCACTGATTGCGTCTTATCATAAGGAACAAGAATATATATGTTTTAGGGGTGGGTCTCTGAACAGTTTCTCAGATATATGGTCTTTTGTGACGTCAAGGGGTGAAGCAAGGCCCGGGAGCACCCTGGTTGACCCCTAGGTTGGTGTCACTGAATGTGTCTTATCATAAGGAACAAGAATATATATGGTTTAGGGCAGGGGATCTGTAAGGTTTCTGGAATATTTGGCCTATTATGAAGTGGAGGGGGTTGGGCATGGTCCAGGCACATCCCGGGGGACCCCCAGGTTGGTGTCACTCAATGCATCTTAGCATAAGGAACAAGAATATATATAGTTTAGGGGTGGGGATCTGTATGGTTTCTGAGATATATGGCATTTTATGAAGTGGAGGGGGTGGGGCATGTCCCCGGCACATCCCGGGGGACCCCCAGGTTGGTGTCACTTAATGCATCTTTGCATAAGGAACAAGAATATATATAGTTTAGGGGTTGGAATCTGAATGGTTTCTGAGATAAATGGCATTTTGTGAAATAGAGGGGGCAGGGCATGTCCCCGGCACATCCCGGGGGA
The DNA here is from genome assembly GCA_963580285.1 of Lucinisca nassula. Lineage (NCBI taxonomy): Eukaryota > Metazoa > Mollusca > Bivalvia > Lucinida > Lucinidae > Lucinisca > Lucinisca nassula. The sequence goes on along the minus strand of OY757016.1, from coordinate 134,291,023 downwards.
CCCCCAGGTTGGTGTCACTTAATGCATCTTATCATAAGGAACAAGAATATATCTGGTTTAGGGGTTGGGATCTGTAAGGTTTCTGAGATATAAGGCATTTTATGAAGTGGAGGGGGCGGGGCATGGCCCTGGCACAACCTAGGGGACCCCCAGGCTGACATAAAAGCATATGGCTGAGAGAAGTTTACACAAGGAACATGTTTATGTAAGTTTTGTCAAAATATCTGCAATGACTTGGCAGTAAATGCCATTTTTCAGTTTTCCCCATTATAAGTCAATGGAAACTCTAAGTTGCCATAGCAACAAAACTAAAAGGCCAAATTTCATAAAAAACATAAAACCTGTAAAGGCAAATATGGTGAATATTTTCATAAAGTCTCAGCCTCCTAGAGCATATGGTTTCTGAGAAGATGATTTTTTAAGTATTTTTTTCTCTATTTTTTGCATTTTGGTTTCCATGGTAACCAATAAAAATGAGCAGAAGGCCTAATATCATACGGCAGATAGTAGATTACCTATGGAACATTTTTATGAAAGTTTTGTCCAAATATCTGCAGAGGCTTGGCAGTAAATGCCATTTTTCTATTTTCCCCATTATAAGTCTATGGAAACTCTAAGTTGCCATAGCATCCAAACTAATGAGCCGATTTTCATAAAAAACAAAAACTTTCAATCCCCCTGCCCAAGGATGCTACAGATGAAATTTGGGCTGAATCAGCCCAGTGGCTTCAGAGGAGATGTCGTTTGAAAATGTTGACGAAGACGCAGACGCGCAGACGCAGACGACGACGACGGATAACTGCCTATCCTATAAGCTCCCCCGGAGCCTTCGGCTCTGGTGAGCTAAAAATATCAACAATTTGTCTTCTAGTTTAACCTACTATATATTGGACTAAGTCCATTTGTCATATATGGGATTTCAGGTCTATTTTTTTTCATTTTAATTCTATTTTTGACAGAAAATTCTGTTAGCAAATAGTGCAGGCCTTGATCAGACTTTCTGCATCAGATCTTGGCCTGCACCTATTGCCAAGGTACCCCTTTAGGGTCCCCACCCCCTGCATGCAATGGGTTAATACTGTAAAATCTGCCATTTGAATTAATGACCTTTTTGCTTCCAATGAGGTTGCAGATTGCTCATTTAATAGGGTTAAACTAAAGAAATGAAGGATTTTATCAAGACATGGGCCCTTGAATTCATTTGTTTGGCAGATTATCTTAGTCAATATGATTGCAATCTCAAGGTCACTTGTAAGCTTCAAAATAAGCAAGTTTGTCATACACAGAGAAGATATGACCTACAATCTTACACTCATTTAAAAAATTACATGAAATGAAATACATGTACATGAGCTACATAGCGGAAAATTTTATAAGTGAGCAGCTTGCAATGGCTCAGATCAACCTGCACATCTGCTCAGTTTGATACATGATTGCGATCAACCTTGCATTAACTCTTATCCTGTTGTTCACGACAACCCTTTTCTTCGCAAACAGTGTAGATCTAGACCATCTGATCAGGATCTACACTGTTTGACATTCAATTTATGAATTTGTAGGTCTAAATTACGTCAAGTAATTTGATTGGTTCAAAGTCAGAAATAGGTGTGGCTAAACTGAATATTCAGCAAGAGAAGGGTTAAACCTGAAATAGTGGAGCATTTTTTTCCTGATCTGTTTGTCACTTCATGTGAATCGTCTGCTTGGCAAACAATACACATAAAAATGTCAAGCCCTACTTTTGCTAGGAAAAATAGACTGCCGTCTGCCCTAGAATTTTCCTAGTACACCACAACCTCATTATAACAAGGTTCATTACAACACGGAGTGGATATAACACGGTTTCAAGATGGAGCCAAAAAATGTATAGATGGTCATTTTTCTATATAATCTATACATTTTTATTTGGATATAACACGGTTGTTTAACTATCACGGTTTCTGCTTTGGACCCCAACGGTAGTGTTATAAAGAGGTTAGGGTATACTATAAGAGTTAAGAATCCATTGAAGACAAAGTACCCTTGTCCCGCTGAAAGAAATTACTTTGCCACACCCATTTCCAACTCTAACTATCAGCCAATGGAAAACTTGATACATAATGTGTTCATTAAAATTCGCAAACTGAATGACAACCAGTATAGATCCTGATCAGATGGCTGATCTGTACCTACAATGCTTGCAAAACTTAACCCTTCTCTTGCTGAATATTCATTTAAGCCACACCCATTTCGGTCTATCACCCAATCAAATTACTTGATGTAATTTATTGCTACAAATTCATAAACTGAATACCAAACAGTATAGATCCTGATCAGATGGCTACCATCTGATCTAGATCTACACCGTTTGCAAAGATAGGGGTTGCCGTGAACAGCAAGATAAGGGTTAAGGTTGTCGTGTTCAGCAGTGGGACTCAAATCACTCAAAATATCATCTTCTATCTGCTATAAAAGTGAATGGTGCTTTCTTGACCCTTTTACTGCTGGTGGACTCATCCATTGCTATATGTTGGACAAGTCTATTTGTCATATAATGGGTGTCAGGCCTAGTTTTTATTCTATTTTTGATGCAAAATACTGTTAGCACTAATCAGTCTGACCTGGGCCTGCACTGTTTGCAAAGGTACCCCTTAAGGGATTCCAATATGCAGTGGGTTAATTTAGCCAAACCCAGTTCTGACTGTCCACCAATAAAATTACCTGATCATTCAATTCACAAACTTCGTGAAAAAAAGCGAAGATCCAAATTGAAGAAGCCCTCTGATCCTCTACACTGTTTGTAAAGGCAGGAGTTGGTGTGCTCATCATTTTTTTTTTTTTTTTTAATACTACTATGCAGATAAAATGAAACTTGATATTACATTACATGTGAATCATTGAAACTCCTCTTTTTCTCTGAAAAATAATAAAAACATTAGATTCCAATATAATCTAGAATTTATCAGTATTAGAAGGGATAGGTTAAACCCATTTAGTACTGGAAACCCCAAAAGGGGTAAATGGCAAACAGTGAAGGCCCAGATCAGACGCCGCAGAAAGCGGCGTCTGATCAGGGCCTACACTGTTTTTGAAAAGTTAAGCCATTTGCCATATAAGTTTTGAAGAAAAAATAAACAACCTGACACCCCTTAATTTTGGAATGGACTTCTGCTATATATGAGGAGGAAGATTCCTTTAGGTAAAAAAAGAGTTAAAGTGACCTTGGACAAGAACTTTTTTTTGCAGATTAATGCACTCCCAGTTTTGGCTGTAGCTACTTTTTCCTGCCAGTTTCCAAGAATTTTCCAATGAATGATAGATACGTGACAGTCTGGAAATAGAACCTGGTTCCATGCTTTTCAAGATGAGGTCAAAGACTCGCTATGTCATCGTCTTTAGAAGGACTGGGTTCACTAGAGTGCAGAAGCGTATCACGTGTCGCACGTTAATTGGTAGGCTCCTTTGCCAACATACGATATGGTGTGATATTGGAAAGCGTAAACAATGTCTTTAAATTTCAAACGAAGTAATTATGCTTCATTTACCATAATATTCTTTAACCCATTTTGTACCAGAAACCCCAAAACGGGTACCCTGGCAAACAGTGCAGACCCAGATCAGATGCCGCAGAATGCGGCGTCTGATCAGGGCTGCAACTATGTGCTAAAAGTTCAGTCATTTTCCAAATCATCTTTGAAGAAAACACAACCTGATACCCCTTAATTTTGAAATGGACTCCAGCTATATATAAGGAGGAAGATTCCATTTGGTACAAAAAGGGTTGAGTACATTCAGACACTTGAAAAAGGTTCTTTCCTAGCCATAATATTTTGCGCTGTAAAGTTGACCAGAGAAGGTCATGCTCATGAGAAAGCTGATCAAAGCTTGTTGCACTCCATCTTGGAAGTGTAGAGTTATCTGAAGCTTGCAAAATTTAAACGACCCTCTTACCACTGAAATCAACACCCTTTCCACTTTTCTCACCTTCTATTTCTAAGGGAAATGTGAAGACAAACCTTTAAGATGATGATGATGATGATTTCGTGTTTAACGACGCGTCAACCCTCTTTGTGGGTCATAAGCGTCAAGCGGTTAATGGTTAAATGGCATGAAGAATTATGAGGATATTAAAAGTAAAAAAGTAAGTACCGGTATGATAATTTATAAAAATCTGAAACAGTTAAATCTTACGAAAAAGTCTAATATCTTTTAAGAATAAAATACAAACCTTTCAGAAAAAAATTGTCATCACACTGAACTTTAAACACTTAGTTTGATTTTTTTTTGGTATTTTTCCCAAACAAGAGGGCCCAATGCCCCTATATCGCTCACCTGTGTACCAGAAAATCATAAGTGTAGGAGACCACTTGACATTGCTACATACTAAATATCTGAGCTCTGGGCCTTATGGCTTTGGAGAAGATTTTTGATTTTTTTTTCCAGTATAAGTCCATAGGTCAATTTTGACCCAAAGGGCATGGTTGGCAGGATTTATGTAGGCAACCATTTTATGTTGCTATATACTAAATATCTAAGGTCCATACTTCATGGTTTCAAAGAAGAAGATTTTTAAAGCTTTTTTTTTTTTTTCATTATAAGTTTATTGGAGTTAAGAAGCCTCAGGATTTGGCCAATTTGAACCCCAGGGGCAAGACTCAGGCAGGATTCATGTGGGCAACAACTCCATGTTGCTACATGCTAAATACCTAAGCTCTGGGCCTTATGGTTTCACAGAAGAATATTTTTCAAGTTTCTTTTTTCCATTTTAAGTTTTTTTTCCATTTTAAGTCCATCCATGGTAGCTAATGGGCCATGGGTGTGGCCAATTCTGGCCTAAGGGGCATGATTGGCAGGATTTATGTAGGTGACCTGGGCCCTGTGGTTTCAGAGAAGAAGATTTTTGAAGCTTTTTTTCCATAAGGAGTCCATGGGAGCTAAGGGGCCCCGGGGCGTGGCCCATTTGGACACCAGGGGCATGATTGGCAGGACTTATGTAGGTGACCACTTACCGTTACTACATGCTAAATATCTAAGCGCTGGGCCCTGTGTTTTCAGAGAAGATTTTTGAAGCTTTTTTTTTTCCATAAGAATTGTCTATGGGAGCTAAGAGGCCCCAGGGCATGGCCCATTTGGACCCCAGGGGCATGATTGGCATGATTTATGTAGGTGACCTCTTGCCGTTGCTACCTGCTAAATATCTAAGCTCTGGGCCCTGTGGTTTCAGAGGAGAAGATTTTTGAAGTTTTTTTCCATCAGGAGTCTATGGGAGCTAAGGGGCCCCGGGGCGTGGCCTATTTGGACCCCATGGGCATGATTGGCAGGATTTATGTAGGTGACCACTTGCCGTTGCCACATGCTAAATATCTAAGCTCTGGGTCCTGTGGTTTCAGAGAAGAAGATATTGGAGCTTTTTTTCCTTCATGAGTCTATAGGAGCTAAGGGGCCCTGGGGCGTGGCCCGTTTGGATCCCGGGGGCATGATTGGCAGGAATTATGTAGGTGACCACTTGCCCTTGCTACATGCTAAATATCTAAGCTCTGGGCCCTGTGGTTTCAGAGAAGAAGATTTTTGAAGCTTTTTTCCATTATGAGTCTATGGAAGCGAAGGGGCCCGTGGACATGGCCAATTTGGAACCCAGGGGCATGATTGGCAGAAATTATGTAAGTGACCACTTGCCCTTGCTACATGCTAAATATCTAAGCTCTGGGCCCTGTGGTTTCACAGAAGAAGATCTTTGAAGCTTTTTTCCATTATGAGTATGGGAGCAAAGGGGCCCTGGGGCGTGGCCCATTTGGAACCTAGGGGCATGATTGGCAGGAATTATGTAGGTGACCAATTGCCGTTGCTCCATGCTAAATATCTAAGCTCTGGGCCTTGTGGTTTCAGAGAAGAAGATTTTTTAAGCTTTTTTCCATTATGAGACTATGGGAGCTAAGGGGCCACTGGGCGTGGCCCATTTGGAACCCAGAGACATGATAGGCAGGATTTATGCAGATGACCACTTGTCATTGCTACATGCTAAACATCTAAGCTCTGGGCCCTGTGATTTCAGAGAAGAAGATTTTTGAAGCTTTTTTTCCATAATGAGTCTATAGGAGCTAAGGGGCCCCTGGGCGTGGCCCGTTTGGATCCCAGGGGCATGATTGGCAGGAATTATGTAGGTGACCACTTGCCGTTGCTACGTGCTAAATATCTAAGCTCTGGGCCCTGTGGTTTCAGAAAAGAAGATTTTTGAAGCTTTTTTCCATTATGAGTCTATGGGAGCAAAGGAGCCCCGGGGCGTGGCCCATTTGGAACCCAGGGACATGATTGGCAGGAATTATGCGGGTGACCAATTGTCGTTGCTACATGCTAAATATCTAAGCTCTGGGCCCTGTGGTTTCAGAGAAGAAGATTTTTGAAGCTTTTTTTTTCCATTATGAGTCTATTGGAGCAAAGGGGCCCTGGGGCGTGGCCCATTTGGTCCCCAGGGGCAGGATTTATGTAAGTGACCACTTGTCATTGCTACATGCTAAATATGTCAGCTCTCGGCCCTGTGGTTTCAGAGAAGAAGCTTTTTGAAGCTTTTTCCCCATTATGAGACTAAAGGAGCTAAGGGGCCCTCGGGCGTGATTGGCAGGAATTATGTAGGTGACCACTTGCCATTGCTACATGCTAAATATCTAAGCTCTGGGCCCTGTGGTTTTGGAGAAGATTTTTGAAGGTTTTTTTTTTCCATTATGAGTCTATGGGAGCTAAGGGCCTCCGGGGTGTGGCCAATTTGGACCCCAGGGGCATGGTTGGCAGGAAATATATAGGTGACCACTTGCCATTGCTACATGCAAAATATCTAAGCTCTTGGCCCTGTGGTTTCAGAGAAGAAGATTTTTGAAACTTTTTTCCATTATGAGTTTAAGGGAGCGAATAGCCCATTTGGAACCCAGGTGACCACTTGCCCTTGCTACATGCTAAATATCTCAGCTCTGGGCCCTGTGGTTTCAGAGAAGAAGCTTTTTGAAGCTTTTTCCCATTATGAGTCTATAGGAGCTAAGGGGCCCCGGGGCGTGGCCTGTTTGGACCCCAGGGGCATGATTGGCAGGAATTATGTAGGTGACCACTTGCCGTTGCTACATGCTAAATATCTAAGCTCTTGGCCCTGTGGTTTCAGAGAAGAAGATTTTTGAAGCTTTTTTTTTTCCATTATGAGTCTATGGGAGCTAAGGGCCCCTGGGGTGTGGCCAATTTGGACCCCAGGGGCATGATTTGCAGGAATTATGTAGGTGACCAATTACCATTGCTACATGCAAAATACATAAGCTCTGGGCCCTGTGGTTTCAGAGAAGAAGATTTTTTAAACTTTTTTCCATTATGAGTCTATGGGAGCTAATGGGCCCCGGGGCATGGCCCATTTGGAACCCAGGGCCATGATTGGCAGGAATTATGTAGGTGACCACTTGCCGTTGCTACATGCTAAATATCTCAGCTCTTGGCCCTGTGGTTTCAGAGAAGAAGATTTTTGAAGATTTTTCTCATTATGAGTCTATAGGAGCTAAGGGGCCCCGGGGCGTGGCCCTTTGGACCCCAGGGGCATGATTGGCAGGAATTATGTAGGTGACCACTTGCGTTTGCTACATGCTAAATATCTAAGCTCTGGGCCCTGTGGTTTCAGAGAAGAAGATTTTTGAAGCTTTTTTTTCCATTATGAGTCTATGGGAGCTAAGGGCCCCCGGGGTGTGGCCAATTTGGACCCCAGGGGCATGATTTGCAGGAATTATGTAGGTGACCATTTGCCATTGCTACATGCAAAATACCTAAGCTCTGGGCCCTGTGGTTTCAGAGAAGAAGATTTTTGAAACTTTTTTCCATTATGAGTCTACGGGAGCGAAGGGGCCCCGGGGCGTGGCCCATTTGGAACCCAAGGGCATGATTGGCAGGAATTATGTAGGTGACCACTTGCTGTTGCTACATGCTAAATATCTAAGCTCTGGGCCCTGTGGTTTCAGAGAAGAAGATATTTCAATTTTTTCCCATTGTAAGTCTATGGGAGCTATATGTTGCCATGGCAACCAGAATTCCAATCTGATCAGCCCAAAAACCCTATGCAGCCTTTCCCCCTACATGATGATGCTTCTCATGAAATTTGATCAAGATTGACCATCGGGCATTATAGATATACTTATTTGAAATTGTTTACGGATGCACGGACGCACGCACGCACGGACTCACGACGGACAAAAAGTGATCACAAAAGCTCACCTTGTCACTATGTGACAGGTGAGCTAAAAACAAGATTTGACTTAACATCCAAGTTGTCTCCTAATTTGCATGAGATGTCAAGTCGTGTTTTTCAAAAAATATGAGAATAGACTGGAGAGTAACATATCATCAAGCTGTTGATCATTTCATAATGGTCCATGCCCATCGGATCTTGAAGAAATAGATGGGCTGCATGATGCTTCCATGCAGAGCTGAAAGTGACATGAGTATTGGCAAACCGCTTAGATCTAAGCCTGCCCAGGCAAAGCGGTGCAAGTCGAACCATCTATGCTTATAAAATCTGATTGAATCCATAAAATCTAATTGAATCCATAAAATGTCCGGCCCATAGGGGCTTGAATATATGGGCTGCATGATGCTTCCACGCAGAGCTGAATCCGGCCCGCACACTAGTTCTGGTAAACCCCTTAGAGGATCTAAGCCTGTCCAGGAACCGCGGTGCAAGGCGGACCGTCCATGCTAATAAACCCTATTGGTTTCATTGGGTGACAGGGCTTGAGATGTCATTTCATCGCAATGTCAGGTAAAAGTCCCACAAAATTGGAAGCAACTTCTCCAAAATGACCTTTACAGTGTTGACGGGGACATTAAACCTCAAATCAAACCATACTAGAGAAAGTGACCAGTGGGTCACGTATACCCCCTGCCAGCGCCACCCTCTGATATATCTTTGGAGCTTGTATATAGTGTAAATGAAGAAGTTAAGAAGCTTTAAGCATCTATAAATGTGCTTGTAAAAGCTAAACCAAACATAAAATTTCTAAATGGACCAAGGGAGTGAGGACATCAAAGTTACTAAAGGGTTGGTGGCATCAATGAAAACTAGAATTGTTTTCTAAGAAAACAGATGTCCCCCCACCACACTCATTATTTCAAATTCTACTTTTACCCTTTACTTTTACTTTTTCAGCCCTGTGACCTTGAAAATTAGGTCAAGGTCACCAAAATCTAATCAGTTCTTAAGATCAGCCCACTGATATAATGTACCTAATTTGAACCAAATCCATCCACTGGTTCAGGAGATAGAGTGCAGACAAGGCAATTTTCAACAGTCTAAGTCCGATGGTGACCTTGAAAATTAGGTCAAGGTCACCAACATCTAATCAGTTCTTAAGACCAGCCCACTGATATAATGTACCAAGTTTAATCAAAATTCATCCACTGGTTCAGGAGTTAGAGTGCAGACAAGCTTTTTTGGTCTAAAATTTGACACTGGTTTCAGCCCTGTGACCTTGAAAATAAGGTCAAGGTCACCAAAATCTAATCAGTACTTTTCCCCCTCCCAATGGTGTATCTGTGTAAGTTTAATCAAAATCCATCCATCCATTCAGGAGATAGAGTGCAGACAAGAGGCAACGCCGATGCCGATGCCGACGCTGACGCCGACAGGATCCGCACCAAAACCAATATGTCCCCCTCCCTTTCGGGTGGGGGGACATACCGCACCAAAACCAATATGTCCCCCTCCCTTTCGGGTGGGGGGACATAATGAAGCAGCAGGCAGGGGTATGCATCAACAAAATCTTCGGACTGGTATGAAACATCGATGCAAATATCAATTAAATTTGAAGTAAAGTTTAAAACATACTGCCATCTATAAACTTTGTCATAAAACTTTAACCAAATGTAAAATTTCTAAGTCCGTGACCTTGAGGTCAAGGTCACTGCAGGTAGGGGAAGGGACATACATCATGAAATGTTTGGGCTGGTATGCAACATTGATGCAAGTACAGTATCAACTGAATTTGTGCATACAGGCATCTATAAACTTTGTCATAAAACTTTCTAAGTCTGTGACCTTGACCTCAAGGTCACTTTTGTGGGTGGGACATGCATCAGTGAAATCTTTGGACCAGTATGTAACTTCAGTGTAAGTATCAACTAAATCTATCAAAGGGTTCAGAAGATACAATCTCTTAGAAACGTTGACGCAAAACTTTAACCAAAATGTAAACGGACAGACAGACGGACGGACGGAGAGACGGACGAACAAACAGCAGGACGAAAACTATATACTTCATATGCCAGGGATATAAAAATGTCAAACAACAATTGTCTTAGAAGCCTCCATGGTGTTGTCATAGGTTATGCTACTCGCCTTGTAAACCAGGGGTCGCAGGATCGATCCGGGGCTTCTCCAGACTTTCGGATGAGTCTTTAAACTGAGGTCCTGTCTCCGTAGCTGCTGGTGGGATGTAAAACTCAAACACTCACTCACTCACAACATTGTCATTTACTTTGCCATCTGCTGGTTACCTTAAAAGTAATTTTTTCAAACAGTGTGAACCCAAATCAGACTGCACACTGTTTGCCTGTTACAAAAATATTTCATAAAGTTTGAAAAAAACTCCGGCAGATGACATTTTCAGATGAGATGTAGTATTTCTCGGCATCTTATGGGTTAAAATTGTTACCTATAGGAGAAACAAAATCCTACATACTTCGTCATTTTATAAAATATTACTGAAACTCGCCAAAGGCTTGTTGCATAAATTTCATACGAGATGACCACTGTTGTAAGATCCTCTATGTAATAGATAGTGTATTTATAAACCAGATTACTTAACATTTTCACCACTAACGCTTAAGGTGCCAATCACAGCAATTATACCATAATGATCCTAAGTACTGGCGTAGATAAGTTTAAGCAAACAGTATAGACCTGATCAGACTGTTCCTAAAGGAGCAATCTGATCAGGATCTACACTGTTTGCCATTGCGTCTGCACCTTTTGGATTCGTTGCTGGATCATGAAACAAATTTAAAATTATGGCAAGTCCTTAACCCTTGTCCTGCTGAATATTCATATATGCCACACCCACTACCGATTATCAACCAATCAGATTATTTGATGCAAATTATTACAACAAATTCACAATCTGAATGACAAACAATGTAGATCCTGATCAGATGGCTTCTTCAGAAGCCATCTGATCTGGATCTACATTGTTTCAAAGAAAAGGCATATCCAGGCTCAGCAGAACAAGGGTTAAGGTGGCCTAATTTTTAGGAATTTTACGGTACTGCACATGGAAGTAAAACACGTAGTTTTCCTGGGCGGAGGATGATGACACGTTCAAGAGTATCTTCCACATATGTCTGACAGTAAAATTCTAAACTGAACGATGCCAAACACACAGGCTACTATTTTCTTCCTGCTTTGCAGAAGTCATTTTCATTAACAGACTTCTTGTTTAAACCAGAAATATGTCAATATGGCACAGTTCCCCCCCCCCTCCCCCCCCCCCCAACCTTGGGCCATTCTCCCCTGTAGACAAGCATTTTGCAAAAAGTGAAGTTGAAAACGGGCCAGTAATAACTGGCAGATTTTAAACTAAATAAATCTACTGTTGGCTTAAAGAAAAAGGACCATATCATCTTAAGTATTGGACAGTTTTTGTTTGTTTGTTTGATTTGAAGTTTTATGTCCCTGTCAACACTGTAAAGGTCATTTTGGAGACATTGCTTCCAATTTTGTGGGACTTTTACCTGACAATGAAATGGATGACATCTCAAGCCCTGCCACCCAATGAAACCAAAAGTATGGGAACAGTATTATGCCTAATCAAACGCTGTATACCCAGATCAGACTGGTCCAGGGTCTACACTGTTTGCCATTCTGCACCTTTTGGATTGAAACAAATTTAAGTTTTAGGAGAATTCTAGAAAGTCCTCAAAATGTCTGGATTTTTTTTTCAGGATTTTAACATTTACTGAAGGATTAAACAACACTTGACTATTTTTCTAGCTATCCACCCACCAGTGCCATCAGTGCTTTGATTTTTCTAATTTTGCAGAGAAAACCATGCTTGACATTTCATGCAACTGTCTAAAATCAAAGGTAAAATCAAAACAAAATATAAAGCCAAACTTGCTAAAAATATAATAAAATTTCATCTGCTATTTTTGCTTAGTGCCTTTAGTGTTAAAAACGTGATCCAATGAAGTTGATTCTGGCCTTGAAACTGATGCGCTATGTCATGTTAGTAAGCTGACGAGGATAATGACCAGTATGTGATTGCTATCACATACATCTCTCCTTTTGCTTTAAGTCTTTTTGTACCAAATGAAATCTTCCTCCTCATATATAGCAGGAGTCCATTTCAAAATTTAGGGGTGTCAGGTTGTGTTTTCTTCAAAATTTATTAGGAAATTGGCTAAACTTTCAGCAAAAAGTGGAGGCCCTGATCAGACGCCGCATTATAAGGCGTCTGATTTGGGCCTGCACTGTTTGCCAGGGTACCCTTTAGGGGTTTCTGGTACCAAATGGGCTATTAATTTCCGGACAAGTCTGAAATAAAAGTCTTCAAGATTTCTAGTTATGGATCAAAACAAAACAATTTCACAACCGTTTATGGCTCTGATCATTAGAAACACTTATTCATTGTCATCGCTTCCATTAGTTGGAAAATTTAACCCTTAAAAAGCTGAAGAAAATGCTATGGCAGACAACATTTTTTTCTTACTTGTCTCCATATTTCATGTGAATTGTCTTTCAGCGGCTGATTCACATGTAATGACATGCCTTATTTTCTCTGCAAAAAGGAGGGAAAAAACACTTTGAATGTGCCGTTAGCACTTTACAAATTAATCAGTGTTTACCCATATCCTGCAGAATAAATTAATTTATCCAAACCCATATCTGACTATCAACCAATCAAATAACTTGATATAGAGAATTCTTTCAATGCACAAACTGCAAGACAAACAGTGTTGATCCTGATCAGATGGCATCTTCAGAAGCTTTCTGATCTGGATCTGTGCTGTTTGCAATCGTAAGGGTTGTCGTTAGCAGCAAGATAAGGGTTAGAATGTGCTTGTAGAATGGCCAACTGTGCAAACCCTTACAATTTCAGACGTGGACGTGCTGGGTTAGATGAATATTAACCCTTATCTTGCTGTTCACGACAACCCCTATCTTTGCAAACAGTGTCGATCCAGATCAGATGGCTTCTGAAGAAGCTTCAAGATCTACACTGTTTTAAATTCAGTTTATGAATGTGCAGGAATAAATTACATCAAGCAATCTGAATGGTTCAAAGTCAGAGATGGGTGTGGCTAAAATGAATATTCAGCAAGATAAGGGTTAACGCATAAAATGTGTTGTCTGCTTTGTCGTCTGCGAGTTACTTTAAAATTCATTTTTGCAAACAGTGTGGACCCAGATCAGTCTGATCAGTATCCACACTGTTTGCCTGTATGCAAAAATATTTTTAAAAAGTTGGCAAGAAGATTAAGCAGACAACATTTTTGCAATGCAGTTTTTCTCCGCGTCTTAGGGGTGACTCTTATCCCACTGAACTTAACAACCCACCTTTGCAAACAGTGTAGATCCAGATCAGATGGCTTCTGACAAAGCCAAATGATCTGGATCTACATTGTCATGCAGTTTATGAATTGAACAAAAACATTAAATCACGTGATTTGTTTAGTTGACAGTTAGTTAGCAATCTATTTCTGCATAGGGTAAATCGCCCTTACGCCGAACATGTCCCATAAGACGAACGAAATCAGATCATTTTCTTTGCGTTTACTAAAGGTATTAATAGGTTTATTTTAATTCCTTATGATTATACTACCTTTAAAGCGGGCTAGGAACCGGTCTATTCATGGTTACACGTTCTATCCCAATGTTTACGGCTGTTTGTTGGACCACATCAGTTAGTTTTATCCTGCGTAAATTTTTGAAGGAGTGATTGGCAAAAGAAATTCTTCTAGACAGAGATATTGCTGGTCAAACTGCTTTATCTCATTTGCTCATTACCAAATTGATTTTATTGCTTATTTTAATGATGTTTAAGAGACTAATTACCGAAATTTATGACAAATTAATCCTATAAATAAGCATTTTTTAAACTTAACCATATTTGCCCTTGAGGCGAACAGGGTGTTCGGGTCAAGGGCGACTTATTAAAACCATGGTGTTTATTAAACGTGTAGTGTCGTGGACATGTATGTGTATACTTAAACTCACTACTCTTACCTAGTTCCACATCTTACTCCCTGCACAATACACCACATTATCATACAACATTCTTTCCCTCACTACACTGTTGTACTTTACACCTCCTTTTCCCTACTCCACCCTACACTACCCTAACCCACCCTGCACTATCATCCCTACCATACCTTATCCTACTCTATCCTTTCCTATACTACCCTTTCCCACCTACCCTACGACCCTTCCTTTACATCATACACCATACCTACCAGATCTTAGTTTTATACCAAACCTCCCATCCTCGGTAACCCAGGTGTGATCCAGTACGTTTAACTTCATTCATAGCGATGAATATAGTTTACGAAATGAAGTGCACCTGGGTCACCGAGGATACAAACCTGCCTGTCCTACAAGATCCCATCCTGCCCTGCTTATCCTTCCCTGCAAAAATTACCATACCATATCCAACTAACAATACCTACCATACATTCTTCTATTCTTATCATCCGTGCTCGCCCATTTCCTGCGCTTACCCACCCTACTACTACCTTTTTAGCTCACCTGGGCCGAAGGCTCCAGGGGAGCTTTTAGTATAACTGGTCATCCGCCGTCCGTCGTCCGTCGTCTGTCCGTCACCACCTTTGACCAGTTATATCTCTGCAGCCTGCAGGCTGATCTCAATCATTTCTTATCTGTAGCATGCCTTGGGTGGGGCAACGAAGAATTTAGCTTTTTATCAAAATTGATTGAAAACTTTGGTTGCTATGGCAATTCCAATTTCCCATAGACTTACAATGGAAAATGCTTGTCATCACCGTAGCACCTTCAGTTTTGATCGGATCTTTCTGAAACTTATATGCAAGGTGGCTGAGGATAAAAGCTCGGCCTATTGATTATAGAATTACGTCCCTTTGATTGCTGAAAATGCCGATTTTTGACCTTGTCATCACAATAGCCCCTTCAGTTTTGATCGGATCTTTCTGAAACTTATATGTAAGGTTACTGGGGATAAAAGCTCGGATGAGTTCGAAAACCGGCCAATTCGGTCTATTGATTATAGAGTTACGTCCCTTTGATTGCTGAAAATGCAGATATTTGACCTTGTCATCACCGTAGCCCCTTCAGTTTTGTTCGGATCTTTCCGAAACTTATATGTAAGGTGACTGGGGATAAAAACTTGGATGAGTTCGAAAACCTGCCTAGTTGGTCCATTTATCACAGAGTAACGTCCCTTTGATTGCTGAAAATGACGATTTTTGACCTTGTCATCACCGTAGCCCTTTCAGTTTTGATCGGATCTTTCTGAAACTTATACGTAAGATGGCTGGGGATAAAACCTTGGATGAGTTCAAATACCGGCCAAGTTGGCCCATTTATCATAGATTTAGGTCCCTTTGATCGCTGAAAATGCCGATTTTTTACTTTGTCATGACCATAGCCCGTTCAGTTTTGATTGGATCTTTCTGAAACTTATATGTAAGGTGGCTGGGGGTAAAAACTTGGATGAGTTCGAAAACAGACCAAGTCGGCCCATTTATCTTAGAGTAACGTCCCTTTGATTGCTGAAAATGCTGATTTTTTACCTTGTCATCACCGTAGCCCTTTCAGTTTTGATCGAATCTTTCTGAAACTTATATGTAACGTGGCTGGGGATAAAATCTCAGATGAGTTCGAAAACCGGCCAAGTTTGTCCATTTATCACAGAGAAACGTCCCTTTGATTGCTGAAAATGACGATTTTTGACCTTGTCATCACAGTAGCCCTTTCAGTTTTGATCGGATCTTTCTGAAACCTATATGTAAGGTGGCTGGGGATAAAACCTTGGATGAGTTCGAATACGGGCCAAGGTGGCCTATTTATCATAGAGTTATGTCCCTTTGATTGCTGAAAATGTTGATTTTTGACCTTGTTGTCACTGTAGCCCCTTTAGTTTTGATTGGATCTTTCTGAAACTTATATGTAAGGTGGCTGGGTATAAAACCTCGGATGAGTTAGAAAACCAGCCAAGTCGCCCCATTTACTATATAGTTATGTCCCTTTGATGGCTGAAAATGTCGATTTTTTACCTTGTCATCACCGTAGCCCCTTTAGTTTTGATTGGATCTTTCTGAAACTTATATGTAAGGTGACTGGGGATAAAACCTAGGATAAGTTCGAATACCGGCCAAGTTGGCCCATTTATCATAGATTTACGTCCCTTTGATTGCTGAAAATGCCGATTTTTGACCTTGTCATCACCATAGCCCCTTCAGTTTTGATCGGATCTTTCTGAAACTTATATGTAAGGTGGCTGGGGATAAAAACTTGGATGAGTTCGAAAACCCGCCAAGTTGGTCCATTTATCACAGAGAAACGTCCCTTTGATTGCTGAAAATCGCCCTATTTATCATAGATTTACGTCCCTTTGATTGCTGAAAATGCCGATTTTTGAACTTGTCATCACCATAGCCCCTTCAGTTTTGATCGGATCTTTCTGAAACTTATATGTAAGGTAGCTGGGGATAAAAACTTGGATGAGTTCAAAAACCGGCCAAGTTGGTCCATTTATCACAGAGTAACGTCCCTTTGATTGCTGAAAATGACGATTTTTGACCTTGTCATCACCGTAGCCCTTTCAGTTTTGATCGGATCTTTCTGAAACTTATATGTAAGGTGGCTGGGGATAAAACCTTGGATGAGTTCAAATACCGATTTTTGACCTTGTCATCACCATAGCCCCTTCAGTTTTGATCGGTTCTTTCTGAAACTTATATGTAAGGTGGCTGGGGATAAAAACTTGGATGAGTTCGAAAACCCGCCAAGTTGGTCCATTTATCACAGAGAAACGTCCCTTTGATTGCTGAAAATCGCCCTATTTATCATAGAAAAATGCCGATTTTTGAACTTGTCATCACCATAGCCCCTTCAGTTTTGATCGGATCTTTCTGAAACTTATATGTAAGGTAGCTGGGGATAAAAACTTGGATGAGTTCAAAAACCGGCCAAGTTGGTCCATTTATCACAGAGTAACGTCCCTTTGATTGCTGAAAATGACGATTTTTGACCTTGTCATCACCGTAGCCCTTTCAGTTTTGATCGGATCTTTCTGAAATTTATATGTAAGGTGGCTGGGGATAAAACCTTGGATGAGTTCAAATACCGATTTTTGACCTTGTCATCACCATAGCCCCTTCAGTTTTGATCGGATCTTTCTGAAACTTATATGTAAGGTGGCTGGGGATAAAAACTTGGATGAGTTCGAAAACCCGCTGTTACGAGCCAGGCGTAGCAGAAAGAAAAAGCAAACAAGCCTTTTGGAAAAATTTAACAAAATTTATTTACAAGTTAACTTTAACCTGCAGAAGTAAGAAAATTAAATGTACTTAGCTCTGAATGAAATATCCTGAATGAATCTATTTTCCTTGATCCCACAGAATTCACAGTCCAAAATGAAAAGTAATATCCTTTAACAATCCAACACAGAATTTAGAAATAACTTTCCTTATAAGCCCAAACATCAAACTCCAAAGTCTGACTCAATGAGAAAAATCAAGCTCTTTTATAGACCCTAAGATTTCTCTAGAACATTCCAGAGGGCTGTGGAATAAGATGATATAATTTTCTAAAAATAATGCAAACCTGAACTTTCTGGAAGGTTCCAAAGTACTTTTCCTTGTAAACATGTTGTTTACAAATAGAAATTAATCTGTGACTCAGTTTTCTAGAATCTTCTATAAGAAGATTAACAAGATATTTATAGCACTATTAGGTCAACAGTGGGGTGAAAGTGGGAATCAGAAAAAATAAATTCTTATGCATAACACTCCCCCTCTTCGAGGAAAAGAAAGATTTATGTAATAAAGCTTTCTTTTGCTTTAAGAATAATAAAATATTGAGCATATATATAGCATATAAAATTACATGTATCTACAATCCACTTTAGTAGGAAAGAAAAACACAACTCCTGACACCGCTCAGGCTCTTGAAAGGGCATCAGGGATAATGTTATCTCTCCCTCTGATATGTCTTATGTCTAAATTATACTCTTGTAGCATAAGACTCCACCTGAGCAACCGCTGATTTTTGTTTTTCATTTTATGTATGAAAGTCAGTGGATTGTGATCACTGAAAACAACAATCGGTGCAGTAGTAGGGGTAAGATAAACTTCGAAATGTTGCAGAGCAAGAATCAGAGACAAGCACTCTTTCTCTATGGTAGAGTAATTTCTCTGATGCTTATTAAACTTTTTGGAAAAGTAGCAAACTGGATGATCCACACCATTTTCATCTTCCTGCAACAAAACACTACCTGCACCTACGTCACTAGCATCTACAGCTAGCTTAAACTCCTTTTCAAAGTTTGGTGCTAAGAGAACTGGTTCACTCTGGAGTATGGCTTTAAGTTTATCAAAAGCATTTTGGCATATTGCATTCCAATGGAATTTTGTTCTTTTGCTGAGCAAATTTGTCAAAGGCTCAGCAATGACAGAGAAATTATTACAGAACTTTCTGTAATAACCAGCCATACCAAGAAATCGCATCAGCTGTCTTTTGCACGTGGGTACGGGAAAATTTGAGATAGCCTCAACTTTAGCATCAATGGGTTTCACATGACCTTGACCTACAACATGACCTAGAAATGTCAAACTTGCATGGCAGAATTCACTTTTAGCAAGATTGATTGTCAATTTGGCATTACTCAGTCTATCAAAGAATGCTCGAATAGTCCCAAGATGTTGATTCCACTGGTCGTTGTATATGATAGCATCATCGATATAAGCACTGCAGCTTTCCAGCCCCGCAATTACCATGTTTATTAAGCGCTGAAATGTTGCCGGAGAGTTTTTCGTTCCAAAGGGCATGACTTTATAGTTAAATAATCCGTCTGGTGTTGTGAATGCCAAAACCTCCTTTGCTCTATCTGTGAGTGGAATTTGCCAAAATCCTTTCAGAAGGTCGAATTTCGTTATGTATTTGGCATTCCCGATGTTATCAATGCAGTCATCCATTCTTGGAATAGGAAAGCTATCTGTTTTACTTAAGGAATTAACTTTCCTAAAATCTGTACACATACGATATGTCCCATCAGGTTTTGGTACAAGAATACAAGGAGAACTCCACTCACTTTGGCTTGGTTCAATAAAGTCATTGTCTAATAGATACTGAACTTCTTCTTTAAGATATTTTTGTTTCACAGGATTCATCCTGTATGGGTGTTGTTTTACAGGTTTAGAACCATTTATGTCCACATCGTGAAATATTTTGTCTGTCCGTGTTGGAATGTCAGGAAATAAGTGTTCATATTCAAAAATTAGCTGTTTCAGTTCATTCCGCTGATTTGGCTCTAGATGTGACAGTTTCTGGTCAAGATTCCGTAGAATGTCAGAATTCTGAAGTTTTGATGATGTGGGATCAGACTTCACTGAATTAATATCCTCACAGTCATTGTCACATGAATTAAGTGGAACAGAGCTAACTAGATTGACTGATGTTAAAGATGTATTGTCCCTATCTATGTATTCCTTAAGCATGTTAATATGACATAGCTGCTTTAGCTTGCGCCTCCCAGGAGTGTTTATTATGTAATTTACGTCACTGATCTTTTTGTCCACAGTGTATGGACCATAATACCTGGCCTGCAACGATTTTCCTGGAATAGGCAAAAGAGCTAGTACCTTATCACCTGGTTTAAAATTCCTTTCTTTTGTCCCTATGTCATATAGCTGTTTCATTTTCCTTTGGGCTGACTGAAGATTGGTCCGAGCAGCCTTGCAAGCTTTTGAAAGTCTAGTTTTGAAATCAGACACATACTGAAGTAAATTCAGGGAGGTGTCGTCATTGGAGAGAAATTTCTCTTTGAGAAGTTTCAAAGGACCACGAACAGTATGGCCAAATACTAATTCAAATGGACTGAAGCCAAGAGATTCTTGCACAGATTCTCTAACAGCAAATAAAAGGAGATGGATGCCTTCATCCCAATCCTTCTCTGTGTCAAAGCAATATGATCTTATCATGTTTTTCAATGTTTGATGGAATCTTTCAAGGGCGCCTTGACTTTCAGGATGATAGGCCGATGACTTATACTGTACAATGCCAAGTTCATGCATTACTTGTTGAAATATTCCAGACATAAAATTTGAGCCTTGGTCTGACTGAATAGATTTAGGAAGCCCAACAAATGTGAAAAACTTCACTAAGGCCTTGACGATTGTCTTAGTTTTGATATTTCTTAAAGGAATGGCTTCAGGAAAACGTGTGGAAGCACACATAATGGTCAAAAGATATTCACAGCCGGACTTTGTTCTGGGCAAGGGACCCACACAGTCTATAATTATTCGACTGAAAGGTTCATCAAAAGCAGGTATAGGCTGCAAATGAGCCTTAGGTATAGTCTGATTGGGTTTTCCTACCATTTGACATGTATGACAGGACCTACAATGCTGAGAAACATCTGATTTTAACCCAGGCCAGTAAAAATGATTAAGAATCTTGTGATAGGTTTTATTTACACCTAAATGTCCTGACATGGGAGTTTCATGTGCCAAGTTTAATATTTGGGAACGGTAAACCCGTGGAACCACTATCTGGTGGTTGACAGTCCACTCGTCTTCTGCTGAGACGTCTGGTGGACACCATTTTCTCATAAGAATGTCATTTTTGACATAATAACAGACTGGGACCTGAGAAACTTCCTGCTCATCTAAGGCCCTTTCAAACAAAGGCGAAATTTCAGGATCCTTGTGCTGTTCTATAGCTAGTTGAGACCCGGACATTTTATCTTGGCCTAGATCGAAAGATGAGTTATTCTCATGAAAATCTGTCTGCTTATCAGGCAGGCTTGAAGACAGAGACCTTGTTATCTCGTCATTAAAAGACTGACCCAAAAAGGTATCAGTAAAATCAAAATCCTGTTTCCCATCAGTTTGCTTGGCCTTACGTGCCATAGCCCTTGTGACTGCACAAGACGGATAAAGATCAGGAATTTCCTGCTCAATGGGATCAGGCGGTTGGTCTATGCAAGGATTAGTAGTCAAAAGTGGGTTTACCACAACCTTATCTCCAGCTAAGTCATTGCCTAGCAACAAATGAACACCTTTAAAAGGTAAAGAAGGTCTAATGCCAACAGCCACTGAACCGGATACCAAGTCTGATGACAAATAAACGTTATGAAGCGGAACATTAACAAATCCACATTCCACACCCTGAATAAGGACACTTTGGCCCATAGAAGTCTTCTCAGAAAAAGGCAGAGTATCTGCTAGAATAAGAGATTGAGAAGCTCCGGTATCTCGTAAGATTTTAATAGGGGTAGGATGGGCATAACTGTCACCATTTAGTGACACAAAACCATCTGATAAGAATGGTTCATAACACTCCATAACTGTATCAGTCTCAGATAATTTGGTATCAGAAAGAGTTTCCTCCCTTACACAAGACTGTGGTTTTGGCCTTATAGAAGTCAAGCCTGTAGGCTTAAGTTCCTCTTGTCTTTCTCTTTCTTTTCTTCGCTTTAATTTTAAACATTCAGAGATCAAATGACCTGTATTTTTACAATAATAACAAACTACTTGAGATTGAGATAAGGGATTCTGGTCTTTGTTTTCACCAGAAGGTTTGGAAAAATTCTGGCTTCTGTTTTCACCAGAAGGTTTGGAAGGATTCTGGCTTTTATTTTCACCAGAAAGTTTGGGCATAGTACTAGATGTATGGCTATAACTACCAGAAGCATTACTGGGATAGAATCTTGGACCTGTCTGTGGATTATAAGGTTTTCGAGGATAAGGCCTGTTCACAAATGAGACTTTATGAGTCAAAGCATAATCATCTGCCAAACGAGAAGCTTCCTCCAAAGTTTCAACCTGTCTCTCATCGAGAAAAGATTTAATGTCTGAATTTATGCACCGTTTGAACTCTTCAACAAGGACAAGCTGTCTAAGTTTGTCATGATCAGAGCCTACTTTTTTAGAAGAACACCACCTATCAAATAACTGTTCTTTGGTTCGAGCAAATTCTACATGGGTCTGGGAAATTTCTTTTTTACAGTTCCTAAATTTCTGCCTGTAAGCCTCAGGGACCAACTCATATGCCTTAAGAATAAGCTCCTTAACCAAATCATAGTCTGAGCTTTGCTCGACAGTCAGCTGAGTGTAAATGTCTCGAGCCTTTCCGACAACAACGCTTTGCAAAAGTAAGGTCCAATGCTCTTTTGGCCATTTTAAATTTTCTGCAACTTTTTCAAAATGCAAAAAATACTTATCTACCTCTTTTTCCTGAAATGGCGGAACTAATCTTATGTGCTTTGTGGCATCAAAGTAACTGCCAGAGTCAAAAACAGGGGTATGTTTCAACCTATCCTGACCCTGGAGTTCCATTTCCTTCAGCCTTAATTGAAATTGCCTTTCCCTCTCTTTTTCTTCAATACTATATCTCATTTTTTCCTTTTCTAACTCAATCCGTTCCTCCATTTCTCTTTGTTTTTCTTCCTGCTCTAATTTTTCTTTTCGAATTCGTTCTTCCATTTCTAATCTTTCCATCTGCATTTGTCTCTGCATTTCCCTTTCTTTTTCTTCCTTTTCCATTTTTTCTTTCTGTATGCGTTCTTCCATCTCTAATCTTAATTTTTCTAATTCAATTTGCCTTCCAATTTCAATTTGTCTCATTTGCAATTCAGTATGTGAAACCATAATGAGAGACAAAGCAGATGGATCGAAAAGTTCTTCATCAACAAAAAACTGTACCAAAATATTCTTAATTTCATGTTTTTTCATGCTTGTTTTGACAGCAGTGACCCCATAATGGGAAGCAATTTCTAGCAAATCTGTCCTTTTGGCCAGATTAAACAACTCCTGAGTAGGCTGAGCCAAAAAGCTTCTCAAATCAAACGACATGTTTGCTTTTTGTTTGTATTATAACGTAAGTATGGTTATTCAGATTAAGGTAAATTTGACAAAGTTTTTTTTTTTTTTTTTTTGAAATGACAAGCTCAACCAAAATTTCACATGAAATGACAAGTACTATTTCACCTGAAATGACAATTCACATGAAATGACAATCCCCTATATGCTATAGGGAAATACCAATTCTGTGAAGCAACTGCCGAGTCTATTTGATAAGAAATGACAATTACCTGCCGTCACATGAAATGTCGGTTTTAAAATGCTCAAATGGTTTTATCCCGGACGAGCCCCCAATTTCTGTTACGAGCCAGGCGTAGCAGAAAGAAAAAGCAAACAAGCCTTTTGGAAAAATTTAACAAAATTTATTTACAAGTTAACTTTAACCTGCAGAAGTAAGAAAATTAAATGTACTTAGCTCTGAATGAAATATCCTGAATGAATCTATTTTCCTTGATCCCACAGAATTCACAGTCCAAAATGAAAAGTAATATCCTTTAACAATCCAACACAGAATTTAGAAATAACTTTCCTTATAAGCCCAAACATCAAACTCCAAAGTCTGACTCAATGAGAAAAATCAAGCTCTTTTATAGACCCTAAGATTTCTCTAGAACATTCCAGAGGGCTGTGGAATAAGATGATATAATTTTCTAAAAATAATGCAAACCTGAACTTTCTGGAAGGTTCCAAAGTACTTTTCCTTGTAAACATGTTGTTTACAAATAGAAATTAATCTGTGACTCAGTTTTCTAGAATCTTCTATAAGAAGATTAACAAGATATTTATAGCACTATTAGGTCAACAGTGGGGTGAAAGTGGGAATCAGAAAAAATAAATTCTTATGCATAACACCGCCAAGTTGGTCCATTTATCACAGAGAAACGTCCCTTTGATTGCTGAAAATCGCCCTATTTATCATAGATTTACGTCCCTTTGATTGCTGAAAATGCCGATTTTTGAACTTGTCATCACATAGCCCTTTCAGTTTTGATCGGATCTTTCTGAAACTTATATGTAAGGTGGCTGGGGATAAAACCTTGGATGAGTTCGAAAACTAGCCAAGTCGGCCCATTTATTTTAGAGTAACATCCCTTTGATTGCTAAAAATGCCAAGTTTTGACCTTGTCATCACCGTAGTCCCTTCAGTTTTGATCGGATCGTTCTTAAACTTACGGTATATGTAAGGTGGCTGGAAATAAAGCTGGGATGAGTTTTAATACTGGTCAAGTCGGCACATTTATCATAGAGTTACATGCCTTTGATTGCTTAAAACGCCTATTTTAGACCTTGTTAGCACTGCTGCCCCCTTCAGTTTTGATCAGATCTTTGTGAAACTTACAAACAAATAAGTCAGGCAGAAAAGCTCGGAGGAGTTTGAACACTCGTGAGGTTTGCCTATTTGTTACAGAGTAACATGCGTTTGATTGCAGCAGTTAATTGCTTATTTTTTAACTTGTCATCACCATAACCCCATCTGTTTATATCGGATCTTCTTAGCAAGTCAGGAATAAAAGCTTGAATGAGTTTGAAAACTGGTGAGGTTAGCCTATTTATCATAGAGTTACATTCTACTTGGCACTTCCTGAAACTTTGAATCTGTTAGCTCAGGTGAGCGATACAGGACCAGCTTGGTCCTCTTGTTTACAAACCCTCTCCCAAACTTCACCTACCCACACTATTTCACCCGTAACCCTTACTCTACTCTATCTCTATCCTGCACCATTGCTCAGGAGGTCTGAAGGTGTTGGTTTTGTTGGTCAGTCACTGAAACAATAACTGCTGTTTGCTCTTCTACTACTGCTACTACTACTACTACTACCACGACTACTACTACTCCTACTATCTATCTATCTATCTATCTTCATATACTGAGTCGGTCAAACTTGGCCATTACCTCAGTTGGGTGGTGCGCTAAATTTAGAATTTAGAAAAAAAAAAAAAAAAAACACACCCACTGGATGAGTTCTTAAAACTATTTACAATCTGCTTTCAGAGGTGTACTAAAACGCACACCTCTGGATCCCAATCTACACCATGCGGGCTTTGAACTCCTCTGCAGTTTTGGCATTTACCACAGCGGAGGGAAGACTATTCCACTGAGGAATAGTTCTAGGGAAGAAAGAATTCTTCAGGGCATCACTATAGGCCTGGTACCTACGATATTGACTGTTGTTTAGTTTTGATGCCCTTGTTTGAGTTGAAGTAGTCACAGGGGTCAAGTATTTATCTTTATTAAGAGACTCTGTGTCGGAGTATATCTTATAAAAGAAGGTTAAAGACTACTCAATGTACTTTCACGTCTGTTCTACTACTAAATGTACTTGAACAGAAGTGAAGGCAATGATCAGGAATCTATACAATTAAACCAAGCTCGCAACACACCAAAGAAAAAGAAACACAAACATGAACTAACTAGACCCTAATGGAAACACCAATAGCCAAAAGCCTTAAGGACAGTCACTTACCCACAAAATGGCTAATTGGCTATCCAAAACATTTTTATATAAGCGGTACACACACTCAAAGACAAAACCATAGCAAATAAACTAGAATCGCGCAGTCGATGGCATGCCATCGCACAACCCCACGCTTTTTTAAAGATACGCCACTATATAAGTTCTCAATTGCAACTCCCACCCAATCTTAAGATAAAAATTCCGAAAGTGTCATGCACTCCTCAGACCAAAGACCTATCAGTTCCCAAAGTTTCATGTTTCTATCTGAAACGGCGTAGAAGGAGTTATCCGGTAAACGTTAAAAAGGGGGTTATGGGGGTGAAAATCCAAGTTTTTGACCTCTAGTGACCTCAAACCTGATCCTAGGGGTCAAATTTTGATTGTTATGTATTCTACTTATTATGCCGTTCGATTTGATATGTCACACGACCAGGTTCTGAAAACTTTGATTCTTTACTCCCGGAGCACCACACCCCCTGGCCTGGCCCCTAGTGGTAGGATCAAAATTCCGAAAGTGTCATGCACTCCTCAGACCAAAGACCTATCAGTTCCCAAAGTTTTAAGTTTCTAGCTGTAAAAGTGTGGGAGGAGTTGTCCGGTAAGACGGACGGACGTACGTACGGACGACGGAGACAATTACAATATCCCCCCTTTTTCTTCGAAAAGCGTGGGGATAAAAACGCGACAGAAGTCTGCTGAGGAGATATGTAGTAACAGAGTTATAGTTCTAGTAGTAGCAACAACAGAAATTAAAGTTACGATAGAAGAACTAAAAAAGTAGCCTCCGTGGTGTAATGGTTATATGCTACTCGCCTATTAAACTAGGGGTGTGGTTTCGACCACGAGCTCTCCTGTCTTTCGAGTGAGTCTTTAAACTAAGGTCCCATCTCTGTATGACCTTAGTTGTTGGTGGGACATAAAACTCCAAAAACACAAAAGAACTCAAAGTTGTTGGTCTTCGTAGTGACAACACCTGCTGCTACTCCTGCTCCTTCTATTAATAACGTATAAAACCACCAGAAACAGTAGCAGCAGTAGATTTATTTGTACTTAGCTTGTTCTAGATACATGTATTTTTCTACTCATGTAAGTGAACTGTAACTACCTCTTGAGCTAAATTAGGCAGAAGTCAAACTGTTGTCATTGGTGGGGTAAGCTTGGGTTAATTTCCTGTACTCTCGAAGTTCCCAATGGAACTGTTGTGGGTCCCATTTTTTCTTGCTTCATATTTTGGAACTGCTAGAAAACATACAGTCACAGGTTCGTTTATTTGCAGACGACACTGCCGTTTATCTGACATTGCAAGGAAAGCTTCAGAATGATTTGAATTTGCCTCAAGAACGGACGGGTAAAAAGGATATTGAGTTTAATCCATCCAAGTCTCAAGTCTTGCTCATTACGAGATCTCGTCACCCTATCTGGCCTTACTTTTGGACTTACAGTTGAAATCAGCCTACATGTAATCCTCGCGAGGCAGTGTTCCAGTGTGCAAAGATAGAAATTTTCATCATCTGCATCGATTTGTTTTTTAAGATAATTTTAACCATAATGAAGTTTATACATCCACAATAAAACACTGTCTTCTAGGTGTTGGTCGCTATCCTATGTTTTGACACACAACTTTAAACCCACCTATCAGTAGGCCAATTATTAGTTCAACCTGGTGATGCAAGCAATACTACATGCATCCCAACCAACGTGACACATCGAGAAAGCTTGTGTCCGAATAATTATTTAACCCTTTACCACTCAGATACATGTTTTTACGTGTCTGCACCCCCCCCCCCCCCCATTTTAAGCCCCAGAAGCACCTAAAATCTGCATTTCTACCCCTGGATAGTTATGTTTGCTTTAGGATTTGTTTGGCAAAAAAGTAACCTGTTTTTTCGCTCGCCTCCCAACAAAAAATATTCTGGGGGGATTGAAGGGGGGGGGGGACCCCCTCACATCCCGAAAAATTTTGGGTGTATGGCCCAACCGGCCGCTAAAATTTATATCCGAGGGTGTCTTGGGTCAAAAATGCCTGAAAATTGATGCTGATAAAACATGCTGCAAACAGTGAAAATGGCCAGTGCCAAACACCTTAATTGTTGCCTTGACAGCTGTGTGAAGATTAAAATGTGGTCATAAATTCATGAAAACACACTTTTTGCCAACTTTGAGATGCCCCCTCTTTACCATGACAACAATGATCAAGTCATGAAAGGTTGCATTTGAAAGGCTACTGCCCAATGAACATTCATACCGAGTTTTGGTGTAAAACAGACCATCCATTATGAAACAATGGCTAGTTGAAGTTGCTGTCAGGTGCAACACTGTGAAAATCAGCGAAATTCACAAAATCCCTGAGTGGTAAAGGGAAAATATGGGGGCACAGCTCTGCTCACATGCATCAGCAACAAGACTCATACAATAAATATTGCACTTTTTCCCTTGCTCTTAGAATTTGGAAATGCTCAAGGGCGACTGCCACATTATAGCAAAATAAATAAAGCTACTTTTAAAAATGTATTGCAATAATGCAGTTGTAAGGTGCCAATTAATTGTCATTTAATTGGATGTTTAATTACTGCTCGACCCAAGGAAAAAGCAAAAAAAAAATCAAAACTCTGGAATGTTCGAGTCAAGGGCGATATTGTTCGTCTCAGGGGCGGATTCGGGTATACGGGTTTGCACGTTTTCAACAAAAGAATCAGCGGCAAAAGACCGTCTGACAGACGGTGAACCAGTCCAGAAAGGTTCAACTAATACCCCAAACTATGCACATAGGGAATAACTGCCTGTGGACGGAAAGATCAAGCTGTTTAGTCTTAAGGTGTTCGACTTATGGGCGAATTACCCTATACAGTAAAATTCCTTTTATAAGACCACCTTTGGGACTGTTCAAATTGGTCTCTTTCTAGAAGACACTAAGTACAGAAAACACACAGAACGAATGACTGATTTTTGAAGAAGGATTAGTCTTAACCCTTGTCCTGCTAATCCCGGATATGCCCTAACTTTGAAACAATGTAGATCCAGATCAGATGGCTTCTGACGAAGCCATCTGATCAGGATCTACATTGTTTGCCATTCAGATTGTGAATTTGTTGAAATAATTTGCATCAAGTAATCTGATTGGTTGATAATCGGTAGTGGGTGTGGCATATATATATATTCAGCAGGACAAGGGTTAATTTTTGGGTAGCCTGAATAGCTGAATTTCACTGTACTTAGGCAAACATTGTGGAGCCTGATCAGACTGCTCCTAGTCAGACTGCTCCTAGGAGCAGCCTGATATGCAAGTACGGTTTGCAAGGGTGACTTTCAAAAATACCCAGAGACTCAGCAGACAACAAGTAGGGCTGGCTAATCGGAGCTGAAAAGATAATCGATTATCAGTCCTGTCACTGCGATCGATAATCGATTAGTAATCGCTAAGGTTTTTGTCATAATATTACCTGTCTGGTTTTCTGTCTGAGCAGAACTCTTACCATATGTTGCACTTTACCATAATGGATATTTGAACAAGCAGGCCTGAGCAAACAGTGTAGACCCAGATGAGACGCCGCAACATGCTATTTTAGGCACAACTTTGGGTAGTAAATTGCACTTATCAAATAATCGATTACAAGCAAATCAGTACTGATAATCATTTTTGTGGAGTTTATCGATCAATTAATCGATTATACGATTAATCCTGTCAGCCTGTGTTGTGATCTGCATCTGATAAGGGTTAAAAAACAAGAGGGTCAAGATGGCCCTGGATCGCTGACCTGATCCATATTGTACAAGTGAAATTCTAGGTAATATAGTGGACTAGAAGCTTTGAGCAATTTTGTTTGACCCAAGGAACATTTCTGTGAAATTATTTCAAAATCAGTCTGGCTGTTTTGGAGTAGAAGACATTTTGAAGTTATTTTGAGGTTTGAGATTTTTAGCTCTGGTGGCCCAGTGAAACAAAATAATTTAGTAATTTTGTTACAGGGTCACCCATGGAACATTCCTATGAAATTGCTTCCTTTTAGAAACAGAAGTCTTTTATAGGTTTTTTTTTCCATTTTAAGTACTTGTGACCATCTTGTTCAGCAGAGTGGTACAATTTGGACAGATGTTCACCAAAAAACATTTCTTTGAAATGTTTAAGCAATTATGGTAGAGGGTTACCCAAGAAACATTACTGTGCAATTATTTAAAAATCCATCCACTGATTAAGAAGAAGAAGTTGTTTCAAGGTTTTTCTATTTTTAGCTCTGGCAGCCATCTTTTTCATCCTAGCAATTTTGGTAGAGGGTCACCAAAGGAAAATTCCTGTGAATTTGTTTCGAAATCCATCCACTGGTTAATCAGGAGAAGTTGCTTAAAGGTTTTTTTCTATTTTTAGCTCTGGTGGCCACCTTGTTCAACCGAGCTGAATGGTTAGAGGGTCAACCAAGGTACATTTCTAAGGGATAATTTGAAAGTCCATCCACTGGTTGAGGATAAGTCTTTTAAAGGTTTTTATCTCTGGCAGCCACCTTGTTCATCACAGCGGAACAATTTGAGCAGTTTTGGTAGAGGTAACCCAAGAAGCTTTCCAAAATCCATCCACTGGTTAAGGAGAAGTCGTTTAAAGGGTTTTTTTTTCTTCTTTTTTTAGCTCTGGCAGCCATCTTGTTCATCCAAACGGAACAGTTTGAGCAATTTCGGCAGAGGGTCACCCAAGGAACATTCCTGTGAAATTATTTCAAAATCCATCCTCTGGTAAATCTAGGAGATAGCGTTTAAAGGTTTTTCTATCATTTTTTTTTCTATTTTTGGCTTTAGTGGAGTCAAACTATTTAGGCAATTTTGGTAAATGATCCCTGTAAAATTATTTCAAAATCTGTTCACAGGTTTAGGAGATGTCTTTTGAGTGAATTGTTGACAGACGCATGACTTTGACTCAGGTGAGCTAAAAAGAACAGTGGGCATAAAATCATATGGCTGTTAGAAGATTACTCAAGGAACATTTCCTAAAAAGTTTTGTCAAAATATCTGCAAATGCCATTTTTAAATTTTCCACATTATAAGTCTATTGAAACTTTTTAACTATAGCAACCAAACTAATAAGCTGATTTTCCTAAAGAATACACAATCTACTTATCCTTCAGCCCAAGGATACTATAGATGAAGTTTGGGCCCAATCGGCCCGGTGGCTTCAGAAGAGATTTCATTAAACTGCCTATCCTACATGTACAAGTTCCTCTTAAGCCTTCGGCTCTGTTGAGCTAAAACAAGAGGGCCACCATGGATTGCTCACCTGATCCTTATTGTTTCGTTTGTTTGATATGATGTTTAATGTCCCAACAACACCCCACAGGTCATTTTGGAGACGTTGCTTCCAATTTTGTGGGACTTTTACCTGACAATGAGATGAAATGACATCTCAATCCCTGTCACCCAATGAAACCAATAAAGTTTGTTAAGAATGGACAGTCTGACTCATACCGCTTTGCCTAGGCAGGCTTAGATCCTCTAAGCGGTTTACCAATACTGGTGTGCGGTCTGTTTCAGCTCTGGGTGGAAGCATCATGCAGCCCATCTATTTCTTCAAGCCCCAATGGGCGGGGGCTGAAAGATCCTTATTGTTCATTTGTTTTTGTTTGATTTGAGGTTTAACATCCCCGTCAACACTGTATAGGTCATTTTGCTTCCAATTTTGTGGGACTTTTACCCGACATTGAGATGAAATGACATCTCAAGCACTGTTGCCCAATGAAACCAATTGGGTTTATAAGCATGGACGGTCCAACTCGCACCGCTTTACCTGGGCAGGCTTAGAATCTCTGAGCGGTTTACCAGTACTCATGTGCGGCCAGTTTCAGCTCTGTGTGGATGCATCATGCAGCCCATTTATTTCTTCAAGCCCCAATGGGTGGGTCCGGATCCTTATTGTACATGTACAGATAAATTGGTAGGTAAAGTGGATGGTTTGAGCAATGTTGCTGGGCAGTGACCCAAGGAATATTTCTGTGAAATTATGTCAAAATCAGTCTACCTATTTTTTTAAAGATTGATTTTTTTTAGTTTTGG
Organism: Lucinisca nassula; assembly: GCA_963580285.1. Taxonomy (NCBI): domain Eukaryota; kingdom Metazoa; phylum Mollusca; class Bivalvia; order Lucinida; family Lucinidae; genus Lucinisca; species Lucinisca nassula. Next base: position 134,259,482 of record OY757016.1, on the reverse strand, counting down.
TGGCTATCATTTTCACTGGACTATTTTGAGCAATTTTGTCAGAGGGTCACCCATGGAACATTCTTTCTAAATTCTTTTCTTTCTGAGGATGAAGTCTTTCAAAAATTCCCAATACAATACAATACAGAGCTGACTTGTATATTACTATCTGGGCACCTTCTGGATGTTGAGGGTCAGGTTCTAGTGCACTGAAATGAACTTTCTCAGTAACTTACAATGCCTCGTGGTGACAAGGGGGACGGGGGCAAGAGTTGGCATAAGATGCTAAACATAAAAGTTGGCGGTTCCCAATACTGAGCTGACTTGTATGTAACTATCTGGACACCTTGTGGATATTGAGAGTCAGGACCTGGTGCACCAGAAGGAGATGAACCGGTTCAGTCTTACTTACCATGTCACATGGTGAAAAAAAGTGGGAGGAGGGGGGGAGGAGGGTGGGGGGGGGGGGGTGCAGTTGACATCAGAAGCTAGACTTATGAGTCGGTGGTTGCCTTTGACAATACAGAGCTGACATGTATGTCACTATCTGGGCACCTTCTGAACATTGACGGTCAGGTCCTAGTGCACCAGATGGAAATGAACCGGCTCAAGCTAATTAACAATGCCTTAACTCTAAATAAAACCTGTGGGCACCGGGGCAGGTCCATTTTTGGTCCCAGGACATCATTTGAACAATCTTGGTAGAGGGCCACAAGATGAAGCTTCATACCAAATATCAAAGATTTGGGCCTTCTGGTTTCAGACAAGAAGATTTTTAAAGGTTTTCCATATAAAAGTTTAATATGTAAAGTTAAACATGGTTCTAAAGTTATGCTATACATCAAAAAGCTGACAAATGCACCAGAAGTAATATGCCCCTCCAACTTCGAACTTCTACGAAGTTGGGGGCATAATGACAGACAGAACCTGGCAATAAAAATCATGTCCAATGTCAAGCATTATTTTCTCTGAAAAATAAGCAAAAACTATTTTAACCCTTCTCTTGCTGTTCACGACAACCCCTCTTTGCAAACAGTGTATATCCAGATCAGATGGCTTCTGAAGAAGCCATCTGATCAGGATCTACACTGTTTGGTATTCAGTTTATGAATTTGTAGCGATAAATTACATCAAGTAATTTGATTGGTTGATAGACAGAAATGGGTGTGGCTTAAATGAATATTCAGCAAGATAAGGGTTAAAATGACATCTGCAAATGCTGCGATTCACAGTTAAAGGGTAAAGCGATGTGTTGGGCCTACCTTGTTGTTGTAGGTGACGTGACAGTGGTAGTACCAGTAGCAGTGGAGATTAAAGACCCATTGAGTAAAGGGATTCCATTGGACGTTGGCAAGATATCACTAGCTGACACTTGAATATTGAGCAAATCGCCACTGTTTACAGTTATCAGCTGACCCTGTGATGTAAGAAGGCCTTGTGATATGGCCTGTGACAAGACCAGGCCTTGTGAGGTGGTCAGATTCTTGTCCGGTGTCACAGTCACCTCCATATTAATCTCCTCCACTTCACCCTCAGGGCTCAAACATTCCTGAATTGTTGGCAATTCCAGAACCTGAAATGAAGTACAAAGTGAGAGTGAGTGTTTGAGTTTTACATCTCACCAACAGCTAAGGTCATACGGAGATGGGACCTTGGTTTAAAAACTCATCCGAAAGTCTGAAATGAATTATGAACAAATGCCTTCAGAGAAGGATGATAAAACAAGGATAATTACGGGATAAATTTTCTTATTTCTTCATTAAACCATACAATGTGGATACAATGTGGATGTTAGAATACCTCATTGAGAGGCTTCTAAAAAAGTACATGTGAAAACAATATAAAGTAGAATGCCTATTTTAAGACCACCTTTGTGACTGTTCAAAAGTGGTCTTTAAGACCACTTTTGAACAGTCCCAAAGATGGTCTCTGACAGAGGACCACTGTATGCAGAAAACACAAAGAATGAATAACTTCAATCACTAAATAAGGTTTTTAAAGCAGAATTAGTCTTAATTTTAGGTGGTCTTAATAGTGGAATTTCACTGTACACTTTTAACTGGATAAGTCTACATTGTGTCATGGTGGCAATCTTGGCTATCTTTAGGAATTCTTGATCTGCATGTTGCCTTGATGCCTCTGATGAACTGGATGAGGCTGCATTGTGTCATGGTGGCAATCTTGGCTACTTTTAGGAATTATTGATCTCCATGTTGCCTTGATGCCTCTGATTAACTGGATGAGGCTTCATTGTGTCTTGGTGGCAATCTTGGCTATCTTTAGAAAATCTTGATCTGCATGTTGCCTTGATGCCTCTGATTAACTGGATGAGGCTTCATTGTGTCTTGGTGGCAATCTTGGCTATCTTTAGGAATTCTTGATCTGCATGTTGCCTTGATGCCTCTGATTAACTGGATAAGTCTACATTGTGTCATGGTGGCAATCTTGGCTATCTTTAGGAATTCTTGATTTGCATTGTGCCTTGATACGTCTGTTTAACTGGGTGAGGCTACATTGTGTCATGGTGGCAATCTTGGCTATCTTTAGGAATTCTTGATATGCATGTTGCCTTGGTGGCAATCTTGGATATCTTTAGGGATTCTTGATCTGCATGATGCCCTGATGCCTCTGTTTAACTGGGTGAGGCTACATTGTGTCATGGTGGCAATCTTGGCTATCTTTAGGAATTCTTGATCTGCATGTTGCCTTGATGCCTCTGATTAACCGGATGAGGCTTCATTGTGTCATGGTGGCAATCTTGGATACCTTTAGGAATTCTTGATCTGCATGTTGCCTTGATGCCTCTGATTAACTGGATGAGGCTTCATTGTGTCATGGTGGCAATCTTTAGGAATTCTTGATCTGCATGTTGCCTTGATGCCTCTGATTAACTGGATCATAAGTCTACATTGTGTCATGGTGGCAGTCTTGGCTATCTTTAGGAATTCTTGATCTGCATGTTGCCTTGATGCCTCTGATGAACTGGATGAGGCTACATTGTGTCATGGTGGCAATCTTGGCTACATGTACCTTTAGGAATTCTTGATCTGCATGTTGCCTTGATGCCTCTGATTAACGTGATGAGGCTACATTGTGTCATGGTGGCAATCTTGGCTATCTTTAGGAATTCTTGATCTGCATGTTGCCTTGATGCCTCTGATTAACTGGATGAGGCTACATTGTGTCATCGTGGCAATCTTGGCTATCTTTAGGAATTCTTGATCTGCATGTTGCCTTGATGCCTCTGATTAACTGGATGAGGCTACATTGTGTCATGGTGGCAATCTTGGCTACCTTTAGGAATTATTGATCTGCATGTTGCCTTGATGCCTCTGATTAACTGGATGAGGCTTCATTGTGTCTTGGTGGCAATCTTGGCTATCTTTAGAAAATCTTGATCTGCATGTTGCCTTGATGCCTCTGATTAACTGGATGAGGCTACATTGTGTCTTGGTGGCAATCTTGGCTATCTTTAGGAATTCTTGATCTGCATGTTGCCTTGATGCCTCTGATTAACTGGATGAGGCTACAGTGTGTCTTGGTGGCAATCTTGGCTATCTTTAGGAATTCTTGATCTGCATGTTGCCTTGATGCCTCTGATTAACTGGATGAGGCTACATTGTGCCATGGTGGCAATATTGGCTATCTTTAGGAATTCTTGATCTGCATGTTGCCTTGATGCCTCTGATTAACTGGATAAGGCTACATTGTGCCATGGTGGCAATATTGGCTATCTTTAGGAAATCCTGATCTGCATGTTGCCTTGATGCCTCTGATTAACTGGATGAGGCTACATTGTGCCATGGTGGCAATATTGGCTATCTTTAGGAAATCTTGATCTGCATGTTGCCTTGATGCCTCTGATTAACTGGATGAGGCTACATTGTATCATGGTGGCAATCTTGGCTATCTTTAGGAATTCTTGATCTGCATATTGCCTTGATGCCTCTGATTACATTGATGAGGCTACATTGTGTCTTGGTGGCAATCTTGGCTATCTTTAGGAATTCTTGATCTGCATGTTGCCTTGATGCCTCTGTTTAACTGGAAGAGGCTACATTCTGTCTTGGTGAGAATCTTGCCTATCTTTAGGAACTCTTGATCTGCATGTTGCCTAGAGCTGGGGCGATATCATCGATGCATAGATATATTGTGGTATTTTGCTGGTGATACTGTATCACAATACTAATTCCTTGTATCGATACTTGACGATACTTTTGCGTTATATCAACAAACGTCTGAAACACAAGGGATGCATATTTTTCTTAGGTGCTTACGTGTATAAAAAATCTGTATCCAAAAGGATATCCAATAAAAACAGTTGATGTGTCTACAGTATACATTGGAACCAACAGGTGACTAGTCAAGTGACACGAGTATGGACCCATGTGCTACATAAGTTTTGTTGGTATTTTGAGTTATGCCATTCAGATTTATTCAAAACCGTTGCTTCCGTAATACGTTTGTGTGACTGATGAAGGGTCTGTGGGACCTGCGAAGTCACCATAATTACCGGTTTATTGTTGATACAAGCGGTCGCTACTAACATGTATATAAACAATGGATGCTGAACCAGACACTGAACATGCCAGATCGGCATTTAAATCACTTGTATGGAAACATTTTGTTTTTGTCAAGTCATTATTTTATATAATTGCATATAACTATAAGGACCTGCTTAATAAACCAATGTGTTGTTATTTAACAGGAAAGTCTGCTTTCTACTCTACAAAAAATAGCCATCAGAAGAGATGGCAAATCCCCCGACCAAATGCCAATATGGCCTTCAGAAGATTGTTCACCAATAGAAAGTGCACCAGAACTAAACCAGCAATATATCACAAAAGTATTGCAGTTATGGCCATCACAAGATTATACTGTCAGGGGAGATAACTAAACAAGAGGGCCATGATGGCCCTGGATCGCTCACCTGATCCATAAGTAACAAGTGGGCCCCAGGGAGGGCCATTATTGACCACAGGGCTATAATGTGCATTATGTTAAGGGGGGTCTAAAAAGGTGGAGCTTCATACAAAATATCAACAAAGGCTATAATTTGAACAATCTTGGCAAAGGTCCACTAGATGGAGAAACACACCAAATATCAAAGACCTGGGCCTTGCAGTTTCAGAGAAGAAGATTTTTTTAAAGATATGCCCTACAAATGTGTAAAACCAAATGGCCCCCCGGCAGGGGCATTTTTAGCCTCAGGGCTATAATTTAAACAATCTTGATAGAGGTCCACTAGATGAAGCTTCACACCAAATATCAAAGACCTGGGCCTTGCGGTTTCAGAAAAGATTTTCAAAGATTATCTCTATATAAGTCTATGTAAAACCAAAGGGCCCTGGGGCGGGGCAGTTGTGGCCCGGGGGCTATAATGTGAACAATCTAATGGTAGAGGTCCATTAGATGAAGCTTCATACCAAATATCAAAGACCTGGGCCTTGTGGTTTAAGAGAAGAAGATTTTTCAAAATTTTTCCCATATAAGTCTATGTAAAACCAAAGGGACCCAGGGCAGGGGCATTTTTGGCCCCAGGGCTATAATTTGAACAATCTTGATAGAGGTCCACTAGATGAAATTTCACACCAAATGTCAAAGACCTAGGCCTTGTGGTTTCACAGAAGAAGATTTTTAAAGATTTTCCCTATATAAGTCTATGTAAAACCAAAGGGCCCCCAAGACGGGGGCATTTTTGGCCCCAGCACTATAATTTGAACAATCCTGGTAGGGGTCCACCAGATGAAGCTACATACAAATTATCAAAGACCTGGGCCTTGCGGTTTCAGAGAAGAAGATTTTTAAAGAGTTTCCCTATATAAGCCCATGTAAAACAAAAGGGCCCTCTGGCGGGGGCATTTTTGGCCCCAGGGCTATAATTTGCACAATCCTGGTAGAGGTTTACAAGATGAAGCTTCATACCAGACAACAAAGACCTGGGCCTGGCGGTTTCAGAGAAGAACATTTTTAAAGATTTTCACTATATAAGCCCATGTAAAACCAAAGGGCCCCGGGGCGGGGGCATTTTAGGCCCCAGCATTAAAATGTGAACAATCTTGGTAGCGGTCCACAAGATGAAGCTTCATACCAAATAGCAAACTCCTGGGCCTTGCGATTTCAGAGAAGAAAATTTTAAAAGATTTTCCCTATAAAAACCAATGTTAAACCAAAGGGCCCCCGGGCGGGGGGCATTTTTGGCCCCAGCACTATAATTTGAACAATCTTGATAGGGGTCCACTAGATGAAGCTTCATACCAAATATCAAAGACCTGGGCCTTGCGGTTTCAGAAAAGAAGATTTTTAAAGATTTTCCCTATATAAGCCAATGTAAAACCAAAGGGCCCTAGGATGGGGGGATTTTTGGCCCCAGCATTATAATTTGAACAATCTTGGTTGGGGTCCACTAGATGAAGCTACATACCAAATATCAAAGACCTGGGCCTTGCGGTTTCAGAGAAGAAGATTTTTAAAGATTTTCCCTATATAAGCCCATGTAAAACCAAAGGGCCCCAGGGCGGGGCCATTTTTGGCCCCAGCACTATAATTTGAACAATCTTGGTAGGGGTCCACTAGATGAAGCTTCATACCAAATATCAAAGACCTGGGCCTTGTGGTTTCAGAGAAGAAGATTTTTTAAGTTTTCAGTGAAAAAGATCTATTTTGGGCTCCTGTGACCCAGATGTGCAATGGACCGGAACCATTTGAACAACTTTGAAAGGGGACCACCTAAGGATCATTCCTGTGAAGTTTGGTCAAAATCTGATCAGTGGTTTAGGAGGAGATGTCGTTTGAAGAAATTGTTTACGCACGGACGGACGGACGGACGCACGACAGACGACGGACAAAAAGTGATCACAAAAGCTCACCTCGTCACTACGTGACGGTGAGCTAAAAACCAGGGCACTCAGAAATGTGGTTCTTGCGCATGACATGCCTGCTTAAGCTCATGTATTTCTGTAAAAAGTACCATCAATATGTCTCAAAGGTATTGGAGATATGGTGATCACAAGCTGGTCATACTGTTATATTGGAAGGGTAGATAACTCAAATACCATAGCACCAACAGTTGTGGTTCTTGCACATGACATCCCTTCTGTACCTTGTATATGTAACCGGACTAGACTGATGAGACGGCCGAAGTGCTCGGGATCGGCTGATCCCGGTCACTATATATCAGATACCTGCCACACGGCAGACTGGTCGCCAATAATTCTCAGGCACCAATCAAGCGCGTAACAGTCACCTGCCCGATAGGCTAAGATTTAAGCCTAATATTAGAATCAAACAGCAGACCGGTCGACTATGCAGTTGACCGACCCGAAGTCAGATCCCACGCAACGGGGTGGTTACTACCCCTTCAGTTCGGACACTGGGTGTGGAAAATAAGTGTTCTGAGTCAGTAAGACAGAAGACATATTAACATGAAAAATGTAAATATATTTTAGCTGTCTAGAGAATAAATAATTTCAAATTTCTAGGTTGGAGATTTCATCTGCAAAGAGAGAAAGGTAGAAAGCACTTTGTTAGTTATTGCACATCATGACATGTTTAACGAAGGTTTCCTTTTTGAAATATGAAACTGTTGGTGCGCAACAGTCATAATCAACTACACAATGAAGCAGACTAACTCTTCACGAGAAGCATTACCAACGAAGGAAAATATTACTTCTTACACAAAAGAAACCCTTCATCGAGCAAAACCTCCCTATAAAGAAACCAGTCTACTGTCAAGTTTTTGTTAAGACAAAGCATACTAGATCTTCACGAGAAGCATTACCAACGAAGGAAAATATTACTTCTTTCACACAAGAAACCCTTCATTGAGTAAAACCTCCCTATAAAGAAACCAGATTACTGTCAAATTGTTTTAGAAAAAGCAAACTAAATCTTCACGAGAAGCATTACCAACGAAGGAACATATTACTTCTTACACAAAAGAAACCCTTCATTGAGCAAAACCTCACTATAAAGAAATCAGATTACCGTCAAGTTTTTGTTCAGACAAAGCAAACTAGATCTTCACGAGAAGCATTACCAACGAAGGAAAATATTACTTCTTACACACAAGAAACCCTTCATTGAGTAAAACCTCACTATAAAGAAACTAGATTACTGTCAAGTTTTTGTTCAGACAAAGCAAACTAGATCTTCACGAGAAGCATTACCAACGAAGGAAAATATTACTTCTTACACACAAGAAACCCTTCATTGAGTAAAACCTCACTATAAAGAAACTAGATTACTGTCAAGTTATTGTTTAGAAATAAAGCAAACTAAATTTCTAAGACAAAAGTTACAAATGAAGGAAATTATTACTTCTTCCAAAAAAACACTTCACTAAATAAACTCTTATTCTTATATGAATTTCATCCTTATGATAAGAAAGAAATTAGTTTACAAACACCCCCAACATTCCGGCAGAATGCATATTGGGGTGCATGTCAAACCCAAGGGAACAAAATAACCACCTGTGCAGGCAGTATTTATCAGCCCCTTTCTGGAGTGTTTCCAGCTGTGATCTGTCTCCACATTTGACTTGAAAATCGCCGTTAATCTATTGGACTAATATTATTTCATGAAGGTTAAGACCATAGATTGATCTCTCGTTATAAAGTGATATGATACAAGACGATTCCTTTGCTTAAAACCTAATAGAATGGATAAAATAGCTTATTTTCCAATTTCTTTACCTTTGCAAGAAAGTCGACACGTCATAAATTCACCCACTGCACCAAGTCGTTAAAACGACAGACATAGCGTCAAGTAAAGGGAGAGCATCCCATAAAACCGTACCGAACTGTCGACTTCGGAATACTCGGGAGTTTCCGTAAGTTTCCGAAGAAGCAGACGTAAACCGAAGGGTGTAATTTATGAGTGGCGTCCTTCCAACAAAATATCAACGAATCTGGGCGTTGATACTAGACCAGAATAGGCAAGTACGACGGAAAAACACATAGATTTATGAAATACACTGACTGTACGTTATTTCTCCGCTGGAGAATGGAATTCAAGATGAACAAAAATGTCATAACACAGAGAGTGTACATAAGTTCGGACATCACGAACTTCGACAATATTTCTTAATAGGATTTACCATGCCCTGATGGACAACCTACATAATCCACGAGACATCGTAAATCCAGACTGCCACACTCCAACCTCCTGCGGATAAAAAAAAGGAAAATGAATTTTCAAATGTTAAATTCAATTTCATTTTTTTTTTACACCTTGACATAAATGCCGAACTTTTGAGACATTACTTCGTAGACGAGACATTATATGAAGATATATACAAATGACTTTGAATTTCATTTTCATACTGGCATACTGTGATACAGAGGTGAAACATATTCCTCCTGGTCCAATAAGATGAACCAAAAGAAGTCATCACCAAAGCAAGACAATGAAATAACAGGACTAAGTCATCCTCAAATCAATATTTAACAAGTATATGAAATGACATTCTCCCAATGTCATATACTAATATATGCCAAAAACGTTTTATTCCAAGATGAGAATCCTGGATTCAAGTTTGGTGATATATATTACAAAGGAAAGATGAGACATAAATGACAATACAAAACGCGACAAATCTATGTACAACTTCCTATACAGGAGTTATTTTGTTCCCCGGCGTTACTGACGACTGTATACTGTATAAATTTCTATGGAGAATAAATATTGCGGGGTTTTATCACACGGCCCGCCCGGGTCCTCACTGGAGTATAAGGGACTGGAATGGGGTCAGGGCCAGATTCATTTAAATCTTCAGATTCATTATCCTCATCTATACTGGGTTCATGACCTTCAGAAGAATAAAGATCATCCTCATCTTGTCCACCAACTGGGTCGTTAAAAAAAGAATAGAAGGGTCATCCTCACTTTGTATCAGGTCAGGGTCTGCTGACTGATTATTTCCTTGTTCTATAACAATAGGATTCCCTTCATGGTCCACCCAAGGAATAAGATTATCTTCTCCCCTGTAAGACTTTATATTGTCAATATGAATATTGATGACAGGACTTGTTGTACTTTTCTGTAGAGAATATGTTACGTCAGAAATCTTGCGTATTATGAGATATGGACCTATCCAACCAAGTTCTAACTTTTTCCTTGCGTATGGAGGGTAAAATCTCCATACAAAAGTCCCTATTTTGAACTCAGCCTCAGATGCATTCTGGTCATAACACTTTTTCTGCCGTTTACTTGCTACCTTCAGGTTTTCATAAATTGTCTGATAACTTATTTTCATGGCTGGCTGCAGCCATTCAACATATTGTATTGGGCACTCTATTTTGGGATTATCTGGGGGAGGGCCATACATCAAGTCAACGGGACGGTTAATTTCTTGCCCAAACATTGATAGATTTGGAGTACATTTGATTGAACTTTGTTCAGAAGCTCTATAAGCCATCATTATGTATGGAAGATAATCGTCCCAGTTTTTTCTGATTATCACAACAGAATATCGCAAGCATTTGTTTAAGAGTACGATTAAATCGTTCAATTACTGAGTCGCTTTGAGGTCTGTAGGGTGTAGTACTTGTCTTTTTAATCCCTAACAAATGACAGACTTCTTTAAAAAGAGCAGACTCAAATTCTCTTCCCATATCAGTATGCAATTGTTCCATACAACCATATCGGCAAATGACCTGAGTGACTAGTACATCAGCTACAGTCAAAGCAGTGTGATTAGGAATGGCAAACGCCTCCATAAATTTGGTAAAGTAATCCCCAATCACAATGATATACTCATTTCCATTTTCAGTAAGGGGTAGAGGACCGAATATGTCTATGGCAACAACCTGAAATCGCCTAGAAACTTTCACCTGTTGTAAGGGATATTTGCCCACACCTGGACCAGGTTTTCCTCTAGCACATAAATCGCATGAGACACACCACCTTTTTACACTATCTGTGATATATGGCCAGTAGAACCTACGTTTTATAAGATCTACAGTTCTGTCCCGACCAAAGTGTCCGGCTGTGTGCTTAGTATGAAGTTCCTTAACAATGTCTTTCTTTAAGGGCTCTGGTGTAACAAATGCTAAGTGTTCTTGACCATTTACCCCTTCATACTTTTTTTATAGAAGTCCCTCATTGATAACTAACAAATCCCAATGTTGCAAGATAATTTTAGTATTTTGGGAATAACCATTTATAGTTTCCTTAGAGGGCCTTTCATTACTTTCTTTGTACTGCAAGATTATTGCAATTTCTGGGTCAGCCATTTGTAGAGCGCGTAATTCCTCTTTTGTTTTACAGTCTATCCAATTTGGAATGGGGTTTTCATTACAATCGGTCGCGCTGGATGAGGAAGACCCCTCGGCGTGCGAAGCACTTAATGCGCTACATATCGACGCGTCCTCATCCGTAGACTGCGAAACAGAAACGTGCTGGCAGGGGTCGACTTCCTGTCCAGCTGAACTCGGGTTCACTGGCATAGCGGAAGACTTCTTACTGCAGTCTACACACGCTCCGTACTTGCACTTTCGAGGAGGAATTCTACTTAACGCGTCGACATGCTTCATTTGGTATCCTTTTTTATACAAGATAGTAAAGTCATAAGTGTCTAATACCGTGAGCCAACGACTGAGCATTCCATCAGCATCTTTGAAATTTTTTTATCCATATAAGACTAGCATGATCGGTATGGATATTGAAATGACGTCCCATTAAATAATGTTTGAAATGACGGACGAAATATACGACTGCATACAACTCACGCATAGTCGTGCAATAATTCTGCTGAGATTTGTTAAGAGTCTTACTCGCGTAGGCTATAACAACGTCCTTATGGTCTTGTTCCTGCGATAATATTGCTCCTATCCCATACAGAGACGCATCAGTCTGTAAAGTGAATTTGCCTGTAGAGGTAGGATAAGCAAGTAGTGGAGGGGAAGTCAAACTGTGTTTTAACGCATTAAAGGACGTTTCACATTTCTCGTCCCACTTGAACTTAACATTTTTCTTGGTCAGATGATTGAGTGGATATGCAAGTTCAGCGCAATTGGGTATATACGCTCTATAGAAATTCACCAGTCCCAAAAAGGACTTGATTTCTTTACTCGACTTCGGCCGCGGCCAAGTCAATACAGTTTCAGTTTTTTCTGGATCACACATTGTTCCATCTTCGGTGGCAATGTGACCTAAAAAGGCTACTTGCCGTTGAAAAAACTTGCATTTCGAGGGCTTTAGTTTCAGATTGGCTTGTCTCAATCGGGAAAATACTGCTTTAAGATTATTTAAAGTAGTTTGAAAATCGTAGCCAAAAATGATGACGTCATCTAAATAGCAGATGCATTTTTCCCATTGCAGATTTCCCAAGACACGCTCCATTACGCGTTCAAACGTTGCGCCAGCGTTACATAAGCCAAAAGGTAGGACTAAAAAGTGAAATAAACCACGGGTAGGGGTTGAGAACGCAGTTAATTTCTTTGATTTTGAGTCCATATTTAACTGCCAATAACCAGAAGCCAAGTCAATTGTATTATACCATTTTGAACCGGCCAACGTGTCGAAGATTTGTCTTATATTTGGTAGGGGATAAGCATCTTTGACAGTGACAGAATTAAGACCCCTAAAATCTATGGCAAATCTGTATGTGCCGTCTGATTTTTTTACTAGACAAATTGGTGCAGACCATGGGCTATCACTTGGTTCTATAATGTTTTGTTCTAACATTTTCTCTAGCTCTTGTTCAATAACCTCTCTTTGAGCTATAGGGCATTTTCTCGGAGGTATTTTAATTGGTTTAGCATCTCCGACATCAATTGAATGAGTAGCTATATCAGTTCTCCCTAATTTGCCATCAGGACCAACAAAAATATCCTGAAATTCAGCTATCAAACAACTGAATTGTTGTCTTTCATCCTCAGTCAATTCTTCAGAGACATTTTCAACTAAAGGGCGCAAATGATCGGGTAATTCTGCTTTAGAAATATCACACGAATCTGGACCGTAGACTTCTTTTATTGGACATGCATGGCCTAAGACATCTCCTGGTCTAAGATTAATATTTTTATCTGTAATATTCATAACCGATACCTTTGATGAACCTGATAGGTTTAATAGAGACTTGGCTACTAAAAGACCACCTCTTTGATAGCTCAGGGATGGCTCTATCATAGATAACTCTTCATATAAAGGATAGTTTGGTTTTGCTGTTAAGAAAGTCTCTGATGCTGGTGGGATCCTAACAGGTTCTGTCACTAATATCTTAGCCACTTGGTTTGAGTGTAGTTTAAAAAGTTGAATTACACCAGCTCTAGTACGCCAGGTGAGATTCTTCCACTTTAAAAACCTTCCTTGTGAGTCTATAAAATCTTGGCCTACAATACCCATGTTCCCTTCTATATTAGCAACCAAAAATTTCCAATCATAAGTTTTGACCTCAGTTTCAAACTTAAATACCCCTTGACCAAGCAATTCTAACATAGAACCATTGGCAGTTTTCAAATTGTTGTCAGCTGGTACTAAACTGGGCCTGTTGGGTGACATTTTATTGTAGGTTTATTACGAAATTATACTCACAGGAGAACCCGTGTCAAATAATAATGGGATTTGGAGATCCCCTATCTTGGCATGGAAATACCAACATGCATTAGATAAGTGACTGATTGTGATAGGTTGGTTCACAGTAGCTTTGTTAATTGAGTGTGGACCACTTACTGAATTACTATCTTTAGTATTTACTTTGTTTGGCAAAGATTTACAATTAAGCAAATTTTCCGAGAAATTGGAACTTCCGGAAAGATCATTTTGGCTACTGATTGTGTTGCTATGAGCGTTTTGGTGACAAATCACACTCTCAGCCTGTTTCACATCATCAGACCTTATTTTATCTTTATTTTGTGAAATGTCTGAAATAGTAGTACCTTCGGCACTTTGACTACATCCGACATCCCTGTTTTGATTACATAATCCAACAACAACTTTATGAGGGGAAGTGTTGTAGACAGGAGTACCAACGGCACTTTGACACTGTCTGTCAACACTGTTACGGATTTCTGATGCCCCTTGAGATGCTGAAAGAGTAATGTATAGCTCTGACACATGGTTACGTTGATTATTCTGGTCACAGTTTGGTAAGATTTCACTCTGTTGATTATCTAAGTAAGTGTTTTCATTTCTACCACAGTGAGCATTTACTAACCCACAATTTGAAATTAGTTGTGTGCTCTTGTTCATTTGCTTTATGTGCGTTTCAGACATTTGTGTACTTTGATTTTGTATCTCTGATCTATTTGCACTACTATCCAACGATACCGTGTGTATCGGAGCGACCAATGAACAACTGTGATTGCTACTTATATTTGTCTTTGTTTGAGTATGTGGCCTATCATGCTCTTTGGCTACCCTATTGGCCTCTAGTGTAGCCCCGTGTAGTTTTCCTGCTGTTCTTGTGCCTGTTTTAATGGGCAACGTGATGCAACATGACCCTCGGCTGAACAGTGAAAACAAATTAACTTTCTTTGATGATTATTACCCTGATTTTTATTACCCTGATACTGCTTTGTATTTTGTTGCTTTGTTTTGGAGTCATTATCGTGTCTCACAGCATTGGTTGTATCATTATGGGGTTTTGGGATTTGGTCTGTCCTACCCATTACTGATTCATAATTATGGGAGTATTTAAGAACTTCCTGGATTAAGACATTACCAGTGGATTGACACATATTAAGATTAAGTCTTAAGTAATTCTTACATTCTTTATTGTTCATCCCATCTATGAACTGCTCTATTATAAGCCTATAGTATATTTCCCCCTTCTCATTTGGGTATGCTCTTTCGGCCAAGTATTGTAGTTCTTGCATAAATCTATCAAAGCTCTCATTATTATTCCTTCGCCTTCCTTTAAACTTGACTCTATACAGAGATTCGTTTGAAGCAATTCCAAAACGACCGGCAAGGGCGTCTTTTAAAGAGTCAAAGTCCTTAGTAATCCTAAGTTGCAAAGTGTCAGCAAATTCTAAGGCACTTCCCCTTAATGACACCAAAAGCCGCTTACACTTTTCAGAACCATCCCATTTGTTTATATCTGAAACCTTTTCAAACAGGGAAATAAAGGTGTCCCATTTCTCTTTACCATTATATGTTGGGGGATCTACTCTATTTTTATGACATGCATGGCAACTAAGAGCTGTGGACTGGGTCACATTTTGGGAAGAGGGCGGTATATCATATACTGGCCTCTGAGTATTGTTGATTACATTGCCTGAGAGATATTGCATCGGGATAAGAGGTAACCCTGTTTCAGGCACATGAGTAACATTAGGCGTTGTAACGTTTCCAAACGCAGTGTTACTGGGAGTTGAAAAGGTTACACTTCTGGTAGTAGTATTAACAAAACCTCCAAAGTTGTTTTGCCAAGAGGGTGGGGGTATTGTAAAGGGAATTGACTGGGCCATTGTTACTATAGGGGTATGGTTAACTCCAAAGGAAGTTTGCCGACCCAAAGCCCCAATAGGGAATGGAGGAAAAGGAATCCCAGGGTTCAGTATAGGTCTTGTCCCAAACGTGTCATTTGGATTTATTGGGGATAAATGGGTCTGGAAAGACGAACTCCTTTCAGAACTTCCAAAAGTGGGGAATCCCCAGGCGGGCGTGCTTATCATCCGCGGCATAAAGTCTGAAGTAGTTCTTGAATTCATTATACCAAAAACCAAAGTGCTTTCTAATTAAGACTCAGAACAACAAATTATCGCCACACCCTACTCGCAGCGCCAAATGTAACCGGACTAGACTGATGAGACGGCCGAAGTGCTCGGGATCGGCTGATCCCGGTCACTATATATCAGATACCTGCCACACGGCAGACTGGTCGCCAATAATTCTCAGGCACCAATCAAGCGCGTAACAGTCACCTGCCCGATAGGCTAAGATTTAAGCCTAATATTAGAATCAAACAGCAGACCGGTCGACTATGCAGTTGACCGACCCGAAGTCAGATCCCACGCAACGGGGTGGTTACTACCCCTTCAGTTCGGACACTGGGTGTGGAAAATAAGTGTTCTGAGTCAGTAAGACAGAAGACATATTAACATGAAAAATGTAAATATATTTTAGCTGTCTAGAGAATAAATAATTTCAAATTTCTAGGTTGGAGATTTCATCTGCAAAGAGAGAAAGGTAGAAAGCACTTTGTTAGTTATTGCACATCATGACATGTTTAACGAAGGTTTCCTTTTTGAAATATGAAACTGTTGGTGCGCAACAGTCATAATCAACTACACAATGAAGCAGACTAACTCTTCACGAGAAGCATTACCAACGAAGGAAAATATTACTTCTTACACAAAAGAAACCCTTCATCGAGCAAAACCTCCCTATAAAGAAACCAGTCTACTGTCAAGTTTTTGTTAAGACAAAGCATACTAGATCTTCACGAGAAGCATTACCAACGAAGGAAAATATTACTTCTTTCACACAAGAAACCCTTCATTGAGTAAAACCTCCCTATAAAGAAACCAGATTACTGTCAAATTGTTTTAGAAAAAGCAAACTAAATCTTCACGAGAAGCATTACCAACGAAGGAACATATTACTTCTTACACAAAAGAAACCCTTCATTGAGCAAAACCTCACTATAAAGAAATCAGATTACCGTCAAGTTTTTGTTCAGACAAAGCAAACTAGATCTTCACGAGAAGCATTACCAACGAAGGAAAATATTACTTCTTACACACAAGAAACCCTTCATTGAGTAAAACCTCACTATAAAGAAACTAGATTACTGTCAAGTTTTTGTTCAGACAAAGCAAACTAGATCTTCACGAGAAGCATTACCAACGAAGGAAAATATTACTTCTTACACACAAGAAACCCTTCATTGAGTAAAACCTCACTATAAAGAAACTAGATTACTGTCAAGTTATTGTTTAGAAATAAAGCAAACTAAATTTCTAAGACAAAAGTTACAAATGAAGGAAATTATTACTTCTTCCAAAAAAACACTTCACTAAATAAACTCTTATTCTTATATGAATTTCATCCTTATGATAAGAAAGAAATTAGTTTACAAACACCCCCAACATTCCGGCAGAATGCATATAGGGGTGCATGTCAAACCCAAGGGAACAAAATAACCACCTGTGCAGGCAGTATTTATCAGCCCCTTTCTGGAGTGTTTCCAGCTGTGATCTGTCTCCACATTTGACTTGAAAATCGCCGTTAATCTATTGGACTAATATTATTTCATGAAGGTTAAGACCATAGATTGATCTCTCGTTATAAAGTGATATGATACAAGACGATTCCTTTGCTTAAAACCTAATAGAATGGATAAAATAGCTTATTTTCCAATTTCTTTACCTTTGCAAGAAAGTCGACACGTCATAAATTCACCCACTGCACCAAGTCGTTAAAACGACAGACATAGCGTCAAGTAAAGGGAGAGCATCCCATAAAACCGTACCGAACTGTCGACTTCGGAATACTCGGGAGTTTCCGTAAGTTTCCGAAGAAGCAGACGTAAACCGAAGGGTGTAATTTATGAGTGGCGTCCTTCCAACAAAATATCAACGAATCTGGGCGTTGATACTAGACCAGAATAGGCAAGTACGACGGAAAAACACATAGATTTATGAAATACACTGACTGTACGTTATTTCTCCGCTGGAGAATGGAATTCAAGATGAACAAAAATGTCATAACACAGAGAGTGTACATAAGTTCGGACATCACGAACTTCGACAATATTTCTTAATAGGATTTACCATGCCCTGATGGACAACCTACATAATCCACGAGACATCGTAAATCCAGACTGCCACATATACAATTGTGCCAAGTTCCTTCAATATACGTCAAAGGGTGTTGGAGTTATGGCCATCACAAGGTTATATTGCCAGGGGAGATAACTAAAAAACCAGAGCACTCAAGAGTTGTAATTCTTGAGCATGACACACCTGCTTAACCTCATGTACATCTGCATCAAGTACCACAAATATGTCTCGAAGGGTATTGGAGGTACGATGATCACAAGGTTGTCATACTCTTATATTGGAAGGGGAGATAACTCAAATATCATAGCACCCAAGTTGTGGTTCTTAGGCATGAAGCGCCGTCTCAACGTTGTATACAATTGTGCCAAGTACCATCAATATATCTCAAAGGGTATTGGAGTTATGGCCATCACAAGGTTATATTGTCAGGGGAGATAAATAAAACACCAGGGCACCCAGAGTTGTGGTTCTTGCACTTGACACACCTGCTTAATCTCATGTACAACTGTACCAAGTATCATCAACATATCTCAAAGAGTGTTGGAGATGTGGCCATCACAAGGTAGTGATTATATATTTTTGGAAGGGGAGATAGCTAAAAAACCATGGCACCCAGAGTTGTGGTTCTTGTGCATGACACACCGTCTCAGCCTTGTGAACAACTGTGCCAGGTATCATCAATATATCTTAAAGGGTATTGGAATTATGGCCATCACAAGGTTGTCACTCTATTTTATTGGAATGGGAGATAACTCCAAAAGCATGGCAACCATAGTTGTGGTTCTTGTGCATGACACGCCGTCTCAGCCTTGTGAACAACTGTGCCAGGTACCATCAATATATCTCAAAGGGTATTGGAGTTATGGCCATCACAAAGTAGTCATTCCATTTTATTAAAAGGGGAGATAACTAAAAAAGTATGGCATCCAGAGTTCTGGTTCTTGCGCATGACACGCCGTCTCAGCCTTGTGAACAATTGTGCCAAGAACCATCAATGAATCTCAATGGGTATCGGAGTTATGGCCATCACAAGGTTGTCACTCTATTTTATTGGAAGGGGAGATAACTCCAAAACCATGGCAACCAGAGTTGTGGTTCTTGTGCATGACACGCCGTCTCAGCCTTGTGAACAACTGTGCCAAGTACCATCAATATATCTAAAATGGTATTGGAGTTATGGCCTTCACAAAGTAGTCATTCTATTTTATTAAAAGGGGAGATAACTAAAAAAGTATGGTATCCAAAGTTCTGGTTCTTGCGCTGGACACGCCGTCTCAGCCTTGTGAACAATTGTGCCAAAAACCATCAATGAATCTCAAAGGGTATCGGAATTATGGCCATCACAAGGTTGTCACTCTATTTTATTGGAAGGGGAGATAACTCCAAAACCATGGCAACCAGAGTTGTGGTTCTTGTGCATGACACGCCGTCTCAGTCTTGTGAACAACTGTGCCAGGTACCATCAATATATCTCAAAGGGTATAGGAGTTATGGCCATCACAAAGTAGTCATTCTATTTTATTAAAAGGGGAGATAACTAAAAAAGTATGGCATCCAGAGTTCTGGTTCTTACGCATGACACCCCGTCTCAGCCTTGTGAACAATTGTGCCAAGAACTATCAATGAATCTCAAAGGGTATAGGAGTTATGGCCATCACAAGGTTGCGTCTACGAACGGACGGACAGACGGACACCAGGCTGATCGCTATATCCCCCGAACCTATTCGGTCGGGGGATAAAAAGTCCAAATTTTACGGTAAATGACCAATTAATTCGAACAGTAAAAAAATAAATACTGATCCGGGTGTTCGAATTATTAGAAAATATCAGATTGGAAATTTATCAGTGTTCGAACTGTTTGATCTGAAAGAATTCCATGCATTCGATCAGGCTGTGTTCAATATTTTATACAACTAAGTTTTTTCCCCTGGCCCTGCCAATCCACACGTGATATCACTTATGCAGTGCAGAACCGTTTGATCTATAAATAAGTCAGTGTGTGCAGGGGGTCTTTGACTGCGAGTTTTTCATGTAGTTACAAGTATAAGGTTACACATTGTCATTAATGACATTTGCACCTATTGAACTATCACTATTCCCTTTAAAATGGGCGAGACAATTTGTGATCTCAGGAATAACAGAAATTGATTTGTTTGGAGCAAATTCTTTTCTTAAGAGTAGCCCATATCTAGGAAAAAAGATGATTTTTCAAAGAATTTCCTTATAGTCTGTAATATATTTTTTTGTTTTGTTCCGGCTACACCGCAGCAGACAAAGTCCAGCTACATGTATATATGGGATGTGATGTTGAAACCCGCACGTGCAGCTACCCAGTGGAGCAAGGTGCATAGATACTCCCCCCCCCCCCCCCCCCCCCCCACACACACACACACACTTATATTGTTTAAGCGCATAGTGAAGCCTCTGATTTACCTTATAAAACATAAAAAAATCTGTACAAAGCAAGTATCGTGATACTGTATCGTATCGTCTGTCTGGTATCGCGATAGTATCATGATACATTTTTTCTGGCGATACCAGACAGGAGATATGATACAGTATCACGATACTTGCTTTGTACAGATTTGCTATGTTTTATAAGGTAAATTAAAAGGACCAGTTACAGTTAAGCTATATTTGTGCCTACGATGGATCTTGATTAAGCATATATGCAACACAGTCCAATATGTGCACGTTCATTTGACGACAATATTTAAGTAACCATGACATATGATATGCAGTCACGTGACTTCCGTTTTTCTACAAGACTTAGTGGGGTAACTGCCAGTGTTTGGTGATTTACCAAAGTAATATGACATTTTTAAATAATAAACCGTACCAAAGCGTGCTTACATTCCATATAATTCGCGTCTGTTGTTGATATACATGTACATATCATAATCTATGTGTCTTGTATCACGTGACACAATTTTTTGTACAGAATGTGCATAAAACTTTTCTATTGTGTTTAACCATGTTAACATTTATGTATTAATATATAATATGTTAGAATTGCTTAATAATACGGAATATCATTTCTATTCCGTAATATGTACTTAAAATGTTGGCAGAAAGACTGGAACAGAGTTAATATTCCAGTATACTCCACTTAAAAAGAAACTAAGTACATCACACTTAGATTAGAAATTCCGTATACATAATAAGTATGCTGTGATTAAAAGAGTAAAACTTAGAAATAAGGCATTAAAATTAGAATATCACTTAAGGATATGACTAAAATCATTCTTTTAAAATTATAAACAAATATATAATAAGATGTTTAAAACTTTTTTTACATATAAAAAGGAAAATAGACAATACTGTTTGATATTTTGAAAATAATACTAAAGATGTATTTCTAAAATACATGATGATTGTTTGAAAGGCATGACCTACTCCCCACTCTTCTCATCATCCCAAGACTCCCAGTCTTCATCAGCAGCATTTCAAAATGCTATTTTGGATCACTAACAGGAGCTAGTGGCACTGAAAGCCAAGGTACCAAAGTACTGAAGCTACAGTTACAGCCAACAGTTCTTGCACCAGCTTTTCACATACAATACCAAACAGTTATACTCTCAGCACCAGATTGATAAGAAAGCCATAGAAATATGCCTTTAATGTTGCGTGACCAGACTGAATCCTAACACTTATTAGGCTGTCATCTTTGTGAATACACGGGCCTCCGTGGCCTAGTGGATAAGAGCGCTGACTCTTAGTCATTAGGTCTCTCACCGCTGTAGGTTCGAGCCTCGCTCGGGCCACGTGTGAGACGCCAAGTTCTGCAACGGAAGGTCAGGTGGTTTTTCTCCGGGTACTCCGGTTTTCGCCCACCTCTGATTAACGATCAGCTCAATATGAGTGAAATAATCTTGAAAGGGCCATAAACCCAAACCAAAAAAAAAAAAAAAACTAGAAATGTGTCCAAAGTACACAGATGCCCCCGCTTAGCACATTAATCTTTAAGTGGTGCAAATACCAATCTGTGCGAGTTTCGGCGTTCCACCAATAGTGACCTTGACGTTAAAAGTCGAAATCGCTCGAGATATTGTCATAAGGAACATTTGTGTGAAGTTATTTTGAAATCGGTGAAGAAATGTAAGCGCTAGAGGGGTGACAAAGTTTTTCTAAAAATAGCCACAGTGACCTTGACCTTGAAAGTGGAACTCGCTAGAGATATTGTCATAAGGAACATTTGTGTGAAGTTATATTGAAATTAGTCAAGAAATGTAAGCGCTAGAGCAAAGACAAAGTTTTTCTAAAAATAGCCACAGTGACCTTGAACTTGAAAGTCAAAATAGCTTGAGATATTGTCATAAGGAACATTTATATGAAGTTATATTGAAATTGGTGAAGAAATGTAGGCGCTAGAGCAATGACAAAGTTGTTCTAAAAATAGCCACTGTGACCTTGACCTTGAGGTGATGACCTTGAAAGTCGAACTCGCTCAAGATATTGTCATAAGGAACATTTGTGTGAACTTATATTGAAATCAGTGAAGAAATGTAGGCGCTAGAGCAATGACAAAGTTTTTCTAAAAATAACCTCTGTGACCTTGACCTTGAGGCCATGACCTTAAAAGTCGAACCTGCACGAGATATTTTTATAAGGAACATTTGTGTGAAGTTTATTGAAATTGGTGGTACAAATACCTTAACCAAAGTCTTAAACATTAAAAATTTTCTAATTCTATGACCTTGACCTTGAGGTCATGGGTATGGGTGGGGGTATTGCTGAATAAACCATTGGACCTATATGTATCATCATAGTAAATATAAACCAAATCCATTGTATGGTTATGAAAATATGAGCTCAAGTTCTACCTGGTACAAATACCTTAACCTGGGTCTTAAACATTAAAAATTTCAAGTCCATGACCTTGACCTTGAGGTCATGGGTATGGGTGGGGGTATTGCTGAATAAAACTTCAGTCCTATATCTATCATCATACCTAATATGAACCAAATTCATTACACGGTTTGGAAAATATGAGATCAAGTTCTACCTGGTACAAATACCTTAACCTGGGTCTTAAACGTTAAAAATTTCAAAGTCCACGACCTTGACCTTGAGGTCTAGGGTATGGGTGGGGGTATTGCTGAATAAAACTTTGGACCTATATCTATCATCATACTAAATATAAACCAAATCTATTGTATGGTTTGGAAAATATGAGCTCAAGTTCTACCTTGTACAAAAACCTTAACCTGAGTCTAACAGGATTACGTACGTACACACTTTCGTACATTCGGAAACCGTACGCACGTACCCACGGACGCACGTACGGAAAACCGAAAAACTATATGCCCCCGGCATCATACGATGCGGGGGCATAAAAATCTTTGTGAATACTGAACTGGAATTTACTATCTTCAGACAGGTGCTCTTGTGTGTAACATGATACGTCTTTAATTCATCAACAAGAAAGCAGTATGAGGGGCATTCAAATCTCCCGCCACCTTCAGAAACAAAGCTCAACCTTGTGACCTTAAGCTGTGACTTTGACCTTGAATTGGTAATCTTATGATGGTTTACATTTCTGCTAAGTAATTTTAAAATCCATCCAGGAGTAAGAAAGCTATTGACAAAACTCCCCCAAAAATACCCTTTTTGACCTTTGACCTCTAAGTATGACCTTGACCGTTTAGAAACCAACCTGGGTGTCACCCACAGCACATCGTCTCATGATAATTAACATTTCTGAAAAGTTATTTTAAAATCAATCCAGGACTAAGAATGTGATTGAAGAGACACAAAAGAAAAGCGCCTTTCTATGACCTTTAAATATGACCTTGACCTTTGAGGAACCGACCTGGGTCTTGCATGTGATACACTGTCACATTATGGTTATCATTTCTGCCAAGTAATTGTTAAACTATCCAGAAGTAAGAAAGCTATTAATAGAGCACAAAAATAACTTTTTTTTTTACTTTGACCTCTACGTATGACCTTGATTTTTATGGAACCGACCTGGATATTGTACGCCACACCCTGTCACTTTGTTGTTAACATTTCTGCCAAGTATTCTTTTTTAAATCCATCTAGGAATAAGAAAGTTATTGACGACAAAAAGACCCTTTTTGACATTTGGCCCCTAAGTATGACCTTGACTGTTGAGGTACCGACCTGGGTCTTGCGCGCAACACACTGTCACATTATGGTTAACATTCCTGCAAATTAATTTGTAAATGCATCCAGGAATAAGAAAGTAAGTGATCGGACATGATAAAAAGACCTTTTTGGACTTTTGGCCTTATAAGTATGACCTTGACCTTCGAGGTACGGACCTGGGTCTTGCGCGCGACACACTATCACATTATAGTCAACATTTCTGCAAAGTAATTTTTCAATGCATCCAGGAATAAGAAAGTAATTGATCGGACACAATAAAAAGACCTTTTTGGACATTTGACTTCTTAAGTATGACCTTGACCTTTGAGGTACAGACCTGGGTCTTGCGTGCGACACTTTGTCTCACTGAGAAGAATATTTGACCAAAGTTTAGTGAAATTCTATCTAAGGGTTCAGGAGATTCGGAGCGGACAAGAATGTTAAGACAGACGGACAGACAAAGGCCATTCCTATAATCCCCACTCCGCTTCGCGGCGGGGGATTAATGAAAAGCATTCTCTTTTGTCCAGCAAGGAATCATGGTCATGCTCATATAGATGACCAGCCATTGCTCTTCTATAAATGTCGTATATTTAGTTTTTTCCTTTGCGAGTATGTACTGTACTTTGATTGCATTGATTTTCTCCCCTTATTTTATCGATAAAACTTTATTTTTCAACATCCTCCACATCGTTAACCGCCAAAACATCAGCATTTTTAAAAGCATTATTGTTTCTAAAATAAAGTGGTGTGTAGTTTTCTCCGGTTAACAATGTGGATGACCATGCAATTTTCCGTTGAACACCACAGGGGTCTTCAGTTTGTCCATAGGCACAATGTTGCACATGACCGGCAGTGCATGTATTGAACCGGAAACTTTATGACGAAAACGCATGCGGATGACAAAATTAAACATTTTCAATAAACTAGAGATATATGGACACCTTATGAGTGTGCTTTGATCAAATTTTGTTGAGTATTGGTTTTGAAGACAATTTCACATGTGTTTTTTTTACCGCCTGATATAGCCATCCAGATCCTGGTTCTGATTCTGAGAAGTTTCACTTGTGACATTTCCACTTGACATTAATTACACAGTTTGATACACTACTGAAGAAATCTGCTATTAACGAGTTCTTTACCATTAGGAAACAGGGTAAACCCAGATGAGACGCCACATTGATGCAGTGGAATGTGGCATCTCATGCTCTAGTAGTTTATAAATAGCTATTTTAGGCACATGTTCAAACGGTAAGGAGTTAAAGTGTCTGAATACTTATCCTGCTGAAAACTGTTACCACAACACCTATATTTGCAGTGTAGATCCTGATCAGATGGCCATCTGATCAGGATCTACACTGTTTGTCATGCAGTTTGTGAATTGAACAAATACTTAATATCATGTAATTTGAATGGTTGATAGTCAGCAACGGAAATGGCTTAATTTATGCAGCAGGTTAAGAGGAATGGGAACATCTTCAAGGGAGGCAACTCCTGCAAAAGTATTTTTGTCTCCCATCTCAATAGGGGTCTACTTTTAAAGGAAAGAATTTGCTCCTCAGGAGCAAATTCTTTCCTTTAAGTGTAGATCCCTTTTTCAGTGGAACATGGCTTATAGAAAAGCAGACAGGATGTCCCGAAAGTTGTCTCCCTTTGAAAAACCGCCGGAAAATTCTGCCCGGTGTTCCCATTCCCCTTAAGGGTTAGGGTAAATATGGTTCCTTGACTGGAAATGTATAAACCTACAAGTGTATTTTCTATCATTTTCAACAAGGAAGAAAATAATTCAACAAACCATGGCGGCTTGAACAATCTATCTATAGGTCCATCCAAGCAGCTGCCAATTTGTTTTAAAATCTGAACATTGGTTTTTGACAACAGCTTTTCTATGACCAACCATAAAACTTTCCAGTGTCGTCACAAAAACCAAATTCAGTGCTACAACTGCAAATTCTGGGGTCATAAGGACTCTGTTTGCTGGGAATTTTAGGACAATGGCAAATATGCCCATCATTTACATGAGCGAGTAGACGCTTCATTTATATCTGAAAATAAGTATCACTCACTAGCAGATATATGTGGAAACTGTAACTGTTTGAAGTGTGTTTGTAATAAAAACAATTCTTGTGCTTCATTGGACTTAATTTCTACAAATAAAATCACAAGTGAAGTTACTTCAAGGACAGACTGTGTCTTTGACCTGTCAAAAACCCCAGATCAAAGCCTTGAAACCAATGGATTTTACCAGGATAAGTCATCTGAGGACAATGTTCAAAATCAGTCATTTACAAACAATACGCATGATTCTCATTTGCATGATGTTATTACAAGTATTTCCATGTGTGCCCTAAATCCTCTTAAATTGCAATTAAACAATAAAGGTTTTAAAATAGGACACTTGAACGTTCAAGGTATTCAGAGCAAGTTCGATCAAATAGACTTGATGTTGAATAGTCCAAATAATAATATACAAATTTTAGGCCTAAGTGAAACATAACTGACGAGTTTTCATACAGATAATTTCTTTCAAATTGATAATTATCAACTTTTCAGAAGAGACAGGATTGTCTCAGAAGAACGGAATGAACGAGGTGGTGGAATCATTGTTTATGTTAAGGATAGTGTGAAAGTTGTAAGATGCAGTGAAATGGAGAAACCTGATATTGAATGTTTAATGCTAGAAATTTTTCCTAAAAAATCAAAAAGCTTTTTAGTAGGTATACTATACAGACATCCGAATGAAACCATAAAGTGGAATGAAAATTTTGAAAACATGATTGATAAAATATTGGTAACGCAGAAAGAATTTTACTTATTAGGGGACTTTATTTAATAGAGATCTATTGAATGAACATATAAAAAAGTCCTGGTTGGAGTATTTGGAACCATTCAGCCTGATTCAGAAAGTCAACCAGCCTACGAGAAAAACTTCAACTTCAGAAACACTTATTGATCACATTTACTGCAATATTGATGCAAATGTCAGCTCAGTAGATGTCCCACAATTAGGTCTAAGTGACCATTTCCCTATATTTCTTACTCACAAAGCCAATTATTCTACCCCAAAATATACTCATCATTCAATAACATATCGTTCTTTTAAGAATTTCTGTGAGGAAGATTTTTTATCAGATCTGCAAACTGCCCCTTGGGACCTGATAAAGGTTTTTGATGACACAAATGATGTTGTGGACACATGGTCAAGTATGTTTTTATCCATTGTGGATAAGCAGTTACCTTTAAAAACACATAGAGTTAAACATGCACAGCAGCCTAAATGGATAACTCCAGAAATAATTGATGCCATGAAAACCAGAGATAGATATAAATCACTTGGCAATGATGCTCAGTGCAAAATCTGGCGAAACAAGGTAACGTCACTAATAAAAAAGTCCAAGAAAACTCAGTATTCAGTGTTAATTAATGAAAATAACAACAATCCCGGAAGTGTGTGGAAACTCTTTAGGGAAATAGGAATAAAGAAAAGCAATAGAAATAATAATATTACTTCACTTAAGATTGGAAATGACTGCATAGATGATAATTGTAAGATTGCCAATGAATTTAACAAATTTTTTATATCAGTGGCCTCTAAATTAAAGGAGCCAAAAGCAACTTCTGATTTCCAGAAATTAAAAGACTTCTGCGACAGTAAAATCCCAAAAGATACTCATTTTGATATTCCCAATATTTCACGAGACAAAGTTTTTAAATTCTTAAGTCATATTGACATCTCTAAGGGTACAGGCTGTGATCAGATTGGTCCACGTTTGATCAAAATAGCAGCGCCATATATTGCTGATAGCATTACTTATATCTGTAACCATAGTATTCAAAACAATGTTTTTCCTGAAAAATGGAAGATTGGAAAAGTAGCCCCCCTTCATAAAAATGGCCCCAAAGATGACGTAAATAACTTTCGACCAATATCTGTCCTGCCAGTGCTATCAAAAATTCTGGAGAAACATGTTCATGATGCATTGATGGACTTCCTCACAAGTTATAAATTACTTCATAAAACTCAGTCTGGTTTTAGGCCTGCACATTCATGCGAGACTGCCTTATTAGGTATGGTTAATAAATGGCTAGATGCAGTGAATGATGGATCAATGGTAGGAGTTGTTATGATTGATTTCAAAAAGGCTTTTGATCTTGTAGATCACAGCATTTTATTGAAAAAATTAGAACACTATAAACTATCAGATAAAACTTTGTCTTGGTTCAGTTCATATATACTGAACAGAAAGCAGAGAGTAACATTAAACAATGTTATTTCAGATGATGAAGTGATAATTAATGGCGTTCCTCAGGGCTCAATCTTGGGTCCTCTTATGTTTTTATTATACATCCATGATCTGCCTCTCTATACAGATCTAGTAAACACTGATATGTATGCCGATGATACAACGATGTATGAAATTGGGGTTTCACGGTCCATTATTGAAAGAAAATTACAGATTGCATTGAACAAGCTCTCTAAATGGTGCAAAGCTAATGGCATGGTCATAAATACTTCCAAGACCAAGTTGATGCTAATTACCACCCATCAAAGAAGAACTACTTTAGAAACCAAAAACTTATTTTTAACTTTAAATGAGGTAGAACTAGATACCACTGATAAAGATAAAATATTGGGTGTCACAGTTGACAATAATTTATTGTGGTCAGGTAATATTGACCAGCTTTGTAAAAAGATATCCTCAAATCTTTGGCTTTTATCTAGAATCAAAGAATATCTTGATACTGCCCAAAGAACTCAATTTTACAAAACTTACATCCAACCCCACATAGATTTTTGTAACCTTGTTTGGGGTGGAACTTCCCAAACAAATTTGGAAAGAATTTTTCGTCTTCAAAAAAGAGCTACAAGGATCATATTAGATTATTATGTAGATAATGTATCTCAAAATATGAATGATTTGAAAATACTTACGGTCTTTGAAAGACTATATCTACGGAAATCAAAGTTCATGTTCAAAGTTGACAGATTAGAAACTCCCACATATCTATACGAAATGTTTAATCCAAGAATTATAGATGACAATACCCCTTTTTTAAGATCTGTAATTTCTTCTAACTTTATCCCACCAAGGCCTAAAAGAGAGATATTTAAGCAAAGTATTCTTTATTCTGGACCCATTGTATGGAACAGCTTACCTGCTCAACTGAAAAATCTGAATTCTCTTAGTTCTTTCCATAATAATTTCATAAAGTGGCTAAAACAATAACAAAAAGAATGTTTAAGTAATAATGTGTAACTAGGCATTTTCTTCTTTGTGTGTGTTTGTGTGTGTGTTTCATTTTTATTGTAAATACTCATTCACAGCAGATTATATCTATGTGAGCTTTTGAATGTCTATATGTATGTGGATGCATGGCAGTTTTGGGATGTGTAGTTTAGTTCAACATTCCTTACTTGTATTTGAAGACTGTATCTTGTAAATATGTTGTCTAACTTTAAGAGGGCCACATGGAAGATTAGTGTATTATAGCTAAATGTGTTTACCCTCATTAAATAAAGTCGATTATTATTATTATTATATTATTATTATTATTATGGCAACACAATGGCCCTGAATTGCTCACCTGATTTGCCACATAGCTTCTTGAAGTCATGTGGAACATGGACAGCCATCATATTCCACAAAGCATAACTAATTTTATTTAGTTTGGTAGAAGAATAAGGTCACCTTATGAAGTTTGAATGAAACTGGATTAAGAGTCATCCATTCTGTTCAATGGAGAGTAACCATTCCTAAGCAACCTTTCAAAGTTTGGGATGAAATTGGTCCAAAGATATACAAGTTGTCAGGCCAAAACAAACTATATGTGTGGTTCCTATTACATGGTTTTCAAAAATAGGGTAGGTAGGTAGGAAAATTATTTTATTTTTTCTTTCAATTTTTTTTCTCACCTTCTATACTATGCTACACACTCATCACGTGAACAAGTCCGTGAAATGCAGACCCCCCTATACCCCATATAATAGAGAAAACGGGTTTACGGGGGTAAACATTATTTTTCTTATTTTTACTCCAAGACGTAGGTTGTGGGTACTCGTTAGAACCGCCTCAATGAGGCGGTTCTAACGAGCACCCACAACCTATGTTTGCATTATTTATAAGAAAAATATCACAGATTTTCATCAGAAAAATGGCCATTTCGGAGATGTGGAAAAATTGCACTATGTCGCACGGGTGAGTTATCGTAATGTGCACTTGTTTTTGTTATATTGTTTTGCTTTTGTTGTGTGTGTGTGTGTGAATTCGGGTTTAACGTCGCTTTCAACAATTTTTCAGTCATATCACGACGGTGTCTGGTTGCGACAGGGAGCTCAATGCTCACGTTTATAGTGCTGCCTCACTGAAGTATCATGTCCCAGACACATTGCATGATACCACACCCAGTCACATTATCCTGACACTGGATCGACCAGTCCTAGCTCTACCCCGTAAATCTGAGTGCCAAACGAGGAGCAGCTAGTACCATTTTTAATGACTTTGGTATGTCCCGGCCCGGGATCGAACCCGAGACCTCCCGTTCCCCGGAGCGGACACTCTACCAACTGAGCTATCAGGGCCGGTTTGCTTTTGTTGTATAATTGTACTTAAAAACATTGTAAACAAATAAAAGTATAATAAATAATGGTTAGTTTTCATCCATAATGTCCTAATTGTTACAAAAATAAGGGTATTCTTCAGTCAGAACAAAGTATTTTTGATTGGACATCCTGTACGTGTATGTGTTTGCCTTTTACAAAAGGTCAGCCTTTGGGACTTGCTGTTCTAGTGAACGTTGCTTTATCTTGAATAGTGTTGTAACTGTTATTGTACCATATACACTTTGAAGATAAATGTAAAAGTTCAAAAGATCAAGATGAAATGACAGAGTAAACGGATATCAGAAAGTTTCATATAACGGCTTAATGCTGCAAATTAAACATCCAGCAATTAGCACTAGCAGAAACTATTTTATATACTCTTTTCAAATCGTAGTCTTTTCAAATCGTAGTCCTTGTGCCATTAGTATCTGTCTTACTTGGTCTTAAAGCTGAACATAGATAGATAGATAGATAGATAGATAGATAGATAGATAGATAGATAGATATAGATAGATAGATAGATAGATAGATAGATAGATAGATAGATAGATAGATAGATAGATAGATAGATAGATAGATAGATAGATAGATAGATAGATACACACAGACAGACAGACAGACAGATAGATCTCACAATGATTCTGAAAACAGGAGTCCAAAATCCTTCATTTTGAAAAGTTAAGTTCCTGATCTTGATTGCACAAAAAACATAAACAACATTTCTAAACACATGTGTGCACTACATCATAGTTGCATGTTTCCCTAACTGCCTCTTTCATAACTTCAATCCAAACTTGTACAGTGTGGAAACTCAATAGAACCATGCCATTGAGGTGGTTGTAATAAGAAACCACAATGTACATGTATGTTCTGGAGCAGAGATTGGGAAAAAGTATATCCCCAGTTAAGTCTGCTTTCCCCTTTAACTAGGGGCATGCAAGGGTGAGCAGGGATAAATAAGTTCTGAATAGTTAGATCCTCCGGGAGCAAAGAATACACCAAATAAACGAAAATAGCAGACTCGGTTTTATTGAGTCTGTTCATCCCAATGTCGGGTAAAAGTCCTACAGCATTGGAAGCAACGTCTCCAAAATGACCTTTACAGTGTTGACGGGAACGTTAAACCTCAAATCAAATGACCAAAATATAACAACGTCATGCCTGTTTAAAGAATGGCTATTTTAGACATTTTTTTAGCAATAGATTGTTGCCTGTTTGATGGTTTACCGCTAATCCCGCTGTTTATTGTTCCAAATTATCTCACTTTAAGATTTGATGACCAGTGTACATGTAAACGATTAGGTGTGAAAGGTTACCTGACCAGTGTTATCATGTGCATATGCGGCCAGTCTGATCGGCGAGTGTCTAAACTTTCCGAGAAATGAAACCTTGTGAACAATAAACTCAGATCAGACTGTGCAGAACTTCCAGCTGATCTGAATCTTTTCTGTGCGCGCATACGCATTCAGTGCATTTCTCGGAAAGCATTGGGGTCACCACCATATGACATCCTAGCTCATTAACTATCGTCATTGTCGGACATAAATTGCAACAGGTTAAACTGCTTCCTGCACTCACGAAAAAAAAAATCTTAAAGTAAGATCAGCCTGTACATCGAGCTCTTCGTTTGCTGCTGTCTGCATATCCTTGAAGCCATACTACAACAGGTTTGAACAAAGAGCAAAGACTGCGCAGGCTGATCTGTGACTTCACCTGTCGCACAGTTTACTGTCATGTTTCCCAAAAAATTGGATGCGAAGACCGTGTGTGCAAACTATCGATGACGTGTTATTGAAAAACGTGGGAAAATTTCAGACTGCAACAAATGCACGTTCAAAATGACGGCGGGAAATTAAGCGCGGCATGACAAAAACTATATATGTGTGACCGACGAAGACTACGATCATCCTGTGCATCTGTGGAGGCTTAGTTTTCTGTTCATGGAGATAGTGAAAATACTTGAGAGATTTACACAAGCTGTCTGCATTATTTATGTTTGTTGAAGCGTGGTTCTATTGGCTTGCATGAACGGTCTTGAATGTGCTAAGTACTGGAGATTTTGGATTATAATTATGGGTTACTTCAAAGCGTCGGCTTCTTCAGAAGTAGCCACGTGCCATATCCCTGATCCATTTGAACTGTAACTGGCTAATTGTTATTGATTAGCACAGGCCACTTACCGTTAACTGACAACTCGCGGCAATTGATAAAAAACAGCTTTTAAATAGCGATGCTTACGATATGCATTTTTATTCTAGGCTCATAGTTATTTGAGACAAACACGGATGTTTTTGATGTTGTTTTTTTTTTTGGCAGACGCACACCATTTTCATGCGTTAATACGACCAGATTGTCCTTTAATGAAAGCGCTTTTTAATGAATATGTACTTAAATACATTAACCATGAAAAATTGAAAGACCGTTTTTGCACATAAAATGTTTGGAATATTCATGATAGAAAAAATAATTAGGGTCGGCGGGAAAAAGCTAGGCACGGTCGGGTAACCGGAACCACACATATATTTTGTTTTGGCCTCATTTAAAGATATTTTTATTGTTTACCCAGCTTGTTCATTGAAGCAGAAATATTTTAGCTATTGTAGAAAAGGGTCACACAAGCATCATTCCCGTGAAGTTTGAATGAAATGGTACTAAAGGTATAGGAGTTGTCATTTTAAGGTGTTTTTTTTTTAATTTTAGCTCTTGTGGCTGGAGTGATACAGTTTAGCTGTTTCAGTTGAGGGTCACCTTTGCAACCCTGCTAAGTTTTAAAGAACAATGTATTGTCATTAAAAGCTTTTTTCTAGTTTAAAGGTGCATTATTGAGCTATCGGTAAAAAATGCTTTCAAAAATAAAATACATATAGCCGGTATTTTTCTTTAAAACAATACAAATGAATACATTTTATGCAAAGATGCGAACAATTATGATGACAGGTAAACAGGTTTGAGAGGGATTCCCTAACTAGGTTTCGAACACTAGTTAGATCTATTTTTAGTTTGTGACAAAAATAGAATCCCCATATATGACGTTCAATTTTGGCTTTGTTTGCTTAGGCCATGCCTGAATCGGAAAAATATGACGCTGAATACCATGCCATAAGTAATGACACTCAGAGACGATACTGTCGCCATGTATGTGTAAAGTGACAGATTTATTTTTAGAACAGAAATTCCGAACACATGTTCAGAGCGAAGGGTATACACGAATGAAAACGACCATTTACACAAAGTTCTGAAGCTGTATTTGGCTCCAAAAGTGTACACATGACAAAGGAGTATGAATTGAAGATAAAAACCAGAAAAAAAAATTTGAGAACCGGTAGCTCAATAATGCACCTTTAAGCTCTGTCGCCATCTTGTTGAGATGAAATGACATCCCATGCCCTACAGCCCAAAGAAACTGCTAGGGTTTTAGGAACGGTCCAATTGGCACCATTTTTTCTGGGCAGATTTGACCTAAGCGGTTTACCAGTACATGTACTCAAGTTCAGTTGGTTTCAGTTCTGCGCAGAAGAACCATGCAGCCCAAACTATTTCTCAAAGCCCCAATGGGCAAGGCCAGTATTTTGGTAGAGGGTTACCTAGGCAACACTCGAATGAAGTCTGAATGAAAATGGTCGAGGGGTATAGGATAAGTTGTCCTGTAAAGTTTTTATACAAGCTTTAAAAAAAACAAGAGGGCCATGATGGCCCTGGATCGCTCACCTGATCCATAGTGTAACAAGTGTGCCCCAGAGAGGGCCAGTATTGGCCCCAGGGCTTTAATGTGCATAATGTTGAGGGAGATCTTAAAGGTGAAGCTTCATACCAAACATCAACAAAGGCTATAATTTGAACAATCTTGGCAAAGGTCCACTAGATGAAGCTACACATCAAATATCAAAGACCTGGGCCTAGCGGTTTCAGAGAAGAAGATTTTTAAAGATTTTGCCTATATAAGCCTATGTACAAGAGGCTCAATGAGCCTAAACCGCTCACCTGAGGAACTTAAGTTTTAACAATTCACAGACTTGACTACTAAATCTGCTAATAGAATCCAGCCCATTGACCCTTACAGGATATAAGTCATGATTATTGCATTGTATTCCAAGTTTGAGACTTCTAGCTTCTATAGTTCCTGAGAAATCTTTGACGAAAATTTAACATTGGTCAAAATGGAGAGAAAGAAGAATGAAAGAACAGATGAACAAATAAGCTGAGAAAGCCTGTCCTCGTTATCTGCAAGAATGAAGACAATCAGAAAAAAATTAACGGAGCTAGAGTGATGACAAACTTTTTCCTATGTTAAGTCTATGGGAGCTATTTGTTGCCATGGCAACCAGAGTTCCAATCCGATCTGCCCGAAAACAGTATGCAGCCTTTCCCCCTACCTGATAATGCTTCACATGAAATTTGATCAAGATTGGCCCACTGGTTCCGGAGATATACTTCTTTGAAAGTGTGGACGACGACGACGGACGACGACGACGGACGACGGCTCGTGGTATACTAATACCTCACATGAGCCTTCGGCTCAGGTGAGCTAATAAACAAGAGGGCCCAGAGGGCCCTGGTTCGCTCACCTGATCCAATGTATAACAAGTGGGCCCCGGGCAGGGTCAATTTTGGCCCCAGGCTATAATTTGAACAATCTTGGTAGAGGTCCACAAGATGAAGCTTCATATCGAATATGAAAGACCTGGGCTTTCTGGTTTCAGAGAAGATTTTAATATAGAAGTCTATGTAAAACAAGATTTTCCCTATATAAGTCTATGTAAAACCAAAGGGCCCCGGAGCAGGGGCATTTTTGGCCCCAGGGCTATAATTTGAACAATCTTGGTAGAGGTCCACTAGCTGAAGCTTCATAACAAATATCAAAGACCTAAGCCTTGTGTTTCAGAGAAGATGATTTTTAAAGATTTTCCCTATATAAGTCTATGTAAAACCAAAGGGCCACATGGCGGAGGCATTTTTGGTCTCAGGGCTATAATTTGAACAATCTTTATAGAGGTCCACTAGCTGAAGCTTCGTAACAAATATCGAAGACCTAAGCCTTGTGGTTTCAAAGAAGAAGATTTTTCAAGATTTTCCCTATATACGTCTATGTAAAACCAAAAGGCCCCGGAGAGGGGGGCATTTTTGGCCCCAGGGCTATAATTTTAACAATCTTGGTAGAGGTCCACAAGATGAAGCTTCATACCAAATATCAAAGACCTGGGCCTTGCAGTTTCAGAGAAGAAGATTTTTCAAGATTTTCCCTATATAAGCCTATGTAAAACAAAAGGGCCCTGGTGCTGGGGCATTTTTGGCCCCAGCACTATAATTTGAATAATCTTGGTAGGGGTCCACTAGATGAAGCTTCATACCAAATATCATAGACCTGGGCCTTGCGGTTTCAGAGAAGAAGATTTTTCAAGATTTTCCCTATATAAGCCCATGTAAAACCAAAGGGCCCCCGTGCGGGGGCATTTTTAGATCCAGCACTATAATTTGAACAATCTTGGTAGGGGTCCACTAGATAAAGCTTCATACCAAATATCAAAGACCTGGGCCTTGCGGTTTCAGAGAAGAAGATTTTTAAAGATTTTCCCTATATAAGCCCATGTAAAACCAAAGGGCCCCCGTGCGGGGGCATTTTTGGCCCCAGCACTATAATTTGAACAATCTTGGTAGGGGTCCACTAGATAAAGCTTCATACCAAATATCAAAGATCTGGGCCTTGCGGTTTCAGAGAAGAAGATTTTTTAAGATTTTCCCTATATAAGCCCATGTAAAACCAAAGGGCCCCCGTGCGGGGGCATTTTTGCCCCCAGCACTATAATTTGAACAATCTTGGTAGGGGTCCACTAGATGAAGCTTCATACCAAATATCAAAGACCTGGGCCTTGCGGTTTCAGAGAAGAAGATTTTTAAAGATTTTCCCTATATAAGCCCATGTAAAACCAAAGGGCCCCCGTGCGGGGGCATTTTTGCCCCCAGCACTATAATTTGAACAATCTTGGTAGGGGTCCACTAGATGAAGCTTCATACTAAATATCAAAGACCTGGGCCTTGGGGTTTCAGAGAAGAAGATTTTTTAAGTTTGCGGTGAAAAAAATCTATTTTTGGCTACTGTGACCTATATATGCAACGGATCGGAACCATTTGAACAACTTTGAAAGGGGACCACCTAAGGATCAATCCTGTGAAGTTTGGTCAAAATACGATCAGTGGTTTAGGAGGAGATGTCGTTTGAAGAAAAGTTTACGGACGCACGCACGGACGCACGCACGGACGCACGCACGGACGCACGCACGGACGCACGACGGACGACGGACAAAAAGTGATCCCAAAAGCTCACCTTGTCACTATGTGACAGGTGAGCTAAAAACCAAAGGGCCCCGGAACGGGGGCATTTTTTGCCCCAGCACTATAATTTGAACAATCTTGGTAGGGGTCCACTAGATGAAGCTTCATACCAAATATCAAAGTCCTGGGCCTTGTGGTTTCAGAGAAGAAGATTTTTAAAGATTTTCCCTATATAAGCCCATGTAAAACCAAAGAGCCTCGTGGCGGGGCATTTTTGGCCCCAGCACTATAATTTGAACAATCTTGGTAGGGGTCCACTAGATGAAGCTTCATACCAAATATCAAAGACCTGGGCCTTGTGGTTTCAGAGAAGAAGATTTTTAAAGATTTTCCCTATATAAGCCAATGTAAAACCAAAGGGCCCCGGGGCGGGGGCATTTTTTGTCCCAGCACTATAATTTGAAGGGGTCCACTAGATGAAGCTTCAAACCAAATATCAAAGTCCTGGGCCTTGTGGTTTCAGAGAAGAAGATTTTTAAAGAATTTCCCTATATAAGCCTATGTAAAACCAAAGGGCCCCGGGGCGGGGGCAGTTTTGGCCCCAGCACTATAATTTGAACAAACTTGGTAGGGGTTCACTAGATGAAGCTTCATACCAAATATCAAAGACCTGGGCCTTGTGGTTTCAGAGAAGAAGATTTTTAAAGATTTTCCCTATATAAGCAAATGTAAAACCAGAGGGCCCCGTGGCGGGGGCATTTTTTGTCCCAGCACTATAATTGGACAATCTTGTTAGGGGTCCACTAGATGAAGCTTCATACCAAATATCAAAGACCTGGGCCTTGTGGTTTCAGAGAAGAAGATTTTAAAAGATTTTCCCTATATAAGCCTATGTAAAACCAAAGGGCCCCGGGGCGGGGGCATTTTTGGCCCCAGCACTATAATTTGAACAACCTTGGTAGGGGTTCACTAGATGAAGCTTCATACCAAATATAAAAGACCTGGGCCTTGTGGTTTCAGAGAAGAAGATTTTTAAAGATTTTCCCTATATAAGCCAATGTAAAACCAAAGGGCCCTGTGGCGGGGGCATTTTTTGTCCCAGCACTAAAATTTGAACAATCTTGGTAGGGGTCCACTAGATGAAACTAGATTAAAGTCTTTGAAAGATCAGGAAGAAATCTGTTTTGGTCTATAAAAAATTCGAACGGGGTTTTAAATAAATTGAAATCTAGACAGTTTCGTGCTTCTAGTCTGTCTACCTACGATTTTTCCACTCTTTACACTACACTTCCTCATAATCTTATAAAAGAAAAGCTTAATGATTTAATTGAATGGGCTTTTCACAGAGAAGATTCTCTCTATCTTGCATGTAATGTCAGAAATGCATTTTTCACTTCTAAAGAGCATAAGAATTATACACTTTGGTCATGTCAGAAAGTGTGTGATGCCCTCACCTTTCTACTTGACAATATTTATATTAGATTCGGTACTAAGTTATTTAGACAAATTGTGGGTATTCCGATGGGTACTAATTGCGCACCTCTTGTGGCTGATCTGTTCTTGTATTGTTATGAAAGAGACTTCATTTTGTCGCTTTCCATTGATAACCAATCTGAAATTATTGAAGCTTTTAGCTCTACTTCTAGATATTTAGATGATTTATTAAATATTGATAATACCTATTTTGATGGTTTGATCAGTCAGATTTACCCCCTAGAACTTCAGTTAAATAAAGCAAATTCTTCTGATACCGAGGCCCCGTTTTTGGATTTACATCTATCTATTGTAGATGGATTTGTTTCGTGCAAAATTTATGATAAACGCGATGACTTTGATTTTGAGATTGTAAATTTTCCTTTTTTGGATGGTGATGTTCCTCGTGCGCCATCCTATGGCGTTTATATTTCGCAATTAATTCGATTTGCTAGAGTGTGTAGTCATGTAACTGACTTCAACACTCGTAATAACGGCTAAACTCCTTAATCAGGGTTATCGGTACCATAAACTACGCAAAGCCTTTTCAAAATTTTATAGACGCCATTCTGATTTAATTTCAAAATTCAATATTGGACTTAAATCTCTTCTGCAACAAGGTCTATCGGAACCCGAATTTTATGGTGACTTAGTATATAAATTCAGAAAAATATATAACCGCAATGACTTCAGCACCCAATTTCGTAAAATCATTCTTCGATATAAAAAGATTGGGTACAACATGGATATTATACGACAGACTGCATGCATGGTAGTTAACCCAATCACGGTTGGCAACTTTGCTTCCCTCTTTAATTGCACGCCGGTGGGTCAGGCCTCAGATTCTATGACGGCTCCAACGTAAAGGCTTATTGAAAATTAAAGAGATAATGTTGGTTGGTGCCTGATGCTCTGTCTCTGGTCGGGCTCATCGGAGTCTAACTGTTGGTTTTCTTTTGCTCCAGCATTTCAGTGGTTTCTTGCTGTCGAGTCCTCACCGTTGTCTCACCTCTGTGGTTCTTTGATTTCTGTGTTCACGGAGATGTTGCACTGATGAGTTAGGAGGCCTTCTTGCGGACTGAACAAATTATTTGTCTAAATCGCGACGGAAGTAAGGGCGAGGATTGTGGCCACGTAAAATCGATTTAAGCCCCCCAGTGGAAATCTTCCACTGACCGTTCCAAGGCGGCTCTTCTGTTGCGATTTATTTATGTTGTTGTTTGTTACTTACTGTGTGTATCACTTGTGTCTTTTAATTTTGGATGGCCATATGGCCATTTTGTGGGAAAGTAACTGTCCATATGGCCTTCCTTTGTTTAGGTTTCCATTATGGTCTGGTCACTTAATGTTTGTATTTCTTTCCCTTTGGTGTCTTTTATGGATGGAGTAAGTTAATTGTATCAATTCCTGATCTTTGTTTTACTTCTATTTTGCATATCAGGGCTGTTTTGTTTGTGCCGTGTGGCGGCTGTAAAAGGTCTCCCCGTACATGCATTTAATGCTCTTATTTTTCCAATCCTCAGGGATTGCTTATGCAATTGCTTTTCACTGTTCCATCAATTGACATCCTTTAGATACCTGTTGAAGGTCATTATTAAACCGATGTTCGTTCCTCGTTGTATAACAACTGCTTGTTTGACATCCCTGTACTTTAAGTAGACTAGGATGTTTTGTGGGCTTTTGTTGTACCTTCCTTCTATTCGAAGGAATCGTCTTCAGTAATTTTATTTATTTAATAACCGGTATGAACATCGCTTTAGTTTTGACGGTATCACAACCTTACTAACCAAAATGAGTATTACAAATACATTTAAAATATCAATATCACCCCTTAGGTTACACTCTGCTTCTTCTGTACGGATTCCCCATTCTATTAAGAACTTTAATAATATGTTGCCTTCGGTATTGGTTAGACCCTTAAATTTGTCTTCTGTAACTTCAGTTAATCTCAAAGGAGCAGGCAATACCAATGTTTTTGGGAGTAGTCTTCGTATAAGACGATCTCCTCTCAAATCACCCATCCTTCGAAAATATACTAATCCGTGGAAGAGAAGTGGAATGTATCCTAGTATTTCTAAGTGCAATGCCAAGAGGTGCAGATGTTGTTCGCATTTAAGCACTGCGTCTACCGTTACTTCATCTGTAAACGGTAGA
Source organism: Lucinisca nassula (assembly GCA_963580285.1). Lineage (NCBI taxonomy): Eukaryota > Metazoa > Mollusca > Bivalvia > Lucinida > Lucinidae > Lucinisca > Lucinisca nassula. The sequence goes on along the minus strand of OY757016.1, from coordinate 134,219,165 downwards.
CGCTTCTCTGTAGTTAACATGTCTGATTTGACATGACAGTCTACAGATTTAATTTATGTAATTACTTGACGTGCTGCAAACTGTAATATGCAGTACGTCGGTCAAACTAACCGCATGCTTAAAACTAGATTGAACGAGCATTATCGTAGAATGAGTAAGCCTAAGAAAACTGACACTTTCTTGTACCGTCACTTTCGACGTACAGGTCATTCTGTAAATAACATTATTATACAACCAGTGGAAAAACTTTATTACGATGCAAATTCTACATCTAGATTCAAAATAATCAAAAGACATGAAGCTGAACTGAAATGGATTAAATTTTTACAGACCCCTTTTCCACTGGGATTTAATGACAACATTTATCATGAGGGTAATATTTCCAGAATGCCGGACTTTGATATTTTCTCACTCCTGGAATGTCGAAAACGCAGAACTAGATCTCACGGCACCAGGAAAAATGGTAACTTTAAACGTAAATCACGTGCGTTTAAACGAAACAATACTAGACTGAAGTGACTGTCAATTATATTATTAAATCATGGACGCCACCCTATGCTTTCATTTTTAAGTTCATTACCCGTTTCTGGTTTCAGAGAAGAAGATTTTTAAAGATTTTCCCTATATAAGCCAATGTAAAACCAAAGGGCCCTGTGGCGGGGGCATTTTTTGTCCCAGCACTAAAATTTGAACAATCTTGGTAGGGGTCCACTAGATGAAACTAGATTAAAGTCTTTGAAAGATCAGGAAGAAATCTGTTTTGGTCTATAAAAAATTCGAACGGGGTTTTAAATAAATTGAAATCTAGACAGTTTCGTGCTTCTAGTCTGTCTACCTACGATTTTTCCACTCTTTACACTACACTTCCTCATAATCTTACAAAAAAAAAGCTTAATGATTTAATTGAATGGGCTTTTCACAGAGAAGATTCTCTCTATCTTGCATGTAATGTCAGAAATGCATTTTTCACTTCTAAAGAGCATAAGAATTATACACTTTGGTCATGTCAGAAAGTGTGTGATGCCCTCACCTTTCTACTTGACAATATTTATATTAGATTCGGTACTAAGTTATTTAGACAAATTGTGGGTATTCCGATGGGTACTAATTGCGCACCTCTTGTGGCTGATCTGTTCTTGTATTGTTATGAAAGAGACTTCATTTTGTCGCTTTCCATTGATAACCAATCTGAAATTATTGAAGCTTTTAGCTCTACTTCTAGATATTTAGATGATTTATTAAATATTGATAATACCTATTTTGATGGTTTGATCAGTCAGATTTACCCCCTAGAACTTCAGTTAAATAAAGCAAATTCTTCTGATACCGAGGCCCCGTTTTTGGATTTACATCTATCTATTGTAGATGGATTTGTTTCGTGCAAAATTTATGATAAACGCGATGACTTTGATTTTGAGATTGTAAATTTTCCTTTTTTGGATGGTGATGTTCCTCGTGCGCCATCCTATGGCGTTTATATTTCGCAATTAATTCGATTTGCTAGAGTGTGTAGTCATGTAACTGACTTCAACACTCGTAATAACGGCTAAACTCCTTAATCAGGGTTATCGGTACCATAAACTACGCAAAGCCTTTTCAAAATTTTATAGACGCCATTCTGATTTAATTTCAAAATTCAATATTGGACTTAAATCTCTTCTGCAACAAGGTCTATCGGAACCCGAATTTTATGGTGACTTAGTATATAAATTCAGAAAAATATATAACCGCAATGACTTCAGCACCCAATTTCGTAAAATCATTCTTCGATATAAAAAGATTGGGTACAACATGGATATTATACGACAGACTGCATGCATGGTAGTTAACCCAATCACGGTTGGCAACTTTGCTTCCCTCTTTAATTGCACGCCGGTGGGTCAGGCCTCAGATTCTATGACGGCTCCAACGTAAAGGCTTATTGAAAATTAAAGAGATAATGTTGGTTGGTGCCTGATGCTCTGTCTCTGGTCGGGCTCATCGGAGTCTAACTGTTGGTTTTCTTTTGCTCCAGCATTTCAGTGGTTTCTTGCTGTCGAGTCCTCACCGTTGTCTCACCTCTGTGGTTCTTTGATTTCTGTGTTCACGGAGATGTTGCACTGATGAGTTAGGAGGCCTTCTTGCGGACTGAACAAATTATTTGTCTAAATCGCGACGGAAGTAAGGGCGAGGATTGTGGCCACGTAAAATCGATTTAAGCCCCCCAGTGGAAATCTTCCACTGACCGTTCCAAGGCGGCTCTTCTGTGGCGATTTATTTATGTTGTTGTTTGTTACTTACTGTGTGTATCACTTGTGTCTTTTAATTTTGGATGGCCATATGGCCATTTTGTGGGAAAGTAACTGTCCATATGGCCTTCCTTTGTTTAGGTTTCCATTATGGTCTGGTCGCTTAATGTTTGTATTTCTTTCCCTTTGGTGTCTTTTATGGATGGAGTAAGTTAATTGTATCAATTCCTGATCTTTGTTTTACTTCTATTTTTCATACCAAATATCAAAGTCCTGGGCCTTGTGGTTTCAGAGAAGAAGATTTTTAAAGATTTTTCCTATATAAGCCTATGTAAAACCAAAGGGCCCCGGGGCGGGGGCATTTTTAGCCCCAGCACTATAATTTGAACAATCTTGGTAGGGGTCCACTAGATGAAGCTTCATACAAAATATCAAAGTCCTGGGCCTTGTGGTTTCAGAGAAGAAGATTTTTAAAGATTTTGCCTATATAAGCCTATGTAAAACCAAAGGGCCCCGGGGCGGGGGCATTTTTGGCCCCAGCACTATAATTTGAACAATCTTGGTAGGGGTCCACTAGATGAAGCTTCATACCAAATATCAAAGTCCTGGGCCTTGTGGTTTCAGAGAAGAAGATTTTTAAAGATTTTCCCTATATACATGTAAGCCTATTTAAAACCAAAGGGCCCCGGGGCGGGGGCATTTTTGGCCCCAGCACTATAATTTGAACAATCTTGGTAGGGGTCCACTAGATGAAGCTTCATACCAAATATCAAAGAACTGGGCCTTGTGGTTTCAGAGAAGAAGATTTTTAAAGATTTTCCCTATATAAGCCTATGTAAAACCAAAGGGCCCCAGGGCGGGGGCATTTTTGGCCCCAGCACTATAATTTGAACAATCTTGGTAGGGGTCCACTAGATGATGCTTCATACCAAATATCAAAGACCTGGGCCTTGTGGTTTCAGAGAAGAAGATTTTTTAAGTTTTTGGTGAAAAAAATCTTTTTTTGGCTCCTGTGACCTAGATGTGCAACGGACCGGGAACCATTTGAACAACTTTGAAAGGGGACCACCTTAGGATCATTCCTGTGAAGTTTGGTCAAAATCCGATCAGTGGTTTAGGAGGAGATGTCGTTTAAAGAAATTGTTTACGCACGGACGGACGCACGCATGACGGACGACGGACAAAAAGTGATCCCAAAAGCTCACCTCGTCACTACGTGACGGTGAGCTAAAAACCAAAAAAAAAATGGTACATGTATATTAGTTTCGTCACGGGTGTCTGTCCGTCTGTCCATCCATCCATCTTTCTATCTGTCACGTTTCTTGTGATTTATTTCTTGGCCTCAGATGACCAAACTTGGTATACACATTGTTTAGGGATGGCAGATGTGCATGAAGGTGTCGAAATTTTGACCTGACCCCCTGGGGTCACGGGGTGAGTTCATAGGTAAAATTTCCAAGAAAAAGGTTCTCAATTGTTCTATACAGTGTACAGATGCATTGTTAAGTGCGTTGTCCATAGAAAAAGTGGGTGTTTGTGATGGTGCACCATCGACAGTATGATCTAGTTAGCTCGGCTGTTTTCGAAGAAAATGACAAAGTATTGTCATAGCTCTGGCATCGTTGTCTGCGTCGTCGTCGTGCAAAAACTGGGACATATTGTAATATCTCTGTCATTACTGAATATATTTACTTGAAACTCAGACTACCGGTAGTTGTTCATTATGAAAAGGGGAACTCATACCAATGGGTGAGGTAACCCTCAAAATATTTTTGGCACAGTTATGCCCCTTTTTCGACTTAGAATTTTTGTAAAAACTTAGACATTTTGTAATATCTCTGTCATTACTGAACATATTTACTTGAAACTCGGATTTGTTGTTCATTATGAAAAGGGGAACTCATACCAATAGGGAGGTAACCCTCAAAATATTTTTGGCACAGTTATGCCCCTTTTTCGACTTAGAAGTTTTGCGGTGGCGGCATGCAAAAACTTGGACATTTTGTAATATTTCTGTCATTACTGAATGTATTTACTTGAAACTCGGACTAGTTGTTCATTATGAAAAGGGGAACTCATAACAATAGGTGAGGTAACCCTCTAAATATTTTTGCCACAGTTATGCCCCTTTTTCGACTTAGAATTTTTGTTTAACTGAAAGAAACTGCAGCCGAGCGTTGGCGTTGGCATGCGGTGCTCTTGTTTTCTTCTATTTTAGCTCTGACTTTAACTCTTATCTTGCTGTTCACGACAACCCCTATCTTTGGAAACAGTGCAGATCCAGATCAGATGGCTTCTGAAGAAGCCATCTGATCAGGATCTACACTGTTTGACATTCAATTTATGAATTTGTAGGAATAAATTACATCAAGTAATGTGATTGGTTCAAAGTCAGCAATGGGTGTGGCTAAACTGAATATTCAGCAAGAGAAGGGTTAATCTTGTTCACAGGAGCATAATAATTTCAGCTATTTCAGTAAGAGGCCACATAGGCAACATTCCTTTGAAGTTTAACCCTTGTCCTGCTGAATATTCATATATGCCACACCCACTACCGATTATCAACCAATCAGATTACTTGATGCAAATTATTGTAACAAATTCACAATCTGAATGGCAAACAATGTAGATCGTGATCAGATGGCTTCGTCAGAAGCCATCTGATCTGGATCTACATTGTTTCAAAGATATGGCATATCCGGGATTAGCAGGACAAGGGTTAAATGAAATTGGCCTAAGATATATAAGGAGGAGTTTGCATTTAAAGCATAACATACAACGGACACTGACCAATCACAACAGCTAACGATTTTAAGCACTTCATGCTCAGGTTAACTAAAAAGACCACACCATTATTGCCAAGTCCAACCCAGGGATACAGACTAAGCATTTTGCTTTAGGCGCCCAGATTGCCTTAAATCCAAATTTTACAGTAAGTTAATAAGCATTTTTATTCGAAACTTAGGCACCCAGGCCAAAACTTAGGCGTCTTTGGCGACTGGGCGCCTGTTAGTCTGTATCCCTGCCAACCACTAGTTTAACCATTGTAGTCCAGTGGACTCTTCCATTGCTATATGCTGGACAAGTCCATTTGTCATATATAGGGGTGGTATGCCTATTTTTTCATTCTTTTTCTGTTTTTGATACAAAATTCTGTTAGCAAATAGTGCAGACCCTGATTAGATGCCACGTTCTGCAGTGTCAGATCTGGGCTTGCACTATTTTCCAAGGTACGGTACCCCTTTAGGGGTTTCCTGCCTATAGTGGGATAAGGGTTAGGTATAAGCAGAAGGCAGGAATGAATGACCCCGGTTTACATAAAATACACTCCAGCAAGCAATGTCAACTAATGACTGGAAAGTACAAAGCAAGTGATGTCAAAACAGATGGTTAGTGACCATAAGCATATGGCAATTGATGTCAACAAATGAATAGGGTTGACAAGGCAACTAATGCCAACAAATGGCAGCCAGGCTGGTGACCACAAGGCAAGTCAATTCAACGAACTACAAAGCAAGTGATGTCAATAAATCATCATCATCATCATCATCATGATCATCGTCATCAGAGTTTTGATTAATGTGCAGGGGCAACATCCACATAAATGGCCCCCTTCCAGGTAGCTGGCTTGCTGCACGCATAGCAGATCTCACACCAGATCTCGAGGTTTGTCTATCATGAGGGTCGATTGCAGAGAGATTCCACTCTCTGCCATCTCTCTCTGTCAGCTGCTTCCAGCATCTTGGGCCTCCCAGGCCCACACCTTCCATTTACCTGCTTGACTACACAGCTGGAATGTTCCGCATGTCCATACCAGCGGAGCCTTCTCTCTTTCAGGATGAGGTCCAGCTCCTCAATGCCAAGCTGTGCAAGTAGCTCAATGGACCTGATGGTGACAGTGTCCTGTAGCTTGACATTGCAGATCTGTCTGATCATTGCCCTGTCATTCCGCTGCAGACGCTGGAGGTTTGGCTTTGTGAATGGCCAAGTGTCACTGGCAAGAAGAATTGCGCTCTACACCCAAGAGCTGTACACACAGCTGCATGTCGTCTACTGAGTGCAATAACGTTGTAAGTGCAAAATGGCAACTTTTCAGGAGAGACAAAAACCTGTTTTATTAAAGAATGGCATAGAAAACCATACTATAAGCTGGTTTCTTAACTTCATGGCGATTTCTTTCATTTGTGTGTGATGTTTATTGTTGAACAAATGACATTTGAAAAGAAATATTTAGTATTTAAGGGTTGATACACCATTTCTGCGCCGAGTGTTTTTGGTGCAAAAACGGTGTAGTGAGTGAGTGAGTTTTAGTTTTACGTCCCACCAACAGCTAAGGTCATACGGAGACGGGACCTCGGTTTAAAGACTCATCAGAAAGTCTGGAGAAGCCCAGGATCGATCCTGCGATCCCTGGTTTACAAGGCGAGTAGCGTTACCACTGCACCACGGAGGCTTCTACCAAAAACGGTCTAAGTGCATCCAGCGCTAAATGGTGTAAATGTACAAACCTTATTTCTTTGCCTTTTACATGGTAGAGCAGTAAATTAAAGACACTTGGTAGGTAATAGGTCACATTTTATACATTCTGCATGGTACTTACATGCTTATTCTTGAAATATCAAGCAGCAGGATTCAATATTTTTGAGGTATTAAAAAACTTTGCCCAAAAATGGGGTAAGTGCACTTAACACTGTTTTCGCGCCAACTTTTTTTCTAAAAGTCAGAACAAAAACATTGTAACTGACAAAAAAAAATCCAAAATGCTGAAATAAATCATGATTGAGACAGAATCCAGCTGTAGAACTTATTTACCAAGTGTGTCAAGTCCAAAGGCACCCATTTATGCAAAAAAACTATTTTGGCCAAAATGTCAGTTGTAAACACCATTATTGCACTCAGCAGACGATGTCTTGAACAAGAGGTGGCAGGAAGAGAGAACTGGTAACAACTCCTTGAATTTCTTCCAGGCTGTTTTCACATGTGATGTGGTCGAAAGATCTCAGCCACCTGCTGCTGAGAATAAAAGGAAGCTACCACTTCGAGCTTGTAAAGTCTGACTTGGACTTCCCTCTGTGGTCTGCCATCTAAGGGACGTGCAGTTCTTTGGCACTGTGTACACCTGTAATCAGGCATTATCAGGGTCCTCTGTCAGGCGCTTGAGCCCACTGCATTTCTTGCAAAAACTAGAAATGCGTCCATAGGACACGGATGCCCCCACCTGAAAATGTGTCTATGCTCGTATTCATCCATAGAAAGTTTAAGTTTCAGACCATTTTTTTTACCTTTGACCTCTAAGTATGACCTTGACCTTGGAGGTACAGATCTGGGTTTGCATGTGACACATCGTCTCATGATGGTTAACATTTCTTCAAAGTAATTTCAAAATCCATCCAAAAATAAGCAAGTTATTGAAGTTTAAGTTTCGAACCATTTTTTTACCTTTGACCTCTAAGTATGACCTTGACCTTGGAGGTACGGACCTGGGTTTTGCACGTGACACGTCGTCTCATTATGGTTAACATTTCTGCCGAGTAATTTTAAAATCCATCAAGAAATAAGGAAGTTATTGACTGCGTTTAAGTTTCGGACGCACGGATGCATAGACCAACGGACGGACGGACGGACGGACGGACAGACGAACTGACGCCGGATTCAACTGTGGTACGAAAACAATACATCCGATTTTTCTTCGAAAAAGCGGGTATAATAAAACCGAGTCTGCTATTTTCGTTTATTTGGTGTATTCCTTGCTTCCAAAGGATCTAACTTCAGAACTTATTTATTTTCACTGTAGCTGGTGTTGTGCCGTGTGGCGCCGTTAAACGTCTCCCCGTACATCATCATAGTGCAGATTATATTTTCTGGTCCTTGGGGCCATTGAGTTCATTTGGTATCATTTTGCAAATAGAGTTCTGCTTAAGCCGGTGCTAGAGGGTGTGGCCGGTGTTTGACATTTCAGTACAGGTCATGAACAGACTCAATAAAACCGAGTCTGCTATTTTCGTTTATTTGGTGTATTCCTTGCTTCCAAAGGATCTAACTTCAGAACTTATTCATTTTCACTGTAGCTGGTGTTGTGCCGTGTGGCGGCCATAAAACGTCTCCCCGTACATCATCATAGTGCAGATTATATTTTCTGGTCCTTTGGGATCATCGAGTTCATTTGGTATCATTTTGAAAATAGAGTTCTGCTTAAGCCGATGCTAGAGGGCGTGGCCGGTGTTGCACATTTCAGTACAGGTCATGAACAGACTCAATAAAACCGAGTCTGCTATTTTCTTTTATTTGGTGTATTCCTTGCTTCCAAAGGATCTAACTTCAGAACTTATTTATTTTCACTGTAGCTGGTGTTGTGCCATGTGGCGGCCGTAAAACGTCTCCCCGTGCATCATCATAGTGCAGATTATATTTTCTGGTCCTTTGGGATCATCGAGTTCATTTGGTATCATTTTGAAAATAGAGTTCTGCTTAAGCCAATGCTAGAGGGCGTGGCTGGTGTTGCACATTTCATTACAGGTCATGAACAGACTCAATCAAACCGAGTCTGCTATTTTCGTTTAATTGGTGTATTCCTTGCTTCCAAAGGATCTAACTTTAGAACTTATTTACCTATTTGGCTCTGATTAAACAAATAAAAACCATGATCAGGCACTGACTCAAAATGATCAAACAGACAATGTGTAAAACGAAAGATGGGAACTAGAAACAAGAGGGCCCAATGGCCCTATATCGCTCACCTGTGTACCAGAAAATCATTAGTGTAGGAGACCACTTGACATTGCTACATACTAAATATCTAAGCTCAGGCAAAACGGTGTCCATGCTTATAAACCCTACTGGTTTCATTGGGCGACAGGGCTTGAGATGTAATTTCATCTCAATGTCGGACAAAAGTCCCACAAAATTGGAAGAGACATCTCCAAAATGACCTATACAGTGTTGACGGGGATGTAAAACCTCAAATCAAACAAAATCTGTGCCTTATGGTTTTGGAGAAAAAGATTTTTTTAAGTTTTTTCCAGTATAAGTCTATAGGAGCTAATGAGCCCTTGGGCTTGGCCAATTTTGACCCAAAGGGCACGGTTGGCAGGATTTATGTAGGCGACCATTTTGTGTTGCTATATACTAAATATCTAAGGTCATGGTTTCAAAGAAGATGTTTGAAGCTTTTTTCCATTATAAGTTTGTCGGAGTTAAGGGGCCACAGGATTTGGACCCCAGGGGCATGATTGGCAGGATTCATGTAGGCGACCACTCGACATTGCTACATGCTAAATACCTAAGCTCTGGGACTTATGGTTTCAGAGAAGAAGATTTTTGAAGATTTTTTCTCCCCATTTTAAGTTGTTTTTTTTTTGTTGTTTTTTTTTTTTTTTCATTATAAGGGCCCTGTGGTTTCAGAGAAGAAGATTTTTGAAGTTTCTCCAATTGTAGGCCTATGGAATCTAAAGAGCCCTGGGGTGTGGCCAATTTGGATCTGATGGGCATAACTGGCAGGATTCATGTAGGTGGCCACTTGACGTTATTACATACTAAAAATCTAAGCTCTGGGCCTTATGGTTTCATAGAAGAAGATTTTTTAAGTTTTTTTTCCATTATAAGTCTATTGGAGGTGATGAGCTCGGGCGTGGCCAATTTTGACCCCAGGGGCAGGGTTAGCAGGATTTATGTAGCTGGCTTTTTTATGTTGCTAGACACTAAATATCTATATTCTGTGCTTCACAGTTTCTGAGAAGAAGATTTTTTAAGCTTTTTTCAATTATGAGTCTATGGGAGCTAAGGGGCCCCGGGGTGTGGCCCATTTGGACCCCAGGGGCATGATTAGCAGGAAATATGTAGGTGACCACTTGCCGTTACTACATGCTAAATATCTTAGCTCTGGGCCCTGTTGTTTCAGAGAAGAAGATTTTTGAAGTTTTTTTTTTCCATTATGAGTCTATGGGAGCTAAGGGTGTCCCAGGGTGTGGCCCATTTGGATCCCAGGGGCATGATTGGCAGGATTTATGTAGGTGACAATTTGTCATTGCTACATGCTAAATATCTAAGCACTGGGCCCTGTGGTTTCAGAGAAGAAGGTTTTTGAAGCTTTTTTTCCATTATGTGTCTATGGGAGCTAAGGGGCCCCGGCCCATTTGGACCCCACGGGCATGATTGGCAGGATTTATGAGGGTGACCACTTGCCATTGCTACATGCAAAATATCTAAGCTCTGGGCCCTGTGGTTTCTGAGAAAAAGATTTTTGAAGCTTTTTTTCCATTCTGAGTCTATAGGAGCTAAGGGACCTGGGGGCGTGGCCCTTTTGGACCCCAGGGGCATGATTGGCAGGAATTGTGTAGGTGACCACTTGAAGTTGCTATGTGCTAAATATCTAAGCTCTGGGCGCTGTGGTTTCAGAGAAGAAGATTTTTTAAGCTTTTTCCCATTATGAGTCTATGGGAGCAAAGGGGCCCCAGCGCAGGGCCCATTTGGAACCCAGGGGCATGATTGGCAGGAATAATGTAGGTGACCAATTGCCTCTGCTACATGTTAAATATCTAAACTCTGGGCCCTGTGGTTTCAGAGAAGAAAATTTTTGAAGCTTTTTTTTCCATAATGAGTCTATGGGAGCAAAGGGGCCCCGGGGCGTGGCCCATTTTGACCCTAGGGGCATGATTGGCAGGATTTAAGTAGGTGACCACTTGCCGTTGCTACATGCATAATATCTCAGCTCTGGGCCCTGTAGTTTCAGAGAAGAAGATTTTTGAAGCTTTTTTCCATTATGAGTCTATAGGAGCTAAAGGGCCCCGGGGCGTGGCCCGTTTGGACCCCAGGGGCATGATTGGCAGGAATTATGTAGGTGACCACTTGCCGTTGCCACATGCTACATATCTAAGCTCTGGGCCCTGTGGTTTCCGAGAAGAAGATTTTTGAAGCTTTTTGTTCCATTATGAGTCTATGGGAGCGAAGGGGCCCCGGGGCGTTGCCCATTTGGAACCCAGGGGCATAATTGGCAGGAATTATGAAGGTGGCCACTGGCCTTTGCTACATGCTTAATATCTAAGCTCTAGGCCCTGTGGTTTCAGAGAAGAAGATTTTTGAACCTTTTTTTTTCCATTATGAGTCTATGGGAGCTAAGGGGCCCCGGGGTGTGGCCAATTTGGACCCCAGGGGCATGATTGGCAGGAATTATGTAGGTGACCACTTGCCGTTGCTACATGCCAAATATCTCAGCTCTTGGCCCTGTGATTTTAGAGAAGAAGATTTTTTAACCTTTTTTTCCATTATGAGTCTATAGGAGCTAAAGGGCCCCGGGGCGTAGCCCATTTGGACCCCAGGGGCATGATTGGCAGGAATTATGTAGGTGACCACTTGCCGTTGCTACATGCCAAATATCTCAGCTCTTGGCCCTGTGATTTTAGAGAAGAAGATTTTTTAACCTTTTTTTCCATTATGAGTCTATAGGAGCTAAAGGGCCCCGGGGCGTAGCCCATTTGGACCCCAGGGGCATAATTGGCAGGAATTATGAAGGTGGCCACTGGCCTTTGCTACATGCTTAATATCTAAGCTCTAGGCCCTGTGGTTTCAGAGAAGAAGATTTTTGAACCTTTTTTTTTCCATTATGAGTCTATGGGAGCTAAGGGGCCCCGGGGTGTGGCCAATTTGGACCCCAGGGGCATGATTGGCAGGAATTATGTAGGTGACCACTTGCCGTTGCTACATGCCAAATATCTCAGCTCTTGGCCCTGTGATTTTAGAGAAGAAGATTTTTTAACCTTTTTTTCCATTATGAGTCTATAGGAGCTAAAGGGCCCCGGGGCGTAGCCCATTTGGACCCCAGGGGCATGATTGGCAGGAATTATGTAGGTGACCACTTGCCATTGCTACATGCTAAATATCTAAGCTCTGGGCCCTGTGGTTTCCGAGAAGAAGATTTTTTAAGCTTTTTGTTCCATTATGAGTCTATGGGAGCGAATGGGCCCCGGGGCGTGGCCAATTTGGACCCCAGGGGCATGATTGGCAGGAATTATGTAGGTGACCACTGGCAGTTGCTACATGCTAAATATCTAAGCTCTGCGCCCTGTGGTTTCAGAGAAGAAGATATTTTAATATTTTCCCATTGTAAGTCTATGGGAGCTATATGTTGCCATAGCAACCAGAATTCCAATCTGATCAGGCCAAAAACCTTATGCAGCCTTTCCCCCTACCTGATGATGCTTCTCATGAAATTTGATCAAGATTGACCATGGGGTTTTAGAGATATACTTATTTGAAATTGTTTACGGACGCACGCACGGACACACGGACGCACGACGGACAAAAAGTGATCACAAAAGCTCACCTTGTCACTACGTGACAGGTGAGCTAAAAAGGGAATATATGATCATGATGATATAATAGATGAAAAGAACAAAAAAACAACATCAAAAAACAGCCCCATTGCAGATGCTGCAACATGCCGGCAAATACACCCACCCGACTGCACAAAGTAACTAATTACCATGAGGTGAGATTATATTGGTTGTTTCCCTTTAGCGCTTTTCAGTGACTGAGTGAGTGGGACATCAAGAAAATAAATGTAGATGAAGTCTCTCATGATTGAACCATGAGAGCAATTATTGCTGCTATAATCCAGATACCAATATGCATAATCATTCAGCAAGTGCAACAGCAATATTGGTATGTTATTCACAACGATATCACACCCGTACGCTGTATTTCTTAATCGAAAAAAAAAAAAAATGATATTTACGGAAATTACCGAAAATTCGACTCGACAATTTGCGTAATTGAGTCGTTTTTCTCAAGCCCTGTTTCTCTCTCTTTTCCCTCATTTCCCCCTGTCAGGGCTAGAGGGAGAAATTACTTCTCCCTGCTTCCTAGGCCTAGGATGATCCCTGCATAAATAGATATTTTTAAATCCATGAACCAACATGCACGCATTCTCATGCGGCCATAATGAAATATATGGATTTTGAGTGCATTTATAACTGTGCAGACTTAATAGCCTAGTGATTGTGAGTAAGTGAGTGTTTTACATCTCATCAACAGCTAAGGTCATACAGAGACTGGACCTCGGTTTAAAGACGCATCCGAAAGGCTGGAGAAGCCCTTGATCAATCCTGCGATCCCTGGTATACAAGGCCAGTAGCATAACCACTGCATCACTGCCTAGTGGTTGTGTCTCTTGCTTTGTGACCTGTAAGTTTTGCATATAGCAACAGATAAGGTGTATATTTTGTGATAAGAGGATCCATCACATGGATTAGCTCTGACATGGCTCTCTGTGCACTCACAAAAGGTTGTACTTGATGGCCAAGCATCTGAACCTGTCCCTGTTTTATCTGGTGTCTCCCAAGGTTTGGTACTTGGATCAGTCCTTTTCTTGGTGTTATAAATGTCTTATATGATCTCCCAGTTTGATTGTTTGCCGATGATTGTGTTTTGAATAGGAATATATATACTCCTTCTGACTGTCGTATCTTACAAGATGACCTGGATAGGCTAGCACATTGGAAGGCTGATTGGCAGATGAAGTTCAATGTGGCCAAATGTCAATACTTGTTCAATGAGGGTGGCACAGCACCTTCCAGACAAGCAGTTTAAATTCAACTACATGTACTCATTACACCAGCATACATTGGAGCAGATTCAATTTGCTAAATATCTTGGCATCACCATCACTGAAGATCCCAATTGGGGTCAGCATGTTTCTGAGATTACATCCAAAGCAACTGGGACATTAGGATTTCTTATATGTAATTTGGCTTTGCTCACAGGCAGACAAAGGATGTTGCATTCAAAACATTTGTTCGACCTGAACTTGAGTATGCATCACCTATTTGGCATCCCTATGTTAAAACTCAGCTTCAACAAGTTGAGAAGGTCCAGAGGATGGCTGCTCGATGGACCTGCCAGCTATGGCGGAACTGTTCAAATAAAAGTAGTGTAGGTGATATGCCTGTTGAGCTGAAATGGCCATCGCTGTAGGCCCGTTGTGATCAGTCCTCTTTAACCTTCTTTTTTAAGATACACTCTGATGCAGTGTCACTTAATAAAGATAAATACTTTACCCCCATGACTAGTTCAATCCAAAGAAGAGCATCAAGAATTAAACAATACCGCACGTACCAGGCCTACAGTGATGCCCCGAAGAACTCCTTCACTAAAATTATTTCTCATTTCTTCCCTCCTCTTTGGTAGATGCCAAAACTGCAGAGGAGTTCAAAGCCTGTATGGTGTTTGTTTATTAGATTTGAGGTTTAACATCTCCGTCAACAGACTCAACACTGTATTATAGTGTATAGGTCATTTTGGAGACGTTGCTTCCAATTTTGTGGGACTTTTACCCGATGTTGTGATAAAATGACATCTCAAGCCCTGTCACCCAATGAAACCAATAGGGTTTATAAACATGGACGGTCTGACTCAAACCCTTTTGCCTGGGCAGGCTAAGATCTTCTAAGTGGTTTACCATTACCAGGACTTGTGTGCAGTCGGTTTCAGCTCTGCATGGAAGCATCATGCAGCCCATCCATTTCTTCAAGCCCCAATGGTGTAGACTGGGACTCAGAAGTATGCGTTTTAGTATACCTCTGTAAACAGACTTTAAATAGTTTCAAGAACTCATCCAGTGATTTTTTTTATGCTAAATTTGAAATTTTGCGAATAATGGCCAAATGTGACCGACTCAGTACATGAAAAAGATAGACTGTTATTAATGAAATACTGCAGTGCCCCAGCTAGCTACTTTCAGAGGGGCGGGCCGCCCCTCGTGCCCTCCTGGGCCGCCCCTCGTGCCCTCCTGGGCCGCCCCTCGTGCCCTCCCGGGCCGCCCCTCATGCCCTTCGGGGCCGCCCCTCGTGCCCGGCCCTCCCGCCCCCGAATCCTCTCCAATCTCCCCGCTGCCTTTTCTTATGACATTCCCTGTTTCAAATCCATTCTTAAATGCCACTTAGCATCCTCGTATGTGTAATTTAAGACGTTAATAAGACAGATGGGTAGATGTAATTATTTTATAATACTGGATTAATTATGTGACACGCGCCGAAGTAATCATGTTGTTAACGGATGGTAAACGCCATGGGGTACAGTATGACTCGATGACTGGTATTGTCGGTATTTTTATGACTCTGCCAGAAATACTGGCTAGAACCTGCATCAATTTACTTTTAATCGGTGTCTTTAAATCTTATTGCAAAAATAAAATGTGCAATAATTTGTAGGCCCTATCATTATTAAAACGGCCATGATCGGTAAATCAAAATTATTCTCAACTGACTGCCGGCCTCGTTGGCTCAGTCGGATGCGCGTCTGACTGGTGACCAGGAGGACGCGGGTTCGACTCCCGCCGGGGTCGGCAACATTCTTTCGTGGAGATTGATCATGAAATCTTTTCTACGGTCATTCTCTCCCTTCCGCTGATTCAAGAAGGGCAGTTGTCAGTTTCTGGCGAAAGAATGTGCACTGTACTGGTTAACCGCTTACGTATAAGCCTGCCCAGGAAAGTGTGGATAGGTAAACTGACCGGCTCAAAAATGACCTATATAGTGTTGACTGGGCCGTTAAACTCCAATACAAACAAACAAACAATTCTCAACTGACTCGTCACTCGTTACGGTAAAAATGCCGACAAAGAGAAAGTTAAAAAGAGAGAGTTAAGATTAAAAAAAAAAAAAAATCTTCGTTTTTCGGTGGTTGGTCAGCGCGAACATGTTAGAAAAAAAAAAACATTCCGATGAAGATCCTGAATAATTATGACTTATTAGCCCTTGCCATGTTCGGGCCCATGCAACAGTCGCTCGGGCTCCGATATTTGGAAAAAAACGTGAAATTTTCATAACAGTGCAGCGACTGAACGCACGTGAAATAAATGACGTGTATAATAAAAGGCGGAAAATTCTCTAACGGGAAAATTATGCATTCATATTTCAAGGGAATCAATTTTTTTTTTTTTGGGGGGGTGGGGGGGGGGTTACGGTCCTTTCAAGATTCTATCACATATAGAGCTGATCCGATCGTTAATCAGGAGGGCGTAAACCGGAGTAATCTGAACTACATTAAGACAGCGAGCAAGTGAAGTCTCGGATCAGTCAGCGCATGCGCGCAAGCCTTCATTAGCCGTATTGATTGGATGAGCAGGTCATTGCTCAACAGTTTCGTCTTGCATCAGTCTGCGCATCGCTGATTTTACAAGCTGGGTTATCAAAACAGACTTGCATAGTTGTTGCGCATGTTGTTCTGACTTACATAGCCTAGTGGTTGCGCATGCTGGTCTTTCTTTTCTCTTTCTTTCTATATATACTGCCATACGCCCTCGCGGACATTCCCGGCAGGTGTATATTACATACACTCCAGTTTTGCAGGATGAAAGCCTACACAGTAATCATGTAATTATGGTAGGGTTCTTTAACCTGCACAGGGGATGGTTCTCCCTGCACAGGGGGCCTCCAGTTAACGTCCCGATCCGAAGGACGGTGCACTTAATGACATTCATCCCTGCAAATGATGCCAATAGAGCGTGTTCGGACACCATTTATCGCCGCTGCCGGGGATCGAACCCGGGACCTCTAGCATCAGAGGCAAGTGCACTAACCACTGAGCTATCACGCTCCCTGAGTCTTTGGTCTCGTCTTTGAGTATCGTTCGACAAGTGAAGACTCGGAGTAGCCTGCGCATCCTTACAAACTGCTCTGTCTTCGCTGACCCCAAGTGCCTTTAAAGAAAGGTGCGAAAAAAGGTTGCCCGGGTTGCGCATGTTGATCTGGGTCTTTGCAAGGTGTTGTGCGACGAAGCTCGGTATACACTTTACTGTGTAATAGGCCTACTGTCGCAGAGTGATCAAGCAGCGGGGATATTGCAAACACTAGATGCGCATTTTGATCAGAGTCTTTGCAGATCAGTGAAGACGGAGATCAGCCTTCGCACCCGTTCAGTCTGAGTTCTGCAGCCTGAGTATGACATTCATTCACCAGGAAGGATAATTATTGAGTAGTTTCCCTTGAACAGATTACTTATTCAGTCATGGGTTATTTTTTGTATTGCTTTAATAACACGCTTTCAGATGAATAAAACAATTTTTTTTTTTAAATACATGTGTATATGTATTATAAATCTATATTATAAGATACCTAGACGTTGAATGTTCAAATGTTCTTTAAATAATAAACGTTGCTATTGCTGCGACCCAGTACACCACTTACGTGTGAAATGCATGTAAATATATATAATTCAGTAGAAACATTTATAACAAGCTCACTATCCTATTCCAGATCATAGTGATCTTGATGGCATTTCAAAGACCAAAACTGGTGCCCTATTTTTGGCATGCAAAAGTGCCCTCCCTAGCCCAGCGCCCCTCTGCCCTGAAATCCTAGCTGGAGCACTGTACTGGAAACTATTTCCATATGCCAAATCTTAAGTCAATCCCTGTTTGTGACTCCTGCCCATTGGGGCTTGAAGAAATGGATGGGCTGCATGTCATGATGATGCTTCCATGCAGAGCTGAAACAGACCACAGGAGTACTGGTAAACCCCTTATACTTAGAGGATCTAAGCCTGCCCAGGCAAAGCAGTGCAAGTCGGACCCTCCATGCCTACTGGTTTCATTGGACGACAGGACTTGAAATGCCATTTCATCTCAATTTCGGGTAAAAGTCCCACAAAATTGGAAGCAACGTCTCCAAAATGACCTATATAGTGTTGACGGGGATATTAAACCTCTAATCAAACAAACAAACAATCCCTGTTAGGGCGCCGCCCATGCTTCCTGACACAAAGATCAGGTTAAAATTCACGTCACAGGTACTGGCGTGTGAATGTGTCACCAGTAACATATTCACATCACAGGTCCTGGTGTGTGAATGTGTCACCAGTAACACTTCTGATACTAAGAATAAACGATTCCTCTCACCAAAATTGATATGCCAGCAAATTTATCCCAACTTAATTTCACAGAGATCATCTAGGGAAATGGCCCCCCGCCCATCGGGGCTTGAAGAAATAGATGGACTGCATTATGTTTCCACGCAGATCTGAAACTGACCGCACACGAGTACTTGTAACCAGCCTAGAGGATCTAAGCCTGCCCAGGCAAAGCGGTGCGAGTCGGACAATCCATGCTTATAAACCCTGTTGGTTTCATTGGACGACAGGGCTTGAGATGTTTTGTTTGATTTTGTTTGATTTGAGGTTTAACGTCCCTGTCATCACTATAAAGATCATTTTGGAGACGTTGCTTCCAATTTTGTCGGACTTTTACCAGACATTGAGATGAAATGACATCTCAAGCCCTGTCGCCCAATGAAACCAATAGGGTTTATTAGCATGGATGGTCCACCTCGCACCGCGGTTCCTGGACAGTCTTAGATCCTCTAAGCGGTTTACCAGTACTAGTGTGCGGGCTGGATTCATCTCTGCCTGGAAGCATCATGCAGCCCATATATTTCTTCAAGCCCCTATGGGCGGGGGCCGTTGGGTAAAAGTCCCACAAAATTGGAAGCAACGTCTCCAAAATGACCTATACAGTGTTGATGGGGACGTTAAGCCTCAAATCAAACAAACAAATCATCTAGGGAAAACAGAAAAAAAAAAAAAACAGAAAAACAAGAATAACCAATGATGACAAATGCAAGGCATGATTTCTGGACACATCCTGGATCAGAATCCATGACAGATAAACTCAGCAGAAACCTTCCAAAGCGGTAACAACGCAATGACACACATTTAGGATGATTTGAGAAAAGTAAACTTACATTAAACAGTTTCATTTTTCCAAAGTTTCTATTATTTTCAGCAGTCATTAGTAAAGTAGCCATAATTGAAAGATGTATTACAAGCTCACTCAGTAAACAACACTATTCGGGTTTGACATTTCATTGGCTGGAAACTGGGTTATATGAACTTTGACTTTTAAAGTACTGTTATAGCATAGGTTTTAGATGATGAAGTGTGACAATAAATACGTAAATACTTTGACATTTTCCATTATTATATCATAACCATTCAAAATTACTGTGATTTCAAAAATCACAACATGGAATGTAGGAAAAATGACAGGACCAACACACAGCTAAAAATAAAACCATCAAAACATTACCAGGTGACTACAAAACACATTGTGCTTCATCACAACAGATACAAATATATATTTACCAACAAATATACAAATACAGATAGTTAGGTCTGAGTGTGTTGAAGTATGAAAATCAGATATAAGGTTCTTATTGAATGACATTGTACTTGTATAACTAACATTTTTTTTTTTTTGTCTGCTGGCCATGTGTTACAAACGTGTAAAGTTTGTACTGTACACATCGAAACGAAGCCGACAACACGAATGTGTAAACCCAAATTTCTGATCATCAGAAATGGTCTGGTGTCTATCTCATATTTCAATAAAATAGTTAAATGATGCCAATGAAAGGATCGTCGCATAATTGCTACTACATGTTCTTTGAATAATCACGAGATTTTCACGATTTTTCATCTCGCAGCAGGTTGAAATTAGATTAAAATTACTGGACTGCACCAATATTTCACCTTTGTTTTCAAGCTAAGCATAAGTTAAAACAATATTTTTACCGTTTCAGACAAATTTACATCGATCAACCGCCTAATTGGCAATTAATTCAGCAATTAAAATCGTACATACCGTTGTGTATCAACATCCGGGTAATCCAGCAGCCATTAGCGTGAACTTATCGAGGTCAAGGCTAGAGACCGGGTACCATTTCGAGCCTATCAAAGTACTAATAGTACCCTAATATTACTAAATTCGTCATGGGCGTGTCAGAGTTATCCACCTTTTCCATTGCACCAAAGGACATACAGATTTAAATGCTTCTGTTTGTTTGATTTGAGGTTAAATGTCCCCGTCAACACTGTAAAGGTAATTTTGGAAACGTTGCTTCCAATTTTCTGGGACTTTAACCCGACATTGAGATGAAATGACATATCAAGCCCTCCCGCTGAATGAAACCAATAGGGTTTACAAGCATGGACGGGCCAACTCGCATCGCATTGCCTGGGCAGGCTTAGATCCTCTAAGCGGTTTACCAGTACTTGTGTGCTGGTCGGTTTCAGCTCTGCGTGGAAGCATCATGCCGCCCATCTATTTCTTCAAGCACCGATGGACGGGGGCTTAGATTTAAATGCATTGGTATTGGTTAAACGCATTGGTTATAACGGGTTCAAAGCCCGTACAGTGTACATTGGGTCTCAGAGGTATGAGTATTAATAGTATACCTCTTATAATTAGATTGTAAATCGTCTTAAGGACTCGTCAAGGGTCCTCTTTTATCTTTCTTTCTTCCGGCTTTGCCTTAACCCCAGGAGAGGACACAGGCAGTGTACACTACATACACTCCAGTTGTTTTTTTTTTTAAGCTAAATTGTAAATTTAGCCACCCACCCAACTGAGGTAATGGCCAAATATGACCGACTCAGTATATGAAGATAGATAAACTCGTCGACTTTAAATAAATCTTAGCCGGCCTCGGTAGCTCAGTCAGACTGGTGATCAGGAGGACGCAGGTTCAATACCTGCCAGAGTCGGCAACATTTTTTCGTGGAGATTGATTATGCAATATTTTCTACGGTCATTCTCTCCCTTCTGCTGATTCAAGAAGGGCAGTTGTCAGTTTCTTGCGAAAGAATGTGCACTGTACTGGTTAACCGCTTACGTATAAGTTTGCCTAGGAAAAGTGTGGATAGGAAAACTGACCAACTCAAAAATGACCTAAATAGTATTGACTGGGCCATAAAACTCCAATACAAAGAAACAAACAATAAATAAATCTTATCTTATTGGTGCAGGGCTAAAACACAGAATGCATTGGTGCATAGATAAAACTCTTTACTCCTGATCGAGAGGTTCCACGCTCCTGATCACCAGTCAGACGTGCATCCGACTGAGCTACTGAGCCCGGCTTGTAGTTATTATACTATATGTAATGTTTACCATTATATGTACTTTTGTTGTAAAATAGTTGGTTCAAAAGCTCAATAGAGCTTATGACTAATATTGTCATCATGTTTTATATTTTGCCGACTCAAAATAAATCTTATCTTAGTCAAGCATATTGGTGTTGTGGTCCAACACTTGACTTGTAATCGAGGGGTTCTGAGTTTGAGTCCCATGCCTCTGATTTATTCAAATATATTGTATAACAGATATTTAGTATATCAGATGATCTTATGTACTAAATAAGATATATAATATATCAGACATCAAATATAATAAATAAGATATCTTATGTACCATATGAGATATCTGATATATTTGACTAAATCAGATAGCTTATTTATTAATTTAGATATGCTATATATCTAAAACAGTGTGTCAGATATCTTATTTATGTTAATAAGATATATAATATGACATATAAGATATCTTATTTTTATAATGCATTTAAGATATTTCATTCCCTAACTGAGATATCTTATTTAACATAATATAGCAAATAAAATATCTTAATTATTCACATGCAAGATATCTAATATAACAGATATGATACCTCAATAAATTAATTTCTGATTTATTTATATAATAATATCAGACATCAAATATAGTAAGTAAGATATCTAATATACCAATATCTGATATACTAATTTCTGATATCTAATATATTTTACAAAAGCCGATATCTTATTAATTGATATTAGGTTTAACATCCCTTCAACACTGTATAGGTCATTTTGGAGATGTCATTTCCAATTTTGTGGGAATTTAACCCAACATGAGATGAAACGACATCTCAAGCTCTGCTGTCCAATGAAACCAATAGGGTTTATGTGCATTGATGATCCGACTTGCAATACTTTTCCTGTGCAAGCTTAGAACCTCTAAGCAGTTTGTGGCCGGTTTCAGCTCTATATGGAAACATCATGCAGCCCAATCTATTTCTCAAGCCCCAGTGGGCAGATATATAATATCAGATATCTTATACAGAATATAAGATGGCTTATATGTAATATACATATTCAGATATCCTATATCCTATACTAGATATCTTATATCCTATATAAGATATCTGATATGATATATAAGATATCTATTTTGCATTGTAAATAGTAAACTGGCTTGCCATTGACTCAATCAGTATTTAAAGACAATGCATAAAACAGGGTTCTCACCAAAAAATTAGTGACTCCCACTAAATATAAAGGGATACTTAAATTAACATGGCTGCATAAACATCTTTATAACACTTTTCTTTGCAGTATGGTTTTGTACATACACAATCTTAACCCTTGTCCTGGTGAATATTTTAATCTGCCACACCCACTACTGATTATCAACCAATCAGATTACTTTATGCAAATTTTTGCAAAAAATTCACAATCTGAATGACAATGTAGATCCTGATCAGATGGCTTCTTCAGATGCCATCTGATCTGGATCTACAATGTTTGAAAGGTAAGGCATATCCAGGCTCAGCAGGACAAGGATTAAGATGAATTCTTAAAACATATAGATTATACAGAATATAAAATGGTTGATTTATAATATGGGTCAAATACAATTTTTCACATTATCAAAGGCAGATAACCCAAAAACCGATGTTGGAAGAGTGGCATGCAATCCTTGTCCACAATATGCTTACATTTATAGTGTTCAATACATCTGTTAAGTTTCATCAAGAGTATACACAGTATTGGAGCTGAAGTGAACGAAGAATTGCGATTGAACAGGACTTGCGATTTATACAGTGGACCGTCAGTCACTTGCGATATAAAGTTATCACATGGAATCTCAAACACAGAAGCCATTAGAGTGAACTCTTGGCTAGTGCTTTTACCGGTATTTATATAAGTTGTCTATATATGTGTCATTTTTTTGATAATATTTTTGCTGGTATCATTGATCATATCATTGGAATTAACGATGGTGATCAGTCGACCTGTGTTTCTCTTTTGCTGACGAACGTTACTAAAAAGTGCTTGAAATGACTGATAAATAGTTTAATACATTCCCCTTCTTTTTAGTTTTTCTGACATCTTCAATAAACTATGAAGCCTACTGACAAAAATATATATTTGCTGATGTAAAATACTACAGCTAACTCTTAACTTAATTCCCATCACTTCTGACCATGTGAACGGTCACTTGACGTTGGGATCTTTAATCACTGAAGTTGAAAGGTCACATGCCACTTTGATCATTGAAATTGAACAGGTGCATGTGATAGTGATTTCACAGATCATCAAGAGAACAAGTCCGTGAGATAAGCACCCCCACCCCCACAAACCCCAGTTTATATAGAAAAAACTGAGGTGTACGGGGGTAAATGCTATTTTTCTTATTTCTGCTCCAAGATATAGGTTGGGGGTACTCATTAGAACTGCCTCAAACCTATGTTTGCATTATAAATAAGAATAATATAAGAGATTTTCATCAGAAAATTAGCCATTTTGGAGATGTGAAAAATTGCAATATGTTGCATGAGTGTGTTATCGTAATGAACATTTTTTGTGATTTTGGGTCATTCCAAGAATTAATTCTGATTAGAGATTTCCTACAAATAACCAAAATATTTCCTTCTAATACAACGCAAAAATTGTTTAGGACATTGCTACTATATTTCATGAGTATGGTGCGGAGCAATCTTTTTCACTTCTGCACACTGAAAACATACATTTTATTTGAATTGAGGTTCTACACCCCCGTCAACAATATTCAGGTCATCTTGCAGACATTAATTCCAATTTTGTGGCTTTTACCCGATACTGTGATGACAAACCAATAGGGTTTATATGCAGGGACGGGCCGACTCGCATCTCTTTGCCTGGACAGGCTAAGACCTTCTAAGCGGTTTACAAGTACTCGTGTGCGGTCTGTTTCACTTCTGCGTAGAAGCACTGTGCAGCCAAATCTGTTTATACCCCCGGTATACGGAGTATGCCATGGGGCCATATAGTTTTTGTCTTTTCTCTATGTGTGTGTGTGCATTTTCGTGTCCGCTCCATAACTTTTAAACTGCTTGACATATTTTCATGAATCTTCACATAAACATGCAGAACACATGAACCGTAACTCTTGCTTTCCTACTTTCAGAGTTATTGCCCTTTGAATATTGAAAATGGCCATTTTTACCATACACTTGTGTCCGCTCTGTAACTTTAAAACTGTTTGAGATAATTTCATGAAACTTCATACAAATGTAAAACAAGATAAAAGGATAGGCAGAACACAAGAACCATAACTCTTGTTTGCATACATTATAAATTATTTCCCTTTGAACATAGTAAATTATGTGTCTGTTAACATCTTCGTGTCGCTCCATAACTTTTAAACTGCTTGACGTATTTTCATGAAACTTCACATAAATGTTAAACACCATGAGACGATGTACAGAACACATGAACCGTAACTCTTGCTTGCCTACTTTCAGAGTTATTGCCCTTTGAATATTGAAAATGGCCATTTTTACTATACACTTGTGTCCGCTCTGTAACTTTAAAACCGTTTGAGATAATTTCACGAAACTTCAAACAAATGTAAAGCAAGATAATAGGATAGGTATAACACAAGAACCATAACTCTTGTTTGCATACATTATAAATTATTTCCCTTTGAACATAGTAAATTATGTGTCTGTTAACATCTTCGTGTCCGCTCCATAACTTTTAACTGTTTGACATATTTTCATGAAACTTCACACAAATGTTAAACACCATGAGACAACGTGCAGAACACATGAACCATAACTCTTGCTTTTCTACTTTCAGACTTATTGCCCTTTGAATATTGAAAATGGCCATTTTTACCATACTCTTGTGTCCGCTCCGTAAATTTAAAACCGTTTGAGATGTTTCTGTGGCTCATGTTTTACTGATGGCTGTAGCCGGGGGTATTAGTGAGCATTCACCATATTTGCATTATTTGCTGGCTCCCAACTTGCACTTCGTCAATATTGGAAAAACAGGTAACCAGACCCCCCTGACCTTTTAAGGTCAGGGGGGTCTGGTTACCTATTTTCCAACACTGATAACCTTCAGACTAGGAACCAGCAGATAATGCAAATAAGGTGAATATGCTCACTTGATTGTCTAGTTCTCCAAGCCTTGATGTGCGGGGTTGTTTGGTACATTTGTTTGAGAAGGTGTGCTATGCATAAGAACCACAAATCTGGGTGGTATGGTATAAAAGTTATTCACCCCAATACTATAACCTACTGCAAACATTCTTCGAGATATACTGATGTTGCTTTCAGGTTAGGAAGGCATGTCATTAGCAAGAACCACAACAATGGGTTCATGGTATTTGAGTAAGCTCCCCTGATAATATAATTTTGTGGCTACCATAACTCCAATGCCCTTTGATTGACTGATTGTTTTGGGTTTAACTGTGGGCCATTTTGTGTTGTCTACCAGAGAAACCAAACACCCTTTGACATCTCATAATGAGCTTAATCAGTGTTATTTAAGTTATTTTGGAGACATTGCTTGCAATTTCATAAGACTTTTACCCGACATTAAGTTGCAATGGTATCTCAAGCCCTGTAGCTCAATGAAATCAATATGGTTTGTATGCATTTGACACCACTTTGCCTGGGCAGGGTTAGTCCTTCTTACTGGTTTGCCAATACTTGTGTGTGGTCTAAGTGGTTTACCAGTACTTATGTGCGGTCATTGAAGCACCCTACCGCTCAATCAATTTCTCATAGCCCCGAGGGGTGGGGCCCAATCTATTTATGGTTCTTTAAAATTGTATGTGAGATTAAGAAGGCAAGTCATGAGCAAGTACAAAACTCTGGGTACCATGATGGTTTGGTTATGCCCCTCACAGTATAATCTCCAACACCCTTTGAGATATATTGATGATACAGTAGAACTTCGATGGCTCGAACACCGATGGCTCGTTTACCATGGCTTGGTCGAACTCGTACTTGGTCGAACTCGTACTTCAGCCCCTAGGGAAATCCTCAAGATAAGAACTGGTGGGGGATGATAAAGGAGATTTAGTCTTTTATATTGCAAATGTGTGCTGTGTGTACTCATTAGAATCGCCTCAGTGAGGCGATTCTAATGAGTACACACAGCAAACGTTTTCATTGTCTAACATCGAAAGATGTTAAAAAGTATCTCGTTATGCCTTTTGGCAGTACCTACACTGGCTCAAACTATCGCTGTCTCGAAAAAAATGTCATGGTCCCAAAGGTGTTCGAGCCATTGAAGTTCGACTGTACTTGGTAAAATTGTATACAAGGATGAGGTGTTTCATCTGCTATAACCACAACTCTCAGTGCCACGGTAGTTGCCTATCTGTTCTTATAATATAACATTTTGTGATAATATTATTAGTAACTCAATGAGCTGGACCAAAGTTTGAAATAAGAATGAGTTTTTGGATGTTTTTTTTTTTTTTTTTTAAATCTGCGCTTTACAATAGCGATGTCCGGGTGGGCGTGTGTGCATCGGGCTGGTGTCGTCCTTGGTTTACCTTTTGGTTAACCTTTCTTCGAAGTAATATATTACCTTGATTCTTTAGCTGATTGCTTTCATATTAGGACTCATGCTTCATAAAAGTATCTCTTTCATATGCAATCCATTAATATATTGCACCAAGGACCAGTTGTGTAGTTGTGTTGAAAATTACCATTTTTCAAACTTAAGTTTATTTAAGAAGTTTTCTCTGTATTACATCCCTTACTTCCCTTGCAAGCTTGATAGTGTAGTTGATAGAGTGCTGAGACTCTGAACCAGAGGGTCTTGGGTTCAATTCCAGGTGGAAGAATGTTGTTGTTTTCTTTTTACTTTTTTTTTTCTTTGTAAAATATATAAATTTCGTTTTGTACAAAGCAAACGCTTGAAAATTTCTTGTTCAATTGTTTTTAAGGGTACAGAGGTTTTTGTCTCGCGCCTGCTGTTAGCATGGCGTGATATAGGCACCCAGTTTTCTGTCTGTTCATCTGTCCATTTGTTCGTTCATCTGTTCATTTGTAAAGGCATCAATATTTGCGACCACCCAAGCATTCACCCTTATGGTCAAGTTTATTTCTCTAGAACTATAGGAGCTTCATTAATGATTCTTGGTACAAACTTGTATCTGGGGATGGCGACTTAAATGCAAGCATCCATATTTGACCATGAACTACATTTCATGGTTCACTGACATTATAAAATATTGCAACCATCCAAGCGTTCACCCGAATGGTCAAGTTAATTTCTCAAGAACTATAAGAGCTTCATTATAATGATACTTGGTACAAACTTATATTTGGGGATGTCAACTTAAATGCAAGCATCCATATTTGACCTTGTCCTACATTTCATGGTTCACTGACTTTGTAAAATATTGAGACCACCCAAGCATTCACCCTAATGGTCAAGTTAATTTCCCGGGAACTATAAGAGCTTCATTAATGATACTTGGTACAAACTTGTTTCTAGCGTTGACAATTTTAATGCAAGCATCCATATTTGACCTTGACCTACATTTAATGCTACGCTGACTAGGTGAAATATTGCGACCACCCTGGCGTTCACCCAAAAGGTCAACTTCATTTCAAAAGAACTATAAGAGCTTTATTAATGATACTTAGTATATACTTGTATCTAAGGATGACAACTATAATGCAAACATCAATATTTGACCTTGACCTAAATTTCATGGTTCACTGACTTAGTGAACTATTGCATCAACTGTAGTGTTCAAGCTAATATTTAAGTTCATTTCTCAGGAACTATTAGAGCTTCATTAATGATACTTGGTACCAGCTTCCATCTAGGAATGGCATTTTTTATCGATGCATCAATGTTTGACCTTGGCCTTGATTTCATGGTTTGGTGACTTTGCACCCCCACAGGCGTGACATAGCCTTTGGCGGAATTCTTCTTAAAAAAATACATCCTTTAAAATAGCGATGTCTGGGCGGGCTGGTGGGCGTCATCCAAGGTTTACCTTTTGGTTAACCTTTTTTCAAAGTGATATATTTCATTTATTCTTTAGCAGGTTGCTTTCATGTCAGGACTTTGCTTCATTGGTGGTATCCCTTTCATATATTACTCAATAATGTTTTGGTGGACATTGTCATTTTTCGAACATGAGTTTTTCAGGTTTACCTTTTGGTTAACCTTTTTTTCAAGTGCCAGTGAATAGTTGATAGAGTGCTGGACTATGAAAAAGATTGTCAACTATGAATCAGAGGGTCATGAGTTCAAACCCCGGTGGAATGGAATCTCTCTTTTTTTTTCTTTTCTTCATAAGACTCATAAACAGTTATTATCCCTCTCTAACAACAGAAGTGTCAGGGGGTGGGGATATTGCATTTGTCCTGCACATACATACAAACATACATACACTTATGAACGCAAACACACATGCATGCATGTGTACACAAATGCATGCAGACTTATGCATGTATGCATGCAAACATCCACTCATGCATACATGTGCATATGTATACATGCACCCATTTACACACACACACTCATGCATGCATGTACATAATACATGCATGCACACACACTTGCCTGCACACATGCATGCATGTCCTCATACATGCATGCACACACACATACATGCATGTACATGCACTAATGCATGCATGCACACACACACACATGCTTAAATGCCAAATTCATGCATGCATGCAGGCACATATGCAGGGCCATTGCAGGCACACATACACTCATGCTCATGCATGCATACCCACACACTCATATAGGCATGCATGTACACACACATGCATGCATGCACTCACACATGCATGCAGGACTTATTCATGCATGCATGCAACATGCACTTATGCATACATGTATGCATGCATGCTCACATGCAAAATACACATGCATGCACACACATACTGGCATGCACACATGAATGCATGCACACACATGCATGCATGCATGCACAGACTCATGCATGCATGCAAGCACACATGCATGCATGTAAGCATACATGCATGTATGCAAGCACACATACATGCATACATACATTCATGCATGCATGCACACAAACATGCCAAGTTTCATGATAACCGGCCCACTGGATCGGGAGATTTCTGAAGGGCTTTTACCTTATATAGGCATGGTAGTCATCTTGGTCATGTGACCAAACTCACAATTAATTAATTAATTTTCATTTCCTTTCTCCTTAAAGCTTTCATATGAAATTTGAAAATGCCCAGTGGTTTCATCCACTTACTTAGCTAACTGCATCTACCAGTTTTCAGATTAAATTTGAAAATGTCTAGTGGTTTCATCCACTGACTTATCTAACTGCATCTACCAGTTTTCAGATCACAGGCTGTATCAGTTTCAAAAGTAATACTCAGTTTTGACTATTTCCCATACAAAAATGATTAAATTTGACCTTGGTGTAAAATAAGTGAAGGTCATCTGAGGGTCAAGATTTTAATAAACTTTGTTGGGCCCAAGTCCCAAATGCTACATATCAAGTTTCATGACAGTCGGCCCATTGGTTCTGGAGAAAGAAGATTTTTGAAGTGTTTTTACCTTATATGGGCATAGGGGCGATCTTGGTCATGTGACCAGACTCAAATTAATTCTTTTTCATTTCCGTGTTCCTAAAAGCTTTCTACAAATGACCCATTGGTTTCTGTGGAAAACCAGTTTTAATTTCTATATCTGAAGATCAGTGAATGACATTGACCTTGAGTTCTCCCGCAGTTTCATCCACTCATTTAGCTAACTGCATCTACCAATTTTCAGATTGCAGGCTGCAATAGTATCCCAAAAGTATCCCAAAAATACTCAGTTTTTAGTTTTCCCCGTGACCAAATTTGACCTGGGTGTAAAATAGGTCAAGGTCATCCAAGGGTCATCATTTGAATTAACCATGATGGGCCCAAGTCCCATATGCTACCCTTCTGAACTGTGAACTTTGCCTGCTACATAGGCTAGGACTATTTTTGGGAGTTCAAATTTTAGTATTTTGGGGGCTGGGGAGGGGGGGGGGGGGGGGCTAGGAAACAACTGGTATTTTTATGGGTCTGGCCATTCAGCAGATATTTTTGGGGGTCATGTGCACTTCTGAACCTGAATATTTTTTGGGACTATTAAATGTCTTTTGTATTTTTTGGCATTATAAATGCTTAATGTGTATTGTTGACACATTATATCACGCATATTAGAAGCTGTTTTAATTATGTTTTATTAGCTCACCTGTCACGTAGCGACAAGGTGAGCTTTTGGGATCACTTTTTGTCCGTCATCTGTCCTGTCTACATGCGTGTGTGCATCCATGTGTGTGTGCGTGCATAAACAATTTATTCAGACGACATCTCCTTCTTTCGACCAAACTTCACAGGACGGATCCTTAGGTGGTCCCCTTTCAAAGTTGTTCAAATGGTTCCAGTCCATTGCACATTTAGGTCACAGGAACCAAAAATAGATCTTTTTTATACTGAAAACCCAGGTCTTTGATATTTGGTATGAAGCTTCCTCTAGTGGACCTCTACCAAGATTGTTCAAATTATAGCCTTGGGGCCAAAAATGCCCCCGCGCCGGTGCCCACCAGTTTTCGATAGATTTACGGAAAACCTTTGAAAATCTTCTTGTCTGAAACCAGAAGGCCCAAGTGTTTGATATTTGGTATGAAGTTGTATCTAATGAACCTCTACCAAGAGCGTTCAAATTATAGCCCTGGGGCCAAAAATGCCCCCGTGCCCAGGACTACTGGTTTACATAGACTTATCTGGGAAAAACCTTTAAAAATCTTCTTGTCTGAAACCAGAAGGCCCAGGTGTTTGATAATTGGTATGAAGTTGTATCTAATGGACTTCTACCAAGATTGTTCAAATTATAGCCCCGGGGCCAAAAATGCCCCCACCCCGGGGCCCACTGGTTTTACATAGACTTTTATAGGGAAACCCTTTAAAAATCTGCTCCATAACTCTGACACTGTTAGAGATATTTTCATGAAACTCCATATAAATGTGAAGCACTTTGAAACGACGTGCAGAATGTATGAATCAAACTCTGGTTTGCCTACTTTTGGAGTTATTGTCCTTTGAACAGTGAACATAGCCATTTCTACCCAGCTGTTGAAAATTATTTGAAATATCTTGATGAAATCTCTCACAAATGCAAAGCACTATAAGATAAGATGCAGAACACAAGAACCTTGGCTGAGACTGGTTAACCTCTTGAGTTATGGCCCTTTGAACATAGTACATATTGCAAATACCCATTTCAACCAGTAGTTTATTCATGTTCACTCTGTAAGTCAGAAACTGTTTCAGCTTCACACAGATGAAAAGCAGTATGTCCCTCCCCCACCAAGGGTTTGGCAAACATGAACAACATTTCCATTTCCAGTGTAAAGTAAACCTATAGAAAACAATGTAGTTCTATAGTAAACCTATAGAAAACAATGTAGTTCATAATTCCATGAACGCATCCAGTCACATGATTTTCAGTGAAGTCAAGTGACTTCAGTCTAACCCATGGTTCTCTACGGGCATTGGTGATGTCAATGGTGTTCTGCTCTTTGTAGAAAAACAGCATGTAAATATTTTTCAGTTATAAAAAGTTTGCCTTTTTTAGCATTTTTTCGCTTTCGCTCAGTGATGTGGGGCAAAGAATGTAAATATAAAAAATAAACTTAATTTTTCTGCTTTTCATGAAAGTATGAATGACAGTAGGTTGTTGGCAAAGTTTACATGAATGGCTCTGGGGTTCATTAAGTTTGCACACAACCCATTGCATTCATACGTTCATGAACAGCAGAAAAATAAAATTCCCATAAAAATTGGAAGCAACATCGCCAAAATGTTTGTTTGTTTCATGTGAGGTTTAACATCCCCATCAACACTGTATAGGTCATTTTGGAGACGTTGTTTCTGATTTTATGGGACTTTTACCCGACATTGAGATGAAATAACATCTCAAGCTCTGTCGCCCAATGAAACCAATAGGGTTTATAAGTATGGACTGTCCGACTCGCACCGCATTACCTAGATCCTCTAAGCAGTTTACCAGTACTCATGTGGTCAGTTTCAGCTCCGCGTGGAAGCATCATGCAGCCCATCTATTTCTTCAAGCCCCGATGAGCGGAGGCCGGTCTCCAAAATGACCTAAATAGTGTTATCAGGGATGTTAAACCTCAAACAAACTTAAACCAAGTTTGAGGCTTCTAGCTTCTATTGTTCCTGCGAAATCTTTGAAGAATAATCACCATTTGCCTATATGGAGAGAGAAAAATGAAAGAACAAATAAGCTGAGAAAGCCTGTTATCCAGAACACGGTTTGTCATCATACCATGTTTGAGGCTTCTAGATTTTATAGTGTTTGAGAAATCATTGATGAAAATATCATCACTGGCCTGTATGGAGAGAAAGGAGCACTGTGGTGCAGTGGTAAAGCATTGGATTCGAGATCGAGAGGTAGCCGGTTCGATCCTCGCAAGTGCCAAGTGTTGTTTCCTTGAGCAAGAGACTTTATCCACATTGCTTAGTACTGGTTCCTGCCCAGGAAAAGAGGGACACATGGAAGATTAGTACTAGTGCTAAATGTGTAACCCTCTATAAACTAGAGCTGCCGCCTAACGGGCGCCAATTATACCCCCGCTACCGACAAATTTTTACAAGTATTTGACCTTGAGGAAGGTCAACGTAAAGGTCAAGGTCAGGTTTGTGTATATCAATCTTAAGTACTAGTGGCAAGGTGTGTGGTGTGTGAATATTATAGAAATCGGTCAAAGAATAAGGAAGTTATGAGCAATGTTAAAGTTTTTTGTAACGGACCGACAACAGACAATTTGTAACGGACCGACGACAGACAACAGACGACAAGCTGACTCCTATATACCCCCTTCAAACTTCGTTTGCGGGGGTATAATAAGGTTGATTATTATCCCCACGCTTTCGAAGAAAAAGTGGGGATATTGTAATGGTCTTCGTCGTCCGTCTGTCTGTCCGTCACTCTTACCAGATAACTCCTCCTAGAGGGTTATAGATAGAAACTTGAAACTTTGGGAACTGATAGATCTTTGGTCTGAGGAGTGCATGACATGTTCGGAATTTTGATCACACCCTAGCGGTGGGCCCAGGGGGTGGGGCCCGCAGGCACAATTCTAGTTATTATCATTATTATATGGAGAGAAAAAAAGAATGAAAGAACAAATGAATAAATAATAATCAGTGAAATAAATGAAAAAGGTTGACTTTAGAGGCAAAGAACACATATTAGAGTGTCTCTTACACAATATTAGCCATCATTATTGCTTGTTCGTTTGTTAGGTTTTACATCCCCTTCAACACTATTTAGGTCATTTAGGATACATTGCATCAGATTTTGTGGGACTTTTATCGGACATTATGCTGTTCGAAACTAGAACCATCAGTCTTGATCATGATGTCTGAATGGGGAGAGAGTGTGTGTGTGTAAGGGGTGGGGGGATACAAATTGGTATAAAAGTTTAGACATACAATGGGGCTGCACTCTTGGTAGTCTCAGTCAGTATCCTCACAGTTTCTAGCCAATTATTTTGAACACTGATGGCTAAATCCATGTTAACCCTTCTCTTGCTGCATATACAGTTTAGCCACACCCATTTCTGTCCAACAACCAATCAAATTACTTGATATAATTTATTGCTACAAATTCATAAACTGAATGTCAAACAGTGTAGATCCTGATCAGATGGCTTCTTCAGAAGCCATCTGATCTGGATCTACACTGTTTCCAAAGATATGGGTTGTCGTGAAAAGCATGATAAGAGTTAATGTCTTTTGCATTTAAATATAGAGAAATAATTTAGTAAGTTAAAATTCATTGAAACTAGAGTTGTTGCCCTTTGCTGTATGTGTGTTTTGTCAGTGTAAATAGTTATAGCAAGTTTCATTTGTTTTGCAACAACGGCTAGTTTTTAAGTTGAAAAAGGGGCATAAGTCAAACAGTTGCAATATAGAGAACTGCCCTAAGGTTTTGTTTGTTTGAATTGAGGTTTTATGTCCCCGTCAACACTGTTTAGGTCATTTTGGAGACATTGCTTCGAATTTTGTGAGACCATCTCAAGCCCTACTGCCCAAACAAACACAAAGGGTTTATATGCAGGGATGGTTCGACTCGTACCACTTTGCCTGGGCAAGCAAAGACCTTCTAAGTGGTTTTCTAGTACACAGGTACGTTCAGTTTCATCTCTACGTGGAAACACAATGCAGCCCAATCTATTTCTCCAAGCCCATACCTGGGATATCTCCGGGATCACGTGGAAGGCTCCCACATTTGAAGCCCATCTTCCACTTTCCCATCCAGGAGACAGTTCCATCATCTACCAGGACTCTGTCTGTGTGTGTGTGTTTGTTTGTTTGATTTGCGGTTTAACGTCCATGTCAACACTGCATAGGTCATTTTGGAGACACTGCTTCCCATTTTGTGGCACTTATACCTGACATTGGGATGAAATGACATCTCAAGCCCTGTCGCTCAATGAAACCAATAAGGTTTATAAGCATGGACGGGCCAACTCACACAGCTTTGCCTGTGCAGGCATAGACCCTCTAAGTGGTTTTCCAGTACTTGTGTGCGGTAGGTTTCAGCTCTGCGTGGAAGCATCATGCAGCCAATCTATTTCTTCAAGCCCCGAGGGGTGGGAGCCATGTGCATGTGGGAGATAAATACAATAAAAAATTATCTATTAGTGATTAAAAGCTGTTTTATTTCAAAGCAGGCATTTATAAAACAATAAAACATACATAAAAATAAAGTTTTAAACTTGATTTATATATCAAAGCCCTATCTGATATTCAAAACAATTTCTTTCATTTAACACTTACCCCGCAGAAAATGACAATCCCTTCCTTTGCAAACACTGTAGATTCAGATCAGCTGGCTGCTGAAGAAGCCATCTAATCTGGATTTCCACTGTCAATTAGTTTTCAAATTTGAATGAAACATTATATCAAGTACAGTAGAACTTCGATGGCTCGAACACCGATGGCTCGTTTACCATGGATGAGTTGAACCCATTCTTGAGCCCCTAGCGAAATCCTCTACATAAGAATTAGTGGGGGATAATTAAGGAGATTTTAGTCTTTTATCTTACAAATGTTTGCTGCGTGTACTCATTAGAATCGCCTCAATGAGGCGATTCTAATGAGTACACACAGCATACATATTCATTATGGAACACCGAAAAGATGTCTAAAAGTATCTCGTTATGCCTCCTGGCAGTAACCCTCAGTGGCTCGAACTCCCCGTCTCGAACAGATTTTCGAGGTCCCAAAGGTGTTCGGGCCATTGAAGTTCGACTGGATGTTGATAGTCAAAAATGTGTGTGCCAAAATTAATTCATTCAGCAGGATAAGGATTAATTGACGGGTGAGAAAAATATTTTAAAGAGTTGCCTCCCTGGCATTCTTTCCCCTTAAAATTGGAAGAACAAGGGATAGAACCAACACTCAAAAATGGCCCTTAACTTCTCACCTGAATCATCAAAACAAACATTCAGGGGCCAGTTGTTCAAAACTAACGACGTCGTTAGTTAACGTATCGTTAAAATTTTGATCATTTATTATGGCAAATATGCTAATATTTTTGCTGAAAAAATGTGAGCAAAAGCTGCTCACATTTTTTCAGCAAAAATACCAAAATTTTTAATATTAAACTTGTTAGAACAGTTAACAATATAACCGCTAACGAGTTCGTTAAGCTAACGATGCTTTGAACAACTGGCCCCTGGTGACGTTCCATGAAGAACAGGTCAAACCTGTGGCCTTGATGGTATTGTCAAGACAAATGTTCCGATGAAGTTTAATGAAGATTGAAGCACTCATAGATTTAACAAAATCTGACCCAGTGACCTACATGTAGTTTCTGATCTCACATAAGCCACATTTAAACTTTACCAAGATATCGACAAGGCAAACATTCAGATGAAGTTTTATTATGATTGGAGCAAAACTCTGGCTTCTACAGTGCACACGAAAAAACTAAAAATGTTTTCAGAGGAAAAACAATGTCCCCCCACCATAAATATATCTTAAACACCCATTTGACTTCAATAACTAGGTTAAGGTCAATAAAATGTAAGCTGCAAACAAGTCATTTTTGGTCCAAAACTGACAGTTTTCGGGAACATTTGGCTGACTGCAAATATCATTTCTGACCTTAAAAAAAACAAGTGTCATTAAAAAGGTCAGATCACCAGAATCTAATCAAATTTGGTAGACTGTAATTAAATATTGTACATAGTCTGACCAACATTCCTCAATTCTTAAAGGTGCATTATTGAGCTATCTGGAAAAAATGCTTCGAAAAATAAAATACATATAGCCGGTATTTTTCTTTAAAACAATACAAATGAATGCATTTTATGCAAAAATGCGAACAATTATGATGACAGGTAAACGAGTTTGAGAGGGATTCCCTAACTAGGTTTCGAACTCTAGTTAGATCTATTTTTAGTTTGTGACAAAAATAGAATCCCCATTATGACGTTATGCCACGTTCATTTTTGGCCTTGTTTGCTTAGGCCATGCCTGAATCGGAAAAAATATGACGCTGAATACCATGCCATAAGTAACGACACTCAGAGACGATACTGTCGCCATGTATGTGTAAAGTGACAGATTTATTTTTAGAACAGAAATTCCGAACACATGTTCAGACCGAAGGGTAAATACGAATGAAAACGACCATTTTCACAAAGTTCTGAAGCTGTATTTGGTTCCAAAAGTGTACACATGACAAAGGAGTATGCATTGAAGACAAGAGGGCCCAATGGCCCTATATCGCTCACCTGTGTACCAGAAATCATTAGTGTAGGAGACCACTTGACATTATTGCTACATACTAAATATCTAAGCTCAGGCAAAGCGGTGTCCATGCGTATAAACCCTATTGGTTTCATTGGGCGACAGGGCTTGAGATGTAATTTCATCTCAATGTCGGGTAAAAAATCCCACAAAATTGGAAGAGACATCTCCAAAATGACCTATACAGTGTTGACAGGGATGTAAAACCTCAAATCAAACAAAATCTGTGCCTTATGGTTTTGGAAAAGAAGATTTTTTTTTAAGGTTTTTTTTCCAGTATAAGTCTATAGAAGCTAATGAGCCCTGGGGCTTGGTCAATTTTGACCCAAATGGCATGGTTGGCAGGATTTATGTAGGTGACCATTTTGTGTTGCTATATACTAAATATCTAAGGTCTGTATTTCATGGTTTCAAAGAAGATGTTTGAAGCTTTTTTCCATTATAAGTTTGTTGGAGTTAAGGGGCCACAGGATTTGACCAATTTGGACTAAATATCAAAGTTCTGTGCTTCACAGTTTCTGAGAAGAAGATTTTTTAAGCTTTCTTCCATTTAGAGTCTATGGGAGCTAAGGGGCACCGGGGCATGGCCCATTTGGACCCCAGGGGCATGATTAGCAGGAAATATGTAGGTGATCACTTGCCGTTGCTACATGCTAAATATCTAAGCTCTGGGCCCTATGGTTTCAGAGAAGAAAATTTTTGAGGCTTTTCTCCATTTTGAGTCTATGGGAGCTAAGGGGGTCCCAGGGTGTGGCCCATCTGGACCCGAGGGGCATGATTGGCAGGATTTATGCAGGTGACTACTTGTCATTGCCACATGCTAAATATCTAAGCTCTGGGCCCTGTGGTTTCAGAGAAGAAGATTTTTGAAGCCTTTTTCCATTAGGAGTCTAGGGGAGCTAAGGGGCCCCGGGGCATGGCCCATTTGGACCCCAGGGGCATGATTGGCAGGATTTATGTAGGTGACCACTTGCCATTGCCACATGCTAATTATCTAAGCTCTGGGCCCTGTGGTTTCAGACAAAAAGATTTTTGAAGCATTTTTTCCATTATGAGTCTATAGGAGCTAAGGGGCCCCGGGGCGTGGCTCGTTTTGACCACAGGGGTATGATTGGCAGGAATTATGTAGGTGACCACTTGCTGTTGCTACATGCTAAATATCTAAGCTCTGGGCCCTGTGGTTTCAGAGAAGAAGAATTTTGAAGCTTTTTTCTATTATGAGCTATGGGAGCTAAGGGGCCCGCGAGCGAAAATTTGGACCCCAGGAGCATGATTGGCAGGAATTATGTAGGTGACCACTTGCCGTTGCTACATGCTAATTACCTAAGCTCTGGGCCCTGCGGTTTCAGAGGAGAAGATTTTTGAAGCTTTTTTCCATTATGAGTCTATAGGAGCTAAGGGGCCCCAGAGCGTGGCCTGTTTGGACCCTAGGGGCATGATTGGCAGGAATTATGTAGGTGACCACTTGCTGTTACTACATGCTAAATATATAAGCTCTGGGCCCTGTGGTTTCAGAGAAGAAGATTTTTGAAGCTTTTTTTTCCATTATGAGTCTATGGGAGCGAAGGGGCCCCGGGGCGTGGCCCATTTTGAACCCAGGGGCATGATTGGCAGGAATTATGTAGGTGACCACCTGCCATTGCTACATGCTAAATATATAAGCTCTGGGCCCTGTGGTTTCAGAGAAGAAGATTTTTGAAGCTTTTTTTCCATTATGAGTCTATGGGAGCGAAGGGGCCCCGGGTTGTGGCCCATTTGGAACCCAGGGGCATGATTGGCAGGAATTATGTAGGTGACCACCTGCCATTGCTACATGCTAAATATATAAGCTCTGGGCCCTGTGGTTTTAGAGAAGAAGATTTTTGAAGCTTTTTTTCCATTATGAGTCTATGGGAGCGAAGGGGCCCCGTGGCATGGCCCTTTTTGAACCAAGGGGCATGATTGGCAGGAATTATGTAGGTGACCACTTGCCATTGCTACATGCTAAATATCTAAGCTCTGGGCCCTGTGGTTTCAGAGAAGAAGATTTTTTAAGCTTTTTTTCCATTATTAGTCTATGGGAGCGAAGGGGTCCTAGGGTGTGGCCCATTTGGCACCGAGGGGCATGATTGGCAGGAATTATGTAGTTGACCACTTGCCCTTGTTACATGCTTAATATCTAAGCTCTGGGCCCTGTGGTTTCAGAGAAGAAGATTTTTAAATGTTTTCCCATTATAAGTCTATGGGAGCTATATGTTGCCATGGCAACCAGAATTCCAATCCGATCAGCCCAAAAACCTTATGCAGCCTTTCCCACTACCTGATGATGATTCACATGAAATTTGATCAAGATTGGCCATGGGGTATTGGAGATATACTTATTTGAAATTGTTTACGGACGGACGGACGCACGCACGACGGACGACGGACAAAAAGTGATCCCAAAAGCTCACCTCGTCACTACGTGACAGGTGAGCTAATAAAAACCAGAAAAAACATTTTGAGACCCGGTAGCTCAATAATGCACCTTAAAATGATATAGTACAGATAACCAATTTTTTGGGCCCCAAAAGAACAGGTTTCAGGAGCCCTTGACCATTGAGTACAGACAAGCCAATTTTGGCCAAAAATTGACTTTATTGGGGGCCTGTGATCACCAAAATCTAATCAAATCTGCGTTATGTTTTAATTATGTGTTGTACCAAGTTTGACTAAAATTAATCAATTTGTTAATGAGATACAGTGCAAACAAGCCATTTTTGGCCCAAAATGACTGTTTGGGTGGGGTTGGGGGGGGGGGGCTTGTGACCTTGAAAATGAGGTCAAGGTCATCATAACCTAACAACTATTTTCCCCCATCCTACTGATGTAACTGGGCAAGTTTGGTCAGAATCCATTGCAGGAGATATAGTGCTTTAAACGGTATGCCGATGCAGACGAAAACAGGATCTACGCCAAAACGAAAATGTCCCCATCCCCTCTGGTGTGGGGGGGGGGGGGGGGGGGATAATTTGAACTAGTGATCTTGTTATACCAATATTCAAATTTGATCAAGATATCATCAAGACAAGTTTTCTGATGAAGTTTCATGAAGTTTGAAGTAAACATATGCCTCTAGAGTGCAAACAATGTTTTAAGAAAATCTAACCTAATGACCTTGTTTTTGCCCAAAATGACCCACATTCAGACCAAGATATCACCAAGACAAACATTCTGATGAAGTTTCATAGGGTGCAAACAAAGTTTTAAAGAAATTAGACCTAGTCACCTCATTTTTGGACCCAACATTTTGGAATTTGATCGAGATATCATCAAGACAAATATTCTGATGTAGTTTCATGAAGATCTGACCTAATGACCACCAGATCTGACCTAGTGACCTAGTTTTTTAAACAAAATGCACCAACCTTCCAACTTGATCAAGATGTCATCAAGACAAACATTCTGCTGAAGTTTCATAAAATGAGAAGCAAAAGAAATTTGACTCATTGGTGCACTTAACATGCCATTTTTAACCCAGTTTGTACCAGAAACCCCAAAACGGGTAGTTGGCAAACAGTGCAGACCCAGATCAGATGCCACAGAACATGCGTCTGATCAGGGCCTACACTGTTTGTAAAAACTATCAGCCGGTTTCCAAATAGATTTTGAAGAAAACGCAACCTGACACCCCTTAATTTTGAAATGAACTGCTATATATAAGGAGGAAGATTCCATTTGGTACAGTGAGTGTTTGAGTTTTACGTCCCACC
Organism: Lucinisca nassula; assembly: GCA_963580285.1. Taxonomy (NCBI): domain Eukaryota; kingdom Metazoa; phylum Mollusca; class Bivalvia; order Lucinida; family Lucinidae; genus Lucinisca; species Lucinisca nassula. The sequence continues at coordinate 134,178,503 of OY757016.1, read as the reverse complement.
AACAGATAATGTCATACAGAGATGGAACCTCGGTTTAAAGACTCATCCGAAAGTCTGGAGAAGCCCGGCATCGATCCTGCGATCCCCGGTTTACAAGGCGAGTAGCATAACCAATACACCACAAAGGCTTCATCCATTTGGTACAAAAAGAGCTAAGCTAACAATGCTTTGAACAACTGGGCTCTGGTCAAGCCAATCTGAGCCAAGATGAGTCACTTTAAGCTGTCTGATTCCTACTGATTTGTTTGTTTGTTTGATTTGAGGTTTATCGTCCCCTTCAACACTGTATAAGTCATTTTGGAGATGTTGCTTCCAATTTTGTGGGACCTTTATCCGACATTGAGATGAAATGACATACCAAGTCCTGTCGCTCAATGAAACCAAAAGGGTTTATAAGCATGGATGTACAGCCTCGCACCACTTTGCCTGGAGAGGCTTTGATCCTCTAAGCTGTTTACCAGTACTCGTGTGTGGTCGGTCTCAGCTCTGCATGGAAGCATCATGCAGCCCATCTATTTCTTCAAGCCCTGTTGGGCGGGGGCCCCGATCCCTACTGATAATTTTTTATTTTTTTTTTAAAGAACTCCCTCCCTGAAGATGTTTGTTTGTGTTGAGGATTCATCACCCCCTAAACACTATTTATGTCACTTTGCAATTTTGTGGGAATTTTACCCAACATTTAGATGAAATAACACCTCAAGCCCTACATCCCAAGAAACCTCTAGGGTTTGTATGCAGAAACGGTCCAACTCCCACCACTTTGCCTGGGCAGGCCTAGACTTTCTAAGTGGTGTACCAGTACCGGTTCTCATGTTCCCATCGTTCCAGCTTTGCATAAAAGCACTATGCAGTTAGATCTATTTCTCCCAAGTTCTGATTGATGTATCTGTTCATTACAAAGAACTTAAGTCCAAAAATTCTGTTTCACCCTGTAGAAGAGTCCTACCTGCTCAATTAACCCTTTTTGTACCAAATGGAATCTCCCTCCTTATATATAGCAGGAGTCCATTGCAAAATTTAAGGGTGACAAGTTGTGTTTCCTCAAATTTTATTTGGAAAATGGCTTAACTTTTCACTAACAGTGTAGGCCCTGATCAGACGCCGTATTCTGCGGCATCTGATCTGGGCCTGCACTGTTTGCCAGGGTACCCGTTTTGGTTTGTGATGTTTTTCAAATTTTTAGCTCTGGTGGCCATCTTGTTCATCGGAGAAGAGGGATTTTAGCCATTTTGGTAGAGGGTCACCTATGCAACATTCCTATGACGCTTGAATGCAATTGGCCAATGGGTTTGAAAGCAGAAGTCATTTCAAGATTTTTCTATTTTAGCTCATCGGAGCAGATAATTTTGGAGAGAGCAACCTAGGCAACATTCCTGTGAAGTTTAAATGAAATTGGCCCCAAGGGTTTAGGAGTAGTCTTTTAAAGCAATTGTTGACGACGAACAAAGCACGCAGAGGACGGACACTGACTGATCACAGGTGAGCTGAAAAGTTCATTTACTAATTTATTTTTTTTTTGCTAAAAAAGTCTTGCCAATGCAAAAACTACTCAGCAAAAATATCACTGTATTGGATATTGTTTACCTGTTTATAAAGTTAACATTTTGACAACTAATGAACAATGCTTTGAACAACTCCATCTGCTGATTGATTGGTTGTGTTGGGGGTCTCATGACATATTACCCTTGTGGGTCATTTTGTGTTGTCTTCCAGAGAAAGGGAGAAGAGAAACTGAAGAGATAGAAAGAGAGGGACAGGGGGGGACAGGTGAAGAAACAGAAGAAATGAGCCAGCGCACGACAAAACCTACAATAAGACATGTGTGCTCATCGAAGACTCGGATCAGCCTGCGCATCCATATAGTCTAACCAGAGACTTCTCTTGCTGCATGAAGGAACATTGGGCCCTTAGCTATCCTTAGAGCACACAACGAAGACTCTGATCAGACTGCACGGATGTGCAGGCTGGTCTGAGTCTTCATTGGGTTCACAAGTCTTATTGTAGGTTTTGTCATGTGCTGGCTCAAATAAAATCATTCCCCCTCTACCAGTACCTGGTACTTGCCCAACTGTAAGCCAATATTAGTTGGACGCCCCAGTAATGTAAGCTACACAACACCATTGCCTCACCCAACCATCCAACAAAAGGCTATATTTCTGAGACATATTACCGGCCCAGATAGCTCAGTTGGTAGAGTGTCCGCTCCGGGGAACTGGAGGTCACAGGTTCGATCCCAGGCCGCGACATACCAAAGTTGTTATAAATGGTACTAGCTGCTCCTCGCTTGGCACTCAGATTTACGGGGTGGAGCTAGGACTGGTCGACCCAGTGTCAGGATAATGTGACTGGGTGTGGTATCATGCAATGTGTCTGGGACATGATACTTCAGTGAGGCAGCACTATAAAAGTGAGCATTGAGCTCCCTGTCACAGCCAGACACCGTCGTGATATGACTGAAAAATTGTTGAAAGCGACGTTAAACCCGAATTCACAAACATTTCTGAGACATATCCAATCAGCTAGTTATCTTATTCATACACCCGTGCAATGCATTACATGTGAATAATCTCAAAACTTTTGAGTAACTAAAAATATCTGTAACAGATCTAAAAAATTTGCAAACATATAACAAAGTAACACAGAGTGAGTATGTACATGGTTTGATATGTGACCTACACAAAAACCTAAATGGCTTTAGCCCCTTTCAGTGGCTTCATAAACTCCTCTTACACACTTGTGAAGTTAACCCTTGTCCTGCTGAATATTTATATATGCCACACCCACTACCGATTATCAACCAATCAGATTACTTGATGCAAATTATTGCAACAAATTCACAATCTGAATGGCAAACAATGTAGATCCTGATCAGATGCCATCTGATCTGGATCTACATTGTTTCAAAGATAAGGCATATCTGGGATTAGCAGGACAAAGGTTAAAGATAACCAGAATCTGCTGAAATGATTATTGTCCAAAACTGACAATAATCAAGCTGCAGTCAGAGGGTGACCACAAAGAAGCAATTATATTAAGGAACACACAGACATTTAAAATATAAACAAACATAGATTATTTCCATGATTTACCACAGCCTCTTGATAACACTATCATTGGGGTCCAAAGACAAAATCATGTTAGTTAACCTTTAGCACACTCTAGGCTCATTCAGCAGATGACAAATTGTTGATATTTTTCTTATTTTTTCCAGAAAACAGGACATGACATCTCATAGAGATGTCAAATCCTGTTTTCTGGGAATATTAGGAAAATATTTCAAAATGTTGTCTGCTGCGAAAAAATACCCAGGATGCCGAGCATAAAACAATATGCTATATCCAAACAAAATGTTAAGATATTCTGACTTTTTTTACGTTCATTTTTACTGGGATCAATCTTCATTATTTTATCCAAAACCATGTACATGTAATAATATTGACATCACGTAAACACGCCTATAAATTTTTGACTGCCTTGAACCCTATTTTTTATATAGTAAAACTGGGGTTTGCAGGGGTAAACCTTATTTTCTTATTTCTGCTCTAAAATATTGCGTTGGGTACTCGTTAGAACCCCCTCGATGAGGCAGTTGTAACGAGTGCCCACATCGAGAGGCGGTTGCAACTAGTGCCCACAATCTATATTTTGAGCAGAAATAAGAAAAATATCACAATTTTTCATCTTAAAATTTTCATTTTTTTGGCAATGAAGGTTACAATGTATTTGTATAGGCGTAATGAAGTGTTATAAGGTTTATGGTTGCTGGTCAAAAATGGGTGTGGCAAAATTAATATATTCAGCAGAACAAAGGTTAATGCACAAGATGGCAGCAGTATTGCCAGTACAGTCAGATCCTCTTGAATATTGAACACAACATCCCCAACCTTTGCAAACAGTGTAGATCCAGATCAGAACATCCAATTAGGATCTATACTGTCATGCAGTTTGTGAATATTTATGAATAAATCATATTGAGAAATTTGATTGGTGAACAGTCATAAATTGGTGTAGCTGAATTAATTCATTTACAGGTCAAGGGTTAATCAGGCTGTTTAGTCTTCAATGATTGTCCTATGGATAAGTAAGGATCCTTATACAGCTCATCCCAGCGGGCACAAAATGTGTATGCAATGTTGTAACAACGTCGATGCAACGTCATGACGTTGCATCGACATTGATACAACATTGCTATAATGCCATGTGCCCGCCGGGATGTGACTGATATCACCACTTTCCCTCTTTATCTGCAGCTATTGCAAATTCTGAGTTAAAGTCAAAAATATCATTTTAACTCTTATCCCACTGAAGAAGCCATCTGATCAGGATCTACACTGTTTGACATTCAGTTTGTGAATTTGTATGTAGGAATAAATTACATCAATTAATCTGATTGGTTCAAAGTCAGAAATGGGTGTGGCTAAATTATTTATTTATTCAGCAGGATAAGGGTTAAAATATCATCAGATCAGATAAAAATATTTCACAGACACTATACAAGAAACACATAGAATAATAAAAGTCTTGAGTAATACAATATATTAATGTGTAATAAATTATAATGTTTTGTGAGCATATATTCAAAAACAAATGTGGCTCTGCACAGGAATGGGAACATTTTAAATAGAAATTTTGGAATAATTTTGATGACTGTCTATGAAACAAACTTGATGCAGTGATGAACAAAATTTAGTTGCAATCAACCCTCTTAGTACCAGAACCCCAAAACGGGTACTCTGGCAAACAGTGCAGGCCCAGATCAGACGCCACAGAACACGGCGTCTTATCAGGACCTACACTGTTTGCAAAATATTCAGCCATTTTCCTAATCAATTTTGAAGGAAACACAACCTGACACCCCTAAAGTTTTAAATGGACTTATGCTATATATAATGAGGACGATTCCATTTGGTACAAAAAGGGTTAAATCAGCAGGTAAAATGTACATTGTATTCCTGGACCATCACTCGTTTTATGGTTAAGTAAATGAGGCCAAAAAAAAAATTTCCTGTTTGCAATGCTGAAGTAATCGTAAGTTATCATATAGTAATCATGATTACTTTTGAAAACTGTATTGATTACATTCATTGAAAAAATAACTGTAATCTGTAATCATGAAACTCAAAGCAATTGTAAATGATTACACTAGCAAGTAGCTAGAAGCCTCCGTGGTGCAGTGGTTACGCTACTCGCCTTGTAAACCAGGGATCGCAGGATCATTCCAGGGCTTCTCCAGACTTTCGGATGAGTCTTTAAACTAATGTCCCATCTCCTTATGACCTTAGCTGTTGGTGGGACATAAAACTCAAACACTCACATTAGCAAGTAAACAACCCCAGGTCTGAAAACCTGTAGTCTTTCTTTAAGGGCGGCCATTATTAAAGCAAAGCATTTACTCATTCACCCTTGGAAATAGGACAAACAATATTTTTGGGTATTTCTTACATCGATTCTCAATTGAGCATTACCAGCTTTTATTTCAAAGAATTCCCCTAATGTATATGACTGTGTAAAGAACATTATATCTATGATTGTACAGGCTAGTTGGTGTCAGTGCTGACAACCCATAGCTAGCTGCATCCATAGCTAGCTGCATCCTGTCCAGTTTGAGATTCAACATTGAGTAAAAACATAATTATAAACCATTTTTTCAGGCCAATGGCTACCTTTTCTAATCTGGCAGAAACGACATAGCTGCCTAGGTATTTGGAATTCTTAACCCTTGTTCTGCTGAATATTTAAATATGCCACACCCACTACTGATTATTAACCAATCAGATTACTTGATGCAAATTATTGCAACAAATTCACAGTCTTAATGACAAACAATGTAGTTCCTGATCAGATGGCTTCTTCAGAAGCCATCTGATCTGGATCTTCATTGTTTGAAAGGTAAGGCTTATCCGGGCTCAGCAGGACAAGGGTTAACTTAGAATTTATTTAGCCACTCTCATTTCTGACTTCCTACTAATCAGATTACCTGATGCAAAGTATTCCTACAAATTCATGAACTGAATATCAAAGAGTATTGATACTGATCAGATGGCTTCTTCAGAAGCCATCTGATCAGTATCTACACTGTTTGTAAAAGGCAGGTCACATTCGGGCGTCAGCAGGACAAAAATTAACCTACTGTTCATGACAACCCCTACCTTTGCAAACAGTGTAGATCCAGATCAGTTGACTTCTCAGGATCTACACTGTGTGACATTGTTGGAATAAATTACATCAAGTAATCTGATTGGGTCAAAGTCAGAAATGGGTGTGGCTAAATTAATTATTCAGCGGGATAAGTGTTAAGGAGGGGTATTGATACAGCTCATGTATTTTCTGCCATTTCTACAGGGGAGACAACTTCTCTGACTTCATTCACGTGTATCCATCTCTCTGGACAAGGGGGAAAAAAGAGTCTACCATTAAAGGAAAGAATTGACTTTGCCCTTGAAGAGGAAATTCTTTCATTTAACAGAAGCCCTATCGTATTGTAAGGGAAACTAAATTATTTTTGAAAGATTTGCTTCCCCTGAAAGTGTATCCACTGCCCTCCCTTAAGTGTATTTCACTATGAGAAAGTACCTTAACCCTTCTCCTGCTGAATATTCATATATGCCACACCCACTACCGATTATCAACCAATCAGATTACTTCATGCAAATTATTGCAACAAATTCACAATCTGAATGGCAAACAATGTAGATCCTGATCAGATGGCTTCGTCAGAAGCCATCTGATCTGGATCTTCATTGTTTGGAAAATAAGGCATATCCGGGCTCAGCAGGACAAGGGTTAATATGCCCATGTATTTCCCCTAGAAGGTATGGCAATTGGCTTTAAGAAAAGTTAATCAGTTTGAGGACTCCTGACAATAATTAATCTCTTTTATGATGCACCATAGTTTACAAAACTATAATATACAATGTGTAAATGCATGTGTACAAATGAGAAAACTTATGATATTAATCTTCCTTAGGACTCAACAATGAATATTAATTTATAATAAATACATACATGTGTATGTGAATAAATTTCAAATATGATATAAAAATAGATCATTAACCCCTAAAGCACCATGGTAAATTCTTTAGCAGAAGTCAATCTACTGCAATGATTGTAAGTACTGGGACAGGCAGGCCTAAGCAAACAGTGCAGACCCAGATCAGACTGCTCCTAAAGGAGCAGTCTGATCAGGGTCTACACTGTTTGCCATTCCATCTCCACTTTTTGGACTCCTTGCTGGATCGCAAAAGAAACTTGTCAAACTTTTGGAAGCATTACAGCAAGTCCTCAAGGTGTCCAAATTTTTAGGATTTTTAACATATTTTTCCCCCTCATTTTTCAGAGAAAATAAGGCATGACATTTCATGTTAATCGTCTGCTCAGCTAATGATTCATAATGTAATGTCAAGCCTTATTTTCTTTGACACACACACACACACACACAAAATAGCTTTGAAAATATTGTCTGTTAGTAATAAGAAAAAATATATTTTATTGTCATGATCGGTGTTTTAAGGGTCAAAGATATATCTATAAAACCAGGGAATGTTTGGAACAATCTCATCTTAATACTGTTCAGAAATAAAATGCAGCTAACTAATAAAACATGAGCCATGACAAGTTAAAATATGATTTTGGGCATGTGTGCACATCAAAAAAAACTCAGATCAGTCTGTGCATCCACACAGTAGGATCAATCTTTCTGTGCAGCATATGGATGTTTGTTGACCTAAAACTTCTTGCTGCATTCTGATGGTTCGCATACAGGCTGATCTGCGTCTTGTCTGAGAACACATATCCAAAAACAGTTTTGGCAGTAATATGGTTCATGTGATCATTTTCAATGTTTTTACACTTATATATCTATTTGTAAATTTCAACCTCTTTATAACACTAATGTTGGGGCTCAAAGCAAAAATGCTATTACATGTAGTTAAACAATCATGTATTATTTAAAAATGAATAGAAAAATGACCATTTATGGATATAATCTATGCATTTTCAAAAGGTCTTTTTTCTATATAATCTGCACATTTTTAGGATCCATCTTTTAACAGTGTTAAAAACAAAACTGTTATAATGAACAGTGTTATAATAAGGTTGTGGTGTACCCGCAAAATTTTCAACACATATTACAAGGGAGTAACTTTTGAGACTTCCTGTTTATCCTTCCCTGTACACAGGGGACTACTCAACGCTGCAGGAGAAAGGATATTCTATCCCTTTATAGCCCTTGATCAGCCGATTTTTAAAATGCTGCTCCCTTTAAAGGTTTCAGTCTGTAGGAAAGTACACAAAGTCCTGAAAAATATCTCTCTTGTGAAATATGGCAGATATTGTGCCTATTGTATCCCTTCCCCACTTTTACGACTTTGGTTCATGTCAAAAAAGTATTAAACCACTATGAAAATTGTTCGTTCAAATTCGTGAGCAGGACTGAATGCTATGCCATTGGCCAAGTACACCTGGTCATGGTTCAAACCACAGTTCTTCCAGTCTTGTGGATCAAAACCTTTTCTTTAATTCCAGTGGACCTGTCTCTACCAGACCTAGCTGTAAATCCTCAGGCAAGGTTACTCATTCAGCTGAGTCATCTAAATTTTATCAGAAGCTTTGAGCTTCAAGATTCAACATGTCTGCTGGATACCGGCTGTTCACAAATACCACAAAAACCCTTTTCGCATGTGCTGACCCCGAAATATACTAAAATTCCACTATTAAGACCACCTAAACTTAAGACTAATTTGCATTTAAAAAGCTTATTTAGAAGGTTGCAGTTATTCTTTCTTTGAATTTCCTGCACACAATGTCCTCTGGTCAGGTACCACCTTTGGAACTGTTCAAAAGTGGTCTTAAAGACCACTTACCACTTTTGAACAGTCCCAAAGGTGGTCTTAATATAGGAATTTTACTGTACTTATAGGAACCAGATACAATTGACCAACAATTTTTCAAGGGAGACAACTTTTCTGACTTCCTGTTTGATTTCCTGCAATCTGAGCCCCCCTGAAATGAATTGATTGCGTTGGGGTTTAACAACACATTAACCCTTGTGGATCATTTTGTGTTATAGTTCGAACAAATTGACCTGAGACTGGTGAACTCTATTAACATAATTTCACACCCAACTGAATGCATGTATTTATCTTCGCCGTCTCCCGAAAATGGCGATATTGTTATTCAATACATAGAGGTCGGTAAGTGGGTCGCAATTCACGGGATGCCGAAAATTCACGAGAAGTTTACGAAAGCCGACGTATTAGGCGATAACATTGACTAATTTATTCCTTGCATAAAAGTCTCAGGTCAATTTGTTCGAACTATATCTCCCAGAGAAAGGGTGAATACAGAAGAGGAGAAGAGGTAGAAGAGCTGAAAGAGACAGGGGAGAAAGAGGAAAATGAATGACAGTGAAGAAACAGAAGAAATAAGAGTTATCCCCCTCTTCCCTTACCTGCTGCAAGGACAGAAAGCCTTGCCCAACTGTAAGCCAATATCAGTTGGACGTCCTGGTGATGTAAGGTACAGGGCAACTTTGCCTCACCCAACACCTACCCCTCTGAAGTGAAAGGTCCACTTCCTCAGGAGCAAATTCTTTCCTTTAAGAGCAGACCCCCATTGATAAGGAAAATAAAATACCGTATTCGCTCTAATTACCGCACCGTGCCCTTATTTTTTTCAAAATTGTGTCAAAAAATCATGGTGAAAAATCTACCTAATTAGTGAACACCTGATACGAAAAAAATAGCTTCAGAGATGATGCATACTGATATTCAATGGGATGGAAAAGGATACTTAACCCTTTACCACTCAGGGATTTTTGTGAATTTCGCTGATTTTCACAGTGTTGTGCCTGACAGCAACTTCAACTACCGGGTAGCCATTGTTTCATAATGGATGGTCTGTTTTACACCAAACTCGGTACGAATGTTCATTGGGCAGTAGCCTTTCAAATGCAACCTATCATGACTTGATCATTGTTGTCATGGTAATGAGGGGGCATCTCAAAGTTTGCAAAAAGTGTGATTTCACATGAACCCCCCTTCAATCCCCCCAGAATATTTTTAGTGGGGAGGCGCGCGAAAAAACAGGTCCCTTTTTTGCCCAACAAATCTTAAAGCAAACTTAACTATCCAGAGGTAGGAAATACAGATTTTAGGTGCTTCTGGGGCTTAAAATGGGGGGGGGGGTGCAGACACGTAAAAACGCGTATCTGAGTGGGAAAGGGTTAAGCATTGCCTTCACTGTTGAAGAAATAATGGTAAGTTTTTTATTGATTTACTGAGAGAGCTTCAAGGGGAGGTTACTGTAAAGTGTGTGCTTAGGCATTTCCTTTTCATAAATAGCTTTGGTGTGCGCTTATAGGAGCATGTGCGGTAATTAGGGTGAATACGGTATTTCATAAAAATTGCCTTTTCTGAAGTGTATCTCTTCCGCTTTATTCTAAGAAAGTGCTCTACATCTAACCCTTGTTAAAAAAATTGAAGTGTCAGATTGTATTGATCTTTGATAAGATAGAAAAATGCTTCAAATTCCATAACAATACAACTACTTGATTTTAACAGCTGGTACTTCCTAAAGCTTTAAGCCTGCTACTACCAGCTGGTAAGCTGTTTCAAATGTAATTTCATCTAAGAAACCCTGCAAGATTTTTTTCTATTAAATAAATAAATAAAAGCATCACTAACACTGCATGATACCTCACCACAAAAGGCCAATAACTTGCATTTTTCAGGTGTTTCTAGAGCAGACAGCCTTAGAAATATGACAGCCTGTATCCAAAAGCCTTGATTAATCGGTGACCATTATTTTCTATGTATCTGGTACAAAAATCTACAGGCAAAATCAGATACACAAAAGCAAGATAACTCAACGACCTTAACCCTCACCATGGTGAACCTGGATATATCCTTTGTTGAAAGCAGTATAGATCCTGATCAGCTGGCTTCTCAGAAGCCAGCTGATCAGGATCTGTACTGTTTTCAATTCTGCTTCTGAATCCATGCTATATCAAAATTATGCAACACAAAAGGCTGAAGAACTGGGAGGGGTGCAGCATATTGAAATATTCAGCATGTTGAGGAATGATCTTATGTCCTTGGCCACAATAGGCAACCTTTGTACCCTGTAAATCTGTAAAGTTTCAACAAGATTTCCATTTACTACAGAAGTAAAGGCCAAAACTATTTTTCAGACATATGACAAGGGCAGATGACCCAGAAGTAGAATAACCAGAGAAGCAGTTCTTGCTTACTGTATAGTAGCTTTAGTGCTCAATATATCTATGAAGTTTCATATTCCATTCTGAAAGGAGCTACATTATATAAGGGCAGGGAACACAAGACCTAAAATGGCCAGAGTATGGTTCAATGGCTTCCTTTAGTGATGTATACATCTAAAATTTCACAAAGGTATTCCATATAGTAAAGGAGCCATGCGCCAAAAACCATTTTTACATATATCAAGGGCAGATAACTCAAGAACCAGAATTGGCAGAGTCATAACATGCTTCCTTTAAGTGTTTTATACATCTGTAAAAGTCCATCAAGATATTCCATATAGCAAAGGAGAAACAGGCAAAAAAAAAAACAACTTTTTCACATCTACTAGATGGAGGACGGTTAGAGTGGTGGCCTTGGCCACAATATGCTTCCTTTAGTGATCTATATATCTGTAAAGTGTCATCCATACGTTCCATTTAGTAAAGGAACAAGAGTCCAAAAACCATTAATTGGGAATTGTTTACAGCCAAAACTCTGTCAATAACAGATTTTGCTCATTAACAATCCCAACCACACATCCCCAAAACCAATGTATATGCAAAATCTGAAGAAAATCGGTTATTGATCATAAATGCCCCCAAACCACTTATTAGGAACTGACAAGGGCCACAAATGTCAAAAGTTTATGGATTTTGCACATTAACAAAGCCAAACCATACATCCCCGGTACAACTGTGTATGCAAAATTCATTTTTCAGCCCATAAAGACGGACGGATGGACAGACACCAGATGGAATATCATAATACACCACCACTATGGTATGGTGGGGTACAAAACATATGGAATGTTATTTTGGCTTCTTGGAAGAAATCAACTGCCTTTGTAATTCCTTTTCAATATGACAAAAATAAATTATAGCTCATTCATTAATAGCTATCTGATCTTACATTTTCTCATTGCTTATATAGTTTTTATACCAAGACAAGATAATTTATTATATTCACTGTAAATATTGTATTTATACACCGGTACAAGTATCTACCTGATTTTGGTTCCACTTGCTAATTGGAATAAGTACAGCCACTGAGTGAGTGAGTGTTTGATTTTACATCCCACCAACAGCTAAGGTCATACAGTGATGGGACCTCGGTTTAAAGACTCATCTGAAAGTCTGGAGAAGCCAGGGATCGATCCTGCCATTCCTGGTTTACAAGGCGAGTAGCGTAACCACTGCACCATGGAGGCCTCTACAACCACTCTGACCACAGGAGCTTGAAGTTTGGCCAAGCAAGCATATTGAAAGTATCAAAAATAAAAGTTGACTTACTAACACTTTGGATTTGGGAAATTAGGGATCCCTTAAGGGGAATGGGAACACATTCAGGGGAGGCAATCCCTGCAAAAGTATTTTTGTCTCCCATGTCAATAGGGGTCAACTCTTAAAGGAAAGAATTTGCTCCTGAGGAGCAAATTCTTTCCTTTAAAAGTAGACCCCTTTTTCAGTGGGACAGGGCTTTTAGAAAAGTGGACAGGAAGTCCCGAAAGTTGTCTCTCTTTGAAAAATTGGTGGACAAATCTGCCAGGTGTTCCCATTCCCCATAAGGACAGAACTTCAAGCTCTTGTACTCAGACCTGTACAGTCACCGTTCCCAATAAAGAGGAGTAACAAGAAGGATAATTTTCTCACCCCTTGATAGAATTTTCCTTTTTAAAATTTTCTTGTCATATTGCAAAGGCAATTCTAACAAGTACCTACAATTTACTTAACAAGTACCCATAATTTATCTTCTATTTCATAAGTACACCACAACCTCTTTATAACACTATTGATGGGGTCCAAAACAGGACCGTGTTAGTTAAAAACCGTGTTATATCCAAACAAAAATGTATAGAAGCCACACAACATATGACAGACAACAAACGATCACAATAACTCACCATGAGCATGAAGTGCTCAAGCCAACTATAAATGGATACAGCCTCTGAGCAGAGATAACTCTTTTCAAAAATATTCTTTTATCTCCCTTGTAAAACAGGTACACTCTAAAGGGAAAACATTTCCTCCAGAGAGTGGTTAAATTGGTTCCATATAAAATTGGTGGGAAATTTGTTCTGGTGTATCCATTCTCCTGATTTTTTTTGTGTTAGGGTTATACAACACATCAACCCTTGTAGGTCATTTTGTGTTGTCTCCCAAATAAAGAGAGAAAAGAGATAGAAGAGGCAGTAGCGGAGATGATAGTGAGGGGCACTGGAAACAGAGGAAAATGAATGGTAGTATAGAAACTGAAGAAATAACAACATTCCCCCTCCATCCTTACCTGCTAGAAGGAGAGCAGGCCTTGCCCAACTGTAAGACAATCTTAGTTGGAGCCCCAGTGGCGCAAGATAAGTGACACCTTTGCCTCATCAAACCACCCCCATTCTCCTGAAGTGGTTTTAACTTTCACCATAGTAACAGATAACGTTGGTATTTTGTGATAACTGAATGATAGTTTTTGTTAGTTCTCCATAAAAAAACCTACGTTGTGGGTATTCATTAGAACCGCCTTGATGGAGAAATAAGGAACTATCCATTAATTATCAGAAAATATGCACCTTATCTGTTGCTAAGTTTCACTTCAAATAAATTTACCATTCAACTTTGAATTTAATTTTTTTTTTAAATTTCGTTGTAGTTCTTTATATCATGTAGATATTTTCGTGTACATACAATAAATTTGTGGTTAAATAATAAAAATAAATATATACCGGTATATTCTGTCAGAAAGCCCTTCAAATGTGACATATATACAGTGAGTATCACTTTAATGTACACAATTTTGGCTAGTGTTATCTATAAAAATTATGAACATGACAGCTTTAAAAGTAGAATTACAATGAAATAAGAACTTCAACTTAATTTATGTAACAAGAAATTGCAAGAATTTCGAGTTTACAGCAAAGGTGGGAGAATTCTGTAGTATTTTCAACCTCATTTAGATGAAGAAAAACATTCAGAGAGACACATTGCCATTTCCGACAAAAAATAAATGATTCAAACAAACACAAGTATAAAGTTCAAACTTTGAATTATTATCAACTTAATGATCAGTCAGATCTTATATCTGTTAAAAAAATAGCAACAAAAGTTAAAAATGTTATCTTGCAAACAAAATATAAACATAAGGAGTCAGATGTTCAAAACTAAATGATGTCATTAATTAACTTATCGTTAAAATTTTGATCATCAAATATGGCAAATATCCAGATATTTTTGCTGGAAAATGTGAGTAGCTTTTGAAAATGCAAAAGAACAGTTAACAATCTGAGCACTTATGAGCTTGTTTAGCTAACGATGCTTTGAACAACCGGACCAAGGGAACTAGGACCCAGTTGTTCAAAGCATTTTAAGGTTAACCCTTACCCGGCTGAACAAGATAACCTTTACCTTTGCAAACAGTGTAGATCCAGATCAGATGGCTTCTGAAGAACCCTTATCTCGCTGTTCACGACAACCCCTACCTTTGCAAACAGTGTAGATCCAGATCAGATGGCTTCTTCAGAAGCCATCTGATCTGGATCTACACTGTTTGTCATGCAGTTTGTGAACTAAATGAATACATTATATCAAGCAATTTGATCGGCTGATAGTCAGAAAATAGTTGTGGCTAAATTAATTTATTCAGCAGGATAAGGGTTATCAAACTTGTTAGTGTTCAAAATGTTAAATTGCCTAGCAATTACAATATCAATATAGTCATTTTTGCAGGAAAAAAACGAAAAGCTTCTGCAAGAGCAAAAATATCAGTGTATTTTACCCTATTAAAAGATCAAAGTTTAAACAATATGTTAACTAATGCCATCGTTAGCTTTCAACAACTGGGCCCAGATGGGGTATGACCAATTAATACAAAATCCCAGGGCTGAAAAAAGAGTTAGACAATGTCTGGAAATAAAGTTTTTCAGGTTATGTGAAATGGAACTAAATGAAACTAAATGCAGTCTCTATGATTAACAGAGCATACAAAAATAGGGACAAAGATTATAGACATTTTTTCTTGCTCAATTCAACCCATCTGAAATTTGTTACATGAATGTTGGCATTTTAATGTTTACAGGCCAAACTAACTTCATGCTGAAGCATCACATGTGGGCCTATACTGAATCTATATAGGACCACAAAAGGTTGTTTAGTCTCGATTAAAATGCTAAATGAAAAAGTTGGACTCTGGTGGTGGTAACAATAACAGCAATGTTGGCAATCAAAACCCTTACTAAAGGTATAAAATAAAAAAAATACAAACATTCCATTTAAATATGTGAAAAAAGTATCAGAAAAAAAACCCAGAAAACAAGACAAACAAATACTCTTATAAAACATCAATGAATGAAATCTTGTAAGATATTATCTTGTCCGCACAAGATAATATGTTGTGCGAACAAGATAATATCTTATCCGCACAAGATAATATGTTGTGCGAACAAGATAATATGTTGTCCGCACAAGGTAATTTCTTGTGCGCACAAGATAATATGTTGTCCGAACAAGATAATAACTTGTCCGCACAAGATATTATCTTGTGTGAACAACTTATAAAAAATAAAAAATCATGTCCCTTCCCGGGTTCCGTATACATTTCATTGTGCTAGATTTTTTCTATGAAAACCATTTGGCTGTTAGATTTTTTTTTTACCTATGCCAGATCTCAGGAAGTTTTACTACTATAATGGGGCTTTATACAAGGAATGACTTCTGATTGTGTGAGCACTTTATAAACAAGCACTTGCAATGGAATGGCTAAGCCAAGACCCAACAAATTAATTAAGGAAATATGGAATGATAAGAAATTTCCTAATAATGCTTATACATGTACACCATTATCTCTCCTTTCTCCAGATTTTGGCTTACCACAACCCTTTCAACCCTGTAGACATACAGACCTTTATGCAAACAATGTAGTTCAGCACTGTTTGCCATCCTGTTAATGATTTTGACTAACCCCCTATTTATAAGAATGGATATGCCCAAATTCAACAACAGTTCTGCAAGTGGGGCAATATACACCCGTGGCAAATTCATATTTGGTGGACTGAAACCTGAAAACAGTATTCACTGCTCCATCATGGTGTAACTATTTTTCAAGTTTCAGCCTTAATAAATGGAAAATGATTACATGACCAAATCTGCCACATCTTAATTCAGTAGTACTTAACCTCAAGATTCAGGTTGATCAGATGAAAACTATAGGAGGCCTTATCCCGAAAAGAAAACGCTTATGGGCAGATAGACAGACAGGACAGATGCGTTTCTGACGGACGCCAACTCCATAATATAATGCAACCGTTTTTATCAAAATGAGCATATTTTTCAGGTTGATCAGATGTTATCCGTTAACAAATTTTTAACAAAATTTTCAAAGGGTCACAATGTTATTAATATTTGGTGTATAGTTAACCTCAAAACTTTAAGCACATCTCCACCTCAGTCTTACTATCTACAAAGTTTCAGGTTTATCAGATGAAAACTGTAGGAGGAGTTAAACGGAAATGATGTTTACCTAAATTTTCAAAGGGGCATAAGTCTATAAATATTTGGTGTACTGTTAAACTTGAAACTTTACGCATATCTCCACATCATAGTCTTGCTATCTACAAAGTTTCAGGTTGATCAGATGAAAACTGTAGGAGGAGTTATCCGGAAATGAAAATGTATACCAAAATTTTCAAAGGGGCATAACTCTATAAATATATGGTGTATGATTAACCTCGAAACTTTACACACAACTCCACCTCGTAGTCTTACTATTTACAAAGTAGGAGTTGTATGGAAATGAAAATGTTTACCCAAATTTTCAAAGGAGCATAAGTCTATAAATATTTGGTGTATGGTTAACCTTAAAACTTTACGCACATATCTACACATCATATTCTTGCTATCTACAAAGTTTCAGGTTGGTCAGATGAAAACTGTAGGAAGAGTTATCTGGAAACGAAAATGTTTACCGCAATTTTCAAAGGGGCGAAAGTCTATTAATATTTGTTGTATGGTTAACCTTGAAACTTTACGCACATGTCCACCTCATAGTCTTACTATCTACAAAGTTTCAGGTTAATCGGATGAAAACTGTAGGAGCAGTTATCCGGAAACGAAAAAGTTGACGGGCGGACGGACGCCGACCCCATAACATAATACGACCGTATAAAAATGGAAAAGTTCACTTCAGAAACTCGGGGTGAAAGGGTTAATAAGCTTATTTCTTTCTATCATTACATAATGTGATTACCGTAATGATTCTAAGTATTGGGACAGACAGGCCTAAGCAAACAGTGCAGACCCAGATCAGAAGGAGCAGTCTGATCAGGATCTACACTTTTTGCCATTCATCCTGCACTTTTTAAACTCCTTGCTGGTTCAAGAAACAGTTGATAAAATTTTAGTAAAATTACAGCAACTCCTTAAGGTGTACGAATTTTTAGGACTTTAATGGTATTTCTGACTTGGCAAGACAAGCATGGTAGCTCCTAGCTGGCTGGTTCCGCTCTTTCAGTGATCCAACTAGTAATCAGATTGAGTGTCTCTGACTTGACAGGTTCCAGCTCACAGTGTAGTTGGTGAAAAGCATCAGGAAACAACTGTAATGTAACAATGTAACTGTTATATCTGTTACAGAATAAGTAATAAGTGATTTGGGTCACTCCCAATAAGGACTACAAGTATAGTTTACCTGCCTTCATTTATAAAGGTTGGTGATTTTGTTTGTTTGATTTGAGGTTTAACGTCCCCGTCAACACTGAAAAGGTCATTTTGGAGATGTTGCTTCCAATTTTGTTGGACTTTTACCCGACTTTGTGATGAACTGAGATCTCAAGCCCTGCCGTTCAATGAAACCAATAGGGTTTATAAGCATGGATGGGCTGACTCGCACCGCTTTGCCTGGGCATCTTACATGAGAGACCATTTCATATGAAATTCACAAAACAAGCCTCTGATAACTATGAAATTACCATAGTGCAAGATTCTGTTTATCATATAACAATTTCAAATTTGATTTTATCACATAATTGTGAATTTCAATAGAAAAGACAGCGTTATTGTGTTAGGTGCCAGTAACATGTGTTATTACATGTGATCATATCATTTTTATGACATGATGCTATCCACTAAAATAGCTACTTTTTAAGTTTTTACTTGGTTCTGAAAGAGCAATTAGCAAGAAATTGGAAGATAACTGTCCTCAAAATTGTTATTTAGGGAGGTAAATTGTCAGTTTTACGTTTGCAAATTTGCTTTCAGCAGAGCCATAAAACAGAATTTGCAGCTGTAAAGCCACTATTTTACCCCACGCAGAACAGAACTTTTCCATACAGTTCAATTTACTTATACCCTTTCATTGCCCCCATGAATCATAAGTGTGCCTTGGGCCAAAAGAAAGCATAGTGAGCCCATCCCTCTCCAAGCATGTCAACCACAGTCGAGATCCACATATTCTTAAGTTTCGCCTTGCTCTTGAATTCATTTGAATTTCTTCAGCCCTGGCCATTGACCTCATCATGGAAAATGTCCCTCCAATGATGCTGTGTTAAAGTCACACCTACTTTACACGTATGTATGGGAGACTCACAGAAGCAGGAATGTCTTATAAGAATCTTATATGGGTGTGAGGGGTGGATGGAAAAATCCGTCCCGAGGGACACTGTCCGGCATCACGAGGCTTGCCGAGTGATGCAGGACAGTGATCCCGAGGGATGGATTTTTCTATCCACCCCTCACACCCATATTGGATTATTTTTCTTGCATACCTTCCATTTCTTAGTGGGGATTTTTAATGCTGCAGTCACTTTGGTTACCAACGTCTGCCATATTGTGTTGACACTGAAGGAATGTAAAGTGACGTCACAGATTGTGCATGGCGTCAACCTTAACGACGGCGCATACAAGGTGGTAATAAACCAGTGCAATTATCAAACACGCGATTATATTCGGCTTTGGGTCAGAACACCAGGGTCAGAACATAAATTTCTATCCCAGGGTAAAATCACGGATTTCCTCGTCTGGTGTACAAGAATATTTCTTCTTGCGCACCAGACAAGGAAATCCGCGATTTTACCCTGGGATAGAAATTTATGTTCTGACCCTGGTGTTCCGACCCCAAATCGAATATAATAGCGAGTTTGATAAATGCACTGGTTGATTACAACCTCATGTGCGGCGTCGTCATGCGTGACGTCACTAAACATTCCTGTTGTGTCATCACAAAATGGCGGACGTCGGTAACCGAAGTGACAGCAGCATTAAAAATTCGCAATAGAAATGGAAGGTATGCAAGAAAAAGAATCCAATATGGGTGTGAGGGGTGGATAGAAAAATCCGTCCCTCGGGATCACTGTCCGGCATCACTCGGCAAGCCTCGTGATGCAGGACAGTGTCCCTCGGGACGGATTTTTCCATCCACCCCTCACACCCATATAAGATTCTTATATTCCCATACAGGCTGGACCCACTCTATACAGTTATCCCATTCAAATCCACTATGCAGCACAGCAACAGATAAGAATTGTATTCTGTGATAAATTAAGGATAGTTTTTGTCAATTCTCCATAAAAACCAATGTTGTGGGTATTTATTAGAATTGCCTCGGTGAGGTGCTTCTAATGAATACCCACAACATAGGTTTATACGGAGAAATAAGGAAAACTATCCTTTAATTATCACAAAATTCCAACCTTATCTGTTATTCCAACACAGCCCGCCTATATAGGCAATGGAAAATAACTGTGTTTTATTCTGCAATAAATCACAGCTCGGAAGAGAGTGACGAGTGACGTCATAAAACTGCCAATTTATGACGTCACTAGTCGATTTACTTGACGTTAGATGGTGTAACACCATTTTCTCGCATCGAAAACGTTAGAAAAGGATATAAATGCATGTGTTTCAGTCGACAATTTTAGCGGGATTTCTGCTAACAATGGCGAAAAGTTGTGAGATTTTGAAGGAAACAAAAACATTATTGCCGATTTTCAGCGTGTTAGAATCGAAATAGATCAGCTCTAGTATGTGATTTGTTGAGCAATAAATCACAGTTTGTCGGTCAGTTGTAAGTAGACAAATCACGCGCGCTACGCGCTTGTGATTTGATCTACTTTACAACTGACCTCCAAACTGTGATTTATTACTCAACAAATCACAGCTAGAGCTGATCTATTTCTTAATTATGTTCAGGAAATGTCTTTCATATAAGCACTATGTCAACCATGAGATCCTGTCTCATTTTGCATATGTATGTCTTTGCAATTTATTTTTCAAATAAAAATTGTTTAAATCAAATCCACTCATTCACTGTTTTTTTTTTTTATGTACATATAAATTTTCCGTCTTGACACTAGAAATACCTCCATAGGACAAGGATGCCCCCGCCAGAAAATATGTCTATGTTCGTATTAATCCATAGAAAGTTATTGACGATGTTTAAGTTTCGGACCCGTTTTTTCACATTTGACCTCTTATGTATTACCTTGACCTTGGAGGTAAGGACCTTGGTTTTGTGTGAGGCTGATTGTCTAATGATGGCCAGCATTTCTGCCAAGTAATTTCAAAATCCATCCAGAAATAAGAAAGTTATTGACTGCATTTAAGTTTCTGACCCTTTTTTGACCTTTGACCTCTAAGTTTGACCTTGACCTTGGAGGTACAGACATGGGTTTTGCATGTGACACATCGTCTTATGATGATTAACATTTCTACAAAGTAATTTAACAAGAGGGCCCACAGGGCCCTGATTCGCTCACCTGTCTGTCACTGTCTCGAGTACATTCTATTTTTAGCTATGGTGGCCATCAGCAGTGATTTTAGCTTATTTGGTAGGGAGTAACCTAGGTAACATTCCTGTGAAGTTTGAATCAAATTGGCCATAGGGTTTAGGAGGGGTTCACGTTTGAATCAGATTTACAATATTTTTCTATTTTTAGCTCCGGTGGCCATTTTTTTCATCAGAGCGGGATTGTTTTAGCCTTTTTGGTAGAGGGTCATCTAAGCAACATTACTTCAAAGTTTGAATGAAATTGGCCCAAGAGTACAGTAGGAATTGTCATTTGAAGATTTTTTTTTATTTTTAACTCTGGCAGCCATCTTGTTCATTGGAGTTGAATATGGTTTAACTATTTTGGTAGGGAGTCACCTAGGCAACATTCCTGTGAAGTTTAAAATCCAATTTGCCCAAAGGTTTAGAAGGCGTTCGCATATGAAGCAAATTCACAATGTTTTTTCTATTTTTAGCTCTTGTGACCATTTGTTAATCGTTATGCAATTTTCCTAGAGGGTCATCTACACAACATTCCAATGAAGTTTAGAAGCCTTCATGGTACTGTGGTCATTTTACTTGCCTTGTAAACCAGGGGTAGCAGTATCGATCCCAAGCTTCTCCAGACTTTCAGATTGGTTTTTAAACAGAGGTCCCATCACTGTATGACCATAGCTTTCGATGAGACTTCAACTCAAACACTCACTCCTATGAAGGAACCTTTATGCCAAATATGAAGGCTGTATCTTAAATGCTCCAAAAGTTATGACAAAGTAGGTCAAAGGTCAAGGTCATGGCTAAAAAAATTTGAATGATTGGGAAAACTTTGTCACAGGGAACATACATGCCAAATATGAAGGCTCTATCTCATATGGTTCAAAAGTTATGATAAAGTAGGTCACAGGTCAAAGTCACAGGTCAAATCTTTATATGAGTGGGAAGCCCTTGTCACAAGGAACCTACATGCCAAATATGAAGGCTCTATCTAAAACAGTTCAAAAGTTATGACAAAATAACCTACTGATCTACTTTTTGATTTGACATGACCCATATTCGAACTGAACTGAAATATTGTCCAGATGATCATTCTGAGCAAGTTTTATGATGATTTGATTAAAACTGTGGCCTCTAAGAGTGTTCAAAACTTTTTCTATGATTTGACCTGCTGACCTACTTTTTGACCCGACATGACCCATATTCAAACTTGACCCAGATATTGTCAAGATGATCATTCTGAGCAAGTTTGATGATGATAGGACCAAAACTGGGGTCTCTAGTGTGTACACAAGGTTTTTCAGCAATCTGACCTACTGACCTACTTACTGGCAAGATATGACCCACATTCAAAATTAACTGAGATATTGTCAAATGATCATTTTTAGCAAGTTTGATGATGATCAGACCAAAACTGGGGCCTCTAGTGTGTTCAGAGGGTTTTTCTATGATTTTATCTACTGACCTACTTTTTGGACCGACATGACCAATATTTGAACATGACTCAGATATTGTCAAGATGATCATTCTGGGCATGTTTGATGATGATCGGACCTAATCTGTGGCCTCTAGTGTGTTCACAAGGTTTTTCTATGATTTGACCTACTGACCTACTTCTTGACCTGAAATGACCCATATTCGAACATGACCGAGATATTGCCAAGACTATCATTCCGAGCAAGTTTGATGATGATTGGACCAAAAATGTGGCCTCTAGTGTGTTCACAAGGTTTTTCTCTTATTTGACCTACTGACCTACTTTTTGAAC
Source organism: Lucinisca nassula (assembly GCA_963580285.1). Taxonomy (NCBI): domain Eukaryota; kingdom Metazoa; phylum Mollusca; class Bivalvia; order Lucinida; family Lucinidae; genus Lucinisca; species Lucinisca nassula. The sequence goes on along the minus strand of OY757016.1, from coordinate 134,155,742 downwards.
CAACATGACTCATATTCAAACGTGACTATGATATTATGAAGATGATCATTCTGAGCAAGTTTGATGATGATTGGACATAAATTGTTGCCTCTAGTGTGTTCAGAAGGTTTTTCTATGATTTAAACTAATGACCTACTTTTAAACCCGACAACACCTATATTCGAACTTGACTGAGATATTGTCAAGATGATTATTCTGGGCTAGTTTGATGATGATCGGACCAAAACTGTGGCCTCTAGTGTCTTCACAAGGTTTTTTCCTGATTTGACCTACTGACCTACTTTTTGACCCAACATGACCCATATTCGATCTTGACCGAGATATTTTGTGGTGGTACAAAATGTGTGCAAGTTAATTTAAAATCAAATCATAAATGAAACAGCTATCATGCAGACAAGACCAAAATAGACAATTTTTGCCCTTTCAGGGGCCGTAACTCCGTAACACATAATGGGGTATGGCTGGTTCAAGAAAGGAACCCAGATCCCATGGTGGTACAAGTTGTGTGCAAGTCTGGTTAAAATCAAATCATAAATGAAGATGCTATTGTGCGGACAAGACCAAAATAGGCAATTTTTGCCCTTTCAGGGGCTGTAACTCCAAAGCACATGATGGGATATGGCTGATTCAAGAAAGGAACCCAGATCCCATGGTGGTACAAGTTGTGTGCAAGTCTGGTTAAAATCCAATCATTAATATTTACATTTCCAGTGTAAAGTCTACTGTAAACCTATAGAAAACAATTGCGTTCATACTTCCATGAACGCATCGAATCGCGTGCTATTAAGTGACGTCATTCTAAACCATTGTTCTCTACGGGCGTTGATGACGTCAACGCTGTTCCGCTCTTCGTAGAAAAACAGTGTGTAAATGTTTTTCAACTTTAAAACGTTGCCCTATAAGCATCTTTTTTGCCCAGTGATGAGGGGCAAATAATGTAAATATAAAAAATAAACTTAATTTTTCTGCTTTTCATGAAGGTATGAACGGCAGTGGCTCGCTAGCAAAGTTTACATGAACCCCTTCGGGGTTCATTTACTTTGCACGCGACCCACTGCGTTCATACTTCCATGAACTGCAGAAAAATAAATTTCATTTCTTAAATGAAGATGCTATCGTGCGGACAAGACCAAAATAGGCAATTTTTGCCCTTTCAGGGGCCGTAACTCCGAAGCAGCTGATGGGATATGGCTGATTCAAGAAAGGAACCCAGATCTCATGGGGGTACAAGTTGTGTGCAAGTCTGGTTAAAATCAAATCATAAATGAAGATGATGTCGTGCGGAAAAGACCAAAATAGGCAATTTTTGCCCTTTCAAGGGCCGTAACTCAGTAACACATGATGGGATATGGCTGGTTCAAGAAAGGAACCTAGATCTCATGGGGGTACAAGTTGTGTGCAAGTCTGGTTAAAATCAAATCATAAATGAAGATGCTATCGTGCGGACAAGACCAAAATAGGCAATTTTTGCCCTTTCAGGGGCATTAACTCTGTAGCACATGATGGGATATGGCTGGTTCAAGAAAGGAACCCAGATCTCATGGTGGTACAAGTTGTGTGCAAATCTGGTTAAAATCAAATCATAAATGAAGATGCTATCCTGCGGACAAGACCAAAATAGGCAATTTTTGCCCTTTCAGGGGCCATAACTCAGTAACACATGATGGAATATGGCTGGTTCAAGAAAGGAACCTAGATCTCATGGGGGTACAAGTTGTGTGCAAGTCTGGTTAAAATCAAATCATAAATGAAGATGCTATCGTGCGGACAACAAATTGTTTACGGACGCACGCACGGACGGACGACGGACGACGGACAAAATGTGATCACAAAAGCTCACCTTGTCACTACGTGACAGGTGAGCTAAAAATCCATCTAGATATAAGAAAATTATTGACTGCGTTTAAGTTTCGGATCCTTTTTGTAACCTTTGACCTCTAAGTATGATCTTGACCTTGGAGGTACAGACCTGGGTTTTACACATGACACATCGTCTCATGATTGTTAACATTTTACAAAGTAACTTCAAAATCCATCCAGAAATAAGAAAGTTATTGACTGCGTTTAAGTTTTCAGACGGACGAATGCACAAAAGAACGGATGGACAGGGGCAATGGTATATGCCCTTCCACCATTTTTCGATTGACGGGGGGATAAAAATTACAAGCACAGTCAGCTGCGTAAAAGCAAATGTCAGTAAATGAAAACAACACTATGTGATGATGTCAGCTTTCCTTCTGTATACTGCAGAAAATTCTGTAAGCCCAGATCAAAGGCCACAGAACATGGCATCTGATTAGGGCCTTCACAGTTTGCAAAACGTTCAGTCATTTTGAAATCAATTTCTGGTAGCCCGAAAGGGACTCCTGCTTTATATAAGGTTTACTGCAATGCTCCTAAGTAATGGGACGGATAGGCCAGACCAAGATCAGATTGCTTATAAAGGACCAGTCTGATCAGAGTCTTCAGTTTGACATTCTCTCTGCACTTTTGGACTCATTGCTGGATCGTGAAACAAGTTTGTTAAAATTTTAGGAGAACTACAGCAAATCCGAATTTTTAGAATTTAATTCAGTATATAGTGGGTTAACAAAGCTTTTTCAGTACAAGTGGGTTAACCCTTGTCCTGCTGAGCCCAAATATGCCTTATTTTCCAAACAATGAAGATCCAGATCAGATGGCTTCTGACGAAGCCATCTGATCAGGATCTACATTGTTTGCCATTCAGATCATGAATTTGATGCAAATTAGATGTAGATCCTGATCAGATGGCTTCTGAAGAAGCCATCTGATCTGGATCTTCATTGTTTGCCATTCAGATCGTGAATTTGTTGCAATAATTTGCATCAAGTAATCTGATTGGTTGATAATCGGTAGTGGGTGTGGCATATATGAATATTCAGCATAACAAGGGTTAAAATGGCAAGGATTGTGGCCACGTAAAATCAATTCAAGCCCCCAAGTGAAATACTTTTCACTGACCGCTCCAAGGCAGTTATTCTGTCGTGGTTTATTATTGTTATAGTTCGTCTTTGAATGTTTGTATTGCTTATATAGAGGATCTTACAGAGTGTTCATGTATTATTGAATTTATTAAACAAGTTGAGGAAAAGGGATAAAATGCGAGGCTTTGCCGAGCATTTTATCGCTTTTCTTCAACGAGTTTAATTAATTCAATAATACTTGAGCACGAAAGAAAGATTCTATTTATCATATGACATTTAAAACGCATTTTATTCACGATTGTTTAACGAAAACGTCAATATTGCGCCATCTGTAAACGCGACGTCGCTAAGGACGTCGTACATGTAACGTTACGGGGCGTATCTAACTAATTTGCATATTTAATCCACTAGTGGATTATTGAATTTATTACATGGCGATATTACACTCAGACGCGACGTCATATGATAAATCTTTTTATTTTGGATAGCCAATTGGCCATTTTGTGGGGTAAGTAACTGTCCTTTTGGCTTTCTGCTGTTGATGTTTCCATTAGGGTCTTGTTATTTCATGTTTGTGTTTCTTTCCCTTTGGTGTCTCTGATAAGAAGTGTGGATAAATTGTATCAATTCCTGATCATTGCATTCACATCTATTTTTCAACATTCTACCAACCTTTAACTGTTTGTCTTTACTCTTTGCCTTCTCATACAGGAGTTTAGAACCTTTTGCACTAGTTATGGTATCTGTCTCTCCATGAAGGATCAGAAATGGAAACTCTATGTCAGAGATTGATTTCCCTACTGTGTCCATCGCATCCATCATTGTTGCCACTTGTCTGAAAATATGGTGACAATTACCTTAACCCTTATCCTGCTGCATATTCAATTAAGCCACACCCATTTCTGACTTTGAACCAATCAGATTACTTGTTGTAATTTATTCTTACAAAGCCATAAACTTAATGTCAAACAGTGTAGATCCTGATCAGATGGCTAGAAGCCATCTGATCTGGATCTACACTGTTTCCAAAGATAGGGGATGTCGTGAAGAGCATGATAAGAGTTAACTTTTATCATTCTTTAGGCTAATTCAGTAGATGACAAACTGATGATATATTTTTATTTTTCCCAGAAAGCAGGTTTTGTGAGGATGCGCATGCTGGCCTGAGTCAAATTGTCGAGACATTTACCATGAAATATCAAAATCTGTTTTCTAGCGAAAAAAAAGGGAAATATTTCAATATATCATCTGCTGTTATTTTACCCAGAGTGCTAAGCATTAAAAGGCATGGATACACACAGACATCACAAAAACACACCTGGATAATTCTGACCCCACTGAACCTCACTTTTTTAATAGTACAACTGGGGTTCACAAGGGTAAACCTTATTTTTCTTCTTATTTCTGCTCTGAAATATACATGTAGATTGTGGGTACATAAATAGATTGGGCTGCATGGTGCTTCCATGCAGAGTTGAAACTGACCACACAAAAGTTCTGGTAAATCGCTTAGAAGGACAAAGCCTGCCCAGGCAAAGTTATGCAAGTCAGACCATCCAATGCATATAAGCCTTTTGAATTAATTGGGCTTGAGATGTCATTTTGTTTCAATGTCGGGATAGTGTCCCACAAAATTGGAAGCAATGTCTCAAAATGCCTAAATTGTGTTGACAGGGACATTAAAACTCAATTATAACAAAACATGTTAGAACCGTCTCAATGAGGTGGTTCTTAAGAGTACCTACAATCTACATTGTAGAGCAGGAATTGGAAAAATATCACAATTTTTCTTCTTAAAACTTCTGGTGTTTTTTTTTTGGTTGTTGTTTTAGTGGTAAAATTTACTATGCATTTGTATAGGCAGGTTTTCCTAATGGCTGTAGAAATACTAAGCCTGAAATGTCCTACTTGTCCAATTTTTAAGGAAAAGTGAAAAATTTAAATTTACTTGTCCAATGACAAGTATGATGCAGATATATGTATGTACCTCTTTATGTGGAAAGATACATCTGCCATCGTTCAAAGGGAGCTTTAGTTTGGAAACATAAGTCGCTTCCTTGACTTTCAGTCCCTTTCCAAGCAGGACCTATTCCGAAAGGAAAGAATTTGCTCCCTCTGGAGATAAATGAATCTGGGGGCAAAGAAACAATTCGGTCTTTTCTTTCAGAGTAGCTCCTGTGGATTTTTGTTTTTTGTTTTGTACTGGAGGGTTTACATCCCTGTCAACATTATTTGGGTCATTTTGGAGATATTGCTTCCAATATCACAAAAACGCTCCATATCTTATGTTCCAGTGAGCCATGTCTTTAACTTTTTTTCATCAAAATAGCAAAGCTTTATATCTTTTGTATTTTCATTTGGAAAAGTTATTTTACATTCGGACAAGTTAAGCTTGTACATTCACTTATCCTAGGAAAAGTACATAAATTTTACTGGATACACACCAGGGGCCGGTTGTTCAAAACTAACGATGTCGTTAAGGTAACGTATCATTAAAACTCTGATCATTTAAAATGGTAAATATACTAATATTTTTGCTAAAAAAAAAAATGCGAGCAGCTTCTGCAAATGCAAAAGCTGTTCACATTTTTTTTCAGCACAAATACCACTGTATTAGATATTGTACTTACTAGAACTGTTAACAATTTGACCCCTAACGAGTTGGTTAAGCTAATGATGCTTTGAACACCATGGGCCAGTTGTTCAAAGCATCGTTATCTGAAAGTGAATGACAACCTTTATAACATAAATACTTCATTTGCAGGAAAAAGTTACTGTAATGATTAATCGCTGACTTCTATAACCAATTGAAACCTGCTAAGGCAATTAAATCAACATTTAATGGTTTCAATGAAGTCTTCTGGCAGCGGTCATATTTTCCCCAAGGTAATCCAAATCTTTCCCAGGGTTCAACATGTTTGCTAAAATCCTGATCTCATGGAGACTGTAGAAGCTCTATGTCTCTCTATGCAGCTACTAAAGGAGAAGTGATTAGGCTCTCTAATCAGGTTGAATTCTCAAAAATCCTTTGAATAGGCTGTCAGTTCAGCATCTTACATAAGGCTTCATTATGTCTTTGGACAAAAATAAAGACTTTGAAGAGTTTTCCTGAGTTTGGTACTCAGGGCTATCAGTATGAGCCCGAGTTCACAGAAGAGGAGTTTTTGTAGGTAAAATGGGGATTTAAAAGGACATATGTATATATTCTGATAATTTCTCCAAAACATAAATTATGGGTGCTCAAAGGAATCGCCTCATTGAGACATTTCTAACGAGTACCCACAATCTATGCTTTAAAAATATCACAAAATACCACGTGAAATGCAATGAAATATTACCTAAACTTGTCAAGGCGTGTTAATGTAATGATTTGTTAAATGATAATGATATGCATTTATTAACCCTTTTTGTACCGAATGGAATCTTCCTATTTATATATAGCAGGAGTTCATTTCAAAATTTAGGGGTGTCAGGTTGTGTTTTCATCAAAATTTATTTGGAAAATGACTGGACTTTTAGCAAACAGTGGAGGCCCTGATCAGACGCTGCATTCTAGAATGCGGCATCTGATCTGGGCATGCAATGTTTGCCAGGGTACCCGTTTTGGGGTTTCTGGTACTAAATGGGTTATTGAAGAAAAGAAAAGAAATAAGTAATCAAGAAACCTTCAAGTCCACTTGAAAACAGCTATCTTCAAAATGTTTAGCACAAACAATGTTATGCTTTGCATAAACAATGTCTTGATGTTGAGATTCTCTGTTCCAAGATTATGAATCCATTTTTCACATAACTCTCTATGTTTCTTAGGGCCAGGGATAGCAAAACAGCTAATTCCTTGTCCTCTTTTCACTGTGCAGTATTTGGCCTTACAAGAAGGCATTTTTATTTTAATGTTCACTTTCTTCTCTAAAATCCTCAGCTGCTAAAATACCAAGATTTTTTAGCTGCAGTTGCCGTGAGGTCACCCCAGGAGATATAATCTGTAAACATGTCTGACACCCTATCAGCAACTTTAATGAGCCATTACAGTTAATTAGAGAAAAAGTTTAGATGAAGAATGCGATTTTATCATTCCTCAATGGTGTTACTATAAAATGGATCTGAGAAAAAAAAATGGTGGTCATTCTTTTTAACGAGCTTGTTAATGGTCATATTGTTAACTGTTCTAACAAGTTTAATGTTTAAAATTGTGGTATGTTTGCTGAAAAAATGTGAGCAGCTTTTGCAAATGCAAAAGCTGCTCACATTTTTTTCAGCAAAAATATTTGGCATAATAAATGATCAAAGTTTTAATGATACGTTAACTAACGACGTCATTAGTTTTGAACAGTTTTTCACCATTTTTACAAGGGCGACAACATTCCAGACTTCCCAATCATTTTCCAATAGACTCAGTCCCTCTGAAAGTCTACTCTTATAGGAAAGAATTTTCTCCTAACCTATAATACTGGCTGACATGGCAGATACAATTATTTTTGGAAGTTGCTTCCCCTGAAACTGATTGCCTTCCCATTTAAGGGAGGTGGGGTGGGGGGGGGGGGGGGTGTGGGGCAGTGTCTGCTTTGAGGAGTTAGAAAATACATTGATACTTTTACACCTGCGGTAATGGTCAAATGTGACCGACGCAGTATCAGAAGATAGATAGTACATGTATTTTGGGAAGGTCTGAGCAAACCATCAGACACTTTTATCATAGCTAAGCAGACCCTCATATGATACATCTACCAAGGTCAGACAACAATTGACTGCATTAACACCGTGTTTTATCTCTGTAATTACCTGCACTTCAGTCTTCCATGATGAACCAGAGGGTCAGCTTCATACTTCTTCACCTAAAACAATAAACTCAGGCAAGTCAATAATGTACGATTAAATGTGTTTTCCCCTTTTTTAAGAACTTGATCAAGCCTGGTGAGAAAAGTAATTACATGCCCATTAATACTGTTGAGAAGAAAATACCAGTTCCATCTCAATTTACATGTATCCATGTGTCATATTATGCTGCCAGCCATGTATAGGACCAAGACCTAACCCTTATTTTCCTGTTCACGACAACCGCATCTTTGCAAACAGTGCAGATCCAGATCAGATGGCTTCTGAAGAAGCCATCTGATCAGGATCTACACTGTTTGGCATTCATTTTTATGAATTTGTAGCAATAAATTACATCAAATAATTTGATTGGTTGATAGACAGAAATGGGTGGGGCTTAAATGAATATTCAGCAAGATAAGGGATAACCTGAATGCTTCCAGTGACTTAGAAAATGAAGTCATAGTCACAAAACTCTTGAAAGGCTTGAGACCTGAGCTGTTACAGTTGTAATTCTTGCCATCTCATAAGCTTCTAAAAGCTCTGTCACAGATGTACAAATTATTGACAGTCTATTTATTTCTAAAGGCACAAAGGGTGGTGGCAATCAAGATGTGAAATCTGATTTTATTTTGTTTCAAAATTTCCCATACCCTTTTGCAATGTTTTACCTGTATTATTCAGTATTACAGTAAAACCTGTCTTAGTGGCCACCTCTAAAGGCTAATAAGCCAGCAACCTGTCTTAAGAAAGCATGTATCTGCTTCTCCAAAAAAGGAAAATGCATTAAAATCCACCTGTATTAAGCACCTGTCTTAAGTACCGTAAAAATCCAAAAAAATCAGACACCTTGAGGACTTGCTGTTATTCCCCTAAAAGGTTAGCAAATTTGTTTCAAGATTCAGCAAGGAGTCCAAAAAGTGGAGTCAGTAATGGTAACAGTGTAGACCCTGACCATACTACAGTCTGATCTGGGTCTGCACTGTTTACTTAGGCCTGTTTGTCCCAATACTTAGGATCATTACGGCAATCAATCCCTTAGGTGCCTGCTTAATATAATTATGTTGGACTGTATGCTGTAAGTTTCAATCAGGTGCATTCTTGCAAGGTTTTAAAGTGATTCTAGCATAAACACCGATGAGCATAGCTTTTTGAAGCCATTGTCAAATGGATGGGAAGCCATGTTCATACAACAAAAACCCATGTTAATGATACTGGTTTACTTAAAAATCCTCAAAATTTCATGTTATGCTGGATATTTCTGCCATCCCAGAATGAGCATTTCCATGTCAACGTCAATTTGATTTTCACAAAATTTATCTTTTCTTTCTTTCTTTCTACTTAAACTGTGATCAGTCACATCTGACCATTACTCGCAGGTGTACAATACATACACACCAAGTTTGCTGGACAAAAGCCTACCGTGTAATCATGTAATTACTGTAGGGGTCTTTTAACCTGCACGGGGCATGACTCTCCTTGCACAGGGGGCCTTCAGTTAACGTCCCAATCCAAAGGACGGTGCACTTTATGACAGTCATCCCTGCAAATGATGCCAATGGACCATGTTTGGACACCGAAATTTTATCCACGCTGCCGGGGATCGAACCCGGGACCTCTAGCATCAGAGGCAAGTGCACTAACCACTGAGTTATCATTCATAACTTTCTTAACTATAATGTTGATTTTTATGTTTTTTCCCAGTGTTTTTGACAAATTTATGGTGGTTTTAGGGATCGTTTTGACAAAAATATTTATAGAATCATAAGTTATGCAAGAACAGCAATCATTCATGTATGTTTCAATGCATCAATCATGGAAGATGTCTGGAGGCTCACCTTGTAGCTTCACCTTCAAATAACCTTTGGACTCCGACTCAGCAAATGTAAATGCATGAAAAAAACATGATTGAACCCTAAAATGGATACAGTTAAAGGGGAAGTAACTCAAAGTTATTATTGTTTCTCTAATCAAAAAAGGTCTACTCCTTGAGAAATTTTTTTTGCTCTTTCGGAGATGAACCCTTTTTTCTGAACAGCTTATACCCTGTTTAGTCAGCACCTTGCTGGATTTGATGCTGACTTTGCAAAAGTACAATGGTGCAAATGTATCTTGTGTTTAGACAATGCAACATAGACATTATACTCTGGTGAAAAAATATGTGACACTCTTAAAGGAAAGAATTTGCTCCTCAGGAGACCCCTACCAACAAGACAGACAGAAAAAGACCAGAAAGACATGTTCCAGTAATGTTTAACCCTTATCTTGCTGTTCACGACAACCCCTATCTTTGCAAACAGTGTAGATCCAGATCAGATGGCTTCTGAAGAAGCCACCTGATCAGGATCTACACTGTTTGACATTCAGTTTATGAATTTGTAGCAATAAATTACATCAAATAATTTGATTGGTTGATAAACAGAAATGGGTGTGGCATAAATGAATATTCAGCAAGATAAGGGTTAAAAGCCAGTATTCACAATGATAACAGATCCAAGCAGTCATTTATAAAATTTTGCAAGAAATTTTATTGTTGTTATACAAACCATAGTGGAACAAAACATACCTTAAGGCAATGAAAAATTAAGGCCTGGCTGAATATGACCTCATATACACCATTGTTAAGGTTGACGTCACAGCTGGTTACGTGACGTCACTAAACAACACAATATTGTCATCACAATATGGCTGATGTTGGCAACCGAAGTGACTGCATTATTAAAAATCCACACTCAGAAATGAAAGGTATGTAAGAAAAAGTATGAGTGGAAGATAGAAAATCTGCCTCTTGAAATCACAGTCCGGAATCACTGACCCTCGGAACTGATCCTTGTAAGATTCTTATAGTCTTATACCTTCAAGCACTGAAAAATGAAGGCCTAGAACAGCCTGCATAATAAGGACACGTCTTAATACTCTTATTATAACCTTCAATGTCTGCCATTATTTAAAACACAACCCAGATAACCAGTCAAGACAAAACGGATACTCTGCAAAAAAAGTCTGGAAGGCTAATATGATACAGTAAAAATCCACCTCGAGGACTTGCTGTAATTCTCCTAAAATTAAAATAAATTCGTTTCATGGTCCAGCAAGGAGTCAAGATGTGCAGACAGAATAGCAAACAGTGTAGACCCTGATCAGACTGCTCCTTCAGGAGCAGTCTGATCTGGGTCTGCACTGTCTGCTTCAGCCTATCTGTCGCAATACTTAAGATCATTATAGTAATCAGTAATATTTTCATATGCTGAAAGGTCATTTTCAAGGGTTGTCTCTAATACCTCTTCTTGGTCCCTGGATACTGCCTTGGAGTCAAGTTGTCTCGTTGGAAACTGTGGTATAATATGGGAAACCATTCTACCTAGCCATATCTGGAAAACACAACAGGGGTGAATTAAGAGCATGTCCTTTGGTCGGGGACCAGCTATTTTTGGCTGGGACCAGCTATTAGTCCTGCCATGTCAAGTGGACTGACTGATATTTGGCAGTCCATTTTAGTACTCAGTTTCTATAAACTGAAAACAAAAAGTCCATGTAATGGCTAATGTGAATGGTTCAATTCTTTATCAATTCTAAATATTGTACAAGTGTCACCTAAGCTACATTCCTTTGAAGTTTGAATGAAGCTGGACCAATGGTTAAGGAGGAGTATGCATCTAAAGCAAATTGTGGATGTTTTTCTATTTTTAGCTCATGCGGCCATTTTTCTATTCGAAGCAGAACCCTTTTAGCTATTTTGGTAGAGGGTCATCTTAGCAACATTCTCATTAAGATTGAATGAAATTAGCCCAAGGATGTAGGAGTTGCTGCCATTTAAACATTTTTCTATTTTTAGTTCTGGAGGCCATCTTGTTCATCTGAGTGGAACCAATTTAGTTATTTTGGTAGCGGATCACCTAAGCAACATTAGTATGAAGTTTAAATGAAATTAGCCCATGGGTACAGGAGGACTTGTCATTTAAGGATTGTTCTAGTTTTAGCTATGGTGGCCATCTTGTTCAATGGAGCTGACAATTTTAGCTATTTTGTTAGGTCACTTATGCAACATTGCTATGGAGTTTGATTGAAACTGGCTCAGGGATTTAAGAGGAGTTGGCATTAAAAGCAAATTGTTGACATATTTCTATTTTTAACTCTGGTGACCATTTTGCTCGTAAGAGGGTAGAGGGTCACCTAAGAAACATTCCTATGAAGTTTGAATGAAATTAACCCAAGGGTATATTAGGAGTTGTTGTTGAAAGATTTTTCTATTTTTAGCTCTGACAGCCATCTCTTTCATTGGAGCAGAACAGTTTTAGCTATTTGGTAGAGGGTCACACAAGCAACATTACTATGAAGTTTAATTGAAATTGATCACAGGGTTTAATAAGTAATTATGTAATTAAGTAAGTGAGTAAAGTTTTTATTTAACGAGGGTAACAACATTTAGCATAGACATTTACACATTGTAGCTAATCTTCCATGAGGCTAATAAGAGCTAGCATTTAGGGGATAACTGTTTTGAAAATTGTCATTTGGGGAGGTAAATCGGTGGTTTTATGGTCGGAAATTTCGTTTTACGGCGACGCGTTAGCGGAGCCGTAAAACGGAATTTGCGACCGTAAAACCACCGATTTACCTCCCCAAATGACAATTTTCAATACAGTTATCCCCATTCTAATGCACTTATTCGGTTGTTTTGTTAAAAATTGTACTATTTTACACAAAGCGGCAGGCGTTGTGAGCTGCGTAAAACCAAATGTCAGCCAATGAAAAACGACGTTATGTGGTGACGTCGGATTTCCGACAGTATATCATGGAATATACTGTTGCAAATTTTTGACGTTATCCAATCAGACGTCGCGTTACATGCGTAAGTGCATTAGAATTAAATTTTTCTGCTTTTAGCTATGATGGCCATCTTGTTCATCGGAGCAGAACTGTTTTCTGGGTAGAGGGTTACCTAAGCAACAATCACATAATGTTTTAATGAAAATGTCCCAAGGGTATAGGAGTAGTTGTCTTTTAGATTTTTCTTTTTTTAGCTCTGGTGGCCATCTTGTTCATTGGAGCAGAACTGTTCTATTTTGGAAGCAACATTGCTATGAACTTTAATTGAAATTGGTCCAAAGGTTTAGGAGTTAGCATTTAAAGCAAATTGCTCACAATGAGTTTTTTGTATTCAGGTGAGCTAATAAAGTACATCCAAATGGGGAACCGGAAACCTACGCCCAGAATCAAAACATACTGTTTTTAAAGTGGCAGAATCATGTTTGTGATTTAGAAATCATGATTTGGAATACTGATTCTGATTCAGGTAAATCAAATGCACCCCCTGATGTTTAAAGTCAGAAATGAGTGTGGCTAAATTATTTTATTCAGCAGGAAAACTGCTGAGGTGTATGAGATCAAACTACACCACAACCTCTTTATAACACTATTAATGGGGCCCAAAACAGAAACCGTGTTAGTTAAACAACCGTGTCATATCCAAACAAAAATGTATAGATTATATAGAAAAATTACCATTTATGGTCATTTTTCTATATAAACTATACATTTTTGGGATCCATCTTGAAACCTTGTTATATGCGAAACCGTGTTATAACAAACCCTGTTATAACGAGTTTGTGGTGTATACAAATCTAAAGTCGATTTTTTATCTTTTTTGCCGCGTGTTTCAGCAATAATTTTTTTTTTATTATTTTTGATCAATACACTCAGTGAGGAAGTTGTCCAGGAGAAGCTTCGGCAACTTCTCGTTAAGGATTCAGCCCCTTGAATGTTATACTTTTAGCTCTAATCAGATACACTTTTTCCAAATTTTGAATTTTTTTCAATAAAAACTAAGTCCAATTCTGTCACTTAAGCTTTCGTAAATGTCAACATATGACTAACCTAGGTGAAACGATATCTATATATGGATAGATCCCTGGCAGCCAATGAAGCGTCCAACTGAAGGGACATTGTTCAAAGCATTGGAGTGAAGTTGTTTGTGATTTTAGTCAGCAAACCCATAGTAGAGACAATACAGATCCTACCCCTTTGATCTACAAGGTTAACCCTTCTCCTGCTGAATATTCAATTTAGCCACACCCATTTCTGACTTTGAACCAAATGAATTACTTGACGTAATTTATTCCTACAAATTCTTAAACTGAATGTCAAACAGTGTAGATCCTGATCAGACGGCTTGTTCAGAAGCCATCTGATCTGGATCTACACTGTTTGCAAAGATAGGGGTTGTCATGAACAGCAGGATAAGGGTTAAAATATAAAACAAGAGGCTCAATGAGCCTAAACCGCTCACCTGAGGAACTTAAGTTTTAACAATTCACAGACTTGACTACTAAATCTGCTAATAGAATCCAGCCCATTGACCCTTACAGGATATAAGTCATCATTATTGCATTGCATTCCAAGTTTGAGACTTCTAGCTTCTATGGTTCCTGATAAATCTTTGACGAAAATTTAACATTGGTCAAAATGGAGAGAAAGAAGAATGAAAGAACAGATGAGCAAATAAGCTGAGAAAGCCCAATGTCTCTTACACAAAATAAGTCATCATTATTTTATTGAATACCAAATTTGATGCTTCTAGCTTTTATAGTTCCTGAGAAATCTTTGATTAAAAATTTAACATTGGTCTATTATCTCTATATGGAGAGAAAGAAGAATGAAGGAACAAATGAACCAGACAAGCTCCAAAACCTAATGCAGCCTTTCCCCTTGCCCAATGGTGCTACACATAAAATTTAAACAAGATTGGTCAACTGCCTTCTGAGATATGCTTCATTGAAAGTGTGGACGACGGATGGACGGACGACAGACGACGGACTGCGGAGCCTTGGTATACTATCAGCTCACTGGAGCCTTTGGCTCAGGTGAGCTAAAAATTCAAGTCGCTATTTCTGTCACAACATTTTCCCTACGTTAAGTCTATGGGCAAATTTTTTTGTCTCTCAAGGTCACGTAACTCCGAGGTCAATATTCCGATTCGGCCCAAAATCGAACTTAACCGAGATTTTATGCCTGTCCTCGTTACCTGCAAGTTTGAAGCTGATATGAATAAAAATAAAGTTGTTATCGTGGTCACAACATATTTTTTTATGCTCAAGGGCAGGTAACTCCAAGGCAAATATTCCGATTCGGCCCAAAATCGAACTTAACCGAGATTTTATGTCTGTCCTCGTTACCTGCAAGTTTGAAGCTGATCTGAAAAAAATTCAAGTCGCTATCGTAGTCACAACATTTTCCCTATGTAAAGTCTATGGGCAAATTTTTTGTCGCTCAAGGTCATGTAACTCCAAGGTCAATATTCCGATTCGAACTTAACTGAGATTTTATGCCTGTCCACGTTACCTGCAAGTTTGAAGCTGATCTGAATAAAAATAAAGTTGCTATCGTGGTCACAACGTATTTTTTTATGCTCAAGGGCAGGTAACTCCAAGGCAAATAATCCGATTCGGCTCAAAATCTAACTTAACCGAGATTTTATGTCTGTCCTCGTTACCTGCAAGTTTGAAGCTGATCTGAAAAAAATTCAAGTCGCTATCGTAGTCACAACATTTTCCCTATGTTAAGTCTATGGGCAAATTTTTTGTCGCTCAAGGTCACGTAACTCCGAGGTCAATATTCCGATTCGGCCCAAAATCGAACTTAACCGGGATTTTATGCCTGTCCTTGTTACCTGCAAGTTTGAAGCTGATCTGAATAAAAATAAAGTTGCTATCGTGGTCACAACGTATTTTTTCATGCTCAAGGGCAGGTAACTCAGGCAAATAATCCGATTCGGCCCAAAATCGAACTTAACCGTGATTTTATGTCTGTCCTCGTTACCTGCAAGTTTGAAGCTGATCTGAAAAAAATTCAAGTCGCTATCGTAGTCACAACATTTTCCCTATGTTAAGTCTATGGGCAAATTTTTTGTCGCTCAAGGTCACGTAACTCCGAGGTCAATATTCCGATTCTGCCCAAAATCGAACTTAACCGAGATTTTATGCCTGTCCTTATTATCTGCAAGAATGAAGTCGATCAGAAAAAAATTGACGGAGCTAGAGTGATGACAAGCTTTTTCCTATGTTAAGTCTATGGGAGCTATATGTTGCCATGGTAACCAGAGTTCCACTCAGATCTGCATGAAAACCTTATGCAGTCTTTCCACTTGCCCAATAATGTTACACATGAAATTTGATCAAAGTCGGCCAAGTAGTCTTCAAGATATACATTTTTGAAATTCACATTAACCCTTATGCAAAAATGCACAAGGGCAGGTAACTCCTAAGTGTATGATCCGATTCTGCCAATTATCGAACTTGACCGAGATTTCATGGCTGTGCTGGTTATCTGTAAGAACGAAGCCAATCCGAACAAAATTGAAGCAGCTACAGTGGTGACAACATTTTCCCCATGTTAAGTCGATAGGCAATTTTTCGGGCGCTCAAGGGGACGTAACTCTTGAGTGAATTATCTGATTCGGCCCACAATCGAACTTGACCGAGATTTTATGCCTGTACTGGTTATCTGCAAGAATGAAGTCGATCAGAAAAAAATTGACGGAGCTAGAGTGATGACAAGCTTTTTCCTATGTGAAGTCTATGGGAGCTAGATGTTGCCATGGCAACCAGAGTTCCACTCAGATCTGCCTGAAAACCTAATGAAGCCTTTCCACTTGCCCAATAATGCGACACATGAAATTTGATCAAAGTTGGCCAAGTAGTCTTTAAGATATACATTTTTGAAATTCCCATTAACCCTAATGCAAAAACACACAAGGGCAGGTAACTCCTAAGTGAATGATCCGATTCTGCCAGTTATCGAACTTGACCGAGATTTCATGGCTGTGCTGGTTATCTGCAAGAATAAAGCCAATCTGAAAATAATTGAAGCAGCTACGGTGATGACAACATTCTCCCCATGTTAAGTCAATAGGCAATTTTTTCAACGCTCAAGGGCACGTAACTCCTGAGTGAATAATCCGATTCAGCCCAAAATCGAACTTCATCGAGATTTCATGCCTGTCCTCGTTATCTGCAAGAATGAAGTTGATCAGAAAAAAATTGACGCTAGAGTGATGACAAGCTTTTTCCTATGTTAAGCCTATGGGAGCTCTATGTTGCTGTGGCAACCAGAGTTCTCATCCGATCTGCACGAAAACCTAATACAGCCTTTCCCCCTACCTGATGATGGTTCATATGAAATTTGATCAAGGCCAGCCCACTGGTTCCAGAGATATACTTCGTTGAAAGTGTGGACGAAGGATGACGGCTCGTTGTATACTAATACCTCACATGAGCCTTCGGCTCAGGTGAGCTAAAAATCGACATTTTTAACCATCAAAGGGACATAACTATATAGTAAATGGGGCAACTTGGCCGGTTTTCGAACTCATTCGAGGTTTTATCCCCAACCACCTTACATATAAGTTTCAGAAAGATCCGATCAAAACTGAAGGGGCTACAGTGTTGACAAGGTAAAAAATCAACATTTTCAGCAATCAAAGGGACCTAACTCTATGATAAATAGGCCACCTTTGCCGGTATGCGAACTCATCCGAGGTTTTATCCCCAGCCACCTTGCATATAAGTTTCAGAAAGATTCGATCAAAACTGAAAGGGCTACGGTGATGACAAGTTAAAAAATCAGCATTTTCAGCAATCAAAGGGACGTTACTCTGTGATAAATGGACCAACTTGGCTGGTTTTCGAACTCATCCAAGATTTTATCCCCAGCCACCTTACATATAAGTTTCAGAAAGATCCGATCAAATCTGAAGGGGCTACGGTGATGACAAGGTCAAAAATCGGCATTTTCAGCAATCAAAGGGACGTAACGCTATGATAAATCGGCGGACTTGGCCGGTTTTCGAACTCATCCGAGGTTTTATCCCCAGCCACATTACATATAAGTTTCAGAAAGATCCGATCAAAACTGAAGGGGCTACGGTGATGACAAGGTTGAAAATGGGCATTTTCAGCAATCAAAGGGACGTAACTCTATGATAAATGGGCCGACTTGGCCGGTTTTCGATCTCATCCGAGTTTTTATCCCCAGTCACCTTACATATAAGTTTCAGAAAGATCCGATCAAAACTGAAGGCGCTACGGTGATGACAAGCATTTTCCCATAGTAAGTCTATGGGACCTTGTGGTTGCCATAGGAACCAAAGTTTTAGAGCGATTTCAAAAAAAAGTTTATGTCATCAATGCCCCACCAGAAGCATGCTACAGATTAGAAATGATTGAGATCAGCCTGCAGGATACAGAGATATAGCTGCTCAAAAGTGTGGACGGACGACGGACGGACGACGGAGGACCCACTATACTATAAGCTCCCCTGGAGCCTTCGGCCCAGGTGAGCTAAAAATAATGTATCAGTAATTGCGATGTTTTGTTTCACTCTCGAATGTGCACATTTTAAACCTGCAAGATTTTGACTGACCCTCATTCAAGCACTGGGCAGATGACAAATTGACAAACCACACCATCAAGGCTGAACTTGTGGAAACAGAAAATTTGGCATAAAGTTGAAAATGCAGAAATCTGCATCTGATTACAGCTTTTCTCAGATAACTTAGGGGCATGAAACCTTTTTGAGATGTTGGCGGAGCTTTCCTCAACAACTTTCTCACTGAATGTATTGGTCAAAAATTAAAATGTTATCCCCGAAAAACGGGCGAAAAGGTGTCATATATTGGAGTCAGAGCAAAATTATTTTGGTTACAACTATAAAGTCAAAAAAATAGTTTGCTTGACAACTACAGGAAATGACCTTTGAAAGCTCTAAATTCAAGAGTGACAAGACCATTCCATATTTTAGGAAAGTCTTGGATACCTTTTGTCTCGGAATTTTGAATATATGGTGCTTGTATGGATTCCAGAGAGTTACGACTACATGTGTGTCTGGTAACATGAAGTATACAAGAGGGCCATGATGGCCCTGGATTGCTCACCTGATCCATAGGGTAACAAGTGGGCCCCAAGAAGAGCCATTATTGGCCCCAGGGCTATAATGTGGTAGTGGTCAAATGGTGAAGCTTCATAACAAATATCAAAGACCTTCTGGTTTCAGACAAGAACATTTTTAAAGGATTTCCCTATATATAAAACCTGCAGGTCCCAGGGCAGGCCCATTTTTGGCTCCAGGGCTATAATTTGAACTATCTTGGTAGAAATCCACAAAACAAAGCTTCATACCAAATATCAAAGTCTTAAGACCTAGGCCTTCTGGTTTCAGACAAGAAGATTTTCAAAGGTTTTCCCAATATAAGACTATGTAAAACAAGTGGGCCCCAGGGTGGCTATAATTTGAACACTTTTGATAGAGGTCCACTACATGAAGCTTCATACCAAACATCAAAAATCTGGGACATGCAGTTTAAGGGAAGACGATTTTTTTGTAAAGATTTTCCCTATATAAGTCATCGTAAAACCAAAGTGCCTCCGGGGCAGGGGCATTTTTGGCCAAAGTTCTATAACTTAACAATATTGGTAGAGGTCCACTAGATGAAGCTACACACCAAATATCAGAGACCTGGGCCTTGCAGTTTCAGAGAAGATGATTTTTAAAGATTTTCTCTACATAAGCCTTTGTAAAATCAAAGGGCCCCGGGGTGGGGTCATTTTTGGCCCAAGGACTATAATGTGAACAATCTTGATAGAGGTCCACTAGATGAAGCTTCACACCAAATATCAAAAACAAGAGACTTGCAGTTTCAGAGAAGAAGAATTTTCAAGATTTTACCTATATAAGTCTATGTAAAACCAAAGGGCCTCGGGGCGGGGGCATTTTTGACCCCCAGGACTATAATTTGAATAATCTTGATAGAGGCCCACTAGATGAAGCTTCATACCAAATATCAAAGACCTCGGCCTTTCGGTTTCAGAGAAGAAGATTTTTAAAGGTTTTCCCTATATAAGCCTATGTGAAACCAGTGGGCCCATGCACGGGGGCTTTTTTGGCCCCAGGTCTATAAGTTGAACAATCTAGGTAAAGGTCCACTAGATGAAGCTTCATACAAAATATCAAAGACCTGGGCCTTCAGGTTTGAGACAGGAAGATTTTTAAAGGTTTTTCCTATAGAAGTCTATGTAAAACTAGTGGGCCCCGGAGCGGGGGCATTTTTGGCCGCAGGGCTATAATTTGAACAATCTTGCTAGAGGTCCACTAGATGAAGCTTCACACCAAATATCAAAGACCTGGGACTTGCGCTTTCAGAGAAGAAGAATTTTCAAGATTTTCCCTATATAAGTCTATGTAAAACCAAAGGGCCTCAGGCGGGGGGCATTTTTGATCGCAGGGCTATAATTTGAATAATCTTGGTAGAGGTCCACTAGATACAGCTTCATACCAAATATCAAAGACCTGGGCTTTTCGGTTTCAGAGAAGAAGATTTTTAAAGGTTTTCCCTATATACGCCTATGTGAAACCAGTGGGCCATGGCACGGGGGCTTTTTTGGCCCCAGGGATATAATTTGAACAATCTTGGTAGAGGTCCACTAGATGAAGTTTCATACCAAATATCAAAGACCTGGGCCTTTTGGTTTCGGAGAAGAAGATTTTTAAAGGTTTTCCCTATATACGCCTATTTGGAACCAATTTGAACAATCTTGGTAGAGGTCCACTAGGTGAAGCTTCATACAAAATATCAAAGACCTGGGCCTTCTGGTTTCAGGCAAGAAGATTTTTGAAGGTTTTCCCTATAGAAGTCTATGTAAAACTAGTGGGCCCCGGCGCGGGAGAATGTTAGGCCCCAGGGCTATAATTTGAACAATCTTGGTAGAGGTCCACTAGATGAAGCTTCATACAAAATATCAAAGACCTGGGCCTTCTGGTTTCAGACAAGAAGATTTTTAAAGGTTTTTCCTCTAGAAGTCTATGTAAAACTGGTGGGCCCTGGCGCGGGGGCTTTTTGGCCCCAGGGCAATAATTTGAACAATCTTGGTAGAGGTCTACTAGATGAAGCTTCATACCAAATATCAAAGACCTGGACCATGCGGTTTCAGGGAAGAAGATTTTTTAAGTTTTTAGTAAAATAAATCTATTTTGCGCTCCTGTGACCTAGATGTGCAACGGATCAGAACCATTTGAACAACTTTGAAAGGGAACCACCTAAGGATCATTCCTGTGAAGTTTGGTCAAAATCAGATCAGTGGTTTAGGAGGAGATGTCGTTTGAAGAAAAAGTTTACGGATGCACGCACGCGCATGACGGACAAAAATTGATCCCAAAAGCTCACCTCATCACGTGACAGGTGAGCTAAAAATGAAGAACAGAATTGTATTTATTGATTAATGTAAAATACCAACTAAAGGCGTCTGACCTAAAACATGATCAAGTTCAAAATCAAAAGTGCAATCACCCCACACTGCCTTTTGAGAGGATACCGTAATGACCCTATGTATTAGGACATACAGGCCTACGGTAAACAGTGCGGACCCAGAACAGACTTCTCCTGAAGTAGCAGTTTGATAAGGGTCTACACTGTTTGCCATTCCATCTGCACTTTTTGGACTTCTTGAAGGATTGCGAGACAAATTTTTAAAAAACTTTAGGAGAATTATGTCAAGTCCTCAAGGTGCCCGAATTTTTAGGATTGTTACGGTATACTTAAAAGTCACAAAAACTTTATCCATTTAGCACTTATCACAACTAGTAGAGTGCATTTTCAAAAAATTTTTCATGTATCAGAGAAAACAAGACTCGACATTACATATGAATCCTCTGCTGAAAATAAAGCTTGACATTTCATGTGAATCACATGAAATGTCAAGCTTTCATTTTCTCTGAATAAACAAAAATAGACTGCCATCTGCTCTTGAATTTTCTGTAGTGTTTGAAGGTTAATGGCTTTAAATAAGATTGTTTAATCAACCATGGAAAATAACAGCATGGTTCAATGAGTATGCTGTTTGTTTGTTTGTTTGATTTGAGGTTTAACGTCCCCGTCAACACTGTAAAGGTCATTTTGGAGACGTTGCTTCCAATTTTGTGGGACTTTTACCCGACATTGAGATGAAATGACATTTCAAGCCCTGTCGCCCAATGAAACCAATAGGGTTTATAGCATGGACGGTCCGCCTCAAACCGCGGTTCCTGGACAGGCTTAGATCCTCTAAGCGGTTTACCAGTACTAGTGTGCGGGCCGGATTCAGCTCTGCGTGGAAGCATCATGCAGCCCATATATTTCTTCAAGCCCCTATGGGCGGGGGCCGGTGATTTATGATGTAAACAAAAATACTTCAGTAAAGTATATAGACCATAAAAGTTCAATTATTCTTGGGAAACATAATAGTTGGTTTGTTTGATTTAAGGTTTAACATCCCTGTCAACACTGTAAAGGTAATTTTGGAGACGTTGCTTCCAATTTCGTGGGACTTTTACCTGGCATTGAGATGAAATGACATCTCATGCCCTGCCACCCAATGAAACCAGTAGGGTTTATAAGCATGGCCGGACTCACACAGCTTTGTCTGGGCAGGCTTAGATCCTCTAAGCAGTTTACCAGTACTCGTGTGCGGGTCGGTTTCAGCTCTGGGTGGAAGCATCATGCAGCCCATATATTTCTTCAAATCCCGATGGGCCAGGGCCAGAAACATAATAGTATATGTGTATAAGGTATATAAATATTACAAGTATTATTAAAGGACAACGGGTACACGTGGACTTGCATTTTCTTGCGAGACAACAATTTCAGAAATACAGAGAAATTCCGCTATTAACCCTTATCTTGCTGAATATTCATTTAGACCACACCTATTTCTATCTATAAACCAATCAAATTACTTGATGTAATATATTGCTACAAATTCATAAACTGAATGCCAAACAGTGTAGATCCTGATCAGATGGCTTCTTCAGAAGCCAACTGATCTGGATCTACACTGTTTGCAAAGATAGGGGTTGTCGTGAACAGCAAGGTAAGGTTTAAGACCAACTAAATTTAAGACAAATTCTGGTTTTAAAAGCTTATTTAGTAGGTTGCAGATAATCTTTCATTGGGTTTTCTGCATACACTGTCCTTTGGTCAGAGACCACCTGTGGGACTGTTCAAAAGTGGTCTTAAAGACCACTTTTGAACAGTCCCAAAGGTGGTCTTAATATAGGAATTTTACTGTAATTCTGGCTCCCTCACCAACAGGGTGTCTTCTCCCAAAAGTAAGAATTTGCTCCTTTTAGGACAATGACCCTTGTTGATGAGGGAAAGTCTTTTTAGTTGTCCCCCTAGCAAAATTGGCTTAAATTCATTCCTCTTAACCTTTACCATTAGCAGACGACAAATTGAAGATATTTCACTTATTTTTCCCAGAATACAGAATTTGACATTCCATGCAAACTGTCTCCAACCGATTTTGAAATTTCATGCATGAAATGTCAAAATCTGTTTTCTGAGAAAAATAAGAGAAATATTTTAAAATGTAGTCTGCTGATATTTCTACCCAGAGTGCTAAGCGTTAAACTTGTACAGAGATCCAGACTATGACACAAATATGTAGTTCCAGATAATGGCGATAACTAGCATTCAACCGATTGTATACTAGTGGACACTTCCACTGCTATATGTTGGACAAGTCCATTTGTCACATTAGGGGTGTCAGGCCTTTTTGCATTTTTATTCTATTTTTGACAGAAAATTCTGCTAGCCAATAGTGCAGGCCCTGATCCGATGCCAAATTCTGCGGTGTCTGATCTGGGCCTGCACTGTTTGCCAAGGTCCCCCTTTAACCTGTTGTATGCTAGTTGTCTCGCAATGTTGACGGGGATGTAAACTTCAAATCAAACAAACAAAACATTGCTATATTTTGGACAAGTCCATTTGTTATATAAGGGGTGTCAGGTCTATTTTTCATTTTTATTCTATTTTTGACAGAAAATTCAGCTAGAAAATGGTGCAGGCCCTGATCTGGGCCTGCACTGTTTGCCAAGGTACCCCTTAAAGGGTTTCCAGCATGCAAAGGGTTAAAACAACCATTTTCTGTGTTTCCCAAAGGTACTTGCTCAACATATGCTTGACTGTACATACCACAAAACCAGGTGGTAAATTGTCCAAGGTGATAAGTGGGGCATCAAGTATCACACCTCTGAACAGATCTGGTCGCTGGTTAGCTGCTACTATCGACATCAAACCGCCCTAAAATAAAGGTTACAAAACACTAAAATGTGTCACACCAGAAGACACTTTAAGGGAAATAAATAACCATTCAAGGTAGGCAAATTTTGAAATAATTGTTTCCTTTACCATTAAGGGTCCACGCATAACATAAAGATTTTGTACTTAGCCCTTATCTTGCTGTTCACAACAACCCGTATCTTTGTTAACAATGTAGATCCAGATCAGATGGCTTCTGAAGAAGCCATCTGATCATGATCTACACTGTTTGGCATTTAGTTTATGAATTTGTAGCAATAAATTACATCAAGTAATTTGATTGGTTGATAGACAGAAATGGGTGTGGCTTAAATGTATATTCAGCAAGAGAAGGGTTAGGTAGCAAGAGAAAAACCCTTTTTTATAAAGGCTAGAATAACAAAATTACACGGAAGCGGATGGGACGTCAAATAGTTGTCTCCCTTACAAACAATGCCAAAATATGCCATGAGTATCCATTCTAATGCACATACGTATGTAACGCGACGTCTGATTGGATAACGTCAAAAATTTGCGACAGTATATTCCACGATATACTGTCGGAAATCCGACGTCATCACGTAACGTCGCTTTTCATTGGCTGGCATTTGGTTTTGCGCAGCTCACTGCGCTTGCCGCCTTTTGCAAAATAGTACAAATTTTAGCTTAACAACCGAAAAAGTGCATTAGAATGCGGATAACTGTATTGAAAATTGTCATTTGGGGAGGTAAATCATCGGTTTTACGGTCGCAAATTACGTTTTACGGCTCCGCTTACGCGTCGCCGTAAAACGAAATTTCCGACCGTAAAACCTCCGATTTACCTCCCCAAATGACAATTTTCAGTACAGTTATCCCCTAATTCATCCAAGTCTACAGCCGGGATAGTATTGTCTGCATAGTTTGCTTCTCCATGAAAAGTTTAACCCTTTTTGTACAAAACGGAATTTTCATCCTTATATACACCAGGGGCCAGTTGTTCAAAGCATCGTTAGCTTAACGAGCTCGTTAGTGGTCATATTGTTAACTCTTCTAGCAAGTACAATATCCTAAATTTTGGTATTTTTGCTGGAAAAATGTGAAAAAGCTGCTCACATTTTTTTCAGCAAAAATTTCAGCATATTTGCCATATTTAATGATCAAAGTTTTAACAATTCGTTAACTAACGACGTCGTTAGTTTTGAACAACTGGCCCCAGGAGTCCACTTCAAAATTTAGGAGTGACTGGTTGTGTTTTCTTCAAAATTTATTTGGAAAATGGCTGATGTTTTTGCTACCAGTGTAGGTCCTGATTCTGTGGCGTCTGATCTGGGTCTGCACTGTTTGCCAATTACCCCCGTTTTGGGGTTTCCAGTACAAAATGGGCTAAACAGAAGCTCTTCAAGAAAGGGGTGCGAGTTTGCTCAATTTTGAGAAGGCTAATTCTGAGGCCAAAATTAAGGATGTAATCTTGGTTTCTGATGAAAAAAGTTGAGATAGTTTGTCTTAGAGGGGGGTTGCAGTATTCCATGCCTCAGTGTACAGACTGGAAAATATCTTCCTGTTCTTTCATATAGGCTAACTTAACAGGTGTTCAGAACTTTTGACAGAAGTCATCTACAACTGTAAAATTCATTATTACTTTGGAGAACCAAATTTTCAACATTATTCTTGACTTTGATCACTTGTAGATTTTATAGTGCCGAATATCTGAGTATATTTATAGCCACAAGAAAGCATCATATTCATATATTATGAAACAACATATCCATGAATAAGTTGTTAACTGTTGGTCAAGATCAGAATAAACAAACAAAATTTAGATGATTAACAGTGGGCTCTGTGACCTGTGATTTTCTGTTACCTACTGAAGCCATCTGCAGCATGCTAACTGCTAACGCCAAGGCCTGGATGTTCAAAGCTAACAAAACTTGTCAGTTAACATTACATTGAAGCATAATTCATTCAGTATGATAGAAACACTGACATTTTTGCTGAAAAAAAATATGAGTAGCTTTTGCACTGCTACTACTGTTAGATATGGTACACATAATTGCAAGGTAAGATCACCATTATATGACACATAGAACCTTTAAATTAATAGCTCTGGACAGGTCAATTACCAATTTCAGGGGTGTCAAACTTGTTTTATTGTTGTAAGTTTCACAAAATTCCTAACACTTTAAGCAAACGGTATAGCCTAGTTCATACAGTGCATTCTGTTTTGTCTATACTGTTTGCCATTGTCCCTTTAACCTTTAACCTGCTGAATATTCAATTAAGCCACACTCATTTCTGACTTTGAACCAATCAGATTACTTGATGCAGCTTATTTCTACATATTCATAAACTGAATGTCAAACTGTGTAGATCCTGATCAGATGGCTTCTTCAGAAGCCATCTGATCTGGATCTACACTGTTTGCAAAGATAGGGCTGGTCGCCTGCAAAGTAAAGGGTAAAGGTAAAGGAGAAAAGGCTCACCAATATACATGTGTATGGGTTAATGTTTTGAACACTAAAACTTTTATTTTTCCTAGAAAACAGGACTAGACATGTCATACAATTGTCTCCACAGGAGACAATTTATATGAAATATCAAATCCTGTCTCCATAGAAGACAATTTGAATGAAATGTTCAAATCCTATTTTCTGGGAAAAACAAGAAAAATATTTCCAAATTTTGTCAGCTGTAAAAAAAACAAAAACACCCAGCATGCAAAGCAATAGGCTAACAATGCTTTGACCAACTGGACCGGCAGTTTTGTTATTAAATGTTCCTTTATCTTTAAGGGGAAGGGGCAACTCCTGCCAAAGTATTTTTGTCTCCCATGTCAATAGGGGTCAACTCATAAAGGAAAGAATCCTGAGGAGCAAATTCTTTCTTTTACGAGTAGATCCTTTTTCACTGGGACTGAGCCTATACAGAAGAGAACAGGAAGTCCCGAAAGTTGTCTCCCTTTGAAAAATGGCTGAAAAAAAAAATGTGCAAAGAGTTCCCATTCCCCTTAACCCTTGTCCTGCTGAGCCCGGATATGCCTTATATTTGAAACAATGTAGATCCAGATCAGATGGCTTCTGAAGAAGCCATCTGATCAGGATCTTCATTGTTTGCCATCCAGTTTATGAATTTTTTGCAATAATTTGCATCAAGTAATCATATTGGCTGATAATCAGTGGTGGGTGTGACATATTTAAATATTCAGCAGGACAAGGGTTAACAATCCTACCATAGAGTGTCCTAAAACAAACATAGGTGTGTCAGGATAGTCTTTCTTAACTTTCTCAGCATGTAGAAAACAGTCATCAACATACTCCTGGAAGTCATCAATGTGTACACGACTACCCTCACTCTGGCCATGACCAACTGAAAATAGAGGATCTTACATGAGTGTTCATGTATTATTGAATTTATTAAACGAGTTGAAGGAAAGGGATAAAATGCGAGGCTTTGCCGAGCTTTTTATCCCTTTTCCTCAACGAGTTTAATAAATTCAATAATACATGAGCACGAATGCAAGATTCTATTTATCATATGACATTTAAAACGCATTTTATTCACGATAGTTTACAAAAATATCAATATTCCGCCATTAGTAAACGCGACATCGTTAAGGACGTCGTACATTTAACTTTACGGGACGTATTTAGCTAATTTGCATATATAATCCACTAGTGGATTATCGAAAATATTACATGACGTTATTACACTCTCAGACGCGACGTCATATGATAAAAGTAATTTATAACATGACATACAAATAAACCTCTGTGCCCCAACCTATCAGGGCTTAAGAAATAGATTGGGCTGCAAGGTGCTTCTGAGTAGAGCTAAAATCGACCGTACTTCAGTACTGGTAAACCATTTAGATGGTCTAAGCCTGCCCTTGCAAAGTGTAGTAAGTCCGACTACTCCTGACACCCTAGCAGTTCCTTTGGGCAAGAGGCCTTGAGATGGCATTCCATCTCAATGTTAGGTAAAAGTCCAACAAAATCTGAGGTACTGTCTCCAAAATGACATAAATAGTGCGGACGGGGACGTAAAACCTCAACATACCTCTATATAACACAGATTTGAATATAAACTGGTTCAAAGATGGATCCCAAAAATGTATACCATGTGCAACTGGTCCAAGGGATGTATGCTAATGCTCGGAGCCGTGTCTGTGTTGGTGATGGTTACAGTGAAGAATTCGAGGTGAAGGTGGATGTTCATCAAGGCTCTGTTCTCAGCCCACTGCTTTTCATCATTGTGCTTGAAGCCTTGTCACGCGAGTTCCGCTCTGGAGTCCCCTGGGAGGACCTGTATGCTGATGACCTTGTCATCATAGCTGAATCCCTTGAGGAATGTGTCAGGGGGCTCTTAAATTGGAAAGATGCAATGGAGGCAAAAGGGCTGAGAGCGAATGCAGAAAAGACAAAGATCATGATCTGTGGTACAGGTCTGGACCTCTTGCAGAGTACAGGCCAGTTCCCATGCGCTGTATGTCGCACTGGAGTGGGCAGCAACAGTATCTTTTGTAATGGCTGCAAGTTCTAGGTGCACAAGAAATGCAGTGGACTCAAGCGCTTGATAGAGGACCCTGATTACAGGTGTACATGGTGCCAAGGAACTGCACGCCCCTTAGATGGCAGACCACAGAGGGAAGTTCAAGTCGGATCCGACAAGCTGGAAGCTGTAGCTTCCTTTTGCTACCTAGGTGATATGCTCTCTGCAGCGGGTGGTTGCGACCTTTCAACTACATCACGTGTGAATACAGCCTGGAAGAAATTCAAGGAGTTGCTACCAGTTCTCTCTTCCCGCCACCTCTCATTCAAAACATGTGGCCGTGTGTATAGCTCTTGTATGCGGAGCGCAATGCTCCATGCCAGTGAGACATGGCCATTGACAAAGCCAAACCTTCAACGTCTACAGCGGTGTGACAGGGCAATGATCCGACAGATCTGCAATGTCAAGCCACAGGACACTGTCACCATCAGGTCCAGTGAGTTACTTGAGCGTCTTGGCATTGAGGACCTGGACCTCATCCTGAAAGAGAGAAGGCTTTACTGGTATGGACATGTGGAATGCTCCAACTGTGTAAATGTGAAGAACTATTCCAAAATTATTCTCAGTATTCCTCCTAATCTCAGCATCGTAATTACCATAACGATTCTAAGTACTGGACCAGCTATGCCTAAGCAAACAGTGCAGACCCAGATCTCAGTATTCCTCCTAATCTCAGCATCATAATTACCATAACGATTCTAAGTACTGGACCAGCTATGCCTAAGCAAACAGTGCAGACCCAGATCTCAGTATTTCAGTATTCATTCTAATCTCAGCATAGTACATGTAATTACCATAACAATTCTAAGTATTGGACCAGCTATGCCTAAGCAAACAGTGCAGACCCAGATCTCAGTATTTCAGTATTCATTCTAATCTCAGCATAGTACATGTAATTACCATAACAATTCTAAGTATTGGGACAGCTATGCCTAAGCAAACAGTGCAGACCCAGATCAGACTGCTCCTTCATAAGCAAACAGTGCAGACCCAGATCAGACTGCTCCTTCATAAACAAACAGTGCAGACCCAGATCAGACTGCTCCCCAAAGAGCAGTCTGATCTGGGTCTACACTGTTTGCCATTATGTCTTCACTTTTTGGACACCTTGCTGAATCATGAAACAAACTTGTTAAAATTTGAGAATTATATCAAGTCCTGAAGGTGTCCGAATTTTTAGGATTTTTGCGATAGTTGGTGTCTCTTCATTCTTACAGCACTTTGCAAATTTTACACTTGATACCATAAAGCTGTCATACCATGATCATGGGCAAAGACGTAGATTCCATGAGCATTCAGGAACTCGGCCATACTAGTGTACCACAGACAGTGCTCTCCAAGGCCATGCAGAATAAACAGTAAAGCCCTGCAAAATAAAACAAGTACAGCAAAATTCTGTTATTAAGACCAGCTAAAATTATGACTATTTCTGCTTTTAAAGGCATATTAACCCTTTTTGTGACAAATGGAATATTCCTCCTTATCTATAGCAGGAGTCCATTTCAAAATTTAGGGGTGTCAGGCTGTGTTTTCTTCAAAATTGATTTGGAAAATGGCGGAACTTTACGCAAACAGTGGAGGCCCTGATTTTCCTCCTTATATAGCAGGAGTCCATTTTAAAATTTAGGGGCATATGGTTGTGTTTTCTTCAAAATTGATTTGGAAAATGACTGAACTTTTAGCAAACAGTGGAGGCCCTTATCAGACGTTGCGTTCTGCGGCATCTGATCTGGACCTGCACTGTTTACCATGTTTGAACTGGGCCTGCAGTTTAGGGGTTTCTGGTACTGAATGGGTTAAAAAGGTTTTAGCTGTTGCTTATTTGCCTTTTTTACACCCAGCGTCCTCTAGTAAGAGAACATCTTTGGGACTGTTCAAAGGTAGTCTTAAAGACCCCTTTTGAACAGTCCCAAATAGGACTGGATAATCGTAGTGAAAAGATGATCGATTATCAGTCATGTCATTGCGATCGATAATCGTTTAGTAATTGCTAAGGTTTTTGTCATAATTTTACCTGTCTGGCTTTCTGTCTGAGCATGACTCTTACCATATGTTGCCCATTACCATATGTATATTTGAACAGACAGGCCTGAGCAAACAGTGAAGACCCAGATGAGACGCCGCAGAATGCGGCGTCTCATCAGGGTCAGCACTGTTTGCCACTCATCCCTTTTATTTTAGGCATAACTTTGGGTAGTAAATTGTACCTATGAAGTAAACGATTAAAAGCAAATCAGAAATGATAATCATTTTTGTGGAATTTATCGATTGGTTAATCGATTATACGATTAATCGTGTCAGCCTTAGTCCCAAAGGTGGTCTTAATATAGGAATTTTACTTTATGTAATTATAACAATACTTGTTGATTAACCCTTGCTCTGCTGAATATATTAATTTCCCCACATCGAGTTTTGACTATCAAACAATCAAATCACTTGATGTAATTTATTCTTATAAAGTCACTAACCCATTTAGTACCAGAAACCCCAAAACGGGTACCCTGGCAAACAGTGCAGGCCCAGACCAGAAGCCGCAGAACGCGACGTCTGATAAGGGCCTCCACTGTTTGCTAAAAGTTCAGTCATTTTCCAAATTAATTTTGAAGAAAACACAACCGTATGCCCCTAAATTTTAAAATGGACTCCTGCCACATATAAGGAGGAAGATTCCATTTGGTACAAAAAGGATTAACTGAATGACAAATAGTGAAGATCCCCACTTTTCACGCATCCACTCATGGAGAAAACATTGATCTTCCAGGACTAAAGACAAATGTTGTTGTTGTTGTATATCTATAAGGCATTTTATCGCTGCCTATAATCTCCTGATTACCACGCAGGATGTTCCACGCATCATGTGTGAAGAATTTGGTGGAGCCGCGGAAACTCTGCGCAACTCGAGATAAAATTCACGCATGAAGCCAACAACTTCCACGCAAAAATTACACAACAGAAACACGGAAAATAAAATTCATCCATGCATGATGCACGTACCGTCGAGGCTCCATGGCAACTGTACTGTATCATCAGGGCAAAAAGAATTTCTTTTACCGATAAAATCGTAAGCCATTAAGAAATATTTCCAATTTTCCCGGCCTTGGCTTTTATACCCCTCTACTTCGGGAAAAAATAGTTATTACAAGAAAAAAAATATCTTCATGGTGACAAGAGACAGAAAATAAAAATGTTTGGATCAGTCTCAGCATTTTTGGCTCGGCCTTGGAATTTATACCCGATTGAGTTCTTGAATGTGTGACTTTGTCAAAAGGCAACAGATTATTGCTAAAAAATTTATAAAATAGTCATTATTTTGTATAAGTTTGTTTATTTTTGGTCAATTTCAATGATTTTTTTACCAAAATATAGGGCAAAATTTACTCTAAAAAATAACTCGGCATTAGAATAAAGGGCGATAGTAAAAAAAGGGTATGGCAGGGTGCCTTGCTATGAAGGGCTGGGGGAAATGGCAGGGAAACACTAATTTTGTCTATAAAATGGTACCAAACGTTCAGAGCAGCAAGCAACTGTATATATTGGCTACAATACAATCAATCAATCGCCAGTATCACTGACTTGTATTTGCTGTAAGTCTCTGGAGCACATCATTGTGAGCAAAATCATGCAACATCTTACAGAGCACAAGATCCTTGTTGAGTCCCAACATGGATTTAGAAGTGGTAGGTCATGTGAGACCCAGCTTGTCCAGTTCATCCATGACCTACAGGAAAACCTGGACGGGGCCCACACAGGGGTGTAAAATTCCACTTGCCCACTCGCATTTGCGAGTAAGTTTTAAGGCAGGGCGAGTAAGGTTTTCAAAACTGACCTTACTTTTCTTCATTTTTAGCACCTAAATGAAAAGTTTAGACAATAAGGGCGGGTAAGTTTGAGAGAAATTTTACACCTCTGCCATAATAGGGGTCACAAACAAACAGACCTAATTATTATGGACTTCGCAAAGGCTTTAGATAAAGTCCCGCACAGAAGACTTCTGTATAAACTGGAGTACTATGGTACCCAAAATGATACTCTCCAGTGGATCTCTGCTTGGCTATCTGGACGAACACAAAAAGTCGTACTTGACGGTGTTTGCTCTGACCCTGCCCCGGTGCTGTCTGGTGTCCCACAAGGTGCCGTGCTGGGACCGATATTGTTTTTGATTTTTATTAACGACCTGCCAGACAACATCAACTCTACAATCCGCCTTTTCCAAGGTTGGTTGGTAAATACCGGTGATGGGAATTCCCACTGGTATTTACCGGTAATTACTGTCCTGGGAAATACTTCAAATTTCAGCAAAAGTGAGAAATACTGGGAAATATGATTTTTGTTTTCTTATTTCATAGAAAAACACTATTAATATTTGTGTAATTTAATTGAAATAATCAATAATTAGCTATTTTGCAGCTTTTACTCAACCAAACACTTGTGTAAGCACAAATATAAAGTGAGCTGTTGTTATGTTTAGGGTGCAGAGTTATTTAAAATCACTCATATGCTCAAGAAGGTAAATACCATAATGATCCCAATATTTGAGTCAGACATGCCTGGGCAAACAGTGCAGACCCAGATCAGAACCACTTAGCTTCTTTAACCCAGTGCATGCGGGGAAACCCCTTAAGGTGTATCTTGGCAAATAGTGTATGCCCAGATCAGATGCCACAGAACACGGCATCTGATCAGGGCCTGCACTATTTGCTAAGAGAATTTTCTGTCAAAAATGGAATAAAATAAAAAAAATAAGCCTGACAGCCCTTATATGACAAATAGACTTGTCCGACACACAGCAATGGAAGAGTCCGCCAGTATACTATGGGTTAAGAGAGTTTGCCATTGGAACTACATGTACATGTTTTGTATGCTTTAGTGTAACACTAAACCACATGGTTTAATTTTTTTGAGATTTACAACAACTCTTTGGATGTTTGAATTTTAAGGATGTTTACACTAGAAAAGGTTTATTTGCAAGTTTGTCAAGTGCCTAAAGGTGTGATAATTTAATTGTTTGTTTGAGACAGGTATTAAAAGAACACAGTTAATTTAAGCATAAAAGGTTTCTTAAATTATCTACAGATACTCACCTAAGTATTGAAATTACATGTATTTACAAGTCAAGGGAAAAAGCTGAAAGTTAAAAACTAATATTTTAGAATCATGTTTGAAAAGAAATTATATACAGTACATTCTAAATGAAGGCAAGGGACTATAGATCTTTCAAGTGATTCAATATAAAAAGGGCTGGAAAATTCTTCAAAATTTCACGTGTCCAACATGAGTAAGTGCATGTTAACTTTGGTAAATGTCGTAAGGACTAGACAAACTTTTTACTTGTCCTTCAATTTTTTTTTGTCATTACAAGCAGACAAGTGGAATTTTCAAGCCCTGCATGAACTTGAAATAATTTTGCTTTCAAAAAGCTAGCAGTCTCAATTGGTACCACCTATGTATATATATATATATTTTCCAGTATTTCCCGGGAATTCCCAGTATTTCCTGCCGTCCAGGGAAATATGAGTATTTCCTGCTTTTTTGCCAACCTTGGCCTTTTCGCTGATGGCTGTGTACTGTACAGAAATATAAAAGGGTCTGATGACCTACAGATACTTCAGAATGACTTGGAAAAGTTGGCTGCCTGGGAAGATGCATGGCTCATTGACGGTGTTTGCTCTGACCCTGCCCCGGTGCTGTCTGGTGTCCCACAAGGTGCCGTGCTGGGACCGATATTGTTTTTGATTTTTATTAACGACCTGCCAGACAACATCAACTCTACAATCCGCCTTTTCCAAGGTTGGTTGGTAAATACCGGTGATGGGAATTCCCACTGGTATTTACCGGTAATTACTGTCCTGGGAAATACTTCAAATTTCAGCAAAAGTGAGAAATACTGGGAAATATGATTTTTGTTTTCTTATTTCATAGAAAAACACTATTAATATTTGTGTAATTTAATTGAAATAATCAATAATTAGCTATTTTGCAGCTTTTACTCAACCAAACACTTGTGTAAGCACAAATATAAAGTGAGCTGTTGTTATGTTTAGGGTGCAGAGTTATTTAAAATCACTCATATGCTCAAGAAGGTAAATACCATAATGATCCCAATATTTGAGTCAGACATGCCTGGGCAAACAGTGCAGACCCAGATCAGAACCACTTAGCTTCTTTAACCCAGTGCATGCGGGGAAACCCCTTAAGGTGTATCTTGGCAAATAGTGTATGCCCAGATCAGATGCCACAGAACACGGCATCTGATCAGGGCCTGCACTATTTGCTAAGAGAATTTTCTGTCAAAAATGGAATAAAATAAAAAAAATAAGCCTGACAGCCCTTATATGACAAATAGACTTGTCCGACACACAGCAATGGAAGAGTCCGCCAGTATACTATGGGTTAAGAGAGTTTGCCATTGGAACTACATGTACATGTTTTGTATGCTTTAGTGTAACACTAAACCACATGGTTTAATTTTTTTGAGATTTACAACAACTCTTTGGATGTTTGAATTTTAAGGATGTTTACACTAGAAAAGGTTTATTTGCAAGTTTGTCAAGTGCCTAAAGGTGTGATAATTTAATTGTTTGTTTGAGACAGGTATTAAAAGAACACAGTTAATTTAAGCATAAAAGGTTTCTTAAATTATCTACAGATACTCACCTAAGTATTGAAATTACATGTATTTACAAGTCAAGGGAAAAAGCTGAAAGTTAAAAACTAATATTTTAGAATCATGTTTGAAAAGAAATTATATACAGTACATTCTAAATGAAGGCAAGGGACTATAGATCTTTCAAGTGATTCAATATAAAAAGGGCTGGAAAATTCTTCAAAATTTCACGTGTCCAACATGAGTAAGTGCATGTTAACTTTGGTAAATGTCGTAAGGACTAGACAAACTTTTTACTTGTCCTTCAATTTTTTTTTGTCATTACAAGCAGACAAGTGGAATTTTCAAGCCCTGCATGAACTTGAAATAATTTTGCTTTCAAAAAGCTAGCAGTCTCAATTGGTACCACCTATGTATATATATATATATTTTCCAGTATTTCCCGGGAATTCCCAGTATTTCCTGCCGTCCAGGGAAATATGAGTATTTCCTGCTTTTTTGCCAACCTTGGCCTTTTCGCTGATGGCTGTGTACTGTACAGAAATATAAAAGGGTCTGATGACCTACAGATACTTCAGAATGACTTGGAAAAGTTGGCTGCCTGGGAAGATGCATGGCTCATGCAATTTAATGTGGCCAAATGTCACTCTACGAGAGTGACAAGGCACCCTCCCCATAAACAGATTGGCTTTCACACCGAGGGAAACGGGTCAACTCGGCCTGTAACCAACTCGACCCCTGAGTCAAGTCGGCCGGGTGAACTCGGCCTGCATTTGTCAAGCATTATATATGACAAGAAACTTTAGTGAATAGAGAATTCTTTTCGTCTTTTGACCAAAGTTATATTTTCTGAAAAGAATCAGTTGGGAATCGTGCTTAACTGCACATTTCGAGCTGCATTGATAAAATAGGTATTTATTTCACATCAAATGTATACATTCACATCAAAGGTTAACATTCATTTCGGGTCTGTTTGTTTCTAAATTTGAGTAATTTTCCAGTCTAGTAAAAATACCACACCACATCTTAAGTATTTGTTATGACTTATTCTAAATGATATTAATCTACTGACCACTAATTGATTAGAAATGTTAATGTTATGTGACAATCCAACCTTGCCGTCGAGGTCTACTGTAAAAGATGTATTCAGTATGATAAAACAGACAGAAAAACGGAAGGACATAGATATAAAATAGTATGTGGTAGCATATCATATCATTAAGGACACGTCCGTCAAGCTAAATTCATACTAGGGTCCGACTTGACCAGGCCGAGTTGACTCAGGCCGACTAGACCCGGATTCAAACCAAGGATGCTGCATACAAAACTTTAGTCCATCCCAAGCTTGAATATGCAGCACCAGTTTGGATGCCCTATCATCAAAAGGAGACTGATAGAATAGAGAAAGTTCAGAGGACTGCTGCTCGTTGGACCTGCAGATGCTGTGGCAACCAAAGTCACGTTGGAGAGATGCTTGAAGAACTCCAGCGGCCGACTCTGCAGGAAAGGCGTGAACAGGCTTCTCTGACTCTATTCTATAAAATCCACAATAACTTAGCCATTATAGATAAGAGTAGGTACCTGTCGCAAGCCGGTGGAGGATGAGAACCAGGTCCCATCCCTTTCAGTACCACCGTCTTAATGCTTACACGGATGGTTTTAGGAGTTCTTTTTTCCCCAAGACAATTGCAACTTGGAATGGCCTTACAATCGAAGCTGTCTCCTCCGAGACAGTTGATGGGTTTAAGGCCAAAATATAACATCCTAGGGTTGGGCAGGGGATTCACCTTATTTGCATTATCTGCCGGTGCCTAGTCTGATGATTTTCAGTGTTGGGAAAACAGGTAACCAGACCCCCCCCTGACCTTTCAAGGTCAGAGGGGTCTGGTTACCTGTTTTTCCAATATTGATGTGTAAACTGGGAGCCAGCAAATAATGCAAACATGGTGAATAGGTATGGATTCCTTCCCCTGATGACTTCTTGTAAATAGTTTTAATCTGCTGGTGGCTGTCACAAAGCTCTTTTTTGGGGGTGGGGATTGAAAACTTTTTGTGCCACACCTGTTATCATGGTCAGAATTGACCGAAAGCGGTATCGGGTGAAAGAGAGAAAGAAAGTCAATGAAGCGTGGCTGGCACTGGTACTGGTACTTGTAGAATCTGTGAGTCCCATGACTCGTCATCTACATCACTTCTTATAAACACTTAACATTACTTCCGGTGTTTTATATAAAGTTTGTGATTTAAGGGTTGATGATGGTCGACTATAGTGTCTATAAACTGCTTTGTCAATATGATGCACATTTGTATGAATAAATGTCCTCAGTAACGAATTTCCGGTCTCACATGTGTCTGTCGTACATAGTCTTGAATCTGAGTACAGTTTTTGAGTTGACAATATCATCTGGTAGGGCATTCCAACTATTTATGGATCTTACACAGAAGGAATTTAATCTGAACGACTTCAAGACTCTTGGTTTTTTTAATTTCTTGGAACTCCCACGTGTTTGGGTATCAGAAAATTCAAACAGACCTTCCATAGGTATATCATCAATATTTTGTATAATCTTAAACACTTGAATCATGTCCATGCGGCTTCTTCTGTACGATAAGGTTGTTAAGTGTAAACTATGTAGCCGTTCTTCATAACTAAGATGTGACAGTTCTGGTAGTATTTTAGTGATTCTGCGTTGAACATTTTCAATTGCTCTGATATCATTTTTCAATGTTGGGAACCAAATGGTGTTTCCATAATAAAGTATAGGTCTGACCAAAGTCTTATATAATATCAGAAGAGTCTCTTCATCCAAATATGAGAAGGCATGTTTTATCAATCCAACTAGACGATTTGCCCTGTTTACAGTCAGGCTGATATGTGTATCAAACTTCAGATTTTCTTGTACATATATACCAAGGTCCTTTTCACAGGTTACACTTTTTAATGTTTTTATACTGCCGTCACTGTCTCTCATGTCATATTCAAATCTTGGGTTGTCCTTGCCCAAATGTAAGACTTTACATTTTTCCACATTAAAGAACATTAACCATTTGATTGTCCACTGGCATAATTTATCAAGATCATCCTGTATCATTTCAAAGTCTCCTAGGTTCTGCAAGTCTTTATACAATTTGGCATCGTCAGCAAACAATTTGCAAAAGCATTTAACTTGGGATGGGAGGTCATTTACATAAAGTATAAATAACAGAGGTCCCAGGACTGATCCTTGAGGCACTCCACTTGCGACGTCAATCCATTCTGATGATTTTCCGTTGATAATCACCCGTTGCTGCCTGTCAGTTAGGAAATCTTTAATCCAGCTTAATATATTTCCAGACACCCCTAATTTTTCTATTTTCATTAGTAATCTTTTGTGAGGCACACAATCGAAGGCCTTACGAAAGTCAAGAAAGACAGCATCAACTGGTATATCTGAGTCAATGTAATGAGACCAGTCGTCAAACACCTTCAGCAGTTGACTAATACATCCCCTCCTTTGTCTGAAGCCATACTGTGAGTCTGTAAAGATCTGGTTTTCATTACAATAATCCATAATAACACCTTTTATTATTGTCTCTAGAAGTCTGCACAAAATGCTGGTAATGCTTATTGGTCTATAATTGGAAGTCCTGGTCTTATCCCCACTTTTGAATATACATGAAACATTTGCTAATTTCCAGCATGAAGGTAATTTTCCCTCACTTAAAGATTTATTGAACAGCATTGTAACTGGAAGAGTTATATTATCAGCAGTCTCTTTTAAAAAACGTGGATGAAACTCGTCAGGTCCCGTGGACTTAGATATATTCAAAGATTGAAGCATAGTCTTCACTTTGTGTGTGGTGATAATAATGTCACAAACTGTATTCTCTGTATGTGAACTAAATTCAGGCATGTCATCATTTTCGTTCTTAGTGAAAACAGATCCAAAGAATTTGTTCATTTCATTCGCTTTATCAGAGTCTATCTATCTATCTATCTTCTTATACTGAGTCGGTCATATTTGGCCATTACCTCAGTTGGGTGCGTAGCTAAATTTAGAATTGAGCTGAAAAAAAAAAAAAAAAAAAAGAGAAGTCACTGGATGAGTCCTAAAAAATTAAAACTATTTACAATCTGAATAACAGAGGTATACTAAAACGCATACCTCTGAGTCTCAATCTTACACTGTATGGGCTTTGAACTCCTCTGCAGTCTTAGCATTCACCACAGAAGAGGGAAGACTATTCCACTGGGGAATAGTCCTAGGGAAGAAGGAATTTTTCAGGGCATCACTGTAGGACTGGTACCTGTGATACTGTGAGTTGTTTACTTTTGATGCCCTTGTTCGAGTTGAAACTGTCACAGGGGTCAAGTATTTATCTTTATTAACGGCCACTGTACCTGAATGTATCTTATAGAAGAAGGTTAAAGAGGACTGCTCACGACGGGCCTCTAGGGACGGCCATTCTAGCTCGTTAAGCATGTCACCGACGCTGCTTCTATTGCGCCATCGTCGGCAGGTCCATCGAGCAGCTGTCCTCTGCACCTTCTCCACCTGCTGAATCTGAGTTTTAACATAGGGATGCCAAATGGGTGATGCATATTCTAGCTGAGGGCGAACCAATGTTTTATATGCAACATCCTTTGTCTGCCTAGGTGCAAAAGCCAAGTTTCGTCTAAGAAATCCTAAAGTCCTAGTTGCTTTTGATGTAATTTCTGAAACGTGTTGACCCCAATCAAGATCATCAGTGATGGTGATACCAAGATATTTGGCGGATTGAACCTGCTCCAAGATTTGCTGGTGTAGTTTATAGTCAAAC
This sequence comes from Lucinisca nassula, assembly GCA_963580285.1. Taxonomy (NCBI): domain Eukaryota; kingdom Metazoa; phylum Mollusca; class Bivalvia; order Lucinida; family Lucinidae; genus Lucinisca; species Lucinisca nassula. The sequence continues at coordinate 134,115,949 of OY757016.1, read as the reverse complement.
TTAATTTGTTTGTCAGGAGGGTGTCGTGACACCCTCATTGAATGACATTTGGCCACATTGAACTTCATCTGCCAATCGGCCTCCCACTGTGCTAGTTGATTCAAGTCATCTTGTAGAATAAGACAGTCAGAAGAAGAATATATATTCATATAAAGGACACAATCATCAGCAAACAAACGGACAGATGACCTGATGTTATCAGGGAGATCATTAATGAATACCAAGAAAAGGACCGGTCCAAGGACCGAACCTTGGGGGACACCAGATAAAACAGGGACTGGATCAGACGCTTGGCCATCAAGTACAACTTGTTGTGAGCGCCCTGAGAGCCATGAGCTAATCCACCTGTGTGTGGATCCTCTTATCCCATAGTAATCCAATTTATACAATAGCCTCCTGTGAGGTACCTTGTCAAAGGCCTTAGCGAAGTCCATGATAATCAAGTCAGTCTGTTTGTGGCCACGGTTTGTGGCCCCATCCAGATTGCTCACAATGTTATGGTAAAACTGAACTAATTGAGTTTCGCAAGACCTTTGACTTCGGAAACCATGTTGACAGTCAGCAAGAATGCTCTCTAAGGCTAGGTGCTTGTTGATGTTACTAACTATTATATGCTCCAGGGTTTTGCAACAGATGCATGTTAGCGACACTGGTCTATAATTTGCTGCATCATATTTTTCTCCTTTTTTATAGACCGGGGTAACATTAGCTTGTCGCCAGTCATCTGGTACAGTGCCCTGGGCGAGTGATTCGTTGAAGATAAAGGCCAGCACAGGTGAAATTTCAGCACCACATTCTTTAAGCACCCTGGCATTCAGGTCATCCGGCCCAGATGCCTTATGTATTTTGAGCTTACCTAACAGTTTGGCGACCCCGTTTGGGTCAACTGTTATGTCCCCCATTGAGGGGAACTGACTATTACCTTTAGTTGGTAGCTCACCATCAGTTTCACGCGTAAATGCAGATTGAAACTGTTTGTTACATATGTTGGCCTTACTACGCGAATCTGTTTTGAGAATACCGTTATCTCTTAACGAAGTGATCCCAAAGGCTTCCTTTTTCAGGGACTTTACAAATGACCAAAACTTTTTTACTTTACCATTCTTCTGGGGACTGTCGGGATCTGTATTATCATCCTCAAAGGTAAAGATGCTGGAAACATGCTTCCAATATGCATCTCTTATTACCTTTTGTACATGTGCTCTGAACCTTTTGTAATGGCTCTTAACGTCAGGGCTACTAGACTTACGAGCACGAAAGTACATTCGATTGCGTCTTCTAATTAGATGCTTGATCGTGTTGTCGATCCAAGGCGCACTATGCTTTGTTTTGGTCATTTTCGTTGGAATAAACCTTTCCATAGCCGCAGTTAATTCGGTCTTAAAATTGACCCACATGTCGTTAACTGACATGTGCGAAAGGTCAAAGGAAAGGAACGAATCTCTAAATCGCGCCATATGGTCTCGCAGACCATCCATATCCGCACGTTTATATAGATATATTTTACGCGGGGCTTGTCATCACTGATCCAGTCACCATTGTCCTTCTTCAAGCCTGCGATACCAGATCTACTTTTGGTTTTGCTCTTTACAAATTTCCAAAACGATTTGGGGTTTTCTTTCACTTCCAATGAGATTCCTCTTTCATATTTTTTCTTCGCAAAACGAACACTCCTTGTAACCTTGTTTCTTATTTTGCAGTAATCTAGATAATGCACTGGATTTCTAGAAAATGTATACTGTTTCCAGGCTCTATACTTCTGTTGCACTAATTTGAGACAGTAATTGTCTATCCAGGGGGGTTTGGGTTTTTTCTTGGGGCCTTTATACAAAGGAATAGTATCCTCTATTACAGATGTAATATTTTCTGAGAAAAATGTCCAACTGTCTTCAACGTTCATATTATCCATTACCGACCAGTTCATCCGAGACAGTTTAGCATTTGCAAATGCATAATCACCCCTATAAAAGTTCCTTCTCTCTGTTCTAGGTGAATGTACAGGGGCCGGGAAAACAAGTTCTATTTCTAAACATAAGTGATCACTGTTTCCTAGCCTAGTAATTATATCTATGTTCTGTACAATGTCCTTATTGTCTGTTGTTGTATGTTGTTGTATATCTATAAGGCATTTTTTCGCTGCCTATAAACTCATGGTACTTAAGTAATTCACTTGTGCATTTCCCTATGTGAAAAACACATGATGCTCATAATACAATGACCTTCAAAATCTGTTAGTGCTCCTGATGTATTCCATCAGTGCATCTGTCAGTTCCTTCCTTCCTTGCTTACTAATGTCTTCAATCATGCCTGTCAACACTTTCAAGTTAATGTCTGTTACCAATTTCACCTCCTCCCTGGCCAGAATCTCTTCTACATTATACTCTAAAGTATCCCTTTGTGATTTAAATCTCTGACAGTGAAAAAGAAAATGATCCACATTCTCTTTCATGTTGCATGTCTCGCACAAACTTGACTGATCTTTGTTAACTTTTGCCTGGTGATCATTTAAGATTGAATGTCCACACATCACCTGATTTACTGCAGAGAAAGTCCTTCTGTCCCTATCTCCATGACAGATCCTTTTTCCCACTTCCCCAATTATATCCTGCAATACATTCACTTTGTCTGAGCACTTGTACCTTCTTTCCCATTTTTCCCTTCCCTGTGATTTACACTCCCGTACTGCTTCTTTCTTGTCCAGGGTCGGTTTTACCTCATTATTTTTAATCATCTCTGATGCTGCCGCCTTTGCTTGTTGATCTGCCAACTCATTCCCCTCAATATCTTTGTGTCCCGGCACCCAATGAACTTTGACAATATTCTCCCTACACCTTACCTTTGCTAAACTCTCCTTGATGCTGAGAACTGTTTCAATCTTGTTAGTTGGCATTTCAGTACTGAAAGCAGCCTTAATAGCTGGTTGACAATCGGTCAGAATATGAACTACTCTGCCTTTGAAGTCTAGATCAGCCAAGAATTCTAGCCCGATCTGTATACCTACCAATTCTCCAGTATAATTGTTACCTATAGGAGAAACTCCCTTGTTCATCAAAACTGGTGTGCTGGAGTAACCCTCAAGGTAGACCACAGCACCAGCTCCAGTCGGACCTGGATTACCTAATGCTGATCCATCTGTGAACATTAATACATCGTTTTTATCACAACTGCTAAGAAGCTCTAATATATTTTCTTTCTGTTCTTTCTTGGAGAATGTGAATTCTTCCTTGTGTACACTTCCTGTCTCTTTGATGAGCCCCATTAATTCCTTGGTATATCTGAATTCCTTCTCAATGTTCTCAAACTCTAACATTCCCTTCAAATCCCTAAACCTAGACATCAATAAATGAAAAATAGTAGCTCTTCTACCCACAGTTTTATCCCCCTCTATCCATTCATCAAACTCTTCCCTGAGAGGATCATCTTCATACTTGGCACTGATTCTGATGACTTCTTGTGCTTGTCTTATCTTCAGCTGTAGGTCTATAGGCATGGTGTTTGTCAAGACTTCCAAAGCTTCTGTGCTGGTACTGTTCAAACAACCTGATGCCTTTAGCATCGCTGACCGCTGAACCTTTCCAAACTCCTTACTGCTTTCTTCAAGGGACTCGACTGTCACAGCTGCTCCATACTCCATCACCGGAAGAACCAAGGATTTGTAGAGTCTCATATACACTGTTTGGCTGCATCCTCTATGTCCTTGAACGAAATTATCAAGACATTTCAAGGCACTGAAACCAGCCTTTGTTTTCTGTTGAATATGTTCGTGAAAGTTTAATTTATCATCTACTGTGACACCCAGAATTTTCTTTGAATTGGTTGTTTTTAAAACACTCTCGCCTAACTTCACCTCTGCCTTCACTTCTGAATCTCTGCCGTTATGTTTAAATACCATTATCTCTGTCTTATCCGGTGCAATCAACATATTCCATCTCCTACACCAATCTACCACAGATGCCAGTTTATCATTCAACGCAGCACAACTTTCCGCCACTGATGTATTACTTTCCCAAACACAGCTATCATCTGCAAATTCTGCATGATTACCTACCACTTCCTTCATTGAATCACTTGTATACAGATTACAAAGCACTGGACTGATAACTGATCCTTGCGGTATGCCTACTGCAGACTGGAATGTAGGAGATGTAAAATTGTTCACTTTCAGGAAGTACTTCCGGTCTATAAGGAAGTTCTTAAGGTATAGCCATAATCTGCCAGTAATCCCACTTTCAAATGCCTTTTTCAATAAACCTGCTCTCCATATTCTTTCATAGCAAGACTCATAATCCATCACTGCGAGCACTGTACTTTCCTTCCTATTCCTTGCTTCTGAAACTGAATTACACAGCCTTAAAAGAGACTGAACACATGACTTTTGCTTCCTATATGCGTACTGAGTTCTTGCTATACCACCTTCAATTTCCAACTTCCAAATCAGTCTTTTGCTGATAACTCTTTCCATAATCTTACCTATCACACTTTCTAAAGTAATTGGCCTATACGATCTAACACTGTTATAGTTTGTCTTTCCGGGTTTGGGAAGCATTACCTTTGGGTCTAACTTGAAATCATCAGGCAGTACACCGTTGGACCAGCATTTCTGTATTAAATAGTGTAAACCTTTCACAATGGCTTCACCACCCCTTTTCAATAAAATATTAAACACTTTTTCTTCAGGGCTAGGTGCACTATTATTTTGCAGTTGAGAAATTGCTGCTTCCACTTCTTCAATGTGAATATCACTATTTTCATGACCACATGTTTCTGAGAAATTTTCCTCTTGAATCACCGTTTCCTCTAACCTTAATCTATCCATCATCTCCTCTTCCACTGAATTGAACCACTTTTCATCAAAATCCTTCACATCTAAGGTCTCCTTACCATACCTACCTTTCAATTCTACAAAAATCTCTTCATCTGACACAGCCAATGAACCATCGTCTCTAACAATTGGTTGCACAACTGACTTAGTCTTATCTTTTCTCACTGCGTTTATCACTTTCCAAAACTGATCAGGCTTATGAGGATCCAGTATATCTACCATCTCAGTCAAATAATTTTCTCTAGCCTTGATTTCCTCCTCTTTGAATAATTTATATATTTCCTGCACTCTATTCTCATTTGCTTCATCTTTGCATTTTGCAAACATTCTTCTAGCCCTCTTGAAATCCTTTGCTAATTTGCTCAATGTTGAGTTCCACCACCCTTTACTGTGACAACACACTTTCTTCTTTGGAACATACTCTTCCACATTCTGATGTATCGCCTCTATGAGTTCTTTGTAGTCATCATTCACATCTGTGTCATTCGTTCTGTTGTCCAGCCAATCATCAATAGAATCTGTGCAAACACTTTCCCAATGATCCCAATCAGTATTTTTAAAATCCAACTTCTCACAGATATCATCTTCCATATACTCACCAAGTCTAAATGTGATCAAACTGTGGTCTGTATCAAGATACACTTCCTGTTGTTTTTTTTTTTTTTTTTGGTTTGGATTTTACGGCCCTTTCAAGATTATTTCACTCATATCGAGCCGGTCGTTAATCAGAGGTGGGCGAAAACCGGAGTACCCGGAGAAAAACCACCTGACCTTCCGTTGCAGAACTTGGCGTCTCACACGTGGCCCGAGCGAGGCTCGAACCTACGGCGGTGAGAGACCTAATGACTAAGAGTCAGCGCTCTTATCCACTAGGCCACGGAGCCCCGTCACTTCCTGTTGTACTCTCCATTCTGATAATTTATTCCTTAAAATGGTACTTGTTATGGTCAAATCTATGATTCTATCCTTTCTAGTAGGTGTTGAATTGTTAGCAACAGACAGATCTTTATCCATCAAAAACTCAAACAACTGATTCCCCAACTTATTTGCATCTCTGTCAAACCAGTATGGATGATGTGCATTGAAATCACCAATAATAACAACTGGTAAAGACTCTGTCATCAGCTTGCGTACAATTTTCATTAAAACATCTAGACTCTTTGTATCATTTGGTGGAATATAGACTGACCCTAATACAAAATTACACTCCTTTGAATAGATATTACACCACACAGCTTCTACCTTCTCCTTGTCGAACTCTTTTCTCTCGAAAACTTTAATATTTTTAGCTATCAGAATTGCTGCACCACCTCCTCTTTCTTGATTTCTTTCTGTAGCTATCCAATTCCACTTTCTTTTTATGTTATCTTTGATAGCATTTTCAGGATGCCATATTTCAGATAGACCTAATATCTGAACTTTCTGTTTCTCACATGCCTGTTCAACTAAACTAAAAGAAGTATTTAATGATCTAATATTAGCATACGCAATTTTCATTTTTACCTATCTATGTATCCAGAACTGTCAGACTAAATGTGCATGTATACAAGAATTTTTATTTCCTAAAATTGAGTTTTTAAAAGTAAAACTTATTTTAACTAGGATACCCACCTCAGGCTTAATGACTGCATTTCCCTTATTCCCCGCAAAGAAATTTATGGTTCGTTCTGTATGTTTCGGTACTTCGTAGAACCGGTACCGGTAATTACCCAGTGACAAAAGCGCGGGAAAGCGCCCGAGAATCACGGATTAATCAGAATTCCCTTGCCCTCTAGATGGAGGGGTTAGGGAGGTGGGCCATCTGCCTTAAGCCTGAGGTGGGTATCCTAGTTAAAATAAGTTTTACTTTTAAAAACTCAATTTTAACTGTCGTCTACCCACCTCAGGCTTAATGACTGCAGAATTAGCCTTGGCGGGATGGAATCTCCAACCACATACAGAACGATCCTTTATTCCAGGGATAAATCCTGTAGAAACTTAGGATTCTAAAAAGATAAACAATGGAAATTGAGGAAAAAAAACTAAATTTCCACCATTTCTATCCCTGGAACATCACTATCAGCTCCAAGTACCTTTTGAATGTGTCTTGCAAGGCCTCGGAAGATAGTCTCCAGATTAGCATTGAGGATGAGGAAGACCGGACTGGCCCCCCACCACTTTTTGAGCAGAAACCAATGGACCCATCAGTCGTAGGTTTTCTCCTTGTGTGTTCAAGTCTCGTAAATAGAACTTGGCAAAAGTGGAACAAGAGGACCACACGGCAGCTTTGATAACATCCTCAACTGGGGTTTTATTCAAGTAAGACCAAGAGGTTGAAAGGGCCCTTAGCTCATGAGCCTTAATCTTAAGCAAAGCTATTTTAGACTTAGACAATTTCTTATAAGCTAATCTAATAGTATAAGAAATCCATCCGGAGATAGATCCCTTGGTAATATTGTGATTTCCCTTCAAGGGAAGAAAAAGCCTTTTCCTGTCTTTCCGGATAGGCTCAGTCACTTTCAGGTAACGTTTTAAAGCCCTAACCGGGCATAAAAACCTGTTAAAGTCATTAAATTTAACTGTTCTGGCTAAATTTTGAACCAAAATATCATCCGGGCAAATGGATGGTAATTGATTTTTTGCCAAAAAACCTGGTTGTGTCCTTAAAGAAACAGAACCATCTGACTGATTGAATCTGAGATGTCCTGAATCCATGGAGAAAGCATGAATCTCACTAACACGTCTTGCTGTTGCCATGGCAAGCAGAAAAACTGTTTTCAGAGTGAGATGGAACCTAGAAGCTTTATGCAAAGGTTCATACGGTTCAGAACATAATGAAGAAAGGACACAAGAAAGGTCCCATTTCGGAGCTAAAGACTTTTGAACAGGCCTCTGTAATTCAAATGACCTTATAAGTTCTGAAATGATAGGGTCAGATCCAATGTTTATGTCAGATGTGAATTTCAAAGTATTAGAGATAGTAGATCTGTAACCTTTGATAGTACTGACTTGACATTTTTTCTCCGTGAATAAATGTAGCAAAAAGTCTGCTACTTCCATCGGAGATGGATTGAAAGGATGAGTTTCCCTGCGACTACACCAATCGGAAAAGACTTTCCATTTGGCGTCATAAACACGCCTGGTAGACAATCGCCTTGCCTGAGCAGCGTGTCTGGCAACATTCGCCGAAAAGTTTCTATCCGTAATGGATCGGCGGATAAACTCCAAGCGTGAAGTTTTAGACTTTCCACGTTTTGACGAAAGAATTTCTGACCTACTTGTGTCAGCAAATTCTGCACTGAGGGAATCCGAATTGGAGGTGCTAAGTATGTCTGGAAACCAAGACATTTCGGCCCAAAGAGGAGCTACCAGCACAATGTTGCAATGATGTTGACGAATCTTGTTGATTATCGCCAGGATCAGTGCAAACGGAGGAAAAGCATACGCATGCATTCCGTCCCAGTTCATTGACATTGCGTCTATCGCCAGAGCATTCTCGTCTGGGATGGGAGACACATAGAGAGGCAGTTTCTTGTTGAGACGAGTTGCAAACAGATCTATGTTCGGAAAACCCGTCATCGACAGAATTAAATTGCAAATCGTCTGATCCAAGGTCCATTCTGTCGCAATTGGCTTGGAAAGACGACTTAGCCTGTCTGCCAATATGTTCGATTTCCCTGGTATATGTCTGACCAGAAGATTTATGCCTTCCTGATTGCACCAAAGGAGTGTATCCCACACCTCCATGCACAGAGACGGAGAATGGGTGCCCCCTTGTTTCTTCAGGTACGAAACTACTGAAGAGTTGTCTGTGGCAATCAGTACTGTTGAATTGGTGACATACTGATGACATTGTTTTAGAGCAAGCAATATTGCTTTCATCTCTAGGATATTGATATGAAGAACTGATTGGTCTGGAGGCCAGACTCCATGACACAGAAGTCCTTCCGGTTCGAGATGGGCTCCCCATCCAGAGAGACTCGCATCCGTGAACAGAGTGTGAGTAGGAAGAGACGGTTTCAGCGTTACACCCGAGCTGAAACGACCCTTGTTGTTCCACCATTCTAAATGCTTCCTGATCGAAACATTGAGAAGAATGGGATGCTCCAATGGAAGAGCATGAGGCTTCCACTGAGCAAACAAAGCCATTTGAAGCGGACGTAAGTGCAATCTGCCCAGTACAACAAACTGGGCTGCTGCACTGAGTTTTCCCAGAAGAGACAGAAAGACTCTTGCTGAGACCTGCTCTTGAACCTTGAACCATCGTAATAGTTCCAGAATGCCCTGTATTCTGTCTAACGGCACCCGAACTATATTCCTTTGTGTAAAAAATTCCATTCCTATGAACACAAAGTTCTGAGATGGTACTAAGTCCGACTTCTCTTCGTTGATTATCAGTCCTAGGGATGTAATCAACTTGACTGTAAACTGTCGATCTCTCAGAATTTCCTGACGAATCTGATTTCTGACCAACCAGTCGTCCAGGTACGGAAACAGTACAATTGCCCTCTTCCGTAGATAAGATGCTACAGCAACCATCAAACGGGTGAAGACATACGGACTTGTTGCAAGGCCAAACGGAAGAGCCTTGAACTGATAAGTTTGACCCTTGAGACAGAATCGGAGGTACTTCCGAGACTGTCTGTGAATGGGAACATGTAGATATGCATCCGTCAGGTCTAAGGAGATCGCCCAATCGTTGGGTTGGATCGCCTGTCTGACTTTGTTGGCTGTCTCCATTTTGAACGACTGAACTTCCAGAAAAGTATTCAGTCTGGACAGATCTATTATAAGTCGTAATTTTCCGTTTTTCTTGGGAACTAGGAAAATACGAGAATAAAAGACTGGACCTTCCGGCTCTATCATCTCCACTGCCCCTTTGAGTAGGAGTTTGTTGACCTCTTCTTCCAAAGACCGACTTTCGGTCTGATGAAGAAAGATTGGCGTTGGAGAAAGAAGAGGTTTGCTGATGAAAGGTATTTTGTACCCTTTTTTTACAACAGAGAGGACCCATGAGTCCTCTGTTATTTCTCCCCAACGATTTTGAAAGTGGGCCAACCGTCCTCCTACTGGAAGGTCCTTTCTTGAAAGGGACAGTGGAGGGAGTGTATCATTGTCGAGAAACGTTAGAGGCACCTCCTCGGGAGGGGGTGTACTGGCCCCTTCCTCGAGAGCTTGAGCCTCCACGACGAGAGCCTCTCCTAGGACCACCTCTATTCTTATGATTGGGAGGTCTAGCAGAGGAAGATGAATCCCTGTGTGCAGACTTCTTTTGGCATTTAGGAATCTTAAAGCCAGAAGTAGAAGCCTGCTTACTCTGTGCAACAGAGGAAGCAATGAAACTCTGCTGTTGAGATTCAGAATTTAGTTTCTGAAAATCAGTAATCATTCCACCAAAGAGGGATTCAGCTGAGATCGGAACCGAGCGAAGCTTAGTCTTCGTGGCTTCCGTCAGAATCTTAGACCTTTCAATGGCAGCCTCCCTTCTAGCTTGCAGGAGTTCGACTGCCAAAATCACTGCCATAGAGGAAGAGTGCTTCAAGCAACTAACAATAGAGCTGAGTAACCTCTTCAGCATCGGAGCATCCAAGTTGTCTGACTCAAATGCTTGAACTGAAGCAGCAGTGAAAAGGTCTGCATAAGAGTTAATGGAAACCATGTTCCTAGCTTGACGCTCCATAGTCTCCAAACTCTTTACTGGCAAATTGGCATTCCCAGAGGATATCAGATCCAGTAGAGAAGCATCTTTATCAATTTTAGGAACACTGTCGGGAAATAACTGACCGTGTGACCGGTAATGTTTCACGTTTATACCAAGATCTCTCTCCAGAGATTTATTGGTAACCCAGCCAGGTTCCAGCTTAACCTTCTTATCGATCAGTGATTGAAAGACATTTACAACGTCTTTGATCAACAAGGACTGAGGGAGAGAAGCTGAGCTCTTATCCTCAGATGGGTTAAGTGCATCCAGTGTGGACCTAGGCCTCTGAAGAGTCTCCGAGGACTCCTTCCTGGGGCAAAATTCGGAGGGAAGTAAGCTCATAACCTCCTGAATTGCCTCGGCAAAAGAAATGATACCTTCCTCTTCCTCTTCAGAATTGGAAGAACCTCTGTCAAACCGAGTTTTCTTTGCCAAATTAGAAGAGGCTTTATGGGGTGAACCAGCTCTGCTCTCACCCTCAAATTCATTATTGTCCACCCTGATGGAGAGATTATCATTCCTATCCGAGCTTGAAGATAAAGCTCTAGCACGATCCTTATGGCGAGTACCATAGGAGTGCCTACGTCTCTTATGACTTCTAGAGACAGAAGAACGATTGTGAGACTTCTTCTTATGGCGCCTGTGCCTATCAGAAGAGGTAGACCAGTTCGAACTGATTGAACTAGACCTCGAATACGAGTCAGAACTTGAACTCGTATGATGATGGCGTTTAAGGCGTCTAGATCTAGAGTTTTTTCTCTTCACTCTCGATCTATGCCTTCTATGAGGCGTGTGACGATCCCGTGAACTCGATCTGTGTTTAGATCGATCACGAGATGTCCGTCTCGGCGATCGGTGCCGATCTGACCGTTTCCGAGAATGGCGCCGTGATGACTGTCCCGGTGCCCGGTGGCGAGATGATCTGCCTGGTGAACGGTGACGAAATGAACGTCCCGCCGAAGGATGCCGGGATGACCGGTCCCGGGAACGTTGCCGGGAAGTGGACCGACCCACTGACCGGTACCGGGATGTAGACCGGGTTACCCGGTCCGGGTATCGATGTTTGGACGATCGATCTTTGGATTTGGGCCGAAATGACCGGTCGCGAGAATCCCGGCCCGGTGACCGGCCAGATTCCCGGCCCGGTGACCGGTCAGATTCCAAAGAATCTGGTCCCGAGGACGAGGAAAGACTATCCCCAGACTTGGCGTTGGGTGTTCTTTCTGTCCTCTTGTCCGCAGACACTTGGGTGGAAGATCCACCGGGTCGATCTTGAGTAGATTGACGTGTGTCTATCGGGGAATTTTCCCGGTTTTCCCGGTAATTCTCCCCCGATGCGGACGCAGTCTGAGAAGGGTTCTCAGACTGGGACTGCTTGGGAGCAGTCCCGGACTGCTTAGTTGCAGTCCCGGAGCCTGACTGCTTGGAAGCGGCTCCCTTCTTGCCCATCTTCTTCTCTTTAGTGGAACGTCTTCGCTTGTACGATCGTCGGTTTACGGCAAGCGTCCACACTGAGCTCGTCCACAGTTTGCAAGTGGCACAGCGTGACTCAAAACTGCAATGAGAGCATGTAAAACAAGAAGAATGATTGTCCCAGGAAGCTTTTAAATGTCCGCACTCCGCAAGAGCCGCGGATTTGGGACATTGAAGGACAAGAACAAAACAAACAATAACGAAAAAGGTCACGAAATTATGTGACAACAAGAAAAGAAGTTAAAAGCAGAAATTCCTGCTAAATTAACTATATGAAGAAAGGAAAACAAATACCAACATTTCCAGCGAGGGAAAAACAGCGTACCATCCGAGTAAACAACAAATATTAGAAATTAAAATCCAATATCTGAAAACACATCCGAATTGGTCACGCGCAAAGGGAATTCTGATTAATCCGTGATTCTCGGGCGCTTTCCCGCGCTTTTGTCACTGGGTAATTACCGGTACCGGTTCTACGAAGTACCGAAACATACAGAACGAACCATAAATTTCTTTGCGGGGAATAAGGGAAATGCAGTCATTAAGCCTGAGGTGGGTACGACAGTTAAAACAATACTATTTTCACTATCTAAACCAAAAATAGTAGTCTAGTATTACCACTTCCCAGTACCTATACAAGGCAAGATGCTTTCATCCTCATATAACTTAAGCAAACAAGAATGTAAATATATGCTGTATATAAAAGAATAAAATTCAACAAAAAATAAACACAAACAAATAAATAAATAATAAAAATAATAGCTTAACAATATATTTCTATACTATAACTTAAACTACTTGATCACTGCCTCCTGCTAAGAAGCCTCTCCCTAATGGCTATATATACAGGACAATCAGCTGAACTTGCACGGTGAGAATTTCCACAATTTACACAGTGAGAACCAACCACACACCTACCCTGATGGTCTTCTGCACAATTCTCACACTTCTTATTGTTCTTACACAAAGCTGCTATATGGCCAAATTCTTGACAGTTAAAACACCGTGTAGGAGTGTACCTCTTACTTTTGTACGGCACAACCTTGACCCGCCTATGATGCACACTTATATCTGCCTTAAGTAAACACTGAATATCCTTGGAATTATCACATGTAACTACTACTATAGGCATTGGCCTCCCTGAGTCCCTATATTTCAAACGTCTTGCCGTAACCTTAACACCTGTCTGAATTTCTACTTCCTGTTCAATCCTGTCAATGCTATGGAATGTAGCTATATTTTTTAACACACACTTTGGAACATATGAACAATCATGAACTGACAATGAGCCTCCACTCACAAAAGCATCTTCTGGCCACTTTTCTTTTAATGTTTCTATCTCTTTATCTGATTCTACCTGTACAGCTATTCCACCTCTGTTTAGAGGGAATGCATATTTCATATGTATATCACCTTTATGTTTCCTGATTTCTTTCTGAATCACTCTACTATCTTGAAACTTTTTTGGATCCTTTATACCATCAATGATAACAAAATTTTTGGGGTTTGCAGTAGGATCCGGACGATTGTTGCTAACATTTGAATCTTGAACTTGTTGTTGTTGTTGTTGAACTTCCACAGCACAATTATCCTGAATGATATCCTTTGAATAACTTACACTTGATATACTGGTATCTGATCCAGAGGCTGAATTATTAACACTCTCTTTATTAAGCCTGTTTGCCAGAGAAAAATTCGACACTATACAAACTGGACAAACAAAGGGAAGATTCTTTTCTCTAAAAATACCACAGATTTCTTTAGTTAAATTGACACAGTTTCCATGCCACCATTGACTGCATTTGTCACACGCTATCCACGCCGGTTTTTTCTTTAAAGTTTTAGCACAAGGACATTTGTTAGCATCAGAAACAGTTTTTGATTTCTTTTTGATCATGCTACTTGAGAAATGCAAGACCAAGTAAAGTGTGGTCAACCTTAAACAGTTAAAATCACAATTTTCTGAGTTGTTTATATGCCTTGGAAACCTGTTGCTATGGGACCAAAAACTGTTTTTGATGTCTTAAATTAAACCAAAATCACTGAAATAGGTAAAAGTCACTTCCCTTTATATGTATCTTCTGATTTCTCCCTTCTTAAGCTCTCTCTTTACTGTAAACTTCCATCTTGGTCCTTGACACTGTTTTCCGGTTGGCGTCCTCCACAGAATACACACACAAAAATGAATTTCTACTAAATTTGGAATTTAAAAAACTGACAAAAAGCTTTTTAAATGAGCCAAAAGATTTAGAGGTTATCACAGTAAAAATATTATCACAAAAATTGCCAAATTGACTTTGAAAACAATAAAAATATTATTTATTTCTCTCTCTGTTTTGAAAACACAGCTGATCGTTACGCATGCGCAGATCTACAAAACACAAATCCAACACATTTCCAGGTTCATCATGTAACCACTGGCAACTGATCAGCAAGATTTCAAAATATATAATTTTTAACAATGTCTATAGAATATATATAATGGTGGATCACTAACTTCAACACCGTCCAGAGTTATCTTGTTTTTCTTCTCCTCAGCGAATTCCCACCTAGCCGCCACTTCGCCGTTTATTAGAACTAATGTCCGTATACTATATGCCGTGCAGAGAAATCCTGTCACCTCCGAATCACAGAAGAAATCGTACGCGATTTTTTAAAACGTCTTGTGCACCATTTGTGTCACCCTGCCCGAATACTCGGAAATCTTCGGCTGATGGTGCACACTAATGTCCGGGAATTGTCCGGAAAATCGCCGGGATTTGTCCGGGAAATGGGGGGGTAGTGATGCGTTATCCCTAATATCTCCACTTCGGGTTGTCAGAAATTAATAAAATTAGTATCAAATCAAATTTTAAGCTCCATTCTAAAAGATTATTAAAAAATAACTTACTTTTTAAACGTTTTAGGGGTCCAGTTATTTAGTTAATTTGGCCGGGAAATTCTCGGATTTTGTCCTTGATTTTGGGGTAGTGGTGCGTTAACCCTTATATCTCAACTTCGGGTGGTCAGAAATTAATAAAATTAGTATCAAATATAATTTTAGCTCCATTCTAAAAGATTACTAAAAGATATTTTTCATTTTGAATATTTTAGGGGTCCATTTCTGAAGTTAATTTGTCCGGGAAATTCCCGGTTGTGTCCTGGATGTTGGGGTAGTTGTGCATTTTCATAGTATCTCTGTTTGTGGTGATCACTTATTGATAACAATTGATATATATTAAAATTTTTAAGTTCAGTTCTAAAAGAATATAAAAAAAAAATATTTTCATACACCTCACTGAGGCAGTTCTAATAAGTGCACACAACATGACTAATTTATAGACGATCTCAAAGAATCTTTAATTAGGGCAAACAGTGTAGAACTTGGTCAACGGTTTAACACATATATGCCTAGCGCCCCATTGTTGGGCCATTGGCAAACAGTGTAGATCTTGATCAATGGTTTAACCCATATATGCCTTGACTCCCACTTGAGGGACATTGGCAGATAGTGTAGATCCACTGGCAGATCAGATATTTAACCAAGATATTTAATCCATATATATGCCTATATAGCGTCCCATTTGTGGGACATAGTCAAACAGTGTAGACTCAAATGATCAGACGCTGCAAAACATGTCGTCTGATCCGGGCCGCAATATGCTACATCTGATCTGGGTCTACACTATTTGCTTAAACAACGAGGAAATTTAACCGCATCCATGTCTTGCTAGCAATGAATTAGGTGTACGAACTTTGACGGACCATTATGATCAGTAGATGCGCAAACCTTGGCGTCTGATCTGGGCCGCTAAGTGCGACGTCTGATCTCGGTCTACACTGTTTGCTTAATCAACGACGAAATTTAACCGCATCCATTTCTTGCTGGCAATGAATTAGATGTACGGACTTTGACTGATTTGACGGACAATGATGCTCAGACGGTGCAAAAACTTGGCGTGTGATCTCGGCCGCAAAATGCGACATCTGATCTGGTTATATACTGTTTGCTTTAACAACGAAATTTCTTCCTGACGATGAATTAGGTGTACGGACTTTGAGCGATTTTACGGGCCATTAATTTTCTAACGAGATTAAAAATGTGTAAAGTTAATTGTTTTAACTCATAATAAGTTGGCGTGTGCTGCTTACCTGGATTGAAATAGTAGAAATACTTCATTCATTCACTTGTAAAATCGTAAAAATTCAAGTGTGGTGATTCTGCAAAATGCCTGAGTATATTGATAACATGATTTGCTGTGAAAATCGCAAGTGCAAAATTTGGTTTTATAGAATATGTTTAGGTCTGAATTCATCATCAAATCAATGGCAGTGTCCATCTTGTGAGCAGCAACATGTGTGACATCATAGAAAGCTGTGTAATGGAAACCCATGTAAATCCAACTTTATACAGCGAAAAGTAGGATTTACAAGGGGTGTGTAGTCTTTCTTTCGTTCTCACAAGTCGATATATTAATGAAAACGAACCAATACCCCAGCATCCTGGATACAATCCGGGTTGTGGGTACTCATTAGAACTGCCTCATTGAGGTGTAAAAAAAGATTTTTTATATTATTTTTTATAATTGAACTTAAAATTTCAACATATATCAATTGTTATCAATAAGTGATCACCACAAATCAAGATATTATGAAAACGCACAACTACCGCAAGATCAAGGACACATTCGGGAATTTCCCGGACAAATTAACTTCAGAAATGGACCCCTAAAATATTCAAAATGAAAAATATCTTTTAATAATCTTTTAGAATGGAGCTAAAAATTATATTTGATACTAATTTTATTAATTTCTGACCACCCGAAGTTGAGATATTAGGGTTAACGCACCACTACCCCAAAATCAAGGACAAAATCCGAGAATTTCCCGGCCAAATTAACTAAATAACTGGACCCCTAAAACGTTTAAAAAGTAAGTTATTTTTTAATAATCTTTTATAATGGAGCTTAAAATTTTATTTGATACTAATTTTATTAATTTCTGACCACCCGAAGTGGAGATATTAGGGATAACGCATCACTACCCCCAATTTCCCGGACAAATCCCGGCGATTTCCCGGTCATTAGTGTGCACCATCAGCCGAAGATTTCCGAGTATTCGGGCAGGGTGACACAAATGGTGCACAAGACGTTTTAAAAAAATTGCGTACGATTTCTTCTGTGATTCGGAGGTGACAGGATTTCTCTGCACGGCATATAGTACTCCCATACATGAGAGTTCTGCGTTCCAGACATTCATATTTTACATTTATATGCTGATATTTATGTTTTTGTTATTCTTCGGAACGCGAACTCTCATAAGGATTACGCCATTTTCTTTACGTGAGGACCGCTAGACAAACTAGCGGAGCACTTTCTGATTACTTTGAGAGCATTTAAAACGTTGTCATAACAAACTGCCTATGTAACTTACATAAGTAATGTTTTAACTCCTTATCTCAACATGAAATATTCCAAAAGTCACTAAATTAAAAATTTAATTAGGCAATATTCCGTCCCCGTAGTATGCACCACGCTATTTGTTTACTTCTCAGCCAGGGTCAAAGAAGTCAAATGACGTCATCGGTAAAATAAAAAACCGGAATACTTTTCTTTTTATTTTTCGAACGAACAAGACGGATAGCATTGAAAAAAAAAGAATAAGTATGTGGAGAGTGAAACAGAATAGCTCGGTGACAAACTCAAGTTAATAAAGGGATTTTGAGATTTTTTTCTTTTAAAACCAATGATAAATGTATTAAAAGGTTATCATGGTCTTCACTTCTACTTTACAAATCTTAATAAGCATTTTCCCCACTAAATTCTTTTCTCTTCATGCGAGAGCTTGGTGCGTGGTTGAGAACAAGAATACAAGGCCATTGATCGTTAATCTTTTCACAATGGTGATTAATGATTGACTAGGAATATCAGACAAAGAAGAATAGGTGGGCACATTTACATTTTTTTTGACACGACCACGACCAACACCCGCATCAACTGAACTACTAATAAAAATAAAAAATGAGTTCAACTTAAAACAAATTATTTTGTTATGCCTTAGTATGCACCACGCCATTTGTTTACTTCTCTGACGACAAGACTATAAAATGGATAGATTCCTTTCTTTGCTACAGAAAACGAGCTGTTGTTAATGGTGAACCTTCAAGTTAGGCTCCAATTAAGTCTAGTGTTATACAAGGTACCGTTCTTAGTCCATTGTTGTTCTCTTCGTACATCAGTGATATTTCAACTGACAATGATGCTGTTATAAAACCGTGTTTCCTGTAGTCAAATAAGAAAGGCAAATTGAAACCAGATGGATATTGATATATTAGGTTGTTTGGCAAGAAA
Source organism: Lucinisca nassula (assembly GCA_963580285.1). Classification (NCBI taxonomy): domain Eukaryota; kingdom Metazoa; phylum Mollusca; class Bivalvia; order Lucinida; family Lucinidae; genus Lucinisca; species Lucinisca nassula. Next base: position 134,097,645 of record OY757016.1, on the reverse strand, counting down.
ATGGGGCAGGAGATTTCGGCTTGTTAAATAAAAAAAATATGCAGGCAACCAGAAAAGAACAAAATCGAGGCTTCTTACACTTATAAGGGAACGGTCCTCGAAAATGTCGACTCTCATTACTGCATTGGTGTGACCATTATATGCCTGATATTCCTGTGGATCTAGGTCGGCATGTGAACAGATACTCTGGCCTCTGATGATGCATTCTGTTAGCTGGTCCGGGTGCATAGCAGGATGGACGGATCTTAGATGGGTGTTGCTGCCAAAAGCGATTCAGCCGTTCAGAACTTATTTGAAAGGTATTTTAGGAGGGTGCTTTTACCATGTCCACATTTAGGGAATTCAAGTTATCAATGGCACGATTTATGAAAGGCATTTTAGGAGGGTACGTTTACCATGTCCTCAGTTAGAGAATTCCAATTATCAACGCTATGATTTTTGAAAGGATCTGCCCGTACTTTTAAATGTGACCTTTAAAATTTGTCCAGGAGTTGATGCTTGTGTATGAATAATAAATACGTTGTTCTTGTCAACTTTGTCTATTTTGTGCAATATTTTGTACAGCTGAATTATACCAGCTCTGTCTCTTCTATATCCCAGGGAGGGAAATCCTGGTGTCTTTAATTTTTCCGGATAACTCAGATGCTGTCCGCTTTTTGTTTTTACTAGTTGGGTGGCTCGGCGCTGAACATTTTCGATAATATTTTTGATCTTTTTTAAAACAGCGGCGACCAAATGGTTTTGGAATATTCGAGGTGAGGTCTCACAAGAGATTTGTACAGATTCAAAAATATTTCTGTGTCTATGTATGTAAAGGTTCGAAAGATTAATCCCACATTTCAGTTTGCTTTATTTACCTTATTATTGATATGTTCTGTAAACTTCAAAGAAGTTTGCATAATTACACACAAGTCCTTTTCTGTGGTTACTGTTTCAGCTGTTTTTGACTCTTGGTCAGTTTCCATTTTATATTCATAATGTTAATTGTGGTTTCGGATGTGTAGGTACTTACACTTCATGAGGTGATAGTTCATATTCCAAGTTCACATTCCATTCCAAGTTTTTGCCCAATCAAAAGCATTGTTAATACTTGTCTGAACATATTCTGTCTGTCTAATTGAGTTTCCCAAGTATTTTAGCATCATCAGCAAAGAGCTTCATACATGCAATAACAACGTCGGGAAGGTCATTTATGAAAAGCAGGTATAGAATAGGACCCTGGACACTTCCCTGCAGGATACCACTAGTGACTTTTGCCATTTTAGAGTATTTGCCGTTGATAACAACTTTTGGGGTTCTACCCGACAGAAATTCTTTTATCCATTAAAGTACCATATCCCCAGTCAACGTTCTTTTATGTGGCATTTTGCCAAAGGGCTTCTTAATAAATTATACTGATGTCTTCGTTTGCGTCAAGGGCTTCTGTCAATTCCCCCATTAGTTCTAGAAGTTGGTAATACATGAGCGTCCCTTATAGAACCAATGTTGTGCTTTTGAAAATAAATTATTAGTTTGACGTACTTTTCTAATTTCAATTTCTTTCTTCACTTGAGACAATCTCTATCACAGTTAGAATAAAGGAGATAAATTTTCCGGGAAAGTTTTGGATAAAAAATATTTTGATCATTATTTATAGTTCTGTTTAAACTAAAACATGTTTCCTAAGCCACAGTTGAAGAGGCTGGGCTTGCTCTTCTGGATCTGTGGCAAACCCCACCAATCATTGTTTCCTTTCCTCCCTCCAGTAGTGTCACTAAAAGCATTTGCCCTGTATTAAAAATAGTATTTTTTTCTGAAAACTATTGAGTCTGTGTGTATGTTAAGCTGTGAAAGGCTGCTTTTCTCATCATTAAGGAATGGATGGGCAGTGGATTTTTCACCCGTTTCCATTCGTGCAGGGTCACCTTCTTTAGCACTATTCAATTCCCAGCGAGGTTCAACATTTCTTGCTTGACTTCGCTTCTTTTCTTTCTTCCCTTTGTTTCAGGTTGACTTCGCTTCTTTTCTTTCTTCCCTTTGTTTCAGGTTTAAGTCCCTAACTACAATTACACTTTTAAGGTGGGCTGGGGCTTTTTCTTCTATAAACTTAGTTTTATACAGCAGAAATTTCTTTTGAGATTTAATCTCAAGCACTAATTTTAAAGGCTCTGATGGGAGCTGTGGGTTAATTGTATCGATTCCTGATCATTGACCCCACTTCTATTTTATAACTGCGGCCCTCACTTCTAGTCTAAAACATGCCACAATCTGTAGATCGTCTTATCCCAAAGCAGAGCTCAGTGTTAATACATTTTCTGTGTCAAGAGCTAGAATTGTGGCCACATAAAATTTATTTATCCCTGCCATCCCTACAACAGAATACTGCCTTCAAATTTTATAGTAAAGTAGGGCCGTTCAGGTGAAAAAGAAACTGCAAGGTTCAGTGCTAGGTCCTTTCTTGTTAGTGATGTATATAAAAGGTAACGTTTTATCCTCTCTCGTTCTGCAAACATACATACTAGCGTGCAACAGCCATGCACCTAACCTGTTTCTTCTAAGTCAACACTGCCTAAGTAAGAATAATAATTGCCTTACTCGCAATTTATTGTCGGAAAAATATTAATTTTCTGGGGACACACAAGATCCAAAAATCATTCATTTTTTTAGGTTCAGCCTAATGCAGTGATGTTCGATGTTGTATAACATGTATATTTTTATGATGCTTCTCTCTCTCTCTCTCTCTCTCAGTACCCTCCTTCGAGTTTCATGTGCATTTGCGCAGTCAGTGGATAGATAAAAGAAAAATTGTTGGAGATTAAATAATCTGTCCCAAAGATCTGTTGATACTTGATAAAGGAGTGCTGCTGATACTTTGCATCAGTAGGCATCTGCATCTGCCAAAACAAAACAGGGAGCATATGCAGAGTGAACATATGGGTGTCAAAAAGCGTGGTGGATTTTTTTCATGACAACATAATTATGTATTATTGTTAAAAGACAATAATAAAAGGAATATCTTTTGGTTGGTCATCCCTGGCAATGATCTCGCATAGCATGTTAGATGCACTATCATATGGGGAGTATTTAATCCCCTTCCACCAAACTAGCAGTTCTTCTTTGGGTCATTTCATTTATATTTATGCTATTCTTAGTGTCGGGTAACCAAACTGCTGAGGTGTACCGACGTTTTGTATGCCACTTCTCTTTTACTGCTTCATTTCTGCTTTCCGCTTTACAAACCCCAGCCACCTGTTTCCCTTGCTGTGGTGTTTCCGATATTTATATTCCCAGTTGCTGCGTCACATGAAAGAAAAAAAAAACCGTTGAAGAAAAAATCCAATTCCAACTTTTAGTCGTAACCAAAGTCACATGACAATTATTTCAAAACAATGGTGGTGGACTTCTGTCAGTCAAGTGATGGTTTGTTTTAATAAGGAATATACTTACATCCACAAAGGTTAGACAGCATTTTTATAGCAGATTTCGACTTTTTACAATCTTAGGCATGAATTGGACTTACAATACAATGGGTATACATCCTAAGTGAAAATTTTAAAAGTGCTATATGAACTTGTATAAGCCCCGTGTTAGACGTCGCATGCACATCTATAAAAAAACAAATCTATAAATGAGTGCATGCGTACGTCTAACTTGTTGGACTAGGCATATAGTAAACGGACATTAGTTCTAATAAACGGCGAAGTGGCGGCTAGGTGGGAATTCGCTGAGGAGAAGAAAAACAAGATAACTCTGGACGGTGTTGAAGTAAGTGATCCACCATTATATATATTCTATAGACATTGTTAAAAATTATATATTTTGAAATCTTGCTGATCAGTTGCCAGTGCATGTAACGGATGTCAGAGGTTTCGCCACTTTGCATGTTCGCCACCAGAGGTTTCGCCACCTCCGTGAGAGGGTTCGCCACTTTTCCGATTTTTGCTTTTGGAGGGTTCGCCACTTTTTATATATTTTTCTTATAACTATTTGATTTTGTGCAGGGTTTAATACAAAGAAATAAATAAAGGCTGTTTATAGTTTTAAACATTTCTAAGATGCTTCTATCTGATTTTTTAATGGCATAGTCCATACATTTCAAAATACTACTTTATTATATTACTCGTTATCATTTTTGCCCTTGATACCAATGCCTAAAGTAGTCATTTTTTGGTCAAAAATCGATGTCCTTTCTTAGAGTGCTAAACATTGTGAGAGTTTTTTTCTGTATGTGTATAGATATATTGCTGCAAAAAGTTTGCTTTATTTTAATTAACATGCTTGAAAGTGGTTTTCCTTTAGTTTGATTTCATTTTTTCCGTTGTCTTTCGTTGAAAATGTCCTCAATATCGGTGTAAGCTACGTTACACTGGTTATAATAATAAATAAGTTAAGGCATAGTTTGTTATTTCGACTCAAATATCCATGTACGGTGGCGAAACCTCTGAGTGGCGAAACCTCCCGTGGGGCGAAACCTCCTGGTGGCGAAACCTCTTGGTGGCGAAACCTCCGATGGCGAACTTGTTGGGTGGCGAAACCTCTGTAAACCCATGTAACCATCTAAAAAATGATACACTCACTTTGGAGCCTTTTTTGATGCTTCGCCATGCTGATACCAGTATCTGGAATAGAGTTTCTTGCCCTTAGAACTTGTTAATAAGTTTTCAAAGGGTTCCTCTTTGCTAGATGTCATATTTTTATGCAATAAGTGTAAAAAACTTGATTTCTGTTTACAACCGTGACGGCTGGTTATCGGTTTCATCGACTGCTAATACAACCACCGTGTTACAAGTGGTTCCGGGACGGGTCGGGTATAAAAGCCAAGGCCGTGCCGGGCCGGGCCGAGCCGCCGAGCCAAAAAATGCCGATCCGAAGATTTTATTTTTCGGAATTCTAACCGAAGAAGAAATGCTAACGGTAAATTTTAGTATGATAATGTTGATTGTATCAAATGTGATACTCAGCATAATTTTTGTTCTTTTTGGTGCCCTAATTTTTGTTTTATTGCAATTTTGCAAATTTTTAGGGGTATAAAAGCCAAGGCGGTTTTTATCGTACGTTTTGATCGAATTCTAATTAAATAGACTTGAATGTGTGAAAAAATGTACATGACAACCCCAAATAAGTATTTTCTAAACCTTTTATTGTAATAATACAAGTCAATTCCTTTTAGTATCTGTAATAACCGTATTTTTGGTGGTTTTATGTTGGCCACGTCGTAATGAACCGCAACGGACGGCAATGTCAGATAAATGATAAGGGCATTTAAATATATTATCTGAATGGTAGGAACTAAAGATAGAGCTTTATGAAACTCATCATATTTCTTAATCATGTTTTAGAAATATTAATTATGTTTTGATGCTTACCTATTGTATTATTAATATGCTTCGGTCAGTAAGTGATTAGTGCATTAATTGACTCATCTATTTGTTTTAGATCCCAGCATGTCACTTTAAAAATAAAGGGTTGCAACAAAAACGATGCAATTTGCATACCTGCAGATAACTCGCCAAACGACAAAGATAACGCCTCGGCGAAGACTAAACGCATTTGGCGTGTATTGCCGAATAATAAATTTTACCTATCCACACTTTCCAAGAGCAGGCTTACACGTACGCGGTTAACCAGTATATAGTGCACATTCTTTCGCCAAAAACTGAGCTACCATCAAAAGGTACAAGTCCGTTCCCCTCTATGGGGGACATAACAGTTGACCCCAAAGGGGTCGCAAAACTGTTGGACAAGCTCAACATACATAAGGCATCTGGGCCTGACGGTCTGCATGCCAGGGTGCTTAAGGAATGTAGTGCTGAAATATCTCCCCTGCTGGCCTTTATTTTCAATGAATCACTTGCTCGGGGCACTGTACCAGATGACTGGCGACAAGCAAACGTAACCCCGGTCTTTAAGAAAGGAGAAAAATATGATGCTGCGAATTACAGACCGGTGTCGCTCACATGCATCTGTTGCAAAACCCTGGAGCATATATTAGTCAGCAACATTAACAAGCACCTAGCCTTTGAAAGCATTCTTGCTGACTGCCAGCATGGTTTCCGAAGTCGAAGGTCTTGTGAAACTCAATTAGTTCAGTTCTACCATGACATAGTGAGCAATCTGGATGGGACCATTAATCGTGGCCACAAACAGACTGACCTGATTATCATGGATTTTGCAAAGGCCTTCGACAAGGTACCTCACAGGAGGCTATTGTACAAACTAGATCATTATGGGATTAGAGGATCCACACTTAAGTGGGTTAGCTCATGGCTTTCTGGACGCACTCAACAAGTTGTACTTGACGGCCAAGCGTCGGATCCAGTCCCTGTTTTGTCCGGTGTCCCACAAGGTTCGGTACTTGGACCGGTCCTTTTCTTGATATTTATTAATGATCTTCCTGATAATATCAGGTCATCTGTTCGTTTGTTTGCTGATGATTGTGTTTTGTATAGGAACATATATACTACTTCTGACTGTCTTATCTTACAAGATGACCATGATAGCCTAGCACGTTGGGAGGCCGATTGGCAAATGAAGTTCAATGTGGCCAAATGTCATTCAATGAGGGTGTCACGGCACCCTCCAGACAAGCAGATTAAATTCAACTACTCATTACATCAGCATACTTTGGAACATGTCCAATCCGCAAAATATCTTGGTATCACCATTACTGATAATCTTGATTGGGGTCAACATATTTCTGAGATTACCTCTAAAGCAACTAGGACATTAGGGTTTCTTAGACGTAATTTGGCTTTTGCACCTAGGCAGACAAAGGGTGTTGCATACAAAACCTTGGTTAGACCTCAATTAGAGTATGCATCACCTGTTTGGCACCCCCATGTTAAAACTCAGGTTCAGCAGGTTGAGAAGGTTCAGAGAACGGCTGCCCGATGGACCTGCAGGCGATGGCGGAACAGAAGCAGTGTTGGTGATATGCTCGATGAGCTGGAGTGGCCATCCTTGGAGGCTCGTCGCGAGCAGTCCTCTTTAACCTTCTTTTATAAGATTCACTCTGACACAGTGTCTCTTAATAAAGATAAATACTTGACCCCTGTGACTACTTCAACTCAAACAAGGGCATCAAAACTAAACAACAGTCAATATCGTAGGTACCAGGCCTATAGTGATGCCCTGAAGAATTCTTTCTTCCCTAGAACTATTCCTCAGTGGAATAGTCTTCCCTCCTCTGTGGTAAATGCCAAAACTGCAGAGGAGTTCAAAGCCCGCATAGTGTAGATTGGGATCCAGAGGTGTGCGTTTTAGTACACCTCTGAAAGCAGATTGTAAATAGTTTTAAGAACTCATCCAGTGGGTGTGTTTTTTTTTTTTTTTTTTTTTTTTTTTGCTAAATTCTAAATTTAGCGCACCACCCAACTGAGGTAATGGCCAAGTTTGACCGACTCAGTATATGAAGATAGACATGTGCCCTTCTTTAATCAGTGAAAGGGAGAGAATTGCTGAAGAAAATATTTCATGTTCAATCTCCACGAAAGAATGCTGCCGACCTCAGCAGGTATCGAACCTGTATCCTCCTGATCATCAGTCAATCAGCTCCTACTGGCAGTAAACAGAAAACAGAACCCTGCAGGCACACAACGTTGAATCAACTTTGTTTCAACGTTGATTCAACGTGAAGTGCCTGCTGGGAACATTTTTTCAAACTTTTTTCTGAAAAAAGTTTGGTGGACAAGATTGTTTATTTCCCTTACAAAGTATCCCAGTGCCGTTTAAACGACGTCGAATCAACGTCGTAAATCCTGAAGTCCTTGACCAGTCATTAAAACAACGTCACATATACAAACTTTGTCCACTGGGATAACAGTCTGACATGGGTCGGCATTCGATTCGGATCATTTCGGTCGTTGTGTGCCTTCCCTTTCGGTCGTTTCCTGTAATAAGGTAATTCTCAAAATAGAAACAAAAATAAAATAAGAAATTCGATCAATTAAGGGGATTCTGGCGTGTATATTTAATTTTATCACGAACACATAATAAGTATAATCAAATTCAAATATCATAAGGCCAAAAAGATGTAATTTAACCGATGAATTTGAAAGAAATTCGGAAATGTCAATACTCTTTCGCCGCCTTGGCTTTTATACCCCTGGATTTCGGAAAACAGGTATTAAAAGATAAATAAGCAATGTAGATACGTGAAACTACTTGTAGTTATAACATATCTAATTTATAATTATTTAATACCACATTCACCAAAATATATATCTTACTTGTATCTAGAGACTAAAAATAAAATTTTCGGTAGGCTCGGCGGCTCGGCCCGGCCCGGCGCGGCCTTGGCTTTTATACCCGACCTCCGGGACGTTTCGCCCCAAACCATTTCCTCCCCTAGTCGTTTCGCCCCAAGACGTTTCCTCCCTGGTCGTTTCCCCCTAGTCGTTTCGCACCCCTAGTCGTTTCGTCCCCCTAGTCGTTTCGCCCACTTTTCACTGTAAGACTTAGTTTCAATTTATTAGAGGTGAGAAGGGGCAAATATTTAAGCAGCATCGTCGTCCTGTCACGTCAGCATAACTTATCCTTAGTTACCGGCCGGCACTTTTTCCGTAAAAAGTGTTACACTAAAATTATTGAGGCGGTCTTCTTCAAAAACATCCACCTTAACCCCACTTTATATGGAGAAAACATAGGCTTACGGGGGTGTTCATTATTTTACTTATTTCCGTTCAAAGTCTTAGGCTGTGGGTACTCGTTAGAACCGTTCCAATATGGCGGCTGTAACAAGCACCCACAACATATGTTTGTAATATATAGCTTCACGAGTACTTTGTCTGGTCTGAAAAAACAAACAAACAAAAAACAGAGTACAATTAGCAAAAAATAATAAGAAAAAATAAAGTAAACAACAACATTAAATTAAACACATGAACGTGTAACTTGACTGATAAATAAATCAATCAATCTTACCTGTCCCACATAGGCTGCCTCAGTTAGCTGGGCGGCTATATTTAGAATTTAGCTTAAAAATCATCATTGGATAAGCCCTTAAAACCATTTTCAATCCGAACAAAGATGTATCCTTAAACGCATACCTCTGAGTCTCAATCTTATACTGTGCGGGCTCTTAAAGGAACTCATTTTTGATTTTTATTTGCCTTCACTGCAGCTGGTGTTGTGCCGTGTGGCGGCCGTAAAACGTCTCCCCGTACATCAACCATAGTGCAGTTTGTATTTTACTTTTGGTCCTTTGAGATCAGCGAGAAAATTCTGAGAAATCAGAAATTACTTATTGGTTGAGACTCATATTCTAGACAGGCTTTTAATTATTTGGACCCCATTTTGATTTATATCAGTATTTGAATCGACTGCCTATTCGAAATTCGCAAAATTGCAGTATGTTTCCTCTGGCTTTCTTTGCCGGATCATTACAGGGTCACTGATGAGGCTTTATTAGCCGAAACTACCGTAGTATGACCCATTTTCTTTCTTATGAATGTTTTCGTTGCTCTTAAAGGAACTCATTTTTGATTTTTATTTGCCTTCACTGCAGCTGGTGTTGTGCAGTGTGGCGGCCGTAAAACGTCTCCCCGTACATCAACCATAGTGCAGTTTGTATTTTACTTCTGGTCCTTTGAGATCAGCGAGAAAATTCTGAGAAATCAGAAATAAATTATTGGTTGAGACTCATATTCTAGACAGGCTTTTAATTATTTGGACCCCATTTTGATTTATATCAGTCTTTGAATCGACTGCCTATTCGAAATTCGCAAAATTGCAGTATGTTTCCTCTGGCTTTCTTTGCCGGATCATTACAGGGTCACTGATGAGGCTTTATTAGCCGAAACTACGTAGTATGACCCATTTTCTTTCTTATGAATGTTTTCGTTGCTCTTAAAGGAACTCATTTTTGATTTTTATTTGCCTTCACTGCAGCTGGTGTTGTGCCGTGTGGCGGCCGTAAAACGTCTCCCCGTACATCAACCATAGTGCAGTTTGTATTTTACTTCTGGTCCTTTGAGATCAGCGAGAAAATTCTGAGAAATCAGAAATAAATTATTGGTTGAGACTCATATTCTAGACAGGCTTTTAATTATTTGGACCCCGTTTTGATTTATATCAGTCTTTGAATCGACTGCCTATTCGAAATTCGCAAAATTGCAGTATGTTTCCTCTGGCTTTCTTTGCCGGATCATTACAGGGTCACTGATGAGGCTTTATTAGCCGAAACTACGTAGTATGACCCATTTTCTTTCTTATGAATGTTTTCGTTGCTCTTAAAGGAACTCATTTTTGATTTTTATTTGCCTTCACTGCAGCTGGTGTTGTGCCGTGTGGCGGCCGTAAAACGTCTCCCCGTACATCAACCATAGTGCAGTTTGTATTTTACTTTTGGTCCTTTGAGATCAGCGAGAAAATTCTGAGAAATCAGAAATAAATTATTGGTTGATACTCATATTCTAGACAGGCTTTTAATTATTTGGACCCCATTTTGATTTATATCAGTCTTTGAATCGACTGCCTATTCGAAATTCGCAAAATTGCAGTATGTTTCCTCTGGCTTTCTTTGCCGGATCATTACAGGGTCACTGATGAGGCTTTATTAGCCGAAACTACGTAGTATGACCCATTTTCTATCTTATGAATGTTTTCGTTGCTCTTAAAGGAACTCATTTTTGATTTTTATTTGAACTTCTCTACGGTCTTGGCATTCACCGCAGAATAGGGAAGACTATTCCACTAAAGAATAGTTCTAGGGAAGAAAGAATTTTTCAGGGCATCACTATAGGACTGGTACGTTATTTGCTTTTGATGCCCTTGTTTGGGTTGACATTGTTGCAGGGGTCAAGTACCTATCCTTGTTAATTGATACTGTACCAAAGTATATCTTGTAGAAGCAGGTTTATCATTGAATCCATTGTGGAATTTTGAAAATATTTGAGGGTCACTGATGAGGCCAAATTGGCCTAAACAAGCTTGTCTGGCCAAGAAAACATTTGCACTTCATATTTCCAGTTCTGTAGTGTAGCCCTTTCTTCCAAAGGATAACCCTTTTATAGAACATATTTGACGTCACTACAGCTGGTGTCTGGGACTGTGTGGCGGCCGTAAAAAGTCTCCCTGTCCTACATCATAGTGTAGTTTATATTTTCTTGTCCTTTGGGATCATTGATTCCATTGTGGAATTTTGAAAATATTTGAGGGTCATTGATGAGGCCTAATTGGCCGAAACTAGCTAGTCTGGCCCAGAAAACATTTGCACTTCATATTTCCAGTTCTGTACTGTAGCCCTTGCTTCTAAAGGATAACCCTTTTATAGAACATATTAGGAGGACTGTTCACGACGGGTCTCGAGGGATGGTCACTCGAGTTCATTAAGCATGTCACCGATGCTTCTTCTATTTCACCATCGTCTGCGGGTCCATCGAGCAGCTTCCTCTGCACCTTCTCCACCTAGGGATGACGAATGGGTGATGTATATTCAAGATGAGGGCGAACCAATGTTTTATATGCAACATCCCTTGTTCGCCGAGGTGCAAAAGCCAAATTACGTCTAAGGAATCCTAAGGTCCTAGTTGCTTTAGGTATTATCTCCGAGATATGTTGACCCCAATCGAGATCGTCAGTGATGGTGATACCAAGATATTTGGCGGAATGAACCTGCGTCAAAATTTGCTGGTGAAGTGTATAATAAAACGTAATTTGTTTGTCCGGAAGGTGTCTTGACACCCTCATTGAATGACATTTGGACACATTGAACTTCATCTGCCAATCTGCCTCTCATTGTGCAAGTCGATCCAGGTTATCTTGTAAAATACGACAGTCAGAAGGAGAATATATGTCCCTATACAGGACACAATCATCAGCAAACAGACGGACGGATGACCTGCTATTATCATGGAGATCATTAATGAATACCAAAAAGAGGACCGGTCGAAGGACTGAAACTTGTGAGACACCGGATAAAACATGGACTGGGCATCAGGTACAACTTGTTGAGTTCGCCCTGAGAGCCATGAGCTAATCCAACTATATGTGGATCCTCTTATACCATAAAAGTCCAATTTGTACAATAGCCTTCTGTGAGATACCTTTTCAAAGGCCTTGGCGAAATCCATGATGATCAAGTCAGTCTGTTTGTGGCCAGGGTTTATGGCCACAGCCAGATGCTCACAATGTCTTGGAAGAATTGAACTAGTTGAGTTTCGCAAGACCTTTGACTTCGGAAACTATGTTGTCAGTCAGCAAGAATGCTCTCAAAGGCTAAGTGCTTGTTAATGCTGCTAACTAATATATGCCCCAGGGTTTTGCAACAGATGCAGGCTAGCGACACTGGTCTATAATTTGCTGCATCGTATTTTTCACCTTTTCTATAGGCCGGGGTAACAACATTTGCTTGTCGCTAGTCATCTGGTACAGTGCCCTGGGCAAGTGATTCTTTGAAAATAAAGTCCAGCACGGTCAGCGATACGAATTCCAATGAGGAGGGGGAGGGGGGGGGGTGCTTAAACCGATTTTATGTGGCCAATATCCTCGCCCTTACTACCGTCGCGATTTAGACAAATAATTTGTTCAGGCCACCTAACTCATCAGTGTAACATCTCCGTGAACAAAAAAATCAATCAACCACAGAGATGAAATAACGGCGAGGACTCGACAGCAAGAAACCACTGAAATGCTGGAGCAAATGAAAACCAACAGTTAGACTCCGATGGGCCTAACCCCATAAGAAATAGCCTTAGGGAGGTCACTATCAAAGAAAGGTCAATTTGGAATTCCAAAATCAAAGTAATCTCTTTTTTCATAAAATTTGGAAAAATCAGTACCATTAGAAACAGTCAAAAGCAAATCCAAAAATGGGGCTTCAGAGTCATCAGAATTAGCCTAATTTAAATGTAATTCTTTTGGATAAATTTTATCAATCATTTGATCAAAATAAACATTATCACTATTTAAAAGGTCCTCCGAATATCGAGAGGTAGAGTTAAACGCCTCAATTACATCGGTTTGTTTATTTTTTAGAAAGGAACAGCATGAATTCTTGTTCATAACAAAACAGAAACAGAGGATCTTACGCGAGTGGTCATTTCATATGAAATTTATGAAACGAGCCTTCGGCGATCTGAAATGACCACGAGTGTAAGATTCTGTTTATCTTATGTCTCTTTTAAATCGGAATTTATCGCCTTTAAATTTTCCACAAAATTGCATGGTTGACATGGACGTCATCATGACGTTAGGTAATCCCGCCAAAGTGTTATTCTACCTGTGGCCATACGAATTTTATCACACGACGTTATCCACTACTTATCAAGGACGTCATATGATAAACAAATTTGCAACAAGGGGAGCACAGTTTGCACCCTTCGGAATAACAACTACTATAAAATGTTAAATGTATAAAGTAGAAGTAAAACAAAGATCAGGAATCGATACAATTAACTTACTCCACCCATCAAAGACACCAAAGGGAAAGAAACACAAACAAGAAGCGACCAGACCATAATGGAAACCTAAACAAAGGATGGCCATAAGGACAGTTACTTTCCCACAAAATGGCCAAATGGCCATCCAAAATAAAAAGACACAAGTGATACACACAGTAAAGTAGAAGTAAAACAAAGATCAGGAATTGATACAATTAACTTACTCCACCCATAAAAGACACCAAAGGGAAAGAAATACAAACATTAAGCGACCAGACCATAATGGAAACCTAAACAAAGGAAGGCCATAAGGACAGTTACTTTCCCACAAAATGGCCATATGGCCATCCAAAATTAAAAGACACAAGTGATACATACAGTAAGTAACAAACAACAACATAAATAAATCGCCACAGAAGAGCCGCCTTGGAACGGTCAGTGGAAGATTTCCACTGGGGGGCTTAAATCGATTTTACGTGGCCACAATCCTCGCCCTTACTTCCGTCGCGATTTAGACAAATGATTTGTTCAGTCCGCATGAAGGCCTCCTAACTCATCAGTGCAACATCTCCGTGAACACAAAAATCAAAGAACCACAGAGGTGAGACAACGGTGAGGACTCGACAGCAAGAAACCACTGAAATGCTGGAGCAAAAGAAAACCAACAGTTAGACTCCGATGAGCCCGACCAGAGACAGAGCATCAGGCACCAACCAACATTATCTCTCTAATTTTCAATAGGCCTTTACGCTGGAGCTGTCATAAAATCTGAGGCCTGACCCACCGGCGTGCAATTAAAGAGGGAAGCAAAGTTGCCAACCGTGATTGGGTTAACTACCCTGCATGCAGTCTGTCTTATAATATCTATGTTGTACCCAATCTTTTTATATCGATGAATGATTTTACGAAATTGGGTGCTGAAGTCATTGCGGTTATATATTTTTCTGAATTTATATACTAAGTCACCATAAAATTCGGGTTCCGATAGACCTTGTTGCAGAAGAGATTTAAGTCCAATATTGAATTTTGAAATTAAATCAGAATGGCGTCTATAAAATTTTGAAAAGGCTTTGCGTAGTAACAAACAACAACATAAATAAGCCGCTATAGAAGAACCGCCTTGGAACGGTCAGTGGAAAGAATTCCACTGGGGTGGGGGGGGGGGGGGGGGGGCTTAAATCGATTTTACATGACCATAATCCTCGCCCTTACCTCTGTCGCGGTATACACTAATTTAGTTTAGTCCGCACGAAGGCTTCCTAACTCATCAGTATAACATCTCCGAGAACATACAAAACAAAAACTACAGAGTTGAAACAAGGTTGAGGACTCGACAGCATACAACAACAGAATTGCTGGAGCAAAAGAAAACCAACAGTTAGACTCCGAGGGGCCCGACCAAAGACGGAGCATCAGGCGCAAACCTGAACCAACGTAAAGAATACTAAAATAAAATAAAATTCTATTTATGTTTTCACGCTGGAACCGTCATATAATCTTAAGCCCGACCCACCGACGATGTGCAATCAAAGAGGGAAGCAAAGTTGCCAACCGTGATTGGGTTAACCACCATGCATGCAGTCTGTTTTATAATATTGATGCTGTACCCAATCTTTATATATCGACGAACGATTTTACGATATTGGGTACTAAAGTCATTACAAGCATGTATTTTTCTAAATTTATACACTAAGTCACCATAGAATTCGGGTTCCGATAGGCCTTGTAGCAGAAGTGTTCTAAGTCCAACATTGAATTTTGAAACCCAATCAGAATGACGTCTGTAAAACTTAGAAAAGGCTTTACGTAGTTTATGATACCGATACCCCTGATTAAGAAGTTTAGCGGTTAACAATTTATTACGAGTGTTGAAGTCGGATACATGACTAGACACTATAGCGAATCGAATTAACTGCGAAATATAAACCCTGTACGATCACACGAAAATTTACAATTTCGAAATCAAAATCATCACGTTTATCATAAATTTTGCAAGAAACAAATCCATCTACAATAGATAAATGTAAATCCAAAAAGGGGGCCTCGGTATAAGAGGAATTTGCCTTATACGACAGACTGCATGCATGGTAGATAACCTAACCACGGTTGACAACTTTGCTTCCCTCTTTAATAGCACGCCGGTGGGTCAGGCCTCTGATTCTATGGCAGTTCCAACGTAAAGGCTTATGTTGGTTGGTACCTGATACTCTGTCTCTGGTCGGGCCTATCGGGATCTAACTGTTGGTTTTCTTTTGCTCCAGCATTTCAGTTGTTTCTTGCTGTCGAGCCCTCACCGATGTTTCATCTCCGTGGTTGTTTGATTTTTGTGTTTATGGAGATGTTGCACTGATAAGTTAGGTGGCCTGAACAAATTATTTGTCTAAATCGCGACGGTAGTAAGGGCGAGGATATTGGCCACATAAAATCGGTTTAAGCCCCCCCCCCCCCCCCCCCCCCCCCCGTCCTCATTGGAATTCGTATCGCTGACCATTATGCGGACTGAACAAATTATTTGTCTTAATCGCGACGGAAGTAAGGGCGAGGATTGTGGCCACGTAAAATCGATTTAAGTCCCCCAGTGGAATTCGTTTCCGCTGACCGTTCCAAAGCGGCTCTTCTGTCGCGGTTTATTTTTTTTACATTTGTCTTTGGGTGTTTGTGTCGCTTATGTTGTTTTATTTTGGATAGCCTATTGGCCATTTTGTGGGAAAGTAACTGTCCTTTAGGCTTTCCGCTGTTGGTGTTTCCGTTGGGGTCTGTTGTTTCATGTCGCGTTCCTTTCCCTTTGGTGTCTCTGACGGGAGCTGTGGATTTATTGTATCGATTCCTGATCATTGCCTCCACTTCTATTTTGTCTAAATAAGCGTTTGATGTTTTTATATTTTTAGACCTGGCGGATAGCTTGTTCAAGCAGAACGGTTGGAGCAATTTTGGTAGAGGGACACCCAAGAAACATTCCTGTAAAATAATGGCAAGATCCACCCACTTGTTAAGGAGGCGAAACCATTTAAAGGTGTTTGTATTTGTAGCTCTGGCAGCCATTTGGTCCATCTGGACAGTTTGAGCAATTTTGGTAGAGGTTCATCCAAAGAACATTCCTGTAGAATTATTTCAAAATTGATCAACAGGTTAAGCAGGAGAAGTCGTTTATTATTTTTTTTTATATATATTTAGCTCTGGCGGTCATCTTGTTCATCGAAGCAAAACGTTTTGAGCAATTTTGGCAGAGAGTCACCCAAGGAACATTTTCTCAAAACAATTTCAAAATCCATCCACTGGTTAAAGAGGAGAAGCCTACTGACGGTTTTTCTATTTCTAGATCTTGTTCATCCAAACAAAACGGTTCGAGCAATTTTGGAAGAGGGTCACCAAATGAACATTCTTATGAAATTATTTCAAAATCCATTTACAATTTAAGGAGAAGTCGTTAAATGTTTTTTCTTTTTTTTTTTACTATTTTAGCTCTGGTGGCCGTCTGGTTCATCCGAGCGGAACGGTTTGAGCAATTTTCTTTCAGAGTCATCTTAAGAACATTCCTGTGAATTTATTTCGAAATCCATCCACTGGTTAGGGAGGAGAGGTCTTTTAAAGGTTTTATTTTCAATTTTTAGCTCTGGCGACCATCTTGTTCATCCGAGCGGAACGATTTGAGCAATTTTCTTTCAGAGTCACCTTAAGAACATTCCTGTGAAATTATTTCGAAATCCATCCACTGGTTAGGGGTGGGGGGGGGGGGGAGAGAAGTCTTTAAGAGGTTTTATTTTCAATTTTTAGCTCTGGCGACCATCTTGTTCATCTGAGCGGAACGCTTTGAGCAATTTTGATAGAGTGTCACCCAAGTAAAATTCCTGTGAAATTATTTCAAAATTTGTCTCGCAGTTTTTGAGAAAAATAGAAGAGAAGGGAATGATCAGGAATCGATACAATTAACCCACAGCTCCCATCAGAGACACCAACTGGAAAGAAGCACAAACATGAAGCAACTAGACCCTAATGGAAACATCAATAGCGGAAAGCCAAAAGGGCAGTTACTTTCCCAGAAAATGGCCAATTGGCTATCCAAAACAAATTAATATAAGCGAAACACAATCAAAGACAAACCGTAACAAAAATAAACCGCCACAGAAGAACCGCCTTGGAACGGCCAGTGAAACGAAATCCACTGGGGGGTGGGGCGGGGGGGGGGGCTTAGATCGATTTTACGTGGCCACAATCCTCGCCCTTACTTAATAGAAGTGGAGGCAATGTTCAGGAGTCGATACAAATAACCTTCAGCTCCCATCAGAGACACCAAAAGGAAAGGAACACAACTATGAAACAACAGACCCTAATGGAAACATCAATAGTTGAAAGTCAAAACGACAGTAACTTTCCCATAAAATGGCCAATAGGCTACACAAAATAAAATATGTTTTTTTTTTTGTTTTGGTTTAACGGCCCTTTCAAGATTATTTCACTCATATCGAGCCGATCGTTTATCAGAGATGGGCGGAAACCGGAGTACCCGGAGAAAAACCACCTGACCTTCCGTTGCAGAACTTGGCGTCTCACATGTGACCCGAGTGAGGTTCGAACCCACAGCGGTGAGAGGCCTAATAAATAAAATAATATAAGCGACACAAACACCCAAAGACAAACCATAAGTAAAATAAACCGCGACAGAAGAACCGCCTTGGAACTGTAGTTTAAAGTCGTTTAAAGCAAAAGTTGACGACGGACACACGGACGACAGATGACGGACAAAGACCGATCACAATAGATCACCTTGAGCACTTCGTGCTCAGATCAGGTGAGCTAAAAAGAAAGATGTTTAATATGATATTCTATTATATAAAAAAAAAAAGAAAGAAAATATTTCATCATGATAAGGCAGCAGGGATAAAAACTATGACGACTGACATTTTGTTCGATACAACAACCAAGCGCACCAGGGTTGCCTTTGATTTACCTGAATCAGAATTCGGATTCCAAATCACAAACATGATTTCGCCAGTTTGAAAACAGTATGTTTTTATTCTCTGATTCTGCCTGATTCATCTTGGAACATGAATGGAGTTTGATTCGCCTGATTCGGTATCATGTTTCTGTTTCGCACAAATAAAACGCTGAAACAGAAACATGATTTCGAATCTTAATTCGAAATCAGGTAAAACAAACGCAGTTAAATTAGCCCCCGAGCACCCCCACCCCCAATACGAAAGCACGCCTGTTCAAATATATCGAACATTTTACCTTCAAAAACTGAACATTTTCTGATGAAGAATCTGATATTTTTTTCATATATCTGCCCAAAACTTAGATTGTGGGTACTCGTTAGAACGGCCTTGGTGAGTTGGTTCTAACGAGTACCCATAGAACCGCTTTCCGAGGCGGTTCTAACGAGTACCCACAATATATAATTTGAGAAGAAATAAGAAAAATAATGTACACCCCTGTAAACTCCGATTTACAATATAAAAGTGGGGTTTTAGATCGCCAAACGCACGGCAACAGAAAAAAGTCAATTATAAACGTAAATAACGTGCTTTTAAAAGAAACAATACCAGGCTTAAAGCAAATTCTTCTGAAACCGAGGCCCCGTTTTTCGGATTTACATCTATCTATTCTAGATGAGTTTGTTTCTTGCAAAATTTATGATAAACGCGATGATTTTGATTTTGATATTGTAAATTTTCGTTTTTTGGATGGTGGTGTTCCTCGTGCGCCACCCTATTGCGTTTATATCTCACAATTAATTTGATTTGTCAGAGTGTGTAGTCATGTAACTGACTTCAACACGCGTAATAAATTGTTAACGAGTAAACTTCTTAATATGGATTACCGGTACCATAAACTGCGCAAAGCCTTTTCCAAATTTTAAAAACGTCATTCAGATTCAATTTCAAAATTCAATATTTGACTTAAATCTCTTCTGCAACAAGGTCGATCGGAACCCGAATTGTATGGTGACTTAGTACATGTATATAAATTCAGAAAAATATATAATCGCAATGACTTCAGCACCCAATTTCGCAAAATCTTTCTTCGATATAAAAAAGATTGGGTACAATATAAATGTTATACGACAGACTGAAAGCATGGCAGTTGACCCAATCACGGTTGACAACTTTGCTTCCCCCTTTAATTGCACGCCGGTGGGTCAGGCCTCAGATACTATGACGGTTCTAGCATACATTTACTGAGAATTAGAGAGAATCTAATTCTATGTAATGTTAGTTGGTGCCTGATGCTCTGTCTCTGGTTGGGCCCATCGGAGTCTAACTGTTGGCTTTCTTTTGCTCCAGTATTTCAGTGGTTTCTTGCTGTCGAGTCCTCATCGTTGTTTCATCTCTGTTGTTGTTTGATTATTTGTGTCCACGGAGATGTTGCACTGATGAGTTAGGAGGCCTTCATGCGGACTGAAAACAATTATTTGTCTAAATCGCGACGGAAGTAAGGGCGAGGATTGTGGCCACGTAAAATCGATTTAAGCACCCCACCACACACACACCACACACACAATTGAATTCGTTTCACTGACCGATCTAAGGCGGTTCTTCTGTCGCGGTTTAATTTTGTTATACTTTGTCTTTGAGTGTTTGTATCGCTTATATTATTTTGTTTAGGATAGCCAATTGGCCATTTTGTGGGAAAGTTACTGTCCGTTTGGCTTTCCGCCTTGATGTTTCCATTAGGGTCTGTTATTTCATGTTTGTGTTTCTTTCCCTTTGGTGTCATTGATGGGAGCCATGTGTTAATTGTATCGATTCCTGATCATTGCCTTCACTTCTATTTCATATTGGCGTGTTTCCGTAATGCCAGACAGAGCTGTAACTGACCTCATATGAGTACTGGTACAGCGCTCTGAAGAAGGCAAAGTGGGACGAGCCGGACCGTTCCGGCGCCACTCAGTGCTTGCTTTTCTAAGTTCATTACCCATTTCTGTATTACGGATTCTGGATACCGAGGCGAATAAATTCTACGATAGTTCTAATCAGTTATACGACGCTGCTCTTTTAACTAGAGGTTATACTCAGCATGCTCTTCGTCGTTTGATCGATTCTGAAATTAATCACAAACGTCATTACATCAAAATATCCTTCATTAATAAATGTTTGGATTTTATAGATTTACCTAGTATCTTCCGGGACAGTTCGGTTATTTCATCCATTCCTGCTTATTTTCAAAATACTGGAACACCCATAATTTGCTATAAATACAATAAACCTGTTAGAACTATCATTTTTAATTTCAATAAACTTGTTTCTTATCTTGATATTGACACTAACACTCCTGATACATGTGATTGTAAAGATTCAGTTTATTGCTATCCTGCTGCTGGACATATTATTACTGGCAATTTAAAAATAATTCTCGATTCTAGGATACGTAAAGGTCCGAAATATAGATTTCCTTCTAAAATTGATTTCAAAAAATATAGAGATGAAATCGCTGCTGCCTTGAATGAATTTGGTAATCGATCGTGTAAACGAGAGTATGTTGAGCATCAAGCTCTTAAGGAATGGAAACTTTCTCTTAAGGAATGGCCCATCGGAGTCTAACTGTTGGTTTTCTTTTGCTCCAGCATTTCAGTGGTTTCTTGTTGTCGAGTCCTCACCGTTATCTCACCTCTGTGGTTCTTTGATTAGTTGTGTTCACAGAGATGTTGCACTGATGAGTTAGGAGACCTTCATGCGGACTGAACAAATTATTTGTCTAAATCGAGACGGAAGTAAGGACGAGGATTGTGGCCACGTAAAATCTATTTAAGCCCCCAAGTGGAAATCTTTCCACTGACCGTTCCAAGGCGGTTCTTCTGTGGCGGTTTATTTATGGTGTTGGTTGTTACTTACTGTGTGTATCACTTGTGTCTTTTTATTTTGGATGGCCATATGGTCATTTTGTGGGAAAGTAACTGTCCTTATGGCCTTCGTTTGTTTAGGTTTCCATTAAGGTCTGGTCGCTTCATGTTTGTGTATCTTTCCCTTTGGTGTCTTTGATGGGTGGAGTAAGTTAATTGTATCGATTCCTGATCTTTGTTTTACTTCTACTTAGCATCCATAAATTAGTGAACAGACGCATTTCTTTTTATTCGCAAAATACGAACTTATTACCTCCTAAACCTAAGACGTCTTTACGTCACCTTAAACTAGGTATTCAAGAATTTCATAGGAGTGAGTGAGTGAGTGTTTCAGTTTAACGTCCCACAAACAGCTAAGGTCATACGGAGACGGGGCCTCGGTTTAAAGACTCATCCGAAAGTCTAGAGAAGCCCGGGATCGAACATGCGACCCCTGGTTTACAAGGCGAGTAGCGTAACCACCCAACCACGGAGGCTTCTAATTTCATAGGAAGTTTGTTTTGGCTCCAGCTGATAAGGCCGCTAGCAATGTGCTCATTGTTTAACGGCTTCACTATGTTAACACTCTTCAGCAAGAACTTGTACTAAGGCCTATGAACTTCAGCCTTTGGTTGTAGAGAGGGCTTTAGTTGATGACCACATTTGTCATTCAGCCACCAAGTTTGCTGTTTGTTTTACAGAAGGCCAACACAAGCTTCCTACGTTATATTGGTTACCTAAACTTCATAAAAAGTAGAAGTAAAACAAAGATCAGGAATCGATACAATTAACTTACTCCACCCATCAAAGACACCAAAGGGAAAGAAACACAAACATGAAGCGACCAGACCATAATTGAAAGTAGAAGTAAAACAAAGATCAGGAATCGATACAATTAACCCACTCCACCCATCAAAGACACCAAAGGGAAAGAAACACAAAAATCAAGCGACCCGACCATAATGGAAACCTAAACAAAGGAAGGCCATAAGGACAGTTACTTTCCCACAAAATGGCCATATGGCCATCCAAAATAAAAAGACACAAGTGATACACACAGTAAGTAACAAACAACATCATAAGTAAACCGCCACAGAAGAACCGCCTTGGAAAGGTCAGTGGAATGATTTCCACTGGGGGCCTTAAATCGATTTTACGTGGCCACAATCCTCGCCCTTACTTCCGTCGCGATTTAGACAAATAATTTGTTCAGTCCGCATGAAGGCCTCCTAACTCATCAGTGCAACATCTCCGTGAACACAAAAAATCAAACAACAACAGAGGTGAGACAACGGTGAGGACTCGACAGCAAGAAATCACTGAAATACTGGAGCAAAAGAAAACCAACAGTTAGACTCCGATGGGCCCGACCAGAGACAGAGCATCAGGCACCAACCAACATTACCTTGAATTAGATCTCTCGAATTCTCAATAAGCCTTTACGTTGGAGCCGTCATAGAATCTGAGGACTGACCCACCGGCGTGCAATTAAAGAGGGAAGCAAAGTTGCCAGCCGTGATTGGGTTAACTACCATGCATGCAGTCTGTCGTATAACATCCATGTTGTACCCAATCTTTTTATATCGAAGAATTAGTTTACAAAATTGGGTGCTGAAGTCATTGCGGTTATATATTTTTCTGAATTTATATACTAAGTCACCATAAAATTCGGGTTCCGATAGACCTTGTTGCAGAAGAGATTTAAGTCCAATATTGAATTTTGAAATTAAATCAGAATGGCGTCTATAAAATTTTGAAAAGGCTTTGCGTAGTTTATGGTACCGATAACCATGATTAAGGAGTATAGCCGTTAATAATTTATTACGAGTGTTGAAGTCAGTTACATGACTACACACTCTAGCAATCGAATTAATTGCGAAATATAAACGCCATAGGATGGCGCACTAGGAACATCACCATCCAAAAAAGGAAAATTTACAAACTCAAAATCAAAGTTATTTAGGAAACCTAAACAAAAGTAGGCCATAAGGACAGTTACTTTCCCACAAAATGGCCATACAAAATAAAAAGACACAAGTGATACACACAGTAAGTAACAAACAACGACATAAATAAACCGCCACAGAAGAACCGCCTTGTAACGGTCAGTGGAAAGATTTTCACAGGGGGGCTTAAATCGATTTTACGTGGCCACAATCCTCGCCCTTACTTCCGTCGCGATTTAGACAAATTATTTGTTCAGTCCGCATGAAGGCCTCCTAACTCATCAGTGCAACATCTCCGTGAACACAAATAATCAAAGAACCACAGAGGTGAGACAACGGTGAGGACTCGACAGCAAGAAACCACTGAAATACTGGAGCAAAAGAAAACCAACAGTTAGACTCCGGTGGACCCGACCAGAGACCGACCATACAAAGCACGGTTTATTGCAAATTCAAGCTCTTGTACCACCACTGAACTCTCCAAATTATTAACTTCATGTTTTACTGCCATCAAAAACATGTGATAAAATATTGCGATAGAGTCTTCGTAAGATCAGGTAGAAATCTGTTTTGGTCTATAAAAATTCTAATGAAGTTTTAAATAAATTGAAATCCATGCGTTTTCGGGCTTCAAGTCTGCCTACTTATGTTTTTCCACCCTTTACACTACACTTCCTCATAATCTTAAAAAAGAAAAACTTAATGATTTAATTGAATGGACATTTCATAGGGAAGACTCCCTCTACCTTGCATGTAATGTAAGAAATGCCTTTTTCCCTTCTGAAGAGCATAAAAAACAAGAGGCCCATGGGCAATTACGCTCACCAGAGGTCATGTGGTTTATACCATATACAGGCAAGGTGCCACTCTTGGTCATGTGACAACAATACCACGAATAATGTTTAATTGTCTCACCCCCATGGGGGCTTTTCATGTAATTTGGTTTTAATCAGCACAGTTCGTTTACTGGAGAAGAAGATAAAAATACTGAATCTGAGCCATCCAAGACAAAGGTCAGTAATGACCTTGACCTTTGGAATTGATAAACTTCCATTCAACTAACTGCAAATATCATTGTTGATGTCACAGTCTACCAGGCAATCAGAAATATCCACTAGTTTGCCATTTTTCCATACGAATGTCTAAGTGAGCAAACTTGACCTTGACATAAAACAGGTCAAGGTCAAGCAAAGGTCATCATTTGAACAAACTTGGTAGGGACAGAGTCCCTGATGCTGCATAACAAGTTTCAAGATCATCGGCCATTCGTTTCTTGAGAAAAAGATTTTTAAATGGTTTTACCATATATGGGCATGGCGGCCCATATTGGTCATGTGACCCAGTCCTCACGAACACACTTTCGTTCCTTCATTCCATAGAGGCTCCACATGTAATTTGGTTTCAATTGGCAAAGTAGTTTAAGTGAAGAAGAAGATAAAAATACTGAATCTGAGCCGTCCTCACAAGGGTCGGTAAATGATATTGACCTTTGGAACTAATAAACTTCCATTCAGCTGATTGTAAATACACTATCTGATGCCACTAGCTAGTATACAATCAGAAAAATCCACTGTTTTGCCATTTTTTCATACAAATGTCTAAGTGACCAAATTTGAACTTGACGTAAAACAGGTCAAGGTCAACCAAAGGTCATCATTTGAACAAACTTGGAAGGGCCAGAGACCCTGATGCTGCAAACCAAGTTTCAAGATCATCGGTCGTTTGGTTCTTGAGAAGAAGGTTTTTAAAGGTTTTTCCATATATGGGCATAGCGGCAACATTGGTCATGTGACCCAGTCCTCACGAACAAACTTTCGTTCCCTCATTCCATAGAGGCTGCACATGTAATTTGGTTTCAATTGGCTAAGTTGTTTAAGTGAAGAAGAAGATAAAAATACTGCATCTGAGCCGTCCTGGACAAAGGTCGGGTAATGACCTTGAACTTTGGAACTGATAAAACTTCCATTCAGCTGACTGTAAAAATAATCTGATGCCACTAGCTAATATACGATCAGAAAAATCCACTGTTTTAACATTTTTACATACAAATGTCTAAGTGACCAAATTTGACCTTGACGTAAAACAGGTCAAGGTCAACCAAAGGTCGTCATTTGAAAAAAACATAGTAGGGACAGAGAGAGAGACAGAGAGACCCTGATGCTGCATACCAAGTTTCAAGATCATCAGCCATTCGGTTCTTGAGCAGAATATTTTTAAAGGTTTTTACCATATATAAGCATGGCGGCCATATTGGACATGTGACCCAGCCCTCACGAACAAACTTTCGTTCCCTCATTCCATAGAGGCTCCACATATAATTTGGTTTCAATTGGCCGAGTCGGACCGTCCATGCTTATAAACCCTATTGGTTTCATTGGGTGAAAAGGCTTGAGATGTCATTTCATCTCAGTGTCGGGTAAAAGTCCCACAAAATTAGAAGCAACGTCTCTAAAATGACCTATACAGTGTTGACAGGGACGTTAAACCTCAAATCAAACAAACAAACATACAAATGTCTAAGTGACCAAATTTGACCTTGACGTAAAACAGGTCAAGCAAAGGTCATCATTTGAACAAACTTTGTAGGGCCCAAGTCCCCGATGCTGCATGCCAAGTTTCAAGATCATCGGCTGTTCGGTTCTTGAGGAGAAGATTTTAAAGGTTTTTACCATATATGTACATGGCGGCCATATTGATCATGTGACCCAGTCCTTCCGAACCAAACATTCGTTCCCCCTTCCCATAGAGGCTCCACATGTAATTTGGTTTCAAATGGCCAAGTAGTTTCAGAGGAGATGTTGTTTGAAAATGTTGACGACGCAGACGACGCAGACAACGACGGACGACGGACCAATGCCTATACTATAAGCTCCCCCGGAGCCTTCGGCTCTGGTGAGCTAAAAAGTATACTTTATGGTCATGTCAGAAACTGTGTGAAGCTCTCACCTTTCTACTAATATTTACACAAGATTTGGTACTAGTAGACCAGTTGTGGGTATTCTGATGGGTACTAAATGCGCACCACTTATTGAGAATTAGAGAGATCTAATTCAAGGTAATGTTGGTTGGTGCCTGATGCTCTGTCTCTGGTCGAGCCCATCGGAGTCTAACTGTTGGTTTTCTTTTGCTCCAGCAAAGGATGGCCACAAGGACAGTTACTTTCACAAAATGGCCAAGCGATAAACACAGTAAGTAGCAACAAACAACAACATAAATAAACCGCTACAGAAGAACCGCCTTGGAACGGTCAGTGGAAAGAATTCCACTGGGGGGGGGGGGGGGGGGCTTAAATCGAGTTTTCGTGGCCACAATCCTCGCCCTTACTTCCGTCGCGATTTAGACAAATAATTTGTCAATAATAATTTGAAGTCAGTTACATGACTACACACTCTAGCTAATCGAGTATGTTGAGCATCAAGCTCTTAAGGAATGGAAACTTTCTCTTAAGGAATGGCCCATCGGAGTCTAACTGTTGGTTTTCTTTTGCTCCAGCATTTCAGTGGTTTCTTGCTGTCGAGTCCTCACCGTTGTCTCACCTCTGTGGTTCTTTGATTTTTTTTGTTCACGGAGATGTTGCACTGATGGGTAGGGAGGCCTTCATGCGGACTGAACAAATTATTTGTCTAAATCGCGACGGAAGTAAGGGCGAGGATTGTGGCCACGTAAAATCGGGTTAAGCACCCCAGTGGAAATCATTCCACTGACCGTTTCAAGGCGGTTCTTCTGTGGCGGTTTATTTATGGTGTTGTTTGTTACTTACTGTGTGTATCACTTGTGTCTTTTTATTTTGGATGGCCATATGGCCATTTGTGGGAAAGTAACTGTCCTTATGGCCTTCCTTTGTTTAGGTTTCCATTATGGTCTGGTCGCTTAATGTTTGTGTTTCTTTCCCTTTGGTGTCTTTGATGGGTGGAGTAAGTTAATTGTATCGATTCCTGATCTTTGTTTTACTTCTACTTTTTAAATCTCTTCTGCAACAAGGTCTATCGGAACCCGAATTTTATGGTGACTTAGTATATAAATTCAGAAAAATATATAACCGCAATGACTTCAGCACCCAATTTGGTAAAATCATTCTTCAATTTAAAAGGATTGGGTACAACATTAATGTTACACGACAGACTGCATGCGTGGTAGTTTACCCAATCACGGTTGACAACTTTGCTTCCCTCTTTAATTGCACGCCGATGGGTCAGGCCTCAGATTGTGTGACGTTTCCAACGTAAAAATGTTCTGTAAAAGGGTTATCCTTTGGAAGCAAGGAATACACCACAGAAGTGAAAAATATGGAGTGTACATGTTTTCTGGGCCAGACTAGCTAGTTTCGGCCCATTAGGCCTCATCAGTGACCCTCAGATATTTTCAAAAATCCACAATGGAATCAATGATCCCAAAGGACAAGAAATATAATCTACACTATGATGTCGGGCAGGGAGACGTTTTACCGCCGCCACACATTCCCACACACCAGCTGTAGTGAAGTTTAATATGTTCTGTAAAAGGGTTATCCTTTGGAAGCTTAAAGGCTTATTGAGAATTAGAGAGATCTAATTCAAGGTAATGTCGGTTGGTGCCTGATGCTCTGTCTCTGGTCGGGCCCATCGGAGTCTAACTGTTGGTTTTCTTTTGCTCCAGCAAAGGATGGCCACAAGGACAGTTACTTTCACAAAATGGCCAAGCGATAAACACAGTAAGTAGCAACAAACAACAACATAAATAAACCGCTACAGAAGAACCGCCTTGGAACGGTCAGTGGAAAGAATTCCACTGGGGGGGGGGGGGGGGGCTTAAATCGAGTTTTCGTGGCCACAATCCTCGCCCTTACTTCCGTCGCGATTTAGACAAATAATTTGTCAATAATAATTTGAAGTCAGTTACATGACTACACACTCTAGCTAATCGAATTAATTGCGAATTATAAACGCCATAGGATGGCGCACGAGGAACATCCCAAAAAGGAAAATTTACAATCTCAAAATCAAAGTCATTGCGTTTATCATAAATTTTGCACGAAACAAACCCATCTACAATAGATAGATGTAAATCCAAAAACAGGGCCTCGGTATCAGAAGAATTTGCTTTATATAACTGAAGTCCTGTGTGTGTGTGTGGGGGGGGGGAATCTGACTGATCAAACCATCGAAATAGGTATTATCAATATTTAATAAATCATCTAAATATCTAGAAGTGGAGCTAAAAGCTTCAATAATCTCAGATTGGTTATCAATGGAAAGCGACAACATGAAGTCTCTTTCATAACAATACAAGAACAAATCAGCCACAAGAGGTGCGCAATTCGTACCCATCGGAATACCCAAAATTTGTCTATATAACTTGTCAAAATCAAATTTGTCATAATCAATTTGTCAAAATCTGATGAGTGGTTTAGGAGGAGATGTCGTTTGAAGAAAAAATTTACGCACGCGCGCACGACGGACAAAAAGTGATCCCAAAAGCTCTCCTCGTCACTACGTGACAGGTGAGCCAAAATAATAATGATATTAACTAGCTCCTGATAGGGGCTGAAAAGTCTTTCTCACACCTAGCCTTCAATAATTTTGGTCTCAAACTACCCGTACCGTAGCTATATATATTGCTCAAAACACCCGTACAATAATGCCAAATGCAAATGTTTCAAAAACAACCTCTGAAATCGATGCAGGTAACGGCGTATTTCACTGAGCACTGGGAACACGCACTCGTTTTCGTGACATATTTTCAATTTTGGGACATACTTCGAATTAATACCTCATAAGAGAACAAACCGATACATTCTTAAGTAACAGGTAGTATTTGGATAAATGAAAACAAGTATATTAAAGGGTAATCACCGTTATTCTCCAACGTATTGATAGGAGGTTTTAGGAATTCCGTTTATGACGTCATTCATGAACATGCGCAAAGCACTGGCCGTCCATTGAAACGGCCATCGCTATTCAAATGTATTGGCGGAACTTAAAATGCTAGCAATATTAAGACATTTCGAAAGAAAATATACCTGTTTACATTGAATAATTCATCGAGAAGGAAAGAATGATATTTTGCTTTTATTACCGAAATTCATTTATCCTGGATCCGTTTTTAATTGTCGAAAATCTCTTCGTGAATGACCCATGTCAAAATTTATGATAAACGCGATGACTTAGATTTTGAGATTCTAAATTTTCCTTTTTTGGATGGTGATGTTCCTCGTGTGCCATCCTATGGCGTTTATATTTCGCAATTAATTCGATTTGCTAGAGTGTGTAGTCATGTAACTGACTTCAACACTCGTAATAAATTATTAACGGCTAAACTCCTTAATCAGGGTTATCGGTACCATAAACTACGCAAAGCCTTTTCAAAATTTTATAGACGCCATTCTGATTTAATTTCAAAATTCAATATTGGACTTAAATCTCTTCTGCAACAAGGTCTATCGGAACCCGAATTTTATGGTGACTTAGTATATAAATTCAGAGAAATATATAACCGCAATGACTTCAGCACCCAATTTTGTAAACTAATTCTTCGATATAAAAAGATTGGGTACAACATGGATGTTATACGACAGACTGCATGCATGGTAGTTAACCCAATCACGGCTGGCAACTTTGCTTCCCTCTTTAATTGCACGCCGGGGGGTCAGGCCTCAGATTCTATGACGGCTCCAACGTAAAGGCTTATTGAGAATTAGAGAGATCTAATTCAAGGTAATGTTGGTTGGTGCCTAATGCTCTGTACCTGGTCGGGCCCATCGGAGTCTAACTGTTGGTTTTCTTTTGCTCCAGCATTTCAGTGGTTTCTTGCTGCCGAGTCCTCACCGTTGTCTCACCTCTGTGGTTCTTTGATTTTTTTTGTTCACGGAGATGTTGCACTGATGAGTTAGGAGACCTTCATGCGGACTGAACAAATTATTTGTCTAAATCGCGACGGAAGTAAGGGCGAGGATTGTGGCCACGTAAAATCGATTTAAGCCCCCCAGTGGAAATCATTCCACTGACCGTTCCAAGGCGGTTCTTCTGTGGCGATTTATTTATGGTGTTGTTTGTTACTTACTGTGTGTATCACGTGTAAAATCGATTTAAGTCCCCCCAGTGGAAATCATTCCACTGCCCGTTCCAAGGCGGTTCTTCTGTGGCGATTTATTTATGGTGTTGTTTGTTACTTACTGTGTGTATCACGTGTGTCTTTTTATTTTGGATGGCCATATGGCCATTTTGTGGGAAAGTAACTGTCCTTATGGCCTTCCTTTGTTTGGGTTTCCATTATGGTCTGGTCGCTTAATGTTTGTGTTTCTTTCCCTTTGGTGTCTTTGATGGGTGGAGTAAGTTAATTGTATCGATTCCTGATCTTTGTTTTACTTCTACTTTGAGATATCGTTATTCACGAAAGCTTACTTACAAAATAAGTTTTCGTTTTATTCGCTATCCAATTATAGCTATCACATACAGACAGAACTAGGATCTATCCATCCATCCTTCCATCCATATCTATCTCTCTCTCTCTCTCTCTCTCTCTCTCTCTCTGTCTCTCTCTCTCTCGACTCTCTCTCTCTCTCTCTCTCTCTCTCTCTCTCTCTCTCTTTCGAGAGAAAGAGAGAGAGAGAGAGAGAGAGAGAGAGAGAGAGAGAGAGAGAGAGAGAGAGAGAGAGAGAGAGAGAGAGAGAAAACTGTCCAACGATCTGTCTACATGGGCAATTAAAAAAAAAGTTCAACGATCTGCTGATAAAAAAAAAATGTCCAGCGATTTTAATAAATTGCAGATTCCAGGTTTTTTTTTTTTCTTTAAAATTTATTTGGAAAATGGCTAAGCTTTTTGCATATCGTGTAGGCCCTGATCAGACGCCACGTTCTGCTACGTCTGATCTGGCACTGTTTGCCACATACCCTTTTGGGGTTTCCGGTACCAAATGGGTTAATGTAAGGGTTGGGCAGGTTGAACAAATCTACAAATCTACCATGTTTTACTGTAAAATCTTGCACTTGCGAAGGAATGTTTCATTCACATGCACTGATTTGTTTTGAATTTAATGTTCCAATCCCACTGAGTCTTGATGGGTCCGAACACTTGGCAAATGACAGTTTATTAAGCAACGCCGTATTCACCGTGTAGCATCGACTCCGGAACTTGTTACTGAAAAGTACCAGCAAAATCAATATTTATCGCAAGCATGGCACACAGTAAGGTAGGTAAAAAGCTGTCTACAGGTTTCTACAGAATTCTGACATTTAAGGACTATGAAAATGTCTTCCTGGCACGTGGGCTAAAATTCATGGGTGTTTAGCATGTTGACATATTTCTAGAAAAGCAACCCATTATGTCCCAAATTAAATGAATAAATATAAAACATGCATATTAAAAACGTATTTTTGTTGTTGGAAGAAAAAAATAATAATTCACTTTGTAAGAAAAATACATTTCAAAATGGTCCATTTTTGAACGTCTGTTTCTCCATTGTCCTTCATTAGAAACATTACCATTTTTACACTAAAATATACTTCAGTGTGTGTATTAGCAACGACGAGACGTTATTTTTCAAAAAACTGGCAATATAACATTATATCCATGCCGATAGAACCCTGTCAACATGTACAGGTCACTATACATTGTCTTCCATGTACACAGTATGACGCACGGATTAAATTTAGCACTGGGGTAAATAAGCGTAGCGATGATAAAAATTCTGTCAAATCGTTATTATGGCTTTTGGACAAATCAAACAATTTTCCCCTCTTGTATCTTTTTAATGCATAATATTATTCACCAAATTAACGGAAGAATAAAGGAAAGCATGATCTGGTAATAAAAATATTTAGAATAAAATCCGTTGTGCAGGATATCTTTACCCACGATTAGCATGTTTATACCCCTGTTTTACCTGGGGAATTTACCATCCATGTATACAGTAATGGCTGTCGAAATGACCGTTCGGTGTGAGTTTAAAAGAATGGATATAATGTTATTATGACAGTTTTTGGAAAAACTACTTCTCGTCCTTGCTAGGACATGGATTATACTTTAGGTTAATGTAAAAACTGAATGTTTCCGAGGAAGCACTATGGAGAAACCGATGTTCAAAAATTGACCATTTTGAAAGGTAATTTTCTAATAAAGTAATTTATTATTTTTTCTTCTAACAACAAATATGACACTTTGAATAAGCATATTTTATGATTTTTCATATAATTTGGAACATTATGGGTTGCTTTTCTAGAAACTTGTCGACATTCTGGACAACCGCAAATTTTAGCTCACGTGTCAGGCTGACATTTGTATATACCTTAAAGCAAAATAGATATGTGTCGGAGAGATATCTAGCTCTTGTCTGCTTTCGTGATTCTGATAACAACTCACTGGAAATCGCTAAACAAACTGAAATATTGACAGCTGGTACCAAGAACAAATAATCTTTTTCGTGGAAAATACTGGTTTTTACTTTGATTCAAGACCACTGGCCTTCTTTTTTCCATGCCGGAACATTAAGAAGGTTAAAAAAGTTGCTGTGTATATGTTTTAATTGAAAGGTTCGCTTTATGCTGCAGTTTTCTTTCAGAAAACCCAAAACAAAGGAGTACGGCAACTTGGATTTTTAAGTACGGCAACTTGGGAAAAATGCTGAATTAACAGTACGGCAACTTGTATAACAAAATTGCCACTTTTGAAATTACCGACAGCATTTTAACATCGTTGTGAACGAACAACCATGATTATAATCATGTTTGGTTTCATCACTCAGCCAAGGGTTGTTTCTAATGCTAGTACTGATCGTAAACCAATCTATTTGTGTATGTAACGGCTGGAGTTCAAATATACACCAGGGCCATATTTCATCTTGAGAATTATTTTTCATTGCTTTTGCTTTGTTGTATTAGTGTAAATACTTAGGAAATAATGTAGAAACAAAGTCTGCCCCCTTTAAACGAAACTTCAGACTATCCGACTTCAACACTCGAAATAAATTATTAACCGCTAAACTTCTTAATCAGGGGTATCAGTATCATAAACTACGTAAAGCCTTTTCGAAGTTTTATAGACGTCATTCTGATTTGGTTTCAAAATTCAATGTTGGACTTAAAACACTTCTGCTACAAGGCCTATCGGAACCCGAATTCTTTGAATACTTAGTGTATAAATTTAGAAAAATACATGCCTGTAATGATTTTAGTACCCAATTTCGTAAAATCGTTCGTCGATATATAAAGATTGGGTATAACATAAATGTTATAAAACAGACTGCACGCATGGTGGTTAACCCAATCACGGTTGGCAACTTTGCTTCCCTCTTTGATTGCACACCGGTGGGTCGGGCTTAAGATTATATGACGGTTCCAGCGTAAAAACATAAATGGAATTTTATTTTATTTTAGTATTCTTTATGTTGGTTTGCGCCTGATACTCCGTCCTCGGAGTCTAACTGTTGGTTTTCGTTTGCTCCAGAAATTCTGTTGTTGTATGCTGTCGAGTCCTCAACCTTGCTTCGTCTCTGTAGTTTTTTTATTTGTATGTTCTCGGAGATGTTACGCTGATGAGTTAGGAAAGTAGAAGTAAAACAAAGATCAGGAATCGATACAATTAACTTACTCCACCCACCAAAGACACCACAGGGAAAGAAACACAAACATTAAGCGACCAGACCTTAATGGAAACCTAATCAAAGGAAGGCCATAAGGACAGTTACTTTCCCACAAAATGGCCATATGGCCATCCAAAATAAAAAGACACAAGTGATACACACAGTAAGTAACAAACAACAACATAAATAAATCGCCACAGAAGAACCGCCTTGGAACGGTCAGTGGAAAGATTTCCACTGGGGGGCTTAAATCGATTTTACGTGGCCACAATCCTCGCCCTTACTTCCGTCGCGATTTAGACAAATAATTTGTTCAGTCCGCATGAAGGCCTCCTAACTCATCAGGAAGCCTTCATGCAGACTAAACAAAATTAGTGGAAACCGCGACAGAGGTAAGGGCGAGGATTATGGCCATGTAAAATCGATTTAAGCCCCCAGTGGAATTCTTTCCACTGACCGTTCCAAGGCGGTTCTTCTGTGGCGGTTTATTTATGTTGTTGTTTGTTACTTACTGTGTGTATCACTTGTGTCTTTTTGTTTTGGATGGCCATTTGGCCATTATGTGGGAAAGTAACTGTCCTTATGGCCTTCCTTTGTTTAGGTTTCCATTATGTTCTGGTCGCTCCATGTTTGTGTTTCTTTCCCTTTGGTGTCTTTGATGGGTGGAGTAAGTTAACTGTATCGATTCCTGATCTTTGTTTTACTTCTACTTTACTTTCGTGAAATGAAGTTTTTTTTTTACGAAATAAAGTGTCTTTTTTAATGAGCTCAAATAGTTTCTATGTCGTTCTTGTAATAGTTATTTTATGTTTTAGATATATTGATTCCTTTTGCGAAAGAGACTTTATTCTAACGAAGATCCTGGTGTATGCATGCTATACTCCAGTTATTTTAACTCATGACTGCGGCTATTATTTGTTCGCTTGTTTGCATTCCGAAAACACGCCTTTTCAAATATATTGAAAATTTTCCCACCAAAAATTGAAAATTTTCAGATAAAAAATCTGATATTTTACATATTGCAGTTCAGAACACATTGTGTGGGCACTGTTTTTGGACAAATATGCGAAAAATAATGTACAACCCTAAAACCCCAGTAAGTAATCAATAAAATTGGGGTTTATGGCGGTTAAAGTTGTATAGGCATGTTTTCATGCTGGTCTCCCGTAAGTCTTTTGAAAGCGCATGCTATGTCATGGATAATGGTTTTATTATTATCATTATTATTATTATTTTCGAAATCGACTGGCACGAAAGTGCCTGCATGTTGCTTTCTTCATCTTGAATATTATATCTATTTCACATTTGTACAGTTAAGCAACAACACAGACAACAAAATAGAAGTGGGGGCAATGATCAGGAATCAATACAATTAACCCACAGCCCCCAGCAGTGACAACAAAGGGAAAGAAACACAAACATGAAAAACTAGACTCTGATGGAAACATCAATAGCGGAAAGTCAAAAGGACAGTTACTTTCACACAAAATCGTCAACTGGCAACTTATCTTAAAGTGTTCAACTCCTTAAAGAAGTTGATTTAATATGTCCTGAAAAAAAAAGTCATTTCATAAATTTCTTTTCCGTTCACAAAAGGGGGTTACTTTCGTTTTAGTATAAAGGACAGCTAAAATAAATTTCCTCCTAGTTGTAATTGATTATCTCTGAGTGTAGGCTGGAACAATAGCCCTGAAATGTGACTTAAACTGTTAGTTTAACCCTTAAAGTCCAGCATTTTAAACAAGCAGTGTAGATCTGGTCATTCGCTGCGTTATGTGGCGTCTGATTAGGTATCCACTGTTTGGCAATGCCACAGGACACAAGCCAAGTCTATATATTTTACTTTTTGCAAAGAGATCGCACGTCACAGGGAGAATAAAAAGCTAAAAGGTGGACTAGCGATGCTATAAATTACCGGTACCTTGATTTTATACAAGGTCAGCGACAGTCAAATGGACAATAGCAAGCGGGAAGCTTCTGTATTTAGTAACTTTTGCTTGAATGTGTGCAGGATGACTGCGCGTTCTGAGTGTTAAATGAATATGAATGGTGGGACTAAAAGTATGAAAGTGAAATGAAGAAAGGCGACGGTGTTAAATGTTAACAATAGATTAGGTAAAAGCAGGTTAAAACAGGTATGCTGTGTTCATGGCAACTTCTGACTAAGAGGCCGGACTCCCACGCTGAACTTAGTTTATGCAGGCATCAAAATAATATTGGGAGTAAATCTGTTCCATTGCCATACATGTAACAAATAACGTAATACGAGTGGGTGGCTCATGCTGTGACGCGTGTTTCGATTGGTTGCTAGAAATAAGGGGAGGGAGATACTGCAACTATGCCATGAATAATTTTATATAAATAAATGAGGCAGGCAAGTGACATTCTCTTCTGCAAGGAACACTAGCTAAGATAAGGCTGCATGTCGTAGGTTAAATAATTATTTAGAGTCAAGTGGATGGCTTAACGCTACATCATTTCGAGTTAATGGGCATAGGATTGCGTGCATAGGCTCCATACTGTGGAGACGTATTCAAGTGTTGACGGAATATTGTCTTGTATGCTGCTTCCCGAACGCAGTTTTATTTTGTTCTGATATTAGATAAATAAAACAAAGGACTTAATTAGCAGTTTAAGAGATTCTATCGACATGTATGTTGACGTTCATGTTGGTGGATAGATCGAAACCTAAGTACATTGCAGATGAAACAACTTCGATGGGCATGATTATGCAGTATATATGGTGTAAGGGTTGGAGTTCTTGGCCAGGTTATGTGCAAACCTTGAACTTTCTATGTTTGAATTCCATGTCCCAGTGAGATTCTTATGATTGGACGGTCCTAGTCCCTCTAGACGTGGGGGGGGGATGCTGGGTAATCGGACAGGTCGTTTAGGTGTTTAGGTATAATAACAATAACAAGGTGCCAAGAACTGACCCTTGCGGTACACTTGAAGTAACTGGAGCCTCATCTGAGGACTCACCTTCAAGTTCAACTGCCTGACCTCTCCCAATCAGAAAAAACTAAACCGACTGGATAGTTAATCCATGTTACTGTTTCGATGTAGATGTAGCTTGCGAAGGAGCTTCAGGTGATTCACCTTGCCAAAAACCTGGCTAAACCCAAGATTAGAGCTATTTGTTGACCATTTAATTATGATCTGGCAGCGTCATAAAGAAGCTGAATCACATGGGTGCCACAAGATCTGCACTCCCAGGCAGTTAAGTATTTCGCGATCATCGAATTTATTTCTCTCCGGTTATACAGTATGATAACGTTGAACAAGCATACGGTTTCATGGCGGCACAATGTCACAGAGAAAAGATGTAGGACATAAACTTTAATCCTTCTAAATACCAGGTCCTTCAAGCTACCCGACGTAAGAACCCCATCCCAAATGTGTACCTCTTGCATGGCACCAGAAAAAGCTAAGTACCTTGGGGTCACCATCTCTGATGATCTAAACAGCAGCCCCCACATTGACAACATAACTACAAAAGCAAATTAGACCCTCCTTGGATTGTTGAAAAGAAATATTCGGGTCCATAATAAGGACCTGAAATCAGTTGCATATAAGACTCTTGTCAGGCCGCAACTGGAGTATGCGTTCACTGTATGATATCCCCACAATACCCACTGACATATACAAAGTGAAAGCAGTCCAACGGAGGGCTGTCATGTGGGCAACACATGGCTATAGCTACACTTCAAGTGTTACAGCTATGCTGAAAGACCTAAATTGGCGCCCCTTGAACGCTGCATTAATAACCGTCTTGCCATGATGTATAAGATCACTTATGATCTCATTCTCAATACTAGACCATCAGCCCACAATCACCCCCTTGCATACAGACAGATTTACACCCTCACAGACTACTACAGGTACACCTTCTTTCCGTGGACTATTATTCACTGGAATGCTCTACCTGCCTATGTTGTAACGCTACCCACTCTGGCGCAGTTTAGCAGTGCTGTTAGCGTGATGGCTCATGCTTCTCCTTAAAAGACCCAATTCTGTTTTTATCTTTTAACTGTACTAACACTCCCTTTTCCCACTGTACAAACCCATTTCACCAACTTTCCTTTCCTTTTATTTCAGCTAACACCCTTCAACACTTGGTTCGCTGGAATCCGTCTTATGTCCCCCTCGGGGGTTTAGACGTACTGGAAGAAAGAAAGAAAATCGATAAAAGTCGAAAAAAAAACCTAAGGACAACAACAGGTCAATCTGTTGTCATTACCAATTTCTTATATCCCCAACCCTTCTGTCCCTTTAAAATTACTGATAAAAGGGAGACCGACAATGAAAGTAACGACGAACCTAACAAACCTTTGTTTATATTAAGATTGACAGTTGTGAAACTAGTTAGAACACTTCTCTGCCATAGCACTTTATGTATAATTGTTCAAATCAAATCGCCGTACTGTTCCGAGCAAACTGCCGTCCAGTATTTTACCTGGTGACGCAAATTGCCGTACTCTGGCCTTCGTGCGTTTCGGCTTGTTTATTCAGTCACAATATTCTTTGGGGGAAAAACAACTAAAACATTACAAGCAGCGAAGGATTCGGCTTCTATTGATGCCACTGAATTGAAGATTGTCAAAGCCGTTTCTGTAATAAATTCAAAGATTGTTGAAGCTGTCATGAATTTTCGCGGTACCAGCCATGTACCAGCCGACTCATTTGTGTGTTTAAATGGCAGCTGACAAAGCTTTCCAAAATTTCTTTTTAAGAATTTCAGAGAAAAATAAGTTGAGTAAATATGGGAAGTGGGTTTAAGTTCTGACACTACGTAATAACGCCAACATAAGCGATTACCTACCGTCGGTATAATCATTTTCCTCATTTATCTGGTACTTTTGAGTAACAAGTTCCGGAGTCGATGCTACACGGTGGTATTATCGCCAACGTTGTTGACATGGAGTTATTTAACGACAAACTGTAATTTACATTTACCTACGCTCGCTAATTATTGGTACGCTAAGAGAGAGAGAGAGAGAGAGAGAGAGAGAGAGAGAGAGAGAGAGAGAGAGAGAGAGAGAGAGAGCAACATGTAGGTCATGGCACAGAGAGAGAGAGAGAGAGAGAGAGAGAGAGCAACATGTAGGTCATGGTACTCTGAGAGAGAGAGAGAGAGAGACTGAGATAGAGAGAGAGAGAGACAGAGAGAGAGAGAGAGAGAAAGAGAGAGAGAGAGAGAGCAACATGTAGGCCATGGCACTCTGAGAGAGAGAGAGAGAGAGAGAGAGAGAGAGAGAGAGAGAGAGAGAGAGGACCCTGTTATGTCGTATGTACAATATATCTGTAAGAGCAGTTAACTAAAAAATAACACTTGGGATTTGCCATTATGAAAACACTCCTATGCAAATTTGACCCTCAAAAATCCCACATTTATATAGTAAAACTGGGGTTTACAGGGGTAAACATTATTTTTCTTATTTCTGCTCAAAAAAGGTAGATTCCCAGCAGGCACACGTCGCTACGGCAACGTCATATCAACGTCGGTGCAACATCGTGACGTTGATGTGACGTTGCATAAACGCCATGACGTTGTACCGTCGTTGATGTGACGTCACAATTACGTCATTTGCCTGCTGGGTTTTGGGCACTCGATAGAACCGCCTTGTCGAGGCGGTTCTATCGAGTCCCCGCACAGTGTTTCTCTCATTATCTTACATTAGAATTCGTCAAAAGTTTAAAAGAATTCCACTGTTTTACGCTGTAATTAACATTTTATCTGTCCCACAGCTTGAAGCAGTACGACAAAATGAGTGACCGTTGATCCGTAACGGTTTAGAACCGGAAGTACGTCACGAAAAAAGCTCCTATCAGTTTGTCGCCAAGTTCTGCTCGAAAAAAAACAACAACAAAAAACGGTGACATAGGTACAGCCTCAGGTAAAAACTATTTTGTACGTTAACAGAAGTCGCCAACTTTATCAAAGGGCTTAAAAGTTATCTCACCTCCATAATTAAAGACGCTCGAGTTTAACGAGTGTTTTCACACCTAATTAAGGTAATGCATCGGCACTCAGTTAATCACATATAGACACAAAGAAGGGGTTAGATAACTCCAGCAAAATTGATTAACAGGTGATTAATTAACGGATAATTAACGTGTGATGATTTAATTTAGTACTTAAGATAATATAAGATAAGATTAATTTAAATTCGACAAGTTATAAACAATACAACATAAGCTCTGTGTGAGCTGTTGAACCGACTGCGAGTGTAAATTTTACTGCCGAAAAAAAAAAAAAATATTTTAACATGAAACAATATGGTATTTTTCTTATTTCTGCTCGAAATATAGATTGTGGGCACACGTTAGATCCGCCTCATCGAGGCGGTTCTAACGAGTTCCCACAATCTATAATTTAGAGCAGAAATAAGAAAAATAAGGTAAGTTCATGGAGGAGTTTGTGATTCTCTGGGACCAGGGCTGTGAAGTGGCAGTAAGTGATGGCTCTCTCAGCTCGGCCAGGGGGCGGGACGGTGAGGGGGTTCTCTGTTGTCAGTAGAGGAGATTCTCGGGACAGAGTTGATGTCAATTATTTGATATGAATTGCATTCTTGTTTGTAATCATACTCTCATAATACTGAAAGCATATGTAGAAACGTGTTTTGAAATATTTCAGCGGGATTGGTACAGGAGCACAACGGTTAGCGTTATGCAGACAATCTGTAAGTAATTAGTTCGCTTTTTTCAAGCAGTTTCGCTGTTGACAATTCAGGTTTGTTAGAAGCCATTTACGCAAGTTCACATGCTGACTGTGATGCGGGTTATATGATAGAAACTGATAACCCGACAGAGGCCTTGTTGAGTTCAGTTTTAATTGTTTTAAATGTTTTTTTTTTTTTTTTTAATTTATTATTTCTTTTATTCCACATCCATATATCAACAAACATGTATTATAATGATGTACATTTACACTTGTACCGTATCACTACAGTATGCTGAATTAAAAGGAAGGCAATTCGAAACCATATTCAGAGGATATTCTTCCCTATTTACCTCCCTTAGTTACTAAATAATGAGCCGGTGTCACCGGCGCATGACAGAACCTATAGTAGAACAACCAGTACGGCCAGCAGAATGTGCGCCCTTTTAGCATGTCATGACCCTTTGCTTATTTCTCTTTTCATAAAACGTTTCATACAACAGGTACATGTATTCAGCGAAGGCTCAGATCAGACTGCACGGATGTGCAGGCCGATCAGATTCTTCGGTGATCTCTCAAGGCTCCCTTCAGACAATGTCACGCACCGGCTCAGATAACAGAAAAAAGAAGAGGGAGAGCTTATATATATAGTGTATACCAACTGTAAGATCGTCCTTGGCATTCCAATCTCAATTCAGGTCACCACAACGTGCGTATAAGCGAATCAAATACCAATCATACATCAAAGAAATTCAAATTATCTGTTTCTTTCATGCTTTTAACTGTAGTTTACAGTTTCAAGGCGTCAAGCAGTCGACATCACAGAAAATAGTTTGAAACGACAATATTGGCTTAGATTTCGTAAAGAAATCCCTATGCTTCAGTGTAAAGCACGAAGGAATCAGCGAGGTCTCGTTAACCCCTATCCAGCCGTACACGACAAGCCCCATCTTTGTAAACAGTGTAGATCCAGATCAGATGGCTTCAAAAGAAGCAATCTGATCAGGATCTACACTGTTTGACATTCACCTTATGAATTTATAGGAATAAATCACATCAAGTTATCTGATTGGTTCCAAATAAGAACGAATAGTCAGCAGGACAAGGGTTAATATCGCCAAGGTACGATCATACTGCTGGAAAACCATTACGGAAACACACCTATATAATTTTGACC
The DNA here is from genome assembly GCA_963580285.1 of Lucinisca nassula. Taxonomy (NCBI): domain Eukaryota; kingdom Metazoa; phylum Mollusca; class Bivalvia; order Lucinida; family Lucinidae; genus Lucinisca; species Lucinisca nassula. The sequence continues at coordinate 134,056,129 of OY757016.1, read as the reverse complement.
CTCTTTAACCGCACTTTTATATAGCAAAACTGGGGTTTATTTCGGTATACCTTACCTTCCCTATTTCCGCCGCAAGACACAGGCCGCGGGTACCCGCTAGAACCGCCTCATCGAGGCGGCTCCTACGCGGGCCCACAGCCCACGCTCGGAGCAGACACGAGAAAAAGTATCACAATTTTTCATCAGAAAATGTTCGGTTTTCGGTAGATAATTTTTCCATTATATTTACATAGGCGGGTTTTCGTAATGCATGGGTCAAACATCAAGTTGCGTCGCGTATTACGCAGTAATAACATGGTTGTAAATATACGGAAATGGAAATTTTCCCTATATTTCTCTCCCTTTGCAAACAGATCGTTGTACAGAGGGAGGAGAAATGAACAAACAGAAAAAAAGAATACACACATTCACACATACAAACACACAAAACTACAGAGGCCAAAATCCACATCACGGAAACGTATTTCGAACATTCTCCATTTCACCCACAGACACCACCGGAGAGAGACGTTTTCACCTATCATATTATTTTATTTTTTTTTTTTTTTTAGGACTGATTTAATGAACCCCAATCCACCGGGGTTACTTTGACCCATTGTGTTTAAGGTCCCTTAAATCACCGACCCACATATGCATATCAGAGACAAAAAGGCACACGCAGAAGGGGACAAGGAATCCGTCCAAAAATGCACACCATGGGTACTCGTTAGAACCGACTCATTGAGGCGGTTCCAACGGGCACCCACAGTCCCCGTTGAAAAAAATAAGAAAAAATTAAACAATTCTACATAATATGTGTCACTTCTGGGACCATGCAGGACGCCATTATTATAATAAATTTTTATAGGGGTTCCAGCTTTTCTCGAATTTCTCCAGTCTTCCACTTTTAACTGCATTATATTTTTCTATCCGATAATGATTTTTGATAGATAGTTTAAAAATATCAAACAAAGGAATAGATTCCTCAAGTTTCCTAGTATATATAAATTGTTTTGCCTTAATAAGTAACTGGTTTATCACTATATCATAGGCAAGAGAACCAAACAAAATATCCTTTTCGTTCCATTCGTATGGCAATACAATACCTTTGGATGTAAGAAAGTCTCTAAAATTTAACCAAAACGTTTGTACATATCTACAATCCCAAAAAAGATGCTTCAATGTCTCAATTTCATTTGTACAAAATGTACAATTATTATTTTCTTTTATATTCATTTTTGCCAATAGATAATTTGATGGTAAAATTCTATGTAACATTCTAAGCTGGAACCATAGCATACTAGAATCTTTTGTAACTTTGAATGGTAATTTAGAATATTTTTTCCAGTCTGGTACACTATCAAAAAGTATATCTCTTTCCCATTTCCTTATTGATGATGGGGGTAAGTTTTTATTCACTAAAATATCATATATATTTCTACACCCTTTCAATTTTTTTATAATGGTGTAAATCAGTGCTGGACATGTAGGTTGTTGTCCTTTAACATTGTAATTGTTTTAAATGTTAGTTGTATTATTGCAGGCTTGCAATTTGCTTATCTTAATAGCATTATCTTTTCAGGACATGTGCAAGGTCATGTCCTGACGGCGGTTGTAGGCTTCAGGATGGGCCCTTTCCCAGAGAAACACACATGGCGGCCCGAGCACTTAGCATGATCTCAGAATTCATTATTGTAAGAGGCCTTGTAGGGTTAAATTGGGATCTTTATCGCTCGGCACCTCTGTGGGTGGCCTGGTAACGGGCTCGTTTTTAAGCTAATTGCTGGCATAGTCACATCCTCTAGACTGGTCTACTTGCTCATCCCCTCCTTTGTTTGGCGGACCTTCGGTTTGGCGGTGTTCTTTTCTCTTGTTATACACCAAAATTATTAGTATTAATGCTTAAGGGCTATATTGCCAAAAATTTGCATTCAAAGGAATTTATCTCCTATAATGAAGTTAGCTGTCTTGAGTATGAGGTACATTTTGTCTAGTCATTTGAATTGATAGGTAATGCTTCATTCGGATGTTAATCTCCATCTGTAAATAGTGTAAATATTCAAGTCTGGCAAACATCATTAAATTTTCAACTGGTGAAATTCTTGTCTCTTCATCCCATCCTGTAGAGCAAGTTTAATTGCGAAATTATGTTCCATAAATTTTAATTAAACTGCGACACCAGTCCACAGAGCATTTTGTTTTACATTAGACCAGTCTAGGGATTGTTTTGTGCCCCCCCCCCCCACAGGGAATTTGCACAGCTATTAATTTCATTGGCTAATGTTTAATTCGCGCCACCGCTTTTACTTCTTTGTCTTCATTCTCACCCAGTGGATCGAAGGAATCACCTCGCTAGCAGCATTCGAGAAAGTTTTTACCCACCCACTGCCTCCCTTTAGTTAATTTGTTTGGAAGGCTGGGAGGAGAGGTTATTGGTGGGGAGTGATGAGTGGGCGGTGTTCTTTTCTCTTGTTATACACCAAAATTATTAGTATTAATGCTTAAGGGCTATATTGCCAAAAATTTGCATTCAAAGGAATTTATCTCCTATTATGAAGTTAGCTGTCTTGAGTATGAGGTACATTTGTCTAGTCATTTGAATTGATATGTAATGCTTCATTCGGATGCTAATCTTCATCTGTAAATAGTGTAATTATTCAAGTCCGGCAAACATCATTAAATTTTTAACTGGTGAAATTCTTGTCTCTTCATCCTATCCTGTAGAGCAAGTTTAATTGTGATGGACAGACTGCTGAACTTTTGAACCGACTACTTAAAAAAGCCAACAACTTATAGGGAGAAATAAATAAATAACACCTTGGATGGCACTGTGACTGCAGAAGGTTAATATCTAGAAAGACTCTGATTAGACTACACGCATGCACAGGATGATCCGAGTCTTTCCTGGTCGAAAAACGACATGTAAACTTCGATCAGCATATGCATCCATTCATTACGGCAAAGTCATCGCTTTTATCTCTTTGTATGTCGCTGTGGCTGTAGAACGTTCTGCACTTGATTCATTTGAGGCCATCCGGAAAGACAGAGTTGGAGATGCCCATGGTGGTGTCTTCGTGGCATTTAAAAGAGACCTGCTCTGCACAGAAACTCCGGAGTTGGACACCGACTGTGAAATAGTTTGGTGTAAGTTGAACATTATTGGGTGTAGGACTCTGTACCTTGGATCTTTTTATCGTCCACCAAATCAGATTGACCCAGATTATCTTGAGGCTTTCAATACATCCTTGGCTAGGATAATGTCAAATGGAAATGTCCCCAAAACTTTGAAGGTCATCGACGTTGGGTATCGCTTTGCACGGTATCAATTCTAAAGAAATCTTTTAGGTTTAAGGAATTTCCTGGCTCAAATAAACTTTGTTATTTATACATATTTACAGTGATGATAGGAAATGCTTGGGATGTTGAAACTAATCCTGGTCCAGATTCCCGAAGTAACAGTACACATTTCCTATGTGGGGTCTGTACTGAAAGTGTTGGTTGGGATGACGGAGGAATTTGTTGTGATACTTGTAATGTCTGGTATCATATAGGCTGTCAAGGCATGTCTTCAACTATGTATAGCATTTATACTAGTCCAATGAGTACAAGCATGGCATGGGATTGCTTGAAATGTGGAATGCCTAACTTTTCCACATCGCTATTTGGTGATTCAGCAACTTTAGATACTCATAATAGATTTGATCCATTATCATCCCTGTCCGAGCCTGATAGTCCGATACCAGACAATATTGGCCCACCTACTGAAGCTTCTTCGCCCATTGTGCAGCAACCAAGAGGAGCTAAACCGAGGACCAAAAAAAGCGGTCCTCAACCACGCCCTCAGAATTTTGATTATGAATTGTCAGTCAATTAAGAATAAAAGGGCCGAAATTCACACAATTTTTGACTCGGCTAAACCAGACATCATTTTGGGGAATGATTCTTGGTTAACCCCAGATATTAAAAACTCGGAGATTTTCCCAGATTCATTTGAGGCCATCCGGAAAGACAAAGTTGGAGATGCCCATGGTGGTGTCTTCGTGGCATTTAAAAGAGACCTGCTCTGCACAGAAACTCCGGAGTTGGACACCAACTGTGAAATAGTTTGGTGTAAGTTGAACATTATTGGGTGTAGGACTCTGTACCTTGGATCTTTTTATCGTCCACCAAATCAGATTGACCCAGATTATCTTGGGGCTTTCAATACATTCTTGGCTAGGATAATGTCAAATGGAAATGCCCACATATTGGTAGGAGGGGACTTCAACTGTGGTGATATTGAATGGAGCAACCAGCAGGTACCCCATGGGTGTCGAAAAGGCAAACACAACAACAACTTTTGGATATAGTAAAAGAACATTGCCTCTCTCAAGTCGTAAATATACCCACCCGGCAAGAAAAACCCCTAGATTTGCTATTTACAAATTCTCCATCCCCCGTTAGTCGTGTCAAAGGGATACCCCCGATCGGCAAGGCCGATCATGATATAGTTTATATTGAGTTTGACATAAAAGCAAACCGAATCCGACAGGTCCCGCGTAAAATATATTTATATAAGCGTGCGGATATGGATGGTCTGCGAGACCATATGGCGCGATTTAAGGATTCCTTCCTTTCCTCTGACCTCTCTCGCATGTCAGTAAATGACTTGTGGGTCAGTTTTAAGACCGAACTTACGACGGCCATGGAAAGGTACATACCAATAAAAATGACCAAAACAAAGCATAGTGTACCATGGATCGATAACACGATCAAACACCTAATCAGAAGACGTGACAGAATGAACTTTCGTGCTCGTAAGTCTAGCAATCCCGACGTGAAGAACCATTACAAAAGGTTCAGAGCACATGTACAAAAGATGATTAGAGATGCATATTGGAAGCATGTTTCCAGCATCTTTACCTTTGATGATGAAAATATTGATCCCGAGGGCCCCCAGAAGAATGGAAAAGTTAAGAAATTTTGGTCATTTGTAAAGTCCCTGAAAAAAAGAATCATTTGGGATCACTTCACTTAGGGAAAATGGAATTTTGAAAACTGAATCGCGCGAAAAGGCAAATATATGTAATAAGCAGTTTCAATCGGCGTTTACACGTGAAGCTGACGGTGAGCTACCATCAAAAGGTATAAGTCCGTTCCGCTCTATGGGGGACATAACAGTTGACCCCAAAGGGGTCGCAAAACTGTTGGACAAGCCCAACATACATAAGGCATCTGGGTCTGACGGTCTGCATGCCAGGGTGCTTAAGGAATGTAGTGCTGAAATATCTCCCCGGCTGGCCTTTATTTTCAACGAATCACTTGCTCGGGGCACTGTACCAGATGACTGGCGACAAGCAAACGTAACCCCGGTCTTTAAGAAAGGAGAAAAATATGATGCTGCGAATTGCAGACCAGTGTCGCTCACATGCATCTGTTGCAAAACCCTGGAGCATATATTAGTTAGCAACATTAACAAGCACCTAGCCTCTGAAAGCATTCTTGCTGACTGTCAACATGGTTTCCGAAGTCGAAGGTCTTGTGAAACTCAATTAGTTCAGTTCTACCATGACATAGTGAGCAATCTGAATGGGGCCATTAATCGTGGCCACAAACAGACTGACCTGATTATCATGGATTTTGCCAAGGCCTTCCACAAGGTACCTCACAGGAGGCTATTGTACAAACTGGATCATTATGGGATTAGAGGATCCACAATTAAGTGGGTTAGCTCATGGCTCTCTGGACGCACACAACAAGTTGTACTTGACGGCCAAGCGTCGGATCCAGTCCCTGTTTTGTCCTGTGTCCCACAAGGTTCGGTACTTGGACGGGTCCTTTTCTTAATATTAATTAACGATCTTCCTGATAATATCAGGTCATCTGTTCGCTTGTTTGCTGATGATTGTGTTTTGTATAGGAACATATATACTACTGTCTTATCTTACAAGATGTCCTGGATAGCCTAGCACGTTGGGAGGCCGATTGGCAAATGAAGTTCAATGTGGCCAAATGTCATTCAATGAGGGTGTCACGGCACCCTCCAGACAAGCAGATTAAATGCAACTACTCATTACATCAGCATACTTTGGAACATGTCCAATCCGCAAAATATCTTGGTATCACCATTACTGATGATCTTGATTGGGGTCAACATATTTCTGAGATTACCTCTAAAGCAACTAGGACATTAGGGTTTCTTAGACGTAATTTGGCTTTTGCACCTAGGCATACAAAGGATGTTGCATACAAAACCTTGGTTAGACCTCAATTTGAGTATGCATCACCTGTTTGGCATCCCCATGTTAAAACTCAGGTTCAACAGGTTGAGAAGGTTCAGAGGACGGCTGCCCGATGGACCTGCAGGCGATGGCGGAACAGAAGTAGTGTTGGTGAAATCTGGATCGGCCATCGTTGGAGGCCCGTCGCGAGCAGTCCTCTTTAACCTTCTTTTATAAGATACACTCTGACACAGTGTCTCTTAATAAAGATAAATTCTTGACCCCTGTGACTACTTCAACTCAAACAAGGGCATCAAAACTAAACAACAGTCAATATCGTAGGTACCAGGCCTATAGTGATGCCCTGAAGAATTCTTTCTTCCCTAGAACTATTCCTCAGTGGAATAGTCTTCCCTCCTCTGTGGTAAATGTCAAAACTGCAGAGGAGTTCAAAGCCCGTATGGTGTAGATTGGGATCCAGAGGTGTGCGTTTTAGTACACCTCTGAAAGCAGATTGTAAATAGTTTTAAGAACTCATCCAGTGGGTGATTTTTTTTTTTGCTAAATTCTAAATTTAGCGCACCACCCAACTGAGGTAATGGCCAAGTATGACCGACTCAATATATGAAGATAGATAGATAGGTCCGTTCAATCCTCGCACGATTGTCTACTTATCCACGTGCCACATACAGACAAGCAAAATTTAAGATCATGATGCTAATCCAGTCTTTAAGATTTTTTGACAGTCATGCGGATGCGATCTGCACATACTGATCATACTGTACCGACGTGCAGGCTGGTTGGTATTCGTTTGTATCACAATGGCATGCAGAGTTTCAGAAAAGCATGCGAAACATTGTCTGGGTAGCCCTGTGATTGCTCCAACAATTTTAAATGATAAGCCTGCACCTGTCGTTGTGATCAGTCTTCACTATTCAAAGGAGCCCGCTATTGCTTCTGCGTTGTTTATAACGAAACGAGCGAAGAAAGTAACAGCACAGGCTGATCTCTGATATGCAATATTACGATTATATAATGCAATGCTTTGAAATGGTGAGAAAAAATTCAGGCCACCAATTTGCTCGAAACAACCTACCCAAAAATTTAGCCGAAACGACCTAGGGTCCGAAACACGTCCCGCGACCGGGGCACAGGTGAGGTATGTACGGAGATGGTTATTGGAATCAGTAACCATCCCAGTCACCATGCAATACGCATGCGCCGACTGGAGTGCTGGCTCCACGTTTTGCATTTCCGGCCTGATTTCCTACTTTCGATTTACTGACGGCCTTTATTGACACCCGAGTAATTTGTTCACATGAGAATATTTGGGTAATAATTAATTATCAGAATCCTCACACACTAGAATAAGATTGTGTCATATGTTAATTCTTGCAAATGGTATAATTGGGGTCATAATTTGTATTCATACATCCTCTGTCAATTGAATTGTCCGCTGGAGATAAAATTGTCCATAAATTCGTCATGGTACTAGTGCGGCAAATGTGACTGGGAAGCTCCGTGGTGACTGGTTTTTGTTTTATTTGAGGTTTAACGTCCCAGTCAACACTGTAAAGGTCATTTTGGAGACGTTGCTTTCAATTTTGTTGGACTTTTAGTCGACATTGAGATTAAATGACATCTCAAGTCGTGTCACCCAATGAAACCAATAGGGTTTATTAGCATGGACAGTCCGCCTCGCACTGCGGTTCCTGGACAGGCTTAGATCCTCTAAGCGGTTTACCAGTACTAGTGTGCGGGCCGGATTCAGCTCTGCCTGGAAGCATCATGCAGCCCATATATTTCTTCAAGCCCGTATGGGCGGGGGCTGCCGTGGTGACTGGGAAGTATTGCAAGCCTTTTTACTATTTATTATGGAATGTAGATATCTAATTTATCATAGAAGATATATATTATATTAGATATCTTAATTATTATATAAGATATCTTATATAGCATATAAGATATCTTATATAATATATGAGACATCATTATAACTCATTTATTATATAAGATATCTTATATAGCATATAAGATATCTTATATAATATATAAGATATCTTTATATATAAGATATCTGATATGTCATATAAGATATCGTGTATGCTTTATTAGATATCTTATTTATTATATTAGATATCTTATCTAGGATATGAGATATCTAATAAAGGATATAAGATATCTTATTTACAAAATGTATAAGATAGCTTATATACTAAATAAGATAGCTAATATAGCATATGAGATATCTTTTGTAGCATATCAGATATCTTATATATTGTATAAGATATCTTATTTATTATATAAGATCTTATTTATTATACAAGATATATTATTTAAAGATGGAAATAGGATATCTTATATGATACATAAGATATCTGATATATTATATATGATATCTTATATGATATATTAGATATCTTATTTGGTATATTAGATATCTTATTTAGCATATCAGATATCTTATATATTCCAGTGAATAAGATATCTTAAATCCTATATCAGATATCTTATTTGATATATTAGATATCTTATACAACATATAAGATATCTTATATAATATATAAGATATCTTATTTACCTAAATATATAAGATATCTTATTTGACAAATAAGATATCTAATATATTTTACCAAAAAAACATAATGAAGTCTACCCCAAACTGCCAAAAGCATATATGGAAATGACTACCCCCATTTATGCCTAACATTCCATTACCCATTTTGTGCCAGAACCCCTTGCAAACAGTGCAGGCCCAGACCAGATCAGGGCCTACACTATTTGCAAAACGTTCAACAATTTTCAGATTACACAACCTGTCATACCTAATATTCAAAATGGACTCCTGCCATATATAAGGAGGATGATTCCATTTGGTAAAAAGGGATAAAAGGGACAAAGAAATATTGAACTAATTATGCGAAAAGTAGAGGCAGAAACCATGCTGAATATATGCACAGTCTGGTGAGAGGCTTTGTTTTTTTTTTTTTTTTTTCAAAATACATGCAGCGAGCAGCGCTTGGCATAACTCAGAGTTTGAAGTTCAATTAAGACTTCTACTATCTGAAGAATTTTTGTAAGGGAGGATTATTAAATTATACAAACAAAAGCAAGCTGGATTTATTATCTATATATATCTCTCTCCCCCCCCCCCCCCTCTCTCTCTCTCTCTCTCTCTCTCTCTCTCTCTCTCTCTCTCTCTTAAAAAAAAAAAAAAAAAAAAAATGGTTCGCACCTGTTTGGGAAACCCGTTTTATTTATAAACACACTTCAAGAATGCATTTATAATCAATTTTCTCCAGTTCTCTGTCTGTGTAGCAGTCTTTTGTGCATATAGGTACGAGAGGGAGCGACTATTATTTGTTATTTCTTTCTAATTTACATAGATGTCTTATATATTGATTAAGATATCTTATTTAGCAAACGTATATAAGATATCATATGTTAAATAAGATATCTTATACGCTTTATATATCATATGTATAAGATATCTTATATAATAAATAAGATATCTACATTCCATAATAAATAGTAAAATGGCTTGCCATTGTGTAGCAACGTTGCATTCATAAGCTCTTTGTGACAAACAAAGTATCTTTCAACAAATACTTACCTACCTTCATTTATGAGGTGCTGTTTTACTATTTAATTGAATTTCAAGATTTAGTTATTTGCTTGTATTGGAGTTTAAAGGCCCAGGCATCCCCATTTAGGACATTTTTGAATCGGTCAGTTAACTTATCCACACTTTTCCTGGGCAAGCTTATACGTTAGCGGTTAACTAATACAGTGCACATTCTTTCACAGAAACTGACAACTGCCCTTCTTGAATTAGCAGAAGGGAGAAAATGAAAATAGAACAGATAGGAAGGAATGTTGCCGACTCCAACAGGAATCGAACACGTGTCCTTCTGATCACCAGTCAGACCTGCATTTGACTGACCTACCAAGATATCTTTTAGTCAAATTATAGATAACTAAGAGTAACATTTTTTATATCTGTAATTATCGATATTTTTTGATATCATTAAAAAGGTAACCAATGATATGTAAAATATATTTCTTGATATCTATAAATTTATTTTATGATATCAATTATTCCATTGCATATATAGATATCCAAAAAAAATCCAATTATAGTTATCATTTCAAAGGCTGAATTATAGATATCACAATTTTCAGTAATTGATAGCAGAAAATATATTTGTGATATCAATAAGTGTAATTATCGATATCCTAAAATGTTCTTCAATATTTGATATCTATATATCGAATACAAGATATCTATAACTGAATTATAGATATGTCTTAACATATTTTAGATATCAAACAATATATAATAGATATCTAATAATATTTTTAGATATGAATGTCAGAAAATATTTTATGGATATCAATAAATGATATTTATGATTTCCTATAATGTTCTTCTATATTTGCTATCTATTTATAGAATAATAGATATCTATAATTTGAATTATAGATATCCTTAAACATATTTCAAATATCATAAAATAAATAATAGATATCTAATATTATTTATAGATAGTTAATAATAATTATTGATATCCTATATTTAATTACAGATATCTATAAATCAAATTATAAATATCATTAAAACAAATTACAGATATGTACAATTAACATTATTGATATCTATAATAATCTGTATTTTTTGATATCATAAAATGAAATCCAAGATGTTATATATATTTCTTGATATTAATATATTTGTTTTATGATATCAATTATTTCTTTGCATATATAAATATCTAAAATCAAATTATAGAAATCATTTAAAAGGCTGAATTATGGAAATCATAATTTTCAATAATGGATATCATAAAATACATTATTGACATAAATAAATGAAAATATTGTTATCCTCAAATGCTCTTCAATCTTTGGTATCTATATATCAAGTAAAAGATATCTACAATTGGAATTATTGATAACCCTTTACATATTATAGATATCATGAAATAAATAATAAATATCCAATATTAATAATTTTAATTATAAATGTCTAAAATTTGATTTATAAATATCTACAAATTGATATATAGATGTCTGTAATAAAAATATAGGATATCAACAAATATTATTATATATCTATAAATAATATTAGATATGTATTATTTATTTCATTTTATCCATAATGAGTTATGGGATATCTATAATTCAAGTTATAGATATCTTTTATTCAATATATAGATATCAAATATGGATGAACATATCAGGATATCAATAATTACATTTATTGATATTCATAATATATTTTTTGATATCCATTATTCAAATCTGTGATATCTATTATCCAGCCTTTAAATGGTATCTATAATTGGATTTTAGATATCGTTATATGTAAAGGAATAATGGATATCATTAAACTAATTTATAGACATCAAGAAATATATATTACATATCAATGATTACATTTTATGATACCAAAATATTGATAATAATGTTAATTATAATTTGATATATAGATACCTAGAGTAAAATTATAGATATCTCCCAATTGTATTAAATAGTAATTCGGCACCCCATATTCATTTATCTTCCTAGGACTACCCCTGATAATGCAAGAGTCCTGTTATTTTTCACATATATTGTGTGTGTCATATATGCTTTGCAATGTATGGTACCACTGATATTGTAAAGTAGAAGTAAAACAAAGATCAGGAATCGATACAATTAACTTACTCCACCCACCAAAGACAAAAAAGGGAAAAAAAAACAAAAACATGAAGCGACCAGACAAAAGTGGAAACCTAAACAAAGGAAGGCCATAAGGACAGTTACTTTCCCACAAAATGGCCAAATGGCCATCTAAAATAAAAAGACCCAAGTGATACACACAGTAAGTAACAAACAACAACATAAATAAACCGCCACAGAAGAACCGCCTTGGAACGATCAGTGGAAAGAATTCCACTGGGGGGGGGGGGCTTTTACCGATTTTACATGGCCATAATCCTCGCCCTTACCTCTGTCGCGGTATACACTAATTTTGTTTAGTCCACATGAAGGCTTCCTAACTCATCAGTGTAAAATCTCCGAGAACATACAAATCAAAAAACTACAGAGATGAATTATACGACACCGTAAATCAGTATTTCATTGATAAATGATAAAACTATCAACATGACTCACACAGCTAATACCTCCATTCCTACAGCTTTAACAATGAATATCACAGCTATCACAATGGCTCATATAACTGTCATCATGATTCACGCATCTCTAAGCGTGATTCCTACAACTATCACCTTGAGGAAAGCAGCTGTCACCACGGCACATACATCTGTCTCCGTGATTCATACAACCATCAGTATGTCTCGTACGGCTATAAGCATGACTCATACATATAGCTGTCGTCATGGATCATTGAGCATTCACCGTGACACCTACAGCTGTCTCCAAGGTCCATACAGCTGTCGCAATGACCCATAGAGCTGCAAATATGACTAATACAGTTGTAACCATGGCTCATACAACTGTCTCCATGACTCATACAACTATCATCATGACTCGAACTGCAGCCAGCGTGACTGATTAAGCCGTCATCATCACTCAAACAGCTATCGCCATGACGTATGCTGACAACACTATCATAGTGCTGCCAGCATAACTCATATAGCTATTATCATGGCTCTTCCAGCTGTCTCTGTGGTTCTTACAGCAATCACCACGACTCATATTGCTGCCACCATTACTAATACAGCGATAGCCATGGCCTATTCAGCTATCACCATGAATACAGCAAACATCTACCACCATGTATCCTGTAGCTATTGCATTGACTCATACAGCAATTTGATCACTCACACAGCTGTCACCATAATTCATACAGCTATCAGGACGACATCTACAGTTATCACCAGGAATCATACAGCGCCCACAATGACTCGGATATCTTAATTTCAAATACAACTGCCACCAAGATATATTCCGTTTGCAACAGTCATACATGTATATCCTATAGCTTTCAGCATGAATTATGCGACTGTAACCATTGTTCATATACCTGTCACGACGACTCATAGGACTGTTACGATGCCTTTCAGCTGTCACCATAACTCATAGAACAGTTAACATGGCACACACAGCAATCACCATGATCCGTACAGCTTTAACCATGACTCATATACAGATATCAACATGCTTCATACAGCTATCGGCATGTATCATGGCTCGAACAGCTGTCGCGATGATTCATACAGCTGCATGACATGATGGCTAATACATCTGTCACAAATCACGACTCATATACAGCCATGACATGACTACCACTACCATGATGCATACAGCTATCACCATGACTGATTTAGCTGTCACCGTGAAATATACAGGTATCACCTCGCCCCATACACATGTCATGATGACTCATACGGCTATCACTAGCACACACAACTATCATTATGACTCATACACCTGTCATCATGACTCTATCACATAACACTCCCTGTCACTTTGACTCGTTTACCCATGCTATGACTCACACAACTGTCACGCTGACCAATACAGCTGTCACGATGACTCGTACTTCTGTAACCATGACTCATCATGTTGTCACGAGTTGCAGACGGCATGGCTCCTACAGCTGTGACGACGCCTCAAACAGTTGTCAGCAAAACCCATGAAGCTAATGACTACTACCATGAATTATACAACACCGTAAATCAAACAGCAGTCATCTTAGCTCATACGGCTGTCACGATGATGCATTCAGCTGGTACCATGGCTTATACAGTTGACACAATGACTCATAAAGCTTTCACAATTACTTATCATATAGCTATAACCGTGACTAATACAGCTATCACATCGACTAATACAGCTCTAACGAAGACTCATAACATTTCTTATACAGCTATCATGATGGCTCATGCAGCTGACTCATGCAGTTGTCACCATGACCTACATAGCTATAACCATACATCTGTCACCATGACGCCTATATCTATCAGCACGACTTTTGTAGCTTTTACCAAGGCTCTTATTGCTACTGTCATGACTTGTACAGCTGTTAACATGACACCTATAACTACCGCCATGACCTATACAGCTGTCATCATGACCAATATAGCTGTTAATATCACTTTTACACCTGTCATCATGACTCACACAGCTATCATCATGACTCCTACAGCTGCCACCATGACTACTACAACTGTCACCATGACTGCAACAGCTGTCAGTATGACTCATACATGTATGGCGATGACTAATAAATATATCACTAGGATTCATATAGGTATTATTTTAAATATACCCAGAGGCAATAAAAAGTAAACAGTTTTTGATTTGGAATACCGGGTCTTATATTGCTGTCTGTCATAAAATATGCATATGTCCGTTTTTCCCAAACGTCTAAGTTTGTAGAAGTCCAATTCTTTTACTGTTGCAGTCATCCATGATGGAGTTATTGCCCATAATTGATAATCAATATTTCCAACAGAATCTCGTGTTGTACATGACATTCAAACTTATGCGCATCGCACAAGTCATGTACGAACGTTCATCGATAAGACGCCATCATTACTTTGCCAGTAAACCCAAACAAACAGCTTCAAACTCAATTGTAATTTCTGCCTGTTCTGGATTATCCCCCTTTCAATTAAAATCATAGTGAATGAAATGAGTCTTTTTTTCAAATCGTGTAAGATATTCATTTGAAACTTTCACATAATTTTTGTTTTCCTCGGCATTTTTATACTTACTCCATAGTGATGCCTCGAAAATTACTCAAAGAAAAGTTAATCACCAGTACAAACAAATCCCAAAGTAACATAAAGCATTTAATCAAAGGAAGAACGTAAAAGGCGAAAATGACATTTTCTTTGACAAAAAATGTTGCATTTTACCTTGTGTTTAATTTAAATATGGGATATATTCTTGCCAGTCAGTTCCCCGTCTTTGAATCTGTTGCAGAAAAAAATCATTTTTTGAATAACACTTATTCGAAACACATGTTTAAAGGGAAACTACTCAAGACAAAATATTGGATGATTGATTTCAAGTGACGAAATTTCATTATCCTTTAATCAATTTTAACGGAAACTGCTGCAAATCACGCAGAAGTGGTTGTTCTTATTTATGACGCCACATATGTATGTAGAGAGGGAGACATTGGGACGCAAATCAGCGTTCAGTAACCTGTATACTTACTTTCGCCTCTCAGTATATGTTTGTAAAATATAAATGTCCCAGAAGAGCAACAGTACTATTTTAATTGAAATGTTAGAAATAACTGTGGTAATATTTACATATAATATTTACAACTTTGTGCTACTTTGGCCCATTGTAGTTTAAATAGTCTTTCTGTGCTAATTGGTTGCACATACACATGTCACTGATTTACTATGCTATTATTTCATATATATAGTGTATGCCATGTATGCTTTGCAGTGTGTGATACCACTGATATTGCATTCAGTATTTCATTTATAAATAATAGAATTATCAAGATGACTCACACAGTTAATACCTTCATTCCTACCGAATTCACCATGAATCCCAAAGCTATCACAATGGCTCATATAACTGTCATCATGATTCATGTATCTCTAAGCATGATTCCTACAGCTATCACCGTGACGAAAGCAGCTGTCACCCTTGCACATACATCTGTCTCCGTGACTCTTACAGCCATAAGTATGTCTCATACAGCTATATGCATGACTCATATAGCTGCCGCCATTGGTCATTGAGCCTTCACTTGACACCTACAGCTGTCTCCAAAGCTCATACAGCTATCACAATGACCCATACAGCTGTCACAAAGTCTCTCATACACTTTGTCATCTGTAGCTATTGCAATGACTCATACAGCAATTAGGACACTCACACAACTGTCACCATAACTCATACAGTTATCACCACGACTTCTATAGCCATCACCATGAATCATACAGCGCCCACAATGTCTTGGATATCTTAATTTCATATACAGTTGCCACCAAGACTTATTCCCTTTTCAACAGTCATATCTCCTATAACTATCATCATGGATTTTACAGCTCTAACCATTGTTCATACAGCTGTCACCATCACCTATAAGGCTGCCGCCATTGGTCATTGAGCCTTCACTTGACACCTACAGCTGTCTCCAAAGCTCATACAGCTATCACAATGACCCATACAGCTGTCACAAAGTCTCTCATACACTATGTCTTCATAGCTATTGCAATGACTCATACAGCAATTAGGACACTCACACAACTGTCACCATAACTCATACAGTTATCACCACGACTTCTATAGCCATCACCATGAATCATACAGCGCCCACAATGTCTTGGATATCTTAATTTCATATACAGTTGCCACCAAGACTTATTCCTTTTTCAACAGTCATATCTCCTATAACTATCAGCATGGATTTTACAGCTCTAACCATTGTTCATACAGCTGTCACCATCACCTATAAGGCTGTCAACATGACTCACACAGCTTTCTTTACGACTTCTATAGCTCTCACAATCACTACTTCAGGTGTGAGCATGAATCTTACGAAGATAACCATGACACCTTGTCACCATGACTCATAGAGCTACCACCATGACTCGCATCCCTTCCACTAGGACTTATATAGCTTTCATCATGTCTAATACAGCGATCACAATAACTAATACAGCTGCCACGACGACCCATATCATGACTAATACAGCCATCACGATAACTCATACAGATGTCAACACGACACAAACAGCTATTACCATAACTCATGCAGCTATTACCATGACTCGGATATCTATCAGCACGACTTTTAAAGCTTTCACCAAGACACATATAGCTACCACCTTTACTCATTCAGGTGTTACCTTGACTTTTATAGCCATCGTCATGACCTATGCGACTGTAACCATGACCAATACAGCTGTTAACACTACTCATACAGCTGTCACCATGACTCACTAATCTATCATCATGACTACTGCTGTTGTCAGTATAACTACTACAGCTATCAATATGACTAATGCATCTTTAAAAAATGGCTTATACGACCGTCAGTATGGCTTATACAGCTATCGCCAATGCTTACAGCTTTCACAGAGACTCTTACAACTGTCACCAAAATTCATGCAGCTCTAATCGTGATCCCGACAGCTATCACCATGACGAATACAGCTGTCACCACAGCTCGTACAGCTATCTCCTTGACTCATACAGCCATCACTCTGTGCTCATACAGCTTAAAGCTTCGCACATATTGCTGTCGACAGGATTCATACTGCAAACACTATGTCTAATACAGCTGTAACAATGAACCAGATGACTACGTCTAAAGCTGTCTTCATGCCTCATACAGCTATCAGGATGACTCGAACAGCTGTCACAATCACTCATTAAGTGACCACCATGAGCCATATAGCTATCACCATCACCAATACAGCAAGCTCCAGCCCATCGGGACTTGGAGAATTAAATTAAGATGCAAAGTGTTTCCACGCATAGCTGAAACCGACCGCACTCGAGTACTAGTATACACCATAGGTCTAAGCCTGTTCAGGCAAGGTGGTGCGAGTCGGACCGTTCATGCATATAAACCTTTTGGTTTCATAGGGCGGCAGGGCATGCGATTTCATTTCATCTCAATGTCGGGTAAAGGCCCACAAAATTGAAAGCAACGTCTCGAAAATGACCTAAATAGTGTTGACGGGGACGTTAAACCTCTATTCAAACAAACAAACAAAAAACCAATACAGCTATCTCAATCACTCATACAGCTATCACCATGAGGGTTGTAGCTATTACCGTAACTCATACAGCTACGAGGGTAGGCTAAAAAGTTCTGAGCCTGACCAAGATCCAATGGTTTGTCCATGCTGAAAGTGCCTTATTTTTCAACATAGTCTCCCTTCCTGTCCACACACTTCCTCCAGTGGTGCTGGAGTCCTTGGATCCCAGTGGTATAGAAGGTCTCATCTTGGTCCCTGAAAAACTCCTCAACAGAAGCTATCACCTCCTCGTCTGGCCGATAATACTGCCCAGCCAAGTGCGTTTTCATGTTTGGAAACAGGAAATAATCTGATGGAGCTAGATCAGGTGAATACGGAGGGTGATCGACAAGTGTGAAGACACAGTCATGCACAGCAGCCATTGCGACAACCGATTTCTGAGCAGGCGCATTGTCGTGATGGAACAAGACCCCTTTTGTCAATTTTCCGGGTCGTTTAGCCTTAATTGCTTTTCGCATTTGTTTTAGCAGATCTGCATAATACTCCCCATTAATTGGTCTGCCCTTTTGAATGTAATCTATGAATATTATACGCTTGGCATCCCAGAACACTGATGTCATCACCTTCCCTGCAGAGGAGACGACCTTTGCCTTCTTTGGAGGGGGTGAGCCAGGGTGCTTCCATTGCATGGATTGTCTTTTGGTCTTTGACTCAAAGTGATGAACCCAACACTCATCCTGAGTGACAAAACGGTCAAGAAAACCATCTTGGTCTGCTTCAAAAATAGCCAAGTTGGCTTGTGACATGTTCAGTCTGGTCAGGCGTCAAAAGCCGTGGCACCCATGTGGCGGAAACCTTCGACATTCCTAAATCACTCTGTAGAATGTTCTCTACTCGTTCACGGGAGATGCCAACAGTGTTAGCTTACTGATTCACAGTTAAACGCCTGTCATCCATCACGGCCGTGTGCTCTTGGCTGATGGTTTCCTCAGTTGTTGCCGTCGTGGGTCGTCCACACCGGTCATCATCTTCAAGGCTGTCCTTGCCCATCTTAAAATTTCCTGCCCACCTTATTACGGTTGCATACGAAGGAGCATCATTCCCTAATGTAGCAACCATATTGGTATGAATGTCCTTTGGAGCTAACCCCTTTTTATGGAGGTACTTGATGACACCACGATGCCGGATTTTGTCCATTTTCTCAAAAACGTGTTAGTATCAATTTTCAAAGTCTAGAATTTCTACGTTATTGCAGGTAAACTTGAACTCATTTGAGTCAAATCAAGAAATAAAGGTTTGGATTTAATGAATACAAAATTTCATGGCTGTTCGATGCCTGCTTCTTGGTCAGGCTCAGAACTTCACAGCCTACCCTCGTATTAAGATGACTCATACAGCTGTCCCTAGGACTCACACAGCTATCACCACGACATCTATAACTATCACCATGAATCATACAGCTACCACCACGATTCATACAGATATCTTAATTCACATACAACTGTCACCACGACCCATAGCGCTTTCATCAGCCATATCTCCAGTATTGTCACTATGAACCATTGCTCATACAGCTGTCCATATCAATATGACTCACTTAGCTTTCCTCATGACTCCTACAGCTGCCACCATGACTTCTTCAGATGTCATCATGTCTCATACAGCGGTCGCCATGGCACATACAGCTGTTATCATGACTCATACAGCTATCAGCACGACTTCTAGACGAATCATACGGCGCCCAAAATGACTCGGATATCTTAATTTCATATATAGCTGCCATCAAAACTTATTTCGTTTTCAACAGTCATATCTCCTGTAGCTATTAGCATAAATAATGCAGCTGTAACCATTGTTCATGTAGCAATCAACATCGCTTATAAGCCTGTCAACATGACTCACACGGCTTTCTTTACGACTTCTACAGCTGTCACCATGATTACTTCAGGTGTCACCATGACTCTTACAATGGTACCCATGACACTTATAGCTGTCACCATGACTCATACAGCTATCACCATTGCTCGCATCCCTCTCACCAAGACTAATATAGCTTTTACCGTGTCTAATACAGCGATCACTATAACTAATACAGCTGCCACGACGAGTCATATAATGACTAATACAGCCATCACGATGACTCATACAGCTGTCAACATGACTCATACAGCTGCCACCACGACACATACAGCTATAACCGTAACTCATACAGCTTTTACCATGACTCTGATATCTATCAGCACGCATTTTTAATCTTTCACTAAGACACATACATATACCGCTATTAAACATTTAGATGTCACCTTGACTTTTAAAGCTATTGCCATGACCAATACAGCTGTCACCATTTCCAATTCAGCTGTTAACATCAATCATACCATGACTCACACATCTGTCATCATGGCAAATGCTGTCTTCAGTATGACTACTACAGCTGTCAATATAATTAATACACCTTTCAAAATGGCTCATACGGCTGTCAGCATGGCTTACACAGCTATCACCATGACAACAGATTTCACCGTGACGCTTACAACTGTCACCATAATTCATGCAGCTCTAACCGTTATCACTACAGCTATCACCATTATGAATACAACTGTCATCTTGGTTCATGCAGCTATCTCCGTTACTCATACAGCCATCACTCCGTGCTCATACAGCTATAAGCATCGCTTATATTTCGTCAGGTGCCATAAAGCTTACACTATGCCTGATGCATTGAATAACATGATTGAATAACATGGGTATGCCTAAAGCTGTCTTCACGCCTCATACAGCTATCAGCATGAATCAAACAGCTGTCACAATGACTCATTTTGTGACCACCATGATCAATATAGCTATCACCATGACTAATACAGCAAGCCCCGTAAACCTCTATTCAGATCAACAAAGGAAAGACTAATACAGCTATCGCAGTCACGCATACATCTATCACCATGATTCTTGTAGCTATTACCATAACTCATACTGCTATTAAGATGACTCATACAGCTGTAACCGTGACTCACGCAGCTACCACCACGACTTCTCCAACCATCACCATGATTCATACAGTTACCAGCATGACTATAACGATATCTTAATTTCAAATACAGCTATCACCAAGACCCATAACACTTTCATCAGCCATTTTATCTCATGTACTGTCACTATGATTCGTGCAGCTGTAACCATTGGTCATACAGCTGTCCATATCAACATGATGCACACAGCTGCTGTCCTCACGACTCCTACAACTGTCACCATGACTACTTCAGGTGTCATCATGTCTCACACAGCGGTCGCCATGACACATACAGCTGTCATCATGACGCATACAGCTATCAGCATGACACGCATAGCTCTCACCATTGCTCACACAACTGTCCCCATGACTAATACAGCTAGCCCCATGACTTACAATGTTATCACCATGACTCATTCAGCTGTCACCACCATTAAAGCCTCCGCGGGTGTAGCGGTTAAGCTACTCGTCTTAGAAACCAGGTATTTTGGGTTCGATTAGGGCAGATCATATTTTCTTAGTGCAGATTATATTTCCTTTTCCTTTGGGATCATACGCCTTGCAAACTATATTGCTGTTTCTGAAGGTACTCAATAAAACCGAGTCTCCGATTTTCGTTCTTTTATTTGATTTGTTTCCAAAGGCAACCCTTACCTCACTGCAGCTTGTGTTAAGTGCCGTGTGGCGGCCGTAAAAAATGTTCCATAAAAGGGTTATCCTTTGGAAGCAAGGAATACATCACAGAAGTGAAAAATATGGAGTGTACATGTTTTCTGGGCCAGACTAGCTAGTTTCGGCCAACCAGGCCCCATCTGTGACCCTCAATCCACAATGGAATCAATGATCCCAAAGGACAAGAAAATATAATCTACACTATGATGTAGGGCAGGGAGACGTTTTACCGCCACCAAACATTCCCACACACCAGCTGTAGTGAAGTTAAATATGTTCCATAAAAGGGTTATCCTTTGGAAGCAAGGAATACATCACAGAAGTGAAAAATATGGAGTGTACATGTTTTCTGGGCCAGACTAGCTAGTTTCGGCCAACCAGGCCCCATCAGTGACCCTCAATCCACAATGGAATCAAAGTCTCCCCGTCCTTCATCATAGTGCAGATTATATTTTCTTAGCCTCTGGGATCATTGCGTTTGAAAATCGAATATCGCTTAAGCCGGTGGTAGGAGGCGTATGCAGCCTTGCAAACTATATTGCTGTGTATGAAGAGACTCAATAAAACCGAGTCTCCGATTTTCGTTCTTGTATGTGTTCTTTATTTCCAAAGGCAACCTTTCAGCTTTTTATTCTCCAGACTTTCGGATAAATCTTTAAACCGAGGTCCAGTTTCTATATGATCTTAGCTGTTGGTGGGACGAAACATGCCCCAGCACGCACGCACACACACACACAGAGCTGTCACCATGACTTAAACCGCTGCCACCGCGACGACTTCAGCAATCACTACGACTGGTATATGCATGTATCACTACCACAGGGACACATTCATTTATTGTCATGGCTCTGGTAGCTATTACCAGGACTTAAACAGCTTCCAACATTACTCCTATAGCTATTCCCATTACTCATACTGGTATTAATATGACTAATACAGCCATCACCACAACTCACACAGCTAGCATATTGACTCCTAAAGTTATCACCATGACTCATAAAGCTGCCACTATGATCCATACAGCTGTCCCTATGACGTATAAAGCTGTCACAAGACCAATACAGTTGTCACAATGACTATCACAAGAATCACATAGCCCAGATAACCCTGTACACTATGATTTTCTGTTCCGTGTTGTAGTCCTTGCTTCCAAAGGATTATTATATATGACTTCACCACAGTTTGTATTTAGGGAATGTGTGGCGGCCGTCAAACGTCTCCCTGCCCTTGATCATAGCGTGGGTTATATTTTCAAGTCATTTTGGATCATTGATTCCACTGCGAAAATTTGAGAATAGTTGAGGGTCACTGGCTAGGTCTAATTGTGGAAACTAGCTAGTCTGTCCCAGAAAAAACTTGTACACTACGGGTTTCGGTTCCGTATTGGAGCCCTTGCTTCCAAAGGATTGCCCATTATATAGAACATCATACGGTTATTACCATGTATCAAATGGCTATCAAGATGTCACCCTTAGCTGCCTTCATAACTCATACAACTATCATCATGATTCATTTAGCTGTCATCATGACTCATTCAGCTATCCCCACGAATCATATTGCTATCACGATTACGCCTGTATTACCTTTGCACATACAGCTATCACCATGACTCATACAACTGTCAACATGACTCATGCAGTTACCACAAATACTCATGCAGCTGTTAAGATTAATCTTCAAACTCTCACTATAACTAAAAAAGCCAACACCATGACTCATACAGCTTTCACCATGAATCATATTTTAGTCTTACTCTTATAATTACTCTTATAGCTATCACCATTTGTTATACAGCTATCGCCATGATTCGTACTGCTGTAATTGTGTGTCATACAGCTGTCCCCATGATTCATATACCGTCGCTACCATCATGAATCATATAACTACTCTTATAGCTGCCATCTTGGCTCATACAGATATCAGCAGTGCCCATGCAACTGTCAACAAGGCCATGAATCTGTAAACATTACTTATTCAAGGCGGTTCTTCTGTCGTGGTTTATTTTCGTTATGGTTTGTCTTTGGGTGTTTGTGTCGCTTATATCATTTTATTTTGGATAGCCTATTGTCTATTTTGTGGGAAAGTAACTGTCCTTTTGGCTATCCGCTATTGATGTTTCCATTAGGGTCTGTTGTTTCATGTTTGCGTTTCTTTCCCTTTGGTGTCTCTGATGGGAGTTGTAGGTTAATGGTATCGATTTCTGATCATTGCCTCCATTTCTATATTATTATGACCAGCTAGTGTACTACATGTATCTAACAATCTTCAAGCCAAATATGCATGTTTGAGAGGTATAGATAAACACATAGTAGTTTTTCGTCACTTTTAGAATATAAAAATATGCAAGTATATAGGTATAACTTTAGCTCTGTTGTGATGAATGTTACAAATTTTAAAATTTCTGTAAAACGTATAGATCTGTCCATGTTAATTATGCCCCGAACTTCAAAGAAGTTGGAAGGACATATTGATTCTGCTTCGTTCGTCCGTCTGTCCGTCCGTCCGTTACGCTATTATGCATAACTTAACCTAAGAACCTATATGCTAGGGTTTTGAAATTTCATATATGGATACCTCATAGAAAATTAGGTGACACGTATTATTTTCTCATCCCTATCAAGAGTTTGAATTTTTCTTTTTGATAAAATCTTTTCAGCAGAATATCTCAAAACCTAGAAGAGTGAGAGCCTTGAAAATTTGTGAATAATTTGGTGGTGATGATTAGATGACTTCATTAATTTTTTACTAAATTCCGAAAAATACTTCATGAGTAATGACCCTTTGTTACTTTGGGTATTTGTACATTGTATGCTTTGTGATACATAGCATAACTTAAGAACCATGTATGCTAGGGCTTTGAAATGTAATATATGGATTCCTCATGGAAAATTAGGAGACACGATTTTTTTTCTCATTCGGATTATGCCCCTTTCAAGAGTTATTGCCTTGATTTTTATTTTGATAAAATTTTTTCAGCAAAATATCTCAAAATCCATTGAAGCTATAGCCTTGGAAGTTGGTGAATAGATTTGTGGTGATGAGTTATGATCCGTTGTCACTTTGGACATTTGTACATTGTACGTACCTCTGTATATTTTGTGATGCATAGCATAACTTAAGACCCGTGTATGCTAGGGTTTTGAAATTTCATATATAATCTTCTCATGTAAAATTAGCAGACACGTGTTTTTATAGCCCCGCTTTGAAAAAGTGGGGCTATATTGGATTTGCCATGTCCTTCTGTCATTCCGTGATTCCGTTAATTTGTGTTGGCTCCATAACTTTGTATCTGCTTAACATATTTTCATGAAACTTCACACAAATGTTAAACACCATAAGACAATGTGCAGAGCGAAGGAATTATAACTGTGGATTGCCTACTTTTGGAGTTATTGCCCTTTGAACATTTTCCGTAATTCCGTAATTCCGTGATTCCGTTAATTTGTGTTGGCTCCATAACTTTGTATCTGCCTAACATATTTTCATGAAACTTCACACAAATGTTAAACACCATAAGACAATGTGCAGCGCGAAGGAATTATAACTGTGGATTGCCCACTTTTGGAGTTATTGCCCTTTGAACATTGAAAAATGGCCATTTTAATTGTGTCCGCTTCATAACTCGAAAACCGTTTGAGATATTTTTAGGAAACTTCACACAAATGTTAAGCACTATGAGACGATGTGCAGAGCGCAGGAACCATAACTCTGCATTGCTTATTTTTGGAGTTATTGCCCTTTGAACATTGAAAAATGGCAATTTTAACAGTGTCCGCTTCATAACTCGAAAACCGTTTGAGATAATTTCATGAAACTTCACACAAATGTTAAGCACTATGAGACAATGTGCAGAGCGCAAGAACCATAACTCTGGTTTTCGTATTTTCTGTGTGTCTGTCTGTGTGTCTGTCTGTGTCTGTTAACAATTTTCGTGTCCGCTCCATAACTTTAAAACCCATTCACATATTTTCATGAAACTTCACACAAACATTAAACACCATGAGATGGTGTGCAGAGTGCAGGAACCATAACTCTGGATTGCCTAATTTTTGAGTTATTTCCCTTTGAATATTGAAAAATATCAATTTTAGCCGTCTTTGCTCGATAACTCAAAAACCGTTTGAGATAATTTTATGAAACTTCACACAAATGTAAAGCACCATATTACGTGTGCAGAGCGCAGGAACCCAAACTCTGGATTATCTACTTTTTCAGTTATAGGCTTTTGAATATTAAAAAATGGCAATTTTAACTATGTCCGCTCCATAACCGTTTCTGATATTTTCATGAAACTTCAAATAAATGAACAGCACCTTGAGATGATGTGCAGAGTGCAGGAACCATAACTCTGGTTTGCCTACTTTAGGAGTTATTGCCCTTTGAACATTTAAAAAGGCAATTTTGACTGTGTCGGCTCCATAACTCACAAACCATTTGAGATATTTTCATGATACTTCACACAAGTGTAAAGCACCATGAGACAATGTGCAGAGCGCAGGAACCCTGACTCTGATTTGCCTACTTTAGGAGTTATTACCCTTTGAACATTGAAAAATGGAAGATGAAATTTAGTATAAACATGGACATTCTGGTAATGTATCATGCTCATTGAAATGAGGGACAAGGGCTCACAACTCTTAGAGTTTTTCCAGATAATGTAAAATTTTCAACAGTTATTTCTTGTTCATAACTGTTTTCTCTGCAGCTTAAATAACTTTCTTCTCTGACAGCGCTGAAGCGGGGCTATAGTCAGATCCTCTGACAGCTCTAGTTTTTTCTCCTTATCCGGATTATGCCATTTTCAAGTGTTATTGCCCTTTGATTTTTTTTTATAAAATCTTGTCAGCAAAATATCTCAAAAACTATAAGAGCTAGAGCCTTGAAAGTTGGTAAATAGATTGGTTGTGATGAGTAGATGACCTGATGAACTTTTGACTAAATTCCGAAAAAATAATTCATGAGTTATGGCCTTTTGTCACTTTGGGTATTTGTACATTGTATGTTTTGTGATGCATAGCAGTGGAGTCGATAGAGTGCTGGACTACGAATCAGAGTCGATTATGAATCAGAGGGTCGTGAGTTCAAACGCCGGTCGAGGAATGGAATTTTTTTTTCTTTTCTTTTCTTTTTTTCTTCATAAACACACATAAACAGTTATCATCTCCCGCGCACAACCAAGCTGTTAGGGGTGGGGATATTGCATTTATACATGCATACCTGTGTGTGCGTGTGCATGCATGCATGTGTGCATGTATGCGTGCCTGCATATGTGAGTGCATACATGCATGTATGTGTGCATGCTTGCATGAGTGTGTGTATGCATGAGTGTATGTGTGCATGCATGTGTGCTTGTATGCATGCTTGCGTGTGTGCACACTCATGTACATGCTGTATGTATGTGTGCATGCAAGAGTGCATGCATGCATTTGTGTGTGCGCATGCAAGCGTGTGTGTGCATGCATATGTGTTTGTGCATGCATGCATGTTTGTGTGCATGTGTTTGTGCATGCATACATATGTGCATGTGTACATGTGTGCACGTTTGCATGACTCGCATCCCTCTCAAAAATGACCATTAGTATCTGTCAGTCTTTTATATTTAAATTGTGATGGAATTTTCCTTGTGTTTCAGAATCAACATCGAGGGGAAGAAGGACAGTAAAAGACGCTAAAGGCTGGAAGCATTGAAATGAATTATAATTAAGAAATAAATGAAATATTGTCTGGCAACGAAATTCAGTTGTTTTCTTGCTTACTTTCAGTTGTTTTTTTTTTGGTCATGCCTGCTTTTAACATGGCACGACTTAGGGACCTATTTTTCTGTCCATTTGTTTGTTCATCCACCAGCACACAAGATAGATGTGAAGGCAATGATCAGGAATCGACAAATAAACCCACAAAATTGGAAGCAACGTCTCCAAAATTATCTTTACAGTGTTGACGGGGACGTTAAACCTCAAATCAAACAAACAACTCATAATTTCTCCGAGGGACTTACAAATTAAATTTTGCAAGACTCACCGTTATTTCGAAATACTTAGGAAAACTGTGTTTTGTACAAATTATTTTGCAGTGGAACTTATAGATTGGGACATAGCGAGTTCACAGGACTCATTAGAAAAATGTAAATAGATCACCAATATGCTGATAACCAGTGCAAGTATAGTGCACATTCGTCTTTTAGAAACTGACAACGGTCCTTAGATAAGCAGAAGAGGTCGAGATGCTATAGAACATAGTTTGTGATCAAGATCACTTGCAAGAAACATCCTCAGCCTAGAGAGGATCAATGGCACGAGCTGATCATTAGCAACTTGCGCATTCAACTGAGCCACTGAGATACTTTATGGTCACAAAGCTGCTGTTGAAATAAATTATGGCTATACTGTTAAAACAAACTAACAAGTCCGGGAAATGCATACCCATTTAGACCCCACTTCATATAGATGAAAGTAGGGTTGGCAAGGGCATACATTTTTACCATAATCTTATCCACAGCATAGACGTACTATGTACTCATTATACCCCCGGTATACGAGGTATGCTATGGGGTATAATGCTTTCGTCCTGCCGTACACACAAATGGATAGATAGGTGGCTATGAACTTGGACAGAATCAATGTAAGTCAATGAGAGAAAGTGCGATTTATTCCGTTAGACACATAAAAGGTCTGTTATGTGGTTAAAATTAGCCACCTAAGTATCAATCTTGCTCAAAATAGCCACATAAGTATCCATTTGTGAGAACGTCCGTTCTTCCGTCCGTCTTTCCGTCTGTCCGCACCAACAAATGGATAGTTAGGTGGCTATGTAAATGGACAGAATCAATGTAAGTCAATAGGATTTGTTCCGTTAGACACCGAAATTACTTCTTTTCTGTGGCTAAAAGTAGCCACTTAAGTATCGATCCTGCCAAAAATAGCCACATAACTATCCATTTGTGAGAACGTCCGTCCGTCCATCTGTCCGCCCGATGTCCGTCCATCCTTCTTCCGTCCGTTAACATTGTGGTTAAAGTTTTGCGTCAAAGTTTCTAAGAGATTATATCTTCTGAACCCTTTGATAGATTTAGTTGATACTTACAATGAAGTTACATACTGGTCTAAAGATATCATTGATGCATGTCCTAGCCCCACAGTGACCTTGAGGTCAAGGTCAAAGACTTAAAAAATTATATTTGGTCAAAGTTTTATGACAAAGTTTATAGATGCCTGTATGTTCTAAATTCTAACACAAATTCAGTTGATACTTGCATCAATGTTGCAAACCAGTCCAAAGATTTCGTTATGTTTGTCCTTCCCCCACCCAAGGTGATCTCAAGGTCACAGACTTAGAAATTTTACATTTGTTTAAAGTTTTATGACAAAGTTTATAGATGCCTGTATGTTCTTAACTCTAAGACAAATCCAATTTATACTTGCATCGAGTTTGCTTAGCAGTCCAAAGATTTTATTGATACATATCCCACCCTGCTGCTTCAGTAACATTGATGCCCCCAACCCTTCAGTAACTTTGATGCCCTCACTCGGTGGTCCATTTAGAATTTTTATGTTTGGTTTAGCTCTTACAAGCACATATATATAGATTCTTATAGCTTCTTGACTTCTTCATTCATATTACATACCAGCTCAAAAGCTATATTAGAGGGTGGCGCTGGCCTGGGGTATACGTGACCCACTGGTCGTTTTTCACCTAAATGCTTCGAAGAGTCTGTTCTAATGAACACCATTTATCTAAATTTGAACCAGAAGTAAGAAAAGTGTCACAAACTTCCATAGATGGAGAAAAATTGACAGAAAGCAGTGTAAGATGTGTGTGTTTTCACAATGGGCCCCATTGACAGAAGTACTGAATTGAAGAGCTAATGCATTTTCCAATGTTTTATAATGTCATTAAAATTGTGATTAAAGCATACTAAAGATATGGCAATGTCATTTTTTTTTCTTTGACCCTGGGGCCATGTTGTCGTCAAGGTCACACGAAAAGTATTCCAATATGTTCTACTTCCAAGGGCTATCCAATAATCAATTTTCGGCAGTGCAATCCCAACAGGTTAGAAGATATGATAAAGTCCTACTTTTTGACCTTTGACCCAGGGGTCATGTTGGGGTCAAGGTCACACGAAAAGTATTCCAATATGTTCTACATTCCAAGGGCTATCCAATAATCAAGTTTCGGAAGTGCAATCCCAACAGTTTAGAAGATATGATAATGTCCTACTTTCTGACTTTTGACCTTGGGGCCACGTTGGGTTCAAGGTCACAAAAAGTAACCCACTGCCATCTACATACCATGAACTATCCACATGCAAAAGTTCGAAAGTTTAACTTCAGTGGTTGCAGAGGAGATCCATTTACAAGAAACGTGACGGACGGACAAACAGACGGACGGACAGACGCTCACTCAACTCTGGTACGAAAACAATATACCCGATTTTCTTTGAAAAAGCGGGTATAATAACATTGATGAAATCATTCGCAAATGTAAGCAGAGAAACGTTTGATAATTAAGGCGTAATTATACCTAATTTAGTGACACAGAGGCCTTTCTAATATTTAATCTTCATCAGTGTGTCACAACCCCAAAGTTCTGAAACCGAAACGGATGATGGACAAGATCCGGCAAACACAGCACATCCCCCTCCCAGCACACACCGACCGACGTAGCTCGTGAGACAGGTCAACTGGAGGCATCAGGCAAGAGACGCCCTTGATAAATGACGTTTTTGAAACATTGCCGAAATATTCGCACAATAAAATGACGTCTGTAAACGTGTTAGAAACGTTAATGGAATCGAACTGAAGGCAATGATCAGGAATCGATGCAATTACGGCTTACCGCTTAGAAGATCTAAAAAGTAGAAGTAAAACAAAGATCAGGAATTGATACAATTAACTTACTCCACCCAAAAAGACACCAAAGGGAAAGAAATACAAACATTAAGCGACCAGACCATAATGGAAACCTAAACAATGGAAGGCCATAAGGAGAGTTACTTTCCCACAAAATGGCCATATGGCCATCCAAAATTAAAAGACACAAGTGATACACACAGTAAGCAACAAACAACAACATAAATAAATCGCCACAGAAGAGCCGCCTTGGAACGGTCAGTGGAAGATTTCCACCGGGGGGGGGGGGGGGGGCTTAAATCGATTATACGTGGCCACAATCCTCGCTCTTACTTCCGTCGCGATTTAGACAAATAATTTGTTCAGTTCTTTCCATGAAAAGTGGTGCGAGACGGACCGTCTTTTAAACCCTTGCGGTTTCTTTGGGCGGTAGGCCTTTAGATGTCAGTTTATCTCAGTGTCAGGTAAAAACCCTCGAAACAGAACGCAACCCCTAAATCTCCTAAATGGTGTTGCCTTGGACGTAAAAACCAAAGACAAACAAATCTCAGCTATTGCCACAGTTAATATGGCTTTGATCTTAGCGCACAGCTATCATCACAGCAAGAATGACTGTCAACTGAGTCATATACATGTATGTCTACACGGGTGAGTTTCACAGCTATCACCACAGGTAATGAGGCTGTTCCCTGAGTTATACGGCTGTCACCACAGGTTGAATGGCCAGGTAGAATGGCTATCACAACTGATGCCGTACACAGCTTTTACCATTAATATTTTGGCTCACATGGCTTTGAACTTATTCTCACAGATATCACCGCATGAAATATGGCTATCAACTGAGTCCACGGGTGATATGACTGGAACCCAAGTTTCACTGCTATCACCACAGGTTATATGGCTAACTCTTCAGTTTTACAAATGTCACCACATGTTATTGATCAATGGCCTCTGTCTCACAAAAGTCGCAATGGGTAGTATGGTTCCTAGAGTTTCACAACTATCAACAAAGTCAATATCGCTATCACCCGAGTTTTTCAGGGATCACCACAACACGGCAGGTAATATGGCTATCACCTCAGTTCCACAATCTCACCTTGTATATTATAGCAATAACTTCAGTTTCACCGCTGTCACTAGAGGTATTATGATTATCACCTTAGTTTCACAGCTATCACCACAAGTAATATGACTAACACCTGACTTTCTCAGCTTTCCTTCACAGCAGGTAATATGGCTATCACCAGAATATTCATATATATCGCCAAAGGTTATTTCGCTATCACATCAGTTTACAGCTGTCACCATAGGTAATAATTATAGCAATCAATTATGTTTTACCTTTTCACAACAGGAAGTATGGTTATCGGACGAATTTCAAAGCTATCACTGCAGGTAACATGGCTATCACCTAAGTTTAACAGCTGTCACCACAGTTCATATTGTTTTCACCAGAAGTCACAGTTATCACCATAGGTAATATGGCTATCACCTCCGTTTCATAGCTGTCATCTCAGGAAATATGGCTATCGCCTGAGCTTCACAACACGAAATATGACTATCACCTGATTTTCACAGCTATCATCGCAGGTAATACGGTTATCGCCTGTGTTTTACAGCTGTCAACAAAGGTAATATAGCAATCGTCTCTGTTCATAGCTGTCACTAAATTGAGAATGGATATCACCTGAGTTTCCCAGCTGTCACCACAGGTAGTAAGGCTATTAGACCTGAGCAGGTAATATGGCTTTAACAGCTGCCACCACGGGTAATATGGCTGTCATCTCAGTTTCATATCTTTCACCTCGGGTAATATGGCTGTCACCTGTATTACCCAAGAAGTAGTAGGACTATCACCTGAATTTTACACCTGTCATTAACGGTAATATACATATCATCTCGGTTTGGCAGCTGTCACCACAGGTAGTGCAGCAGTCACTTCTATCACCGCAGGCTATATATGGCCGCCACCTGAATAACAGTTACCACTATATATAATATGGCTATCACCGCAGTTTCACAGCTGTCACCCCAGGTAGTAAGGCTTTCAGATTAGTCTTACAGATATCACCACAGGTAATATGGCCATCACCTGCGTTTCCAGTTTCACAGCTGTCATCACATGTGATGTGACCTAATGCGGACTTAAACGATTATTTGTCTAAACCATAAAAGAACAAAAGCCATGTACAATCGATTTAAGCCCCCGAGTGGAAGACTTTTGCTGACCGTTCCAAGGCGGTTCTTCTGTTGTGGTTTATTTTTGTTATATTGCGTCTTCGCATGTATGTATTGCTTATGTCTTTTTATTTTCTACAGCTGTTTGGCCATTTTGTGTGAAACTATTTGTGATTTTGGCTATCCGCTTGTGGTGTTTTCATTAGGGTTTAGCTGTTTTATGTTCGTATTTCTTTCCCATTGGTGTCTCTGTTAGGAGATTTTGGGTAATTGTATTCGTTCCTGATCATTGCCTTCACCTCTATTTTTAAACCAAATTTCACAGCTATCACCAAAGGTGGTATGACAAACACCTCAGTTTTACGGCTGTCAGCACAGATTATTAAGCAATGACCTCCGTTTCACAAATCTCAGAACAAGTAGTGTGGTTATCGCAGGTAGTATGGTTATCACCTGGCCGTATCGCTATCACATCAGACTGATAGCTTTTACCAAAGGTAATATAGCAATCCACTGTGTTTCACACTTGACACAACAGGTAGACTGGTTATCACCTGAGTTTCACAGCTATCACTACAGGTAACATGGCTGTCACCTCAGTTTGACAGATGTAACCACAGGTTATATTGCTGCCAACTGAGTTTCACAGCTATCATCAGAGGTAATATGGATATTACCTCCATTTCACAGCTTTTACGACAGGAACTATGACTATCATCTGAGCTTCCCACAAAAAATAAGTATCACCTGAATTTCAGAGCTATCGTTACAGGTAATACGGCTATCATCTCGGTTGACATCTGTCACAACAGGTGATACAACAATCACCTCTGTTTCACAACTGTCACTTCAACTAGGATGGTTAACACCTGATTTTCCCCGCTGTCACAACAGGTAGTAATTAATGCTATCACAGGAGTTCACAGTTTTTTGTTTGCATTGGAGTTTAATGGCCAAATCAACACTATTTTGTCAATTTTTAGCCAGTCAGGTTACCTATCCAGAATTTTCCTGGAAAGAATGACCGTAGAAAAGATTTCATAATCAATCTCCACGAAAGAATACTGCGAACCCCGGCAAGTATCGAACCCGCGTACTTCTGATCACCGCCGGTAATATGGCTATAACCTCCGTTTTGCAGCTACCACCACAGGTTATAAGGCTGTCACCTCAGTTTCGCATCTTACACCTCAGGTAATATGGCTATCACCTGAGTTTCAAAAGAAGCAGTATGACTATCATCTGAATTGCACAGCTAGCATTACAGGTTATATGCCTGTCACCTCAGTTGGACAGCTGCCACCACAGGTAATACAGCAGTCAAGTCTGTTTCACAGCTATTCCTATAGCTTGTTTGGCTATCCCCTTAGCTTGACAGCTATTCCCAGAGGCTATATGGTCATTACCTGAGTAGCAGTTACCACCACGGTATTATGGCTATCGTTTCAGTTTCACAAATGTCGCCGTAGGTGGTAAGGCTTTCAAATAAGTCTCACAGATATCACCACAAGTAATATGGCTATCACGTGATTTTTCAAGTTTCACAGCTGTCATTACAGGTAATATGGCTATAACCCCAGGTAGTATGGTTATCGCCAGAGTTTAACAGCCATCGCCAAAGGTAATATCGCCATCACCTCAATTTCTTAGCTTTCATCACATCACCACAGGTTATATGGCTATCACTTTAGTTTCACAGCTGTCGATACATATTATATAGCAATAATTTCAGTTTCACCGCTGTCACTATAGGTAGTATGGCTATCATTTTAGTTTTCAGCTACCAAAGCAAGTAATATGGCTATCACCTGACTTTCTCAGCTTTCCTTCACAAAAGTAAGATCGCTATCACCTAAGTTTGACAGTCGTCACCACGGGTAATACAGCAGTCAACTATGATTAATAATTGTCACAACAGTTAGAATGGTTATCACCCGATTTTCAGAGCTGTCCCTACAGGTAACAACGATATCACCTCAGGTTGTATTGCTATCATCTGAGTCCCATAGCCATTAATGTATGTAATATGGCTATCACCTCCATTTCACACGGTCACCTCAGGAAAAATGGCTATCACTAGTGCTTCACAACACGAAATGTGAAATTGTGGTGAAATCAACAGAACATATGGAAAAGCTGATAAACTGTGGTGATGCTGAGTTACCTGTTGTGATGCCGAGTTGACACTATAACCTGCGGTGATAATCTGTGTAACAGCGGTGATGGACATTTGGACAGCTGTGAAACGGTGCTGAATTATAAATAACCTGTGGTGGTAGCTATAAGACGGTGGTCATAGCCACATAATCTTCGGTTACAGCTGTGAAATTGTGCTGAAATCTGATTAACCTGTGGTGATACCTGCCAAAGTTTGGTAAGAGCCAAGTATCTGTGTTACAGCTGTGAAAAAGTGCTGAAATCTTTAATCTGTGGTGACAGCTGTGAAACTGTGGTGACAGCTATGTTATCTGTTGTGAAGCGGTGAAACTGAGCTGAAATAAAACAAAAAGCTGTCAACCTGTGGTGATGCTGAGTTATCTGTTGTGATTGCGAGTTTTCCGTTGTGACAGTTATAAAACTATACTGAAGACTAAATAACCTATGGTGATATCTGTCAAACAGCGGTGATGGCAATTTAATCTATGGTGACAGCTATTAAACGATGCAGAATTATAAATAACCTGTGGTGCACAAGTTTTCTGGACCAGAGCAGCTGGTTTCGGCCAATTCAGCCTCATCATTTACTATGAAATATTTTAAAAATTCCACAATAAACCAATGATCCCGAAGGACAAGAAATTATAGACAACATAATGACGAAAGGTGGAGAGACATTTTACGGCAGCCAAAGACTACCTTAACGCCAGCTATATTCACATCAAATATGTTCTATGTAAGGTTTATCATTTGTAAGCAAGGAATATACAACAGAGCCTAAAAGCATGGAATGTACACGTCCGTGGTGATTGATGGCAAACTGTGGTGATAGCCACTTAACCTGTGGTGACAGCTGTGAAACTGTGCTGAAATCTGAATAACCTGTGGTGATACCTGCGAACGTTTGGTGATAACCAAGTATCTGTATGACAGCTTTGGAAATGTACTGAAATCTGTATAATTTGTGGTGACAGCTGTGAAACTGTGGTGGAAGCTATGTTATCTGATGTGAAGCTGTAAAACTGTGATGAAATCAAAATAACATATTGAGAAAGCTGTGAAACTGTGGTGATGCCGATTTACCTGTTGTGATGCCGAGTTGTCTGCTGTGACAGCTATAAAACTATTCTGAAAACTAAATGACCTGTGGTGATATCTGTGAAACAGCGATGATGGCCATTTAACCTATGGTGACAGCTATGAAGTGATGCTGAATTATAAATAACCTGTGATGATAGCTGTGAAATAGTGGTGCTAGTCACGTAGCCTGTGGTGACAGCAGTAAGACTGCTGAATTCAAAATAACTTACTGTGAAATATGTTCCATAAACGAGTTATCATTTGGAAGCAAGGAATAAACAACAGATCCGTAAAGCATGGAGTGCACAAGTTTTCTGGGCCAGAGCAGCTAGTTTCGGCCAAATAGGTCTCATCAGTGGCCCTGAAATATTTTAAAAATTCCATCAATTATCCCGAAGGACAAGAAAATATAAACTACATTGTGACGAAAGGTGGGGAGACAGTTTACACACTCAATTAACGCCAGCTATAGTCACAGCAAATATGTTCTATGAAAGGCTTATCATTTGGAAGCAGGGAATATACAACAGAGCCTAAAAGCATGGAATGTAAAAGTCCGTGGTGATTGATGGCACAATGTGGGGATAGCCACTTAACCTGTGGTGACAGCTGTGAAACTGTGCTTAAATCTAAATAACCTGTGGTGATACCTGCCAAAGTTTTGTGGTAGCCAAGTATCTGTGTGACAGCTGTGAAAATGTACTGAAATCTGTATAATTTGTGGTGACAGCTGTGAAACTGTGGTGACAGCTATGTTATCTGATGTGAAGCCGTAAAACTGTGTTGACAGCTATGTTATCTGTTGGGAAGATGTAAAACTGTGCTGAAATCTGTATAATTTGTGGTGATAGCTGTGAAACCATGTTGACAGCTATGTTATCTGTTTTGAAGCAGTAAAACTGTGCTGAAATCAAAATAACACATTTAGAAAGCTGTGATACCGAGTTTCCTGTTGTTATGCTGAGTTGTCTGTTGTGACAGCTATAAAACTATACTGAAAACTAAATAACCTGTGGTGATATCTGTGAAACAGCGGTGATGGCCATTTAACCTGTGGTGACAGCTGTGAAATGAGTCAGAATTATGAATACCTGTGGTGATAGCTATGATAGTGGGTGTTAGTTACCTAGCTTGTGGTGACAGCTGTGAAATTGCTGAATTCAAATAGCCTAGAAGTGCACAAGTTTTCTGGACCAGAGCAGCTGGTTTCGGCCAATTCAGTTTGGTGATAGCCAAGTATCTGTGTGACAGCTGTGAAAATGTACTGAAATCTGTATAATTTGTGGTGACAGCTGTGAAACTATGTTGACAGCTATGTTATCTGTTGTAAAACTGTGCTGAAATCAAAATAACACATCGAGAAAGCTGTGATACCGAGTTTCCTGTTGTGATGCTGAGTTGCCTGTTGTGACAGCTATAAAACTATACTGAAAACTAAATAACCTGTGGTGATATCTGTGAAACAGCGGTGATGGCCATTCAACCTATGACGACAGCTGCGAAATGAGGCAGAGTTATGAATACCTGTGGTGATAGCTATGATAGTGGGTGTTAGTTACGTAGCTTGTGGTGACAGCTGTGAAATTGCTGAATTCAAATAGCCTACTGTGAAATATATTCTATAAAGGAGTTATCCTTTGGAAGCAAGGCATAAACAACAGATCAGAAAAGCATGGAGTGCACAAGTTTTCTGGACCAGAGCAGCTGGTTTCGGCCAATTCAGCCTCATCATTGGCCCTAAAATATTTTAGAAATACCACAATAAACCAATGATCCCGAAGGACAAGAAATTATAGACAACATTATGACGAAAGGCGGAGAGGCATTTCCCGACAGCCAAAGACTCCCTTAACGCCAGCTATAGTCACAGAAAATATGTTCTATGAAAGGTTTATCATTTGTAAGCAAGGAATATACAACAGAGCCTAAAAGCATGAAATGTACAAGTCCGTAGTGATTGATGGCAAACTGTGGAGATGGCCACTTAACCTGTGGTGACAGCTGTGAAACTGTGCTGGAATCGGAATAACCTGTGGTGATACCTGCGAAAGTTTGGTGATAACCAAGTATCTGTGTGACAGCTGTGGAAATGTACTGAAATCTGTATAATTTGTGGTGACAGCTGTGAAACAGTGGTGGAAGCTATGTTATCTGATGTGAAGCTGTAAAACTGTGTTGAAATCAAAATAACATATTGAGAAAGCTGTGAGACTGTGGTGATGCCGATTTACCTGTTGTGATACCGAGTTGTCTGTTGTGACAGCTATAAAAATATACTGAAAACTAAATGACCTGTGGTGATATCTGTGAAACAGCGATGATGGCCATTTAACCTATGGTGACAGCTATGAAGCGATGCTGAATTATAAATAACCTGTGATGATAGCTGTGAAATAGTGGTGCTAGTCACGTAGCTTGTGGTGACAGCAGTGAAACTGCTGAATTCAAAATAAGTTACTGTGAAATATGTTCCATAAAAGAGTTATCCTTTGGAAGCAAGGAATAAACACTAATCCGTAAAGCATGGAATGCACAAGTTTTCTGGGCCAGAACAGCTAGTTTCGGGCAAATAGGTCTCATCAGTGGCACTGAAATATTTTAAAAATTCCACCAATGATCCCGAAGGACAAGAAAATAGAAACTACATTTTGACGAAAGGCGGGGAGAAAGTGTACGGCCGCAACACACTCCATTTACGCCAGCTATAGTCACAGCAAATATGCTCTATGAAAGGCTTATCATTTGGAAGCAAGGAATATACAACAGAGCCTAAAAGCATGGAATGTACAGGTCCGTGGTGATTGATGGCACACTGTGGGGATAGCCACTTAACCTGTGGTGACAGCTGTGAAACTGTGCTGAAATCTGAATAACCTGTGGTGATACCTGCCAAAGTTTGGTGATAGCCAAGTATCTGTGTGACAGCTGTGAGAATGTACTGAAAGCTGTATACTTTGTGGAGACAGCTGTGAAACTGTGGTGACAGCTATGTTATCTGATGTGAAGCTGTAAAACTGTGTTGAAATCAAAATAACATATTGAGAAAGCTGTGAAACTGTGGTGATGCCGATTTACCTGTTGTGATGCCGAGTTGTCTGCTGTGACAGCTATAAAACTATACTGAAAACTAAATGACCTGGGGTGATATATGTGAAACAGCGATGATGGCCATTTAACCTATGGTGACAGCTATGAAGCGATGCTGAATTATAAATAACCTGTGATGATAGCTGTGAAAAAGTGGTGCTAGTTACATAGCCTGTGGTGACAGCAGTGAAACTGCTGAATTCAAAATAACTTACTGTGATATATGTTCCATAAAAGAGTTATCCTTTGGAAGCAAGGAATAAACAACAGATCCGTAAAGCATGGAGTGCACAAGTTTTCTGGGCCAGAGCAGCTAGTTTCGGCCAAATAGGTCTCATCAGTGGCCCTGAAATATTTTCAAAATTCCATCAATGATCCCGAAGGACAAGAAAATATGAACTACATTGTGACGAAAGGCGGGGAGACAGTTTACGGCCGCCACACACTCCATTAACGCCAGCTATAGTCACAGCAAAAATGTTCTGTGAAAGGCTTATCATTTGGAAGCAAGAAATATACAACAGAGCTGAAAACATGGAGTGTACAAGTTTTTAACTAACTAGTTTCGTCCAATGAGCCTCATTATGATCCTTATATAGTAAAACAAACAGTGAAACTGTTGCGATGGCCAGGCAACCAGTGGTGACAGCTGTGACCTGTGCTAAAATCTAAATAACCTTGGCGACAGCTGTGAAACTGCACTGAAATCTAAAAGCCTGTAGTAATTGATGGCAAACTGTGGTGATAACCACATAACCTGTGGTGACAGATCAAACTGTGATGAAATCGGAATAACCTGTGGCGATACCTGCGAAAGTTTGGTGATAGCCAAGTATCTGTGTGACAGCTGTGAAAATCTACTGAAATCTGTATAATTTATGGTGACCGCTGTGAAACTGTGATGACAACTATGTTATTTATTGTGAAACTGTGCTGAAATTAAAATAACCTATTGTGAAAGCTGTGAAACTCTTGTGATTCCGAGTTGCCTGTTGTGACTGCGAGTTTTCTGTTGTGACAGCTATAAAACT
This sequence comes from Lucinisca nassula, assembly GCA_963580285.1. Lineage (NCBI taxonomy): Eukaryota > Metazoa > Mollusca > Bivalvia > Lucinida > Lucinidae > Lucinisca > Lucinisca nassula. The sequence goes on along the minus strand of OY757016.1, from coordinate 134,016,196 downwards.
ATACTGAAGACTAAATAACCTGTGGTGATATCTTTGAAACATCGTAGATGGTAATTTGACCTATGGTGGCAGCTATGAAACGATGATGTGAAACTGTGGTGACAGCTATGTTATTTGTTGTGAAGCTGTGAAACTGTGCTGAAATCAAAATAACATATTGAGAAAGCTGTGAAACTGTGGTGATGCCGAGTTACCTGTTGTGATGCCGAGTTGTCTTTCGTGACAGCTATAAAGCTATACTGAAAACTAAATGACCTGTGGTGATATCTATGAAACAGCGTTGATGACTATTTACTCTATGGTGACAGCTGTGAAACAGCGCTAAACTTTAAATTACCAGTGGTTATAACTGTGAAACTGTGGTGATAGTCACGTACCCTGACAGCTGTGAAACTGCTGAATTCAAAATAGTATGTTCTATAAGAGTTATCCTTTGGTAGCAAGGAATTAATAATAGATCCGAAAAGCTTTGAGTACAAACGTTTACTGTGCCAGAGCAGCTAGTTTTTGTCAATAAGGCCTGAACTTATTTTCAAAATTCCACAAGAAACCAATGATCCCGAAGGACAAGAAAATATAAACTACATTATGACGAAAGGCGGGGAGACAATTTACGGCCGCCACACATTCCCTTAACGCCAGCTATAGTCACATTAGAACTGAAAAGCATGGAGTGTACACGTGTTGGCTAAACTTTCTAGTTTCGACCAATTATCATATCAGGACTCAGAAATATTATATAACAACTGTGATACTGGCGATGGTCACGCAACCCCTGGTGACAGCTGTGAACTGTGCTAAATAACCTGGCGCAAGGGTTGTGAAACTCTACAGAAATTTAAATAACCTGTGGTGATCGATGGGTAATTGTGGTTATAGCTCTACAGCTGTTGCGATAGCCACGTAATATGTGGTGACAGCTGGACCACATAATCTGTGGTAACAGATGTGAAATTGTGCTGAATTCTGAATAACCTGGGGTTATACCTGCGAAACTGTGGTGATAACCACATAACCTGTGGTGACAGATGTGAAACTGTGATGAAATCGGAATAACCTGTGGTGATACCTGCGAAAGTTTGGTGAGAGCCAAGTATCTGTGTGACAGCTGTGAAAATCTACTGAAATCTGTATAATTTATGGTGACAGCTGTGAAACTGTGATGACAACTATGTTATTTATTGTGAAACTGTGCTGAAATTAAAATAACTTATTGTGAAAGCTGTGAAACTCTTGTGATGCCGAGTTGCCTGTTGTGACTGCGAGTTTTCTGTTGTGACAGCTATAAAACTATACTGAAGACTAAATAACCTGTGGTGATATCTGTGAAACATCGGTGATGGCAATTTGACCTATGGTGGCAGCTATGAAACGATGCTGAATTATAAATAACCTGTGGTGATAGCTGTGAAACTGTGGTGCTAGTCACGTAGCCTATGGTGACGGCTTAGGAACTGTTGAATTCAAAATAACCTACTGTGAAATATGTTCTATAAAAGAGTTATCCTTTGAAAGCAAGGAATAAACAACAAATCCGAAAAGCATGAAGCGCAAAAGGTTACTTGGCCAGAGCAGCTAGTTTCGGCCAATAAGGCCTCATCAGTGGCCCTGAAATATTTTCAAAATTCCACTATAAACCAATGATCCCGAAGGACAAGAAAATATAAACTACATTATGACGAAAGGCGGGGGGACATTTTACGACCGCCACACACTCCATTAACGCCTGCTATAGCCACATCAAATATGTTCTATGAAAGGTTTATCATTTGGAAGAGCAAAACAACAGAACTGAAAAGCATGGAAAGAACATGTTTTGGCCAAACTTTCTAGTTCGACCAATTATCGCATCAGGATTCTGAAATATTGTAATAAAAACTGTGGAACTGGCGATGGTCACGTAATCAGTGGTGACAGCTGTGATCTGTGCTAAATAACCTGGCGTTATAGCTGTGAAACTGTACTGAAATCTAGATAACCTGTGGTGATAAATGGTAAACTGTGGTTATAGCTCTGCAGCTGGTGTGATAGCCACGTAATCTGCGATGACAGTTGTGAAACTGTGCTGTAATCTCCAAAATATGTGGTGATAGCTGTGAAAATGTGGTGATGACCACGTGCCCTGTGATGACAGCTATGGAACTATGCTTGAAACTAAACCTGTGGTGACAGCTGTGAAACTGCAGTGATTATTATGTTGCCTGTGGTGACAGCTGTGAAACTATGCAGAAATCTAAATAGCATGTGGCAAGTGGTACATAATACTAGAGCTGTTAACTCTTCAGCCTGCCATTTCCGGAAAACTGATCTGATTGGTTAGGTTCAAACAGAAAAGTTCAAATATGATCTTTAGTTATCATTACAGTGTGGTGAGACTTTAATGTCAGAAGTCATATTTCTGTTAACGAGCTTTATCAATTGAAACCGAGATGCAGATGGGCTATGCTTTCTTGAATTTACACAGTCTTTATTCTTGTTGATAGCTAAGGATGTCGTCAAAATTAAAGGAAAAGCTGAAATGTCTTGGCCCAAAAAATACAGCAACAAAAAAAAACTTAAGGAGTAAAAACATTTTGAAAATTAACTAAAGCAACCGGCCTTATCTGGAACATTGTCCCTACAAGGGACATTTTCCTTTTTTCCATTGAGTATTTGTTGAAAGGGATAACTGTCCTTGTTTCCCCTGCACTCTTTAGAATCGCCTTCGCGATTATAATGAATATCCAAGAATGGAGAAAAGTATCCTTTAATTAATTATCCTTTAATCGTATAATCAAATACCCTCTTATCTATATCAATGTTTACTTCAAACTGAAGTCGCATCAGGTAAAAACTTACCGCCAGTCCATTTAATAAAATACGATTCATTCTTGAAAAACAAAACAAAACACATATATATAAATGAAGAAGTGACCATTAATTGCATAACACTAAAGCACTTTTATATAAACTGATCATCAATACATTTCAAATACATTGTCTGATTCACTGGCTGTGATATAAACTCCAGATTACTGGGTAATAAAACACTTTGTGGTTTCAGCATCTGACACTTATGGCCCTTGGCAGAAACTGTTAACTAGCTGCCTTTTAAACAAGCAGATACAAATCCACGGAAACAACTGTCCGTACGTATTTAATAGAGGGGTTTGGTGCTCCTCTAATAAGCTCTTCACTGTGGTGATAGCTGTGACACTGTCGAAAAAAACAACATATAATATGTGGCGACAACAGTTGTGAAACTATAGTTATAGCCAAATAAACTTTGAGAGTTGTGAAAGCTGTAAAAGTGTACTGAAATCTATATTATCTATGATGGGAGCTGTGAAACTGTGAGGTGATTACATCTGTGAATCTGTGCTGAAATATAATTTACCTGTGGTGATAGCTGTGACCCTGTCGTAAAAGTCATGTAATCTATGGCGACAACAGCTGTGAAACTATTGCTATAGACAAATAACCTTTGCGAGTGGTGACAGCTGTGAAAGTGTGCTGAAATCAATATTATTTGTGGTGGGAGCTGTGAAACTGTGCTGAAATATAAATTACATGTGGTGAAAGCTGTAAAACTGCCGCGATAGCCACGTAACTGTGGTGACTACCGTGAAGCTGTTCTGAAATCCAAATAACCTGTGATGATGAGGTTAAACTGTGCTGAAATCGAGATAACCTATGGTGATAGCTGTTAAACAGTGGTGATAGCCACGTAACGTGCAGTGACAGCTATGAACTGCGCTGAAATTTATAAATAACCCGTGGTAATAGCTGTGAAGCTTTGGCGATATACACATTACCTGTGCACACGTGACAGCTATGAAACTGCTGAAATCTATATAATCTGTGGGGAAAGCTGTGGAATTGGTGTGACCGGTGGTGACAGCTGTGAAATTGTGCTGCTAAAACCTATATAATCTGTGCTGCTAAAACCTATATAATCTGTAGTCATAGCTGTTAAACGGTGATGACACCCACGTAACGTGTGATGACAGCTATGAATCTGAGCTAAAAACTCAACAAGGTGGGAGGAAAGCTTTGCTCTGTGCTGATTATTGCGTTACCTTTGGTAACAGCTCTGAAACTGTGCTGAAATCTATAAAAGCATTTGGTGTCAGCTGTGAAACTGTGCTGAAATCTTGAAATTCTGTGGTGATATCTGTGAAACTGTGATGATGGCCATGTAACCTGTGATGTCAGCTTTGGAACTGTGCTAAAACCTTAATGAACCGTGGAACTGCAGGGATTATCACATAACCAATGGTGACAGCTGTCAAACTATGATGAAATCTAAATAATATGTAGTGATAGATGTAACACTGTGGTGATACCAACGTAATCTACGTCGACAGCTATGAAACTGTGGTGATAGTCAAATAAACTTATGGACTGCGACATCCATGTAAATGTACTTTATAGAAGTGAAGGCATTGACCAGGAATCGATACAATTAACACACAGCTCCCATTAGAGACACCTAAGGGAAAGAAACACAAACAAATCTCTATATTTTGCGGTGATAACTGTGAAACTGTGATGATAGCTGTGAAACTGTGCTAAAATCTAAATTACATGTGGTGATAGCTGTAAAACTGCGCTGATAGCCACATAACCTTTGGTGGCAGCTGTGAAGCTCTGCTGAAATCCATATAACCCGTGGTCATAGCTTCGAATTTGTGGTTATAGCGACGCAACCTATGGTAAAGGTGCAAGTGTAATGAAATTTAAATAACCCCATGGTGACAGCTGCTGTAAAAAGGTGCTGGAACCTAATAAACATGTGGTGATAGTTTCTATACTGTGGCGAAAGCCACGTATGAGACTGTGTTTAAATCTAAATAACCGTGTGATTTTAGCTGTGATATTGGCTTGATAACCATATAACGGGTGGTGAAAGAGCAAAACTGTTGTGATAGCAATATAGCTTAGGGGATAACTGTGAGCTGCTATAATAGCCATGTAATCTGTCGTGAGCGCTGTGATAGTATCGTTATTTATTACCTATGGTTATAGCCGTGAAACTGTTGTGAAAGTAATATTACACATGTGACCTGTGGTGATAGTCATGGAAACTGTGCTGATTATCAAAATAACCAGCGGAGACAGCGCTGAAACTGTGTAAATAGCTATATAGCCTATGTTGATATTTCGATGACAGAAACGGTGGCGACACGTTTATAGGCTGCGATCCCTGGTTTATGAGACGAGGAGCAAAACCACTACACTATGTGGAGACACTTATGAAGCTGTGGTAATAGATATTTAGTGTATGGTGATAGCAGTGAATATGTTGCGAAAGTCATATAAAATGTGGTTGCATATGAGAAACTGCAGTGATAGTAATATAACATGTAGTGACAGATTAGAAATTATGGTATTTTGAACCTGAGATTGTGCTGTAAAGCTGTAATGATAACCTTAAACTATGTGGTAACAGTTTTGTAATCGAGTTAATTTCATATTCCCGATGTGACTGCCTTGAAACTGTTATAATAGCCATATCTCTTAAGGTGACCGCTGGACATTAGATTACATATAGCTGCAAAATAGGGGGGGGGGGGGGGTTGGGTGAGGCGAAGGTGTTGCATCAACTGGGCGCCAAGTGATATTGGCTAACAGTTAGGCAAGGCTTGCTGGCCTAGCAGCAGTTAAGGATAGAAGGTAACGCTGGTATTTCTTCTATTTCTTCACTTTCATTTATTTAGCGCTGTCTGTGCCCACTCTCATTCATCTCCTCTACTTCTTCTTTCTTCCTTTTTTTCTGGGAGACGACACAAAGTGACCCACAAGGGTTGACATGTCGTTAAACCCCAACACAATCAATCAATAGCAGCGAAATTGTAGTGGCATCCACATAGTATGTGGTTATAGCTGTTAAACTGTACATAGGCATATAACCTGTGGTGATAATTGGTAAACTGTGTTGATAACCATAATTCATGAAAAAAAAAAAAAAAAAACAGCTGTAAAACATTCGATAGCCATGTAAAATAGAAGTGGAGGCAATGATCAGGAATCGACACAATCAACCCACAGCTCCCATCAGAGACACCAAAGGGATGGATTAACACACATGAAACAACAGACCCTAATGGAAACACCAACAGCGGAAAGCCAAAAGGACAGTTACTTTCCCACAAAATGGCCAATAGGCTATCCAAAATAAATAACATAAGCGACACAAACACCCAAAGACAAACCATAGCAAAAAATAAACCGCGACAGAAGATCCGCCTTGGAACGGTCAGCGGAAACGAATTCCATTTAGGGGGCTTAAATCAATTTTACGTGGCTACACTCCTCGCCATTACTTCCGTCGCGATTTAGACAAATAATTTGTTCAGTCCGCATGAAGGCCTCCTAACTCATCAGTGCAACATCTCCGTGAACACAAATAATCAAACAAGCACAGAGATGAAACAACGCTGATGACTCGACAGCAAAAAGAAAAGAAAAGCAACAGTTAGACTCGATTTCACCCTCCAGTAAAAATACTGACCGTTCCAAGGCGATTCTTCTGTTGTGGTTTATTATTGTTACAGTATCTTTTTATTTTGGACAGTCATTTTGTGGGAAAGTAATTGTCCTTTGGTCTTTCCGATTGTGGCGTTTTGATTGTGGTGAATGTTTTATGATTATGTTTCTTTCTCTTTGGTGTCTTGGATGGGGGTGTGAGATAATTGTATCGATTCCTGGTGATTGCCTTCACTTCTATTTTGTGGTGACAGCTGTGCAACTGTGGTGATACCCAGCTAACAGTTGTGTTTTATAAACGTTTTCAAAACGTCAGAAGGGACGTCAGGTAACTTTCGCTTGGATATATGCTGCAGCGTTAAACTAAAGATCAATTTTAATGTTTAACCGCCAGCTGTGAAACTGAGGTGATAGCGATATAACCTTTGGTGATAGCTGAGAAATTCAGGTGATAGTTCTGAAACAGAGATGTTTGCTATATAACCTGTTGGGACAGCTGTGAAAATGAGGTGATAGCCGTATGCCCTTTGGTGAAAGGCTGTAAAAGTAAGGGGTATCTATACTTCCTGTGTTGAAAGCTGTTAAACTGGGGTGAAAGCCAAAAGACCTGTTGCGACAACTGCAAGTCTGATGTGATATCCGCACTTCCTGTGATTACAAATGTGAAACTAATGTCATAGCCATATTTCCTATAGTATATAACCCAGGTGATAACCATATTATTTGTGGTGACAGCTAAATAATATAACCTGTTATGATTGCTGTTTAACTCACGCTATATAATCTGTGGTGAACGCTGTGAAATTCACACGATGGTCATAACACCTGTGGTGACCGCTGTGAAACCGAGGAGATAGCCATACTACCAGTAGGGAAAGCTCTGAAAGCCATACGATAGCCATATTAGCTATGGTGATAGCTGCGAAACTAATGTGAAAGCCATTTTACCTGTTTTACCTGTTTTGTTTGCTGCGAAACCCATGTGATAGCCATACCACCTATGGTGACAGCTGTGAAACTAATATTACTGCTACATAATCTGTGGTGACCACTTTAAAATCTTAGGGGATAGCCATATTACCCGTGGTGATATCTATAAAACGGATGTGATAGCTATACTACCTGTGGTTATAGATGAGAAACTCACGTTATAGCCTTATTATCTGAGGATTATTTATTTATCGTGCTAACAGATTTGAAAGTGAAGTGATTGTCATGTCATATGTGCTGTTAGCTGTGAGACTCGGGTGATGGAAAGAAGCCTCCTCCGTGGTGAAGTGGTTACGATAGTCGCCTTGTAAACCAGGGATCGCAGGATCGATCCCGGGCTTCTCCAGACTTTCGGATGTGTCTTAAACCGAGGTCTCGTCTCCGTATGACCATAGCTTTGGTGGGATGTATAACTCAAACACCCACTCACTCAGTTGATGGACATTCTACCTGTTGCGATAATGGAGATACAAAGGTCACTGCTATATAACATTGATGACAGCTGTGAAACTGATGTGATAGCTAAACTTCCTATGGTGATAGCTGTGACACCGAGGTGATAGCATCTTACCTGCGGTGATAAAGTAAAACTCAGATTGTAGTCATATTACCAATGTTGAAAGCCGTGAAACGATGCGATAGCCATTCTACATTTGGTGATAAATGTAATGCTGAGGTGATAGCTGTGCAACTCAAGTGATAGCCATACTACCTCTGGTGAAAAATGTGAAACACAGGTGATTTCTATTCTGTCTCTGGCGATAGCTGTGAAACTGAGGTGATAGACATATTTCTGTGGTGACAGCTGTAACTCTGATGTAAAATCCAGCTGTGAAACTAATGTGATAGCTTTATTCCCTGTGGTGGTAGCTATGAAACCCAGGTGATAACCATTCTGCAGGTGGTGACAATTTTGAAACACAGGTGAATGCTATATTACATGTGGTGAAAGCTGTTTTGCTGTGGCGATAGCTGTGAATACGAGGTGATAGCATATCACCCGAGGTGACAACTGTAAATGTCAGATTATAGCAAGATTACCTGTGGTGACGTCTGTGAAACTGAGGCTATAGCCATACTACCTGTGGTAATAAGTGTGATGCTGAAGTGATAGCTGTGAAACTCAAGTAATAGCCATACTACCTCTGGTGACAATGATGAAACACAGGTGATTGCTATATTACCTATTGACGACAGATGTGAAACACAGATGATAGCTATATATCTTATAGTAACAGCTGTAAGTCTGATGTCATATGTATACCATCTTTGGTGACAGCTGAGAAAGTAATGTGATAGCCATATTACCTGTGAATATCAAACTATCAATTAAGAAAGCTGAGAAACTCAGCTAAAAATGATGTAATCTGTGGTAGAAGCTGTAAAACTAAGGCGACAGCCATGTTACCTGATTTGATTGCTGTGAAAATCATGTGATAGCCATACTACCTATATTGCCAGCTGTGAAACTGAGGTGATTGTTATATAACCTGTGATGACAGCTGTGCACCTCAGGTGGCAGCAATATTACCTGTGGTGATAGCTGTGACTACCTCTGGTGACAGCTGTAAATAAGAGGTGTTTACTGTTTTACCTTTCTTTTACGACAGTTGTGAAAACTGAGATGATAGGTTTTGTGTGTGAAACTGGGGTGACAGCAAAGTAGAAGTAAAACAAAGATCAGGAATCGATACAATTAACTTACTCCACCCATCAAAGACATCAAAGGGAAAGAAACACAAACATTAAGCGACCAGACCATAATGGAAACCTAAACAAAGGAAGGCCATAAGGACAGTTACTTTCCCACAAAATGGCCATGTGGGCATCCAAAATAAAAAGACACAAGGGATACACACAGTAAGTAACAAACAACAACATAAATAAATCGACACAGAAGAACCGCCTTTGAACGGTCAGTGGAAAGATTTCCACTGGGGGCTTAAATCGATTTTACGTGGCCACAATCCTCGCCCTTACTTCCGTCGCGATTTAGACAAATAATTTGTTCAGTCCGCATGAAAGCCTCCTAACTAATCAGTGCAACATCTCCGTGAACACAAATAATCAAAGAAACACAGAGGTGAGACAACGGTGAGGACTAGACAGCAAGAAACCACTGAAATGCTGGAGCAAAAGAAAACCAACAATTATACTTCGATGGGCCCGACCAGAGACAGAGCATCAGGCACCAACCAACATTACCTTGAATTAGATCTCTCTAACTCTCAATAAGCCTTTACGTTGGAACCGTCATAGAATCTGAGGCCTGATCCACCGGCGTGCCATTAAAGAGGGAAGCAAAGTTGCCAACCGTGATTGGGTTAACTACCATGCATGCAGTCTGTCGTATAATATCCATGTTGTACCCAATCTTTTTATATCGAAGAATGATTTTACGAAATTGGGTGCTAAATACTATCTTTAGCAACAGCTGTGAAAATTTAAAAGAAAGACCCAGGGAGTGCCACAGTCACAAGACACAGACCACTCACGACAGGAAGAGGAAACATACACAAAACAAGAAAAAATACCAGTGTTTATGAAACGGAACAATCAGCCCTCTCTTCCCCACAGGGGGTGATCAGACCATTAGAAAACACTTAACAACAACTCACAACAAATTCGCAGATATGCGATGATAGCCATGCTACCCGTGGTGATAGCCATATTACCTGTGGTGATAGCTATAAAATGTAGGTGAAAAACTGTGGTGACAGCTGTCAAATTAAGGTGATAGCCATAATACCTTTGGAGATAGTTGTGAAATTCAGGTGATAGACTGTGAAACTTAGTTGATAGCTTTATTACATATTTGGGCAACTATTACTCAAGTAATGGCCATATTAACTGTGGCGATAACTGTGAAACTAAGGGGATAGCCATACTAACTCTGCAAACAGCTATGAAACAGAGGTGACAGCTGTACTACCGGTGGTGACAAGCCGAAGCGATAGGCATATTACCTATAATGATAGTTGTGGAATTCAGATGATAGTTATACTAAGCATAGTGAAACTCAGGCGAAATATGTGAAGCTGAGGTGATAGCCATATTACCTGTGGTGGTAGCTGTAAAATTGAGGTTATAGCCACATTACCATCTGTGATAGCAATGAAGCCAGATGATAACCATACTAGTTGTAGCGACAGTTGTAAAACAGAGGTTATTTCTGCATTACCTCTTGTGACAGCTGTCAGCCGATGTCATAACCGTTTTACTTGTGATTATAGCTGTGAGATTCAAGTTATATTCATATTTCTTGTTGTGAAGCTCAAGTGATAGCCATATTTCCTGAGGTGACAGCTGTGAAATGGAGGTGATAGCCATATTACATACATTTATAACTATGGAACCCAGATGATAGCAATATAACCTGAGGGGATATCGTTGTTACCTGTAGGAATACATCTGAAACTCGGGTGATAACCATACTAACTGTTTGACAATTATGTATCATAGTTGACTGCTATATTATCTGTGGTAACGACTGTCAAACTAAGGTGATAGCAATCTAACTTTTGTGAAGGAAAGCTGAGAAAGTCGGGTGATAGCCATATTACTTGTCGTGATAGCTGTGAAACTAAAATGATAGCCACACTACCTATAGTTAAACGATTGCTATATAATATATGGTGACAGCTGTGAAACTGAGTTGATGGCGATATTACCTTTGGCGATGGCTGTTTAACTCTAGTGATAACCATACTACTCAGGTGATGGCCATATAGCATGTAGTGATAGCTGTCAAGCTAAGGGGATAGCCAAACAAGCTATGGGAATAGCTGTGAAACAGACTTGATTGCTGTATTACCTGTGGCAGCTGTCAAACCGAGGTGACAGGCATATTACAGATGATAGTCATACTGCTTCTTATGAAACTCAGGTGATAACCATATGACCTGATGTGTAAAATGCGAAACTGAAGTGACAGCCATATTAACTGTGGTGGTAGCTGTAAAACTGAGTTTATAGCCATATTACCGGCGGTGATGCGTCTGACTGGTGATCAGAAGTACGCGGATTCAATACTTGCCGGGGTTGGCAGCATTTTTTCGTGGAGATTGATCATTATATCGTTTCTATCATCATTCTTTCCCTTCCGCTGATTCAAGAAGGGCAGTTGTCAGTTTCTGGCGAAAGAATGTACACTGTACTGGTCAACCACTTATGTACAAGACAGCACAGGAAACGTGTGGATAGGGAAACTGACAGGCTCAAAAATTACATAGTGTTGACTGGGCCATTAAACTGCAATCAATGAAAACAAAAACCTGTGAACTCATGTGATAGCATTACTACCTGTGGTGACAGCTGGGAAAACATGGCGTTAACCGTACGAGTTTTAGTGACTGTTGTGAAACAGAGGTGATTGTTGTATAACATGTTGTGACAGCTGTCAACCAAGATAACAGCCGTATTATCTGTAATGATAGCTCTGAAATTCAGGTGATTATGTTTGTGGGAAGCTCAGATGATAGCTATACTTCCTGTGGTGACAGCTGTGAAATGGAGCTGATATCCATATTAGCTCTGGTGATAGCTGTGAAACTCAGTTGACAGCAATATAACCTGTGGTTACAGCTGTCAAACTAAGGTGACAGCCATGTTACCTGTAGTGATAGCTCTGAAACTCAGGTGATAAACCATTCTACCGGTTTTGACAAGTGGGAAACATAGTGGATTGCTGTATTACTTGTGGTGACAGCTGTCTGTCTGAGGTGATAGCGATATGATCTTTGGTGATAGATGTAAAAGTCAGGTGATAACCATACTACCTGCTGTGAAGGAAAGCTGAGATATTCAGATGATACCATATTACTTGTGGTGATAGCTGTGAAACTAAGGTGACAGCCATACTACCATACATGGTAAAATGATTGCTATATATTATGTTATGACAGCTGTGAAATTGATGTGATAGCCATATTACCTGTGGTGATGTGATGATAGCTAAGAAACTGAGGTAATGGCGATATTACCTGCTGAAAGCTGTGAAACTCTGGTGATAACCAAACTACCTGTTCTGACATTTGTGAAACGGAGGTCATTGCTTAATAACCTGAGGTGACAGTTGTGAAACTGAGGTGTTTGTCATACCACCTTTGGTGATAGCTGTGAAACAGGGTTTAAAACTAGAGGTGAAGACAGTGATCAGGAATGGATTCAATTACCCCTAATCTCCTAACAGACAACAATGGGAAATAATTCGAAATTGAAATAACTAAATCCTAATGAAAACACCACAAGCGGATAGCCAAAAGGACTTTTACTTTCACACAAAAATGGCCAAACAGCGATCGAAAATAAAAAGACATAAGCAATACATACATGCAAAGACGCACTGTAACAATAATAAATCACAACACAAGAACCGCCTTGGAATGGTCAGCAAAAAGTATTCAACTCAGGGGCTTAAATCGATTTTACATGGCCTCAGTCCTCGTCCTTGGTTCTTTTATGGTTTAGACAAATAATTGTTAAAGTCCGCATAAAGTCACATCACATGAGTTGACAGCTGTAAAACTTGAAACTCAGAGATAGCCATATTACCCGTGGCGATATCTATAAGACTAATTTGAAAGCCTTACCCCGGAGTCTAACTGTTGGTTTTCTTTTGCTCCGGCATTTCATTGGTTTATTGCTTTCGAGTCCTCACCGTTGTTTCATCTCTATGGTTGTTTGAGCTTTTGTGTTCACAGAGATGATGCACTGATGAGTTAGGAGGCCTTCATGCGGACTGAACAAATTATTTGTCTAAATCGCGACGGAAAGGCGAGTATTGTGACCACGTAAAATCGATTTAAGCCCCCCCCCACACACACACACACACACCCAAGTGAAATTCGTTTCCACTGACCTTTCCAATACGGTTCTTCTGTCGCGGTTCATTTTTGTTATGATTTGTTTTGGGTGTTTGCGTCGCTCATATTATTTTATTTTGGATAGCCTATTGGCCATTTTGTGGGAAAGTATCTGTCCTTTTGGCTTTCCGCTGTTGATGTTTCCATTGGGGTCTGTTGTTACATGTTTGTGTTTCTTTCTCTTTGGTGTCTCTGATGGGAGCTGTGGGTTATTTGTATCGATTCCTGATCATTGCCTCCACTTCTGTTTTATTACCTGGACTGACAGCTGTGAAACTGAGGTGATAGCCATATTATATATAGTGGCAACTGTTATTCAGGTGTGGCCATATATAGCCTGCGGTGATAGAGGTGAGTGCTGCATTACCTGTGGTGACAGCTGCTAAACCGAGGTGATATGTATATTACCTATAATGGCATGTGTAAAAATCAGATGATAGTCATACTACTTCTTGTGAAATACAGGTGACAGCCATATTGCCTGAGGTGAAAGATATGAAACTGAGGTGGCAGCCATATTACTTGTGGTGGTAGCTGTTAAAGCCATATTACCTGCTCAGATGATAGCCTTACTACCTATGGTGACAGCTGAGAAACTCAGGTGATATCCATACTCAATTTAGTAATAGCTATGAAACAGAGGCGATTGCTGTAAAATACAGGCAAGAACCGTATTACCTGCGATGATAGCTGTGAAAATCAGGTGATAGTCATATTTCTTGTTGTGAAGCTCAGGCGACAGCCATATATCCTGAGATGACCGCTATGAAACGGAGGTGATAGCCATATTACCTAAGGTGATAGCTGTGAAACTCTGTTGAAAACAATATAAACTGTGGTGACAGCTGTCAAACTGAGGTGATAGCCATGTTACCTGCAGTGATAGCTTTGAAAGTCGTCCGATAATCATACTGCCTGTTGTGACAATTGTGAAGCATAGTTGATTGCTATAATTATTACCTATGGTGACAGATGTAAACCTGAGGTGATAGCGAAATAACCTTTGGTGATATATATGAATATTCTGCTGATAGCCATATTACCTGCTGTGAAGGAAAGCTGAGAATGTCGGGTCTTAGCCATATTGTGGTGATAGCTGTGAAACTAAGGTGATAATCATAATACCTATAGTGACAGCTGTGAAACTGAAGTGATTGCTATAATATATGTGGTGACAGCTGTGAAACTGAGGTGATAGCCATATTAACTGCGGTGTTGTGGTGGTAGCTGAAAAATTCGGGTGATACCAATGTTGACTTTGTTGATAGTTGTTAAACTCCTTTAACCATACTACTTATTGTGACTTTTGTGAGACAGAGGTCATTGATTAACAACCCGTGGTGACAGTTGTAAAACTGAAGAGTTAGCCATACTACCTGTGGTGATCGCAGTGAAACTTAGGTGATTGCCATATTACCTAATGGTGATATCTGTGAGAATAAGTTCAAAGCCATACAAGCCAAAATATTAATGGTAAAAGGTGTGTGCGGCATCAGTTGTGATAGCCATTCTACCTGGTAATTCAACCTGTGGTGACATTCGTATAACTCAGGTAACAGCCTCATCACCTGTGGTGATAGCTGTGAAACTTACCCGTGTAGACATATATGACCCAGTTGACAGTCGTTCTTCCTCTGATGATAGCTGTGCTACTAAGATGACAGCCATATTAACTGTGGTGATAGCTAAGATTTGTTTGTCAATAGTTTTTACTTCCCAGGCAATACCATTTTGGATATTTGGAGGTTGCTTTAGATTTTGAGGGACTTTTACCCGACACTGAGATAAACTGACATCTCAAGGCCTACCACCCAAAGAAACCGCAAGGGTTTAACCAAGAGGACCATGATGGTCCTGTATCGCTCACATGAGCTAAGAGATTAACATGTAGGCCCCAGGGCGGTGCAATTTGTTTTGGACCCAGGTCTATAATTTGAACAACCTAAGCAGAATTCCACTGAAGGAAGCTAAACATCGAATATAAAAGGCATGGCCTTCTGGTTTTGGACAATAAGATTATTCAAAAGTTTTCTCTTTATAAGTCTATGTAAAACCAGTGGACCCAAGGGCGGGGCCATTTTTGGCCCCCATGCTATGATTGGAACGATCATGGTAGAGGTCCATTAGATGAAGCTTCAAACCAAATTTCAAAGACCTGGGCCTTCTGGTTTCAAACGAGAAGATTTTTAAAGGTTTTCCCTTTATTAGCCTATGTAAAACCAGTGGGCCCCGGCGCGGGAGCATTTTTGGCCACATGGCTATAATTTGAACAATCTTGGAAGAGGTCCACTAAATGACGCTTCATATCAAGTATCAAAAGACCTGAGCTTTCTGGTCTCAGACAATAAGACTTTTAAAGGTTTTCCCAATATAAGCTTATGTAAAACCAGTGAACACCAGCGCGGGGGCATTTTTAGCCCCAGGGCTATAATTTGAACAATCGTGGTAGAGGTTTACTAGATGAAGCTTCATACTAAATATCAAAGACCTGGACCAGCTGGTTTCACAGAAGAAGATTTTTATATGTTTTCCCAATATTAGCCTATGTAAAACCATTGGGCCCCGGAATGGGGGCATGATTGACCCCAGGGTAATAATTTGAACAATCTTGGTAGAGATTCACTAGATGAAGCTTCATACCAAATATCAAAGACCTGGGCCTTCTGGTTTCAGACAAGAAGATTTTTAAAGGTTTTCCCTTATAAGCCCAGGTAAAACAAGTGAGTCTCGGCGCAGGGGCATTATTTGCCCAAGGGCTATAATTTGAACAATCTTGGTATAGGTCCATTTGATGAAGCTTCATACCAAATATCAAAGACCTGGGCCTTCTGGTTTCAGAGAAGAAGATTTTTTAAAGGTTTTCCCTATATAAGCCTATGTAAAACCAGTTGGCCACGGGGCAGGGTCGTTTTTGGCCCCAGGGCTATAATTTGAACAATCTAGGTAGAGGTCCACTAGATGGAGCTTCATACCAAATATCAAAGACCTGGGCCTTCTGATTTCAGAGAAGAAGATTTTTAAAATTTTCCCTATATAAGCATATGTAAAACCAGTGGGCCCCGGCGCGGGGGGGGGGGGGGCGTTTTTGGCCACAGGGCTATAATTTGAACAATTTTTGGTAGAGGTTCACTAGATGAAGCTTCATACTAAATATCAAAGACCTGGACCTTCAAGTTTCAGACAAGAAGATTTTTATATGTTTTCCCTATATAAGCCTATGTGAAACGAGTGGGCCCCGGTGCGGGGGCGTTTTTGGCCCCAGGGCTATAATTTGAACAATCTTGGCAGAGGTTCACTAGATGAAGCTTCATACCAAATATCAAAGACCTCGGCCTTCTGTATTCAGACAAAAAGATTTCATATGTTTTCATTATATCAGCCTATATAAAACCAGTGGACCATGGCGCGGGGGGGGGGGGGGGGGGGCGTTTTTGGCCCCAGGGCTATAATTTGAACAATCTTGGTAGAGGTTCAGTACCTGGGCCTTCTGGTTTCAGACAAGAAGATTTTTATATTATATGTTTTCCCTATATCAGCCTTTATAAAACAAGTGTGCCCCGAGGCGGGGCCATTTTTGGCCCCAGGGCTATAATTTGAAGCTTCATACCAAATATCAAAGACGCGGCTTTTGGATTTCAGATAAAAAGATTTTTAAAGGTTTTCCTTAAATTAGCCTATGTAAAAACAGTGGGCCACGGCATGGAGGCATTTTGGCCCCAGTGCTATAATTTGAACAATCTTGGTAGAGGTCCACTAGATGAAGCTTAATACCAAATATCCAAGACCTATGCCTTCTGGTTTCAGAGTAGAAGATTTTTAAAGATATTTTCTTATTTTCCACTTTTCGTTGCCATGGCAACCAGAGTTCAGCATGGAATTGAATTCTTTGAACAACTTTGAGAGAGGACCACATATGGATCTTTTCTGCCAAGTTTGGTCAGAATCTGTTCAGTGGTTAAGGAGGAGATGATGTTTAAAGAAATTGTAAACGGACGGACGGACGACGACGCCGACGTCGACGGACGGTGAATGATCACAATAGCTCACCCTGAGCCTTTGGCTCAGGTGAACTAAAAAACGGTTCGTCTCGCACCACATTATCCTGGGAAGGCTTATTTCTTATAAGCTGTAAGCCGTAATTTTATCGATTCCTGATCATTGCCTTCAGTACGATTTTATTAACATTTCTAACACGTTTACAGACGTCATTTTATTGTGCGAATATTTTGGCAATGCATTTAACAAACGTTTCTCTGCTTACATTTCCGAATAATTTCATCAATGTTATTTTTGATGCTTTAATCAGCATGTTAATGACATTGTAAAACATTGGAAAATGTATAAGCTCTTCAATTCAGTACTTCTGTCAATGGGACCCATTATAACACACACATATTACACTGCTTTCTGTCAGTTGTTCTTCATCTATTGAAGTTTGTGGCACTTTTCCTATTTCAGGTTCAAATTTAGATTGTTTGTGCTCATTAGAACAGACTGTTCGAGTGCTGTGGGTAAGAATATGGTAAAAATGAATACCCTTGCCAACCCCTACTTTCATATGTATGAAGTGGGGTCTAAATGGGTATGTATTTCCCGGACTTGTTAATTTGTTTTAACAGTATAGGCATAATTTATTTCAACAGCAGCTTTGTGTCCATAAAGTATCCCAGTGGCTCAATTGAATGCGCAAGCTTCTCTAAACTGAGGATGTTTCTTGCGAGTGAGAATGATCACGGTCTATATTCTATGGTATTTCGCCCTCTTCTGCTTGTCCGTTTCTAAAAGCTGAATGCGCACTATACTTGCACTGGTTATCAGCATATTGGTGATCTATTTACATTTTTTTTTCTTATGAGTCCTGTGAACTCACTATGTCCCAATTCTATAAGAAAGTTCCACTGCAAAATTATTTGTAAAAACATAGTTTAAACCCCCATTGGAATTCGTTTCGCTGACCGTTCCAAGGCGGTTCTTCTGTCGCGGTTTATTTTATTTTTTTTTTGGCTTGTCTTTGAGTATTTGTGTCGCTTATATTGTTTTATTTTGGATAACCAATTGGCCATTCTGTGTTAATTGATATTTCAATTAGGGCCTAGTTGTTTCATGTTTGTGTTTCGTTCCCTTTGGTGTCGCTGTGGTTTTATTTATCGATTCCTGATCATTGCCTTCACATCTATTTTGATGGCTGGTGGGTGAACAAACAAATGGACAGAAAAATAGGTCCCTAGGTCGTGCCATGTTAAAAGCAGGCATGTCAAAAAAAACAAACAAAAAAAACACACACACACACACACAAAACAAAAACTGATAGTAAGCAAGAAAACAACTTAATTTTGTTGGCAGACAGTATTTTATTTAATTTTTATTTATAATTCATTTCACTTCTTCCTGCTTTTAGCGTCTGTAACTGTTGTTCTTCCCCTCCTTGTTGATTCTGAAACACAAAGAAAAGTTCATCGCAATTTAAATATAAAAGATTGACAGATACTTATGGACATTTTAGAGGGATGGGAGTCATGCAAACATGCACACATGTACACATGCAGACATGCACATATGCATGCACAATCACACACATGCATGCATGCACATACACATGCATGCACACACACGTTTGCATGCGCACACACACATGTATGCCATCATGCATGCACACATACATACATGAATGCATATGCGTGTGCAAACACGCAAGCATGCATGCAAGCACACATGCATGCACACACACTCATGCAAGCATGCACACACACTAATGTAGACTTGCATGCACACATACATGCATGCATGCACTCACACATGCATGCATACATGCACACAAATGCATGCACACACACTCACACAAACACACACACACACACACATACACACACACACACACACTCGTGCATGCATGTATAAATGCAGTATCCCCATTCCATAACAACTTGGCCATCAGAATCTAACTGTTGGTTTTCTTTTGCTCCAGCATTTCAATGGTTTCTTGCTGTGAGTCCTCACGTTGTTTCATCTCTGTGGTTGTTTGATTTTTGTGTTCACGGATATGTTGCACTGATAAGTTAGGAGGTCTTCTTGCGGACTGAACAAATTATGTCTTAATCGCGACGGGAGTAAGGGGGAGGATTGTTGCCACGTAAAATCGATTTAATCCCCCCATCAGTGGAATTCGTTTCCGCTGACCGTTCCAAAGCGGTTCTTCTGTCGCGGTTTATTTTTGTTATGGCTTGTCTTTGGGTGTTTGTGCCGCTTATATTATTTTATTTTGGATAGCCTATTGCCCATGTTGAGGGAAAGTAACTGTCCTTTTGGCTTTCCGCTATTGATGTTTCCATCGGGATCTGTTGTTGCATGTTTGTGTTTCTTTCCCTTTGGTGTCTCTGATGGGAGCTGTGGGTTGATTGTATCGATTCCTGATCATTGCCGCCACTTCTAATTTGGTTGTGCGAGGGACAGAGATTGGATCGATCCCGGGCTTTCGGATTAGTCTTTAAACCGAGGTCCCGTCCCCGTATGACCTAAGCTGTTGGTGAGACGTAAAACCCAAACACTCACTCACTGTGCGAGGGAGATGATAACTGTTAATGTGTATATATGAAGAAAAAAAGAAAATAAGAACAAAAGAGAACAAATTTCCATTCCTCCACCGGCATTTGAACTCTTGAACATTTGAACCCTCTGATTCATAATCGACAATCTGATTAGTAGTCCAGCACTCTATCCACTACACTGGCACACGATTCTTAAGTTATGTCATACATCACAAAACATACAATGTACAAATACCCAAAGTGACAAAAGGCCATAACTCATGAAGTATTTTTCGGAATTTAATCAAAAGTTCATCCGGTCATCTACTCATCATAACCAATCTATTTACCAACTTTCAAGGCTCTAGCTCTTATAGTCTTTGAGATATGTTGCTGACAAGATTTTATAAAAAAATTCAAAGGGCAACAACTCCTGAAAAGGGCATTCTCCGGATAAGATCGTTTATGAAATTTCAAAACCCTAGCACACGCAATTCTTAAGTTATGCTTTGTATCACAAAACATACAGAGGTACAATGTACAAATACCCAAAGTGACAAAGGGTCATAACTCATCACCACAAATGTATTCACTAACTTTCAATGTTCTAGCTCCAATGAATTTTGAGATATTTTGCTGACAAGATTTTATCCACCCCCCACAAAAAAAATCAAGTGGCAATAACTCTCGAAAGGGGATGAGAAAAAAAAATCGCGTCACCTAATTGTCCACGAGGAATCCATATATAAAATTTCAAAACGCTAGCATACGCGGTTCTTAGGATATGTTACGCATCAAAACGCACAGACAGACGGACGAACGAAGCAGAAGCAATATGCCCCTCCAACTTCTTTAATGAACATGGACAGATCTGTACATTTTGCAGACATTTTAAAACTTGTAACATTCATCACAATATAGTCATATATATTTATATATATATTTGCATATTTTTATATTCTTATAGTGATGAAAAACGAGGTGTTTATCTGAACCTCTCCAACATGAATATTTGGCTTGAAGATTGTTAGATATATGTAGTACACTAACTGGTCATAGTAATAGCTGTATAAGTCAATTTTTACAGTTTAATGGCCTTGTTGACAGTTGCATGGGTCACTCTGATATCTGTATAAGCCAAGATGACAGCTGTAAGAGTAGTTATATGATTCATGATGGTAGCTACGGTATATGAATCATGGGGACAGCTGTATGACACATAATTACAGCAGTACGAATCATGGTGATAGCTGTATAACAAATGGTGATAGCTATAAGAGTAATTATTCTAAAATATGATTCATGGTGAAAGGTGTGTGATAGCTGTGTGAGTTATAGTGAGAGCTCGATGATTTATCTTGACAGCTGCATGAGTAGTTGTGGTAGCTGTATTAGTCGTGCTGATAGCTGTATAAGTTATGGTGATTGCTGTATGGGCCAAGGTAATACAGGCGTATCCGAGATAGCTATATGATTCGCGGGGATAGCTGTATGTGTCATGATGACAGCTGTTTGACTCATGGTGACAGTTCCATGGGTCATGATGACAGCTAACTGAATCATGATGAAAGCTGTATGAGTCATGAAGGTAGCTGCGGTTGACATAGTGATAGCAACGTAGTGTACAAGTCTTTCTGGGACAGACTAGCTAGTTTCCGCAATTAGGCCTAGCCAGTGACCCTCAAATATTCTCAAACTTTCGCAGTGGAATCCATGATCCAAAAGGACTAGAAAATATAACCCACACCATGATGAAGGCCAGGGAGAGACGTTTTACGGCCGCCACATATTCCCTTAACACCAGCTGTGGTGAAGGTAAAATAGCATATATAAGGGATAATCCTTTGGAAGCAAGGACTACAACATGTAACCGAAAATCGTAGTGTGTGTGTGTGTGAATTCGGGTTTAACGTCGCTTTCAACAATTTTTCAGTCATATCACGACGGTGTCTGGTTGCGACAGGGAGCTCAATGCTCACTTATTATAGTGCTGCCTCACTGAAGTATCATGTCCCAGACACATTACATGATACCACACCCAGTCACATTATCCTGACACTGGGTCGACCAGTCCTAGCTCTACCCCGTAAATCTGAGTGCCAAGCGAGGAGCAGCTAGTACCATTTTAACGACTTTGGTATGTCGCGGCCCGGGATCGAACCCGTGACCTCCCGTTCCCCGGAGCGGACACTCTACCAACTGAGCTATCGGGGCCGGTTGTAGTAGTGTACAGGATTTTCTGGGCTATGTGATTCTTAGGGATAGTCATAGTGATAGTTGCATGACCTATGGGGAAAGCTATGTGAGCCATGCTTATTGCTGTGTGAGTCAGGATGAAAGCTGTGTGGATCAGGATGATAGTTTATTAGCTATGGTGACAGCTTAAGGCGGCATGATGATAGCTCTATGAGCCATGGTGATAGCTTTATGAACCATAGTGACATATGCACGAGACATGGTGATATGAGCCAGAGTGGCCGATGAAGGAGTCATGGTGACAGATGTAGTGTAGACATAGCGATAGCAGCAACCTTTGAATTATGACAGCAGCTTTAAGAGTCATTGTGACAACTGTATGGGTCTTGTGGCAGCTTTATACGTCATAGGGACAGCTGTATGAATCATGGCAGCTGTATGAGTCATGGTGATAACTTTAGGAGTCAATGTGCTAGCTGTGTGAGTCGTGGTGATTGCTGTATTAGTCATAGTAATACCAGTATGATTAATGGTAATAGCTATAAGAGTCATGGTGGAAGCTGTTTAAGTCCTTTGGTAATAGTATAAGATCCATGGTAATAAATGAATCTGTCCCTGTATGAGTGATACGTACATGTATCAGTCGTCCGTCGTCCTTTCACATGTTCAACTAAGTATATCTTTAAAGCCAGTTGGCCAATCATGATTAAATTTCATGAGAGGCATTATCAGGTTGGGGGAAAAGATGCATTATGTTTTGGGGCAGATCAGATGGAAACTCTTGTTGGCATGGCAATATATAGCTCCTATAGACTTACATTGGGAAAAACTTCTCTGAAACCACTAGGCCCAGAGCTTACATATGAAGCATGTTGCAATGTCAAGTGGTCCCCTACATAAATTGTGCCATTCATGCCTCTGTGGTCTAAACTGGCCACTCCCCGGGCCCCTTAGCCCTCATAGACTTATAATGGAAAAAAGCTTAAAAATTCTTCTTCTCTGAAACCACTAGGCGCAGAGCATATATATTCAGCATGTAGCAATGTCAAGTGGTCCCCTACATAAATTGTACCAATCATGTCCCTGGGGTCTAAACTGGCCACATCCCGGGGGCCATTCAAGCATGACTTTTCATCAAAAGCATGTACTTGATGTACTTTCACGTATTAACAATATAGGTATGGGATGTTGCACTGATGAGTTAGAAAGCCTTCGTGCGGACTGAACAAATTATTTGTCTAAATCGCGACGGAAGTATTCGCGAGGATTGTTGCCATGAAAAATTGATTCAAGCCCCCGCCCCCCCCCCCCCCCACATCGGAGCGGGGTTCATTTTACTGACCGTTCCAAGGTGGTTCCTCTGTCGCAGTTTATTTTTGTTATGGTTTGTCTCAAGTGTTTGTGTCGCATATATTATTTTGTTTTGGATAGCCAGTTGGCCATTTTGTGAGAAATTAACTGTCCGTTTTGGCTTTCTGAGTTGATGTTTCCATTAGGGTCTGTTGTTTCATGTTTGTGTTTCTTTCCCTTTGGTGTCTCTGATGGGAGCTGTGGTTTGATTGCATCTATTCCTGATCATTGCCTTCACTTATATTTTGGCAGTCAGTACCAGTTTTCAATTTTCCACATTACAAGTCTATTGAACTTCTAAGTTGACATAACAACCAAACTAAAGAGCCGAATTTCATAAAATATATTAAACATGATATGGCAAATTTTGTGAATATTTCCATAAAGTCTCAGTCCCATATGGTTTCTGAGAAGATGTTGTTTTTTTAAGTATTTTTCTGGCATTTCGGTTTCCATGGCAGCCAAGCAAAAAATAAAAGAGATCATTAGGCCTAAAATCAGATAGATGACAGCATAAAGGATATTAATATGAAAGTTTTGTCAAAATATCTGCAAGACTTGGCAGTAACTACCATTTTTCTATTTTCACCTTTATAAGGCTATGTAACCTCTAAGATGCCATAGCAACCAAAATAATGAGCAGAATTTCATGAAAAATAAAAACAAAAGAAAAACACTAAACATGTAAGGGAAAATATGGTGAATATGTCCATTGAGCCTCAGCCTCATAGAGCATATAGTTTCTGGGGAGATGATTTTTTTAGTTATTCTTTTTGGCATTTTGGTTTGGCAAAAACTAACAAGAGCTGTTACATGACAGCATAGCTCGCCTGTTTCGCGCCTTCAAGATATAAGGTAAAATTGCTGAACCATGAAATATAGGTCACACTCACCTAGATATATTCTGAGATCAATAACTGGGACACATGGAACATAATTCCAGATATTACATATCAGAATTAAATTGTGTCTGAATATAAGGCAAAATCATTAAACCATGAAAATAGCTCACAATGACCTACATATATTTCTAAGTCAATCATCTGGTCACATGGAACTAATAATCCAGGTGAGACATTTCTCGATCAAATCGTATTCAAGATAATAGGCAAAATCACTGAACCATGAAATACAGGTCACACTTACCTAGATATAATTCAAGCTCAATCATGGGGTCAAGGGAATAAATAATCCAAGCTTGACATTTCTCCATCAAATTGTATTCAAGATAATAGACAAAATCACTGAACCATGAAATATAGGTCACACTGACCTTGATATATTTTGCGGTCAATTATCGGGTCACATGGAACTAATAATCCAGGTATGACATTTTTCCATCAAAAAGTATTCAAGATAATAGGCAAAATCACTGAACCATGAAATATAGGTCACACTGACCTAGATATATTTTGCGGTCAATAATGGGATCATATGGAACTAATAACCCAGGTTTGACATTTATCCATCAAATAATATTAAAAGTAATAGACAAAATCACTAGCCCATGAAATGTAGGTCACCATGACCTAGATATATTTTGCGGTCAATTATCGGGTCACATGGAACTAATAATCCAGGTATGACATTTCTCCATCAGATAGTATTCAAGATAATAGGTAAAATCACTGAACCATGACATATAGGTCACACTGATGTAGATATATTTTGAGGTCAATCAGCAGGTCACTTGGAACTAATGACCCAGGTATGACATTTCTACATCAAATAGTATTCGAGATAATAGGCAAAATCGCTGAACCATTAAATATATAGGTCACAGTGGCCTAGATATACTTTGAGGTCAATCATGGAGTCACATGGAACTAATATCCAAGGTATGACATTTCTCCTACAAATAGTCTTCAAGGTATAAGGCAAAATCACTGGACTGTGAAATGTAGGTCATCATCCCCCTCACCCTTTTACAGGTGAACCAATGTCACTTGATTGGTTGATGTATAACCAATTGTGTCTAAAACTTGTTAGCATAATGGAAACGTATACAACAAATTACAAAGGTGTCCTAGATTTTGACCCCTAGCCCCACCCCATCCCCATTTCCTGGCATGAACACAGGGGTGTGTTGTCTTGGAATCTCAGAAGACACTCCCAGGTATCCAAGTTGTAAGTATGAATGTTTTGTGATGAGTGACTGTTGAGATATAAGCATTTCAAAAACTTTAACACAGAATTACATTGGTGTTCTAGATTTTGACCCCTAGGCCCACTCAGGGGCATAAACCCAGCGGTCGGTTCTCTTTAAACATCAGAAGACCCTCCCAGGTACTTAAGTTCCAAATATGAGTGGCTGTTGAGTTTTAAGCATTTGAATAACTTTAAGAAGTGTGACGGGAAGGATCACACAAATACAAATGCAAACGCGCACGCAGACGACCGAGATGACAACAATAGCTCTCCATGTACTTAGTACAGGCGAGCTAAAAAGGAACAGTATGCCTAAAATCAGTTGGCACATGCTAGACTACACGAGGAACATAAGTTTTGTCAAAATATCTGCAAAAGCTTTGCAGTTAATACAATTTTTCAATTTTCCCCATCAGAAGTCTATGGAAACTCAAAGTTGTTATAGCAACCACACTTATTTCATAAAAAACATAAACTTTAAATCCTACAACCCAAGGATGCTACAGATACAATCTGATCTCAATCGGACCAGTGGCTTCAGCAGAGATGTTGTCTGTAAATGTTGATGCCAGACATACTACGCAGACGACGGACAACTGCCTATCCTATAAGATCTGCCACAGCCTTCGGCTCTGGTGAGCTAAAAATCTTTAGTCTGATTTTATAACTGTATTTAACGATTTAGTATAATCCTGTAATTACAAGTACATGATACATGGAACATCACTTTCTTGTCAATGATGGGAGGTGTGAGGCAATTGTATCGATTCCAGATCAATGCCTTCACTTTTATTTTATAGCATAGGTCTAAAGCTTCACCTAAAATATGTAACGGCTGAGCCAATCCTACTTTTGCATATTTCCTGGTCAAGCCCCATTTAATTTAACTGGCATTTAAATGGAATCATCTAAACAACTCCTAACAATTGGATAGCATAACATATTTGAGACTACACCAATTAATGGCACACGTCTAATTGGCAAACTGTAATCTTAAGTCAACTCACTCAAAGCTTTCCTAATTTCGAGTAAAAAGTTCTTACAAAATTCCTTTGGTTCCTCAAATATTGTACTGTACCTTCCTCATGGCAGCGATCTTTAGTCTCCAGCTTCACTATATCATGCCTAAATGTAGAAATTATACAAATTAGATCAAAAAGGCATGCTGTATGAAAACAATCAAAATGTATACTGCCCCCCACACATGGGGGCTTGAAGAAATAGACTGGGCTTCATGATCCTTACACGCAGAGCTGAAACAGAGGGCACATGAGTACTGGTAAATTGCTTAGAGGTTCTAAGCCTGACCTGGAAAAAGTGGTGCGAGTTGGGCCCGTCATACATATAAAATATATTGGTTTCATTGGGCGGCAGGGCCTGAGATGTCATTTCATCTCAATGTCTTGTAAAAGTCCCACAAAACTAGAAGCAACATCTCCAACAATGACCTTTACAATGTTGATGGGGATGTTAAACCTCAAATAAATAAAAAAACAAAACAAAACAAAAAAAAGTACAGTATGCCATTAGAAAAATTAAAGCAATGCATTATGCCTTGCCACTAATTTTCATCAAGCAAGTGCCATAACACTTGTTTGTTTGATCTGAGGTTAAGTATCCCCGTCAACACTGTATAGGTCATTCTCGAGAAGTTGCTTCCAATTCTGTGGGACTTTTACCCAAAACTGAAATGAAATGACTTCTCAATGAAACCAATAGGGTTTATAACCTTGGATGGGTCCACTCGCCCCGCCTTGCCTGGGCAGGCTTAGACCCTCTAAGCGGTTTACAAGTACTTGTGTGTGGTCGATTTCAGCTCTGCCACTGTCAAAATGAATTCAAAGTGAAGGTGCATTAGTCTTTCCCTTAATAAAGTTGACATTAATACATGAATAAGGTGACTATTTTCAATGTTCAAAGGGGCCATATCTCCGAAAGGAAGTAAACCAGAATTACAATTCCTATTTCCTGTAGAACCTCTCAGGGTACGTAACATTTATGCGAAGTTTACGGTAAATATCTACTGTTTACAGAGTAGATAAAAGTATATCACAATTCGCTCATGTGAAAGGGTGCTGGTAAGCCATTTCTGACCTAAAATTGACAGTTTTGGAGGGCCTGTGACCTTGAAAAAAGGTCAAGGTCACCAAAAGCAAACCAAATCTTTGGTAGGTTACAATGACATATTGTACAAATAATGTTCTAGAAAGTCTGGCCAAATTACAGCTATTCATTCAAGACACCTGTGCAGATAAGCCAAAATTGACAATTTTGGGGACCTTTGACCTTAGAAATAAGGTCAAGGTCATCAAAAACTAAGGTCGGTCACAATGATATATTGTACCAAGTTTGAACAAATTTCACTGATTCATTCATGAAATAGAATCTGAATCATTTATGAATAATCTTGACAGCTGCAGAAGTATTTGTGGTAGCTGTATTAGTCATGGTGACAGCTGTATGAGTAATGGTGATAGTTGTATGTGCCAAGGTAATACATGCGTAACAGTGATAGCAAAATGATTTGTGGGGATAGCTGAATGAGTCATGATGACAGCTAAATGAATCATGATGATAGCTGTATGAGTCAGGAAGTCAGCTGCGGGTGACATGGTGATAGCCATTTGATACATGGTAATAACTGCATGATGTTCTATATAATGGGCAATCCTTTGCAAGCAACCAAGGGCTACAATACGGAACCAAGTTTTTATGGGACGGACTAGCTAGTTTCCGCATTTAGGCCTTGCCAGTGACCCTAAATATTCTAAAATTTGAGCAGTGGAATCAATGATCGAAAAGGACTAGAAAATATAACCCAAACTATGCCGAAGGGCAGGGAGACTTTTGACAGCCGCCACACATTCCCTAAACACCAGCTGAAGTTAAAATGTCATATATAAGGGATAATCTTTTGGAAGCAAGTACTACAACATGGAACAGAAAATCGTAGGGTGCAGGATTATCTTGGCTATGTGATTCTTGGGGATAGTCATAGTGATAGTTGTATGACCTATGTTGAAAGCTATATGAGCCATGCTTATAACTGTGTGAGTCATGATGAAAGCTGTGTGAATCAGGATGATAGTTTATTAGCCATGGTGACAGCTTAAGGCGACATGATGATAGCTCTATGAGTCTATATTAGCTTTATGAACCATAGTGACATCTGCAAGAGTCATGGTGATATGAGCCAGAGTTGCCGATGAAGGAGTCATGGTGACAACTATAGTGTAGACATAGCGATAGCAGCAACCTCTGAATTATGACAGCAGCTGTAAGTTTGTTTGATTTGAGGTTTTACGGCCCCGTCAACCCTCTAAAGGTCATTTTGGAGACGCTGCTTCCAATTTTGTGGGACTTTTACCCGACATTGAGATGAAATGACATCTCAAGCCCTGTCGCCCAATGAAACCAATATGGTTTATTAGCATGGACGGTCCGCCTCGCACCGCGGTTCCTGGACAGGCTTAGATCCTCTAAGCGGTTTACCAGTACTAGTGTGCGGGCCGGATTCAGCTCTGCCTGGAAGCATCATGCAGCCCATATATTTCTTCAAGCCCCTATGGGCGGGGCTTAGCAGATGTAAGAGTCATTGTGACAATTGTATGGGTCTTGTGGCAGCTTTATACGGACAGCTGTATGAGTCATGGTGATATGAGCCAGAGTGGCCGATGAAGGAGTCATGGTGACAGCTATAGTGTAGTCATAGCGATAGCAGCAACCTATGAATTATGACAGCAGCTGTAAGAGTCATTGTGACAACTGTTTTGGTCTTCTGGCAGCTTTTTACGTCATAGGGACAGCTGTATGAATCAAAGTGGCAGCTGTATGAGTCATGGTGATAACTTTAGTCGTCAATGCGCTAGCAGCGTGAGTCGTGTTGATTGCTGTATTAGTCACAGTAATATCAGTATGAGTAATGGTAATAGCTTTAGGAGTCATGGTGGAAGCTGTTTAAGTCCTAGTAATAGCTAAAAGAGTCATGGTAATAAATGAATGTGTCCCTGTGGTAGTGATACGTACATTTATCAGTCGTAGTGACAGCTGTAGTCGTCATGGTGGAAGCAGTATACATGTAAGTCATGGTGACAGCTCCCTCTCTCTCTGTGTGTGTGTGTGTGTGTGTGTGTGTGTGTGTGTGTGTGTGCATGCGTGCGTGCTGAGGCATGTTTTCTCCCACCAAAAACTAAGATCATATAGAAAGTTGACCTCAGTTTAAAGACTTATCCAAAAGTCTGGAGAATAAAAATCTAAATGGTTGCCTTTGGAAACAAAGAACACATACAAGAACGAAAATTTGAGACTCGGTTTTATTGAGGCTCTTCATACACAGCAATATAGTTTGCAAGGCTGCATATGCCTAGCACCGGCTTAAGCGATATTCGATATTCAAAGTAAACAAAATAGGCTCAATGATCCCAGAGGAAAAGAAAATATAATCTGCCCTATGATGAAGCACAGGGAGACTTTTTACGGCCGCCACACGGCACTTAACAACAGCTGCAGTGAGGTAAAGGTTGCCTTTGGAAACAAAGAACACATAAAGAACGAAAATCGGAGACTCGGTTTTATTGAGTATCTTCATACACAGCAATATAGTTTGCAAGGCGTATGATCATAAAGGAAAGGAAAATATAATCTGCACTAAGATAACATTATCTGCTCAAATCGAACCCCCAAGATACATGGTTTCTAAGTCGAGTAGTTTAACCACTACACCCGCGGAGGCTTTAATGGTGGTCACAGCTCAATGAGTCATGATGATAGCATTGTAAGTCATGGGGCTAGCTGTATTAGTCATGTTGACAGTTGTGTGAGCAACTGTAAAGACTTATGCGAGTCATGTTGATAGCTGTATGCGTCATGATTACAGCTGTATGTGTCATGGCAACCGCTGTGTGAGACATAATGGCATCTGAAGCAGTTATGGTGACAGCTGTAGGAGTCGTGAGAACAGCTGTGTGAGTCATGTGGCCAGCTGCATGAACAATGGTTGCAGCTGCACAAATCATAGTGACATTACATTAGATAATATGGCTGATGAAAGTGTTATGGGTCTTGGTGACAGCTGTGTTTGAAATTAAAATATCTGTATGAGATATGTTGGTAGCTGTATGAATCATGGTGATAGTGATAGAAGTCGTGGTGATAGCTGCGTGAATCACGGTGAAAGCTGTATGAGTCACCTTAATAGCTGTATGCGTTATGGAAATAGCTACAAGAATCAAAATTTCAAAGTGATATATGTACGAATAATTGTGATAGCTGTATTAGTCTTCCCTTTGTTTATTTGAATAGAGGTTTTCGGGGCTTGCTGTATTAGTCATAGTGATAGCTATATTAGTCATATTGGTCACTAATTAAGTCACTGTGACAGCTGTTTGATTCATGCTGATAGCTGTATGAGGCATGAAGACAGCTTTAGGCTTAGTCATTTGGTTCATTGTTACAGCTGTGTAAGCTTTATGGCCCCTGACGAAAGCAATATGAGCGATTCTCAAAGCTGTATGAGCACGGAGTGATGACTGTATGAGTAACGGAGATAGCTGCATGAACTAAGATGACAGCTGTATTCATCATGGTGACAGCTGAAGTGATCAAGATGAGAGCTGCATGAATTATGGTAACAGTTCTAAGTGTCACGGTGAAAGCTGTTGTCATGTGATAGCTGTAAAGGCCATGATGGCAGCCATATGAGCCATTTTGAAAGATCTATTGACAGCTGTAGTAGTCATACTGAAAGCAGCAGTTGCCATGATGACATATTTGTGAGTCATGGTATGTGTGATGTTAACCGTTGAATTGGTAATGGGTCATAACAATAGCTATATAAGTCAATGTGACATCTGAATGGGTAATTGCGATATCTGTATGTGTCTTGGTGAAAGCTTAAAAGGCGTGCTAATAGATATCGGAGTCATGGTAAAAGCTGTTTGAGTTATGGTCATAGCTGTATGTGTCGTGGTGGCGTGTTGATAGCTGTATGAGTCATCGCGATGGCT
Source organism: Lucinisca nassula (assembly GCA_963580285.1). Lineage (NCBI taxonomy): Eukaryota > Metazoa > Mollusca > Bivalvia > Lucinida > Lucinidae > Lucinisca > Lucinisca nassula. The sequence continues at coordinate 133,984,651 of OY757016.1, read as the reverse complement.
GTATAAGTCATGATATGACTCGTCGTGCCAGCTGTATAAGTTATAGTGATCGCTGAATTAGACACGACAAAAGCTATATCAGTCTTAGTGAGAGGGATGCGAGCAACGTTGACAGCTGTTTGAGTCATGGTGACAGCTATAGGTGTCATGGGTTCCATTGTTAGAGTCATGGTAACAACTAAAGTAGTCATAGTGTCAGCTGTAGAAGTCATAAAGAAAGCCGTGTGAGTCATGTTGACAGCCTTATAAGCGATGTTGATAGCTACATGAACAATGGATACAGCTGCATAATTTATAGCTACATGAGATACGACTGTTGAAAAGGAATAAGTCTTTATGGCAGCTGTATATGAAATTAAGATATCCGAGTCATTTTGGGCGCCGTATGATTCGTGTAGAAGTCGTGCCGGCAGCTGTATGCGTCATGATGGCAGCTGTATGTGTCATGGGGACCGCTGTATGAGACATGATGACATCTGAAGAAGTCATGGTGACAGCTGTAGGAGTCGTGAGGAAAGCTGTGTGAGTCATGTTGATATGGACAGCTGTATGAGCGATTGGTTTCAGCTGCATGGTTCTTTGTGACAGTTTTAGAGATATGGCTATAGAATGCGCTGTGTGTCGTGGTGACAGCTGTATGTGAATAAATATATCTGTATGAATCATGGTGGTAGCTGTATAATTCATGGTGATAGTTATAGAAGTCGTGGTAATATCTATGTGAGTCCTGGTGGCAGCTGTATGAGTCATCTTAATTGCTGTATGAGTGATGGTAATAGCTACAACCCTCATGGTGATAGCTGTTTGAGTGATTGAGATAGCTCTATTAGTCTTTTCTTTGTTTGTTTGTTTGTTTGAATAGAGGTTTAAAGTCCCTGTCAACACTATTTAGATCATTTTCGAAATGTTACTTACAATTTTGTGGGACTTTTACCCGACATTGAGATGAAATGAAATCCCAAGCCCTGTCGCCCTTTGAATTCAAAATGTTTATATGCATGGACGGTCCGACTCGCACCGTTTTGCCTGAACAGGCTTACTTCATGCGGACTGAACAAATTATTTGTCTAAATCGCGACGGAAGTAAGGGCGAGGACTGTGGCCACGTAAAATCGATTTAAGCCCCCCAGTGGAAATCTTCCACTGACCGTTCCAAGGCGGCTCTTCTGTGGCGATTTATTTATGTTGTTGTTTGTTACTTGCTGTGTGTATCACTTGTGTCTTTTGGTTTTGGATGGCCATATGACCATTTTGTGGGAAAGTAACTGTCCTTATGGCCTTCCTTTGTTTAGGTTACCATTATGGTCTGGTCGCTTAATGTTTGTATTTCTTTCCCTTTGGTGTCTTTTATGGGTGGAGTAAGTTAATTGTATCAATTCCTGATCTTTGTTTTACTTCTACTTAGACCTATGCTGCATACCACTTCTCATGTGCGGTCGGTTTCAGCTCTGCGTGGAAGCACTTTGCATACCGATTTATTTCTCAAAGTCCCGATTAGCGGCAGCTTGCTGTATTAGTCATTATGATAGCTATATGGGCCATGGTGATCAATGAATGAGTGACTGTGACAGCCGTTCGAGTCATCCAGGCATGAAGACAGCTTTAGGCGTAGTCATCTGGCTCATTGTTACAGCTGTATTAGACATAGTGTTTGCTGTATGAACCCTGCCGATAGCAATATGAGCGATGCTTTAAGCTGTATGAGCACAGACTGGTGGCTCTATGAGTCATGGAGATAGCTGTATGAGCTGTGGTGACAGCTGCATTCGCCATGGTGATAGCTGTTAGGATCACGTTTAGAGCTGCATGAATTATGGTGACAGTTGTAAGAGTCACTGTGGAAGCTGTAAGCATTGGCGATAGCTATATAAGCCATGATGACGATCGTATGAGCCATTTTTAAAGATGCATTAGTCATATTGATAGCTATAGTAGTTATACTGACACTCGTAGCAGTAGTCATGATGAAAGATTAGTGAGTCATGGGGACAGCTGTATGTGTGATGTTAACAGCTGTATTAGTCATGGTTACAGCCGTATAGGTGTTTACGATAGCTAAAAAGTCAAAATAACACCTGAATGAGTAAAGGTGGTAGCTATAGGTGTCTTGGTGAAAGCTTTAAAGGTCGTGCTGAGAGATATCCGAGTCATGGAAATAGCTCTATGAGTTATTGTAATAGCTGTTTGTGTCGTGTTGATAGCCGTACGAGTTATCGTCATTGCCGTATGAGTTATGCTATGAGTCGTCGTGGCAGCTGTATTAGTTATAGTGATTGCTGTATTAGACACGATGAAAGCTATATAAGTCTTAGTGGAAGGGATGCGAGTCATGGTGGTAACTGTATGAGTCATGGTGACAAGGTGTCATGGTTACCTTCGTAAGATTCATGCTGACACCTGGAGTAGTGATTGTAAGAGCTATAGAAGTCGTAAAGAAAGTTATTTGAGTCATTGTGACAGCCTTTAAGGTGATGTATGACCAATGGATACAGCTGCATATTCCATACTGATGGCTATAGAAGCTATAACTGTTGAAAACAGAATAAGTATTGGTGGCAGCTGTATGTGAAATTAAGATACCCGAGACATTGTGTTAGTCATGGTAACAGCTGAATGGGGCACGATAATTACTTTACTTTAGAAATAGCGACAGCAGTATGAGTCATGGTGATTGTTGTAAGAACCACAGAGACAGCTGTATGATCAATGATGACAGCTCCATGGGTTATGCTTACAGCACTATGATAGTGTTGTCAGCATCGTCATGGCGATAGCTGTATGGGTGACGATGACGACTTTATCAGTCATGCTGGCAGCAGAACGAGTCATGATGATAGTTGTATCAGTCATGGTGATAGTTGTTTGAGCCATGGTTACAACTGTATCAGTCATGATGACAGCAGTATGAGTCATTGTGACAGCTGTTTGGGTTATTATGATAGCTGCATAAGCCTTGGAGACAGCTGTAAGTGTCAAAGTGAAAGCTCAATGACTCCTGGTGACAGCTATATGAGTCTGGCATACAGCTGTATGAGACATACTTATGGCTGTAAGAGTCACGGAGACAGAAGTATATGCAATGGTGACAACTGCTTTCAGCACGGTGATAGCTGTAGGAATCACGCTTAGAGATGCATGAATCATGATGACAGTTATATGAGTCATTGTGATGGCTATCGTAGTCACGGTGAAAGCTGTATGAATGAAGGTATTAGCAGTGTTAGTCATATTGATATTTCTGTTATTTATAAATGAAATACTGAAAACAATATCAGTGGTATCATACACTGCAAAGCATACATGGTATACACAATATATAAGAAACAATAAAATAGTAAATCAGTGGCATGTGTATGTGCAACCAATTAGCACAGAAAGACTATTGGCTGTATGAGTTATGGTAACAGCTGTGTGAGTGATCTAATTGCTGTATGAGTCATCGCAATATCTATAGTAGATATGGAGATAGATGTTTGCTGTATTCATGGTGATAGCTGAATAGGTCATGACAATCGCTGAATTAGTAATGGTGACAGCGGTATGAGTCATGGTGATTGCTGTAAGAACAACAGAGACATGCTAACAGCTATGAAAGTGCTGTCCGCATACGTCATGGCGATAGCTGTATGAGTGATGATGACAGCTTTATCAGTCATGGTGGCAGCAGTACGAGTCATGATGATAGTTGAATGAGTCATGGTGATAGTTGTATGAGCCATATAGACAGCTGTAGGAGCCATTGTTACAACTGCATGAGTCATTGTGACAGCAGTATGAGAGTCATTATGACAGCTATATGGGTCATTGTGATAGCTGTATGAGCCTTGATGACAGCTGTGGGTGTCACTGACCCCTGGTGACAGCTATATGAGTCATGCTTATAGCTGGATGAGACACACCGATGGCTGTATGAATCACGGAGACAGATGTATGTGCCATGGTGACAGCTGCTTTCATCAAGGGGATAGTTTTAGGAATCACGCTTAGAGATGCACGAATCATGGTGACAGTTATATGAGTCATTGAGATAGCTTTGGGATTCATGGTGAAAGCTGTCGGAATGAAGGTTTTTTGCTATGTGAGTCCTGTTGATAGTTCTTTTATTTATTTATGAAATACTGATTACAATATCAGTGGAATCTGTATGTATGTATAGATATCTAAAAATCAAATTACTGATACCATTTCAAGGCTGGATAATAGATATCAAAGTTTTCAATAATGGATATCAGAAAATATATGAAGGATATCAATAAATGTTATTCTTGATATCCTGAAATGTTCATCAATATTTGATATCTCTATATCGAATAAAAGATATCTATAATTGGAACTACAGATATCCCTTAACACATTATGGATATAATAAAATAAATAATACATATCTAATATTATTTATAGATATGTAATAATATTTATTGATATCCTATATATTTGTTATAGACACCTATATATCAATTTGTAGATAAATTTGTAGATATCTATAAATCAAATTATAGATAATTAACATTATTGATTTTAGATATCTATTATTTATTTCATGATGTCCATAATACGTAAAGGGTTGTCAATAATTTCAATATTAGATATCTATTATTTTGATATATGGATAACAAATATTGAAGAGCATTTTAAAATATCAATAGTTTCACTTATTTATGACCATAAAATATTTTATGATATCCATTATTGAAAATTGTGATATCTATAATTCAGCCTTTAAAATGATCTCTATAATTTGATTTTTAGATATTTATATATGCAAAGAAATTATTGATATCAGGAAACAAATCTATTGGTATCAAGAAATAATTATTACATATCACGGATTTCATTTTATGAAAGCAAAACATACAGATAATTATAGATATTAATAATGTTAATTGTACATATCTATAATTTGATTTATTGATATCTATAATTTGATTTATAGATATCTGAAATAAACTACAGTTTAATAATAATTATTGTCAGATATCGATAAATAACATCTATAATAATGACATCTATAAATCACTTTGTAGATATCTATAAATCAAATTATAGATAATTAACATTACTGATATTAGATATTTATTTTTTTTCATGATATTCATATTAAGTAAATGGTTATCAATAATTTCAATAGCAGATATCTATTTTTTTGGTATATGGATACCAAATATTGAAGAGCATTATAAAATATCAATAGTTTCATTTATTCATTACAAAAATGTATTTTATGCTATCCATTATTGAAAATTGTGATATCTATGATTCAGCCTTTAAATGATCTCTATAATTTGATTTTTAGATATTTATTTATGCAAAGAAATTATTGATATCAGGAAACAAATCTATTGGTATCAAGAAATATATATTACATATCACGGATTTCATTTTATGAAAGCAAAACATACAGATAATTATAAATATTAATAATGTTAATTGTACATATCTATAATTTGATTTATTGATATCTATAATTTGATTAATAGATATCTGAAATAAACTACAGTTTAATAATAATTATTTTCAGATATCGATAAATAACATCTGTAATAATGACATCTATAAATCAGTTTGTAGATATCTATAAATCAAATTATAGATAATTAACATTACTGATATTAGATATATTTTTTTTCATGATATCCATAGTAAGTAAATGGTTATCAATAATTTCAATAGTAGATATCTTTTATTTTGATATATGGATACCAAATATTAAAGAGCATTATAAAATACCAATAGTTTCATTTATTCATGACCAAAATGTATTTTATGATATCCATTATTGAAAATTGTGATATCTATGATTCAGCCTTTTAAATGATCTCTATAATTTGATTTTTAGATATTTATATATGCAAAGAAATTTTTGACATCAGGAAACAAATCTATTGATATCAAGAAATATATATAATATATCATGAATTTCATTTTATGATAGCAGAAAATACAGATAATTATAGATATCAATAATGTTAATTGTTCATATCTATAATTTGATTTATTTATAATTATAATTTGATTTATAGATATCTGTAATAAACTATAGTATATCAATAATTATTGCAAGATATCAATAAATAATATCTATAATAATGATATCTATAAATAATATCTATAATAATGATATCTATAAATAATATCTATAATAATGATATCTAATATATGTGTAAATTATAGCTATCTATTTTTCAATATATAGATAAATATTATAAAATATCAATAATTTCATTTATTCATGACCAAAATGTATTTTATGATATCCATTATTGAAAATTGTGATATCTATGATTCAGCCTTTAAATGATCTCTATAATTTGATTTTTAGATATTTATATATGCAAAGAAATTATTGATATCAGGAAACAAATCTATTGGTATCAAGAAATAATTATTACATATCACGGATTTCATTTTATGAAAGCAAAACATACAGATAATTATAAATATTAATAATGTTAATTGTACATATCTATAATTTGATTTATTGATATCTATAATTTGATTAATAGATATCTGAAATAAACTACAGTTTAATAATAATTATTTTCAGATATCGATAAATAACATCTGTAATAATGACATCTATAAATCAGTTTGTAGATATCTATAAATCAAATTATAGATAATTAACATTACTGATATTAGATATATTTTTTTTCATGATATCCATAGTAAGTAAATGGTTATCAATAATTTCAATAGTAGATATCTTTTATTTTGATATATGGATACCAAATATTAAAGAGCATTATAAAATACCAATAGTTTCATTTATTCATGACCAAAATGTATTTTATGATATCCATTATTGAAAATTGTGATATCTATGATTCAGCCTTTTAAATGATCTCTATAATTTGATTTTTAG